>OX596073.1:154124440-155559440 GCA_951394005.1 Protophormia terraenovae
AAAAAATTGATTTTTGGTAGGAAAAATGAGTGATCACAGATTTTGATTGATTTGCCTCTAACTGCTCTGGTTTAGCTATAAAATCGATTTTTATGTTTTTCATATAAAATTTCGATTTTTGGTGGGAAATATGAGTGATCACAGATTTTAATTGTTTTGCCTCTAACTGCTCTGGTTTAGCTATAAAATCGATTTTTATGTTTTTCATATAAAATTTAGATTTTTGGTAAGAAATATGAGTGATCACAGATTTTAATTGTTTTGCCTCTAACTGCTCTGGTTTAGCTATAAAATCGATTTTATGTTTTTCATAAAAATATCGATTTTTGGTAGGAAATATGAGTGATCACAGATTTTGATTGATTTGCCTCTAACTGCTCTGGTTTAGCTATAAAATCGATTTTTATGTTTTTCATAAAAAATTGATTTTTGGTAGGAAAAATGAGTGATCACAGATTTTGATTGATTTGCCTCTAACTGCTCTGGTTTAGCTATAAAATCGATTTTTATGTTTTTTCATATAAAATTTCGATTTTTGGTGGGAAATATGAGTGATCACAGATTTTCATTGTTTTGCCTCTAATTGCTCTGGTTTAGCTATAAATCGATTTTTACGTTTTTCATAAAAATATCGATTTTTGGTAGGAAATATGAGTGATCACAGATTTTCATTGTTTTGCCTCTAATTGCTCTGGTTTAGCTATAAAATCGATTTTTATGTTTTTCATATAAAATTTCGATTTTTGGTGGGAAATATGAGTGATCACAGATTTTCATTGTTTTGCCTCTAATTGCTCTGGTTTATCTATAAAATTGATTTTTATGTTTTTCATATAAAATTTCGATTTTTGGTGGGAAATATGAGTGATCACAGGTTTTCATTGTTTTGCCTCTAATTGCTCTGGTTTAGCTATAAAATCGATTTTTACGTTTTTCATAAAAATATCGATTTTTGGTAGGAATATGAGTGATCACAGATTTTCATTGTTTTGCCTCTAATTGCTCTGGTTTAGCTATAAAATCGATTTTTATGTTTTTCATATAAAATTTCGATTTTTGGTGGGAAATATGAGTGATCACAGATTTTCATTGTTTTGCCTCTAATTGCTCTGGTTTAGCTATAAAATCGATTTTTATGTTTTTCATATAAAATTTCGATTTTTGGTGGGAAATATGAGTGATCACAGATTTTCATTGTTTTGCCTCTAATTGCTCTGGTTTATCTATAAAATCGATTTTTACGTTTTTCATAAAAATATCGATTTTTGGTAGGAAAAATGAGTGATCACAGATTTTGATTGATTTGCCTCTAACTGCTCTGGTTTAGCTATAAAATCGATTTTTATGTTTTTCATATAAAATTTCGATTTTTGGTGGGAAATATGAGTGATCACAGATTTTAATTGTTTTGCCTCTAACTGCTCTGGTTTAGCTATAAAATCGATTTTTACGTTTTTCATAAAAATATCGATTTTTGGTAGGAAATATGAGTGATCACAGATTTTCATTGTTTTGCCTCTAATTGCTCTGGTTTAGCTATAAAATCGATTTTTATGTTTTTCATAAAAATATAGATTTTTGGTAGGAAATATGAGTGATCACAGATTTTGATTGTTTTGCCTCTAACTGCTCTTGTTTAGCTATAAAATCGATTTTTATGTTTTTCATATAAAATTTCGATTTTTGGTGGGAAATATGAGTGATCACAGATTTTGATTGTTTTGCCTCTAACTGCTCTGGTTTAGCTGTAAAATCGATTTTTATGTTTTTCATATAAAATATCGATTTTTGGTAAGAAATATGAGTGATCACAGATTTTGATTGTTTTGCCTCTAACTGCTCTGGTTTAGCATCGATTTTTATGTTTTTCATATAAAATTTCGAATTTTGGTAGGAAATATTAGTGATCACAGATTTTCATTGTTTTGCCTCTAACTGCTCTGGTTTATCTATAAAATCGATTTTTATGTTTTTCATATAAAATTTCGATTTTTGGTAAGAAATATTAGTGATCACAGATTTTGATTGTTTTGCCTCTAACTGCTCTGGTTTAGCTATAAAATCGATTTTTATGTTTTTCATATATAAATCGATTTTTGGTAGGAAATATGAGTGATCACAGATTTTCATTGTTTTGCCTCTAACTGCTCCGGTTTAGCTGTAAAATCGATTTATATATTTTTCATATAAAAATCGATTTTTTGTAGGAAATATGAGTGATCACAGATTTTCATTGTTTTGCCTCTAACTGCTCTGGTTTAGCTATAAAATCGATTTTTATGTTTTTCATATAAAAATCGATTTTTGTAGGAAATATGAGTGATCACAGATTTTGATTGTTTTGCCTCTAACTGCTCTGGTTTAGCTATAAAATCGATTTTTATGTTTTTCATAAAAATATCGATTTTTGGTAGGAAATATGAGTGATCACAGATTTTAATTGTTTTGCCTCTAATTGCTCTGGTTTAGCTATAAAATCGATTTTTATGTTTTTCATAAAAAATTGATTTTTGGTAGGAAATATGAATGATCACAGATTTTCATTGTTTTGCCTCTAATTGCTCTGGTTTAGCTATAAAATCGATTTTTATGATTTTCATAAAAATATCGATTTTTGGTAGGAAATATGAGTGATCACAGATTTTAATTGTTTTGCCTCTAATTGCTCTGGTTTAGCTATAAAATCGATTTTTATGTTTTTCATAAAAAATTGATTTTTGGTAGGAAATATGAGTGATCACAGATTTTCATTGTTTTGCCTCTAATTGCTCTGGTTTAGCTATAAAATCGATTTTTATGTTTTTCATATAAAATTTCGAATTTTGGTAGGAAATATTAGTGATCACAGATTTTCATTGTTTTGCCTCTAACTGCTCTGGTTTAGCTATAAAATCGATTTTTATGTTTTTCATAAAAATATCGATTTTTGGTAAGAAATATTAGTGATCACAGATTTTCATTGTTTTGCCTCTAACTGCTCTGGTTTAGCTATAAAATCGATTTTTATGTTTTTCATAAAAATATCGATTTTTGGTAGGAAATATGAGTGATCACAGATTTTCATTGTTTTGCCTCTAACTGCTCTTGTTTAGCTATAAAATCGATTTTTATGTTTTTCATATAAAAATCGATTTTTTGTAGGAAATATGAGTGATCACAGATTTTGATTGTTTTGCCTCTAACTGCTCTGGTTTAGCTATAAAATCGATTTTTATGTTTTTCATAAAAAAATCGATTTTTTGTAGGAAATATGAGTGATCACAGATTTTGATTGTTTTGCCTCTAACTGCTCTGGTTTAGCTATAAAATCGATTTTTATGTTTTTCATAAAAATATCGATTTTTGGTAGGAAATATGAGTGATCACAGATTTTAATTGTTTTGCCTCTAATTGCTCTGGTTTAGCTATAAAATCGATTTTTATGTTTTTCATAAAAAATTGATTTTTGGTAGGAAATATGAATGATCACAGATTTTCATTGTTTTGCCTCTAATTGCTCTGGTTTAGCTATAAAATCGATTTTTATGTTTTTCATATAAAATTTCGAATTTTGGTAGGAAATATTAGTGATCACAGATTTTCATTGTTTTGCCTCTAACTGCTCTGGTTTAGCTATAAAATCGATTTTTATGTTTTTCATAAAAATATCGATTTTTGGTAGGAAATATGAGTGATCACAGATTTTCATTGTTTTGCCTCTAACTGCTCTGGTTTAGCTATAAAATCGATTTTTATGTTTTTCATATATAAATCGATTTTTGGTAGGAAGTATGAGTGATCACAGATTTTGATTGTTTTGCCTCTAACTGCTCTGGTTTAGCTATAAAATCGATTTTTATGTTTTTCATATATAAATCGATTTTTGGTAGGAAATATGAGTGATCACAGATTTTCATTGTTTTGCCTCTAATTGCTCTTGTTTAGCTATAAAATCGATTTTTATGTTTTTCATATATAAATCGATTTTTGGTAGGAAATATGAGTGATCACAGATTTTGATTGTTTTGCCTCTAACTGCTCTGGTTTAGCTATAAAATCGATTTTTATGTTTTTCATATAAAAATCGATTTTTTGTAGGAAATATGAGTGATCACAGATTTTGATTGTTTTGCCTCTAACTGCTCTGGTTTAGCTATAAAATCGATTTTTATGTTTTTCATAAAAATATCGATTTTTGGTAGGAAATATGAGTGATCACAGATTTTGATTGTTTTGCCTCTAACTGCTCTGGTTTAGCTATAAAATCGATTTTTATGTTTTTCATATAAAATTTCGAATTTTGGTAGGAAATATTAGTGATCACAGATTTTCATTGTTTTGCCTCTAACTGCTCTGGTTTAGCTATAAAATCGATTTTTATGTTTTTCATATAAAATATCGATTTTTGGTAAGAAATATGAGTGATCACAGATTTTGATTGTTTTGCCTCTAACTGCTCTGGTTTAGCTATAAAATCGATTTTTATGTTTTTCATATAAAATTTCGAATTTTGGTAGGAAATATTAGTGATCACAGATTTTCATTGTTTTGCCTCTAACTGCTCTGGTTTAGCTATAAAATCGATTTTTATGTTTTTCATATAAAATTTCGATTTTTGGTAAGAAATATTAGTGATCACAGATTTTGATTGTTTTGCCTCTAACTGCTCTGGTTTAGCTATAAAATCGATTTTTATGTTTTTCATATATAAATCGATTTTTGGTAGGAAATATGAGTGATCACAGATTTTCATTGTTTTGCCTCTAACTGCTCTGGTTTAGCTATAAAATCGATTTTTATGTTTTTCATATAAAAATCGATTTTTTGTAGGAAATATGAGTGATCACAGATTTTCATTGTTTTGCCTCTAACTGCTCTGGTTTAGCTATAAAATCGATTTTTATGTTTTTCATATAAAAATCGATTTTTGTAGGAAATATGAGTGATCACAGATTTTGATTGTTTTGCCTCTAACTGCTCTGGTTTAGCTATAAAATCGATTTTTATGTTTTTCATAAAAATATCGATTTTTGGTGGGAAATATGAGTGATCACAGATTTTAATTGTTTTGCCTCTAATTGCTCTGGTTTAGCTATAAAATCGATTTTTATGTTTTTCATAAAAAATTGATTTTTGGTAGGAAATATGAATGATCACAGATTTTCATTGTTTTGCCTCTAATTGCTCTGGTTTAGCTATAAAATCGATTTTTATGTTTTTCATATAAAATTTCGAATTTTGGTAGGAAATATTAGTGATCACAGATTTTCATTGTTTTGCCTCTAACTGCTCTGGTTTAGCTATAAAATCGATTTTTATGTTTTTCATATAAAATTTCGATTTTTGGTAAGAAATATTAGTGATCACAGATTTTGATTGTTTTGCCTCTAACTGCTCTGGTTTAGCTATAAAATCGATTTTTATGTTTTTCATATATAAATCGATTTTTGGTAGGAAATATGAGTGATCACAGATTTTCATTGTTTTGCCTCTAACTGCTCTGGTTTAGCTATAAAATCGATTTTTATGTTTTTCATATAAAAATCGATTTTTTGTAGGAAATATGAGTGATCACAGATTTTCATTGTTTTGCCTCTAACTGCTCTGGTTTAGCTATAAAATCGATTTTTATGTTTTTCATATAAAAATCGATTTTTGTAGGAAATATGAGTGATCACAGATTTTGATTGTTTTGCCTCTAACTGCTCTGGTTTAGCTATAAAATCGATTTTTATGTTTTTCATAAAAATATCGATTTTTGGTGGGAAATATGAGTGATCACAGATTTTAATTGTTTTGCCTCTAATTGCTCTGGTTTAGCTATAAAATCGATTTTTATGTTTTTCATAAAAAATTGATTTTTGGTAGGAAATATGAATGATCACAGATTTTAATTGTTTTGCCTCTAATTGCTCTGGTTTAGCTATAAAATCGATTTTTATGTTTTTCATAAAAAATTGATTTTTGGTAGGAAATATGAATGATCACAGATTTTCATTGTTTTGCCTCTAATTGCTCTGGTTTAGCTATAAAATCGATTTTTATGTTTTTCATATAAAATTTCGAATTTTGGTAGGAAATATGAGTGATCACAGATTTTCATTGTTTTGCCTCTAACTGCTCTGGTTTAGCTATAAAATCGATTTTTATGTTTTTCATAAAAAATTGATTTTTGGTAGGAAATATGAATGATCACAGATTTTCATTGTTTTGCCTCTAATTGCTCTGGTTTAGCTATAAAATCGATTTTTATGTTTTTCATATAAAATTTCGAATTTTGGTAGGAAATATGAGTGATCACAGATTTTCATTGTTTTGCCTCTAACTGCTCTGGTTTAGCTATAAAATCGATTTTTATGTTTTTCATATAAAAATCGATTTTTTGTAGGAAATATGAGTGATCACAGATTTTCATTGTTTTGCCTATAACTGCTCTGGTTTAGCTATAAAATCGATTTTTATGTTTTTCATATAAAAATCGATTTTTTGTAGGAAATATGAGTGATCACAGATTTTCATTGTTTTGCCTCTAACTGCTCTGGTTTAGCTATAAAATCGATTTTTATGTTTTTCATAAAAATATCGATTTTTGGTAGGAAATATGAGTGATCACAGATTTTAATTGTTTTGCCTCTAATTGCTCTGGTTTAGCTATAAAATCGATTTTTATGTTTTTCATAAAAAATTGATTTTTGGTAGGAAATATGAATGATCACAGATTTTAATTGTTTTGCCTCTAATTGCTCTGGTTTAGCTATAAAATCGATTTTTATGTTTTTCATAAAAAATTGATTTTTGGTAGGAAATATGAATGATCACAGCTTTTCATTGTTTTGCCTCTAATTGCTCTGGTTTAGCTATAAAATCGATTTTTATGTTTTTCATAAAAATATCGATTTTTGGTAGGAAATATGAGTGATCACAGTTTTTCATTGTTTTGCCTCTAACTGCTCTGGTTTAGCTATAAAATCGATTTTTATGTTTTTCATATATAAATCGATTTTTGGTAGGAAGTATGAGTGATCACAGATTTTGATTGTTTTGCCTCTAACTGCTCTGGTTTAGCTATAAAATCGATTTTTATGTTTTTCATATATAAATCGATTTTTGGTAGGAAATATGAGTGATCACAGACTTTCATTGTTTTGCCTCTAATTGCTCTTGTTTAGCTATAAAATCGATTTTTATGTTTTTCATAAAAAATCGATTTTTGGTAGGAAATATGAGTGATCACAGATTTTGATTGTTTTGCCTCTAACTGCTCTGGTTTAGCTATAAAATCGATTTTTATGTTTTTCATATAAAAATCGATTTTTTGTAGGAAATATGAGTGATCACAGATTTTGATTGTTTTGCCTCTAACTGCTCTGGTTTAGCTATAAAATCGATTTTTATGTTTTTCATAAAAATATCGATTTTTGGTAGGAAATATGAGTGATCACAGATTTTCATTGTTTTGCCTCTAACTGCTCTGGTTTAGCTATAAAATCGATTTTTATGTTTTTCATATATAAATCGATTTTTGGTAGGAAGTATGAGTGATCACAGATTTTGATTGTTTTGCCTCTAACTGCTCTGGTTTAGCTATAAAATCGATTTTTATGTTTTTCATATATAAATCGATTTTTGGTAGGAAATATGAGTGATCACAGATTTTCATTGTTTTGCCTCTAATTGCTCTTGTTTAGCTATAAAATCGATTTTTATGTTTTTCATAAAAAATCGATTTTTGGTAGGAAATATGAGTGATCACAGATTTTGATTGTTTTGCCTCTAACTGCTCTGGTTTAGCTATAAAATCGATTTTTATGTTTTTCATATAAAAATCGATTTTTTGTAGGAAATATGAGTGATCACAGATTTTGATTGTTTTGCCTCTAACTGCTCTGGTTTAGCTATAAAATCGATTTTTATGTTTTTCATAAAAATATCGATTTTTGGTAGGAAATATGAGTGATCACAGATTTTCATTGTTTTGCCTCTAACTGCTCTGGTTTAGCTATAAAATCGATTTTTATGTTTTTCATATAAAAATCGATTTTTTGTAGGAAATATGAGTGATCACAGATTTTAATTGTTTTGCCTCTAATTGCTCTGGTTTAGCTATAAAATCGATTTTTATGTTTTTCATAAAAAATTGATTTTTGGTAGGAAATATGAATGATCACAGATTTTCATTGTTTTGCCTCTAATTGCTCTGGTTTAGCTATAAAATCGATTTTTATGTTTTTCATATAAAATTTCGAATTTTGGTAGGAAATATTAGTGATCACAGATTTTCATTGTTTTGCCTCTAACTGCTCTGGTTTAGCTATAAAATCGATTTTTATGTTTTTCATAAAAATATCGATTTTTGGTAAGAAATATTAGTGATCACAGATTTTCATTGTTTTGCCTCTAACTGCTCTGGTTTAGCTATAAAATCGATTTTTATGTTTTTCATAAAAATATCGATTTTTGGTAGGAAATATGAGTGATCACAGATTTTCATTGTTTTGCCTCTAACTGCTCTGGTTTAGCTATAAAATCGATTTTTATGTTTTTCATATATAAATCGATTTTTGGTAGGAAGTATGAGTGATCACAGATTTTGATTGTTTTGCCTCTAACTGCTCTGGTTTAGCTATAAAATCGATTTTTATGTTTTTCATATATAAATCGATTTTTGGTAGGAAATATGAGTGATCACAGATTTTGATTGTTTTGCCTCTAACTGCTCTGGTTTAGCTATAAAATCGATTTTTATGTTTTTCATAAAAATATCGATTTTTGGTAGGAAATATGAGTGATCACAGATTTTCATTGTTTTGCCTCTAATTGCTCTGGTTTAGCTATAAAATCGATTTTTATGTTTTTCATATATAAATCGATTTTTGGTAGGAAATATGAGTGATCACAGATTTTCATTGTTTTGCCTCTAACTGCTCTGGTTTAGCTATAAAATCGATTTTTATGTTTTTCATATATAAATCGATTTTTGGTAGGAAATATGAGTGATCACAGATTTTCATTGTTTTGCCTCTAATTGCTCTGGTTTAGCTATAAAATCGATTTTTATGTTTTTCATATATAAATCGATTTTTGGTAGGAAATATGAGTGATCACAGATTTTGATTGTTTTGCCTCTAACTGCTCTGGTTTAGCTATAAAATCGATTTTTATGTTTTTCATAAAAAACTCGATTTTTGGTAGGAATTATGAGTGATCACAGATTTTGATTGTTTTGCTTCTAACTGCTCTGGTTTAGCTATAAAATCGATTTTTATGTTTTTCATATAAAAATCGATTTTTGGTAGGAAATATGAGTGATCACATGTTTTGATTGTTTTGCTTCTAACTGCTCTGGTTTAGCTATAAAATCGATTTTTATGTTTTTCATATAAAAATCGATTTTTGGTAGGAATTATGAGTGATCACATGTTTTGATTGTTTTGCTTCTAACTGCTCTGGTTTAGCTATAAAATCGATTTTTATGTTTTTCATATAAAAATCGATTTTTGGTAGGAAATATGAGTGATCACATGTTTTGATTGTTTTGCTTCTAACTGCTCTGGTTTATCTATAAAATCGATTTTTATGTTTTTCATATAAAAATCGATTTTTGGTAGGAAATATGAGTGATCACAGATTTTGATTGTTTTGCTTCTAACTGCTCTGGTTTAGCTATAAAATCGATTTTTATGTTTTTCATATAAAAATCGATTTTTGGTAGGAAATATGAGTGATCACAGATTTTCATTGTTTTGCCTCTAACTGCTCTGGTTTAGCTATAAAATCGATTTTTATGTTTTTCATATAAAATATCGATTTTTGGTAGGAAATATGAGTGATCACAGATTTTCATTGTTTTGCCTTTAACTGCTCCGGTTTAGCTATAAAATCGATTTTAAATTTTTCATATAAAAATCGATTTTTGGTAGGAAATATGAGTGATCACAGATTTTCGTTGTTTTGCCTCTAACTGCTCTGGTTTGGATATAAAATCGATTTTTATGTTTTTCATAAAAATATAGATTTTTGGAAGGAAATATGAGTGATCACAGATTTTCATTGTTTTCCCTCTAACTGCTCTGGTTTGGATTTAAAATCGATTTTTATGTTTTCATAAAAAACTCAATTTTTGGTAGGAAATATGGTTTAGCATTAAAATAGATTTTTATGTTTTCCACATAAAACTCTATTTTTGGTAGGAAATATGACAGATTTTCATTGTTTTACCTCTAACTGCTCTGGTTTAGCTATAAAATCGATTTTTTTGTTTTTTCATGGATTTTTTTTTGATTGTTTAAATAAATCTCGTTAGCATAACAATACTTTTTTTTGTGTATCTAATAGTTTTACTTATTTACTTATTTTCTTTAATTTCAGGAATAACCGAAATTATTAAACTGGAAATTAAATAAATAATTAGAAAGGTAAGAATAATTATATATATGTATATTTAAAAATTATTTGTAACAATATATTATTGCTTATTTTAAAATGCATATTCAATTATGGCCTTAGCATAAGTGCTTTCAAATAATTTATAGAAATCATTTAATAGAAATTTGTATAATATTAAGTATTATTCCAGTTATTTAGCTACAATTGATTCAGAAGTTGTAGTGTAATTATTTACTTTGAAATAGGTTTCTATTTTGATTTGTATATTTTTTAATTTGTATAAATATTGTTTATGTATAATTTGATTTCCAAAGTACTTATTTTTACTAATTAAATTGCATAATATATTTCAGTTTTAAATGCCTTTTTCCTTGTTAAATTTTTGCTATTTTTTTTATTTTTTTTTCCATTAAAATTTTCTTTTTACTATTAAGTACTTTATTTAAATTTCTACCTGTGTAAAGATTTACAAGTATGTAAATAATATTATTTTCCCTGTAAACGCTGTTTAACACGTACAATGTGTTAATAATAAAAATCGATTTTTTGCGTTTTACTTCTTTTTATATAATTATTTTTTTTTTGTTTTGGTTGTACTTAGACAATAAAATTAGAAATCTGCAAATTTGATTAACAGTGTGAACGACAAGTTTTCAAACATATATTTTATTTATATACCTTGATTTATGTTGAGGGATTTTAAGTAAATTTTGTTTAAATTTTAAATTCCAAATAAAAATTTACTTATGTATTATATAATTGAAAAAGGAAATCGCATTTTTCAATGATGGGTACATAATTTTGTTAAAATAAAACAAAAAATCAAATCATGCTTTCAGAATTGTATTTTAAAAATTTGTGTTGTAATATTTATTATTAAACAGGTATTATACGATTTTTTGTCGACATTATAAAGCGGTTTGTGATTTGGAAATATAATAGTTTCCATTCTCCTCTCTTTCGTACGAACTTAGAATTGCAGCAATTAAAAATGCTATATGTGAACATCAACAAAATAAAGTTATTTTATTTTCCCTTTAAAATGGGAAGAGTTTTAGACTATTTAGTGGATTGGCTTTCTTTGGTATACATATATTGGCACCATTTATTTGTTTGACACCACTCAGTTACGTTTTTTTTGTAATAATAAAAAGAGAGATCAGGCAAAAAAATAAAAAATAAAATTTAATTCGTTGTGTTTCCTAAAGATTTTTTCTAATGGCACATTTGCGTCATTTGTTATTAATGAAGAGCTATTTTTTTCCCACATGTACAGATATCTAATCAGACTTATAGTATATTCGACAATTACGATTTTCTACATGCGTTTACCGCAATATCTGTGATTTAGGCAGCATTCAAATTAAAAAAAAAAAAAAAAATAATCTTAATAATTTTCATCCTCTCTTTTTGCCTTCACATTTTTTCCAGCTTACAATGTCCCATTATAAAAAGGATATGAGGACTGTGCACGAAAAAATTAGTCTTAAGTCTTTTAAATTTTGATATGGAGAAAACTAAATATTTCTGTTAGTGGATTACATTTGTCTTTATGTTCAATAGATATGTGCTAAGCTTCGTGATAATAGCAAAACTAATTTTCTTAAAATAGAAATTGAACAGAAAACTCCACACATAATTCAAATTTTTAATGAAAACTGTGTAAGAAAGAAATCAAAATTCGCAAGAAAGTTTTTGGTTTGGCAAGCCAATTGCATTTGTGGGAAAGAAGCATTTCATTCATAACAAATGTTTCCATTAACACAGAAATATATAAGGAGTGCGTTCGAAAAAATCTTAACATATATAATGTTCAATAACTTGGAAATGGTTGATCTTAGAGTTTTCATTATTTTTTTTTATTTAATTGATAATTTAGATAGTTATAGTTGCTTCAGTCACTTTTTTGGAACAGTGTGCACATATTCGTTTAAAATCTTCGGTATTTCGGGACACCTTTTTGTGCTCTTCAATCCACTTTTCACAAGAGCTCAATATCTCTCCACTGGTCTAAGCTATGGACAATTTGGAAAATTTACCTCTCTTGGTACAAAAACTATGTTATTGATTTGGTACCACTCCAGAGTTTTCTTACGTTAGTGACATGATACCAAATCGGGCCAAAAATATGTGGACACGTTGTGCTTTCTTAAGAAAAGAAGAAGTCTTTTTTGCAAATATTCCTTGATGTATATTTTGGTATTTATTGATCCGAATGTATCAAATGTCTTCCCTGTTTTGCCACAACTGCAAAAAGCTTGCTATACCAGGAATTTCGTAAGAAATTTTTTGTGCTTTTGGGTCTTAAACTTATCTTTAACATTGCCTCTAGCATTAACAATATAAAAGTGTTGACACATAAGCTGCGGAAATTCTGCAAACACATACGTTTTTTGGTCAATTATACGACTTGAGTATTTTTGTATGAAATTTGGTTTTAATTTCTGTGTCCTATTCTTGGCTTCTAAATTGTTGGTAGCATTCTTCTTTGGAACTTTTTGAACTTTATATGTTATCAACTCTGCATTAGCTTAAATTTTTTGATCAAATAGTCAAAGCACTGAGCTAACTTGGCTGCTTTTCTATGAGATGTGTTTGGAGTTCCTTTCAATCTTCTGGTAATATCAGTTGGACATTTTTCTCTTTCCGAACTGGGTTTCCTATCAATGGTTAAATACTCCTGATATTGTTTAATAACATTAAAAACAGTTTGACGGCAGACATTTAATTTTGTGGCCAATTATTTATAGGACCTATTTGGATTTTTTTGAAATTTTTTAATAATTTTTACCACGTACATCTTTTTTGTCACTCATTTTGATGAAAATCACGACAAATCAATATGGTTATTATTAACGAGAGAAAAAGATATAGTCGGTCAAGCCCGACCATATGATACCCTACACCATTGTGTACATTATAATTCGGGGAGGGGTCTTGACTTGGAGTCAGATGTGGACCGATACTCATAAGTGTAAAATAAAACATACGAATACCGAATATTACGTTGATGCTGACATTTATATGAATTTATTCACTTTTGGGTGATTCCCGAAAGATGGCCTTATATGGGAGCTATGGTAAATTATGGACCGATCTTTGTAAAATTTGGAACTATCATTTATGTTCATATAAAACTTATTTGTGTCGAATATTAACTTGATACTAACATTTTAATGGGATTTATGCCCTTTAAAGTGATTTTCTGAAAATATATATGGGAGCTATGGTTAATTATAGTCCGATCTTTTTAAAACTTATATAAAACTTATATAAAACTTATATGTTCCAAATTTCATTAAAATATTGCTATATTTAAGGGATTTATGATCGTTAAACCCTTTTCCGGGAGGACATTTTTATGGGGACTAGGTGAAATAATGGACCAATCATAACCAATTTCAATAGGCTTCGTCCTTGGACTAAAAGAAACCTTTGTACAAAATTTCATTAATTTTGATTCAAAATTGCGACCTGTAGTTTGATTACAAGGTTTACATGGACGGACAGACGGTCAGACGGACGGACGGACGGACGGATATCGTTAAATCGACTCAGAAAATGATTCTAAGCCGATTGGTATAAATTAAGGTGGGTCTTAGACCAATATTTTTGGGTGTTACAAACATCAGCACAAACGCATAATACCCTCCCCACCTATGGTGGTGTAGGGTATAAAAATAATAACTGACGTATTTTTCCATGATAACTAGATAAAAAAAACGAGAGAAGAAGATATAGTCGGTCAAGACCGACTATATGATACCCTACACCAATGCGTATGAGCATAAAAATTCGAGAAGCTGATTTACCAAGTGGTAGACCAACACTTTTACTAAATCTAAAATAAATCATGCAAGTACAGAATAATGCGTTAATAATAATAAGATTGGTACCTGCACAAAACTTATTTGGACCGAATTACATTAAAATATTCTTAATATTAAGATATTTTTAAGTGTGGAAACTCTATTCTGGGGGGACAATTGTATGGGGGGTAGATGAAATAATGGACCGATCATATCCAATTTCAATAGGCTTCGTCCTTGTATCATAAAAGTTCCACCTGCCAAATTTCATTCAATTATCTTCAAAATTGCGACCTGTACTTTGTGCACAAAGTTTACATGGACAGCCAGCCGTACAGCCAGCCATCCAGCCAGACGGACGGAGGGACGGACATCGTTAGATCGATTTAAAAAGTTATTCTGAGTCGATTGGTATACTTTAAGGTGGGTGTTGGATAACTCATTCTATGCGTTACAAACATCAGCACAAACACATAATACCCCAACCACCTATGGTGGTGTAGGGTATAAAAATTAATATTGATTCCGAAAAACGTGTGTTAAGATTTTTTCGATCGCACTCCTTATGTCTAACACTCAATATTAGTGAAGATTATAAATTATTATAAACTACACTGAACCAAAAAAGGTACATAAATACAATGAAAAAGTTCATTGTTACAATGAATTTGTGCACTAATTTTGACCCTATGTACAGGTTCATTGAAACAATGTATTGCCATACATTAATATTAAAATTCAATGTACAAGTTCATTGATTAAATTTATTCTTACATTGAATCAATGAACACGTTCATTAAATAAAATAAATAATTCCAGTGAACAGTACATTGATTTCAATGAACTCATGTTTTGTCCCAATGAAACTTTCTGTATTTTTGGTTTTTATTTTATTTTAAATTAAATGATTAAATTATATGATATTGAGTTAGTATAAGCAAAAATTAAATATAAATATAACGAGAGAAGAAGATATAGTCGGTCAAGCCCGACTATATGATACCCTACACCATTTCATATTTACATAATTTTGCTTTTACTTATATACAACTTACTTGTGTTAAATATTAACATAATACTAACATTTGTATGGGATTTATGCACGTTAGTGATTTTCGGAAGAGCAGTTTATATGGGAGCTATGGTCAGTTATGGACCGATCTTCATGAAATTTGGCAGACAGATTTTTGCTGATATAAAACTTATTTGTACTAAATTTCATTAAAATACTCCTATTTTTAAGGCATCTATAAGTGTTAAAACTGTATTCCGGGAGGACATTTGTATGGGGGCTAGGTGAAATAATGGGCCGATCATAACCAAATTCAATAGGCTTCGTCCTTGTGTTAAAAAAAGCATATGTGCCAAATTTCATCAAATTATCTTCAAAATTGCGACCTGTACTTTGCGCACAAGCTTTACATGGACAGCCAGCCAGCCAGCCAGCCGACCAGACGGACGGACGGACATCGTTAAATCGACTCAGAAAGTGATTCTGAGTCGAACGGTATACTTTAAGGTGGGGGTCCGAAGATTTTTTCTCTGCGTTACAACTTCTGCACAAACACATAATACCCCAACCACCTTTGGTGGTGTAGGGTATAAAAATATTACATATCACTAAAAAATTTAAGTAAACAAAATGCATGTTACAGATGTGATCGTGTTTGTTTTGTCATTTATAATAATATAGTAATTCCTGTTGCTCAGTTCCATTGCTCAATGATGGTATGGAATATCCATTTAGACGCCACATTAATATAACAACAGCATTATCCTGAACAAAAAAAGTTTATAAATAAAATTTTTAAAATTCGTTCAATTGCTTAAAATATTTGAACTAGTTACCTTTAAATTTTTCTTGTCTATAGAAATTCCCTTATTTTGACGATCACCAGATGTAGCATGCAAATCTTGATCAGTCTATAATATATTTTTATTAAGAATTCAATTAAAATATTTCATATAATTATGTATATACTTACGAATAGAATCCTCTTGGTTTTGAAATCACAATATTTTTTGAAACCCTTGTATTTGAGGCAAATAACATAAATATAAATGAAATGTAATATTTAAAAACTGTTTAAAATCATAAACATTATTAAACTTACGTGTTAGGAAAGCAAATTCCTTCTTTTGGGTAATTAATTTAATTTGGTGTATTCAATTATGCTGCTCGACTTCTCCTTTCCGAATAAATTATATTTGTAGTTTAATAATTCGAATTATAACTTATTTATTTTTGTTTTTAACATAACATTGAATTTTTTCTTTCTTGTTAAGAGATAAAATAAAAATGAGTTGTATTTGTTTTACTTTATTTGCCGTTAGAAAGCATTTATTTTAATATAATTTAATGAAATATTTCATTGGTTCAATGCTTTTGTACATTGTATAATGATTCTTCTTAATTAAATCAATGTATTAGTAAGTACATTGAATAAATTAATTCAATGAACTAATACATTAAATCAAATAACTGATTTACTTATTGTATTAAGAAATAAATTTAATGAATGGTTTCAATGTAATGTTCATAATAGTGTTAATTTTTTCATTGAATTTTAATTAATATTTTCTTTGAAGCAATGAATTCGTACATTAAGTTAATAAATTCCTGGAAAAAAATAATGAATTTTATTTAATGTACTTCATTCATTGAAATTACATTTTTCAGTGTAGGCCAACTTGGGATTACATTGTTGTCGTTCTCCAAATATTTCCTAACATCTGGAGCATACAATTTGTAAAAGAGCTTTATCAGTTATTGCAAATCTGAAGTATTTATATGGATTTAGAGCTTTAACAAATTTTATTTCTGTATATTTTGTATACTTTATTTCAGTTTACACTGTAAATACAAACATTTCTATTACACTAATACAATGCTAACAACACGTGATTACGTGTTGAAATGCGTTAATTTCACACAAACTTATAAACATACAAATATTAAGTAAATACCAGAGAGAAATTAAAATATAATGAGTGGTGAAATGATTCCAAATAGGAAGTGTGTGGATGTGAGAATATTGACATTAAAACATGAAGGCAATAAGACAAAAGTAAACGTAAATTGATATTTTATTGGGTCATGTTAATGTTAATAGATTAATTGTTTTGTGGTCATTAACTAACTAGAGTTACAAGAGCTTTAAGGAAGAAAACAAAAACCTTAATTTACCAAATGAATAATAATGATGAAATTTTTAGACTTTGGCTGGAGAGATTTTGGATTTACGATATGTTTAATAAATATTTTCTAAATGGAAATACATTTTTTGAATTTAGGTGAATAAGATTATGTAAATTGGACATTTTAAAATCGATCGTTGAGCACAGGAAAGGGATATTGTTGGGTTGATTAATAATTTTATTAATTCCATCAAGTTTAAGGGTTTAACGTATGGAAAGTTTTCTTTAAATTATAAAAATTTCTTTATACATATTATTTTTTATAAAAGCTTTGATAAAAAGCCATGTTATAAAAAAGCTTTATTGTAAAAGTTTTTATCATTTTCCCATAATTATTTTCATATTATCAATATGGTTGTGAATTTCTAATTTTATCCCAGAAAAATTTAATAACGTATTTGTTAAAGCTTTAATTAAAAGCTTTTTAATTATTATGATTTGTTTTTAAAGATATTTAAAATATTTTTAAGATATTAAGGTATTTAATAATTGAATTAATATTCTGCTGTTCTAACATTTTATTAATATTTTTTTCAAATAAAAACTACTTTTAATTTTTTTTAATAAATATCAACTTTTATTTTTTGCTTTCTTTTCTTTGCATTTCTTTTTTTTTTTTTTTTTTTTTGTGTTTTTTTTATACAATAAATAAATTATTAAAATTATAAAAATAAATAAATTAAACTCAACTAAGTGTAAACAAAAATTTCATATAAAAAACTTCATAATTTTTTTTTTATAAATAAAAATTATAAAAAAAAAAAATATTTTCTTTGGAATTAACCAGGCTTAAATGTGTTTGTACTCTGGGATTCAAGCAAGTTAATGTTTAGTTTCGAAAAAAAGGTTCAACTACCAAATTGGAAAAGTGAACAACAAGAAGGTGGTGATTTAAATTTCCGCTTCCGTAAATTTCTTTCCAATTTGCAATCAATCATTTGCCAGAAATGAATGAACATTAACAGAACAACAACTGAGAGATGTCATCTGTTGTAGAACCTTTTTTTTCGTTCTCCTAAATTTATGTTTTGCTTCGTTGACCAGTTACTTGCACACTTAACCTTTTTAGAGGTTGTCGTTGATGTTTTAAGAAGCTTTTTTATATTTTTTTTTTGGTAGAATTTTTGTTGTTTTGTTTTCCTTGTTATGTTTTGAGGGGGAAGGAAGTAAGGGAGGTAAGGTAAGGGGCTCTATATTTGATTGTTTTTTGGTATGTTACTAAAACTTAATTGTAAGCACTGTAGGCCAAGTTTTGGGCAGAGGGAATTGTTTCAAATTGTTCTACGCTGGCGATAGAACTTACAGAACGACCATCCCAAGGACCATGGGAGGTGATGTGGGCAGAGTGGTGGTGTTCAGCAGCAATCTGAAAATATTTTAATTGTTTAATTAAAAAAGTGATAAATTTACTTAAATAAACAGTAGGATGTCTTATAAAAGGCATAGAGAGAGAGAGAGAGGTTTAGGTGATGAAAGTAGAGCAGGACAAATGGTGGGCAAATGAGCGTCAAAATATTTTGGGAGAGTAAAAAATTTGATGTAGATTTTCAGTCTGGTGATAATAATTAGGGTTAGGGATTTATTTGCTAAATCTTACCCTTTTCGTATGCTTTAGTCTTTGGTATGTTTAAATTACTGGTTAATATAACAATCTCTCACTTATATTTTAACGCTATTTCTCCACTTTTGCTCTCTATGTGTTACCCTCTCTCTTCTAACATCCCACCGTTGCCTAAAAGTAGACATGTTTTTTTAGTTTTTAAACATAACTTACCTTCTTGCACAATTGGAAAATAGCCAAACCAACCGAAACAATGAAAGAGAAGAAACCCAAACCCAAAGCATTCAAAGCCTTAATCTTCAAGATACCAATAGCCATGGGTATAATGGTGATGGCCTTCAACAAGATCAATACCATAATAGGCATGGCCATTTTACGCAAACGATGTTTCTTGCCTTTAAAATGAATTCAAATGAAAAAAATAATAGATGGAAAATGATGTGAAAAGAACGAAAAAAAAAAAAAGAATGGAAATACAAAAAGTATTAGTTATTATTTGTGTTAGTTTATTAAGGGACAAAGTCTAGCATGCAACACACCCTTCTTGAAGATGTTTCCCTTCTTACCCTTGCCTTCAACAACACCCTCACCCGCAAATTTGACATTAACACTTAATTCATCGTTATTCAAATTACGGGATGAGACAGTGACTTTGGCATCAGCCATAGGCAAGTCCATGGTAACGTCATGACCTTGGATATAGTTTTCAATAGCATCAAAGAAGTCACCACTGCTGGATCTACCTTCAACCGATGTAGGAGCTTGATAACCATTTGATTTAACCTCAACATTGGAGATCTAAAAATGATCATTCAATAATAAATTAAAAATTATTTCTTATTAATATTTAATTCACTTAATAAACTTACTTTGAAATTTTCCTTGGTCATAACTGTATCCAAAAATCTCATAGCTCTTACTTTCACGCAGGCCATGCTGTCAGTGCCACTTTCACATTTGGCATTCTCTTCATCGATCATGCTCTCCATGTTGATGGCATGACAGATGCTTGACAAACCCAATAGGGCAACGAGGACTAAGTGTTTGGAGGAAACCATATTGTTGTGTGTAATAAATCCCTTTGGTTTACTATTTCTCTACTCTGTCTCTGTTTTACTCCAAGACCCGTGCTTGTGGTCTGTATGAATTAACAATTGCAAATAATAATTAAATTTCTATTGTTCACGTTTTTTATACTAAGCATTAACCAAAAAAAAAAAAACATTGTATAAAATCCAAATTGAAAAAAGAGTTTTTTATTTTCAAAAACAAAAAAAGAAAAAAAATCAATCGATTTCAATACCAACAAATTACACTAAAAATTCATATTGTCAATGGTGGATGTGTACTTAAGCGCAGTGTCAGTGTGTGGCGGGCCAATTGAAATGACAGACATAACCCTGTATAATATCATGCAGCAACAACAATAGCAACAATTACAACAATAACGACTACACCTGCAATCTCAGACTTTTTTACTGTTTTTTAAATCACCAACTAACTCACTTGATCGTATCTACGCTCACAGCTCTATTAGCCAGCCACTGATCATCATTAATAGAGAAATTGTCTCAAAAAAGAGAACCAATTGTTATTGTTGGTTGTAAGCCTTTTTTTGTAATGACCAAAGTACTCGTACCTTAAAAATATTGAAAATTATTTGAATTCATTCATGATTTTCTTTTGTTGTTGTTTGATTTATTCGAGCTTTTGTCTCTTTGTTTTTTTTTTCTTGTCATCATATTTAGATTTTTCTCACGTTTCATTATTATTGATGTGTACAAAATGCTATTTTGAACAAATTAGCCGGTAGCATAATGTAAGTTTTTTTCGATATAGTATTTTTTAATGTTTGTTACGACAAATATGGTCTAATAGTTGTGGACAATTATTGTTAATATTTACATTTAATAAATTAATTCTTTGTTAAAGCCAAATAAGGAAATATTCCAAGAAGATGGAATATTAGTAAAAGCTAAAAAGTTGGGTATTTTCTCCAAATTAATTAAAATTTGACGTTATATGAGAGGTTGGTGGTAAAGTGGCAGGACCATGCCCATTTTTTTAAAAGTTGTCATTGGGCCTTGAACTATATTTGTACAAATTTTTTTTTTGAGTTTCACCTTTTATGGGAGATGGGTAGTATAGTGGGTGGATGACTCCCGTTTTTGGCTTCTGAGTTTGTATCGATCCTCTAACTGAGTTTATGTCGATCTTTTAAAAACATGTTTTTATCATCATAACGATTTGGGGTATATTGATTTTGTCATTCCGTGTGTAACATGTCGAAAGAATCATTTAAGCACCCATAAAGTATATATTTTCTGCGTCTTGGCTAGATTCTGAGTCGACCTAGCTATGCCCGTCCGTCTGTTGAAAGCAAGATTGGGCTCGAACGGGACAACCCAGGGAGACGAAATTTGGCTCAAATATTTATCTTAAACAAAGTTTGTTTGGCATTGAAAATGAACAAAATCGGTTAATAAACAAAGTTAAGAGTTAAACAGATAGTTAGAGAGTCGATATAAACTCAGAAACAAAAAATGGGCGTGATTCGCCCACCTCCCATATAATGTAAAATTTTAAAAACTTGATGGTGGGTATAAAGGTTCGGCCGAGCCGAATAAGTATAACATTCGCACTTGTTATGAGCTCATATTTAAAATAAAAATTAATTTTTGAAAATATTTATAATTTTACATACAAAAATTTTAATTTCAAAACGTCATATTTTTGGATAAATTAGTAAGTGATTTTACGACAATAATTATTTTGGCCTTGGATCATTCTAAGACCCAATTTTTCCCTGAAGCCCATAAACATATTTCAAATTCAGAAATAGAAAGACTACTCTTCGAAAAGAGAAAACGTAGAAAAGAATGGCAAAACAACAGATCCACTGCAGCTAAAAAGAGGCTGTCTGCTGCAAGAAGAGTGCTTGTAAGAGCCCTTCAATTAGAAGAGGATCGCAGGAATAAAAATTACATTAAAAGTCTAACGAATGACACATATACAAACTTCTCTCTCTGGAAAGCAGTTAGAAATATTAAACCACCAATAGAGGGACAAAATCCTTTAAGAAAGGCGGACGGCACCTGGGCACGAACTAATGAAGATAAAGCCTTATTGTTTGCTGATCACTTAAGCAATGTTTTTCTGCCAAACCCACCAACAAACAATTTTATTTGGAGTAATCCATGTAATGGAATATCTTATGATACTCAACCATTAATTATAGAACATAACGATATTCGGAAAATTATAAATGAAGATCTTACTATAAATTAGTAAGTGATTTTACGACAATAATTATTTCGACCTTGGATCATTCTAAGACCCAATTTTTCCCTGAAGTCCATAAACATATTTCAAATTCAGAAATAGAAAGACTATTCTTCGAAAAGAGAAAACGTAGAAGAGAATGGCAAAACAACAGATCCCCTGCAGCCAAACAGAGGCTGTCTGCTGCAAGAAGAGTCCTTCAATTAGAAGAGGATCGCAGGAATAAAAATTACATTAAAAGTCTAATGAATGTCAAATATACAAACTTCTCTTTCTGGAAAGCAGTTAGAAATATTAAACCACCAATAGAGGGACAAAGTCCTTTAAGAAAGGCCGACGACACCTGGGCACGAACTAATGAAGATAAAGCCTTATTGTTTGCTGATCACTTAAGCAATATTTTTCTGCCAAACCCACCAACAAACCATTTTATTTTGAGTAATCCATGTAATAGAATATCTTATGATACTCAACCATTAATTATAGAACATAACGATATTCGGAAAATTATAAATGAAGATCTTAGTTTGAAGAAATCACCAGGATATGATTTAATAACACTATCTATGATTAAAAACCTACCGAATGTGGCAATAATAGTTTTAACTGCTTTATTAAACGCGATCTTAACAAAAGGCAGTTTCAAATTCGTATAGACAAATTAGTCTACTACCTTGTTTGTCCAAACTATTTGAGAAAGTATTCCAAAAAAAGATGATACCAATATTGAACGAACGGAATATAATCCCAGTACACCAGTTCGGTTTCCGTGAAAAACATGAAACTATCGAACAAGTGAATCGTCTAACTGAATATAAAAATTTTACTCAGCAATCTTTTTAGATGTCGCTCAAGCATTTGACAAAGTTTGGCATAAGGGTCTTATTTATAAAGTCAAATGTGTGCTGTCTGTCAATACGCATAAGCTGCTAGAGTCATACATTACAAATCGACTATTTCGTGTAAAACTTGGAGACTTCACTACAGGAGATTATGCTATAAAAGCGGGAGTTCCACAGGGTACTGTCCTTGGGCCACTACTGTATCTTATTTATACCTCGGACTTGCCTACGAGCAACAATTTAACTATCTCTACTTTTGCTGATGACACTGCTATACATGATGATGCTATACATGCTCACACGTGGACCCATGTATATATTGTTAGGCAGATCATTATAATTTTATAATGATCTGTCGTAAATGGTGTATTATCTCCTTCCGTACAAATTTTCATTGTAATGTATTAAAAAATTAATAAAAACTTTGTGATAAGTAATACTACATTTAATTGTTAATAAGTTTTTTGAAGTATTTCATTTTCACTAAAAGTGCGTAGGCACCAAATCCTTTTTATTTATAACTCAGTAATGAATTGACAGAGTAATCGTAATGAAAATTTAAAGAGCAATTATGTTTATAGTAATATAATTTTGGTGATATGTATAACATCGTCCGTCCCTGCGTCCATTCCATTGCAACATTAAAAAATATTTTTACCAAAAATATTTGAATGAAGTCTGTACAAGAATTTTAAACACGGTTCTATTGCTTTTTAAATTTATGAACAGAAATAAATTCTACGCTAAAATTTTATAAATTTTATAGCCAAATGGGCAAAAACATTTGGTATTTTGAAATATTTTCTTACAGAAGTTCAGATATATTAATTAAAAATTTTATAAAATTTCAGAAATAAGCAGCATATTCTAGTATTTCCAACAGTGCACAGGACTCATATAAGGCCCTACTTTAACGCACATACACAATAGTGTAGGGTAAATTCCGACTATAACTTTCTTACTTATTGAAATAGGTGTTAAATTTCTACAATTATTTTAATTTGCACTTTCTTGGAAAATTTAAATTTTTCTAATTCTAATAATTCTAATAATTCTAAATTTGGTAGCTGTTTTGAAAAATTATACCATTTTGTAATTTGTTTATAATATAATAATTTTTTGAAAAATTTTAAATTAACGCCAAGGTTTTTAGAGTTATTACGCAATGAGAAATAATATAAAATAAATCCTTAGCTTATATATCGGCTATTTGTGAACCGATTTTGATTCTTAACACCTTAACACTTATCGTAGTTCCTCTGAAAGTTTATTATCAAAATTCAGTTGGCAGACTAACATGTTTTTTTCGACTTCACTCTATCTGTAAGAATTGAATATACATATCTATGACTTAAGACATGGCTTTTTTAAAATACAACAAAACCGTTATTTCCAATCACAACTCTCTAACATGTATTATGCATTTCTCTACCAGATTACATTAAAAATGGCTCTTAACAACTTTTCTTATGATATTAAATTTTCATATTGTTTTTCAGGTCGTGAAAGGATAATCCTATAACGAAAATTTTGTGAAACGGTATCTTAAAATTAACAAAATTTTCGTTTGAGCTATAAAAATCGTTACTCTTCATTTTAGGGCCGCCATAATGTACATATATTCTTAATGAAAATATACTTAAAGCTAAATTTCGTCCCCCTCGGTAGGGGGGGAGGAGGTGGTTTTGAAAGAGGACGATCGATATAAACTCAGAAACCAAAAATGGGCATGATCCACCCACTTTACAGCCCACCTCCCATATTAGGTAAAACATCATTAAAATTTTGTACAAATAGTGACCAATAATAAACTCGGAAACAAAAAATGGGACTGCTGCACCCACACCTTTCTTGTAAGGTAAAATTTTAAAAGGTTGCAGATGAAGGTTATATACACTGTCGGACAAAATAAAGTACGATTTTTTACTCTTGACATTTATTTCATAATAATTGCCTTCTAGGTTCATTATGGTCTACTTTTTTGATGTCCACACGCAGAGAAAAAGCATGGTTACAGCATGATCACTATATACCCGTTTTTCATTGAATTGAATAATACCACGTTCATGATAGCAACGTTTATGATTCTGCTTGATCATTTAATGATTACCCACAATCAAAATTTTAATATGGTTGACTGAATTATAATATTTATTTAATTATTTTTATATGAAATCATATTTATGATAAATCCAATCATTTAGTCAATTCAATTCTATTTAGTTAATTCTACAACCATTCAGTTAATTTTACAAATTTGGTTAATTCTACTACCATTAAGCTAATATTTGTATTTGCTTTTAATGACTTTTGAATACACATTTTTGTGTATCAGTCCAGTAGTTTGTTAGTATATTAATTCTCATTTAGTTTAGATATGAACAAATATAAATTGACAAGGTTTGTTTTTATTCAGTATGATGAATGTACCACATATCGTGGTACAAATGAATATAAATATGAAAATATGGGATCATATATATGATAAAATGGAATTATATATATGATGAAATTAGTTCATTTATATGATAAAATGGAATTATATACGAGGGTGGATCAATAAGTCCGTGACTTTTTGAATGAAACACAATGTTTTTTGCAAAACAAACATTTATTTTTCTACATAATCTCCTTTTAACTCAATACACTTAGTCCAAAGTTTCTCCAGTTTTTGTATCCCTTCCAAAAAATAGGATTTTTCGAAGTCCTTAAAATAGGCATTTGTTTGGTCAATAATTTCATCGTTGGAGTTGAATCTCTTTCCACCGAGCCATTTCTTTAGGTTTGAAAATAGGAAGTAGTCACTAGGGGCTAAATCCGGAGAATATGGCGGATGAGGTACCAATTCGTAGCT
Organism: Protophormia terraenovae; assembly: GCA_951394005.1. Classification (NCBI taxonomy): domain Eukaryota; kingdom Metazoa; phylum Arthropoda; class Insecta; order Diptera; family Calliphoridae; genus Protophormia; species Protophormia terraenovae. Next base: position 154,150,352 of record OX596073.1, read on the forward strand.
CAATTCATAGAGTTTTGCCATTGAGACTGCACACGTGTGCATCCGTGCATTATCTTGATGAAAAAGATAATGCACTATGGGATCGTTTTCTTTTTAAATCCTCATTAAATCGGTCTAATAAGTTGGCATAATATTCGCCATTTATTGTTTTTCCCTTTTGAGGGTAATCGATGTGGATTATCCCGCGTGCATCCCAAAAAACTGTTGACATCACCTTATTGGTCGACAAATGGGTTTGACCCGAATAAACCCATTGTTTAGACTGCTGCTTGATCTCCGGAGTACAGTAATGGATCCATGTTTCATCCACAGTTACAAAACGCCGCAAAAAATCATTCGGATTGCGGTTTAACAACTCCAAACAATCCTTTGAAGTTGTCACGGAAATATTGATCCGCCCTCGTTTATGATGAAATTAGTTTATATATATGATAACATGGGATTATTAAATGATAAAAACGTGATGAAAGTGAAAGCAATACTTAAGAAAAGGTTATAAAACTTACTAAAAGTTATTTATAAGGTTATGAATCTTACTAATAAATTATAAATTGGAATCATAGTAATGATTACGTACAAATATACTTATTGTAACCTGGAATCATATATTACAATCATAGTATGTTGCTCTTAGTTTATGGTCACTGGAACCTTATTTTTTCTTTGCTTGTAGCAAGAGTTAAAAACCGCACTTTATTTTGTCTGACAGTGTAGATTCGGCGAAGCCAAATATAACATTCTCATTTGTTATTTTTGATATATATTTTTTTTATTTTTTTTATAGCATTTAGTTAATGATATGATATAAAACTATAATATCTAAAACATCACATAAATAAGAATTTATCTACTAAAAAGATCTTAAACAAGTTATTATTGAAGTAATTATTTTGACATTATTTATTAATATTTTACAAAATATATGTCATTTGTGTAATCATTTAAAAGGCCTTGGATTTAAACTTAAAAGGTAATAATCCTTACATAATAATCGCAAATTTCATAATTATTACAATTGATATTTAATGAAAACACTTAAGCTCTTGTACATTGTAATAGTAAGTGTTAGTTAATAAATTTGTATAATAATTTGTTACGTATCTATGAATGTAATCTTACATATTTAATGAATTTATATTTATATATAATAAATTGCATAATTCTGAACATTATTTAAAGTAATACACTTTATTATGCAATTTATTAAAACAAAATATTAAAATATTCATAAATACAAATACTGCAATAATATTGTATGACTTTTTTTTTACAAACAAATGGAAATATAGTTATAAATAAACAACAAAGTTTTATTACAAAATTTTGCGTTTCTGTTGTTGTCAACAATATGGATGGTTGGTAGATCAACAACCAAACAACACAATCACGTTAACACGCACTTTTGAGCCAAAAATAAACAACAGCACTCACTACCACCAATACCAACAACACCCCTTTATTGGCCACAATTTGTATCCACTTTAATATAGAAAAATAAATCCCTACCAAATGCCATGCAAAAGAAAGTAACTAAAATTGTGTGTACAAAAATAACAACGAAAGTTTTCAAAATTTGAAATTCATAAAACGCAAAAATATCATAGTGTAATCGTAATGTGCGCTTTTAATATGTGAGTAAGTGTGTTTGTGTGTGTGTGTGTGACACAAACATTTACAACGTGCGCCAAAGAGTTTCGAGTAACAAACGAATTTTAATTTTGGTTTTCAATAAAATATTCACTTAAAATTATGAATTTTTTAAGTTAATTTCAGATGTTTTTATTTTTTTACAAAGCAACTTTGTTGACCAATTGTTCATTTAATGAAATTTCACCAAATGTTCAAGTTTTTAAGTTGTGCCTTTTTTCACGTTAAATTTACATTATAAATTCCACGTGCATTTTTAAAGTCACTCTGTTGTGGCGTTGCGTTTTAGATGTTTTAATGTGCTTGCTCCCTCGTTTGGCAGTCCCTTTTGTTGAGTTTAAAATAAGTTGTAGTAATTAGGGAAATATAGTTTCTCTGTCAATTACGGCTTAAAATGTTTATTCTAAAGTTGGGTGTCTTGCGACTAATATCAGTTAACGAGGTCATTGAGATTTAGGAATTCTTCCAGGTATCTTAGCTGAACTTCTTAGCTATAAGATAGATAGATAGATAGATAGATAGATAGATAGATAGATAGATAGATAGATAGATAGATAGATAGATAGATAGATGGATAGATAGATAGATAGATAGATAGATAGATAGATAGATAGATAGATAGATAAATAGATAAATAGATAGATAGATAGATAGATAGATAGATAGATAGATAGATAGATAGATAGATAGATAGATAGATAGATAGATAGATGGATGGATGGATAGATAGATAGATAGATAGATGGATAGATAGATAGATAGATAGATAGATAGATAGATAGATAGATAGATAGATAGATAGATAGATAGATGGATAGATAGATAGATAGATAGATAGATAGATAGATAGATAGATAGATAGATAGATAGATAGATAGATAGATAGATAGATAGATAGATAGATAGATAGATAGATAGATAGATAGATAGATAGATAGATAGATGGATAGATAGATAGATAGATAGATAGATAGATAGATAGATAGATAGATAGATAGATAGATAGATAGATAGATATATAGATAGATAGATAGATAGATAGATAGATAGATAGATAGATAGATAGATAGATAGATAGCTAAATAGATAGATAGATTGTTAGCTAGTTACTTAGGCAGACAACTGAAATATTAAGATAATCATTAAAAACTTGAGACAAATGAGTGCAGAAAGTACATCAATACATATAATAGAATCTTTTATGACAAGCGCTATCTACCGACAATAATTAAAACGAAGTACCAATTTGATTTCTATATAGATTTTCAAAATTCTGATGGATATTTTTTTAAATTAATTAAAATCTCGTAAAACTAGGTAGTAATGCCTTTAAAGAAATTTCAATTTCTTTTTGCAATATTTTTATTCTCTCTCACTCTATGCCTCTTATCTCACACACCCTATGGCAGTTTCTAACATCCCTTGAATATTTAATTTCAAGGTGCGTAAATATAAAATTAAAATATATTTATAAACAAATTTTCTTTGTGTATGAACAAATATTTTGCAGTTTAATTAGATTTAATTGTATTTTTTGCAGACATGCATAATCATGTTGAGCTGAATACAATATGTAAACAAAATAAAAAAATCAATGAAACAAATATCGAAAATTGTTGCACGCACAAGAAGAAAAGCCAATAAAAATAAATACTAAATTTTTATAGTAAATCATTAAACACAGACAACTAGTAATTAATGTATGAAAAGTCTTACAATGAATAATTGAAAAATTAATTGGCCATTAATTTAAATGTTTTAATTCTAAGATATCAAATGTACTAGATGTAGAGCTATATTTTAATTAAGAAATTTTATAAGATCTTAAATCAAAGCCTTTATGATTTTAGTCTTCCACTACTGTCCTTCCTTTTGATTTTCTATTGAGCATTGCTTTAAAATTAAAATTCGTTTGATGTTATTTTTAGTTTTTTTAATTTCATTACTAATGTTTTCAAGTGCCAACTATGAACTGCATGAGTGACACCTTATTTGGCTCGATTTTATAATCGTTTGGATTTTTGTTTTTTTGGTGGCAACTTTCACTTAAAGTGATTTTTCAATAAATTTTTTATGAATTTGAAACATTGCATTGAGTTGAAACTTTATTTTATTTTTAATATGTTTATGTATTTATTTGTAATTTGTAATGGTTTCCGGTAATACCTTATGTTTCCTTACAAAGAAAATTATTATTTTTTATTCATTCTAAATATATGGCAATGGTTTCAGTGTTTGAACAAAAGCCAGTAAATTAAATTTTATTATGAGAAGAGGATGACTCAGTGTTAACTAGATATTTGTTTAATAAAGAACATAGACATACATATTTATTGTAAATATAATAAGATTAAGTGTTTTCAGACAGAAATTGTAGAACTTTTTCGATTTTATCTAGAATAATTTACAAAATCTCTCAATATATTTCCAATTTCTTTTATAAAAAAGTTGGCGCCAAATAAAAAGAATAAAATACTAACAAGCGAGAATGTTATATTCGGTTTAACCGAATCTATATACTCACCATCAACTTTTTCAAATTCTACGTTTAATGGGTGGGCGGACTATGACTTTTTATTCTTGCTTGAACTATTTGTACAAAATTTCGTTGACGTTTCAACTTATATGGGGTCTGGGCGGTAAAGTGGGCGGACCACGCACATTTTTTGTTTCCAAGTTTATATCGACCCTCAAACTATTTGTACAAAATTTCGATATTGTACAGGCTGTTGTTTAAGAGTTTTCAGCAGAAAAGTATGAAATGAAGCTACAACGGACACCCTGTGTTTCTAGTACTATGCACATGATTTTTTTTGCTTACTAACCGATTTTTCCCAAACCTTATATAAATAAAAATTTGAGCCAAATGTCGTCTTCCTTTCGAGTCCCATTCGAGCGCTATCCTGCTTTCAACAGACGGACGGACATAGCTAGATCAACTCAGAATCTAACCAGGGCCCAGAAAATATATACTTTATGGGGTCTTGAATGATTTTTTCGACATGTTATACACGGAGTAACAAAATCAATATACCCTCCATATTTTTGATTGTGGTATATATGCTTCTAAAATTTTGCACTCTATTAGTATCAAGTCTGTGAGTTTAGATCTGTATCAAGTTTGTTAAAAATATTATTACCACAAAACTTAAGGATTTAAGTCAGTTATACAAAAAAAAAAATATCATTTAAAACTTTGTATACAAATATTTTTAATCTTAAAAGTTAAATAGTTATGGTGCTGGAGATAATTTTTCTGATTTTTAGAATTAAAGTAATATTTTTGTAAATAGTGATTTTAGAGAAAATACAATTGTGTCTGTAATAAAATTTTGTGTAAGTTAAGGTATTCCTATGAAATGTTTGGTATTCTTTTCTAGATCCATGCTTTTGCATTTTAGAACATAAAGACAAAATTTATATACAATGTACGTCAAATTTGACAAGAAATTTACTTAGCACTATTGGGTAATTGGGCTTGTTTTCAATCTTGAAATCATCTTCTGAATATACTTTTCAGAAGAATATAAACTATACTAGATGGAGTTGTTGTCCGTATATTGCGGAACACAATGTTGCAAAAAATGCCGCAAAAATTTTTAAAGTGTATTTGATTCCGTTCGGGAAATATCAATGTTAAAGATGCATCTCACTCTAGTGGGCTTAGACTTTGCTACTGGTGCACAGTGGGGTTTTTTGGTAATAAATCTTTATATCCTAAACTACTGGTCGGATTAGATTGGAATGTATGGAAGAGTTGCTTTCAGAAAATCATCTTGGTTGGGTTGGTTGGTTTACGTGGTAGCCCGTACAATTTTCGGGCAATCAATTAGACTCGTTAGATTCTGTTTTTATAAGACCACACTACTCGCCAGGTGAATGAGTTGGATTGAGTCTGTAATGAGATAGAAATGTATGGAAGAAAAATGAGAACATAAATTAATTAGATCTAGCCAGTAGCATTGAGATATTTAATAATGTCACTGAGTCTAGTGTCAGATATTTCACTGAGGTTGTCTAATTGGTACCTTCCTAGAAATTTATGTCTGATTGCGTTCAAGACTGGGCATTCGCATAGAAGATGATGCACTGTCTCCTCCTTTTCGCGATTTCCACAACTACGACAGTATTCATTGTAAGGGAGACCAAGTCTGCTGGCATGTATTCCGATCGTCCAGTGACCTGTAAACAATGCTATTAGTCTCGAGATGTTTTTGCGTTTGTAGCTAATGAGTTGCGTTGAGCGTTTCTCACTGTAGGTAGGCCACGTTTCCTTCGCGACTCTACATTTATCCAGATTTCGCCATCTATTTTTCGCCTTTTCCAGATAGTGTTTTTGAATTCTGCTTTTGACTGATCTTAACGGGATTGCGACAGAAACCGATAAGTAGGCATTCAAAGCAGAGCCTGTCCGGGCTAATTCGTCTGCCTATTCATTACCATACTGATCCCTATGCGCAGGAACTATAGTAATGTCATACAGTCGACTTAGTCCTAACAGTTTCTCTTTACACTATCTAACTAGAATAGAGGTAGTTTTGGGTGAACCAATATTCCCTTGAATATTTTTATCGCGAATTAGTTTACACGCTTCTCTGACCACTAGTATTTCCGCCTGAATACGCTTGCCTCATCAGGGAGTTTATATAAGTGTCTAATTTCAAGGTCGTCGGAGAAGACACCAGAGCCGACACCGCAGTTCATCTTTGAGCCGTCAGTGTATATTTTAGTTTCAAATTGTTCAAGAATATTTCCCCTTCTCCATTCGCTCCTGGTGGGAAATAGGACTTTAATAGTATTTCTGAAGTCCATCTGGGGAATCATATAGTCGGTAGATTGATTGGCTTGAGGTGGTATTAAACTTAATATCCTCACGTGCCCATATGTTCTTGATCTCTAGTTTTCCGTTGCAGATAATCTTATCGCACTATTAACTGATGATTCAATAATGTGTAGGTCTATGGGTGTTAGGTGCAATTTAGTGTTCAGAGCTTCTGATGGACTAGTACGTAATGCACCTGCAATGCCAATAAAGCGTATCTTTGTATCCTGTAAAGTTGATCCACCACGTATCTCTTACTAGTAGCGGTCCACCAAACAAGAGATCCATATACAAGAATTGGCCTGTACTATTGCAGTGTATAGTATGCTACCGTAGCCTTTCTAACCCTATGTTGAATGTTTAGCTTCCATGAAAGCTTAGAGTCCAAAATAGTGCCCAAGTACTTTGCATTTTCCGACAAGGTGAGTTCACAGTTTTCTAACCGTGATAGTCTGAAGCTCAGAATCTTGGTCTTTGTGATGAAAATCATCTTGTACTCATCCTGTGACAACACAAGATAAGCTTCAGGGTACAAAGTTGACTACCTCGAGTATGTAAAAGTTTAAAAAAATCATAACTTCAACAAATGAAGTCCGATTTTAAAGATTTTTATATTTCTGTAAAGTGCTTGGCAAAATGAAGAAAAAATAAAGATACTCACCTAAGTTTTATCTTACAATCAAAAAGATATTTACATTTGAATTTTGAATTTTTGATTTTTTGCCTTGACTTTCTTTCGTTTTTCGGAAATAAGTCCTGGGTATATGAGATAAATTTTTTTTTTAAGAATATTTGTTATATATTCCAAAATAATATGCTGAAAGAATTTTTGGATTATCTCAATTCTTCTTGACGTGAAAAATATTCAAAATTAGCACTCTGAAATTAGTATGAAAAATGGTAATTTTTTAACAAAAATATAGTTTAATTCTTTAACTTTTTTCTCAAAGTTCCGTTAACAAAAATATTTTTTCTTTATAAATTTCAAAAGACATCCAGCGTTGGTCGATAATTTTAAATTTTTATTTTTTCGATTACTAAAAAAATGTCACGCGAGATTTTTTAAATTTATTGACGATATTTTATCAGAAAATAGATTTAGAACGATTTGACACTAAATTGCTTCCCGTCCGGCCAAAAACGAATGCAAGAGTAGAGATTTTATGAAAAAAGTAAATTTTTTAAACCAACTTTTTTAATAACACAGAAAAGCATGTTATATTTCGCTATTATTTCTTACGTAATGTATAAAATAAATATCAGTCATTTATTTTTGAAAAAATCATTAAGAAATCTTTGCAATTTTTCAAACATAAAAAATATAATAAAGATATAAAAACCAAAAAAATAATCTTTTGTAAAGCTAAACTCCCCCTACTTTCCGAAAACTAATAAAATATTATAAAAATATAAAAATAGACTTATTTACCAATTCATTGATGTATAATATGTACAGTGCTGTGCAGAACAAAAGCAACAAAATTAGGGTAAACCTAAGAATAGTTTTATTTTTTACAATATTTGGTTTACAACAAAAATAATTTTACGAAATTATAAACATATTGAGGGATTAACAAAAACACAAACATTTAAAAAACTTTAGCTTTATCTATTAGCTAAAAACTGGAACAAAACACTAAAATCTTCATATAGGAGTGTGCACAACAATAGCAACATATTTATATTTTGCTTCATTTTGTTCTATATATTACATTTTTCGTAAAATTTTGTAGTTTCAATGCGATTTAATTGTTAATTGATTTCTCTGGAATGATTTCCATTTGAATTTGTTGACTAAACAACACTTTAGACTGCTCTTATCTTGAAACTGCATAAAAAATCTTCCACAGATCTTGCGTCTAAGTAATAGACCACATGGTTAAAAAATTTTAAGTAACAACGTTAATCTAATCCTTCAAAAGTTTTAAAATATATTTCGCATTTTTTCCATGCAAAAACGTTGAATTAAAGAAGATATTTCTCTATGTATAACGAAATTTCTGTGCTTTTTAATAACCTATTAACCTTAAAATACAAAAATTTCATTAGATTTCTAAGAAAAATACATAGTTTTTTCGCTAGAATTCATGTAAAGTCATTATAATATCTTTTCTCTGCCAAAAATAATTTTTTGGAACTGTGCAGTTACCTTTATTGAATAAGCTTCTCAGTGAGCAGTGGTATATTGCGTAGGCTGTAACTTTTTTAAATGCATTCAATGAACTTAGAGTATGGTTTATATTAAACTTTAGAGACTATATAACCTATGTATGTAGACAAATCCGTTTTTATAAAGTGCTACCGATTTATTTTTAATAATAACTGAACGAAATTTTTAGCGGAAGTCCTTTTACATGCACTGAAAAGTCATAATTTTTTAAATTGCACTTCTATAATAAATTTGTTTGTCTTAATTAGTATTCTATAATCTGTATTATAAAACAAAATTACTTTCCACTTTTCTTATTCCAAATAAACTAAAAACTTATTGCATCGGCCCATATTGTCACTAATCATAGTTCTTATTAATAAAACTATAAGAAAAAGAAACAAGCGCGAATGTTATATTCGGCCCGGCCGAATCTATATACCCACTATCAACTTTTTCAAATTTTACGTTATATGGGAGGGGGCGGGAAAGTGGGCGGACCACGCCCATTTCTTGTTTCCGAGTTTACATTGGTCCTTGAACTATTTGAACACAATTTCGTTGATTCTCACCTTATATGGGAGGTGGGCGGACCACTCCCATTTTTGGTTTCCGAGTTTACATCGATCTCCGAACTATACGTACAAAATTACGTTGTCGTACATGCTTTTGTTGAAGAAATATCAGCAGAAACGTATAAAACGGACACCCTGTGTTTCTAGTTTTTAGCCCATAACCGATTTTGCCCATTTTCAATCCCAAACAAACCTTATATAAGACAAACATTTGTGCCAAATTTCGTCCACCTACGTTTCCCCGTTCGAGCCCTATCCTGCTTTCAACAGACGGACAGACGGACGGACATAGCTAGATCGACTCAGAATCTAACCAGGGGTCTTAGATGATTCCTTCGACATGTTATACACGGAAAGACAAAATCAATATACCCCCTATCTTTTTGATGGTGGGTATAAAAATAACAAAAATTTTTAATCAGCTATTTTTACTATATAACTGCCATTTACTTTTAAAAAATAGCAAAAAAATTTAAAATTTTGTGTAAATTTTTACAATTGAAAATTTTGTTGCTTTTGATATGCACACTTTCATATAGAGAACATACAATATTTTTCTCGTTTTTGCGAAAAGAAAGAAAATTGCATCTTCCAAGGTACAAAGTTTGTTAGTACCCAAATATGTTATCAATGTTATGAAATTAGTTTTGTTGTAAATTTAATGCTTTACAAAATAATTCAATATTTAGGATAACTTTAATTTTGTTGTTTATGTTCTGCACAGCACTTTATATATAGATCGTATTAAAAGCATTTATATAATGGTCTCAAAGCTGACGACTTATGTCAGTTCTCACCAAATTAACTGTATTCGCGCGTTTTGGTTGTTGAACGAGATAATATTCGTAATAATCGCTTAGAGTTTTTTTTAAATACTCTTCAAGTGATGTAAAGTTTTATTTTATTATTAGATCATGATCAATTCTGATGAACTTATAAACTGACAAATTTTGACGTTTGTGGGTAAAATATATTGAACAATAACCTTAAAGTTAGTCTAAACACAAAATAAAGTTCATTGGGGAAAGAAATATATAACATTAGCATCTTGCTGAAACCTTTTATTTTCGCACCAAGTAAGTTTTTCTTTCTAAACTCAAGTAAAGTCCTAATATTCTCACAAATTCTGGATTGAAAACAGTCTTATTCTCTAAATATAATCAACGGTATTCAAATTACTATTAATTAAGTACGATCTTTGATCACTTTTCAAATTAAAACTCTTTTAAATCAAACATAATATTCACATTATATTTTATTAATTTAATAACATTTTTTTTTTGTAATTTTTCTTTTTTTTTTTCAATTACAATTAAAATAAATAAATAAATATTTACAATAAATTAAATATCAACCATAACGATCGTTTTTGTACAACTAATATAAACAACACTTTGTCAATTCAGCATTGAAACTGAAAAGACTTTACGTGTTCTCGTTTCTTGTAAACAAATCTTTGGAAATTTGCTCTGTTTTGGAGTTTTGTTTTTTGGTCATCTTAAGACTAAAATAATAAATAAGTTTTCGTATCAAACACAGAGTGAGGGAGTGAGGAGAGAGGAGAGGCATTCGAAATTATATAAGCGGTAGTATTAAGGATCGTTTAACGTCTGTTTTGACCAGCGAAAGCCATATCTTGAGCATCGCCATGATTTTCTTGGGAAGAAGAACGAGCCCAGCCATGAGGATCCCAAGCAGGGGCAGCATGTTCCAAATGTTCAATATGTTCAACATGATGAGGAATTTCCAAATGATGATCCAAATGATGATCGACATGGTGAACGTCATGATGATCGAAGTGATGGGGAACAATATGTTCGATGTGATGGGGAACAATGTGTTCAACATGATGGGGTACAATGTGTTCAACATGATGGGGTACAATATGTTCAATGTGTTCGTGGTGGGGATAGTGAACAACTTCGTAGTTAACAATCTAAAAAGAAAAACGGAAAGAATATTAAAATTATTTCTTAAATTCATTCATGTTAACTGCATTTAAACTTACTTTAGGTTTGGCAATTTTGAAGACTACCAAAGCACCAGACAAAACCAAAGAAAGTAGACCCAAAGTCATGGCTTTCCAGGTTTTCAAAGCAATCAAGGCAAGAGCAAGTGGCACCAAAACAGCTGTTTTCAATTTAAGACCAATCAAGAAGGGTAAAACAGCTTTGCGAATAAAACCACGACCTAAAAACAAAACACAGCTGTTGTATTAAACTCATTTAAACTTTAAATGCACTTTAATAATTCTTACCTTGTTCACGTTCAGCCAATGGTACTACAGCACCTTTAGTCAAAGCATTGTTTAATAAGAAATCGGGAACCATGGAGCGAGCTTCAGCAGATTGGAAATATTCGGGAGCCTTAATGCGTAAAGCATGTGTAGCCAAAAAGTTATCAATATCTTGGAACATTCTTTCTTGAGAATCCATGGCACGTTGTTGGGTACCTTCAATAATCTTACCAGTACGAACAATAGATAATTTATCAGTAATAGCAATTTCATCTTGTTTTAAAGCTTCATTGAACCATCTCATGGCTTTGGGTTTTACACAGCTGGTGCTGAAATCCTTTAGACATGAATTGTACATGTCAAAAGCCAAATCGGTGGCAGATTGTTGAGGAGCTTGGGCCAAAGCTCCAGTGGCTGCTAAAGCCACCACAAATAGAACAGCAAATCTATTCATCCTTCCGTTTGTTTTTTTATAATCCTCTTTCGAAATGCTTAATGCAGTTTAAGTGACGGCGTATTTAGTTGTGTGTTGGTGTACCCTCGGACTGGCCAACTGAATATGTAAATATTTATTGTGGTAACTGTGGTTTTTATACGACCATTTCTTTATCAATAATAATTAAATTGTTTCTGTTTTTTTCTGCTTTTTTTTTTATTTGTTTCTTTTCTATGCTCATACAACAAGGTTTTGTTGTGTTTGTTTGAGTGCATGTGAGGGATTTGAATGAAATCAATTTTGATTTGTATTGTCTGTCTTCGATTGACTTTAACTGACTTTTCTTTCTTTTGGCTGTTGAAATTTGGCTTTGATTTTTATTTTGTATCATTTTAATTCTCTCTCTTGCACTATGTCAGCGTGCCTTCCGTTCATTCTCTCTGTTTTGATTTTGGTTAAACATTATTTTTGGTAGTTGTTTTTGTACCGTTATACAATAATTTCACTTAATCGTGTTTGGCTTAAGAATTACTTCATTCGTTGTATTTGTGAATAAAATTAATGCTAGAGTATATGTGTGTGTGTTGATATCTAACCAATTGGCCAGTAAAGTACATACTCTACAGAATTTTAAGTTAACCTAGGTACGAATTTTATTTATAATCAATTGTTTTTGTGAAGTTATTTTTTTAATGTTTTTATTTTTTTTTATTTTATTTTTTTTTGTAAAAGAGAGTTTTAGAGTTTCGCTTGAAGTGGTAGTAGGTGACTTTCAAGGTACTTTAAGAAAAATTAAAGTTTGAAGCAATAAATTGTCAATTGTAGAATAGAATTCTAATGTATTTTAGTGAATTATTGGAATATACAAGATAGGACAATGCAGTTTATACACAAAATCAGCATCCAAAAACGACAAGGATCTGTTACACTGGTCGCCAAAAAAGTACACCACCATAGACGAATAGTTGGAATTGATGTATTTTGATGTGCTAAACACAAATCTGCTTTCATTTTTTTCCATCAGGTCTAGATTTTTTTTATGGGCATGTCTAATATTTCGCCCATAGTAAGGCCATTGCTGTAGTATATTTCCTTATAACTTAAGAACAGAGTATATGATTGACATATGTGATACACCAAAAGATGTGTTTTTTAATTTTAATCAATAGTTTCGAAGTTGTTTTGAAATAGGTGTCCAAAAAAAAAAAAAAAAAAATTTTTTGTTACTAAAATTTCTTTTAATAAATTAAAACATCAAAAATGTTTCAGTTTATCATCTTTATGTTAAAACTGGTAATACTGCGAATAAAATAAAATTGATGCATAAGTCTTGATTTTATTCACTGTTAAGTAAAAATCCCCATGTTACATACAATTGTATAGAAATACAGTGGTGGGCAAAACAAAAAAAAAATATTTTTTTTATTTTTTCTTGAAACAAAAATAGGTGAACTAAGTGGATTTTGACGAGTTAAACAAGGATCTTCATTCACTTTTTTTCTATTACGTACTGATTTTTTTATGGGCATGACTAATATCATCACCTTATTCAGCGGTCACACTATAAAATTCGAGAATGGTTTGTCAAATTTAGGCTATAACTCAAGAACCATTTACACGATTTTGATAAATGATGCAAAAGGCGCAAAAGACGAAAATTGTTTTCAAGCTGTGTTAACAATATTTTTTATTCGCTTAATAATTTCAGAGTTATGGATCAAAATTTTCACGATTTTTCAAATTTTTTTCTTAACTTTTTTTGCTACTAATTACCAAATAACTACGAAATATTAATTGAACAAAAAATATATGTAAATTCAGCTTAAAGACAATTTAAGTCGCTATATATTGGAGTTTAATTTATCGTAATAGAACTAACCGTTCTTGAGTTATATAAGTGTGACTACCTAAAGGCGGGGTCATAGTAGTCATGCCCATAAAAAAAAAATCGATACGTGATAGAAAAAAAGTAAAAGCTGATTCTTATTTAGCACGTTAAATTCCATCTAGTCCACCTATTTTTTTTTATTTAAGACGAAAAAAAAATTTTTGTTTGCCCACTCGTGTATCTCCACAAATCATGATTGCATTAACTTAACTGTGAATGCAATCATGATTTGTGCATAAATTTTTATGATACATGGCTTTATTTACTCGCAGTTTTACCAGCTTTGAGATAAAGATGATAAACTGAAATATTTTTGATGTTTTCACTTTTAAAAAGAAGTTTTAGTATAAAAAAAGAAATCTTTAGCATGAAAGATTTTTTTTCGGACACTTATTTCGAAATATCTCCAAAACTATTGAACGGAGTTAGTATAACGACTTAAAGCCATTTTCATTCCACACATTTTGGTGTATCATTTATATAAATCGTGCATACCGTTCTCGAGTTATAATGAAATATACTCGAGTAATCGGCTTATTTAGGGCGCAATATTAGACACGCCCATAAAAAAATCTCGACCTGATGGGAAAAAACGCCTTAAACTAGGCAATGAAATATAATATAAAATCAAAAGTTTTGTTGATATCGTTAACAAAATTACTAGTATATTTTTTAATTTCATTTTTTGTTCTTGTACCCCACATGACCATAGGTGGTTAGGGTATTATGCGTTTGTGCTTATGATTGTTAAGCAAAGAAAAACTGTCTCTTATACCGTTCGACTCAAAATCACTTTCTGAGTCGATTTAACGATGTCCGTCACTTCGTCTGGCTGGATGTCCATGTAAACCTTTTGAACAAAGTACAGGTCGAAATTTTGAAGATATATTGATGAAATTTGGCACAAATAGTTATTTTTGATAAGGACGAAGCTTACTGAAATTGGTTATGATCGGTCCATTATTTTACCTTGCCCCCATACAAATGTCCTCTCGGAATATGGGTTTAGAGGTCATAAATGCTTTAAATACAGCAATATTTTAATGAAATTCGTTGCAAATAAATTATGTATAAGTGTGCCAAATTTAATAAAGATCGGTCGATAATTAACCATAGCTCCCATATAAACCCACTTCCGGGAATCGCCCTAAAGTGCCTAAAATCATATAAATGTGGGATTGGAGCCGGTCGCATCACCAGATCTGGCAGACCTTGGTAAGAAAAGGGTTAAGATAGTTAACGGACAGAACATTTTCGACGGAGCTAGTGACGAGTCACGTACGCAACAGACAAGATATGAACGAGACATCTTATAACGAAAGACGAATATTCTAGATGACGTTTTTTAATTTGGTAAACGGACTAACAACGGACAAGAAAGAGACAAATATAGGATCTGCTCGCAAGGAAGTTTCTGGAGCTTTAGGGAAGTAGCGAGTGATAGTGAATAGGATATAAATAGGAAGAAAAGAGAGTAGTTAGTTAGTTGAAATAAAGTTGAAGTAAAGTTGAAGTTAGTTGCTGAAAAGTTGCTCTCAAGTTGAAAATAGTTGCTGAAGAGTTGCAGAATAGTTGTGCAAAAGTTGAAGTGAGTTGCTCTAAAGTTGAAGTTAAAAGTTGTAAATGAGTTAAAACCAGCCAAGCTAGCTCTAATAAATTGTAAAACTAAAACTAAAGTAAAGTGAATATTTTAATTTTAAGTTTGATAATATAAAATAAACTGTGTACACTATAATTTATTAATCAAAATAAATTGTGTTTTAATTGATTGAAGCCATCAAGCATAATCGCAGGGATATATATAAAAATCCCACATAAATGTTAGTATCAACGCATTATCCTGTATTTGTATATTTTATTTTACATTTAGTAAAAGTGTTCATCTACAATTGGCCACAAGTATAATTAAAGTCTCCTTCCCGGATTTTTATGATCATACACAATGGTGTAGGGTATCATATGGTCGATTTTTCTCGTTTTTGTTTGTTTTTTAGATAAATGCTTCACCAGATGAACTTTAGACTTTCGGTGACTCCTAGTGAAATTCGACGTAGAAAATTTCTATAGAACATTATAATGAGAGATGAATGAATATAAAGTTCTAATGAAATATTGCACTTTAAATGCTCTAACTATTTATGTTAAACTTTGAATTATCAGGTATGTGATGGAGACCGATCGTTTTCAAATCGAATCGGTTTGAAAAGTTGTGATGAATTTCGATCGATTTCAAAAATCATTTTTCAACAATGATCTATTTTTCATTCAGAATATACAGCTCATGGAAGTAATAGCAATTAATTTTAGAGAAATATAAAAAATTATGTAATAAAATCTAATAAAAAGTGATTTAAATATAATTTTTATTAATAACAAAAACTGACAATAACTGAAAGAAATGATTTTAAAACTTTATTTTATTGTGAAATTTGTGAGTACTTAATATGAAATATATTTGTGAGAAAAAATTAAAAAAATTTTCCAAACAATTTCAAAATCCATTTTAAATTTTGTACTACCGGCAGTATTAAAGGATGAATCACTTGATTCAGAGGCTGAATTATTACTTGATTTTCATAATATAATACATGGACTTAGTTATAACAGTTTAGATTAACATGTCAAATTATGTTCATATTTATACTGCCATAGTAAAATTGATATCTAAGTAGCAGCAATTGCAAGAAACGTATTGGCTCCATATTCACAAGAAAAAGTTTCTAGTGCCTTAAAAGAAAGTTTATTTTTTTGAATCTGCAGTGACGCATCAAATATTGGAAATATAAAAACGTATCCATATGCAGTACAATATTTTAGTGTTAAAAATGGCATTCGTAGACAAATTCTGGATTTCTATGAAGATCCGAATGAAACTTCAACAAATATTTTCAAAAATATTAAAAGAATAACTATGGAAAATAAACTAATCTTCAAAAAATTACTTCATACAGTGCCAATAATGCAGCTGTTTCCGAGTTCCAAAAATAAAAAAATGTAAACAATAAAATAATAAAAGCTAATTGTAACTGCCATGTGATAAACAATTGTGTAAAAAGTGCGTTAAATGCTTCATCAGTCGACGTGGAAAACATCGTAATAAAAACATTTATATTACTCTGAGTTTTATATATTTTTTGTTTAAATTAATTTTTTAGTTCCTAATAAAATTTTATTGAAAAAATTAATTTTTTTTTTTGGATATAAATGATGCGTCTACAATTTTCTTCAGGTTTTATTTTTTTTTTTTAACATTTGTGGTTATGTCAAGTTGATTTGTTTAAAATCAAGTTGAATTTTTCGAAATGTCAAGTTAAACTACCAAACAATTCTGGCAATCCTACATTAGGCCCAAAAATTTATTTTTCTAATCCTTAGTTGTTTTTTAAATTTTGGAATAATTTCTATAATTATTTTATTTTAATTTAGCAAAATAAATTACGTCAACATTGAAGACACTTTGAAATTAAAGTAAAAACGGAAAATAAGACACTTTTTCAATTAAACTTTTTTTAAAGTTGTGGCAAAAAATAGGCTCTAATTTTTTATAATTTTTTTATATCCTTCACCAAATTTAAGGAATTTTTAGGTTTTGTGTAAAAAATAAGTGTGAATTTGAGCAATCATATTTATACATTCGAAACACTATATTTAAAAAATGGTAATCATTTTAATTTACCAATATTCTGAGGTATTAAAAAAAACAAAAATTGGACACATTTCATCAAAAAATGAATTTTTGACTATTTTTTTCTTAAAACTGTTTAAAACCATCTTTTTGGTTCATTAATATTGGTTTAAAATTCTCCGACTTTAGCGCCCTCTAGTAGGCACAAAAATAACTGTATTCAAAAAAATCTTTTTAAATTGTATGATATATATTGTGGCCTCTCTAAAAAAAATTGTGGCCTTTCAACTCAATTTGAAAATTGTTTTTATTTTGATTTTTATCTATGGGACAAAGCACTGTGCGCAGTGTAGAATTTGAATACATACGGGTCAGATTCACATATTGACACTGAATGGTATCATTTTCAAAACGTATGTGGTCGTTTGGTTATATATGACTTTATTTTATAAGTATAGAAAGTGCTTGTAAATAGAATAAAATGTTCAAATATAATAAAATACTGTGTCTTTAACGCAGAAAATGACTTTACCTATTCGCTTAACTTGCTCGTTAGTTTATAAAATATGTGAAATTATAATACTTTACAATATAAGTTTCAAACATCTTAATAAAACTTAAATACCAACCATTATGTAGCTATCACTATACGTTGAAATTTTTTTTATACATAGCTACTTCAAGGGTATTCATAAATAATTAATTTAAAGTTTAAACTATTTCACAAACAATTGTCTCTTTCCCTGACATGTTATTTAATCATCATACAAACGTTAGTTTTCTTATTAATTTGCACA
This sequence comes from Protophormia terraenovae, assembly GCA_951394005.1. NCBI lineage: Eukaryota > Metazoa > Arthropoda > Insecta > Diptera > Calliphoridae > Protophormia > Protophormia terraenovae. The sequence goes on from OX596073.1 coordinate 154,168,527, forward strand.
TTTTTGTAATTTTAGTAACTGAAATGTTAAAGCTTTTTAACATGAATTCCTTGTCACTTAAATAGACATTGTCAAGTTCATTTTAAAACAGCGAAATTTTTAATTCAAATTTTGTCATTTAATGGTAGTTTTTAAATTTGAATAGCATTGTTTGACTTCATTTTAATATTAAAATTCCATATAAATATGTACTTTAAATATGTACGTTAATGCTTTGTGCTAAGAACCGTGATGTTTAGGATAATTCTTTTTATATCCGTTTAGAAAAAGTTTCCTAAGAGTTCTTAGAATAAATATTACAGGAAGAACATAAATAAACATTTAAATTGTTTTCCCCATTTTTTCCGAGAAACGAAATTTAATATTCATAAAAATTTTAGTTGCCAACTAAGTTGTAAAACAAATTAAGATTTAAATTTTAGTCGTAACTATAAAAGATTTTGATTATATGCTACCATTTTTAAGTTTTTGCAAAAAAAAGTTTTTTTTTGTTAAAATGAATTTATATCAAATGGATTTCATATGATTAAGATTTATTTTGAATGTTACTAATGCATAGGTGTTTTTTTGTGTATTTGTTCTAGAACTCAACACTTCGTTACCCACATGTACATAAATATTCATTTATTTTTTTTTAGTTATAGTTTAGTATGCAATTCTATTTTAAATATAACTCTCTTTTATCACTTTTAACAGTTCAAGGTCATTTCATAACATTAGAGAGGCGTGGTCTAAAGTGATATATCTTTCATTTCTCTTTCCAAGAAAATGTATGCCACAAATACCATAAATAGTTTAAATGAAAATGAAACTTTATTCATTTTTTTCTTTTTGTTTCTGTTTTTGTTTGATTTATTTCATTTCATGTGCTTATTTAGAAGTTCATTGATAAAATAATATACTCAACAATAAAAATAATAAGTAGAGAAAAAAAGTATGTTATGTGCGTAAAATGTCTATCAAAGAAATAAAATGATGATGATGTTTGGCCAATATTTTTGCTATGAGCACTTACTTACTACCTCATTTTCCCAACATGGATGTTTGAGGTGCGTGTTCATTTAAATACATTACTCCCACTACCATAAGTATTTTCTTGTATACTCGTTCACATACCAAACCTGAATATGTAGATTTAGTTTATTGGTATTTTAAGTGCTCTTATGGTTTTATTTCACATACGTATTATTGATTATTGGCAGTTAACAATAATAAAGTTAAAATAAAAAAAGGCAGCAAAAATGCTATTGTTACTAACACAGCTAGAAATAATACTAAACGGTAAAGAGGCAATCATATTTTTATAATGTAGGTGGGAGGATGTAAAATGTATTAAAGAATATTTTCTATAGACATTTTTGAACATATTTGATCTTAAATTCCTCGAGATTCTTTGAAATAAAGAAATCCCATTCTTATTTTCTATATATATGGGCAATTCTCTTTTTACGTTTGCCTTTATGAAACCGACCTTTAACCTCAAATATTTATTTAAATTCTGACTTTTTTAAAGAACTTTTGATGCAATTATGTTAACAACGCTTGGTGCTGTAACAGAAAAAAAATTCAAGTCCTGAAACGGTTCCATGTGGTGCCGGCAAGCACCCAAAATCAAAAATTCTCAAAAAAGTGTTTGAAACTAACAAGTTTTTTTTATTTCTTTTTATTGCTGTAGTCGCGGATTTAAGCATAAATGTCCAATTCTTCTAATGTAGACTATAAACACTTGTAGAAAAGAACCAGCATGGATTTAATTAGCGTGCAATTAACCAGTGTCAAATTGTGTTGTGCAAAAGTTGTGAAACCAAATTTTAAAAAAATTTAAAATTTTGCAGTTTTTTCACTGGGGATTTTACGCTGTTTCGGATATTTCAAAATTCAAAACAGAGCCTAATAGCTCTTGAATTTGTACATCGTTTGACATATATCTCGTTAATGTGCCCTCAACAGAAATGCTGTAGGAGGTACCCAAACTTGGAGAGAAAAAACGTGAATGGCTCCAAGAGGTGCATTTTTCGCGAGGCACACTCGCAACGTTATTTCAGTGAAGCTAGAGTATAGCGTTATCAAAGAAGGTTTCCAAATGACATTTAAAAATCATTGTGGCGTTTTAAAATATTAATTTGCTAAACGTGTATAGCTATTTTAATGAATTCAGCAATTTTGCATATTTTGTTATAGCGGATTTTGGCGTTATAAATCAATTATAAACTGAAATAAGTTCCTGTGTAAAGTTTTACTTACGCAGAAAATATAATTTTACTAAAAATATTCATCAACGGTTTTCATGGGCTAAGAACGCGATGTTTTTAGTTTAATATTAATCGACGAGACACACCCGCTAATCAAAATTGGCGATTATATATGTCAATCTATAGCTGCTTTAATACCCTACATCAAAATCAATATGGCGTTCGAAAAAAAGTACGATTTTGCATTTTATGCTACTTTAGAGATTTGACTAAGTGCAATAAAAAAATGTATATAAATGACATTGTTTTATGACTTATTTAAAATAAATAATGAATTTTGCAATAAATGGATGAATATGAACAAGACTACATCACTAAAAACTGAATTTTGCAACTTTTATAAGAAGGTTTAATAATTATTAAATCGCTAATATATCCACGCTTACTTAACTTATCGCGATATTTTTAATTTGTATTTTAGATACAGCATAATAGAGAACATAATAACAATCATTTTTGATTTAGGACTACAAATAGAATTTTGGCAATTTTTTTATAAATTTTTATCTTAAACCGCCATAACATTGATGCCGTTCGGTAAAAGTCATTCACGCGAACAGATCTGTGTTCCATTAGAGCCAAGGAATATTGGTACTAAATATCGTTGATGTGCCATTTAAAAATTTTCGACATTTTTTTGAACATCAAAAGTAAATGAGTTTGAAGAATTTCCCATATAAAAGAGTCCCATATAAAAGAGTTACGTCACACAGTGTCCCATTTCAAAAATAAAATGGAAATAAATCTGGAATTTTCGAACGGATGATCCGATTTCAATGAAATTTCACACAGTGATAGTTGAAGTGTGAGCAAGCTCAAGTTTTGAGTAGAGCTTCTTGGGGGCGGGTCCACATGGTCCCAAAATTGGACACCTCTTGTATGAACATTTTTAAAAACAATCCTGATTCATTGTATCTCAATCGATTTTAAATATTTTACGTGAACGTTCTTTTCTTGTTATTTTTTGCAAAATGCCTTCAACAAATTTTCGTATTATAAATATTTATTTATATATTTGAAAAGAAGACAAAATTTCCTAATCAACGATATATATTATTTGTATTATTTGTCGGCCTGATGGCTATAACAAAAGGATGTGAATTAAGCAGGAAAAAAAATGTTAAGCTTTATTACAACATTTCTTGATACTGCGTAATTCCCAAAAAACTGTCTAATATTTCGAAAAATGGTTTTTTTTTTATTTTTTTTTACTATATCTCTCGAACCGACATCGGGGTGCAAAAATTTCTATTACCAGAAACTTAAAAACACATTAGTCTAAGTTAAAAATATAAATTTTTCTTAATTCCAGCTTTGCGATTTGAGAATTTGAGGCAAAAATTGGAAAATTATGAAAAAATAGGTCGAATTTGCACACAATTTCCTATAGAGTTATCTTTCAGAAAAATATAAATACTGTATATGTTACTTAAGAAAATTTTTTTATAACTAAAAAAGACCAACTATTTTTTTGATAAAAAAAATTGCGAAAAATCTACTTTTTTTTTTAAAGTCCAAATTGAAATGCATATAACTTTTGATTCTATCTTTAAAATTTTTTTCTTAACATGATTTTGTTATTTGTTTTTAATAATATAAAAAATATATCCAGAAAATCGGGTGAAGATTGGACCCGCTATAATAAAGAAAACATCACCAAGGTAGGTCAAAATTAAAAAATGTGTATCTTTGAAGGCGAATATCTCGTAAACTAAAAGAGATAAGATATGCGATGTTTTTATAGATCTCTTCCAGTAGAATTCGTTCATGTAAAAATATTTTAAATCGATTCAGATACAACGAGTCAGGATTGTTTTTAAAAATGTTCATACCAGAGGTATGCCCACACTTCAACTATCACTGTGTGAAATTTCATTGAAATCGGATCATTCGTTCGGAAATTGCAGATTTATTTCTATTTTATTTTTGAAATGTTACATTGTGCGTCACTGAGTGATTAACTGACTGACTTGCTTAGTAATTCATCATTGCACAGCCCAAACGGTTAAAGCTACAAAGATGAAATAGGGACTGTAGATTGGTTTCCTACCGAATAGATTCACTAAGACGGGATTTTTGGAAATTCGAATTTTTAGGGGGTAAAAAGGGATAAAATCGGTAACCTAATATTTCCAAAACTAATAGAGATAAAAAAGTTGAATGGTTATCGTTATTTATTTAAAAAATAATCGGATAGGAGTCTGGTACTTTTTTTAAATTCGGCTCTTTTAATGGGAAAAAGGGTAAAAACTTTAATTTGGTACTTTTTTTGGAACCCTTTCAATACATATGAATATTTTAACTTTAGATCCCAGTACAATTTAGAAATTCATTGAAATACAATCTTTGTTACATTCAGGGGAAATAAAAAGTACAAAAAAGGGGATAAAATCTTAAATTGAATTTTATTCAAATTAAATAATGCATTTTTTATTATGTAAAACTTAGAGACATGAACTTAAGTACATGAGTGATTCCATTTCAAAACGTACAGACTTTTTTGGATTTGATATCTCCGATTTCAATGAAATTCGCTACAGATATTAAGTATAGTTAATGTTGCTAATTTTCTGAGTAAAGAATAATTCTTGTTTCAAAAATCGAAAAGCGGTTGAATTTTTTCCAAAAGTAATCATACTTTATTGCTCATAACTTCTAAAATATACATTGTACAATTCTTATTTTTATTTCATTTAATAATAGAAAAACATATTGACTTTAAAACGTCAAATAAAACATTTATATACTTCGAAAGTTCAAAGGTCAAAATCGATAACATAAAGATTAAAGCTTAATATCTCAAAAAACGGTATTTTAAAATTCTTAAAAAATATATATATTGATAATGAAACCTGTCTCTATATTTGTGCTAAATTTCAAGTTGGAGCCTCTATTGGTTTAGGAGTTATAAAGCAACATACAGAAAAAACATATTTTTTGTATGTAAAATTAAAAATATTTACAAAAATTATTTTGAAATAATTTTTTTATGAGCAAATATTTGAAAAAAAAATTAAATTTTATATACAAAATTTGACTTCAGTTTATATTTTGTTACATAACTTTTGAACTAAATAAGTGTCCAACATGAAATTTTGCACAAATATGAAGAAGAGTTGTATTAATATTATATATTTGTTTAGCATTTTAAAAATATTTTTTTCGGAGATATAATGGTTTATTTTTTGTAAGTCTTATTTTAACCTTTGAACTCTCGATCCAAAGCAACCATTTTTAAGGTAATATCCTTGTTTTTAAAATTAACTTTTTATTTTCTATAGTAGGAGTTATTATTAATTGGATTTTATTTTTGTCCATAACTCCTAAACTAGATAGGACTCCAACTTAAAATTTTATATCTATATGGAGAAAAATTATGTGAATAATATATAATTTTTTAAGAATTTTAAAAATACTGGTTTTTGAGATATTTTAACGAATAGTTTGATTTTTTTTATCTACAACTTTGAACTTTTGATGTAAAAAACTTTATATATTGTTAAAAAGTTAATATCTATGTCTTTAATATGCAGCAACAACTAGAGATCTGCCATGTATATTAAAGAAGTTATTAAAAGTTAAATAAATATTCATTTGTAAAGTTTTTAACATTTTTTCGTTTTTTAAACCATCATATTTCCGGACCGAAAAGAAACATGGGTCTAAAATTTCCTGTTTTCGGAAACACTTCCAATGGTCAATGCATGTGGTGAAATTCTTTGAAATCGGAGATGTCAAATCCGATTGTTGTCCGTTTTGACATGGAATCACTCACATGTAGTCCTAAGTGGGTGAGAATTCACAAGAGGGGAATTTGTTGTACTTTTTTGATCTTCAATGGTATTTTTAGAATTTTCTTTTATATAGAACTTAGAAACATGCAATTAGAGATATATGATCCTAAGTGAATGAGAATATATAACAGGAGAGTTTTTTATTCTTCTAATGGTACTTTTTGAATTTTCTAATTTTATATAATATTGAACTTACAAAAATGAATATATGGTCCAAGTGAATGAGAATTTAGAAAAGAGGATTTGTGGTACTTTTTTTTCTTCTAATGGTACTTTTTCAATTTTCTATAATATTGAACATAGAAACATTAAATTAAAGACATATGTAATGAGAATCCTAAACAGGGGACTCTGTGGTATTTTTTCATTCTTCTAATGATACTTCTTGAATTTTATACAAAACATGAAATTAAAGACATATGGTCCTATGTGGGTAAGAATTAAAGAGGGAAAGTTTGTGGTACTTTTTCGTTCTTCCAATGGTACTTTTTGAATAATAATTTACTTTTAAGCGTGGAATTAAAAATATATCGTTCTGTGTTTAGAATCCACAAGCCCTCTACTAAAATATATTAATAGAAATAATTTGGTAGTGTTTAAAACTTCGAACGTTAAAAATGTAAGAAACTGATAACTAAAATATATTAAAGTTTATTATTCTGAATGCTTACAATATTATAACTGTTCCCAAGGGTGATAGGAATGATAGTTGAATTTTACGGGTTTCTTAATTTTTGTTTTTTCTAAGGCTATTAAGTTTTCATCTGGTCTATGTTGGAATACGGCAAGATCCGGTTAAATGCTATCTATATTAAAGTGAATATGTGTTTGTTAGTCTTTCTGTTTTAGAATTTTGTTTTGTTTATTTTATTTCAATACAATGGTGTAGCGAAGCGCATTGCATGGTTTTTCTTAAAAAGAATCTACTCTATCGAAGCCGTTTAATATAAAATGTTTTGTATCATTAATATATTAAAACAGTTGTTTTATAACTTTACAATATACCCACGTATGTAGTATACAAAAACTTGGTCTTATATTAGAGGGAAATCAGGTTGTATAAATGTTGGTACGTGTTTGGAAAAGTAAATGTTCTTATTCACACCATAAGCATTAGTAGTTGTGAAGGAATGCTGGCTGCAGGCATTCAAGCAGAGAAGAACTCAGATTTTAATAAATAAAATGCCATCATAAACACTTTAAAAGATACACAATAAACATTTCATAAATATTATATGTGGTCAAAGGAAACAAATAAAAAAAGAAAAACAAGGGGAGTAAAAGCCGAAACTAATATACACGTTTTATGTTTCCACACAATTGCTGACTCTTTAAAAGAATTTACAGGTTTTGATGAGTCTTCAAATTTGATTGTTCTGTGCTTAGGGAAAGTGGAAGTAAATAAAATTAAATCGTATTTTTTTATCTCAAATTTTTTGACTTTCAATTGTTTTTACAAACAAATATTGTTTCCCATGTTTCATTCTTTATTTATTTTTATAATTTCAATGTTACTTTAAGTCTTCTTGTCTTTAGGGTTTAAATTTAGTTGTTGTTGTTGTTGCCAAAAGTATTTTGGGTTCCTGCCAATTGGCCAATTTATGTTTGTCAAATTGTATGTCGGCAGAAATTAATTTAACTTTTTTCATTTCCGTTTTTTTTTTGTTTCTTTTCATTTTTTTTTACATTTTAGGTGGGGTTGTATAATTTAGAAACTTTTTGATTTGTATGATTTTTGATGATGATATTGTTGTTTTAATGGCAACGAGAAATTGACATTTATTGATTTCTGTTATAAAGAAAATAATTGGAAAATAAAAAGGTCAGTTTTTTTTGTTTTAATTTTATTTGGTAAAATATAAAATATTGTAGATATTTTGATTGGTTTTAGAATATTTTATTAAAATTATTTTAAAATTAAAAATAAACCCAAGTAAATTTGTTTGACCTTTATCCCATATTAATTGTTATATTACTGTGGTAACATACGCAATTTAATTTATTCTAAAGGAACTAAAAATAATTTCTTTATTTCGTTATCTTAAAAATCAAAATATTTAATTGTATTACCACAAAGAGGAAATTTCTATACATATTTACATATTTCTGTACATATTGTTTCATAACCGTAACAAATAAAAACTTAATCAACTTATGTTGGCCAATGAGATAATGCTGAATTTATTACCGCTCGAGTCCGAGAAAGTTAGGTTAAAAAAATGATCATAAGTAAAGTAATTTAATTAATAAAGTAATAATTTTTCAGCAAAAAACATTTTCATCACTTTAAAAGAAAAACTAAATACATATTTTGTGTTATTTTGGAAGATTTTAATAATTTTTTCTAAAGAAGTGAAATTGAATGTATTTTAGTATAAAAAAAATTTTAAATATAAATTTTTTTGTTGGTTAATTACTAAATATTCTCTTTATATATAGTGACTATAATTTTAAAGGATATAGATGAATGTTTTTGTATTCCTTTTTATATATTTTCGATTGTGACTTAATTATTGGCATAAAAAGTTTTTTTTCCTATACAAAAATAAATTTTTCAAGTATTGATAGACAGTTTGATATATAAATAATGACCAAATTTGCCAATAACACTGGTCCACAAAAAAATTATACCCCTAAGACGAATAGTTAAACTTGATGCATTTTGATGAGCTAAACACGAATCTCCTTTCAGATTTTTCCATCAGGTCTCAAGAACGGTGTGTACGATTGACATAAGTGATACACCAGAAGATGCGGACTGAAAATAACTTCAAATCACCCAAACTTAATTTTTTTATGTGCTCAATAGTTTCGGAGTTATTTTGAAATAAATGTCCGTAAAAAACTTTTTTATACAAAATTTTAGATTTTTTTGTTACTAAAATTTCTTTTTAAAAAAGAAAGCATCAAAAATTTTCCAGTTTATCATATTTATCTTAAAGCTGGTAAGTTGCGAATAAAATAAGGCATTAATCTTCAAAATTGAAGCACAAATCTTGATTTTATTCACAGTTAAGTAAAAATACTCAATTGAGTAGAAATACAGTGGTGGGCAAACATTTATTTTTTTATTTTTTCTTGAAACAAAAATAGGTGGACTAGATAGATTTTGACGAGTTAAACAAGAATCTGCATTCACTTTTTTTCTGTTACGTGCTTATTTTTTTTATGAACATGACTAGTATCATCACCTTATTCAGCGGCCACACTATAAAACTCGAGAATGGTTTGTACAGTTTGGACTATAACTCAAGAAACGTTCACACGATTTTGATAAATGATACACCAAAAGATGCAAATAAAAATTGTCTTCTAGGTTTGTCAACATCATTTTTTATTGATTAAAGAATTTCAGAGTTATAGATCAAAATTTTTACGATTTTTTAATAAACGAAAAATAAATTTTTTTGTGCAGTTAATATGCACAAAAAAATTTATCTTAATTGGACAAACCGTTCTCGAGTAATACAAGTGTGATTGCTTAAAGGCGGGCGTAGTAATGCCCATAAAAAAATTTAAAACGTGATAGAAAAAAAGTGAAAACTGATTCTTAAAGCCAACCTTATTCCACAGTATTATTTATATAAATCGTGCATACCGTTCTCGAGTTATAGTGAAATATACTCGAGTAATCGGCTTATTTAGGGCGCAATATTAGACACGCTCATAAAAAAAAATCTCGACCTAATGTGAAAAAATTGAAAGCAGATTCTAGTTTAGCATGCGGAATTCTATCTAGTCCACATTTTTTTTTTTTTTTTTTTGAAGGAGCACGAAAAACATTTTTTTGTCTACCAGTGTAATTAGTTGAATGTGGCAAAATGTTTAATTAGTTGCTTCATAGAAAGCCTAATCAAATAAACTTAATATGCCAAAAATACAAATAAACATTTTTATTTTGCATCCATCGCACTGTTAATTATGTACGAATGTGAATAAAAATCTAATTGCCAATTACATATGTAAGTATGAAATTATAAAAGTCTGAAAAGTTTATGGTTTGTTAAGCAGTCGGCAGAGTTCGAAAGGTATTTAATCGAATTACATTATAGAAATAAATTTATTACGTTATATATAATATATGAAAATTTTAATCGTTCAAAAACCAGTGAAATATTGACTGCATATCTGTACAAAATGATACCATTTGCACAAATACGAATCATATTCGTATTTGTGCAATTTGCACATTAACATCAAGTTGACACCAGTTCTGTATGGAATTATTAATTAACATTATGTTTCGTATTTATACCCTACACCACCATAGGTGGGGAGGGTATTATGCGTTTGTGCTGATGTTTGTAACACCCAAAAATATTGGTCTAAGACCCATTTATACCAATCGGCTTAGAATCACTTTCTTAGTCGATTTAACGATGTCCGTCCGTCCGTGTGACCGTCTGTCCGTCCATGTAAACCTTGTAATCAAACTGCAGGTCGCAATTTTGAACCAAAATTAATGAAATTTGATACACAGGTTTTTTATAGTCCAGGGAAGAAGTCTATTGAAATTGGTTATGATCGGTTCATTATTTCACCTAGCCCTTATACAAATGTCTTCCCGGAAAGGGTTTAACGATCATAAATCCCTTAATTATAGCAATATTTAAATGAAATTTTGCACATATAAGTTTCACAGAAGTCTAAATGAGTGTGCCGATTTTTAAAAATAATAAACCATAGCTCCCATATAAACCCCTTTCAGAAAATCACTTTAACGGGCATAAATCCCATTAAAATGTTAGTATCAAGTTAATATTCGACACAAATAAGTTTTATATGAACATAAATAATAGTGCCAAATTTTACAAAGATCAGTCCATAATTTACCATAGCTCCCATATAAGGCCCTCTTTCGGGAATCACCCAAAATTGAATAAATTCACATAAATGTCAGCATCAACGTAATATTCTGTATTCGTATGTTTTATTTAACACTTTTGAGTATCGGTCCACATTTGACTTCAAGTCTAATAAAAGACCCCTCCCCGAATTATAATGTACACAATGGTGTAGGGTATCATATGGTCGGGCTTGACCGACTTTTTCTCTCGTTTTTGTATATAAAATTGTAAACTAACGTTATCAAAAAGTCGATACCGAAATTGTAAATGTGATCACAACCGTCGTGTATTTTGAATTTTATTTTTACACCACCATAGGTGGTTGGGGTATTATGTGTTTGTGATGATGTTTATAACACCTAAAAATATTGGTCTAATTTGGGTATTAGAATCACTTTCTGAGTCGATTTAAAGATGTCCGCCGTCCGTTTGTCCGTCAGTCCGTCCATGTAAACCTTGTAATGAAACTGTAGGTTGCAATTTTGAACAAAAATTAATGAAATTTGGCACACAGTCCAGGGACGAAGCATATTGAAATTGGTTATGATCGGTCCATTATTTCACTTATCGCCTATATAAATGTCCTCCTGGAAAAGAGTTTAACGATCATAAATCCCTTAAATAGAGAAATACTTTAATGAAATTTGGCACGTGTAAGTTTTATATAAGTGTGCCAAATTTTACAAAGATCGGTCCATAATTTACCATAGCTGCCATTTAAGGCCCTCTTTAGGGAATCAACCAAAAGTGAATAAATTCATATAAATGTTAACATCGACGCAATGTTCTGTATTCGTATGTTTACACTTAATATGAGTATCGGTCCACAATTACAATGTACACAATGGTGTAGGGTATCATATGGTCGGGACCGACTATATCTTTTTTCTTTCGTTTAGTAGATATTTTTGTTTTTTAATTACACTGGCCAACAAAAACAAACAAAAAAATTTCGTGCTCCTTCAAAAAAAAAAAAAAAAAAAATATATGTGGACTAGATGGAATTCCGCATGCTAAACTCGAATGTGCTTTCAGTTTTCTCCCATCAGGTCGAAATTTGTTTATGGGCGTATCTAATATTGCGCCCTAAATAAGCCGATTACTCGAGTATATTTCACTATAACTCGAGAACGGTATGCACGATTTATATAAATAATACATAAAAATATTTGGAATAAAATTGGCTTTAAGTCGTTCTACTAACAAATTTTTATCCGCTCAATAGTTTTCGAGATATTTCGAAATAAGTGTCATATTAAATTAAAAATTTCTTTTTTTTTTTACTAAAACTTCGTTTTAAAAGTGAAGACATCAAAAATGTTTCAGTTTATCATCTTTATCTCGAAGTTGGCAAAACTATGAGTAAATAAAGCCACGTAACATAAAAATTTATGCACAAATTTTTATTGGATTCACAGTTAACCCTACGGTACATACCCAAAAAAAATTAACTTTAGTCAATACCCGTGGTACCCGGGTACCATAGTGTAATTTTCGTTGATTTTATTCAAAAACGAGAGAAGAAGATATAGTCGGTCAAGCCCGACTATATGATACCCTACACCATTACGATCCACATAATTTTGTTTTTACTCATATACAACTTCCTTGTGCTAAATATTAACATAATACTAACATTTGTATGGAATTTATGCACGTTAGTGATTTTCGGGAGAGGAATTTATATGGGAGCTATGGTCAGTTATGGACCGATCTTCATGAAATTTAGCAGATTTTTGTTTACATAAAACTTATTTGTACTAAATTTCATTAAAATATTCATATTTTTAAGGCATCTTTATGTGTTAAAGCTCTATTCCGGGAGGACATTTGTATGGGGGCTAGGTGAAATAATGGGCCGATCATAACCAAATTCGTCCTTTTGGTGAAAAAAGCATATGTACCAAATTTCATCAAATTATCTTCAAAATTACGACCTGTACTTTGCGCACAAGCTTTACATGGACAGCCAGCCGTCCAGCCAGCCAGCCGACCAGACAGACGGACGGACGGACATCGTTAAATCGACTCAGAAAATGATTCTGAGTCGAACGGTATACTTTAAGGTGGGGGTCCGAAGATTTTTTCTCTGCGTTACAACTTCTGCACAAACACATAATACCCCAACCACCTGTGGTGGTGTAGGGTATAAATATTTTATTACGACCATTTAGTTGGCCCCAGTTCTTAAAGTAAATCGATAAAATCATGTAGAAAGAAATGTTTGAGTATTTAAGCGATGTCAGTCCATCTGTCTTGTAGTACATAATAAACTTTTAATGAAGCTACAGATTACAGTTTTTGAAATAATTGTATGAATTTTTTGACTTTTGACTATATGATGCAGACACGTGTTCTGTTAAAGTTAATTTATAATGGTTACCTATTACAACCAAGTCCCCATACAATTTTTGTCCTAGAATCGGGTTTTTCGTCCATAAATTTGTTTAGTATTGTATAATTTAGTACATATAAAAGTTTTATGAACGTTAGAAACTCTATTTAATTTTATAAAATCATTTTTATTAACGTAAAAACTAATCTATAACATTTTTATAAGGTTCACACCTCAAAAATCCATAGCTCCCATATGTGGCCCATTTTCGAAAATCATCATAAAGTGCATAAATTAATATTGGTAAAAATCACGTTTTTTTTAACCAAAAGATTGTAAAAAGTATAAATTGAAATTTTAAATTTTACAACAAGACTTGAACTAAAATAAAACATACGTTCCATATAAATTCTCTGAGAAAATCGGTCAAGAAAGACTATAACGTTCTTAAAGTCCTAAAGAATATTAGCACTGACTTCATTCACAATTAAGCACAGTATCCATAAAATATTCTGACCGCGAGTAGGTCACGTCCAAGAATAACCTTTTTTACAATACTAAGGAATGTTGTCAGTGTTGTCATAGCGTCTTATCATGTTTGGAGCTACAATAGAAAGCTTACGTTGCTTAGCACGAATACAGGAAATAATTTCAATATCTTGAGCACTTGCATGATATTTTGGATTAAAAGTGGTGGAAATTACTACATGATATTGAGAAACTGAAAGGAATGATGTAAAAACGGCTAAAATGTGCGCTATCATTGTCATATTTGTAAATACTGGCTCAAAACAGCGATAATTCGAAAATTTTTAAACTTGTCACATATTATCCTTTATTTCTTTTTTTGAAGCTCCTAAATAACTTAGAAATATCAAAAAAATCTTATTTCTGAAACTAGTTTTCCTTCAAATTCTAATGGAGACACTACTTATAGTTTGATAATTTTGACTGTCATGGACATGCTTATTTCCTAGTTTAAACAAAAAATTTTTAAAATTTTAACTTTATATGAATCAAAAGACAATAAAAATAAGAATTTCAATAAGAAATAGTCAACAAAAAGTATTATTTGTAGTGTAAAATACAGAAATTACAGAGGGGCACCCGGGTACCATAAGTATTGACTCTCGTAGGTATCAACTTTAAAGCCATTTTACATATACACCAAATTAATAAAATTTAGATTTTTTCAGTTTTTATGATGTATAAACACCTTAATCACGACTATCTGAACTTTCGTGGCTATATCTTTATTAATAAAGAAATGCGAGCACTTTAAAGTTAAAAAAAATGGTACCCGGGCATTCGGGTATGTACCGTAGGGTTAAGTTAGGATACCCCTACAGTTAAGTGGAAATACACTAGTCGGCAAAAATTTTTTTTCCATATTTTAAAGTCTCCATAGCTCCGCTTCTGAGAGGTATGTTTGTGATGTTTTGTGTAAATCCAAGTAGCCGAAGAAAATTTATTTCCAAAAAATTTATATTCTGCTCCACTGTGGAAAACGCGATTCAAGAAATAATTGTGAGTCAAAAGTTATACGTCAAGGAGGGAGTCCGATGATTTTTTATGTGCTTCACAAACATTGGTACAAACGCATATTACCCCAATTCTATATGGTAGTGTAGGGTATACAAATATAACCTTTACAAACCCTAAATGGTTGTATTTATTATGTATGTGTGTAAAGTGTTGTGGCATACAATTAGGAACTTAAAAAAAAAAAAAAAAAAAACGAAAATTAATTGACAAATTTTAATTACTTTTATTAATTATTTAACTAAAACAATTTTAACAAAATGAAGAATTAATTATAGTTTAAAGTATGTCATAAATTATTAGTTATACGTTTGTAAAATTTATTACAAATTTCTAAAAAAAAGATTAGAATAAATAACAATATTTCATAAATAAATAAAGCTTATGCATATTCTAGAAAACTTTGACAATTAGAAAATACAATAACAATAATTTCTTCACAGATTTCCGTATATCTACGAAATTGTTACCAATCAGATGAAGAAGAGTTAAACGAGTGATCATAAATAACTCTCAATTATTCTTTATATAAAGGAAAAATTTGTATTTGAGTTTCGAAATACCAAATAATTGTTAATTGTTTTTGCAACAAGTACTAACAATGAACAATTCAATTCTTTTAATTTTACCATTAACTTAATCTTTATCTGTTAAAGTTCAATAGAATATGTATAGAAAATTCAGTCATATTCAACAAAATCATAACTTGTACTTAAATAGATATCATACTTATTTAAATATAATTGATTTTCCTAAATAAGGCTGATTAAATAGATTTCATTAAATAAATTAAACATAAATACTACAATAATAAATAAGATTAAATTAGTTAAATATTTACTACAACTAAATTACATAAATAAATATATACAATAATATTTTTTCGTTTTTTTTTTTGTTTCTCAATAAATAAATAGAAATAAAAATCTTAGACTAAACAATAAATAAAAATAATAAATAAGTTACGTAAAAATACAAAGACAAATAAATAAATAAATTTCTATATTAATGACTTTACAAGGACTTGCTCGTTTTGACACAAACCAAAAGAACCATATTCGTTAACAGCAAAATTATATTTCATAGGATTTTCCTTGTTTCCCCCTTATGTGTAGTTATTTTTATTCCGTATTTATATTACAATTTGGATATAATGCCAAACAATCCTTTTGATCTTGGCCATCACGTGCTGCCTGTATTAGACGGAAAAATCTTACAACAGCCTGATTTGTATTCGTTATTGGTTGTAGTTCGTTGGTATCTCTGCAATGGAAAATAAAAAAAAATTACATTATTAAAGAAAATAAGTAAAAATTAATTGGAAAAACAAGAGAAAATTGGTGCAAGTACTAATACATAATTAACTTGGACAAAGAGAAAATAAAATAAATAGGAAGAATGTTAAGGGCAGCATATACAAAGAATTTATAATGAAATTTTAATAGATTTGCTATATAAATTAATTGGCTACAACAAAGTATGTTTTTGGCAAATTTAGTTTTAAGATTGTTGTGGTTTTATTTGTAAGAAATATATGAAAAAAAGTTGGTTATGGAAGGAAAGGCTTGTTTTCACAAATTTCCTTCAAAAGTACTTCAATGTTTACAAAAATACAAAGACTTTAATTATCAAAAATTTTAACCTTTTCCTGGCAATAAGTATCTAAAGCTCTTGTATATTTATTGCCAAATTCTTTCTTTACTTGGTTTTCTTGAAAGGCCCTCTTATTTTGTTCTTAATATTTACCAAAATGATTTTCTTTTAATTTCAATAAACACCAAAAACTTAAAGTAAAACTTACGCTTTCTTTGATTTTCGATTTGATTTTAGTTAAAAGATTTCCTACGAATATTGTAAAGAAAAAAACTTTGCTGTTTCTTTCATTGCACACAGAAAAAAGATTAGTTAGAAAATGGTCCTGATAGCAAAAACTCCTTTTGTGTAAATGAAAGTTAATAATCTAAGTGATTTTTCATATTTATAGTATTAAATATATGACATGGAATGTAATTGGATTTCCCATAACAGATAATTCAGTTATCAAAACCAATTTTAAATATTTTCAAATTTATTTTATAAAATAAATAAGACAACCGAATTACAATTGTTACAAAAAGTTTTAATGAAAGATATTATTGATTGCAATATATAATTTTGTTATACAAATTCGGTCATAAGAGGAAAATAAAGCAATTCGGTGTTCATAAATAAAAAAAATAGTAAGTTAGTTTGACATTTTAAAATAAATTATAAAAATTATAGAAATAAATTGCAGAATAAAATTATAAAATGGAAATTAAAAAAAAAAAAGAAATAACACTGGTCGACAAAATAATCCTCCCCCATAGACGATTAGTTGGACTTGATGTATTTTGATGTGCTAAACACGAATCTGCTTTCAGTTTTTTTCCATCAGGTCTGGATTTTTTTTATGGGCGTGTCTAATATTTCGGCCATAATAAGGCCATTACTTTAGTATACTTCACCATAACTCAAGAACGGTGTGTACTATTGACATAAGTGATACACTAATTATACCAAACTTAATTTTTTTATGTACTCAATAGTTTCGAAGTTATTTTGAAATAAGTGCCTAAAAAAAAATCTTTTTCGTGCAAAATTTTAGATTTTTTTGTTACTAAAATTTATTTTAAAAAACATCTAAAATGTTACAATTTGCATACATACTGTTGCGAATAAAATAAGGTATGTATCTTCAAAATTGATGCACAAATAGTGATTTTATTCACAGTTAAGTAAAAATACCCATGTTACATACAATTGCTTGGAAATATAGTGGTGGGCAAAAAAATAAAAAATTAATTTTTTCTTGAAACAAAAATTTTGAAGAGTTAAAAAATAATCTGCATTCACTTTTTTTCTATCAGGTACTGATTTTTTAGGTGCATGACTAATATCATCACCTTATTCAGCGGTCACACTATAAAATTCGAGAAAGGTTTGTAAAATTTAGACTATAACTCAAGAAACGTTTACACGATTTTGATAAATGATACATCAAAAGATGCATACGAAAATTGTCTTCGAGGTATATCAACAATATTTTTTATTCGCTTAAGAATTTTAGAGTTATGGATCAAAATTTTCACGATTTAAAAAAAGTAATAATAATAATTTTCGCTACTAATTACCGAATAACTACAGATAAAAAAATTATGTAAATTCAGCTCAAAGACAATTTAGATCACTATCTACTGGAGTTTAATTTATCTTAATTGGACAAACCGTTCTCGAGTTATACAAGTGTGACTGCCTAAAGGCGGGGTCATAGTAGTCATGCCCATAAAAAAAATCAATACGAGATAGAAAAAAAGTAAAAGCTGATTCTTATTTAGCACATTAAATTCCATCTAATTCACTTATTTTTTTATTTAAGACAAACAAAGATTTTTTTTTGCCGACTAGTGTATTTCCGCTTAACTGTAGGTATACATGGGTATCCTAACTTAACTGTGAATCCAATCAATATTTGTTCATCAATTTTTATGATACGTGGCTTTATTCTCGTAGTTTTGCCAGCTTTGAAATAAATAAACTGAAATATTTTTGATGCTTTCACTTTTAAAAAGAAGTTTTAGTAAAAAAAAATAAATCTTGAAAAAAAATGTTCGAAAAAATTTTTCGGACAGTTATTTCGAAATATCTTCAAAACAAATTGAGCGGATAAAAATTTGTTAATAGAACGACTTAAAGCCAATTTTATTTCACATATTTTGGAGTATTGTTTATATAAATCGTGCATACCGTTCTCGAGTTATAGTAAAATATACTCGAGTAATCGGCTTATTTAGGACGCAATATTAGACACTCCCATAAAAAAAAATCTCGACCTGATGGGAGAAAACTGAAAGCAGATTCGGGTTTAGCATGCGGAATTCCATCTAGTCCACATATTTTTTTTTTTTTTTTTTTTGAAGGAGCACGAAAAAAGTTTTTTTTGTTGGCCAGTGTAATTAACAAGTGCGAATGTTATATTCGGCTCGGCCGAATCTATATACCCACCATCAACTTTTTCAAATTTTTCGTTACATGGGAGATGGGCGGTAAAGAGGGCGGACCGCGTCCATTGTTTGTTTCCGAGTTTACATTAGTCCTTGAACTATTTGTACAAAATTTCGTTGACGTTTCACCTTATATGGGAGGTGGACGGTAAAGTGGGCGGACCACGACCATATACCCCCATCTTTTTGATGGTGGGTATACAAAATTCGTAGAAAAGAGGTCTTTAAAATAAAAATCAGTAAGATTCAACAAATAGTTTATTCCTTAGTGGGGTTATGCCTATTTATGTATACTGCAATAATGGTAAGAAGCCCAAATATAATATAAGTTATTGGCAAACATTTATGAAATATCATTTACAGGCATTCTTAAGTGTAATTATTGGATCTGTGACTCCTGGTAACATCCTGGTAATGGCTTGTATAGTCAAAAGGTTTCCGTCTACCCTATGAGTTGATTTACACGACTGTAAAGTTGTTGTTTGACGACGGCAAAATAAAAAAAGAACAATTATGCAACAATGGATCCGGAAACCCACTCTGAATGAATATTAGTGTATTAAAATCATGTTATAAAAATATACGTAGTATCGTTCTCATAAATTCTTTGTAAGAGCCCAAACACAACCAAACGGATTTCAACGTTGTTTTCCGCTCTAAGAGAGAAATGCAAATTAAATGAAGACGCGTCCAGCAGCGGATTTCATATACATTTTGTTTTTGTTTCTTTTTATTTTTTGTGTTTGGCAACAACAAAACTACATATATAAAAAAATATTTATCATTCTCTCTTAAATTCCATTCATAAAAAATAAAAGGCAAATCTATCTATCTCTTTCTTATATAAATTTAATGCAAACTTATGTGAGAGTGAGAAAATGGGAGAGTGAGAAAATGAGAGCTTTTGAGAATCCGTCGTGAAATTAAAATAGATTTTAATTTCCAGCGGATTCCGCTGTATTGTTTTAGTTGTCAAATCTTCATATAAAAAAAAAAAATAATCCGCTAGGTGTTTGGGCTCTAAAATAGATTTTAATTCACAATAATGAGATTTTATTTATTTCACATACAATTATGTGTACTGAATTAGTTCCTTTTCTACAACTGAATTTTCTGATAATTCCTGCAACCGACTCAATTCGTTTGGCAAAAAATTCGGTTGCCTTAACGAATCTGTTTTCTCTGTGTAGGAAACCTTAATTTTCAGTAAACAACCTTCATCTAATATATTAATTAAATTTTTCTCTGTATTCTATAACTTTTCATTTAGGTTTTTGGGTAAACATTCAACATTAGTTTTCCATTAAATACATTTTCTTTTAATGCTCGAAAAATAAGTGAAAAAGAAAAGTTATTGAATGTGTATAAGTGTTTTATGTGTTTTACACACTTTTTCGTTTTTTTCACAGAAAAAATATATGAAAAGTAAATATTTTGTAGCAATTATTTAATAGTTTATAAGTACAAAGATTTTCTAAACGTTTTCCATGTATAACATACAACACGTGCCAAATTATTGAAAAGTAAAAATTGTTAGTGTCAAACCTCAAGGCAGCACTAAAGGAATGTTTTACGTTTGATGTACAGTATGGAATGTTTGACATTGACATTGACTTTTTTTTTGCATTAAAATGCTCGTATTTCTATAGTAATGAAGATATAGTAAAAAAAGCTTCAGTTTGTTACTATTAAAGTGCTAAAAGAAAAAGAGCCAATTTTGTTAACTTAAAGTTGACACCTATGGGAGTAAATACCCGCTGTATTTATTATTGAAAGATCTATTTATTCATGCTGATTTAAATGACGGATGGATGGAATGAGGAGAGTTTACTTCTATTTTATTTATTATGTTTATCGAACAATTTTATATGGATAAAGAAGTATCATTGTAGTCATTTCTTTACGAAACAGATAATTATTTTTTTTTATTTTCACTTTTATTTGAGATAGTTGTAAGGGAGAATTATTTTTTATTATTTTTATTTTTTAAGTATTATCAGATTATTGACAGTATTGTAAAATAACAAAAAAATCTTTTAAACGAAAAAAAAAAAAAAAAAATCGCCAAAACGAAAAGAAGTACTAATATAAAAAATTTACTGGATCAAAAAAACAACTAAACGGAAAAATTGGCCAAAATAAATAATCTTAAAAAAATAGCCTAACGGGGCACAGTGGTTCCAAAACGCCTTTTTTTAATAATTCAGTAACTATTGAACCGTTAGAGGTATCCCAAAAAAATTTCACATGAACAGAGCTGAGGTGTTTTTGAGTTGATTTGGAGTAGTACAGGTTCCTAGTGGGGAAGTGGATGACCCACCAAAGTTGGTCATATTGGGTATTTATTTTTTTTGAAAAATCGACAAAAATTAATTTATGATATAACAGAAAATAAATTTTATATATAGAAAAAATACGCTTACATGTGTAGGTTATCTCTTTTAGTTTAAGAGATATTCGGGTCGAAATAAATTTTTAACTCTTTTTTAGCTTCGTGTTTTTTTATTTTTTTTTAAATTAGCGGGCTTAATATTGCCCCTAGAATTTGTCTAAAATATTTGCTAGATTCTCCACAAAATTCTAAATAATATTGCTGCAAGAATCATATAATTATAAGAATCCGTTAAAAAGTTATATTAATCTAAAATTGGAACTTTAAAAAAATTTTAATTTTTTTGGGTTTTTTTCCAAAAAGGTGGCAATATATACTCACTGATAAAATTAATTTTTTGTTCTAGGATTTATCATTTTTTTATGTTTTCAAAAGAAATTTTAATGCAAATGGGTGTAAAGTAAATCCGGAGGAGTGTGGGATAAAGGTCTTCCCACAAGCCCTATCCAAATTTTTGTCAATTTTGATTTTTTTTTTGTTATGTTCTCAAATTGCAAAGCTGGAATCGACTTAAAATTATTTTAATTTTATAGCTCAATATGTAAGTTATACACCCAAAAAGTATTTTCTGATGGAGGACCCTTATAACGGGGTGACCATATCAATGAAAAAAGTCAATTCTTTTTAAAAAACTAAAAAAAGACGAGGCTAAAAATGAGGTAAAAATTTATTTCGATCCGAATACCTCTGAAACCAAGAGATAACCTACACATGTAAGCATATTTTTTATGGAGATTTACAAGACTATCTATATATAAAATGTATCTTTTGTCAAATCATAAATTAATTTTTGGCGATTTTTCAAAAAAATTACATACCCGAGATGACTAACTTTGGAGGGCCATTCACTTCCCCCCTGTCCCACTAGGAACCTGTACTACTCCAAATCAACTCGGAAACACCTCATCTCTGACCATGTGAAATTGTATTTAGATACCTTTAACGGTTCAATAGTTACTGAATTATTTAAAAAAAAGCGTTTTTGAACCACTTTGCGGGGGAAAAAAACGGTCAAGATAAAAAATCAACAAATTGAAAAACAGAGATATAGTCTGTCAATCCTTCTCAACTCTTTTTGCGGTAGGACATTTGTATGGGGGCTAGTTTACGAAAGCTGAGTGCCAAATTTGTTTAAACATCATTAGATCGACTCAGAAAGTGATTCTTAGCCAATTGGTATAAATTAAGGTGGGTCTTAGACCTATATTTTTAGGTGTTACAAACATCAGCATAAACGTATTTGATGTTTTCACTTTTCAAAAGAAATTTTATTCAAAAAAAATTGAATTTTGCATGAAAAAATTTTTTCGGACACTTCATTTCATTTGGAAATAACTCCGAAACTCTTTAGCGGATAAAAATGATATTAGATCGACCTAAAGCCAACTTTGTTCCGCATATTTGTGTGCATCAGTTATAGTGAAAAATACTCGAATAATCGGCTTATTTAAGCCGAAATATTAGACAAGGCCATACAAAAAATCTCGACCTGATGGAAAAAAACTGAAAGCAGATTCGTGTTTAGCGTGTCGAATTCCATCTAGTGTCCACATATTTTTTGAAGAAAGACTAACAAATTTCTTGTCGACCAGTGTTATTATCTCTAAAAGGTCGGTACGTTAATTGTTGTGCTACAGATTAATGTGGGTACCGACTATGTCGGCCTTACCCCATGGCGGTTCCCATTTCCTTTTAATTACAAATAAGTGGCAAGTTTTCTATTATCTAAACATCTGGCACACTTTTAGAAACTTTTCATTAAAATCCAGGTTAGTACCGGAGTCCTATTATCTTCTATAATAAATTTCAGATCTACCCAATTAATTTAGCTAATTTGAAAGCCGTACAGGATTATTTGTTCCATTACAACAGCTATAGAGAAAACAACAGGAATTCTCTAAAAATAAGAGACTTAGAAATTTAACTCAATCATTACACTAAACATCTCACACTATTATAATAATTAATTTGATTTGTTAAAACACAGTTTTATTTTGAAACGCATATACGATGTCATCTCTTTATTAATTGGAAAACTCCTACATAAAATTAATTTTAACGCTTTAAAAACCATTTATTATTAATTACACAAGTTAACAAAGTAAAAAATTCTGCGACACGAGATATCTTAATCAATTTGAATCACGCTATTTAATAAGTTTTTAGCCTATAAATATTAACAGTATTCAATTTTCTTAAAGATAATTTCTTAAATTTTTGTACCGGAACATTTAAATAAAAAATATTATTATATCCCAAGAATTCGTAACAGTTATTTAACATCTATGGATTGATCAATATTTCCGTGACTTTTCGAACTTCCCTCGTAGTTATATGAAATGCAACACTGTTCCCATCAAGTACCAACTGTTAATAGACTAATTTTAATAGACTACTGTTTTGAGGAAGTGTCGTCATTTACTTTGCGTTTAACAGCTGTTCAAAACATACAACCTCGTGTATTTTTCTAAAAATGGAAAAAAGTGAATTTCGAGTGCTCATTAAACATTATTTTTAGCGGAAAAAAAATACTGTCAATCAAACCAAGGAAAAGCTCGATAAATACTATGGGGACTCTGCACCATCGATTTCAATGGTAAAAAAGTATTTTAGTGACTTTCGTTGTGGTCGCACAAGTACAAATGACGCTGAACGTTCTGGACGGCCAATTGAGGTCAGTACACCCGAAAATGTCGAAAAAATCCACGATATGGTGTTGGCCGACCGAAGAGTAAAAGTGCGTGAGATTTTTGATGCCATAGGCATTTCATATAGCAGTGTGGTTTCGATTTTAAATGATCAGCTGGGTTTAAGAAAGTTTACTGCAAGATGGGTGCCGCGTTTGCTCTCAATTGACCATAAACTTAAACGTGTGACAACATCAAAGGATTGTTTGGAGTTTTTGAACCGCAATCCGAATGAGTTTTAGCGGCGTTTTGTAACTGTGGATGAAACATGGATCCATTACTGTACTAAACAATGGGTTTCTCCGGGTGAACCTGCTCCTAAGAAGGCCAAGGTAAGTTTGTCGGCCAATAAGGTGATGGCAACAGTTTTTTGGGATGCACGCGGGATAATCCACATCGATTACCCTCAAAAGGGAAAAACAATAAATGGCGAATATTTTGCCAACTTATTAGACCGATTTAATGAGGATTTAAAAAGAAAACGACCCCATATGGCCAAGAAAAAAGTTCTTTTTCATCAAGATAATACACGGGTGCACACGTGTGCAGTCTCAATGGCAAAACTCTATGAATTGGGCTACGAATTGGTACCTCATCCGTCATATTCTCCGGATTTAGCCCCTAGTGACTACTTACTATTTCCAAAACTAAAGAAATGGCTCGGTGGAAAGAGATTCAGCTCCAACGATGAAATTATTGAACAAACAAATGCCTATTTTAAGGACCTCGAAAAAATCCTATTTTTTGGAAGGGATACAAAAACTGGAGAGACGTTGGACTAAGTGTATTGAGTTAAAAGGAGATTATGTTGAAAAATAAATTTTTGTTTTGCAAAACACTGTCTTTCATTCAAAAAGACACGGACTTTTTGATCCGACTGAATTACTGTTAAACGGTGTAATAATTTAATATAAGTAATTTCAATAAGTAGTGTCACATAGACACTACAATAATGTAATAATTTTAATAAAATTTTCATCTTGTGAAAACAAAAATTTAAACGTATTTTAGTTAAGTTTGTTCGTAAGTAGACGAACATCAGTATTTAGTGCAAGAAATTTGAAAAAATTCCTTAGTTTTAACCTAACCTAACTAAACATTATAAAATACTTTAAACAAACACAAAACTTTACAAAATAATAACAAAATGAAATTCTACTTAATATTCCTTGTTATTTTCTGGTTGGTTGTTTGTTTTGTCTTCTTATCTCTGGCAAAAGCTGGCGATGATTCAGACGAAAAAGAACAGTCTATAAATGATTTTGAAAATGAGAATTGGAAACAACCGTGTGATTTAACAAGAAAAGCTAAAAATAAAAATTCGTATTGTACTGCACATTGCTTAATAAGAGGAACTCGAGAAGGTCGTTGCAATGAAAAAGGTGTCTGTGTATGCAATGATTAATTAAATATTTTCTAAGGCTTTAAATTAAAAAGAAAATACATTTAAATAAAGAAAATATTTATGGAATATATTTTTAAAGACTTTAAATTTGATTTTATTTAAAAAAAAATTCCAAAAGAAACCATAAGTATTCAACAAAATACGTTCTGTTATTGATATATTTTAATATTTTAGGCACAAGGGCTTATCGTCACCTAATGTGCAATCGGCTCTAACAAAGTATCAACAATTTTTGCAGAAGACTCAAATAACTTGTTGAAATAAAGATTTATATTCATTCATAACTTATTACATCATAGGTGATTGGGGTAATATGCGTTTGTGCTGATATTTATAACGCATATAATGCACTCCTTAAAGTATACCGTTCTTCTTTTACTTTCTGTCTAGCTGGCAGTCCGTATATGTAATCGTGTACTAGCCGTAATAGAATACGGCACGAAGATTTTTTTGGAATAAGGACGAAGTCGATAGAAATTTGTTAGGATCTAGTGGGCCGATCTTAACGAATATGGTGGGTATAATTAATTGATTTAGTTATTTGTCATTATTGGTCGAATTTTTGAAATGTATTCAAGGTCCGGTTGCTTTTTAGGAAACGATATGATTATATTTCATCTCTAAAATAGCAAACATGACCAAGGAATTTGGTCCTATTCTATTGAAGAATTTTATAAAGATTTTGCACACAAAGCAATTGACAAAAAAATATTTACCCAGCAGTTTTTGGTGGCAGAACTGAAATAGTTATTTTGCTACCTATATTAGGGCACCACTAGTGACTACACGCAAAGAAAAAACATGGTTGGTCAAATCATAATCGGTAACTATCATTAATGTTTAGGTTTATGATTCCCTCAATCATATCAGTTATTATACCCTTTTGTGAACATAATATTGTCCTATCCAATATTAATATAATATGGACCTCACAATCATAACATTTATATGTGATAGTCCTCACAACCATACTGCATAAATATAACATGATCCCTATATTAAATATTATAATACCCCCAATCATAATACTATGCATACGGTTCAAATGTATTTTTATTTATTATTATTATTTTTTTAATTTAAATTTTGCGAATAGAAAATAATTAAAAAACAAATACCACAGCCTTCACTGGACGATTTCGTTCAAGAAAATTCATCTTCACATTCACACACCTAAAAGAAAATTGTAGAAATACATTTTTTTATTATTATTTTTATATTTGACCGCACTGAATTATTGATATTTATTGTACTTACCGAAAAATATTTCCAATTTGAAATGTGGCCATTGATGATTTGCTCCGTCAGCACTCCGTGGATCTCGTTATTAAAAAATAATAATAAAGTTTTTTAATAAAAATTTTGTGAACTTTTTTAAACGTTTTCCTTCACTTTACGTCCGTCACATTTAAGATTTCATTACTGAATGAGTAAATTATTTCGAAAGAGAGATAACAATAAAGACGAGTATATTATTGTCACCCCTCGCATTAAAATATTACACACAAATATTTCATTGAAATAATATGTTACTATGAAACATATTATTCTTTTAGTACACCGACTTTATATTATTACAAAGTATCATATGTTAAAATGATCAGAACAAAAAATAATTGATTCAGCTTAGTCTAAAACACAATAATTTGATTGTGTTAGCCATATAAACTACTTAGGAACATCAATTGATTTCCGTGAGCATTTCGGAATCATGTTTTTTCTTTGCGTGTAGTTACAAACTACTTCGAGTGGTACTTTTTTGCACACAAAATCACCAACACCATCACTTTGTGGTAGCTATTTTTTTGCAGATACAATATTCTTCACGACTACTAAGTTGCTCTTTTGTGCTCACACAAGGAATTTACGGATTACAATGAGTATTTTCCCGTTAAGCATAGGACCATCATTTTTATTTGAAGAACAGATGGCAGTGAACCATGTAGCTATATAATAGTGAACTTTACAATTAAAAAAAGTGTAATTTGTTACTAAATAAACTGCTGGGTATATTTGGAATGTCTTCGTTTAAAAGCCAAATAAAGAAATTGAAAATTGTGTCTACTGGCAAATAAAGAAAAAACCCTTTCAAAACAAAGAATTAGTTTAAGCCATTCAACCAAAAAAAATTCTAGAACAAACTGTCTTTAGTTAAAAATAACCACAAATACCTAAAAATACATAAAAGAAAAGAAAATAAATCAGTTGTCTAACATTTAAGATATTTTCATACAAAGACGACACTTTTAATGTCATTACCATCATTAAAAGAAAAATATGTAATGTATGATGAAATGTTTAAATTTTTGTTTTTTGGACTATAAGGAAATCATCTTATTAGAATATAAATAGTAGAAATCATGTTTAAAGAATTCAAGTAGGTTTGCTTTGAATGAACTTGATTGTCAAGATATTTTGGAACTTGTGAAGTTACAAGTTCAAATGAAATTTGTCAAGCTGATAACAAGTCGTAGTTATGAAGATTTTTTTTGATAGCGATAATCCCGAATCATATTTTTATATGCAAAATTCTAATATCGCATTTCTTAAAATTTTTCAATGGCATAACGGATATGCAAAGTAAACTTTTATTTTCAAAAATATTTGAAAACTCTATCCCTATTGCTCAGAAATTTGTTTATACGCACTTCAATGTAGAATTCATAAATAAAATAAAATATTTTTGGCGAATGTCGATTGTCAAGCTTTTGTTTTAGAAATTAAGTTCGTTTTTCAAATTCGAATCTGGCAACCCTAACACCAAGTATTCTAATTAGGGCCAAAATTTAGGGATCCCGGCTTAGTGCGTACTCCTACTATGCGGCTAAAAATAACACTGCCCAACAAAAAAAAAATTTTTCGTGCTCCTTCAAAAAAAAAATAAAAAATAAATAATATATGTGGACTAGATGGAATTCCGCATGCTAAACTCGAATCTGCTTTCAGTTTTCTCCTATCAGGTCAACATTTTTTATAGGCGTGTCTAATATTGCGCCCTAAATAAGCCGATTACTCGAGTATATTTCACTATAACTCGAGAACGGTATGCACGATTTATATAAATTATACACCAAATTATGCGGAATAAAATTGGCTTTAAGTCGTTCTACTAACAAATTTTTATCCGCTCAATAGTTTTGGAGATATTTCGAAAAAAGTGTCCGAAAAAAATTTGTTCATGCTAAATTCAAGATTTATTTTTTTTCACTAAAACTTCTTTTTAAAAGTGAAAACATCAAAAATGTTCCAGTTTATCATCTTTATCTCAAAGCTGGTAAAACTACGAGTAAATAAAGCCACATATCATTAAAATTGATGCATAAATCTTGATTGGATTCACAGTTAAGTTAGGATACCCATGCATACACATACAATACACTAGAGGGCAAAAAAAAAAAATTTTTTTTGGCTTAAATAAAAAAAAATAGGTGAGTTAGATGGAATTTAACGTGCTAAATAAGAATCAGCTTTTGCTTTTTTTCTATCACGTATTGATTTTTTTTTATGGGCATGACTACTATGACCCCGCCTTTAGGCAGTCACACTTGTATAACTCGAGAACTATTTGTCCAATTAAGATAAATCAAACTCCAGTAGATAGTGATCTAAATTGTTTTTGAGCTGAATTTACATAATTTTTTTTTTATCCAGTTAATATTTCCGTAGTTATTCGGTAATTAGTAGCGAAAATTATTATTTTTTTTTTTAAATCGTGAACATTTTGATCTACATCTCTGAAATTCTTGAGCGAATAAAAAATATTGTTGACATGCCTTGAAGACAATTTTCGTATGTATATTTTGATGTATCATTTATCAAAATCGTGTAAACGGTTCTTGAGTTATAGTCTAAATTGGACAAATCATTCTCGAGTTTTATAGTGTGACCGCTGAATAAGGTGATGATATTAGTCATGCACTTAAAAAAAATCAGTACGTGATAGAAAAAAAGTGAATGCAGATTCTTATTTAACTCGTCAAAATCCACCTAGTCCACCTACTTTTGTATCAAGAAAAAATAATTTTTTTATTTTTTTTTTGCCCACCACTCTATTTCTACGCAATTGTATGTATACATGGGTATTTTTACTTAACTTTTACATCAATTTCGAAGATACATACCTTATTTTATTTGCAGCATTATCAGCTTTGAAATTAAGATGATAAACTGTAACATTTTTGATGTTTTCATTTATTAAAATAAATTTTAATAACAAAAAAAATCTAAAATTTTGCATGAAAATGATTGCGATATATTAGACACGCCCATAGAAAAAAATCCAGACCTGATGGATAAAAACTAAAAGCTGATTCGTGTTTAGCACACCAAAATACATCAAGTCCAACTATTCGTCTATGGTGGAGGAGTTTTTTGTTGACCAGTGTAATTAAAAAAATTAAAAATGTTTAAATAAATAACAAACTTAATATTTAAATAAATTTTCCTCAATGTTTCTACTGTAAAAATATTTAAAAGCATGCTTTAAATTTTAGATAAATTTATTATTAGAAGAAGATAAATAGCGAAATAAATTAAATATCAGTTGTAATAAGACAATACTTAATAGGGGAACTAAATTAAATAAACATGAATAAATAAAATTCTTCCTGGTATTTGATGTTACCTTCTGCTTGGCTATTTGTTTTTCATCCTACACTAAGGGAAAAAATTCGATTCAAAATCAACAACGGTTGTGCTCACATTGGTAATTGACGGTAACAGCTTTTTAATACCTTTCGTTAACAAATTTAATAGAAAACATACGTAATTTAACAATTTGATACCGAAATGGTTTCAACTTGGTGCCAATTAGGTATCGATTTTGAATAAGAATTGAACACGCAGTGTTTAATTTAAACACATACGGTGTAGATACACTATTGACACAGAATGGTATTGTTTTCAACACGTATGTAATTGATATTTCTCTGGGTGTAGTCTTTGGTCATATCTGTTTATGAAGCCAAAGAAACTCAGTCTATAGATATCGCACAAACTTTAAAAGAAATAGTACAACCATAGTCGTTACAAGAGAACTATCTGTGATTTATTAAATGACACTAAAATTTATCATTTGGCTTGTGCTTCCCACTGCTATTTAAGAGGAAGTTCTGGAGGTTATTGTAATAGAAAAGAAGTAAAAAATGTTTTATATGGTTTGGCTGAATCTATATATATATCCACCATTTACAACTATTTGTACAACCCCAATTTAAAATTTCACTTTTATCTCGTCCATTTTTAGGTTTTTGAGTTTAGATGGTTTCCTTAAATATTTGTATAAAATTTCGTTGTAGTATATGTATTTTTTGTAAGATATGGGCAGATAGAATGAACTGAAATTATGACGGATACCCAATTTACGGTATTTTTGCCCATCTTTTTTAGGCAAGCCTTATATAAGACAAATATTTAAGTCATCCTCGGTGGTCCGCCTTGAATCCTATCCAGCTTTCAACAGATAGACAGATGAACGGACATATCTAGATCGTTTTAGATTTACATGAGGACTAGGGATGCCAAACGGGACTGGATTTTGCAAATCCCGGGATTCGGGATTTTATAATTTCAAATCCCGGGATCCCGGGATTTTTCGGGACCCCGGGATTTTTCGGGATCCCGGGATTTTTCGGGATTTCGGGATTTTTCGGGATCGGGATTTATATTTCATATAAAAACACATTTTAAATATATGGAAAAAAATCAATTTTTTATACATATTTTAATTAAAGAAATTTATTCGTATTTGTAAAAATAAATCATAAGGTTTGTTCGTTTGAAATTTTAGTAAAACTAGTTAAATAAAAGAGATATTTAAAAAATAAATCTAAAAACCAAGCTTTTACTTGAAAAAGTTAGAAAACCGAAAATAATAAAATAAATTTTAGGGTAAATAAAAAGTTAAATTTTTTTTTTTTCTAACTTGTATTAAACGGAAATTTGGAAATATCTCAAAAATACGGGCATATGTTCTTTTGCAGATATTTTTTCTTATAAAATTTCATTAGCTAATGATAAGTATGATTTTTAGCTTTGTTGAATATCATCAGTAGTTAATGTCCATCCATTTTGGAAGATGATTTAACGCAATTTGGTCCTAGAACTTGTATAATTCAACATTTGTTCATTATTTCGTCTTCCATACAAATGTTTTTCCAGATATTATTAATACATATTATTTAATACAAATCAATATGTATTAATAATTAAAATGACGTTTCAAATTAAAATTCAATAGGAAAATGAAAATAAAATATTTTACTAGTCTTGCTCGTACAAAATATTCAAGTAAAATATGTATAGCAAAATAGAAAATTATTTTCTCTTGAAATGTTTATAACTTTTACTAGTTTTATGTGCACAGAAATGCTTTTCGAGTAAAATACTTACAATAATAGAAATACTAGTAAGAATAGCATACAAACGAACAGACCTATAATGTTCTAATCTTCGTAATCGATTTTTAAAATATTTTTGAAAATTTTCTGTTAATATTTTGATGTTTTGTATTGCTTAGTTAATTTTTTAGATTGTATTTATGACACTAAATCTCGAAAATGAAATCCCGGGATTTTTTTCGTCCAATCCCGGGATTCGGGATTTTGAAATCCCGAAAAATCCCGGGATTTTCGGGATCGGGATTTCGGGATTGGCATCCCTAATGAGGACAGAGAATATATGTATGTTTTTAGTTCTAAAGTCTGTATATGTATATGTCGACGAAAAAAATTTGTCCGTCCTCCTTCAATAGTTTCGGAGTTATTTTTTCATGCAAAATTTAAGATTGAAATATCAAAAATGTTTCAGTTTATCATCTTTATCTCAAAACTTCAAAAAATAAGCCACGTATCTTCAATTAAAAAAGTATCTTCAATTATGATTCGAAATAATTTCGAAACTAATAAGCACCTAAAAAAATGAAGTTAAGGTGGCTTCCAGATATTTTTATTCAGCATCTTTTGGTGTATCAATCGTACATACCGTTTTTGAGTTATGGTGAAATATACTAAAGTAATGGCCTTATTATGGGCGAAATATTACATACGCCCATACAAAAATCTAGACCTGATGGAAACAAACTGAAAGCAGATTCGTGTTTAGCACATCAAAATCCATCAAGTCCCACAATTTGTCTTTGGGGTATATTTTTTTTTTTGCCGACCAGTGTAATTAATAATTTGGCTTTAAATTAAGGAAGTTTTATAAAAAATAAATATTTTTAAAGTACATTTTTATTAGACCATAAATTTGTTCACCGAAACATTTTCCCTCTATTTTAAAAAATATTTTAAATGAAGCCTTAAATTTGTAACAAAATTTCTTGTTGTTATTGAAAATATTTTTTGCCATAAGACTACTTGATATGACTAAACGGAAAATAAAACTCTTTCCTTCACTAAATACATACATATCGTCACCTAAAATGCAAAAGGCCGTAGCCACAATATTAAGTTTTTTGCTTTAAAATTAAGCAATTAAGTAAAATTTGTAAATTGTTCACTTAAAACATAAATAGATAAAACACACTTCGAACCAAATTTTTCTTAAATGGAACAAATTTTATAACTGTTTCGTTTATGAAGTTAATGTTACGGCCTTTCAGCTGTTGTGATTACTTATTGAAGATATGAACATGAAATTTTTTGTGTAAATGTAGTTTGGGTCAGCGCATTATAATACAGTAAAAAAAACATCTGATTTTTCAGTGGTTACGGTCTTTTACATTTTAGGTGACGATATACAAATTTCCCCTACAACAGCAAACATGACAAAGGAATTTTGTCCTCTAGTATTTGAGAATTTTATAATGATTTAGCACACAAAGCAAGTGGCAAAAAAAATTATTTTGAATGATTTCATTTTGAAGCCAAATAATTGAAAATTGTGTCTAATGGCAAAAAAGAAGCAGCAAAAGGAACAAAACTAGTAGAAAAAAATAAAAATGAATTCTTTTAAGCCATTTACCCCAAACAAATCTTGAACAAACTGGTTTCAGTTAAAAATAACCACAAAAACTTAAAAACACCTAAAAGAAAGGAAAATAAATCAATTGTCTAAAGTAAAAAAAAAAAAATATTTTCAAACAAAGAAGAAAAACACTTTTAGTGTCATAACTATGATAAAGAAAATATAAAATGTATGGTTTGAAAAGGTTATGGAATGTTAAAATATTTACTTATTGAATTTTAAGGAAATCATCTTAAAGGGTCCTTAGAATCCTTGAGTAGCTTATTAAAATGTAAATAATGGAAATTATTTTTAAAGAATTTCATTTGTTTTTAGTAAACTGAGTAAAATTAATTAAAAAAATATTTAATTTTAAGTACTTTTGAGGGGATATAAGGAAAATTCTATAAATAGAAATATAAATAATTTTCGGTTTTCTTCTATGCGGACATAGTCCTGATATGTCATTAAAAATTTTTAAAAGTCATAATTGCGTGACTACATTATAGTTATCTGAAAAAATCAGGGACCGTAACGGTTATTAGTGATAAACATTTCCTTTTTAACAGTTATTTTGTAAATTCAAAAAAAGTCCGTGTAAAAATTTTATTTTTCATAAAAGTTTTATTTCGTCATTATAAAATAAAAATCTTTATGTAAATTGATATCCGAAGCTTGACGCTGCCCGTTGGGTAAATTGAAATTAATTGAATTTTAAAATTTAAAGTTTTGTAATGGGTACCGAATAAAAATAGACAAAATTATGTATCAATATCAATTAAAATCTTTAAGCTAGGTTGTGTTGTTTTCTTATAAGGAGCTGTCAAAGTTAAGAACTTTTTTACATTTTTGAAAAAAGAACTTAAAAATTCTTTATAAAACATGCTTGCATATACTACTTATCTTATATATTTTTCGAGTTATATACATTTGAAATTTGAAAAAACTCAATTTCACAAGATCTTGATTAAGATTTTTCCATATACAGCCAAATATTTTCAACCGAATTCATTATATTTTATATATTTGGATAAAAAGCAAAATTATCTATTGAACAAAGAAAATCCTGAGTCGTTATCTTTATTGAGTCAAAAGTTAAACGATTTTGAATTGGAAAGTTTGCAAAAATTAACAAACAGACGGACAGATGGACGGACATTAGAATTCTTTCAAAAAATTCTTAAAATTCGAAAAATATTTTTTTCCACTTCTTGAATAATATGAAAACCAAATGAAAGTATTAAAATTTTGATATCACCTTTCACTGAATTAAGTGGCATTTTCGACCCATTTAACCCAAATGTATAGACGAACGGACGGACATTGCCATGCTGCCAAAAAATATTTTAGAATTCTAAAACTAAATTTTTTACTAATTAATGAGTTGAAAAAATAGAACGTGATCATTAAAATTTGGATATCACCTTTTCCTGAATTATGCGTCAGTTTCGTCCCATTTAATCCAAATGTATAGAAAGACGCCAAAAAACATCTTGTAATTCTAAAAATGATTCTTTTACTTTCTAATAATTAGGAAAATTAAACGTGATCATAAAGTGTTTATAATGTATAGACGGACGGACAGACATTACTGTTCTGCTAAAAAAAAATCTTAAAATTCTAAAACTGAATGTTTTTAACAAATAATCAATAAAAAAAAAAAAAAAAATAAAACATGATTATTAAAATATTCACATTTCCCTGAATTAAACGCCATTTTCGACCCCGTCAGATCTTTTTGAGTTTTTGGAGAAAAAAATAAAATAAAACACCTCAAAATAGTTTTATTTTTTTGCGAACAAAATAAAATTCTCTTTTTAATATAATAATAATAGCTCTTAACTGTGGAGTTGAGATCTTTTTTTAAATCACCATAGTTGACTCCAGCATGTAGAGTTATTTACGGTCCCTGGAAAAAATACTTATTAATGATATTTCTTATAATTTCAATATCTTGTTAAGTTTTTTTTTTTTAACGAACTTAATTTTTATTTATCTTTGGATTTGAAATTCTTTATATCAATCTTTGTTGACATAAGTTTTTTTAAACTTTTCCCTAATTGTTATTCTATATGCTCTAATAGCTTTTTGACATTTTGCTTTATTATCTTTGTGTTAGTTATTAAATGTTAATGGATAAAATTGAAAAGTGAAAACAAAATGACTTGGATATTCCTTGTGATTTTTTCTGTTAGAAAAATAGATTTTAATCTGTTGTAAAATGTCACTTAAATAATTCTTAATCGTGTCCTAAAAAAAAAAAGAAAAACTAATGACTAAGCTGTTTGATAATTCAGTTTTGTTGTTAAAGAAAAATCTTTTAACAAATGCTTAAGTTACGTGTTATAAAGAGCAATTAAGATTTGATACGTGATTGTAGAGATATTCTTTTTTGTTATAAAAATTGATTTATTTGGCTTTCTAAAAATTTGTAGGTCAATCATCTTAGTCATTCATCGTTAGATGAATCTTAAAAAACTAATAGCTTTGTATTTGAAAATTATTTGTCTGTTAAAATCTATAACAAATAACTTCAAGCTTTTTTAATATAAATAAAAACAAAACTCCCAGACTCTTTCTATAACACCGTGTAACAATTTAAAAGAAAAATGTATCACACATGAAAAAATTGTTATATGCACCCAACAAATTTTTTCTCAAAAGGACTTCAAAGTTTCAAAGATTACACAATATGCATATATCGATTTTTATACACTACACCACCATAGGTGGTTGGGATATTATGCGTTTGTGCTGATGTTTGTAACGCCCAGACAAAATTATCGGACCCCCACCTGTTCGACTCAGAATCACTGAGTCGATTTAACGATATCCGTCCGTTCGTCCGTCCGTCTGGCTGTCTGTCCATGTAAACCTTCTGAACAAAGTACAGATCGCAATTTTAAAGATATCTTGATCAAATTTGGCACAAATAGTTATTTTGACACAAGGACAAAGCCTATTGAAATTGGTTATGATCGGTTCATTATTTCACTTAGCCCCCATACAAATGTCCGCCCGGAATAGGGGTTTAACGATCATAAATGCATCAAATATAGCAATGTTTCAATGAAACTCGGAACAAAGGAGTTTTGTA
The DNA here is from genome assembly GCA_951394005.1 of Protophormia terraenovae. Classification (NCBI taxonomy): domain Eukaryota; kingdom Metazoa; phylum Arthropoda; class Insecta; order Diptera; family Calliphoridae; genus Protophormia; species Protophormia terraenovae. The sequence goes on from OX596073.1 coordinate 154,204,847, forward strand.
TAATTGTCAATCTTTATGCCAAATTTCATCAAGATCGGTTCATAATTGATCATAGCTCCCATATAATTCCCTCTTCCGAAAATCACTTTAACGTGCATAAATTCCATACGAATGATAGTATCAAGTTAATATTCGACAGAAATAAGTTTTATATAAGTAGAAATAACATTGCCAAAATTTATGAGAATCGGTTCATAATTTACCATAACTCCCATCTAAACCCTCTTTCGGGAATCGCCCTAAAAGGTATAAAATCATATAGATGTTAGGATCAATGCATTGTTCTGTATAATTTATTTTACATTTCGTAAAAGTGTTGATCTATAATTGGTCACAGGTCTAATTTTTAGCTCATACACAATTGTGTAGGGTATTATATGGTCGGTCTTGACCGACTATAGTTTCTCTCATTTCATATATGAAAATGACTGTTACACTGTGTATAAAATAATCTTCAATAAAAATCAAGTACTAATTTAAAAACTTACCGACTCAATTCCGCTGAAACAAAATTACTATGCGGACTATAGCGCTGTGGATCCTTATACATACTGCAAACTAAACGTTCTTTGCATAAATCATCGGTGACACCCAGTTGTTCGACAATCTTATCAATTTTTAATAAAATTGGACTATAAAATGGATCATAATTCAATGGCATTAAAGGCTAATGTTTTGTTACAAAAAAAAAAGAAAGAAAAAATTATTTTTAAACTTGTTATCCTTTTTAACGTTATTATCCTTTTGAGCTACATACCTGACCATCCTGTACAAATGGTTGTTTATCTAAAATTTGTTGCTGCTGTTGTACCAGACGCTGTTCAGCTTGTATTCTTATGGCTTCCTTTAATTGAGCAGAAAGTTCCGGCTAAAAGAATAAACAAAGAATAAATGGAACAAAAAGTTAGTAAAGTAAAAGATACTTTGATTTTTTTATTTTTGCTGTTTAGAAAACAAAAGTTTTCATTGTTGTATTTCTGTTGTTGTATTTAAGTATTTATAATATTTAATATTTAAATATCCTTTTTTTCTGCTTAACATGCTTGAGTAAAGAAAAAATCGTTATTGTTTATTTTTTTATTTCTCACTTCGAAGTAAGAGAACAAAATTTGTTTATATAGGTCTAAGAAATATAAAAAATCAATGTGATATCATGCAGAAAATATTGTGTAGGCCGTCTTTTTTACAATACATATATATATATTTGTAATGATGCGTTGTTGTATTTAATGGAGTCGATGAAGTCGATTAAATGATGTGAAAAGCTTGAAAGGATTTTTTAAATAAGATACAGACATAAGTAATATTTGGAACAGTTTTAGTTTAAGTTATTTAAATTGGAATATATTGTTTGTCTAATTATGGTGAACAATTTAAGTTTTTTTTTTTTCAAGGGCAATTAAACAATTAATATAGGTTATAGTGAAATATTTAAAATATTTTTCCTCATATTTTATAAAAATTTCTTAAAAAGGTACAGTGGAAAATTTGTGTAATTTTCTGTTCCTATATATCTGTAATTTTAGAATCTTTAATAATAAATAAACAAAACTTTACATCAATACTATGGAGAATATTTTCCATAATATCAGTTAATATAAGCTAAATCTATTTGTAAATTATTTCGCAAACTCTGTTTGATTTTTAAATTAATTGTTATTTGATTACATAAGTTTAAATTATATTAAATATTTATGATACTTAAACGAATGAAAATTAGCATAAATACTTCAATTGATTTAATGTATAATAATATAACACTATTTTATGTTCAAGGTTAATTTTTCGGAGAGACAGCCGGGGCCCAACAAAATATTTATTTGCAAAAATTTGAAAATTTAGCAAATTTCAAAATGTCTAAGAATTATGTAGGGTAGAAGAGGGAGCATTCGCAATAGGGACACATTCGTTTTTGGCAATTATCTTAAAAACGAAGTAAAATTTTTTATGTTAATAATTTATTTTCTTTTCCTCTATCACAGATCTTTCATCTATAAAATTTTGATATTTTCAAAATACATTTGCTCGGAGGTAGACGTGATTAACTGTTTTTTCAATTTTTTTTTACAGATTCAAACATTAGGACTTTTCTTCCAACATTTATTAATTTCGACCGCTGCTGGATGCAGGGTGAACGTTTAAAACTTTTCAAAACTAAACTTACATGATTTCTTAAAAAAATGTCAAAACATATTGAACTTTTTTTTTAACAAAATTGCAATTTTTGAGAAAAAGCTGACTTTTCGGTCCCTGATAGAAACATCTGGCTCCGTTAGAATTTGTAGAATGAATAGTTTTATAAGTAAGCCGATTTTTAGTTTCTTATATCGTCTGAGAGCTTCAGAAAGCTCTGGAGAGAAAATAACGCTTAGGAATAATTTATACAAATCCATATATATAGATCCACGTGTTTTCGCTCCCTGATAGAGATTTCAAAATCTGGCTCCGTTAGGATTTGTAGGACGAATAGGGTTATAAGTAAGCCGAATTTTAATTTTCTACGTCTTTTGAAAGCTTTAGAAAGCTCTAGAAAGAGAAAACATTTTTAGAAAAAGACATATAAATCCTCTTATATCCGCTTCCTGATAAAAATTTCAAAATATGGCTCCGTTAGGATTTGTTGGACGAAAAGTTTTATAATTAAGCCAAATTGAAATTTTTACGTCGTTTGGGAGCTTTAGAAAGCTTTGGAAAGAGAAAAAATGCTAAGCAAATTATATATCTAGATGACTAGAAGATTATGTTTCAAAATTGTAGAAAAAAAATAATCAAAAATTTAAAAAATAAAGAAAATATTGGATCATAAAATATTAAATTGGGTGCAAAAATATTACAGATATTACAATAGATTAAAAAATTCATACAAGATAATTGTTACTTATTTATTTGTTTAATATTACAGAATAAATTCCAATTTAGACTTAAACTATATTTTTAAAACATAGGAAATCAGTCTTTATGAATATTTAAAAAATTATTCCAAAATTTAAATATCACTATTTAGTACATGTTTTCTGAAATAAAATGCTATTTTTAAAACCGTTTTTTTTTTTTTGTTTAAAAAAACCGGTCTATTCGACATTCGAAAAATGAACATTTTGAAAAAACCGACAGCACATGGACAGAAAAAACTAGTTTTAAAACCGGTTGGAAAACCGTCGATCACCCTACTTATTATCATTTATTTTGCAAATGCCCCACATATATTTCTTTTTAATTTGCATCCGATATCATGTTTTATAACCTTCACCACAGGTGTAAAGGGTATATATAAGTTTGTCATTCCGTTTGTAATTTCCACAATTTTCGTCGGAGAGCAATACAGTTAACATTTTCGGGATCCTTGTAAGGTAGGACCATGTCCGTCCGTCCATGAGTCGGTTGAAATGGCGTTTATGAAGCCCATCGATAATTGCCATATACAGTATATATATCAATTGGAAATCCTTTCGAGAATTTTGCTATTGAAATTCAGCAAGATCGGTTTATAAATGGCGGAGATATGCTAAAAAAAACCGATTTTCCAGTTTCTGAAGCCTCTATATATACTAAGGACTTCGTTTTTGCAAAGAGGACTCGGACATTTTTTTCTGAATTTTTAAAATAACCGATTTATTAAATAAATCGGTTCAATAATAACTGAGATATCGGGCAAAACGCACTTTTGATTTTTTAAGCCCTTGTTTAAGCTACAAATTTTTATTTTTATACAGATCGGTCATAAATATTTTTATAAAATTTCGGTTTTCTGAATCAACCAAATTCGTCCATGAACAAACGAGTTATAGACCAAAAACTAAAAAAAAATCTATTAAAAATATAAATAAACACACAAACATTTATATTAAGCATTTTAAGGACTATTTTGTTGTTTTTGTTTTTTGTATATGCAGTCAGTTTGTTTGTATATACATGCATACATAAAAAAATATATAAATATGGTATTGTTGTTGTTTTTTAACGCAAAGCTTGCTGTGATTGTTTATTTTATTTTTTTCGTATTCAAATTTTTGTAGTTTTAAAAAAAATTTTGATTTATAAACGTAAAATAATGAAAGCATACGTTAAGGCGAAAATTGAATTATTTGTCGGTAAGATGGTGAAGGGTATCAAAGATTCGGCACAGCCAAATCTTTTTTTTTTTTAGTTTAATTTTATTGTAAAATTGCGCAAAAAATTTTTTTAAAAAAATTATTTCTTCCTGGTAACTCAGCTAGAAATGATAATATTGTGTCTTTTTACATATGGTTCTACAAAATTTTTGAATTTATGTGCAGTTATAATCTAAAAACAAGAGCGAGTGTTTTATTCGGCTCGGCCGAATCTATATACCCACCATCAAGTTTTTAAAATTTTACTTTATATCGGAAGTGGGCGGACCACGCCCATTTTTGGTTTCCAAATTCCAAAATCGACCCTCGAACTATCCATACAAAATTTCGTTATTGTACATACTTTTATTTAAGAGATATCAGAAGAAAACTACAACGCTACACCCTGTGTTTCTAGTATTTTGCCCATAACTTTTTTGTTTATTAACCGATTTTGCTCATTTACCAAATAAACCTTATATAAGATAAATATTTTTGCCGAATTTCGTCCCCCTAGGTTTTCTCGTTCGAACCCTATCCTGCTTTCAACATACGGACAGACGGACAGACGGACAGACGGACAGACATGGCTAGATCGACTCAGGACCCAGAAAATATATACTTTTTTGGGTCTTAAACGATTTTTTCTACATGTTACACACGGAATTCAATTTTAAACTGCAATAACTAAAGTGATTCCCGCCAACGGATTTTAAACTCTGAAGTAACTACTGATTTTTGTTCGAATTTGAAAAGTTTTGTGTTTTCGTCCATACATCTGACATTTTCTCTTAGTAACATTGATAAATTACCAACAAGTTAAGGGGGTTTTACACTATTATAGTTGGTATTAATATCAGAGTTTAATTTTCTATAATACTTATCAAAAAATGTATTAAGTAAAGTATTATTAAATGTCATATTTTTTATTTTCTTTATTAAAATATTTTTCAAAAAACTAAAAACAGAAAACTGAACAAAATTAAATAAAAATAAAACTACAAATGAAAAAGTTTGCCGATATTTGCATTAAGAGATGCAATTACGTTTTAAAAATTTCAAGATTTCAAGATACAAAGTATTGAAGGTATTTACACCATAATACATTTGAAAATATTATTTGTATCAACCCTTTGTCTTACAAACTGGTCTGGCCAGACGAATTGCTGATTTAAATGTTGTTTTTATATATTTATAATTAAGCTAAAGACTTGAAATTTCAAGTACCCTCCTTTAATTTTGTTTTCTAACGATCTGTGAAAAAACCAGAACGATAAACCTAATACAAGGATAGTTGTGAGGATAAATCAGTGAACATGTCACATTCGCACCAAATATGGTCTGGCTGGACCAATTATATTTTGCATGGAAAATTATGTGGTTTGGCAATGTTATTCGTTCTTTTTTATTATATTTTATTAAAAACTTTTAAACTTAGTTCTCATCACTTTACACATGTTATTTTATGATTTTCCGCCTATTCGTTCATATTTTGTGTTATGAGAGAATTACCGATAAAACCCCACATGTTTGAAAGGAAAAATTGTATGCGTTTGTAGACTCAAAACAAGGAGAAGAACGTGAAGTTTGTAGATAGGAAAATGTAATATCTTGCAAAACTATTAGTAGTGATGTTAGAAAATAGTTATACAAATGTAATAATATAAAAAAATCATCAAAATTTTTATTAAAATATATAGAATTACAGAGTTGGTCTGGCCAGACCACATTTGTTACGAATGTGACAATTGAAACATATGTATGACGAAGGGTTAATACAAGGTATTACAGTGTAATACCTTTAAGAATATTAGCCTGAAGTTGTTGGACTAGAATATTTACTTTACCCATTAAATTCATGTAAGAATTTTGAGGAATATTTTTAAAGTACCTCTACACAAATTTATTATCACTACATTAGTTTTTCTAAAAATTTATAACATTATTATTCTTTTTTTTTTTTTATTTAAAAATAACTTCGTCATAATTTTTCCTACCAATTTATTTATTTTTAAACTTACAACTCTCCCCTAAAATAAATCAACAATTTAATCATACATTTTATAATTTATTGAAATGTTAAATTTTTTGTTTGAAAATAAACTTCACGTGGAAATAATTTAAATCGTTGTCTGGGTAATATAAAAAATAGTGAAAAATTTATTCCTTTAATTGTTTGACTGAATAACACTTGTGATAAATAATCGTACACTCTCGTGCATGAAATTAAATCTTCGAAACACTAAATAATAATGGTTAGGGTACTTTTCCATTTTGAAAATGCGTAGCTTTTATTCAAACATAAACACTTGTACACGCGTTGTAAACTAAAAAGATTTTTTATTTTATTTTATTTTTTTTTTTTTTGTAAATTTAAATATTGACATGTTATGCTAAACGACTCATAATATCAAATTATGATTGACATATACTTTGACACATTATGAAGACAAGTATTTGATGTTTTGTTTTTTGCAACAAATCATATAAAATAAGTTTAATAATTTAAATGAAGTAAGAAAAAAATATTAAAAATATATTTACAACAGCACAGTGGTGAGAATTGGTGTAAATTTATATGTAATATTTATTGAAGTAACATTCAATAAATATTACATAAAATTTATCTGGTAATTATTTATTATAGTAATTAAATTAAAATTTCATATATGGTATAAATAAAAACCTTGCAAGAAAAAATCCGTGCTTGCTCTTGGGCTTATAAGTTATAACTTTTGATGTGGTGAAAAATTAATAATTCTGTTAACTGTTTTGTATTTGCCATTATGCTCACTTGCCATGTGCTATGTTTCATGGTTTTTATTAAAATGGAAGTTTAACAAAAAACACATATTTCAAATTTTTCATGAAATCTTACATTGGTCATATAAAATAATTGCAAGGAAGGCTGTTGTGCCGCAAAATACAGTTTCTTGGGTCATAATATTACACAAAGATGTCATTACCACTGAATGGTAACTTGGTAATGGAAGACAAATAGTATCTTCAGGCTGTAGGACTCAGGTAAAATAGAAAGGATTTTGAGAGAAATTCACCTCATCTCTGGAAGAAAAGTGTCACAAAAAGTTAATTGCTTTGAATTTTTATAAGAAAATTTGAAAGGAAGTCTAGAGTGAAGACTTATAAAGCAAGAAAAAAATCCCAATAGAAACGCAAGCAAGAATTTGGAGGAAATAAATAACAGAAAGTTCTTTGAACGAATTTTTTCAGAAATTTTGTTTCTGTATAGTAGACGATGAAACGATCGTACAGGATGACTTTTTTCAACTTCCTAGCCAGAAATTCTATGTCGCATATGCTAGAGGGATTATGGCAGAAAAATTTCGTGTATCAAATAAATCAAAATTCCCAACAAAGTTTTTGATTTGTTAAGTCATATGCATAAGCAGGAATGAGCACTTCATTCTTAAAAAATGGTTACATTAAGCCAGAAATATACGTGAATTAGTGCCTTTGGAAAAGACTTCTCTCTTTCCTAATAAAATTCATTATATCCCCCGTTTTCTGGCCTGTTCCCGCTTTTTCTCATTACAACAACAGAACAATGGACTCGTAACAAGGAAATTGTAAGAGTTTGTATCGATAGAGGCTAATCCATTAAATTGTCCGAAACTTCGTGTAATTGAAAGATATTGGACTCTAGTAAAAAATAATCTAAGGGACATTTAAAGCTCAGCATAAAATGAAACGGAGTTTAAAAATAAGTGGACTTGTTCGAGCAAAAAAGTGGCCGAAACACAATAAAACATATAATTAGAATAATACTGGAAAATATCAGATATTTCTTAAAAACCAAAAGGAACTAATTTATTCTTTTATGTTTAGAACTTGAACATAACAGTCATTAATAAAAAAAAGTATCACTTTAAAAAAATCCGCCCACTGGTTTAGTTTCTATAAGCAGATTTGCATGCACGGATTTTTTCGTGCGCAGGCCTTAATTTTATATATTAAGAAGAAAGTAGAAGCTGCAACACTAGTGTTAATTTTTATATTCATTTTACTTAGACACTTTGAGGGATCTGCTATAATACAATATTCAATAGAAATTTAATTTGCAGCATTTTTACAGCTATTTTTGTAAACGAGACCATGGTATTTTGTTAAAAAAAAAAAAAAAAACTTTTCATCATCAGCGCCATCATCTTCAAAATCATCTTGTGACACACTTTCGTATTATTATGAATACTGGCAACACGTTCAACTTGACTGAATAAAACAAGTAATTGAAAACATTTTATACGTTCGTAGTAAAAAAAATATGGTTGCATACAAAATGTTCATTTATATATATTTGAAGAGGATAAAAAACTGTTCAATTCTGTGCAACTTTATGAAATGTTAAAATTTAGCTTGCAACATGCAATTTGTTACATAAAGAAAGTGTCAGTAAGCAGACACAGTAAGAGACGACGACAACAATAATGTTTATGCTTTTGTTAACCATCTATCAATTGTTGGCAACCAACCACTTATAACAAAAAGAATAAAAAAAAATAAAAAAAAAATATTTAAAAGTGAATATAAATCACATTTCCTTACAATGAATGTCATGCAACATTGAATTTTCATTTATCAAGTTCAAAAGCCAACATGTGCAATCTTTTGTACTAGTCTTCAATGAATTTCTTTCTGCTCCAATTATATACAATATGTTACTTGGCAGTTCGTTCACACACTGACACTAGAATTTTATATCCCTTTGAGTGGCACCTTTATGGTACAAAGGTTTCCCATTATTCACGTGCGGACTGACAGCCAGTTAAATACATAGATATAAGAAAACATTTGTTGAGCATTAATTTAGCATTGCAATAAAGTTTGCCGTTGGTTGCTTAAAGTGTGGATAAAGTTTTCATGAAATGAAAATAACTACTTAAACATGTACTAACAAACATGTTCATTAAATATTTAAATCGAAGTGCACTTTATTGTATATCTGGTAGAAAGATGATGTTTTGTGAAGTAAGCAGAAAAGATAAAATGCAAATGTGTGGCATTAAGTTATGGAAATAAAACAATATATTATTGTTAATTTTTAAAGTGTAAAAAAATTAGTTTAAATTAGATTTTATACATCTACTTATATGAATACTTCCGCTGACTAGATTCTGTGTATGATTTATCCAAGAGCCAAAAAAGGAACTCGTACACTTTTAAAGTCATTCTGAGTGAATGTCATCTTCTTGTAAGCTATTAAATCATCTACATAATTTTTTTGGACTTCTTAAGGGTATCATAGGTGTTCGAGTAATGGTGGTCTTTCTGAACATAAAAATATGCTTCGACAATGTTAATATGGGGTTAATCACAATGGCTCTGTAAGGACTGAACATACATAATTATGTTATTCACTTCATATGAACACTCTTAACCAATGGGATCATATTCAAAGCAAAATCTTAACACGAAAGGTGGCAACAAAAGCATAGCTTGTAAGAAAATTTGGGAACACAACCCTATGAATTCGAAAGTGCATACAATCTAAATAGCTATGAAATAGTTATTTCGAATATATTGAAATCTGAAGAGGCACTTTTATTCCTCGATAAACTAAATGAGTTTCTTTCAGACTCTCAGTTTATTTAAATTTTTTTAAGCTGATCTATATTTTATTAGGAGAAGGTTATGAATTTGGGTTCAACAAATTGACTTTCGAATAACCGAAAGTTGAAAAGTCGAAATCGATTTTTTGGTTTGTAAATTGTTGATAATCAACTGATAGTAAAAAAAAAAAGTCCAAAAGAGTCGAAAAGAATCGAAATTTAAACAAGCGAGAATGTTATATTCCTCTTGGCCGAATCAATATACTCACCATCGACTTTTTAAAATTTTACGTTATTGGGAGGTGGGCGGTAAAGTGGGCAGACTACTCTCATTTTTTGTCTCCGAGTTTACATTGGTCCTTGAACTTTTTATACACGATTTCGTTGACGTTTCATCTTTTATAGGAGGTAGGAGGACCACGCCCATTTTTGGTTTTCAAGTTTATATCGACTCTCAAACTTTCTGTACAAAATTTCGTTGTCGTACATGCTTATGTTTAAGAGATATTAGCAGAAAAGTATGAAATGAAGCTACAACGGATACTCTGTGTTTCTAGCCCATATTTTTTTTTATCGATTTTGCCTATTTTCAAACAAACCTTATATAAGATAAATATTTGAGCCAAATTTTGTTCCCGTAGGTTGGCCCGTTCGAGCCCTATCCTGCTTTCAACCGACAGACAGACGGACGGATATAGCTAGATCGACTAAGAATATAACCAGGACCCATTATGGGGTCTTAAATGCTTTTTTCAATATGTTACACATGGAATGACAAAATCAATATGCCCCCATCTTTTTGATGGTGGGTATAAAAAGTCGACTATTTGTTCCTACTATAAAACCCTTGTATGGAGGTTATACCTGCCAAAATATATAGCTATAGGCGGATGATTCTTTGTATCTATATTGTATGCGTTAAATGTCGCAGAAATGGCTGTGTCTGTTGTGAACACACACACAAATATAAAAATTAGACTAACATAACTCAAGAACGGTGTGTATCACTGACATAAATGATACACCAAAAGATGTGGATTAAAAATATCTTTAAATCACCCCAACTTCATTTTTTTATGTGCTTAATAGTTTTGGAGTTATTTTGAAATAAATGTAAATAAAAAAAAAAAAAATTATGCAAAATTTTAGATTTTTTTGTTACTAAAATTTCTTTTAATAAATGAAAACATCAAAAATGTTTCAGTTTATCATTTTTATCTTCAAAATTGATGAATAAATCATGATTTTATGCACAGTTAAGTAATACCCAAGTTACATACAATTGAGTAGAAATACAGTGGTGGGCAAAAAACATTATTTTTTTTTCTTGAATCAAAAATAGGTGGACTTTGACAAGTTAAACAAGAATATGCTTTCACCTTTTTTCTATCACGTACTGATTTTTTTTATGGGCATGACTAATATCATCACCTTATTCAGCGGTCACACTATAAAGTCGATAATGGTTTGTCAAATTTAAATTATAACTCAAGAACTGTTTACACGATTTTGATAAATGATACACAAAAAGATGCATACGAAAGTTGTCTTTAAGGTGTGTCAACAATATTTTTCATTCCCTCAAGAATTTCGGAGTTATGGATCAAAATTTTCAAAATTTTTCAAAAAATAAATTTAAAATTTTTTGCTACTAATTATTGAATAATTATGTACATCCAGCTCAAAGACAATTTAAGTCGCTATATACTGGAGTTTAATATATCTTAATAGGACCAACTGTTCTTGGGTTATACAAGTGTGACTGCCTAAAGACGGGTCATAGTAGTCATGCCCATAAAAAAATCAATACGTGATAGAAAAAAAGTAAAAGCTAATTCTTATTAAGTACGTTAAATTCCATCTAATCCATATATTTTTTTTTCATTTAAGACGAAAAGTTTTTTTTCTTTCTTTTTTCCCACTAGTGTATCTCTACTTAACTGCATGAGTATCCTAACTTAACTGTGAATGCAATCAAGATTTGTGCATCAATTTTTATAATACGTAACTTTATTTATTCGTAGTTTTACCAGCTTTGAGATAACGATGATAAACTGTAACATTTTTGATGTTTTTACTTTAAAAAGTATCGTAATTTTAGTAAAAAAAAAGAAATCTTGAATTTAGCATGAACAAATTTTTTTCGGACACTTATTTTGAAATATCTCCTAAACTATTGAGCAGATAACGACTTAAAGCCATTTTTATTCCACATATTTTGGTGTATCATTTATATAAATCGTGCATACCGTTCACGAGTTAGAGTGAAATATACTCGAGTAATCGGCTTATTTAGGGCGCAATATTAGACACGCCCATAAAAAAGAAATCTCGACCTGATGGGAAAAAACTGAAAGCAGATTCGAGTTTAGCATGCGGAATTCCATCTAGTTCACAAATTTTTTTTGAAGGAGCATGAACATTTTTTTTTGTCGACCTACTCTGGTAGTAATAAGTATTCTTTTCTTCACTTGATTATGACAGGCTTTTTACCTTTTCTGGCATTTGATCGTTTTTTTTTTTTTCTAAATTTTAAATTTTATTCAGAGAGCTAACTTGCCCAACAAAATCCTCGTGTTAGAATTTTAACTCTAAGATATTTCAGCTCTAAGATACGTTCAGCATCATTTTTAAGCTCTATACGATATACGTGGAGTTTTTTATTGTATTTTCGGATTAAACTATAGAAAAATAAGCGGAAGTGTTTTATACCACTTAATAATCTATTTTTTTTTTGAAGAAGATTTCTATAGATTACAACAATTCCTTTTTGTTCACAAACTTCGTAAGTTTTTTAGGGCTCCCTTCATTTAGGGCTAAATCTATTCTTGATAGTTTTTATGCCGTAGTTTGGATGTGCGTTTAGATAAAATTATTAAAAGAAATTGTAGAAAGTCTCCCATAAGACGACATAAATCTAAGATATACTGAAGCCAAATTTGAAAATTTTGCTAAATTTACCAAAAATCTCTAAAATTTCTGCTATTAAATCCCAGCAAAAAAAATAAAATAAAAAGAGTTTCAAAAAAGAACATTTTCACCACTTCAAACTTTTTCACCATTTTAAACTTTTTTGGAAGTTCTTAATAATTACTTCCAAAAAAGTGAAAATAAATTAAATTTTAGCTGGAAAAAACGTTAATAATTTCTAAGAAAATTAAAATTTTATAAATTTTAATGCATTTTTATTATCTTTTAATAAGGCTAAAAACTGAATTTTTGTAAAAAAAATTTCATAAAAATAGTTTTAAAGGAAGTATTTCAAAAGAAATGAATAAGAAGCATAAAATAAGAACATCCTACCAATGACAACCATGGGTTAAAAAAAGAACTTCTGCAGCTCTTTTGCACCAGTAAGTACTTCCTTTCAATGCCAACACAACGTTAAATTCATGACTTTTTCAGCTCTTTTTCAGTTCTTTTTTTGCTGGGATATTTTGATGCTCCCTTCCGACCATACGAGTACAATGTTAAGTCTAAAAAAGCTCAATTCACGCAAGAAATTTGATTTTTGAAAGTATCCTGAGAGTGTGCCAGTTGAAAATGTATACTTTTTCAAAATTCACGATTATTTTTTCAAGATTGGGAAAGACCAAACTCAGTTATTCAAGAGGGGCATATTAATGGGATATGTCACAAACGAAGAATTACTCCTTTAATAAATTTATAACATCAAATAGCATTACACAAATATTAAAACAGTTAAAATTTTGATTTTAAAGTTTGCACTCTTCCTAAGAGCAGTTCTCATATACAGCACTTACATCAAAAATTTTAACTTGTTGGGGGAAAAAAATCAAAAATATAAAATCAAAAATATTCAATCACATTTTTATAATTTTTCAACTTTTAAAAACTGCAACTAATAGGACTGTGAACTAAAAAACTTTGCAATGTTATTAGCCATTTTGCTTAAAAAAACAAAACCATGTTGGAAATTATACTCGGTTTCAGTGATTTTAAAATGTTTGTATTTTTGCCCATGTATGCAAATAGTTTTCTTCAGACTATCAGTTTAGTACAGTTTTTTTTTTTTTTTTTTAAAGATGATCTATAATCTACGAGTATTAAAAATAAGCTGTGAGTTGGTTAATATAAAATATAACCATTCGTAAAGGTATCCGAATATATGTTGTGATTCAGTATTTCAAAGGTTGTCCACTTCACGTTTAAATTGGTGTGTAACGAGATGTCAAGGTAAATCTATTTTGAGACTAATCTGCATGCCTGTTTAGAGAAACATCTTGGGTAAAAGTGTTGGTTGGGGAACAGTCCAGGCATAGACCAGTGAATTCACCTGCTCGACTTCAATGTTGTCCTAGATTATTATAGGATTCCCAAAAAATTTTAGTAGCTAATATTTCTGATACACTGTGAATTGGTTCACCTGAAGAGAGATTCCATCTCCTCTTTAATGACTCTTATAGAAGTTGTCCTTAGGAAAAAATTAGTTATAAGTAGAACACATATTCTATCACTGTCTTCTCCAGGATATATTATTGAAATCTTTGGTAGTGGATATTAGGAAGATATATGTACTCATTACTTTAGCTTGAACCTGAATCAGCATATGTATGTTACATTAGACTGCACCAAAATTTACAAACTTTCGAATTTTGATCGTAACTCCTTCTAGAATCGTTCTTTGTGTTACCAAAACGTATTGTGTTAAATGCTTTGCCAGCATTAAAAACACAAGTCAACCGGTTATGGATATTGACTGCATTTTAAGCAGTTTATAATTGCACACTCTGGTAGTGGTGTCGATGGATCTAAATAATATAACTAACTAATAAATGTTAAGATCCAAATGGAGGCCTTTACGTTTCAACATGTTTTCAATTCTTTATTGTAAGTTTTCAATACCATAAATATTTGTTAATTAATGACGCAATTGAACAACCGTAAAAAATGTAAATGAAACAACTTCAATTACAATGATATTTAACGACCTTCAGGCTGTAAAAAATGTACTTGAATCAGATATTTAAACAAAATGTGTTATGTAAATATATATGTATGTACTATTTACTTGGGCATTATTAATTACAAATTAATGAGGATAAAAACAAATTGAGTTAAACATTAAATGACTGTTTTAATGAAATGTAAAGAAAATTGGACAGTAAAATTTAAAAATAAAAAGACTATATAAAAATAAATAATTTATTTAACAAGATTTTCCAAATAAAAAAAAAGTATATTAAACATAATTTAAAATACTGAAAAAATAATTGAACATAACATTTCGATTGAATGATTTTAATGACAAGTTTTGATTTATTCACTTTAGAAAAATTTAAAATTATATTGGAAAAATACACACCCATTGATTTATTAAAAGTGGTATTGAAAAAGCAAAAAAAAAAAAAATGCCTTGTAACTATTTCAATTTATATAAATTTAAATCTAAGCTGCAATAAATATTTCTTTTCTAAACATAGACACTGCAATATATTCCAATTTATTTTTATTTGCACTTCACAAAAGTAACTGAACTTTTATATGTACATACTTGAATATA
Organism: Protophormia terraenovae; assembly: GCA_951394005.1. Classification (NCBI taxonomy): domain Eukaryota; kingdom Metazoa; phylum Arthropoda; class Insecta; order Diptera; family Calliphoridae; genus Protophormia; species Protophormia terraenovae. The sequence goes on from OX596073.1 coordinate 154,220,029, forward strand.
CGTACGTACGAGTGTATTGTTACTTGCCATTCTTAAGAAAATACAAACTTTTAAAATTAAATGAGCCATATGCTGCAACATTTTTAAGATTTTCGTTCAACTCACTTTGCAACTTTAACAATACATATTTTTAAAGTCAGAAAAATACAAATTGTTAAAATGTTCGTTCAACTTTCAATGTCTACATATTTGTTTTGGTTTATTTTATTGAACACTTATATCAGCACCCGTCGTTCTGTGCACTATTTTATACACTGATAAACTGCTAAGTGTAATTCTTTTATTTGTTTCTCTTCTTTTTAGATTTTGGTAAAATGTAAAAAAAAAAAACAATAAACGGGTTATTGTCCGCTTAAACTTCATATTCCTCCGGCATGTCATTTATGCAACACATAGATTTAAGGAAAAAAGAAATGGATTTAACCAAAAGACATTGTAAATAAAAATCTTATACTTTTATTATGAACGGAAAAAGGTCAATGAAACCATTTCTTTTAAATTTTCTCTTAGATAATAAGCTAATGATAAACAACAGTTTTTTTTGTCTGCCTTGGGAATACAACGTAAAAAAATAAAGAAGGTGTTTATGGTGCGTATAAGTATTAATTACTTTGTGAATTGACATTTAACATAAATCATACGTAATGACGTACCAAAAACATTGTTATCCTTCAGATATTTCTGATATTGTAATCAAAAAAGTTTTTTGTTTCTTAAAAGGAAATAAATGTTAAAAAATATTTAAATGATAAGAAAACAAAAAAAAAAAAAAAAAAATCTGCAGACTTTAAAAGTGACAGGGAAAATAAATTTTAGCGGAGGTTACTGATAAAATAAGTTTGTGCAATTGACAGCCATCGACAAAAAAAAAAAAAAAAAAAAAAAATGGAATGATTATATGTAAAATAATAATATAATGTGATTGTGATTATAAGAATAACAGAACTGAACTAGAACTGAACTATAACTGAACTAGAACTGAACTAGAACTGAACTATAACTGAACTAGAACTGACCTAGAACTGAACTAGAACTGAACTAGAACTGAACTAGAACTGAACTAGAACTGAACTAGAACTGAACTAGAACTGAACTAGAACTGAACTAGAACTGAACTAGAACTGAACTAGAACTGAACTAGAACTGAACTAGAACTGAACTAGAACTGAACTAGAACTGAACTAGAACTGAACTAGAACTGAACTAGAACTGAACTAGAACTGAACTAGAACTGAACTAGAACTGAACTAGAACTGAACTAGAACTGAACTAGAACTGAACTAGAACTGAACTAGAACTGAACTAGAACTGAACTAGAACTGAACTAGAACTGAACTAGAACTGAACTAGAACTGAACTAGAACTGAACTAGAACTGAACTAGAACTGATCTAGAACTGAACTAGAACTGAACTAGAACTGAACTAGAACTGAACTAGAACTGAACTAGAACTGAACTAGAACTGAACTAGAACTGAACTAGAACTGAACTAGAACTGAACTAGAACTGAACTAGAACTGAACTAGAACTGAACTAGAACTGAACTAGAACTGAACTAGAACTGAACTAGAACTGAACTAGAACTGAACTAGAACTGAACTAGAACTGAACTAGAACTGAACTAGAACTGAACTGGAACTGAACTAGAACTAGTATACATGAACATTCGTTCATTGAGACTAAACTTCACAACATTTTTATCAACAATTAACAATATAATCGAAAAAATTAAATTTATAATATTAGTTGAAACAAATATAACTGATAGCGAAAACATATTTTACACAATTAAAGGTTTTAATGCAATATTTTACAATAGAGAGAGTCAAAGAGGTGGAGGGATAGCAATATATATTGCCGAACATTTAACTTTTAACGAAATATCCCTTAAAACCAATTCATCTGAAATACTACAAATTGATGTTAATATCCACAACAACAAAACTATTTCTCTGTTATCTATCTATCGCCCCCCACATGAAAATATTTCGTCTTTTATCAACGAACTTGATCTTATCATAAACAAAATAAAGAAAAAACAAGAGGTAATTCTAGTTGGAGACATAAACATTGATATATTAAGAGAAAATATAACAACAACAACATATCTCAATATGTTAATGTGTAATGGTTTACAATGCATGGTCAATGAGAGTACAAGAGAAGATATTAAAAGAAACACTAGCACTTGCATCGATCATCTCTTTTTTAAAAATAATACAACAACAAAAGCACACGCCAATATAATAACAACAAATATATCTGATCATTATTCGCTGTATTTTTATGTTTATGATAAAGAAAACAATCAGAGAAAGGAAACCATAACTAATCAGGTGCCGTGCTTTGACAATTATAAAATAAATAAACAAATAAAAAGTACAGATTGGAATTCATTTACGCAAGAGCCACTAAATATAAATGATTTATATAATAATTTTTATAAAAAATTCTGTGAAATATATAAAACATCAAATAAAAAGAAACAAATATTAAAAAAAAGATCAGTTAATCCGTGGATTAGTGAAGAAATAGTTAGATACTGTGATTTGCGGGATAAACTTTTTAAAAAATGGCACAATAATCGCAAAAACAAAATATATGAACAAGAATATAAAACATTTAGAAATTCATTAAACAAAAAAATTAATTTTGAAAAAAACAATTATTACAAAAATAAATTCATTGAAAATAGGTACGATATACGAAAAACATGGGAATTAATAAACGAAATAATCGGTAAAAAATCTACAAATGTTGACAGTGTTATAATGAACAATTTTAAAACCGAAAATGTATCGGATATTGTAAATAAATTTAGTACAAGCTTTAGTACTAACGTTAAAAAAATACTACACAAATGTAATATAAAGACAATTAATAACACTATTAGCTCGATAAATAACTCACTTTACACTAACCAAGAGGAAATCTATAATATTCTTAAAAATCTGAACGTTAAAAAAGGGGCCGGTGCGGATGGAATAAGACCGAAAGACCTTAAAATAAATGCCAGTACCTTAACATCAATTATTACCAAATTGATCAATATCAGTTTAGAACAAGAAACTGTTCCAAATCTACTAAAAACGTCTATAGTTAGTCCGATATACAAGAGCGGAAACAAATCTGATTTTAATAACTATAGGCCAATAGCTATTTTATCCGTAATAGATAAAGTTCTAGAAGAAGTAATCGTCCGACGTCTTACAAGCTTCTTACAAAAATATAAAATTATTCATAAAAATCAGTTTGGGTTTCAAAAAGGAAAGAATATTAATAAACTACTAGGAAATTTCTCAAACATTATTAATGGATCTTTAAGCAAACATATGCATGTCTTAGTTATATATATCGATTTTAGGAAGGCGTTTGACACTTTATCACATATCAAGCTAATTGAAACTCTTGAAAAGTGTGGTTTAAGGGGAAAGATTTTAAATTGGTTCAAAAGCTACTTAGAAAACAGAAATTATTGCGTCAAAATTAACAATAAACTAAGTAGTAAAATTTCATACGATTGTGGGGTGCCACAAGGGTCAAAACTTGGACCAATACTATACATCATATATGCTAATGAAATGATGAAATGTCTAAAAGAAGGTACAACCTTCGCCTATGCAGATGATACTGCAATAGTAGTAGCAAATAAAAACTTATCCATCGCCAAAGATACATTACAGGAACAATTAAATATAGCAACCAAATGGTGTCACGATAACGGTCTCATCATAAATGCAAATAAAACTAAGGTCTTGTATATAAAACCACCACACATAACAGATTCACACATTGATTTAAAATTTCACAACACAGAGTGTTTGCATAACAACGCATATACTAATATAAACTCTAATGACACATGCACAACTACAATAGAAAAAGTTAATTCCTACAAATATTTAGGAGTATATATTGACAGTAATTTTAAGTGGAAGATTCACATTGAAAATTTGCAAAAGAAGCTTCGGAAAGCATCATATATACTATACCACCTAAGCAATTGTGCAACATATGAAGTACTACGTCAGGCATATTTTTCCTTAGCTGAATCCTATATTAGACATGGGATAACAGCATGGGGAAACGTTAAATATAATAGTACACTTCAGAAAACACAAAATAGTTTACTTAAAATATTATGGAAAAAAAATCACTATTACAACAACGATAACAACAATATAACAATATCCAACAATCTTGCCAAAAACTTAAATGTTTTAAACGTCAAAAATATTTACCTTACCACAATAATAAAGGAATTTGACAACGACGCCAGATTTGCATTGCCTACAGTCTTAAACAAATTGCCAATAAATATACTAAACTCAAAAAATGTTTTTACAAAAAACAAACTAATAAAGAATTATTTAATTAACTTGCAATGAATTACATATATATTACTATAATGATTATCTTTTTTAACCAATCTCCTGCAGACAAGCTGAATAGCTTTGCGGGTATTATTTAAAAGTATGCATTAAATTAAAAGTAAATATATAAACCGTAATAACATAAAAAATTGAAATGTTGTAATTATACATTTAAGTTAATATACTAATATACTACTTTAAGGAAATATTGTATATTTTTGTAAAAAATTTATAATTTACTAAATAAATGAATAAATAAAAAAAAAATATATACATATGTATGTATTATCTTCATAAAGTATAGTTGTCAGCGAATAACGTTTATATCAGATAAATTATGTAGTTCTACTACATATGTATATATGTGTATATTTAATTTCATATTTAAATAAATAAACAATATTATTTTCAAATGATATCGCATTTTTTACGTTTTTATTTGCCTCAATAAAAGTTCTCTTTAAATAAATAAAAATAATAAGAGAAAAAAAAAAAAAAAAAAAAAAACTAAACTAGAACTGAACTAGAACTGAACTAGAACTGAACTAGAACTGAACTAGAACTGAACTAGAACTGAACTAGAACTGAACTAGAACTGAACTAGAACTGAACTAGAACTGAACTAGAACTGAACTAGAACTGAACTAGAACTGAACTAGAACTGAACTAGAACTGAACTAGAACTGAACTAGAACTGAACTAGAACTGAACTAGAACTGAACTAGAACTGAACTAGAACTGAACTAGAACTGAACTAGAACTGAACTAGAACTGAACTAGAACTGAACTAGAACTGAACTAGACCTGAACTAGAACTGAACTAGAACTGAACTAGAACTGAACTAGAACTGAACTAGAACTGAACTAGAACTGAACTAGAACTGAACTAGAACTGAACTAGATCTGAACTAGAACTGAACCAGAACTGTTAATTAACTTAATTAAGCTTCGTTAAATTAATAAATTAAAGGTTTACACATTCTTCGTAGTAGCATGCATTAACGCTGCAGGCATAAAAATTTAAAAATAAAAATATCTTAAGCCTTAAAAAAGAATTTTTCTCAGAATATCTACAGCATTATAATCTACAAATGCTTTTATTAAGTTTGCATATTTGTTAATGAGTGCAAAGAACACCTACAAAATTACAATTAAGTTCTTAATTAAAGCAAACAATATAAAAAACTCACCGTAAGTTGCGTTTGCGGCTGCAGAGTTTGTCCACCTGCCGCCTGCTGAGGTTGATTACGCGTTGGATCGTATTGTGCAGCAATTTTGGCTGCCTGTGACAATGCCTCCTGTATTTGTGGCTTCAATTGATTTTGCAAAGGTGGCAATGAAGGTTGTCTGGCTGGTGTATAGACAGGACTAGGGGCTGATTGTGCTGTTGCTACTTTATTACGATATTTATTGTTGAAAAAGCTAAAAGAATTTTTATTTTTAATTTTGTTTTATAAATTTTAAATTAATTTAATTTATTTAAAGGATTAATAACTAAATGTATCTGTTTGATTGTGCATGTATTATCAACGATAATGTGGTCTCTTGGATGAAATGTACCTTTGTTTGTCGCCTGCTTGTGGCTGGGGAGATTGTAAGAATGGATTAAATGTATGACTAGTGGCTTGAGGTTTTTGATAATTTTGTGGTTGTTGTGCTTGGTTAATGGGTGGCTTTTGTAATGTCGTAGAAGGTCTTTGATTTGGATTCTGATGTTGATGCTGTGGCGGTCGTTTTATGTTTTGTGCTAAATTATTAATTGGGGTGGTACCCAGACCCCAGCCATGCAATTCATTGGCATCATTATGAGAGTGCGGTTTAAATGAATTTGTTTTGTCATCGACGTGTGCAACACGATTTATATCGCTAATGAAGCTGTGTATTTTAAGTAGGGAGAAAGACATACAGATAGAGTGAGTAAATGTGGTGAAATTATGTGTTTAATTAATATTACTAGTGTGCTACTTACTCTGATCCCAAACCGGGCCCAGAATTAGCCCAACCTGTTTCAAAATGTTCATGTGAGGGTGGTCCATAATTTTCGTGTATGGGAGCTCCATGCAAATATGCTGACACGTGTCCTTTAGGTGGATGGGTATAAATAATTTCTGGAATGTGTGAATTTTCTGCGCTATGCCAAGCAGGAACAACCTGTAACGAAGTAAACGCGAAAAGTTAAGAATTTATTACTTCGTCTGGTTTAAAAAAATAAAAAATTTATATATATTTTTTTATTATCTGACTTTTGCTGAGATATTATGAGTTATTGCAGTATCGTGTATTTGGTAGTGTAATATTTATTGTCATTACAGTCTCTTGCTGCATTATAAATAGAGATTCCTTTACAGGAGTTTTATTTTCTTTTATTTTCTTTTATGACTTAATGTTAAACATATGGATTACTACTGAGGTGGGTAAGCTATGGCACCACTATTTACAATGTCTCCATAATTTAATTCTTGTTCAGTTCTAATTAAGTTTGAGTTGAAGTCCAATTCGGTTTTACTTTAGCTCTAGTTCAGTTCTAGTTTAGTTCTAGTTCAGTGAAAATTTAGTCGCAATAATAAAATAATTGTAATTATCCTCAATCAATACATATAATGTAATGATTAAAAATCTTGAATAATGCTTGCCTTTAGATACCTCTTTCCTGTCAATAATCATATATCATATACTGTATTATTTTTTATATTCTCCCATCTTATGAATATTTAAAAGTGTTTTCTTATGTATGTATGTATATCTTTCATACTTTTGGTTTCAGCCATATGGTTTCAATAACATACATATTTTTAAACAATTTTTATTTTACTTTTTTAAATGCCTGTCTATCGGCGTATGTTTATTTGATGATTGATAATGCAGTACATGTTGTTGCTTAAATTCAACATAAATAGAAGACCCATAAATATATCCTTTATACATTATTAATGCAGCTTAAACTGTGGTGTAATAGTAATATTTATTGTTAAAGTTTTCTTAATGTTTTTAATGATAAAATATTGTCATAAATATGTAAACGAAAAATAGCATGTAAATCAATGAAATTTTAAATACTTTAATTTCCCTTCATACTTTTTATAAGAGAATATTTACATACATTATGCAATAAAAAATACGCAATTTATATGGCAGGTTGAAAGATAGTATACACGGAAAAAAAAAAAAAACGCGTCCGTTAAGACAAATAAATTCTTGATAATTTTTTCAAATATTTATTATTTATATATCAATCATTGAAAATGTATGTGAAGATTATAATTTAAATTGCTAAACAGATTAGTGCTTTTAAAATTAAGCTGCTAAAAATATTTTTCTGACTTTAATTTTTCAGAGACAGAATTTAACCTTCATAAATTATGAAAAATAATGCTTGTATACATAAATATACATTTTGGCTTGAAATATATTTTGGGAATCTTAAAGACTAATTTAAAAATATTTTAGTTAATTTTTTGTATAAATTTGCAACAATTTTCTACATTTGACATTAATTTTAATTTAAAATATCTTTCAATTCTTTTCTTTACTGGTAATTATCATAATTTATGTTGTCTTTAAAAATGAAGTTGTGTAAGTACATTTAAGTAATAATATAAAATAATTATTTAGCTGCAAAATTAAAAATACACCTAATTTTAGTTTTTCTGGGATTCTGTATGAAAATTTGAATTTTTATGAAAACTATAAGTAATGAACAAAGCAACAAAAAATATGCTCAAAAGCAATAAAATTATTTAAATTTTCTTAAATAAGCTCTTAAAATATATATAATCATTTTCTTTTAATTTTAAAACAAAATATTTTTACTGCTTCTAAAAGCATTCAAAACTGTTACTTTGTATCAGCAAATTAAAAATTGAATTTGAAAAACAGTCAACAGTAGAGAGAAAATATGCTTTTTCGTGCAAAGTATGAAAAATTGTGCTCTTAAATATAAAATATACATTCAAAAGTAAATAGCCCATGCCTTTGTTACCTTGGTGATCACAGTGAAGCATTATGTACTTAAGAAACTACTGTCAATTTTAGTTTTCTTAAGATTCTATTAGAAAATTTGTATTGTAATTAAAAAATATAAAAGTAAGAAAATATAACACCGTGGAACACTGATTCTGCGACATGGAACTTCTCACTCAGTTCGGATATATAGATCATGGAACTCTATAAATTATTTATTAAAATGAGAATAATTACAATTATTTTGCTAATGGGACTAAAATTTTATTAATATTATATTTTTTATTTAGACTGATTGTAAGAGTAAATGAACTAGAACTGAACTATTACTAACCTACTACCGAACTAAAATTGAACTAGAACTAAACTAGAACTGAACTAGAACTGAACTAGAACTGAACTAGAACTGAACTAGAACTGAACTAGAACTGAACTAGAACTGAACTAGAACTGAACTAGAACTGAACTAGAACTGAACTAGAACTGAACTAGAACTGAACTAGAACTGAACTAGAACTGAACTAGAACTGAACTAGAACTGAACTAGAACTGAACTAGAACTGAACTAGAACTGAACTAGAACTGAACTAGAACTGAACTAGAACTGAACTAGAACTGAACTAGAACTGAACTAGAACTGAACTAGAACTGAACTAAAACTGAACTAAAACTGAACTAGAACTGAACTAGAACTGAACTAGAACTGAACTAGAACTGAACTAGAACTGAACTAGAACTGAACTAGAACTGAACTAAAACTGAACTAAAACTGAACTAGAACTGAACTAGAACTGAACTAGAACTGAACTAGAACTGAACTAGAACTGAACTAGAACTGAACTAGAACTGAACTAGAACTGAACTAGAACTGAACTAGAACTGAACTAGAACTAGAACTGAATTAAGCTGGACTAAAATTGAACTAGAGATGAATTAGAACTGAAAAAGTAATAAAATGGAAATGAACAAGGCCCAAAATTGAACAAAAATTCAACTGTGGCTCCATAGTTTACCCACCTCAGTAAAAAGCCATATGTAACATTAAGTCATAAAATCAAATAAAAGAAAAGAAATTCCTGCGAACGAAACTCTATTGAAATTACAGCAAGTGACTGTATAATTTCTTTACATTTATTTGGATTTGATATTTCCTATGTCCATGAATTTCAGTATAAATCCCATTCTGTTCCTGTCCTCGTAGGAAGTTGAATATTCGCTATTATGATCTAAATTACGTCCCGTTTCATAATCTTAGGTTTAAATGTACGATACTCTTTGATTATATTCATACAAAGTTGGACCACCCTAATTTACACTCTTGGAAAAAATTTGATGGATTTTTAAATTTTAAAACGTCATATTCTTGGACCGGAAAGGGTTTTCATTACTGTACAGAATTTCATTAAAATCGGAGATATCATATTAGAAAATGTCCACTTTAATATGGAATTATTCCATATTTTTTACACAATTTCTTAATAATTTTTTATTAATTTCATTGATTAGAATCAGATAAATTATTCTCAAGATATGCTGCAGTATATAGAAACAAAATTCAATTTAAAACGAGAAAAGTACAGTCGGTCAAGACCGACCATATGATACCTTACACCATTCCGATCCAAATAATGTAGTTTTTACTTATATAAACCTTATTGGTGTTATATATTAACATAATACCAACTTTTCTGTCGGATTATGCACGTTATGCTATGGTCAATTATCTTGATAATCTTGATAAAATTTATGTTTATATAAGACTTATTTTTGCAAAATTTCATCTATGAGCAAATTTTAAGGCATCTATGAGTGTTAAAACTCTATTCCGGGAGGACATTTGTATGGGGGCTAGGTGAAATAATGGGCCAATCATAATCAAATAGGCTTCGTCCTTCTGTTGAAAAAACAATATGTACCAAATTTCATCAAAATATCTTCAAAATTGCGAACTGTACTTTTCGCACAAGGTTTACATGGACAGCCAGCCGACCAGACGGACGGACATCGTCAAATCGACTCAGAAAGTGATTCTGAGTCGAACGGTATACTTTAAGGTGGGTGCCCGAAGACTTTTTCTCTGCTTTACAATTTCTGCACAAACATATAATACCCCAAACATCTATGGTGGTGTAGGGTATAAAAAGTGATTCGTAGGCTTAGAATTCTGTGATTATGGGAATAAAAATTGACTGAGAAATTCCGTGCTTGAGCCATAAAACTAAATTAAGTTTCAAACAAACCATTAGCATGCTATTAAACACTACATCTAATTACTGTGTATATAATAATTAGCTAAAGCACATTAATACTTAAATTTGCCTAAAACTTCAAAAACATGCAAAATACGTTAGCAGAATTTTTAAGTAAACGATTTTCAAGTACAAATAGAAATTAAAAATTCAATTCAACGGTTTCACTTTTATTTAGATTATAATCAATTCATAATCAAATTTCACTTTCATTGAGTCAGTCCAATAGTCTGCTGTTATCTTTTTTCCTTTGTTTTGTTTTGTTTTTTTTTTTTTTTTTTTTTTGTATTTAATATACATTTCAACTTATCTAAATCGATTAGTATTTCTGTATGAGTTTCTGCTGTTTAAACCACACTTCTCTTTCTGTTTCTATACATTTGTAAATCTGTGAATGAATAATGAATTACTCACCGTATGATGATGATTAATATGATGATGGTGATGATGATATTTGGTCGAATGATAAGTCTGCTGGTAGTACGAACATAATTTGAAAAGATGCGATAGAGCAGGAAATAGAAATAGTAAAAATTTCAATAATAATTTCTTGGCAGCACCAACACCAATCACTAAAGGCAACAACCAAAACAGTTTAATTTTGATGATTTTGATAATTAGAACCAAGGCTAAAAATGACAGCAACAATTTACTTTTCATGAATTTTTCTGTGAGAAAAAAAAAAAACAAAAAGAAAGATAAGAAAGGGGTTAAAATGAATTCAATGTTAAAATGTTCTAAGCGTAGCATTTAATTAATTTAAATTTTATGTAGTTTTCTGTTTATACTTGTTTCTCTTAGTACTCACGTATTTTTTTCATTATAATCTTGCCCGCTAAACGTGCTTCGGACTGTTGTTTTGGTATCAATTCTAATTTGGCTATAACACCATTACCCTCTATGGATTTTGGTGATATGCGAAATGTTGCACCATCGAACATTACTTCAGGCAGTTTTAATTCAATATCATGTGTCATCGCAAATTTAATACTCTTACCATACAAAGCATTTGTCACTTCCTCAATGGGTGTTTCGGCCACTGTTGGATTGTCTAACGTAATGAAGATAAATAGAAATGAAAAAATCAAATGAATAGAAAATATAATCAAAATGATTTATGGTTTGTGTTTCAAATTTCAAGGATTTTTATTTAAATGTATTAGTTACTTATACATAAACATTTATATCATTTAGAAATCATTTGAAAATAAAAATAAATTTGAAAATAAATGAATTTGTCATTTCCTGTTTTAAGGGAATTTATAATATTTTTTTTAAGTTCACGAAGTTCACTGACTCATGAACTTTCTGCTTGGAATTTTGGCTTTTGTAAACAATGATTTTTAAAAAGCAGCATTTCTCAGTACTTAAATTACAGACACATTTTATATACTTAACGACTCTATAAGGCATCCTTAGTAAAGTTTTTTAAATGTCATGTGATTTACAATAAAATCAAGCAAGACAAATAGGTTATTGCACTATTTTTCATTAAGTCTACTTGGAACCACTACCATTATCCATATTAATTTATTTTTAATCCCTCCCTATAATTTCATGCCTCTAACGCTCTGAATTTTTTAGTGTAACTTTACAAATTAACTATAAATACCATCATTAATCAATCATACCAAAAAAATACTTAAATCAAATGACTTTATCTATATTATTTAACTGTCATTATGTTGTTGTTTATACATCACCCTGCCTATTCTTCAGTCTGTCTGTCTGTCGTTTTGTCTACATTTTTAGCAAGATTTTAACGCAAACAGTAAAACGTTCCTTTATCGTTCGAGTCAAAAAATGGTTTAAACTAATATTTCTTTTTCTTCTAACTCATTCTCTCTCAAGCGTCTTTTTCATTTGTTTTCAAATTTGATTTTGATGATGTTCATGTTTCTAATTCGATTGTTTTGTTTTCTTTTGTTTTGAAAGTAAAAGTCTGCTTTGTTTTGTTTGTTATTAAACAACAAAAACTTTATGATTTAAAAAGAATAATAAATTGTTTGTGCTGGCATAATATTTATGCTAAAAGAAGAAATCGTTGCCGCCTCTAAACTATAGTAATTTAATTAAAGTTTATTACTTTTGTCTGTCAATTATAAACTGATTGAGTATTAATTTATGTTTATTTTAGCAATAAAGTAGATGAGTAAAAAAATATTGGAAAAATTAATAAAAGAGGACAAAATTTTATAAAGATCACAGAAACATGAAAATCATATAAATATTAGTCGACTAGATTTTAACACCACAATTTTATCAGATAAATTTCTTACAAAATAAAAATTAAGCGAATTAAGAAAAAATAAAAATAAATGTAACAAAAGCTACTATTAAAAGAGTTTTCATTTTAAGAATAACATTATGTTATTACAACAAACTTAAACTAAGAATAATTACAAAAGTAAACAAGTTAACGGTGCTTTTTTATTTTTTAATGTATAGAAAAAGTAATATGCCTTAGAGCAGGGCTGGAAAATGTTAATATGTTTTGGTATCAAAATACATTTCAAAGAGTACTTTTTTCACTCTCAGGTTACTAAAACTAAAATTAACATTTTTAATATTTATTTATTTTTTATTTAGTGCAAAACTCAAAGAATGTATTTTATATTATTAAATGATATTATTCAGATTAAATATTATAGTTATTAAATAAAAAAACTTAATGAGAAAAAAGTCCAAGATTAAAATCAATCACTTCAGTTTTAGTTTTTTTTTAAATATAATTCATTACACAGGGAAACACTGATTCTGCGGCACGGGGTTTCTCAATCAATTCAGATACACGGTATTAATATGTACTTAGCCTCTAATACACTTTTTTCGAATTGACCCTAGTTCTCGCGATAAATCGCGATTTGTAAAATTAAGGAGGCTGTACTATATATTGAAGCATATTTCGAAAACGGCTTGTCTGATTTTAGATCCGTCGCACAGATAAAAAATACATATAATATATCATTGTTTAGTAAAATTTATCTTCATTTTAAATGTGTATAAAAATGTTTACAATACGAAAATTTATTGAAGACTTTTTGCAAAAAACACTGAGAAGCCATGGATTTGCGATTTTTTTCATATTTTTCATTTTTAATTATGCAATAAAATTCTTGTTAGTGAATATATTGTAATGAGATTTCACACATAGGTCGATTTTTTTGATGGTTAATTCAAAACGCTATTCACTTTTTTAGTTTTGTCTACAAGAATCCCGTAGTTCCCAAAAAACTCTAAAAAATTTCCAAAAATGGGATTTTTACTTTTTTTGCTATATCTTTCCAACCGATAACGGGAAGCAAAAATTTCTATTGCGAAAAAAATTAAAGCACCTTAGACTAAATAAAAAGTATAACCCTTTTTTGATTCCAGCTTTGCGATTTGAGAAATTAAAGAGAAAATTCGAAATTAGTTGAAAAAATTGGTCAAATTTTGAAAACTCTGGTTCTCGCAAAATTCGAGTTTTAAAAGCTGTTTTTCCTTTGAAGTATTTTGTGTTTAGTTATCTTTCAGAAAAATATAAATACTTTATATGTTACTTAAGAAAATTTTTATACAACAGAAAAATAATGTTACCACTTTTTTGGCAAAAAAAACGGGAAAAAAATCAACATTTTTGAAATTTTAAATTTAAATGCTTGTAACTTTTGACTCCGTAAATATTTTTTCAAAATTCTTTCTTTGCACAATTTTTAAATTTATTGTTAATGAAATAAAAAAAAATTCGAAAAAACTTCACCAAGACAGGCTAAAAAGTAAAAATTTTAATATTAGAAGCTCAATATCCATACATATCCATATGCATACGACGATGTTTGTAGATCTCGACTAGCAGAATCCTCCCATATAAAGGAGGATTCTGAAATCGGTTCAGATATAAGGTATCAGGATCGTTTTTTAGAAATTTTATACCCGAGGTATCCAACTTTGGGACCCTGTGGACTCTCTCCATGTAGGTCCATATAGTCCAAGCTCAAAACTTAAACTCGCCTATACTTCTGGTATGACCATGTGAAATTTCATAAAAATCGGACCAGCCGTTCCGAAGTTCCATAATCCAAACACATCTGGTACAAAAGCAGCTCAGTTTGTGTGAAAAGTTAAAGCCAATGCGGAGTTGAAAACATATAAAGTCCAAAAATTTCCAGACAGGAATGCTGCAAAAATGTATAAACCAAGAATAGGGCACGGAAATTATTTAAAATCAAATTTCATACAAAAATAATCATGTTATATAATAGACGACGAAACTTATGTGCTGGCAGAATTTTCGCAGCTTCTGGGTCAAAATTTTATGTTGCTAATGCTCGAGGAAATGTTGAAGATAAGTGTTAATTAATATACTTACAAACTACTGGACTGATACACAAAAATGTGCATTCAATAGTCATTAAAAGTAAACAAAAATATTAGCTTAATGGTTGTAGAATTAACCAAATTTGTAAAATTAACTGAATGGTTGTGGAATTAACTAAATAGAATTGACTAAATGATTGGATTTATTCATAAATATGATTTCATATAAAAATATTTAAATATATATTATAATTCAGTCAACCATATTAAAATTTTGATTGTTTATTAACTGAATGGTTGTAGAATTAACTAAATAGTATTGACTAAATGATTGGATTTATTCATAAATATGATTTCATATAAAAATATTTAAATATATATTATAATTCAGTCAACCATATTAAAATTTTGATTGTTTATTAACTGAATGGTTGTAGAATTAACTAAATAGTATTGACTAAATGATTGGATTTAACATAAATATGATTTCATATAAAAATAATTAAATACATATTATATTTCAGTCAACCATATTAAAATTTTGATAGTGGGTAATCATTAAATGATCAAGCAGAATCATAAACGTTGCTATCATGAACATGGTATTATTCAAATCAATGAAAAACGTTTATATAAACACTGAATAGTTGTGGTGATCATGCTGTAACCATGTTTTTTCTCTGCGTGTGTAAGTACCGAAATATACATCAAAGAATGTTTGCAAAAAAAGAGTACAATGTGTCACTACCGTTAAAAAGCTCTGGAGTGGTACCAAAACAATAACATAGTTTTTGGGCAAACTGTTCTAAAATAGTGTTGAAGCAAATCTCTAATGGACGAGTTATCAAAAAATTTAGAACTATAAAAATTATATTTTTCTGTGAACTGTAATAATTAATAAGTAAATAATAAGTGTAATAAGCAAATAAGTAATATCAATTAAATATAAAAAGTCAAAACTCTAAGATCAACCGTTTCCAGATTATTAAATCCTATAAATGTTAAGATTTTTTTTCGAACGCACTCTTTATATTAAAAAGCAACTCATAGAGTAATTACATTTAAAAACAACACGAAAAATTAAATTTTTGGACCAAAATTCTATCAAATCCAGAAGAGGTGAGGAAATCAGCTAGTTGGTTTTAAGTGGGTGGAATGACTCCATATAGAGATTTGAGATAATAGCATTTGTTTAAAAGTTTTAATCTCCATAACTTTAAAAAAAGAACAATACGCTAGTCTTGAATTAAATACTAAAAGAGTCCTTCTTTGCAAATTTTTAACATTTTTGGCAACAAATAAATTAAAATTTCGAACTATAGTGCAATAAGTTTATTTGTAGGTGCACTGTTAAGTATGAAGGCTTAATTTGAGTCCTAAAATTTTAGTCTAAAATATTCCCTGGATGCTGTACGACTTTATAATTTTAATGACGGAAAAAACTTTTTCACATTCATTTCAAAAAGAGTTAAAATGTACTTCATGTGTCAAATGTAGTTTTAAAAGTTTTTTATGTGAAATACAGCAAAGTTTATCCGCTTGTTAGCTTTGAAGTCCCCAAAATATTAGAACAATTTTCATCAATATACATTTTTATATGGAACTATTTGTCTTTCGTCCATAAAACAAATGGTATTAGATATTCATTATCAGAAAGTCTCTTAATATTAAAGATCTCATGAAGTAAAACAATGCACAGTGGGGCCAAAAGCAAAATAAATGAAAAACATATCGGGGCTTATAACTTTTACAAATATTAACCGATTTTAAATATTTTTAAACATTTTTTAATTCTCCTAAGCAAGGCAAGGAAAAAAATGCTTATTGTGCTAAATTATCTCGTATGGTTTAAAAGATATTTAACTACAAAAAATAAATCTATAATTTTTGGCCTTGACTTTTTTGCGATTTTGCTTTATAACTTTTAAAATAAAATTTTTAAAATTTTTTTTAAAATATCTTGAAATTTTCTACAATTTTCTAAATTATGCTAATAAAAATTTTTTTGTTATCTCAATTCGATAACTGGAAAAAATTTTTTCAAAGTAAAAATTTTAAAACAGGTCTCAAAAATTGCAATTTTTTGCCAAAAAAGTAACTTTATATATTTAACTTTTTTAAAAAAATTTGTTAAAAAAGTTAAATATTTTTTGGCATTTTCTGAAATACGGGACCTCAAGAAAACGTGTAGGTGTAATTTTGAAATGTTCTAAAATGATCAATTTTGGATGAGAACTTGAACTTTCTGAGTCTGTAAAAAGAAATTGATTATTGATTTTGGTACTTCTGTGAATTAAACTATATAGCTCAATATGTTCTTAAAGGTTTTGCAAAAAGTTATGACAACTTACCGTTAAACTTAGTCACACGAGGCAATTTTCCGAAAATACCCAAATTTCCAATAATAAAAACTTCGACCTTTAAAAATATATAGTAAAATTAAATATATTTTTTTGATTTATCATTTCTCATATCAATTTCTCCATTAAATATTTTATATCATGTGAAAAAATTATGTTGATACCTATAAGAGTTTAGAAATTATTCAGTCTCAATTTTTTGAAATATGTCCATATAAACATAATTTGCATTTGTTCTCTTTGTTTCAAGAAAAGTGTGCTAAAAATTTTAAAATAGTAGAATTATTATACATAGTTTTAAAGAAGGCACAATTTCCTTTAAAATGATATATAATATGACATTGTAGCGCCGTCCGTGCTGCAACTACAGATTCTATCCAACAAGCCTAACTCCTCCTCTATCGATGTTCCAAGTTTCATTTAAATCGGTTGAGTGGTTTCAAAGATCCAGACTTATTACCATTTATTCTGCTTTTGGCCCCACTGTGCAATGTCACACAACAAGTTATCTGATTTTTAAACTAGACAAAGTTGTTGTTGTAGCAGTAAGATATATTGTTGCTGAGTTGACAGCCTTTGGACGTGATATCTCGGGTCATTCCGGTGCGTAGAACTGGTTTTTGGGTGAATGAGTCGAAATTGTAATAGGTCGTGCTTTCATTGCAATGTCAAAAGGGGGTCGCGAAGCAAATTCTTGTGAGAACCCCTGCTTTATATATTCCAATTCCTTATCTCGTTTTTCAATCAAAATTAATCTTTTTATACAGTAAATATCTATAAATTTTACTATTAGATTTGGCATCTATATGTAGGACTACTTCTTCATTCCATATGTTTTAATATTCCAAAATTTTTTGCAACATGCATTAAAATAATTTACATGAGATGTGTTGCTTATGAAACTAACATGTTTGCATGCTAGAAATAATATTGGTAATGAAAAAGTTCACAATATATTTGTTTAATTAAAATTGTGATAAGATTAAACAAAAAAAAAAATTATAATAAAATGAAATTTAATGCAAAAGAAGAAAAGCAAACAATAAAATCCATTAGTTTTACTGTTAGAAGCTTTTGACAGATAAAATAACACTAATTACAGTCAATCATGATTTAATTGTAAATTTAAAGCACAAAAACAAAATTTGTTTCATTAAAATAAAAATCTATTTTCTTCTTCATCTTTTTTTTCTTATTAAAGCAAAAATGCAACAATATTTAAAAAATTAATAAACTAAAGCATTTAAGAAAAAAAAAAAAAATAAAATAATATTTTTAACGAATTTAATTTTCACACGCAAGATTTAATGTTTTTATTTATTTGGAATTTTTTGCTTATTCATATTGTGCCTATAACAACACATTTTAACAAATTAAAATCTTTAAAGGCATAAGCAAAAATTTCTAAAACCAAACAAATCTTTGAATTTTTTGATAGATGAGAAATATAAAGAAATTAGACATCTAAACGTTCGGTTAGACATACATACAGACAGACAGACAAGACACACAAACACACTCAGTAAGTCAGTCTGTCAGTCAGATGATGATGAAGATGATGTGCAACTTTAATATTCGTAACGAAATGAAAATGATTTTTAAAAGCAAGTATGTAAAGTGAAAGTTAAATTCAACAAAGAAAAGAAAAAATTTATAAAATAAATATATACAAATTTATAAAACAAATATTGATCATAAAAAAATCAATGTAATAAAATTATCTATTTATATTAAATGTTTGTGTATAACTATTAAATAATTTTTCAATTTAGTTTAATAAAATATGGATAGCAAAACATTTGAGCCTAACTGAATTCTTAGTAGCGTTCTTTAATAAATTTTTATAGAAAAATTGTTTTTGTCTTTTTATTTTGATTTTTTATCTGAAAAGAAGATGCACAAACGTCGATCTTACAGAGTGCAAAGGTTGTTTCTATATTTGTTAAAAAAAAGAACTTATTTGACCGAAATAAAAATTCAATAGAACAATTAAATAGGTTTCACAGCTATTTCATTGAAACAAAGTTTAGTAACAGTCTGCCTAAACAATAGTCACATCATATTTTCAGATAAACAAATTTGTTTAAACGAAAATTGATTTCATGCTTTTTTTAATACTTTCCATGAATAAGTTTAAAAAATCATGAATACCTGAACAAAATTATGAAAAAGGCCTGTTTTTTCTGTCCTCTGATTTTCTTGAAATTTAGCAGAAATTTACGCTTCAGAATAAGATGAAGTCCATTTTTATTTTTCTAAAATTCCAAAAACTTATGATTTCTGTTTATACAAAATGGTCAAAAATATATGAAATATCAAAGTTTGAATATTTATGACCTCAACAATTCAATTAAGTTTTTTTGTGACGTAAATGTTTACTATTTTTTTAATGCTTAAAGAATATCATCGTTCTTCCCATACAAAATATTATTTAGTATTTTAGCTTTTCTTGAAAATTGTATAGAAAAGTAAAACAGACAAAATTATTTTAAATTTCATTTATATTTTAAACTTTGGAAAATTATTAATATTTAATGTTTTTCAGCCACACTTTGTAGGAGAAAGGATGATTCTTTAGCTATTTTATGAAAATGATATTTGTATGTGCTGTCTAATGGTTCCAAAATTTTGCATAATTTCTGATATTTTTTTTTACAGATTTGTGTATATAACTATTTTATTTAGCTTCTGTAATTAAATTCAACAAAAATTAACTAAGATTTTTGCAAAAATTCTTCAAATTATATTTTAAGGTATTTAAAAAAATAATATTTTGTATGGGAAGAACGATGATATTCTTTAAGCATGTTTAATTTTATAGTATTTAGGAAAATAATTTTATTTGTATGAAGAAAGTTTGGGTATAAATTTTTATGTTAAATTCATACAGTTTATGTTAAAATACATTTCAAAAATATAGAAATGTTTTCTGTATTTTTTTTATTGATATTAATATTGAATATACAAATTTTATTATCTTATGATTCAGTTTTATCACATTATGATAACATTTTTTTATATTATGATCCGATTTTATTATATAATGATTCAGTTTTGATGATTATGATAAACCATTAATTTATTTATATTAATTATATCATAAATTATGTATGTTGTCCAAAATAATACTAAGTTATTTTTTATTACCCAAACTATTTAATGGTAGTTAATAATTATCTCGAATATAATTAATCTATTATATTAATTAATTCTATTCATATTAATTAATACATAAACTAAATGAGAATTATATTGAAAGTGAAAAAGAAACATAAAAACAGAATATGTTTAAAAACAGAAAAATTATGAATTTTTCACAACCTATTATTGTTATTTGTAACTATTTATTTGTATGATAATAACAATATTTGTATAGTTTTTAAACAAGATATTGTTTAAAAACAGAAAAAAAGATTAATTATATTTAATGATTGATAATTAAATTTTTTCATATTAATAATATTTATGGTAAAAATATTTAAAAATGTAAAATGTTTGTAGTCAACTATATATATGTTAACATTAAATGATAAAATTTAAACAAAAACATTGTTATCACGAACACAGTTTTATTAAAATAAAAGAAAATTAAAAATGAGAATATAATATTGTTCTAGAGACAATGCCGGAATCAGTATTTCCCTGTGTATGTGCATCTTGGATTATGGATTCTTAACACGTGTTCTCTTCATTCCTCTAAATCTTTAGTGCGCTTCAGTAACTTGTTTTAACGATAATCGAATCCCTTAAAAAATAAACTAGAAAGATCGATTTCTCTATTGTTTATTTTATAAACAAAAGCAGTAAGTGTACATGTCCACATGTTTACAAATAATAACCAAATTCTTTTTTATTTCTGCTCCTATTTAAGTCTTGTTTAAATGCACATAGTGAATCATATAATCGTTACTGTTAACAACAAAAGATATTGACATATTTATCGATTGTCGAATTGTTAAAAGTTACTGAATTGCACTACTGGTTATATAACTACTTAACTTCACGGTGTTTTACGCACAGGGTGAACAAAATGCTTCAACCGTAGCCCAAATACGACATACTGCCATATCCTATGTTGTACTGTGGAGCGTATAAGAAGGATGTGGAGAAGGATAAAGGCTTTCAAAAAAAAAAAAAAAAAAACATCTTGTAGTCATAATAAGAGATAAGCTAAAGGGTGTGAAAGTTGATCCAAAAATTATTAAAAAATTAATTTGACTACACAGGGCACGGTGTAAACTTGTTTACTGTTTGTATGTTGGAATTCTAGTATAGAACCAACAATGTAACAGACAAAACAAACAACATATAAATCTGCATACTATGCTTACCGACGGTTAGCTAGAGCAGTAAAACAACATTGCAATAATGTAGAATACAATAAATATAAGAAAAAGCTTTTGTAAAGTTATTTCCACTTAATACTTAAGAATTTAGAATAAGTAAAGTGATGAAGTTACGTATTCTAATTCTTCAAAAGTGTGAGTTAAAAGAAAGATCTTTACGATTAGCACTAAAGGCACAATGGATGCTGATGAAGATCGTTGCGGATCAGAAAATGCATTCTATCCTGCTAGTGTCAATAATCTTTTTCTGTATTCTAAAAAAATTATTACAATAATGAACTTGAGCCTGAATAAAAAATCCAAAAATGATTAATTCATAAAAAGTTCGAAAAATATTCATCAATTACAATTTATTTACAGTGCATGTTTCGCCACTGAAGTTGTCACATCATTTCAACAACTAGAAACACAACTAAAGTTCAGTTTCAATATCTAATTAACTAATAAATTTATCTTTTGAAATTTAATATAATTAAGTTTGTAGTTCTGAAAATCAATGTTTCACAGTTGTTCCAAAGCGCTTTTTTGGAACCACTGTTCAAATTACTTTTGAACCGTTGGAGATATCTCAATAACATTTCACATGGTCAGAGGTGAGGTGTTTTCGTTTAAATGAGTACAGGCCCTTAGCGTTTCAGAGGGGTAGTTGATGGCCATCCAAAATTGGCCATCTCGGGTATGAATTCTTTTGAAAAATCGCCAAAAATTCATTTATGATATGACAGAAAAGAAATTTTGCATAGATAGTCCTTGAAAATTTCTACAAAAAATACACTTACATGTGTAGGTTATCTTTGTTAGTTTAGATATTTGGGTCGAAAGAAATTTTTACCTCATTTTTAGCTTCTTTTTTTTTAGTTTTTTTTTTTATTTGGCGGGCTTAATATTGCCCCCAAAAATATTAAAAAAATATTTTAAAATATTCCCCAGATTTCTTATAAAAGTCTAAATAATATCGTTCAAGAATCATATAAATATATGAATCCGTGAAAAAGTTATATTAATCTGAAGTGAGAACTTTTTTCCAAAAAGGTGGCAATATTTATTCACTGATAAAATTAGTTTTTGTTCTGGGCTTTATCATTTTTTTAATGTTTTCAAAAGCAATCTTAATGCAAATACGTGTAAAGTAAATCCGGAGTAGTTTGGGGCAAAGCCCTATCTAAATTTTGTAAATTTTGAAAATTAGTTTTTTCTTTTTTTGTTAAGTTCTCAAATTGCAAAATTGGGATCGACTTCACATTATTTTAATTATATAGCTCTATATGTAAGGTAAACACTCATAAAGTATTTTTTGACCGATGGCCCTTATAACGACAGGGTGACCATTTCAATGAAAAAAGTAAATTTTTTTAACACGTTTTATACGGTTTAGGATTTTGGGTATTTTCATGTAAAAAAGTGGGATTTTTTTTATTCTCTGATTTTAGGACAAGTTTATACATATTATACTGAAGTTTCAATAAAATATCACTCTTCGTTTGAATTTTATTAAAGTTTAAATATTAAATTTATGTTAAAAAAAAAAAAAAACACACAATAATGCTAAATCTTAAGTTCTTCGAGAAATTCTACAATCAAATTACATTCCACTAACTTTATTTTCATTAATATCAATCTCCATATTCTAACGTTTGCTTGAATGCCAAATATTTCTATAAAAAGTTTATACTTTTGCTTAAACCTTAATAGAAACTTGGCCTCCCCTAGCCAAATTATGCTATTTTTCATACATTTGTACGCAAATGATTGATAAGGAGTGCGTTCGAAAAAATCTTAACATATATAATATTCAATAACTTGAAAACGGTTGATCTTAGAGTTTTCATTATTTTTTTATTTAATTGATAATTTATTACAGATCACAGAAAAATATAACTTTTATAGTTCTAACCACTATTTATGAACTTGTGGCCCATTTTTGATAACCCTTCCGTTAGAGATTTCATAGTTGCTTCAGTCACTTTTTTTGAATAGTGTGCACATCTTCTTTTAAAATCTTCGGTATTTTGGCAAAAATTTGTTTGTGTTCTTCAATTCATTTTTCACAAGAGCTCAATATCTCTCAACTGGTCTAAGCTATTGACAATTTGGAAAATTTACCTCCCTTGTTAAAAAAAAACTATGTTATTGATTTGGTACCACTCCAGAGCTTTCTTATCGTAGTGACGTGATGCCAAATCGGGCCAATTTGGTTTCAATTTCCGTGTCCTATTCTTGGCTTCTAAATTTTTTGCAGCATTCCCGTTTGGATCTTTTTGGACTTTATATGTTATCAACTGTGCATTAGCTTTAAATTTTCGCACCAAATAGTCGAAGCACTGAGCTAACCGGACTGTGTTTCTACCAGATGTGTTTGGAGTTCCATTTATTATTTACTTGTCTCTTGTCTTGGTTGCGAGAATATTAAAATAATATATATTCCAGAACACCATTATAATAGTTATTTGGAACGAAAGTGTTGATAATTTATATGGGATGTTCTCAAGCTTGAATACTATCACCCATGAAAAATACGAAACTTTTGCAAAAGTTTAAAAACGAACTGAAGAAATGGAAAGTGATAAAAATGTCAGAAACTGGAAGAATTAACATTCTATGGGGAAACGTAAACCTTGAGAAAACAAGGAAGATTCTTAAAATAACTAAATAAACTAAATTAGTCAATTCTCAGAGAACTGTTTAGTGAATAACACGAAGATCCTTGTTTTCTCAAGGTTTGCGTTTCCCCATAGAATGTTAGTTCTTCCAGTTTCTGACGTTTTCATCTCTTTCCCATTTCTTCAGTTTGGAACATATGTCAATGTTCTGCATTTGATGGCATTAGAAGAGGGTATTTTCAAAGGAATAAAATCTCTAATTACTCAGGAATATCAATTTCTGAGAAATTAAATTGACGAATCTAGGGTTTAAGCCTAAACAAACTAGTAAGGCTTAAGGAAAGCAAAAGCTTTCCCTGAAAACTTAAAATACATTGAAGTAAGTATACCCTTATACCTAACCTTCAGTGCTATTATGACGTCTTCCCAAATACTTAAAAACTCATTTAAAATGTTTTTCTTTATTTGTAAAAATTAAGTCCCAAAAAAAAATTAAAACTAACTCTTTTAAATATCTGCTTCTAGCTTTACAACAATTCACACTTTTACTCTACAAAAAAATTCAAATATTAAATAAACATATAAAAATGTTCTGCTCACCTGTAAACGAACGACCATTACGTGCATAAGGTATTTCATTTTCCTGCACATCACTCTCATCCTCGGCTCCTACATTTTCCATTGAATCCACAGCCAATGATGATTGAGTTGAAGGTTGTACTGGTAGTGGCACCGGCACATCCTCAGCTTCCTTAACATCATATTGATAAGAATTGTCATTCTTATAGAATTTCAATCTTTGCGTAACATTGACATCCTGAGCATCTAACACATCATTCAAATAGTAATAGACATTCTTTTGGAAACAGGAAAATGTTGGTCGTCTATAGCAGTCTTGTATGATGCCAGACCAAAGATTGTTATCGGCCGTAAAACGTTTGGCAAAACGTAAAAATATTGAATCTTCTGCCGCATTATATTTTGATTTGAATTTCTTTTGTGATCTCGTTGAGGAGTTGGAGGTGGTGACATTGTTGAACCATAAAGATTCATTGTTTGCCATAATTGGTACAAATGTTGAGTTGTCATCAATGTACTGATGATGATGTTCTTGTTGCTGTTGTTGTTGTTGTTGCTTTTCATGATGATTGTGAAGTGTTGTTAATGGTATTGTTGTGGCAGTTATATTGAAATTTGCCTCATCGTCATCATTATTAACATTGTCATCCGCTTTTGCCAGTGACATAGAATTTTCTATAATTGCTAATAATACAATTATGGTTGTTAACAAAAGCCAACTTTGTTTGGTATTGTTATTGCGATTGTTTTGATGTCGTTGATATTTTTGCTTTTGTTGTTGTTGTTGTTGCCATTGCTGGTGGTAGTGTTCTTGTTTATATTTCGTTTTAAATAAACTTAAACTTCTTAACCATGTTGTCGTTGTCGTATTGTATTTTAATGTCCTACTGTGCTGATTTCTTACCATACAATTGATTCTATTATTTTCTTCAAATGATTGATTTAAAGATTCTGGTAAAAGTTGTTGCTGATGATGTTCCAACGAACAATATTCGATTTGTTTATTCATTGTGTTTGTTTTTTCTAGACTGTAGTTGATGTTTTTGTTGTTGTAGGAGATTCTTTGTCTTTCAGTTTTTGCTGAATTACAATTTTGTTCAAGTTTTTTATACATTTTTGTTTCCGTTTTAATATTTATTGAATGTTAAAATGTTATTTTTTATTTTAGATTTTAGCACATTTTTTTAAATTTCTCTCATAATTTTTGTTTAATCTGCAAATAAATTTAAAGTAATAAATTTAAGAAAAGTTTAATAACTTTTTTTTTTAAGAATACATTATTATTGGAAATTTTTGCGTTATGTTATATGAACTTTAATTTTTCTTAGAATTTTTAGTAAACACGTTTTTCATATCATAAAAAATTATTTTCACTTATAAATTTTCTTTTTTGTAACAAGTTTCTAACTTTTTGATCATAAATTGATTTTGATATTTATTTTAATTTGTTTTCATTATTTAATTTAGTTTTTATGTAAATTATATCTTGTGCACAGGTTTTATATTTATGCCACATGACTGTTTTCTTTTATATTCATTATACTTGAAGTTATTTATTATTTAAATACATAAGAAATTATGTTATTTGTGTATATAAGATTTATTTTGTTATATCGTCCATTCCATGAGAGAACGCCCAAAAATATTTTTATGTCTTCCGATTTTAATAATATTTGGCATACGTATAGGGTCATAGGCCAATTTTTTCGCAATTTTGATTTTTGAAAAGTCAAAAAATCGTAAAAGTTTTAGGATGCATTTTTAAAAAATTTTTAACCTTTCAATTTTTTTCTTCTTCTCATATAAAAAGCATTATTATGTTTGCTAAAAATCTGGGACAAAATGGTTCACTATTTAAAATTTTTTTTTATAATATTTCTTAAAATTTTTTCATAAAATTTTTTTTTTTGTTTTAAATTTTTGAATTTTTTAATTTTTGTGAGCTTATTTTAAAATTAATTTTAATCATAATATTTCATAATTTGTTATTTACAATATAAAACCTATTTGTTCCAGATTAAGTGCTGATGTTTTATATAATAAACATATTTGTCTTCAATATTAAGCAAAAATATTTAAAATCAAATGGATAGAAATTTTTTAAAAATGTTTCCTAAAATTGCATTCTATTGAGTGCATCTTTAGCAAAAAATGATTTTTGATTTTTACAATATAATTTACTATATTTATTGTAATAAACTTTATACTGTTTTTTAAATCAATAAAATCCGACATATAGTTAAGGAGTTACAAACCTTTAAAGTTACATATTACTAAAAGAGTATAACCAAGCAAAATTAAAAATCAAAATTTTTTGAAAATTTTAAACTTTTGTATGAAAAAATTTATGAAAATTTTTTTAAACAAATATTAAAAATAGTAAATTTTATTGTCCCAGAACAGTTATTTTTGCATTTTATAGTAAAGATATTGCTTTTTAACATATTAAAAGAAAATTAAAACCTAAAGGGTAGACATTTTTCAAAAATGCATCCTAAAATTGCATTTGCATTATGAATTATATTATTTTTAAATTACTACATTAAAAGAGGACATATTCATCTTCTGTTTAGGTTTCAACGAAACCGAAATGGATAAGACACCACGAATGCTGATGAAGTGTGTAGCGGCACAGAAAATACGTATTCCATTCTGCTGGTGTCTAATTATAGTCCATAAACTCTGCTTTGGTACCGCCAAACAGAGACAACAAGGCAATTTACGATTGCAAACTTGTTTATGGTCCTTCGAACCGGATGTCGGCTTACGACACTATGTAACCACATCTTAAACAGCGTTTACGACGCTAGGTTCAACCTCTTTTTTACTTGCCCCAAACGCCTGGCGCTGCTAACTGAGTCCCTCAAAATTGCACCCAGTGCAAGGCGGGCGACATGTTTAGGTTTCAACGAAACCGAAATGGATAAGACACCACGAATGCTGATGAAGTGTGTAGCGGCACAGAAAATACGTATTCCATTCTGCTGGTGTCTAATTATAGTCCATAAACTCTGCTTTGGTACCGCCAAACAGAGACAACAACGCAATTTACGATTGCAAACTTGTTTATCTTCTACATGCATTAAAATCCGTTAACAACTTTTAGAGTTATTGATGTTTAAAGTTACACACTTTTCGATTCAAAAAAATAAAAATGGAGATATTTAAATGACTTCATAGGTTATATGCGTACCAAATATGAACAAAATCGGATGACCCTCCGTAAAAAATTACCATTTTTTATAAATCTCTCATGGAATGGACGATTTACATAATTATTTTCTAATTGATTTTCTGTGACATGAGGTAATTCTGTGACAAAAAGGAAAATCAACATAATTCATTTTTACTACTTTTCAGGAGACCGTTTTTAAGGTTTAAAATTGAAATTAAAGGTCATAGGTATATAATTTTAAATTACCTTCCGTGAAAATATATCCGCAATTCGTATAAAAAATATTTGATATATTTTTGGAACCGATGTGTATACTGGTTATCGAATAATATAGCAATAAAGTAATGGTGTTGTTTTTCCTTTTACAAAATTTATATATTTTTTTAAATAAAGTTTTACATTTTTTCCAGAATTAAATTTTAAAATATAATATGAATATGTTGTTATGTACTTATTCCATTTCCAAAATATTATAAAAATAAAACTTATGTTTTAAAAAAGTTCATATTTGAAATAAGTATGTTAAATTCAATCATTGATATATAGGAAATATGGAAAAATAACATATGTTAATTTATACATTTTTTACGTTTCGAAAAAGGGAAAATCAACCGAATTATGTTGTTTTTCAGACTACTATCTCCTAAAGTAATGGACAGATTTCTCTGAAAAATTTACACAATGTGTAATGGAATACAACAATTCTAAAAATTAAAAAAATTAAAAACAACATAACTCAAGTTATGTAGTTTTTCCTTTTGGCCACAGAATATCAAAACTTCAATACTGCAATCGTAACGTCATTTATATTACGTTATATATTAATAAGTTTTATATAATATTCCCTATATTATACATTAATTTTATTGAAGAAATTCTGGAAGTAATAACTTGCCCCTATAAAGTTTAAAACTGGAAGTCTAGTTGTGTACGTATGTATATGTATATTAAAAGGTCTCACGAAAAAAGGTCAAAAATTAAAAAGTTCTTATTAGTTACTTAAGTGAGTTTTACTTAAATCAGAATTTTACGTGTAATTAATATAAGTAATATGCGTTATGTGCTGATGTTTATAACACCCAAAAATATTGATTTAAGACCCACTTAAATGTATACCAATCGTATAAAAAACGCTTTCTGAGTCGATTTAACGGTGTCCGTCCTTCTGTCTGTCTTTCTATAAAAACCTTGTAATCAAACCTGAAAATTATTCAATGAAAATTGGTATACAGGTCTTTTATATTGAAAATTAGTTACGATCCGTTAATTACACAGGTCAACAAAATCGACAAAAAATTTTATATCTGGAATAAGTCTACAATATTATTATTCCTTAGGCTTGATATACTGTAGAAAGTCAAATGAAAATCAAAAAACGTCACATTTTTAACCCATTGAGGACCAAAGAAAATTTGTTTCCTTGAGAAGTTTTTAGGTTATAAAATTTTGCAGGTAATAGGTAGATAAAATTTTTCACACATATTTTAAAGGCAAGGCATGGGACTATAAAAATGTAGTACTAGTAAAGTCTCCAACTTCTCACACATAGCCCCTAGAAGTTGTTAAATTTGTAAAAATCAAGAATTTCTCAATTAAAACCATTGAAAAATGAGGTATAAGGGGTAGGTGTGTAGGGAAAATTTGTATTTGATATAACTGATACAAGACCGCAGATTTAAAAAAATGGCAAAATTTTTAAATCGCATTGACAGAAAATGCGTAGATATAAATTTTTCCTCTACACCTACTTCTTACTCCAAATTTTTCCATGATTTGATGAGGTTTAATTGAGAAATTCTTGGTTTTTTCAACTTAAAAGACATCTATCATCCAGCAAAAACATGGTAATGACATGTAGTTACGGATGTAGTTACTTTGTAATGACAACAACATACTGTCTGCAAGTTGTTTAGTAACTAATTATTTATAACCTGAATGTAAATAATTATTTATGATCAGATTTTTAAAAATATTAATTTTTATTGATTTTTATTATGCAGTTATCAATTCATATATTTGAAGAAGGAATACTCAAATGAAAGGCAAAATTTGCATTTGAATTAATTTGTAATTTAAAATAGTTTATTTTTATTACATTTATTTTAATAACATTTTTGGTTTTTGTTAAGTTTTTTAAATTAAAAGTTAAAAAGTCTTTTTACAACAACAAAAAAATATTTTATATCCTGAGATTTCATTACTTATTTGTAACCTAAAATATAACTAGTTCCTCTTGTTATTACTAATCATTACTTCAGTAATGCTTTAAAATCAATGCGCTGTTTAACAGCTTGAAGTAATTAGTTATTATAATGACATCTAAGTAATGTATAGGTAGTAGTTGCCTCTAATGTCATCACCATGTTAAAATAATGAGTTATTCAGCTAATGTGTAAGTAGTGAAGAGCCATTATATTAGCCTCTTAGAACTCAGACAAAACAGAAAGAATTTTCAGAGAAAATCCTCTCATCCCAGGAAGAAAAGTGTCACAAAAAGTTATTTTCTTTGAATCAGAAGAGATGAAACGAAATCAAGCCTGAAGACGTATAAAATACAAAAAAATCCTAATAGAACGCAAGCAAGAATTTATAGGTAAAAAAAAAAAAAAAATAACGAGAAAGTACGAATCAGACAAATTTTTTCATAATTATGATTAGACGATAAAACGTTCATACAGGCTGGCTTTTTTCAACATACTGGCCAGCAATTCTATCTTGCAGATGATTGAGGGTATATTGCAGAAAAATATCGTTTATGAAAGAAATCAAAATTCCCAAGAAAGCTTATGATTTGGGAAGCCATATACATACATAAACGAGAAAAAAAGCACTACGTTTACAAAAAATAGTTCTATTAAGTGCGTATTATTTGCAATTAAAGTCACTAATCACGATTAGTTTTCGTGAGTTACTTGTATGTGTTCTGGCTTTCGATTTCATAAGAATCAATGTAAAAACGAACATTCTCGTTTTCACTTACGCCAATAACTCGGTTCCCGTTTTCACTGTAGGTGAAAGCAATTCGAATGCATGTTTTTTTCTCATAAATAAAGATTAATTTGTAAAATAAAACGACAGATAATAAAAATTTGAATTATGATTTATGTAAATTAAAAATCTCTTATATTTATATACATGACAAAATCATAATATTATTAAATTGTTTCTTTTAATATGTTCTAATCAAAACAATTGGCGAAGAAATAAAATCAATAGAAGGTATGGTAAACAATAGCTTTGATGAAATACGTACAAAATAATTACAGATTTCATAAAACATTTAATTTATACTTAAACCATTTTATTTTCTTTTCTTTGTGTATCTTTTTCATAGGAAGTGGAAACATTTAAATAATTGTTTAAACACATGTCTATATTATTACGCTAAATAATAGTTACTTAAATATTTAATAACTTAAATAAAGAAATATAAAACATTTGTATTTAAAAAAAAACTTTAAACATAACGTGAGATTAGATGCAAAAAGTAATAATCACAGTTTTAAATTTAACCCAGATTGATATACATATTCTTTTATAGGGATCTTAACGATTAACTAATTAGCCCCTTGGGACAGGTCACAGGATAGGTCCTAGGACTGGTCAAAAAGGACAGGTTCAGTAACGATTAATGTAATAAAAATTTTATAAAAATTCGGTAATTGTTTACTTTTTAAACATTATTTTTATTATTATCTTTATTAAATTATGTTTATTTCAATTTTATAATTTTTCGTTAATGTCGTTGGCGTCACCCCGGCTCGAAACCATGTTCATCTGACGTATGTTATGTTTTATAGTCCTCAACGCTTACCACTCAGCCACTGATTGTTATTGCGCGCGAGTTACTAATTGCTCACTTAACGAGCATGTTATAAATTAATTCTCAACTGTTAAATAGTGAGTATGTTTGTGTCAACTGGTTCTCAATTGGAACTTTGGTGACGAGTTAGGTGTCAATTGGTACTCAATTAGTACAGAGGAACCGAACCATTACTGCAATTGTCACAAATTTCCCGCAGGGTTATTATAACATTTCTAGTTCTTTTGAAATACCCCCGAAATCGGGAGTTATATAAGAAAAACCGATTTTTATAACTTATGTATTTATATGTGTAAATACTTTTTGAAAATGCTAAAGTCTTTTATTTCTAATGCAGTTTAAAAAACTTAAATTCGAGATAACAATTTGTAAAGCCGTTAAGTCTAAAAAATAGTTTTTTTTTTTTGTTTTTGGATATAACTCCCGATATTGGGGGTATATCAAATATTAGTGCCGTGAAATCTTTTGATAACTGCAATGGATCTGTTATATTGCGTTTTGTATGGACATTTTTTTTATCTTTTGGTATTACCTTTCGACATTTTATCAAATTAACAAATTTGATGAATTGGGAAATATTGGGGTTAAAAAAAAACATCGTAAAGATTCCAAGTTTTAAGTTAATAGATAATTTTTGATCGATTTTTGTCTTTACGAGATCAAACGAATATAAAAGTTAAAGTAAAAAAATATAAATTCATAATATTGTTTTATTACACAAAAGGAAAAACGAAATACCAATTGAGATTTTGGAACTCTTAATTTTGTTAAACAAATTCAAACTGATGCAAAGCTAGTCAAAATTGCTAATATTATAAAAAACAGATAAGTATCTATAGTCCAGTTTATTTGAAGCATATGAAAAAATGTTGCACAGTGGGGCCATTTACTGAATATATGTTAATAAATCTGGATATTTCAAACCTCTAAACTGATTAAATGAAACTATGAACATCGACAGAAGTGAATTTTAATTTTTAGAATATTCTTAGCTGGAGTGTGCAGCTGGAGCACGGACAGTACTAGAGTGGGTCAAAGTTGACTACCTCCTCTATCGATGTTATTAGTTTTATTTAAATTAGTTAAGCGGTTTAACAAATCCCGACTTAATAGCATTTACTTTAAAAATGGCCCAATGTGTATTGATTTATTTTTATTGCCCTCGTTATAATTTTAAACAAATTTCTTTCTGAAATTTTATAGAATTTATTGATGATATATATCTATCATTCCCTTTGTGTATAAAAATAAATTTGTGTTTGTTTGGCTGGGCTTTTGAAATTGTCACAGTATCATTGTAATATTCGAAAGTAAATAGGTTATTTTATTTTTCGATAGGATTAGGGGGAAGGGTAGCATTCATACAAAATAAATATTTATAATCATATATCTCCAGAACTATTACGGATGAAGTCCTAAGATTTTGTGGAAATTATTTTATTATCAATTTACATAATTGAGATGAAAATAGGGAGGATAAGTCTAGGGGGAGTGAAAGCCCCCATAAAAAGAAAATACTAATTAACGGATAAGTTAAATACTTTTATAACACAATTCATTAAATTGTATGGGAATATCTTTCTAATCAACCACCAAATATGAAATGAAAATGGGAAGGATAGGACCAGGAAAAATGACAACGAAAATATTAATATATAAATGTATGTCTTAACCCATTTCCGACCGCTGTTGCGTTTTCGCATCACTAACTTTAACATTAATATGTTGTCTTAAAGATAAGAGAAAAAAATCTAATTTTTTATAAATAGGCTCTCCAAAATTAGGTGCTAAAGCCACACGGACCGCCTAAAACGTTAGTGTTGCGAAAATTCATCAATTCTTATTTCGGCGAAACTTTTAAATCTGCTTTACGAAAAAGTGCTTTTAGCATAGGTATATTCTAAAGGTAAAAAGCTTTAAGTTAGAGCTAAAAAATTTAAAAAATGTTGCTCAGAAAAATTTTCCGGGTCCAAAAATGGTACAATTTCCTAAATTTTCAAGGCCCTGTATTTCGGAATGAAAAATATCTAGGCGTTCAAATATTCTTAATTTGTTATCAACAATCGGGTAGTAGTCGGAAATGGCTTAAGAACTATTACATCAAATGTTTTAATATTTTGTAAGAATAACTTTCTAAACTAATGGGGAAGTTAGTCCTGAGTCAAATAGAATGGGAAAGAACAGGGGAAATGACATTCCCCATACAAAGCAAATATTGTTAATGGCATATCTAAAGAACTATTATAGTGAGAGCTCTCAAATTTTGTCGGAACAACTTTCTTATCATTGCATTGATGAAGTGAAAATAGGATGGATAGGGCTAACAAGAGCGGGCCTCCATATGAAGAAAAAAAAAAAATTATTTTCTCATATCTGAAGGAAAGTCTTAAAAATTTTTATAAAAAGGGCGGATGGGTCAAAGGGGAGTAAGCTCCCATATAAAGTAAATATTAGCTATCGGCTCAAAAGAGGTAGCGAAGCTCACCGGGATAAGCTGGAACATTATAAACAAAAGATGATCAGATAAGTTGACTAAGATGAATTGTATAGAGGTATTGATATGTTAGACTATTGCAAAAAACAAATATGTCTGACCCATATTTTGTCTTCAATGTCTTCTTTAAGGTTGTAGGAAGAAATTTTTAAATTTTGTTAAATAAAATTTAAAAAATAGGTTTAATACTTTATTAATGATTGACATTTAAGATGAATGCATATTAATGAAGCTAAATAAAGAAAACATAACAACTGTAAAATTATAAGATTTTTTTATTTATTTATTTAGAAATCGATTAAATAATCAAAACACTTTGTTAGTTAATTATGTATTTTAAACTCTGCATTATTTATAAGATTTATAATTAATTTAACTATTAACAGTTGTTTGTTAAACATATAGCTTTTGTAAGTATAAACAGTTAACATTCCTATGACATTGCGTCATATTTAGTAAAGTGATTAAAGGGAAAAGATTATATTAAAGTTGTAAAATTGGTTATAATTTCAATTTAAAATAATGCAAGTAAAATATGAAAATGTTGATTTGAAATAATACTAAAATGGAAAAATAATTGAAAAGAAAACTTTATAAGTATGGTATACCCATAATAACCCAAATCATTTAAGTTGAGAAACCTTTAAACCTATCATAAATGAAATTGATTGTTTTTTGAAAATTTTATGAAGTAAACGCCCAAATATGGCATTTAAAACTTTCCTTTTCACCAAACATAAACACTTGAAATCGACTACAACTAAACAAGCGCATGTATTTTATTTTTTATTGCAAAAATCTCTTAAAAAAAATATTTAGGTCAGTTTGCAAATACAAAGAACAGATATAAGATACATTCATTGATGGGTTCAAGTTTTAAAATAAAATTGAAAGTAATTTCATGTTTTTTTTTTCTTGTGGTGTTTTTGGAAAAACTTTCATTTAGTAAATATGTACTATATATTTTTATTTTTTTATTATAATTATTTTCTTAAATAATTAACACATTTTATTTGTTTGTTTTGTTTTAGAAATGATGCTTGACTTTTTTTTTAAATTGAAGACAAAATCACACTACTAACAACGCACCTACAAACTTCACGCTTTTTTGTTAGGTATTTTTTTTTTTTTTATTTTCTAACACTTTCACAAAAAATATTTTTTTTTTATTTGTATTTATTCAATTAGGTTGGATTTTTAATAATATTTTTGGTTTTATTTGTTTTTTAATGACTTTTTATTTTAATTGGTTTTCTTTTCTTTTTTATTTATTATTTATTAAAATTTTGTCACCATTAATACTGAGAGTGTGCATAATAACGTGCGTTTAAATGCGTATCTTGGTAACAACTGAAGACGACAAGATCATGGCCAATATAACAAACTTCAAAAAATTTTAAAATATTTTAACACATACCAGACTAAACCAGAAACTGGTATATTTATTACAATTAAAAAAAAAATACACAAAAATATTGTTCAACAAAAGTTTCCTTTTCAACTTTGGTTTATGGTTTTTTGTTTTGTTTGTTTGGTTGCTTTTATTTTTTACGTTTTCTTATATTTATAACAAAAATGTTAACTAAATTAAAAAAAATAAAATCTGTTGATAAAATTGCAGTTATTTCAGCCGTTAAAACGTAGTGCTTTCTTTATAAACTAGTGACAAACTGATGCTGTTAACACGCCGCACAATTGGTAGTGATCTTGTGAACACACTCTATACTTCATTCACTTGACTGCAATTCAATACAACGAATTACTACTCACTCACTCCTCAAGCTTAAAAAATCATAATATGCTAAACGAAAAGAAAGTCCATACAATCTCAAGTCAAATATTGTAGGCAAAAGAAATGCTTTCGTTAAGTTTATTTACATTAAAAAAAGAGCATTTAAAGAGAGTATGAAAGTAAAAAAGAGTATTGTTTTACAAGTGTCGTTAAGTTGTTGGCTTTTGTTTAGTTTGGTAATAAACGTGTTTTTAAATAGACTTGGTATGAGTAGATTTTTCTATACAAACTATTGTATGAAATGGCTAATGAAAAGTACTAAAGAAACAAAAGGGTTTATATTGTAATTTTAATGAATGACATATTTTATCGACAACATATACACGGATTATATAACAAACATTGTACGTTTCTTTTCAGAATACAAAGAAATTAAATTATATAAAGGTCCGTACAATGTTTGAGATAGTTAAAAATCTACGAGGCATTTTCTACTATTTCATAAAAGCCCAAAGTTTTTACTAATACTAAATTAATCGAGCATGTTCAATGTTTGTATAACTCATCAATACGAAAATATTCCTTCTGAATTATTGCAATTGTACTTTCAAGAAATGAAAAAAATGTTTTTAAAATATAACTTTTTGGTACCATTTGTTACAACTTTAAACCCTTCACTATTTATAACATTACAATAAACATCACATTCACAAGCTTTTGGCGGGCTTAAAACATCCAAATTACTTGGTATTTTGTTTTTGTTTCTACAACAAAATTTTTGGTAATAACAACAGCTGTTTTTGTTTATACTTAAAACTATAAATAAATCAAATTTTGTAACAGTTAACTGTAAAATGTCATTGAAATTCAAGTTCTTTGCTTTTCTGTTGTTGACATTTTTTAAAGTACGAGTTGTTTGACTAGAAAATAATGACAGTTTTAAGACAAAACTTATTTAGGGAATTCTATTCTTGAGTACTTTGAGTATGTGTCTATAATTCGCCATAAAATGATATTATCCTTTTTTAACAAGAATTTTTAAGTGACATAAAATATGTTTCAACTGGATCTATCTCAATATTTAAATTACTCGCATTAATTTTTTTTTTTTTTTTTTTGGAAAATTGCAGTAATAGTAAATTTTTAATTTTAATTAGGGATATAGGCCAAATTTTTGATTATTAGCGCAATATAAAATAGCAATATCATTTGGATTTTGTACCGAGAATTTTCGGCACAAATTTCGCAGAAATTTTACAAAATTTTCACTTTTCGATTCTCGGAATTTTTTTGTTGAGAATCCCGGAAAATAAAAACTGCAAAAAATCCAACTATGGCATTTTAACAATGGTTGAATAATTAAAAAAGAGAAAAAAAAATAAAAGAAAAAAATTGCATAAAAAAGTCATAGCCTATAAAAAATTAGTTATGTTTTTATTTTATTAAAATTCATTTTCAGGCTTTGTGTTACTGAGATATAAATTAACAGCAGACTACAGAATTCTATAAGTTATTGTTAGAAAATGTTGAAGGTAAATAAATAAATTTCTAATATTTAAAAAATCCAAATTTGGAAATATTATAATGAAATTTTTAATAATACGTTTTTCTGATTATTTTAATATAATTTTTTTTACTTCCGACTCTGATTCTGAAATCGGTATACATAGATAATAATCTCATCAATACATTTTTGACTAAGTATATTAAAAAATAAATATTATACTAATTGATTAATAAACGCATATGATATATTATGTTTTATTTTATGTAAAAAATCATGCACCATCAACTTTTTCAAATTTTACGTTATATGAGAGGTGGGCGGTAAAGTGGAAGGACCACGCTCATTTTTCGTTTCCGAGTTTACATTGATCCTTAAACTATTTGTACAAAATTTCGTTGACGTTACACCTTATATGGGAGGTGGGCGGTAAAGTGGGCGGACCACGCCCATTTTTTGGTTATCAAGTTTATATCGACCCTCGAACTATCTGTACAAAATTTCGTTATCGTACATGCTTTTGTTTAAAAAATATCAGCCGAAGAGTATGGAATGAAGCTACAACGGACACCCTGTGATTCCCATTTACATCAATACCAAACAAACCTT
The DNA here is from genome assembly GCA_951394005.1 of Protophormia terraenovae. Taxonomy (NCBI): domain Eukaryota; kingdom Metazoa; phylum Arthropoda; class Insecta; order Diptera; family Calliphoridae; genus Protophormia; species Protophormia terraenovae. The sequence goes on from OX596073.1 coordinate 154,258,132, forward strand.
ATATAAGATAAATATTTGACCCAGATTTCGTTCCCCTAGGTTGTCTCGTTCGAGCCTTATCCTGTTTTCAACAGACAGACTGACTAACCTGGACCCAGAAAATATATACTTTATGGGGTCTTAAATGATTCCTTCGACATGTTACACACAGAATGACAAAATCAATATACCCCCCATCTTTTTGATGGTGGGTATAATAAAAAAAAAGACGAATATGATATTTTTAACTGATTTTTGACTTGGTCTGGATAGACCACAATGTGTTTTCTCTTCGGAAAGATGTTTCTTTATATTCGTCTATGTACAATCATATAAAAACTATGTTATTATCTAACTGTAATGATCGATTTCGGTACTTATCTTTTATTGGAACATTCGATTTTACTCATATTTTTAAAGTGCCAAATCTATAGGTCCTTTCCAATACGAATAGTTCTCGAAATTGAAGATCATCGATGTTTCTCACCTTTTTTCAGTATTTTATTTTAAATATGGTTATCGAGACATTTCTAATAATCAAAAAAGCTAGAAGCTAAAACGAAATCATTAAAATGAAAAATAACACAATTGATTTTTGATTAAATAAAATAACAACAAAAATTCCTAAATACTTTCCGTTGTTTTCAAATTATTGTGCAAAAACTGAAAAGACCTCAATATTTGTACTTTTCCAGAGAAGGTTTTACATAAGTACTCTTTGTGTTACACAGAAAAAAGTCACCAATTAACAAATATATATGAAAATAATTCATTAAATTATAAACTTGTTTAAATTTGCACCTCTCACCAAAATGATTATATCAATTACTAAAAACTATAAAAAATACAAAACAGAAAAAAATTCCCAATTAATAAATTAATTAAATCAATCAAGTAGATGATTGAATGAATTAAAAATGTGTATAGGAAAAAAAAATCATACCAAAATTTATTTTTTATTTTATTTTTCTTGAACATATTTATTAAATTTTGATGCAAATTTAAACAACTGAGTTAATTGTAAAAAAGACGGTAATAATTTATTCTGTGTAGCTCTGTAAAAAATTTGGAATTAGCAACATACGTTTTTTTTTAATGTGTGCATCCTATAATTATTCTTACCCGAAAAGAGTTTAAAAATAAATGTTTTTGCATACTCTGTGTATATTTCAAATTTGTGATACTTTTTTTGCATTTTTTTACAGTCTCCCTTAGTAGTTCAGTGTTTTTTTAATCCCAAAAGCTGCAAATCTTATTTGCCTTTTTATACAATTCACACTATTGTTATAAATTTACCTGGGGATAGGAGATTTTCAACATTTTTACGATGCTTGGTTGTTTTATTTCTTGAATAAACTATTAATATAATTAATGTTTAGTTTGTTGCAGAAAATGTAGAGTAGCACCGATAAGTCTTGATTTAGTAAGTAAGTAAGTAGGCATATTTGATCGAAATTATTAATCGCGTCCTTATGTTCACGCAAAGAAAAAACATGGTTGGTCAAATCATAATCGGTAACTATCATTAATGTTTAGGTTTATGATTCCCTCAATCAAATCAGTTATTATACCCTTTTGTGAACATAATATTGTCCTATCCAATATTAATATAATGTGAACCTCACAATCATAACATTTATATGTGATAGTCCTCACAACCATACTGCATAAATATAACATGATCCCTATATCAAATATTATAATACCCCCAATCATAATACTATGCATACGGTTAAAATGTATTTATATTTATTATTTTTTTAATTTAAATTTTGCGAATAGAAAATAATTAAAAAACAAATACCACAGCCTTCACTGGACGATGTCGTTCAAGAAAATTCATCTTCACATTCACACACCTAAAAGAAAATTTGTACAAATACATTTTTTTATTTTTATATTTTACCGCACAGAATTATTGATATTTATTGTACTTACCGAAAAATATTTCCAATTTTAAATTTGGCCATTGATGATTTGCTCCGTCAGCACTCCGTGGATCTCGTTATTAAAAAAAAATGAAATTGAAAAAAGATTCGGCTGTGCCGAATCTTTGATACCCTTCACCATATTACCATCTTACTATCTTATCGACATCATATTACCATATTACCGACAAATAATAAAATTTTCGCCTTAACGTATGCTTTCATATTTTCACATATTTAAATCTAAATTTTTTTCAAACTACGAAAATTTGAATATGAAAAAAAAAAAAACAATCATAGCAGGCTTTGCTTTTAAAAAATAAACAACAACAATTCCATATTTATTTATTTTTTTATGTGTGGATATACAAACTGACTGCATATACAAAGAACAACAACAACACTGTTATTCATTATATTACTTCTGTTGCTAACTAAACTACTTGTCTTATAGGCAAAAACGTCACTAATAGTCATTACAATGCTTAATATACATGTTTGTGCATGTATTTATGTATATTCTTAACAGATGTTTTAGTTTTAAAAAATAAACAACAACAATTCCATATCTATTTATTTTTGTACAGACTGCATATACAAAAAACAACAACAACACTGTTATTCATTATATGACTGCTGTTTCTAACTAAACTACTTGCCTATACAAAAAACAAAAAACGTCACTAATAGTCATTACAATGCTTAATATACATGTTTGTGTGTGTATTTATATTCTTAACAGATTTGTTTTTGGGCCATAACTCTGTTGATTGTGAACGAATTTGGTTTGTTAAAAAAAGCGAAATTTTATAAAAATATTTATGACTGATCTATATAAAAATAAAAATCTGTAGCTTGAACAAGGGCTTCAAAAATAAAAAAATATTTTTCCCCGGTATCTCAGTTATTACTGAACCGATTTATTTAATTTTTTCAGAAAAAAAATTCAGAAAATAATTTCCGAGCCCCCTTTAAAAATTCGAAGTCCCTGGTATATGCAGAGGCTTCAGAAAATGAAAAACCGGTTTCAAAAACCGGTTTTTAAAGCATATCTCCGACACTTATAAACCGATCCTGCTGATTCAAAAAACCGAAATTTTAAAAAAATATTTGTGACTGATCTGTATAAAAATAAAAATCTATAGCTTAAACCAGGGCTTCAAAAAATAAAAAATGCGTTTTGTCCGATATCTCAGTTATTATTGAACCGATTTATTTAATTTTTTCAGAACAAAAATTCAGAAAAAAATGTCCGAGACTTCTTTGTAAAAACGAAGTCCCTAGTATATACAGAGGCTTCAGAAACTGGAAAACCGGTTCTAAAAACCGGTTTTTTTTAACATATCTCCGCATTGTATGAACCGATCTTGCTGAATTCCAATAGCAAAATTCTCGAAAGCGTTTCCAATCGTTTGATATATATATTATACATGTCAGTTATCGGTGGGCTTCATAAACGCCATTTCAACCGACACACGGACGGACGGACGGACGGTCGGACGGACGGACGGACGGACGGACGGACATGGTCCTATCGTCATCATTTCTTACAAGGATCCCGAAAATGTCAACTTTTTTGTTCTCCGACGAAAATTGTGGGAATTACAAACGGAATGACAAACTTATATATACCCTTTACACCTTTGGTGAAGGGTATAATAATAATAAAGTTTTTTAGTAAAAATTTTGTGAACCTTTTTAAACGTTTTTCTTCACTTTACGTCCGTCACATTTAAGATTTCATTACTGACTGAGTAAATTATTTCGAAAGAGAGATAACAATAAAGACGAGCATATTATTGTCACCCCTCGCATTAAAATATTACATACAAATATTTCATTGAAATAATATGTTACTATGAAACATATTATTCTTTTAGTACACCGACTTTATATTATTACAAAGTACCATATGTTAAAATGATCAGAACAAAAAATAATTGATTCAGTTTAGTCAAAAACACAATAATTTGATTGTGTTAGCCATATAAACTATTTAGGAACATCACCTGATTTCCGCGAGCATTTCGGAATCATGTTTTTTCTTTGCGTGTTGTATTATAGAACTCATAAGATAAAGTCTATCTGTAATCGTTAGTACTTTATAATATTTATTCAGTCTTGAACATGCCTTTTCTATTTGATATAAGAAGTAGAGCTTCCTAATCATCATTGTGTAATGTGACAAAAAAATATATGTATGCATATGTACACGCAGAGAAAAAACATGGTTACAGCATGATCACCACAACTATTCAATGATTATATAGCCGTTTTTCATTGAATTAAATATACTGTGTTCATGATAGCAACGTTTATGATTCTGTTTAATCATTTAATGATTACCCACAATCAAAATTATAATATGGTTCACTGAATTATAATATGAATTTAAATATGTTTATATGAAATCATATTTATGAATAAATCCAATCATTTAGACAATTCTACAACTATTTAGTTAATTCTACAACCATTTAGTCCATTTTACAAATTTGGTTAATTCTACAACCATTAAGCCATTAACTTTTAATGCCTTTTGGACACATTTTTGTGTATCAGTCCAGTAGTTTGCTAGTATATTAATTCTCATTTAGTTTATATAAGAACAAATATAAATTAACAAGTTTTGTTTTTATTCAGTATGATGAATGTACCACATATCGTGGTACAAATGAATACAAATATGAAAACATGGGATCATATATATGATGTAATATATATGATAATATGGGATTATACATATGATAGAATGGAATTATATATATGATAACATGGGGTTATATATATGATAATATGGAATTATACTTATGATGGAATTAGTTCATATATATGACAGAATGGAATAATATATATGATAAAATGGAATTATATATATGATGAATTTGGTTTATATATATGATAACATGGAATTATTAAATGATTAAAACGTAATGAAATTGAAAGCAATACTTAAGAAAAGGTTATAAAACTTACTAAAAGTTATTAATAAGGTTATGAACCTTACTAATAAATTACAAATTGGAATCATAGTAATGATTACGTATGAATATACTTATTGTAACCTGGAATCATATATTACAATCATAGTATGTTGCTCTTAGTTTATGGTCACTGGAACCATATTTTTTCTTTGCGTGTATGTTTTTATTTTCCCCAAAAAATATATTTCACACTATAAGAACAAATATTAAGTACACTTAGGGTTGCCAGATTCGAATTGTGATCTAACATGACATTCCTGAAAAACGAGCTTGATTTCTAAAAAAAAAACTTGACAATCGACTTTCGCCAAAAACTTTTATATGAAACCTATATGCGTATATACAGTAGGGTATTATTTTCAAAAATAAGACTTTACATAGCATATCCATTTGTGTCATTGAAAAATATTAAGAAATACGACATTAGATTTTTTCAATTGTTGACTCAATACAAATATTTCAATATACATTAATATTGCTTTTGAACATTTACGGCCGTATTCGAAATACTTAACACAGCTTTACAAAGTATTTTTAAGCTAAATTCCTAAAAGTTGTTTGCAAAAATGTTTATTCGGTTAGGTAGGCATGAATCTACAATAAAATAACGTTAAGTGATAGGGTTAATAAACTACCTAATACCAAAATTTGCGCTGCATATTGGCCCCAAAACGATTTTTTTTAAATAATTCTGTAATTTGTGAACCGCTGGAGATATCTTAATAAAATTTAACATAGTCAGAGCTGAATTGTTTCTCATTTCTGGAACATCTTTTTACTTTCTTAGAATATAAAAAATTAAGCTATTTAAATATTTGCGCTTAATACTTAATATTCAGTCTAATTAAATTAATTAAATTAGTCAATATACCTATAATATTAATTTAGTTAAAATACCTTTTCTCTTTCAATTCTATGAAAACATGTTACTTTAAACCATTTTTAAATTTAATGTAAAGAAAAGAAATATGATATTTTTTTTCTTGTCTTGTCCTAATCATCGAAACCATAATTAAACGCATTAAAAAAATATATCTTTACTTCCCATTCCATTCTCATTTGCCATTTATAAATAAAAATTAAATAATATTTTTTGTTGACTGGCTAGTTTTTCTTTCTTGGAAAAATTTTCTTCTCTTGATAACTTTGTTTAAGAGAGCATACATAATGTAAAGAAAATGTTGCTTAAGTATTTCATTTATTTTATTTTGGACCAATTTTTTTTTTTTTTTTTGACTACTTCAAGTTTTTCTTGTACACACACACACATACATAAGTTTTCAATTATAATCCCGTAGCATCCATAATGTTTGTGTCAATGTTTTTGTGACAGTATGAACATATTTAAATTGTTTGGAAACAAGTTTGAGTCAACATCACCTGTTGCTCCACATCATTTTGTTATGGTCATATAGAAAATAACACCAGGTATCATGGTGTAAATATAAGGAGTAAGACTGTCATGACACTCTGTTAGTTGGTCAATAGATTGTGTTGTGAAACCAAAAAAATCTATTTGTGTCTGTGTGTTTACCAGGAGAATAGTCTTGGTCAGACAATTGGCCTACATATAGAAAATACAAAAAATAAAGATTAAAATTTTGAATTTTTTATGCCAATTACTACCATAACAAGTTTTGTGTAAATATTTTCATATTTTAACGTAATACAAGTATTTTATTTTAAGCTTAAGCTTAAATAAAAGAAAGACAAGTTAAAATGATTTTGGTTTTAGTGTGAAATATTTATTAAAAGTTTTTGCTGTGGCTTTGAAAATTCTCTTAGCTGCTGTGGTTTATTATTAGAAAGGAGGTAACCTTCTGGTTTAAAAAAAAGGAAGATGGTACTGAAAGTTACTTGTTACCAACATGGTTTAAATGAAGTGTCAAATATTTTATGTTACTAGAAAGACGTTGAAGAATTTCATCACAGCAGATTTATGACAAAATTTAATGAGAAATTAATATGGTATTTTTGAAGTCAATCATTTGTATAAGCATGTAGATACATATGTATATTTAGATTTTCTACACGCAAAGAAAAAATATGGTTCCTGTGACCATAAACTAAGAGCAACATACTATGATTGTAATATATGATTCCAGGTTATAATAAGTATATTTGTACGTAATCATTATTATGATTCCAATTTATAATTTATTAGTAAGGTTCATAACCTTATTAATAATTTTAGTAAGTTTTATAACCTTTTCTTAAGTATTGCTTTCAATTTCATAACGTTTTTATCATTTAATAATTCCATGTTATCATATATATTATTCCATTCTATCATATATATCATAGCTGTAACTTATGAATGAAATAAAAAATAAAAATACTTTTTATTTCATTTCTAGTTCTTATTTCTAATTAAAAAATATTTGTTAACCAATCTATTATCTTTTGAATAAAAATATTAAGGATTTCTATTTTTACTAAAACAATTGAATTTATTATAAATTTGTATCTGATTGAACAAAATAAATTAAAAATTAAAATATTTTATTTAACCAAAAGAAAAACAAATATATTTTTATAAGAAGATAATCAAAAGTTTTTTATTTGACTATTTTAAAGTTTAATAATATTCATATGTATTTTATTTAAATAAAAAAAGTTCAACAAATTTTTCTGATTTTTATTCAAAAACTTTATATTCAAATTGAAACATTTAAAATAAATATTTTTATTATTTTATTCAACAAAAACTCCAAAAAATAAAAATATTCAGCCTCAAAAGGCTTGAATAACAAAAAATTATAAAATTTTTTCAAATATTCAAGTATAAAAAAAATATTTTACTTATTTTTCTTTTTCAAAGTAAATTTAAAACTATTCAAACAAATTCATGTTGAATACAAATATTCAAAAGTTTTCTATGAATAAAAAAAATTGAATGTTTTAAAACAGATATTATTTTATTTTTAAAATGGAAAATAAAATAAAGAACAATTGTATTCAAACTAAAGAAATAAAATATATTTTAAAATTAGTTAAAGACTTAAGAATTTGATTTATATTTTATAAATTTATATTCGAATACTTTTGTGGAAATATTATTTTATCTAACTTGTTAACAAATGGAATAATATTTAAATAATTTTTATTCAAATTAATTTCAAGTAATTGAAAATCATATTACAAAGAGTATAAAATAATTTTAAAGAAATTTAATTCTAAAAATATAAATAAAATATTAAAATAATTTATTTTTAACAAATATTTTGATTGAAAATATTCACAATGAACAGCTATGATATATATGAACTATTCCATTTTATCATATATATAATCCTATGTTATCATATATATAATTCCATTTTATCATATATATGAATAAATTTCATCATATATATAATACCATTTTATCATATATATGATCCCATATAATCATATTTATATTCACTTGTACCACGATGTGTGTCAATTTATATTTGTTCATATATAAACTAAATGAGAATTATAACTACTGGAATGATACACAAAAATGTATATTCAAAAGGCATTAAAAGTTAATGGCTTAGTGATTGTAGAATTAACCAAATTTGTAATATGAAATGAATGGTTACGTAATTAACTAAATTTTTGTAGAATTGATTAAATGATTGGATGTATTCATAGATATGATTTCATATAAACATATTTAAATAAATATTATAATTCAGTGAACCATATTAAAATTTTGATTGTGGGTAATCATTAAATGATTAAACAGAATCATAAACGTTGCTATCATGAACACAGTATATTTAAATCATTGAAAAACGGCTATATAATCATTGAATAGTTGTAGTGATCATGCTGTAACCATGTTTTTTCTCTGCGTGTAGCAAATTTTAATGGCAACCAATATAATCCCATCCTTTTTTTTTTTTTTGATAAATAAATTTCTAACGATTTTTTTTAATTAAAAATTTTAAAAGAAAGTATGTAGTTTCCTATGAATTTTATGGTATTTCATAAAGTCATTAAAAATAATTGACCTGCTTCTATATAACATAACATCTTATTTATTTTATGTCTTTAGCAGTGTTCTAACAGTTCGTAATTAAAATGTAAAACTGTTAAACTAGTTAATTTCTTTTATTTAGTTCAATTCATTTTATTTTCTTTTTAGTCTTATATAACTCTATTTTAACCTGTTTTTGCTTTGTTAAGACTTGCCTTTTTTTATTTTTTTTTGTTGTAAGTTGCACAACAATTTCTAATGCGTTTACTTAGGTCATAATAATTTTAACTTCTAATAAAATAAACTTAGATTTATTTGTTATATGTATTAGTGGTAATGTTTTTTTTTTTTTTTTTTTTGTATGGTTTATCATTTTATTTTTAAAAAAAGTGTGTAGTATTACCAGTATGAACAATTTGTCATTTATTTCCTTCATTTTCCGCTTTAGATTTATATACTGGTATTCTTTTGTAATAAATTTTAAGACAAGTTTTTTGTCTGTCATTACTACCTACATTACCTTACTAATGGTAAGAGCTACGGTACATATTTTAATTATTGCCTTAGTCGTTGTTTTCAACAAATATTCTCATACAGTATCTTCGAGATATGTTACACTCTATGAAGCTACTTTTTGTTAAGAAGAATTGAAAATTATTTGAGGTTTCTAATATATACAATCGAAGTTATATAGAGAGACTAACGATCTGTTTCTCATGAAATTTTTTATGCTATTTTAAACTCATTTTAAAAGTAATAAATGTATCCTACACTCGAGAGCCTTCGTAAAAAGAAAAAGCCAATATAATTTAACTAATATATTTTAATAAACATTTGTTAAGACTTTAAAATCTATTGATAACAATTTTATATATTTTTCTCGTTTCAAGAAATTTGCCATTTTTGGTTCATCGTTTCCCATGAATTTCGTTTGGATTTCCGAGAATTTCAAAGGCACAAAAATTTATGAAATCTGATCGATTTTTTGCGAAAACGAATATATACATTTTTGTAATTCCTTTAGTAAAATGAAAGCTAAAAAAAGCTATAGACTGTATCTTAAAAACTATATTATAAAAGTGTTTTTAGATACCAGTTTTTATTAATTTGTTTGCGATAACTTTGATGATTTTTATACCCTACGCCACCATAAGTTTGTGCTGATGTTTGTTACGCATAGAAAACGTTATCCAACACCCACCTTAAAGTATTCCAATCGACTCAGAATCACTTTTTAAATCGATCTAACGATGTCCGAACGTCCGTCCGTCTGGCTGGTTGGCTGGTTGTCCATGTAAACCTTGTGCACAAAGTACAGGGCGCAATTTTGAAGATAATCAAGTCAATGAAATTTGGCACATAGGACTTTTATGAAACAATCGGTCTATTATTTCATCTAGGCCCCATACAAATGTCCCCCCAGAAAAGAGTTTTAATACTCAAAAATGCCTTAAAAATAAGAACATTTTAATGAAATTCGGCGCAAAGATGTTTTATATAAGTATCAATCTTTGTATCGAATTTTAATCGGTCCACAATTGACCATAGCTCCCTTATAAACCCATCTTCCGAAAATCAATTTAACGTGCATAAATCCCATACGAATTTTAGTATCAATTTAATATTCGACACAAATAAGTTTTATATAAGCAGAAACAACATTTCTAAATTTTATTAGAATCGGTCCATAATTTACTATAGGTCCCATATAAACCAACTTCCGAGAATCGTCCTAAAGTGCATAAAATCATGTAGATGTTAGTATCAACGCATTATTCTGTATTTGTATATTTTATTTTATATTTAGTAAAAGTGTTGGTCTACGATTGGCCAAAGGTCTAATATAAGCCCCCTTCCCGAATTTTTATGTTCATATATAATGGTGTAAGGTATCATATGGTCGGTCTTGACCGACTATACCTTTTTTTATCGTTTTTAAATGGGGTTTTGAATTAAACTGCTAGTTACTTATCTGTTTCAAACAATTTTAAACAATTTTGCATCAATTTGTTACAGCATATTTTTGCGTATTTTGCGTATTTTTGCACATTTTAACAATTTTAATTACATTTATTTGCATATTCTAAACTTAAGAGCATAACTTGAAATTTTTATATATATTATTATATATATTGTTTCTGTTACAAAATAATTTTTATATATAAATTGATAGATGTTTTGTAATTGATTTAAAAAATCAAGTTATCTTTTATATCTTATCCCAGTGAATTTTGTTACCCGCTTTTGATAGAATACCTTTTAATTTAATTTATATGGGAGCTACTACTCTCCTTCAACCCATCCGCCCTATTCGAAATTTATTATGAAAATTATTTATAAAATGTTTTTAAGACTTTCAGTAAATCAGTCCTTCAGATATATGAAAATTATTATTTTCTTTATATATATTATGGGTTACAACCAACCCCCCCCCCCTGCTTTATTCATCCTATTTTCATTTCAACAATTCAATATGATAAGAACGTACTTTCCACATCATTCGAGAGCTGTCATTTGAATACTTCTTTAGATATTGTCAATAATAATAATTGCTTTTATGGGGTACCATTTCCCCTGGTTCTACCTATTCCATTTTCATCTGAACTTATCACATTGGAGTCGAAAATGGCACTTAATTCAGGGAAATGTGATATCAATACTTTAATATTTAGATTTTGTTTTAATATTGGTCAAGAAGTAAAAAAAATAATATATTTTTGAAATTTTAAGACTTTTTTTTAGAGAATTTTGGCAAACTTGCCAAATCAAAATCTTTTTTATACCATCTTTTTGATGGTGGGGGTATATTGATTTTTTCATTTCATGTGTGGGTCCTGGTTAGATTCTGAGTCGATCTAGCTATGTCCGTCCGTCTGTTGAAAGCAGGATAGGGCTCGAACGGGACAACCTAAGGAGACGAAATTTGGCTCAAATATTTTTCTTATACAAGGTTTGTTTGGTATTGAAAATGGGCAAAATCGGTTAACAAACAAAAAAGTTATGGGCTAGAAACACAGGGTGTCCGTTTCATACCTTTCTACTGATATCTCTTAAACAAAAGCGTGTACGACAACGAAATTGTATAAATAGTTGTAGGGTCGATATAAACTCGGAAACCAAAAATGGGCGTGGTCCGCCCACATTACCGCCCACCTCCCATATAACGTAAAATTTGAAAAATTGATGGTGGGTATATAGATTTGGTCGAGCCGAATATAACATTCGCGCTTGTTTTTTTTTTTATTTTTTTATTCAATAGCGATATCCACTCCAAGTTTCCTTTATTCGAAAGACTATTTTGTTCTATTATATATTACAAAAATATGATTGAAAATGATGGGATATATATGGAAAAGATTTGACCAACATCTTGCAAAGTTGAGTTTGTTGAAATTTCAAATGAATATATCTCGAAGAATATATAAGAGAAATAGTACATGCAAGCATGTTTTCTAAGGGATTTATTAAAAACAATAACAAAACTATTAGGAAAAAATATAATTTACAAACACTTGAAGAAAAGTACATTTAAATACCTGAAATTTTATTGCATTTTCGGCTACGATATATAGATTTATCCAGAAAGAAATTATATTTTAAAGGCATATTTTCTGATTTTAAGAACATTTTTTATGAGCATAAAAAAGTTTTTCCACAAAATACAGTGGAAGCTAGTCAGACCGTACATGAACTTTTTGATATAATTTTTCATCGAATTAAATTTTTTTGGTAAATTTTGTCGATAATTCAGATGATCCAACTAATTTTGCATAACAAAGAAAATTAATAATAAAATACCTTCTGTTTGCCAGTTGCACTTTACACAATGGACTTACTTTACTACGTACTTTTTGTCACCCTTTAGGCAGGATGAGAGGACCATCACATTCACATTTTTTTCGAGCTTGGCTTGAACAACTTTTTTAACTTTTCTAATAAATGATACAGAGAAATTTAAAGAATTCCATTGAGAGATGTAGATATTTTCTCTTAAAATTGAGATATATAAATTGTTTTAAATTTAAACAAAATTTCATTCAGAACAAACTGATTACCATAAGTTAAACACAGATCACTGTTTCCTCGAGATTTATTTGAAAACTTTCAGAACAAATTCGCTTATAGCAGTTTTTTATTTCTTTTATTTTTCTCCCTCTTTGTTGTTAAAGCTGTACACTACCGAATTTTAATTCATTCTGTTATTCAAATTTATAAAAAGTGTTTTATCTTTTATTATTACGTCACAAAGCCACTTAACGTAAGTTTATTGTAGGTTCATACCTACCTAACAAAATAAACGTTTTTGCATACAACTCTTAGAAAATTAGCTTAACAATGCTTTATAAAGCTGTGTTAAGTATTTTGAATACGGCCGTAAATGTTCAAAAGCAATAATAATTTATATTGAAATATTTGTATTGAATAATTGCAAAAATTTAATATCGTATTTCTTAATATTTTTCAATGGCACAAATGGATATGCTATGTAAATTCTTATTTTCGAAATTATTTAAAACCTTTATCTCTATTGCACTGAAATTTGTATATACGCATACAAGTTTTAAGTTTGTTAAGTTTTTTTTTAGAAATCATGCTCGTTTTTCTGGAATGTCAACTTAGATCACAACTTGATTCTGGCAACCCTAGATACTACAGTCTCTAAATCAACTAGTACTAATTTCTTAATGTATAACAAATGTTACAAGCCTTAAGGAGTGCACGGATTTTTTCGTGAGCAGTCCTTATTTGCATTTTATTAATAGATTTTTTATAGTTTTCTGATAAAGCCAAACAGTTTTAAAATGTTCAGAAAAAATAAATGCCCACTTATGTATATCGTCTAGACTAATGTAAAACGGAAGCTCAGAAGTAGACTTCTCAAAATATTTTTTAACTTTTAATTAATACCTACTTATTGAAATTTTAACATTCATGTAGAGCACTCAAATGTCGCAAATACCCCAACTACATACTTTAAAATTTTAATTACATTTAATATGTTGTAATGTTGATATTATTCTCGTACGGTTATTAATAGAATTCGTCATAAAAACTAAATAAATGTTTATAAAACATATATTAACGGTATAAGTGAACATTTTAAATTTCTTTTGAATGTTTCTTCCAACTTTTTCAACAACTAAAACTCGACAACATAAAAGTTGATTTTCTTGACTAAACCTTAATAAATGTAGTTTTCAAAGGTCAGTTTTTGTTACATTTATTTTTTTTTTTGGTGTTTTCTTTAGCGGCGTGTTGATACTCGTAAATAAAGAAATTATATAATTTTCTAACGTGTTTTGTTTTATTTCTTGATGGGTGAAGGAAAAAAAAAACAACTAACAAAAGTTCTTTTCTTATGTAAACTTGATATTTTTCAATTACATAATTAAGTTGTAAGGAACTAAAATAAAAGAAGAAAACTAATCTGAACTTTAAGTTCAAAACAACTTTTTTCAACTAGATATATTGTAACAAACAAAACGATATGATAAATACTTAATTTATTCTTTTATGTTCTTTACAACTGGGTCATTCATAGTAATCCCCTTTAAATATTGTTGCCATGAATCATGCTGTAACTAAGTATGTAAGTAATATTCAATATGTTGTTTGTGGTTGAACATATTCATCATTATTGTGGCTGCTTCATCACGAATCGTATATTTATTAATGTTGTATTTGTTTGTTTGTTTAATTGTAAATGATATTTTTGTTCGTTTATTTATTTTGTTATGGTTTTATTTTTTTCGATTTTTATGTTTGGCTGGTTAATGTAATTAATTTTTATTTTCTATTTATTTTATTACAAATTTTCACTTTTTATTACTCTACATAAATACAGGGCAATGTATCTGTTAATCGAGTATTGCCTAAGATTTAATTACTTTCAATTATTTTGTTAAAATAAAAAAGAAAAAAAAAAAAAAAATATGAATAAATTTTTAAGTCCTATTAGTTAAAAAATTTTCAACACGCACATACTTATGGGTAAAGTAAGTATTGGTTTTGTAGTAGATACATAAATTTATTAATGGAATTAATTAAAAGTAAAGTACTGTTATTAAATTGAAGTAATGTTTAAAATATTTAGTCATGGATTAGTATTAGATCTACCAATTATAATGTGTAATAATAAGCTGTTATTAATTAGCTTGGAAAAATTTTATTTAATTTTAGTTAAATTTGTATCGTTTAAAATCATATTATATTGGACTGTAAAACAACAAAAAAAAAATTAATAAATATTGGCATATTAAAAGATTTTAATGTGATGAAAAGGAATACGTTTTAAGGTTTTTTCTATCACGTATAGATTTTATTATACGTGATACTAATATAACTAATATAACCCCCTAAAATAGATACTAGTATCAAACCGAGAACGGATTGTCCGATTTAGATAAATAAAATTCCAAAAGATGCTGGCTAAATTACTTTCATTACAATTCTTTATCTTCTCAATAAAAAGTTAGTTATTTACAAATTAGTGTCATGAAAAAGTTCTTTAAAAATTTAAAACTGCCAAATTTGTCAGTTTTTAATTTTTAATCATAACACAGAAAAAAGTAAAAATGGACTTCAATTACGAAATTTGTAATATTAATTAATTTTTAATTGATTTTGCTCCAATCATCAAAATGATAATATTAATAACTAGAATAATTGATATTATTATTACTTCTTTTCCTCAAAATAGATGCAATGAGCTGAAAATTTACTTAAATTTATTTTATTTCTGTAGTTTTGTGGACAAATATTTAATTTTTCTTTATGTTTTATTAACAGCTGTCAATTTATTAAAAAACAAAACTGAAAACCAATTAGAAAATTAATTATATTAATAAATCATATAATTAAATTCCAATATAAAGTTAATTAATAATTTTATTAAAAAATTATTTGAAATATTTTTTAAAACACCACTTTTCGAGATATTTACCCGCGAACGAAAAATCGCGAGATATGAACCATTTTGATGTTGTCATGTTATACGTCATATTAAAGGTAATTTTGATACCTTTAATATGACATCTCAATAAATCTTATATAATAAATACTTCGAAAGATATTTGTAATTTTGTGTACATGACTTTGAACATATTTTTAGCTATTTTTCACTTTCAAATCGCGATATTCCGCGAACCACTTGATGAAATTATCTAAAATTTTTAATTAGTCTTAGTTTTGACAAAAATAATAATTGTACCAAATATTATCAAATTCGGAAGAGGTGAGAAAATCTGCTGGTTGGTTTTAAATGGATATATTTCCATTTTCAAGCTATGAATGCCGATTGATTTTTAATGCTTCGGGGTGTCCCTCACTTGTCCTAAAACGGAAATATAGCGTGGCCATTAAAACTTGGATTTTTTTACTTTTTATGAATTTAACACATTATTTATGTTAACAGCTACAAATTCAATGTTTTTATTAGTTGGATAGTTAGTCTGGGTAGTAGTCTTTCATTTTCGGAAATTATTGCAATAATACACTGAGAAAAACAAAATGGCAACAACAAAACATGGAAGTAAGAAAATACTACTGCTAACATTTAATGCGGCACAAATTGGACTGAATGTTATGCCTTGAAAGTCAACATAGTTGTTGATGACAATAATATCTAAAATTATACGGTGGTGCTTGACGATCGCATTTTTCATTTACGAGAAAATTTGAAAAATGTACGAAAAAAATCGAAAAAAATTTAAAAAAAAAACGTTTTTTTCACCTTCATTCATATATAACTTTTGAAGTAAGAATGTAATCTTCAAGCACCACCGCAAAATTTTAGATATTATTGTCATCAACACCTATGTTGACTTTCAAAGCATAATATTTAGTCCAATTTGTGCCGTACAAAAAACAATAAAGCCTATTTTCGAAAAATATAACTCATTTATTTAAAAAATATTGTGCATATTTAAAAAAACGGGAGTTTATGTTACTGAAATACAGTAGTAATTAAGACCATACACACTATTTTTAATTTAAAACCCCATAAAGTATATGTTTCCTGGGTCCTGGTTAGATTCTGAGTCAATCTAGCTATGTCCGTCTGTTGACAGCAGGATAGGGCTCGAACAGCACAACGAAGGGGGACGAAATTCGGCCCAAAAAAGTTATGAGCAAAATACTAAAAACACAGGGTGTCTGTTGTAGCTTAATTTCATACTTTTCTGCTATATCTCTCTTAAATAAAAGCATGTACTGTAAAAACATTTTTATGGGTCGTTATAAACTTGGAAACCAAAAATGGGCGTAGTCCGCTCACTTTACCGCCCACCTCCCATATAAAGTGAAAGGTCAAAGAAATTTTGTACAAATACTTCATGGACATATGAAACCACGGAAACAAAAATAGGCGTGGTTCGCCCACTTTACCGCCCACCTCCTATACAACATTAGCGCTTCTTTACATTTGTAATGTAATTGTTATACCCTACATTGGGGTATTATGTGTTTGTGCAGAAGTTGTAACGCAGAGAAAAAATCTTCGGACCCCCACCTTAAAGTATACCGTTCGGCTCAGGATCACTTTCTGAGTCGATTTAACGATGTCCATCCGTCTGGTCGGCTGGCTGGCTGGCTGTCCAAGTAAAGCTTGTGCGCATTTGGTTATGATCGGCCCATTATTTCACCTAGCCCCCATACAAATGTCCTCCCGGAATAAAGTTTTTACATTTATAGATTCCTTAAAAATAGGAATATTTTAATGAAATTTAATACAAATAAGTTTTATATCAACAAAAATCTGTCTGCCAAATTTCATGAAGATCGGTTTATAACTGATCATAGCTCCCATATAAACCTCTCCCCCGAAAATCACTAACGTGCATAAATCCCATACAAATGTTAGTATTATGTTAATATTTAACACAAGTAAGTTGTATATAAGTAAAAACAAAATTATGTGGATCGAAATGGTATAGAGTATCATATAGTCGGGCTTGACCGACTATATCTTCTTCTCTCGTTTTTTGTTGTTTTTCTTTGTATTATTGTTTTTGTTTAGAACATTTTTTACTGATTTCCGGTTATTTTTCAACCGATTTTCAAAACAAAGGTATTCAAATTACCTTTCTAATTGCTGAACATAGTTAGTACAAATTATTGCCGCTAGATGGCGCAAATTTATTTTTTTATTTAAATTGTATCAAAACACCCTGTATTTGCAAATATTATGAAATCATATGTTCAGTAAAAATACTCGCCAAAGGTTTTTCTATAAAGCTGCCAAACATCATTTGGTCGAATTCGGGAAATTTAGAGGTCAAAATTGTGATTTTCTTCAATAACTTTAAAATAACGGTAACTTTGTAAATAACGGAATTATGAAAAAGTCGCAGAACAAAAGTTACTGCTGAAGCCCTAAAGAACCATTTTCAATAATAAAAAGGTTCTTTTTCGCAAAAAGCCGTTTTTGGCATATTGCTAAATATATTTAATTTATGATAACACACAAATCAGCAGATAAAAAGAGCGAAATTTTGTGGTTAGCAGGACCATCTTTAAACGTTAGAAATTTTAAATAACAGGTGTGTTTACTAAACAAACGGAAATGTGTTCGCAATTAAAATTATAAATTAAATTTTGGAAAAAAATCAACGACTCAAATGTGATTAAAACCTTTAAAGACAATGTTTATTGCGCTTTTTATTTAATTACAATTTTTTTAAGAAACTGCTTTTGGTATCTAAGATATTTTGCTAAATATCTAAATAAATAAAATATATAAATCTAAGGTATAAAGCTTCCAATTAGCTTCATAAAATTTTGATGGGAGTACACGCGTATCTATGAGCATCCAAAACAGGTTATAAATCTTATTTAATGGTTTTTTTTTTTTTCAGACAACAGTATTTGTATGAGATATATTAAGATTCTAATACAAAATGTTTAAAAAAAGTTCCAATCCCAAATAAAATTCTCATTATTTATAAATTTTTATTTTTAAACTACTTTCAAAATCATACAAAAACTTGTCCATTTTCCTAAAAAAAAAAAAATAAATAAAATTTTTATAAATTTGTAACAACTCTTTTTTTACCAAAAACCATTAAAAATCTTTAACAAAAACATTTCATTTAAAATGTTTGCCCTTATTTTAATATTAAGTAATACTAAGTCATAAATATGTAACATAACTTAAGATTCCCTTATTTTAATCGCAACCATAACAATTCAAATAACTACATTTTTACTTTCGCTTAAAAATTTAAAATAAACATTTAAAACAAAATACGTACATGCAAGACGTTAATTTATTATAATTAAATATTTAATTTTTTTTTTAAGATTTTAATTACTTTAACATGCTCATCTACATAAACGTGTGATACATTTCATTTATGCATATGACAACAAATATGAAATTAAAATTAAAAAAATATAAATTACATTTAACATGAAACTGAAAAAAATTTTCAAAAACTAAGAAAAAAAGGGCCATTATCATTGTTATGCAAAAAGTATAAAAAATAATTCCAAACAATAACATTTTTATTAAACAAACATACATATTTCACATTATTGTTTTTGTTTATAATATTATTTTATTTTTTGTTTTTGTTTCTTTGTAGGTAGATGGACGTCTTTGTTTATATTTTTGTGGTTATTATATTTATGATGACATTTTAAACTTTGATCTGAAGAACATGACTTAAGGCAAGTCTGTAATAATATTTTTTTATTTTTTATTTTTAAACAAAATGCGGTTTAATACTTTTATTTTTTATTTTATTTATTTTACATAATCTTTAAAGTCTGGTACACGCAAAGAAAAAATATGGCTCCTGTGACCATAAACTAAGAGCAACATACTATGATTGTAATATATGATTCCAGGTTACAATAAGTATATTTGTACGTAATCACTATTATGATTCCAATTTATAATTTATTAGTAAGGTTCATAACCGTATTAATAACTTTTAGTAAGTTTTATAACCTTTTCTTAAGTATTGCTTTCAATTTCATTATGTTTTTAACATTTAATAATTCCATGTTATCATATATATAAACTAATTTCATCATATACATAATTCCATTTTATCATATATATTATTCCATTCTATCATATATATGAACTAATTCCATCATAAGTATAATTCCATTTTATCATATATATAACCCCATTTTATCATATATATGATCCCATATTTTCATATTTATATTCATTTGTACCACGATATGTGGTACAATTGTCATACTGAATAAAAACAAAACTTGTCAATTTATATTTGTTCATATATAAACTAAATGAGAATTATAACGACTGGACTGATACACAAAAATGTGTATTCAAAAGGCATTAAAAGTTTAAGCCATTAACTTTTAATGCCTTTTGAATACACATTTTTGTGTTGTAGAATTAACCAAATTTGTAAAATGAAATGAATGGTTATGTAATTAACTAAATTGTTGTAGAATTGACTAAATGATTGGATTTATTCATAAATATGATTTCATATAAACATATTATAATTCAGTGAACCATATTAAAATTTTGATTGTGGGTAATCATTAAATAATTAAACAGAATCATAAACGTTGCTATCATGAACACAGTATATTTAAATCAATGAAATACGGCTATATAGTCATTGAATAGTTGTGGTGATCATGCTGTAACCATGTTTTTTCTCTGCGTGTAGAAATGTTAAAAAAAAATTAAATTATTTTAAATAGATTTTGCATGTTGTTTGCTGTATATTTTTTGTGATTTTTTTTCTAAAGTGAAATGTCATGACATTTATGACTCACATGGATTATGTCAGTTAATACAGTAAATAAAAGGTTTTGTTTTTATTTTTTTATTAGTTTAAATATGTAATAAGTAATTTTTTATTAAAACAAAAACAGCCTATTAAATTTAGTATAAAATTACTTAGGAATTTTTGGTAAAAATAAAAAGTAACGATGGATTAAGGAATAAATGACTTATATATTTTTGTGTTTAGTGGATTTAATGTTTAAATTTATATTCATTTATAAACAATGGTGCAATAATTTTTCTATAAAAATTATAAAGTAAAGAAAATATTTTGTTGCTTAGTCTAAATTAAATTAAAATTCTTTGTATCACTATAAAGACTTTATAATAAAGTATCCTTTCCTCATTCATCCTTTATATGTACTAAATGTACATTTTATTTTTTCATGAATTTCTTAATTTAGATGTATGTATTTTAATTTATGTTCTTTATATTTATGCAAAATCTTAACTAACCGTAAGTATTCTAGTAATTAAGATGTTAATAAATTACAGACCTAGCAGCTTTTCGACATCATTCAACAAACGTCTACGAAAATATGTGTAATTAGGTAATATTAACAACATAAATTTTAATGCTTTTATTATGAGAATTTGTACGTACATTCGTGTCTATATAAGTCTATGTATATGTTAGTACTTTTGTGACTAAATGTGTTAGACAAACGAATGAATGAGTAATAATAAACCAAACTTCATATAACTTTCCCTTAATGAGCCAAAAACAAAAAGCCATATATGTTTGTATTCTAGGTTTTACAATCTCTGTACAAACTTAATTAAGTTTGTCCATATTAGAAATTTTCAACAAGTACTAATGATTACAAGTCAATTCATCTTTGCAGGCTTTGTATGTAATTTAACTAAATTTTATGTACTTCATTCTCTATTGAGTACAATGATAAAGTATATGGTTAAGTTGTAACGATAATTTAAACATATAAAGTTGCAGTATTTTAATTAAAGTTTTGGCCCTTAATTTAAATGTGGGAAATATTTGTTCTGTTATGTTTTCACTTTTAAGTTGAGACACAGAAGTTTTTGAATTTTTATTTACTGTTTTATTAAACAAGTCATCAAAAGATTAGAAAAAATTTTATAAATAAAATAAATATAGGATACAAAAGATATTACAGCGTAACTGACAGATTCTACATCCCCCGAAGAAAAGAAATGGGTAATTAAATTTTATTAAAACTCATTAAACCAATTTTGATAAAATTTTTAAGATTTGTTTATTCATTTGGTCACACGAAAAGAGCTAATGGGACTTTATTTGAAACTAGGTTACTTTTTACAAGTAAAATTATAAATTATTTCATGTTCTGCTCTTCTCCAGAATTCTTCTAATTAAAGATTTTATTGTATATCATCCAGTTTTTTGCTCCAATAAAGCCACTTATTTTTAAACTCCGTTTCATTTATTGTTTCGCTGCTGTAGTGAGAAGAAGCGAGAACAGGCCATAAAAAACAGATACACTATATTTTCATAGGAAGTGCTTCAAATGTTTTGAAGCACTTCCTATGAAAATATAGGAATTCCCGGCCAGGAAGTGGAAAAACTTTTTTAAAAAATGATTTTGTGATTTTTTTAATTTTTCTATGTAACTTGTAAATGAATATTTTCAATAATTTGTGAATAAAATCGAAACTTATCTATTGATTTTAATGAAATATATCTTGTTTTATTTGCGACAAACTTATATATATGATTAAAGAGAAAAATGGAATTTTTGACACTTTCAACTTTTTATGATTTTTTTTTTTTTTTTAATTTTTGTTGGTTTTGTAATCGGCTCATCTAGACATAACGATTAAGAGAAATTTTATTTAAATGAAATATTTTACTTTATATGTAATTAGTTATAAAAATAATATGAACATTAATGGACGTATGGAGGACGTAATAGGGAATAATATTTAGATTCTTTTTATAAAATTTTATAACCATATATTGTTTTAAATATGTCTGTCCGGACTCCGTCAGAAGATAAAATTTTTGACTTCTATATCCCGATTCAAACGTTTTTAAAATTCAAAATACTTGAATAAATTTTGTGGTACTTTTTGATTCTTCTATTGGTACTTTTTGAATTTTATATTGAACCCAGAAAAATGCTCTTAAAAAAAATATGGTGAATGAGAATTCACCAGAAGATACTTTATGATACTTTTTGTTCTTCCAATAGTAATTTTTAAATTTATTATAATAAAAAAAAAATGAAATCAGGTACTTTTATAATAACACACATTGGTAGACAAATAGTTGGACTTTGATATGCTAATCACTTAATTTTGATGTTCTAATCACGAATCTGCTTGCATCCTTCACCATAGGTGTAAAGGTTATTTATAAGTTTGTCATTCCGTTTGTAATTTCTACAATATTCATCTAAGACCCCAAAAAGTATATATATTCTGGATCCTTATTGATATAAAGATGTCCGTCTGACCGTCTGTCTGTTGAAATCAGTTTTTAGAAAGCCCCAGTTATCGGATATATATGTTTTATACATCAAATTATAGGAAATATTAATGAGCAAAATCGATTGATAATCGGTTGATAATTAACTGAGATATCGGAAAAAAACCGAAGATGCTCCCAAAAAATCGTATTTGTTGTTGGATTTTCTCGGCTCCTATACAAGCTAGCGACTTCGTTTAGCACTAAAAATTCAAAATCTTTCTTAAATTTTTTTTCTGAAAAAAAAAAATCGGTCCACTATATCCCAGATATCGGCCAAAACACATTTTTAGACTTTTTGAAGCTCCTATATAAGCTACGGGTTTCGCTATTGAACAGGTCATAAATATTTTTACAAAATTTCGGTTATTTTTAATCAGCCAAGTTATTTCACAGTTATTTTGAAATTAGTGTCAGAAAAAATAATTTTTCATGCAAAATTTTAGAATTTTTTTTTCAAAGTAAAGGTAATACTACGAGTAAAATAAGCCATGCGTTTTCATAATTGATGTACAAATCTTAATTTTATTCACAGTTAAGTGAAAATACCCATGTCCCGAAGACAGAAGTTTAGCTTAATATGGGGAAAAAAATATTTAAAATTTTATTAAAACTGATCTTGAGTTCCCTACCAGCGATTGAAAGTAAAGGGTCTAGAACATTTAGTCAAAAAAAGTATTGAGTTTTGTTTTGAAATGGGTATCTAAAAATCTGTAATTTTGAGCCAGTTATGAAAAAATTCTTGACAGAAGCTATGGTCTATTATGGACCGAACTTCATGAAGTTAGGCACGAACATTGATACTTACTTATACAAAACTTCTTTGCGCCGAATTTCATTAAAATAATGCTATAGGTAAAGCTATACCCCTTTTCCGGGAAGACATTTCTATAGGGTCTAGGTGAAATAGTGAACCTATATTAACCAAATTCAATATGCTTCGCCCTTGTGCCATAATAATTACACTGGTCGACAAAAACATTTTTTTGAGCTCCTTAAAAAAAAAAAAAAAATATATATATATATGTAGACTAGATGGAATTCCGTATGCTTAACTCGAATCTGCTTTCAGATTTTTCCATCAGATCGAGATTTTTTTATGGACGTGTCTAATATTGCTCCCTAAATAAGCCGATTACTCGAGTATATTTCACTACAACTCGAGAACGGTATGCACGATTTATACAAATAATACACCAAATTATGTGGAATAACAGTTGCTTTACTATCAAAAAAAGTGTCGGAAAAAATTTTTTTCATGCTAAATTCATGATTTCTTTTTTTTACTAAAACTTTTTTTAAAAGTGAAAACATCAAAAATATTTAAGTTTATCACCTTTATCTCAAAGCTGGCAAAACTGCGAGTAAATAAAGCCACATATTGTAAAAATTGATGCACAAATTTTGATTGGATTCACAGTTAAGTTTGGATACCCATGCATACCCTGCGGAAAATTTGTGGTAAATGCAGTAATGGACCGGTTTCTCTGTACCAGTTGAGTACCAATTGACACATAACTCGTCACCAAAGTTCCAATTGAGAACCAGTTGACACATACACACTCACTATTAACATGCTCGTTAAGTGGGCAATTAGCAACTCGCGCGCAATAACAATCAGTGGCTGAGTGGTAAGCGTTGAAGACTATAAAACATAACATACGTCAGATGAATATGTGTTCGAGCCGGGGTACAGCCATCGACATTAACGAAAAATTATAAAATTGAAATAAACATAATTTAATAAAGATAATAATAAAAATAATGTTTAAAAAGTAAACAATTACCGAATTTTTATAAAATTTTTATTACATTAATCGTTACTGAACATGTCCTCTTGGACCAGTCCTAGAACCTATCCTGTGACCTGTCCCAAGGGGCTAATTAGCCACCTCCAATGACAACCCCATATAAAAGTGACAGGTTCTTCTCATATAAAGTTCCGGAACTGGGACCGGTCACTAGCCCTGAGAACCTGTCACGTGACTAGTTTTGAACCGGTTCTCTTTACTCTAGGGTACCTATAGCTAAGTGGAAATACACTAGTGGGAAAAAAAGAAAAAAAAATTTTTCGTTTTAAATAAAAAAAATAGGTGGATTAGATGGAATTCAACGCGCTAAATAAGAATCAGCTTTTACTTTTTTTTTCTATCACGCATTTATTTTTTTTATGGGCGTGACTACTATGACCTCGCCTGTAGGCAGTCACACTTGTATAACTCGAGAACAGTTTGTCCAATTAAGATAAATTGAACTTTAATATATAGCGACCTAAATTGTCTTTGAGCTGAATTTATATAATTCGTTATTCGGTAATTAGTACCGAAAATTTTAAAATTAATTTTTTTGAAAAGTGGTGAAAATTTTGATCCATAACTCTCAAATTCTTGAGCGAATGAAAAATATTGTTGACACAGCTTGAAGACAATTTTCGCATGCATCTTTAGATGTATCACTTATCAAAATCGTGTAAAGGGTTCTTGAGTTATAGCCAAAGTTCGACAAACCATTGTCGAATTGTGTAGTGTATCCGTTGAATAAGGTGATGATATTAGTCAGGCACATAAAAAAATCAGTACCCGATAGAAAAAAAAGTGAATGCAGATTCTCGTTTAACTTGTCAGAATCCACCTAGTCCACCTATTTTTGTTTCAAGAAAAATAAAAAAATGTTTTTTCTTGGCCACTGTATTTCTACTCAATTGTATGTAACATGGGTATTTTTACTTAACTGTGAATAAAATCAATATTTATGCATCAATTTTGAAGATACACACCTTATGTTATTCGTAGCATTACCAGATTTAAGATAAAAGTGATAAACTGTAACATTTTAGATGCTTTCATTTCTTAAAAGAAATTTTAGTAACAAAATAACTCCGAAACTATTGAGCACATAAAAAAATTAAGTTTGGAGAAATTGAAGATATTTTTAGTACGAATCTTTTGGTGTACCACTTTGATCGTACACATCGTTCTTGAGTTATGAGGAAATATACTAGAGTAATGGCCTTACTATGGGCGAAATATTAGACATGCCCATTAAAAAAATCCAGACCTGATGGAAAAAAACTGAAAGCAGATTCGTGTTTAGCACATCAAAATACATCAAGTCCAACTATTCGTCTATGGGGAAGGATTTTTTTTGTTGACCAGTGTTATTCGTGTCAAATTTTATGAAGATATCTTTAAAATTGCGACCTGTGCTTTGTTCACAAAGTTCACATGGACAAACAGACGGACGGACATCACTAAATCGACTTAGAAAGTGATTCTGAGTCGAACGGTATACTTCTAGGTAGAGGTAGGTAGAGGTCCAAAGATTTTTTCTGTGCATTATAAACATCAACACAATTTTTGATGTTAATCTTAAGCACTAAATAAGATATATGTGTAAAATTTATCGACTTTGGATGCGTAAATATTTGTTTTTTAATTGAAACTACAGTAAATATAATAAGCTTAAAAATTGCAAGTAATTACAAAATTATAGTGCATTATTTCTAAGAATATAGTTAATTTTTATTATGTTTTTAAAATCTCAATAAAAACGTAATGAAAGCATTCCGTTTGTCGTAATTAGTAATGATGTTTTGTTTTAAAATAATTATATTATTTTAGCTCTTTTCGTTTACTTCTTTGAAGTTTTTTATTATACTCATCTTTTTTGTAATTCACATTTTCTTTATTATTTTTTTTTTTCTAATTATTTTATGTTTTTAATGCTCTTATGTATATTTGTAGTTGTTCTTTGAATAATTAAATGCGACACTTCAAATATGTGATGTACACATGATGTGAAGAGGGTAGACGGAGAAGATTTTTTTCTTTATTTTGAAATGACGTGCGCTTCTGTTTACGTTTTTAATTATTAGAGCGCATTATAATGATGATTATGATCTTTTTATTATACATTTAGAATTTTTATTTAAGAGAATGTTGGAAAGAAATTTTCATTAACTTTTAAGAAAACTGTAAAAAAATAACTGAAATGGGTAACATAAATAAAAAGTGAGTAGGTGGTAGGTAGCGTTACTGTTGAAAATAATAGCTATTAATGTAGATTTGTAAAGAACACATCCCAAATACACTTTTTAGTATATCAATCGGCTCTGCATTAGAATTCAAAGACGAGCTAGTGGGGGGTTTGTCCATCTGCATTCTTTTACTAAACTATAGGTAGCAATTTTGAAAATAATTATGAAAAATTTTTTACTTTTAAATCTAGTTTTGTATAAATTTAAATTTTTAATTAAGTCAAAATTATTTTTGTTTCGCGTACCTTTTATTGCTCACACCTGTCTCTTTAAAGTTCAAGCTTGAGTTCACTTCAATTTAGATGTAAAGCATGTCTCGACAATTATTAATTGAAATTTTATTTTTACGACACTTGAAATTCAAAGCAAAATATAAAAACTATTCACCTTTTACATATGTATAAATACAATACTTACATTTATTTGTTTGTATGGTTATCACTTTAATATATAAATATAAATATTTAAGTAATAAATAAACTGAATATTTTTCAATCCAAAAGAAATTTCACTTTTTTTTTTCTCTTCGTTATAAATGCGAATGCAAACTGCACTTTATTATAATTAACACATTTGCACACAGAACAAATATGAGTGTGCGATATTTAGTTAAATTTCTGTTTACTAAAATGCAAATAAAAGTGTTAAAATAAAATACTCTCTCTTTTTTCTTTAAAGCTTATAATAGTTTTTGTTTTATTTTTGCCGGGCAAAAACAAATAATTTTCAAAAGCTGCAAAAAAATTGTGGCAGACTTGAGTAGGTCATAAATGTTTTCGTAATTTTTATTAATTTTTTTTTCAGTTTTTTTTTATATAGATTTCCAAGTCATTATTAAATTTAGCTGTATCATTACAAATGCCAACATCTTTATTATCTACTGTTAAGTACCAAGACTTTAATAAATATTTTTTTTTAGCTTAAAAGTTTTGTAAAGTAAATACTTACTAATGTTTGGGGTAGAGTTGCTTGACAAATGGTCAGCCAACACTAGTAATTTTAACTCAATTAGTGGTTTAACTATGAATGGCTAAGCAAACTATTTTTATTTTTTCTTCTGTTTACATATTTCTGGCCATTTAGCAATTTTAGAAAAGAAGTGTAAAACTTATTAAAAATATTTATTTTTCTTGCTTTCTTTACTTTTACCAATATTGAGTTTTTCTATTAAGTAAATAATATTTTAGCACTTCAGCTGCAATAAGCAGTGAATCTAAATGGGCTTAAAATCTCATAAATTAGAATTAGAGGAAATTGATTTTTTTGTAATTCCAACCTATGAATAAATGTATGTATATAATAATTAAAATATGCTCCTAAGTATAAAATGTGCCAAATAAGCATATACAAAATATATAAATTACAAAAGTATGTAATTTTAATATCAATATCCCTGAGAAGGCTTTGTGATTTTTTATGATTTAAAGGGCGTTAGAATTTTACTTATGTCGACTTTAACACTAAAATTTAAAAAAAGGAAAGATTAAAAATGCACTTAATGCAATAGCAATTAAAATCTTCAAACTAGGTTGTGCTGTTTTCTTATAAGGAGCTGTCAAAGTTAAAAAAGTAAATAAAAAGTCTTTTAAAGTAAAAATTTAAAATGGAACCATTAACTTCAGATATTTATATGTACATTTCTTCAAGTATTTGTAAATTATATTTTGTGCTAATATTTTTGTTATTTTTTATTATTTTTTTAAATAGTCCCTAAATACAAAAATGTTTAAATTTTCTTCAAATGCAACTTAAAATATTATAGGATGTTTGTTCTGAACATTTTCTGAAAAAAAGTAAATATTGCCTACTTTAGTATTATAAAAAAAATCGTGCGCATATTGTGCCCGATTTGAGAAATTATTATATATATTTTTTTTAACTCCAGAAGATTTAATACATATAGCTTAAGTGCAGACTGTATGTATGAATGTTTGCTTTATCAAACATTAAGCAGTGAGGCAGAATCGAAATAAATTTGTGGCTTCTAACCGGCTGCTTGAAATTTCACATAGGCGTAGCAGAGGACAATAACATTTAGATTTTATAAGCAGGATCCCATATACGTTTCAGGATCGGAGCTATGGGGGTTCAAAATAGGGTACAAATGTCATCAAAGTTATTTAACCACCAGCGAATTTTTATTCCTTACCCGATTTCCAATATTTTTATATCAACTTAAAGTTATTCATAAATCCTTTAGAAAACATGATCGCATGTACTATTTCTCTTACATATTCTTCGAAATATATTCATTTAAAATTTCAACATTCTCAACTTTGCAAAATGTTGGTCAAGTCTATTCCATATATATCTTAACATTTTCAACCGATTTTATCATGTTTTTGTAGTTACTATGGAACAAAATTGTCTATCGAATATAGAAAATTCTAAGTCGATATCAAAACAGACGGACGGAAGGACGGACATTAAAATTAATATAAAAAATCTTAAAATTCCAAAAATATATGTTTTTTTACTTCATGACTAATATAAAAACTAAATCTAAATATTAAAATATTGATATCACCTTTCCCTAAATTAAGCGCCATTTTCGACCTATTTAACCCAAATGTATAGACTG
The DNA here is from genome assembly GCA_951394005.1 of Protophormia terraenovae. Classification (NCBI taxonomy): domain Eukaryota; kingdom Metazoa; phylum Arthropoda; class Insecta; order Diptera; family Calliphoridae; genus Protophormia; species Protophormia terraenovae. The sequence continues at coordinate 154,287,829 of OX596073.1, forward strand.
ACAGACATTGCTATTCTGCCAAAAAAAAAAAAATCTCAAAATTCTAAAATTTATTTTTTTACCTTGAAATAAATAAACAAATAAAACGTGATCATTAAAATATTGATATTACCTTTCCCTGAATAAATTGCAATTTTTGACCGCTTTTACCTCAATGTGAATCATTAAAAAATAACTAATAGTTGCGAATGGTTTGCAATAATTTGTTAGCCCTCCAAGAAGTAGAAAAAATTAAGATTAAAATCTGGATCATTCTCTGAAAAAATAATTCTAGCTTTTACTCATTATTTAAAAAACAGCCAATATCACGCAGAGAAACATGGTTACAGCATGATCACCACAACTATTCAATGATTATATAGCCGTTTTTCATTGATTTAAATATACTGCGTTCATGATAGCAACGTTTATGATTCTGTTTAATTATTTAATGATTACCCACAATCAAAATTTTAATACGGTTCACTGAATTATAATATGTATTTAAATATGTTTATATGAAATCATATATATGATAAATCCACTCATTTAGTCAATCTTACAACAATTTAGTTAATTATATAACCATTCAGTTCATTTTACAAATTTGGTTAATTCTGCAACCATTAAGCCATTAACTTTTCCTTTTGAATACGCATTTTTGTGTATCAGTCCAGTAGTTTATTAGTATATTAATTCTCATTTAGTTTATATATGAACAAATATAAATTGACAAGTTTTGTTTTTATTCAGTATGATGAATGTACTACATATCGTGGTACAAATGAATATAAATATGAAAATATGGGATCATATATATGATAAAATGTATATAATCCCATTGATGAAATTAGTTCATTTATATGATAAAATGGAATTATACTTATGATGGAATTAGTTTATATATATGATAACATGGAATTATTAAATGATAAAAACATGATGAAATTGAAAGCAATACTTAAGAAAAGGTTACAAAACTTACTAAAAGTTATTAATAAGGTTATGAACGTTACTGATAAATTATAAATTGGAATCATAGTAATGATTACGTACAAATATACTTATTGTAACCTGGAATCATACATAACATTCAGTGAGAAAAAGATATAGTTGGTCAAGCTTGACCATATGATACCCTACACCATTGTGTACATTATAATTCGGGGAGGGGTCTTTTATTAGACTTGGAGCCAAATGTGGACCAATACTCATATTAAGTGTAAAATAAAACACACGAATAGAGAATATTACGTTGAACCTAACAGTTATATGAATTTATTTACTTTTGGGTGATTCCCGAAAGAGAAATCGAATATTAACTTGACACTAACATTTTAATAAGATTTATGCCCATTAAAGTGATTTTCTGAAAAGGGGTTTATATGGGAGCTATGGTCAATTATGGACCGATCTTTCTAAAAATTGGCACAATTATAGACTTATATGAAACTTATATGTGCCAAATTTAATTAAAATATTGCTATGTTTAAGGGATTTATAATCGTTAAACCTTTTTCCGGGAGGACATTTGTATGAGGGCTAGCTGAAATATTGGACCGATCATAACCAATTTCAATAAGCTTCGTCCCCGGACTGTAAAAAACCTGTGCGCCAAATTTAATTTTTTTTTTTCAAAATTGAGACCTGTAGTTTGATTACAAGGTTAACATGGACGGACAGACGGACGGACGGACGGATATAAGCCAATTGGTATAAATTAAGGTGGGTCTTAGACCAATATTTTTGGGTGTTACAGACATCAGCACAAACGCATAATACCCACCCCACCTATGGTGGTGTAGGTTATAAAATCGGACTAAAGATTCGAATCCAGAGCACCAAATAACATTGGAGTCTGGGCATTGTTTCTATGGTCCAAAACATTGTATAATTGTGTTATTATAAGTGTTGTCAGTTTATGTTTTTAATTTAGCTTTTAGCCTCAAAAATTTCGTTTAGCTTCTGCCTTTATTTAGCCTTCTTTGATTTTTAAAATTGCCTTAAAATGGCTAAAATTTTTAGTATTTCAACTAAGAAGAAAACTATTTTTTTTTTTTTATTTGTTTTTACTAATTTTATTTTTACAGAATCGTACGTTTATAGATGAATATAAAACATTATTGTATATCAATGGAATTGTTACAAAGCGAAAGTCTTGAGACTTTGTGGGAATAATTTTTGTCAAGTTCTACAATATATTATTGTATAATTAATGAACTATTTATCCGATTTAAACTTGTAGTCGGGATTCATATTCAGCATATATAAATTAGTCACAAGTGATATATTACATGTCTATATTATAAAAAAATAAAATAATTACTAAGAGAGATAGAGGGTATTGCACTCCAAAATAAAAATAAAGTGTTTATTTTATAAAAATATCATAGCTGAAAGTTTCCGAGTTTATATTGGTCCTCGAACTATCTGTAAAAAATTTCGTTGCTATTGTTTAGGAAATATCTGCAAAAAAAAATAAACTGAAGTTACAACGGACATCCTATGTTTTTAGTATTTGAGACATAATTTTTTGTTTATTAATCAATTTTGCCCATTTTAAAGACCAAACAAAGATATGATTTAAGCCAAATTTTAACCAAGACACACCCCACCCCCTCCCCCTAGGTAGTTCCGTCCGAACCCTATCCTGCTTTCAACAGGCAGATGGACGGAAATAGCTAGATCGACTCAGAATATTACAAGGACCCAGAAAATATATACTTTATTACACATGGAATGACAAACTTAATGTTCTCCTACATATTTTAGATGGTGGGTATAAAAAATATGGGCCAAAAATCAGTGTCCGTCGTAACTTTAGTTCATTTTTTTTCTTAGATATCTTTCAAACATAAGCATCTAGGACAACGAATTTCGTACAAATAAGAAACGATATAAACCCGTACACAAAAGATGGAATTCGTAAAAAGTTTAACTACTAATACACAATAAGTCGAGAGGTTTTGGGTTTTCAGTTACATAACAGCATCAATAATTTATCAGGCTGCAATCGAAATTTGTTTAGACACAAACATCGAAGAATGACAATTTCAATAAAATACCTTTGGTATGAATGATCGACCAAGTTTTCGCAGGAACCATTCAGCTCAACGAGGATTCAAGAGATTTGGGTCTTCATCTACATTTTTAGAAACATCAGCAGTACTTTGGCTGCATTGTATGGGGCAACTGACAGATTAGAAAACAAGTTTTGTAGAAATAATCGTGCTTCTATATTTGGACGTTTTTTGAAGTAAGACTTATTTATCAGCAATGCTTCCACAGAAGCTTCCAAGAGTGCTTTGAAACTTAATTTAAGAACCATGTTAGCTTCTTATTTAGTATATAATCCAAATTGTAGTGCCATTATTTAAATTTTCTTGATTGTAGAAAAATTCATTGGGTGACTTACACTGACTTATCACTTGTAAAATTGTGCCAAAAGTGCAGGCTTGACAGTTAAATTTTCCATACAATATAACATCAATCAATGTGAAAATTTAATGCATTTAAAAAATTTTAAATTAACAGAAGAGAACAGTGAAAAACAAGAATTTCCATTAAAACTTTTCCAGCTTTTACGAAATAAATCATAAAAGAGTTTCAGGTTTTCATTAAACAAGATAAGTAAGCAAGATGCTAAGCTTATAATGCAACTGAAAGCCGTTAATAATTAAAAAACATTTTATTCCTTGAGTTACTTAAAAACTTCTACACATTCGTAATGGTCTTACTTGCTTAAATTTAATAAATCCAATAATATTTCAGCCGTTACAGAGCAATAAAATTTTTTAATTAATAGTTTTCATTTCTATAGTTCACATATATTCAACTACATTATGTTTCACTGTAAATATTTCTTTAATAAGTTAAAAACTCTTAACTATTTTACTACAACTATAAAATGCTTCTATTTGGTAAAAAAAAAGAAAAAAAATAACTGAACTTCAGACGTGTTTAAAATAAATAATTTGTACTTAGTTTAATTATTTTGGTTTTTACTAATTTATCAAAAATTCAACGCACACACAAATTTTAAACTGCAATTTTTTGCTTCAAACCATAATTTTAACACAAATTTCCACTTTTTTTCTCTTTTAAGTTTTGTTTACACTTTTTTTGCGGTTTTTTTTTAACTACTTTTCTATGAAATTGTAGAAAAGCATTTTGGTTTTAAAACTCATTCATTCATTAACTTATTATTTTACTTTTTTCATTTGGTTTCTCACTTTTTCTCTTATTATGTGTGTTTACCCGTTTTGGTTTTTTGTTTTACGTTAAATTCTTATGTTTTTGTTAATTTATTAGTTGTTTTTTTTCTTCTTTTTAACTGTTTTTTTTTTTGTTTATGTCATGGGTGTTGTAGAGTTTATGAAGAGTTTTTGTTATTTGTTTGACGACTGCTTTCTTTCAACTGAAAGTTTTTCAACGCTTTCAGATTGTTTATATGAACTTAAATTTAATTTAATCTTCTTCAACAACAAAAACACAAACAAGAATTGGCAAAAATTTAAGAGTATATTCTTTTTAACCTGTTTCTTTTCTTTTTACCAACATTTCGTTTTGTATGCATTTGACGTAAATTTTTTCATCTTGTTGGTTATTGTAAATAAACTGCAAACTTTTTAAGAGAGTATGAATTTTATGCTATTGAAAATGAAAATATCAATCAGCATGTGGACAAAAGCAAAGTGTGCTAAAAATAACCGGAATTAATTTGTTTGGTTTTGGAAAGCATCTTTGGTGTTTGCTTTAACATTATTCGAATTTTGAAAAACCCGGTTAAATATTGGAAATTAATTTAATTATATTGTTTGGAAATAATGAACTAGAAATTTACCTTGAATGTTTTTTTTTTTTTTTAGTAATTTAAGTAACCCAAAAATTAATGATTTCTTTATTTTTTATATTTATCTATGGAATAAGTATCGCTTACTAATATAAACGAATTGCAATCGGTAATGGTTATGTGAACATCTTTTTCACATTTTCTTCACTTTGTCCTTTCAGTATATGTCATTTTTATACCCTGCACGACCAGGGTACATAAAGCATTTGTACTGATGTTTGTAACGCATAGGCAAAACCATCAGACCACCACCTTTAAGTACATCAATCGACTCAGAATCACTTCCTGAGTCGATTTAACGATGTCTGTCTGTCCGTCTGACCATCTGTCTGTCCATGTAAACCTTGTGATCAAACTACAGGTCACAAATTTATGTCAATAAAGTTTAACATACGATCTTCTATTAGGTCAAGGACGAACCCCATTAAAAATGGTTATGATCGGTCCATTATTTCACATAGACCCCACACAAATATCCTCCCGGAATAGTGGTTTAACTATTATAAATGCTTTAAATATGGCGATATTTTAATCAAACTCGGTACAAGTAAGTATAAATATAAATCTTTGTGTCAAATTATATTATATTTTATTATACATCCAAGAATCACCTTAAAGTACAGAATCAGATATAATTGTCGGTATTATATTATGTTAATATTTTTTTATAAAAATATGAATTACTTAAATGCATGTATCGGTTTATAATTGGCCGCAGGTCCCATAAAAGACCTTTCCCAAAATTTTGATGTGCATGCAGAATGGTGTAAGATATCATATGGTCGGAATTGACCAACATCTCTTGTTTCACAATAGAAATCTTAACGTGTGAAGTATGAAAAACCGGACGATCTTTAAAAATTAATCTCTTTACAAGCGGACTTTATAAGAGAGTGACAATTTTAATAAAAAAAATAAACAAATTTTTAAAACCTTTTTTTATCGTATAGAGATTTTGGGATTCTTGATACATAAAGTGAAAGTTTTTTTAACACTCTGATATTTATATGAGCTTACCCAGCAAAAAATTATGCGTACTTGGAAGCAATAGCATTGCTGACATTTAATTTATTTAATTAAATAAAGCTTTAAAAATACAATACAGTAAGTTATGGACTCTGCACAAAAACACTTTTTCTTACCATAGTGCTCCAGAGAAGCAAAAAATCACATTATATTGCTTTTAGACGGCTCATCTCGAACAAAAATCATCCGGAGCATCTAAGTCATAAAAAATCTTTTGCTGGGTAACTACATTACGTTAAAATTTCAATAGGATTAGGGTTTTATAGTTCAACAAAAAGTCGACTTTTCGATTTTTCGACTTTTTTTAATTTTTAAATAGTCGATTTTTCGATTTTTCGACTTTTCGACTTTTTTTAATTTTGAAATAATCGACTTTTCGACTTTTTCCGACTATTTTCGACTTTTTCCGACTTTTCAACTTTTTCCGACTATTTTCGACTTTTTCCGACTTTTTTTTTACTATTGACTATTTTTTGTTAATTGTCTAATAAAAACTTTAAAAATAAAAATGAATACAACTCAAACAAATATATTGATTGATTAAAAAACAAATCTATCCAATGAGAGTGCTAGTTACACACAAAAATATGTATTAACTACACGGTTTATTGGTATATAAATAAAAGCTGAAAAGAAACTATTAATTTTAAATAGGATAATTTTTTAAACATTTTTCAACTTTCCGACTATTTTCGACTTTTTCCGACTTTCCGACTTTTTTCCGACTATTTTCAACTTTTTCCGACTTTTCGACTGTTTTCGACTTTTTCCGACTATTTTCGACTTTTCGACTATTTCGACTATTTCCGACTATTTTCGACTTCTTCCGACTTTTCAACTATTTTCAACTTTTTCCGACTATTTCCGACTATTTCCGACTATTTCCGACTTTTCGACTTTTTTTTGACTATTGACTATTTTTTGTTAATTGTCTAAATAAAGACTTTAAAAATAAAATTGAATACAACGCAAACAAATATATTAATTAATTGATTAACATACAAATCTATCCAATGAGAGTGCTAGTTACACACAAAAATATGTATTAACTACACGGTTTAATGGTATATAAATAAAAGCTGATAAGAAACTATTAATTTTAAATAGGATAATTTTTTAAACATTTTTTTACTTTCCGACTATTTTCGACTTTTTCCGACTATTTTCGACTTTTGGCATCAAGAAAGTCGATTTATCGACAATTTTCAAATCAAAAAGTCGATTTCGACTTTTCGACTTTTTACAACAAAAAGTCGATTGTTCGATTATTCGAAAGTCGATTTGATAAACCCTAAATAGGATTTTATTCGTTTAAACCAGTGATCCCCATACTCATACATAAACAATTGTGTTTGTGTATGTTTTGTATAACTCTCTCACTTTGAAATTATACACCAGAAAAATAACCTAATTTTTTTAGTCATTTAATTTTGAAAGTTTCTTCGTAAATTTAAGATATGTAAACGGCAATAAACTTAAATAGTATAGAATTTTAATAGTAATAAACAGCGACTCTAAAAATAATTATTTAATGACTATATTCAATTAAAATACATTAGTTAAATGTGACTTTAACTTTAAATATAACAATTATATAAAATTTATATTTTTGGTATATAAGACAAAATATCGAAATCTTGATTTGAGTAAATAATGAAAATCAAAAATAATCATTATTTTTTAAACCATCAAGAACTCATACTTTCACTTAATATTAAACATTTTTCATGAGTGTATCTCAATAAACAAGCGGTAACACAACCTTCTTCTTTGAATGCTCGTGCGAGACTGAGTTGATTTGTGTGTTTTTTATTCATTTCAAGAGAATAACACAAGAGAGAAAATGCACGCGTGCACGGTTTTGGGGAACACTGGTTTAAACACTATTTTAACTCAAATATTAACATTACCTCTCACAAAAAAAAAAAAAATAATAAAAATAATAAATAATAATAAAAATTTAATTTCTTCCATTATGCCAACATTTTGGAACCACTGTACAGTGTGAAGAGTACACACTGAAAACGCGTTGTCTTATCATACAACTAATTGGACATCCTATGAGACTACGTCCTATATTTGGTTTTAGCCTTAGGATATATTCTTTTCTAATTATGATTTTACCGATTCTTAAGATAAATGTAATTTTCCGATTTTCACAATTAATAAAAACTCGTTAGATATAAATAATACTTAAATAATATTTAATAACTAACTATGAACTATTGATCTCAGCATTGCCTAAACATTATATGTTAAGCTGCTTTATTATCATTAACAATCTACTAATTGATGTTAAAGACAAGTATTAGGCATTTATAGTCCTCAGGGGCCGAGTGTCACAAGGCTATTGATGAAATAAAAAAAAAATTATAACCGAGATGGTATGAAATAAAAAATTATTAACAACCTTGATCGTTTCAATTTGAGGATGCCTAATTTTTATTGGTACACAGATAAGGTGTTCCAACACCAACCTTCAAGGTCACTTTCTGAGCCGATTTAACGATGTCCGTCTGACTGGTTATCTGCCCATGTGCACGATGAAATTTGGCTCATACATATGTTTATTTTGGCATAACGACGTAAGCTATTGGAAGTGGTCACGATCGGTCATTATTTCACCTCGGCCCCATACAAATACTAACCGGAATAGCGTTTTAAGGATAACAAATATCTTATTAAGTGCTATACAAAGATAAATCGAAACGCAAAATGTCATGAAGATCGGTCTACAATTAGTCACAGCTTCCATATAAGACCCACTTTCGAAACTCACTTTAACTCGCAAAAAATCGCTCATAAACGACAATATCATTGCAATATTTGACAAAAATAAGTTAATATAAGTAGAAATCATATTAAGGTCCGATATCAGGACTATTTTCGAATATTTCGGAAATTATTTTAGAGTACAAAGGCAATGGTGCAGGGTATCAATTTGTCGGGATTCACAGACTATAAGACAGTGCGACTTGATCCAGCTTCTTTTATTTGTGACCCAGAAAAACTATATATTTTAAATCATTATTTGGCAATGGAGGTTTTTACTGGGTAATTTCAATTATCCCACAAACTTACTATATTTTTTAAAACTCTTATATCTTCTATAAAGGATGTTGATTATTAGAATTTCATAATTACTTCCTAAGTACAGGTCACCAACGTTATACGAGGAATATAAACATATACAGTGAGACCTCGATTATCCGTAGTGGTCTAGAACGGAAATATTCTGGATAATCAATTTTCCCGGTAAATTGAGTAAAAATTTTGAGTGGTATTTTTAATTTTTTTTTATTTATATAATTCGATTATTTATGGATTTAATATAAATGTTTAAATAATATACGTAAAAATAATAATTTTGGGAAAAAACAGTGATTTAATTTTACGCAGTTTCTTAAGAAATTACGTAACGTTGTTTTTTTTTTTTCTTCTTTTTCAAATTCGTATTTTCGTTAACTAGTTTTTCATATTCAAACGAAGCAATTCCCCTTTTTTTCTTTTTATTCCCATTGTGTTTAACTGTTCAACAGCAATCGAAAAAAGTATGCTGAGAATCCCGGATAATAGAGTTAATCACGATTTATCTATGCAAACAAAATTAAATGGATGAAAAAAAAAAAAACAATTACAAATTATCTTTTCCGTATAATCGAGGCCCCACTGTATGTAGTAAATTCAGTAGAAAATTAATTATTTTTTTTTTTTTTAATTATTTCAATCAGATGCAAAATTATATAAAAATTAATTTCAAATGGAAATCCTAAATGTTTTTATTTTAAAATTCATAAATTGATTAACGATTATTTTAAAATAGAAACAAACGAGAGAAAACGATATAGTCGGTCAAGCCCTACCATATGATACCCTACACCATTGTGTACATTATAATTCGGGGAGGGGTCTTTAATTATACTTGGAGTCAAATGTGGACCGATACTCATAAGTGTAAAATAAAACATACAAATACAGAATATTACGTTGATGCTGACATTTATATGAATTTATTCACTTTTGGGTGATTCCCGAAAGAGGGACTTATATGGGAGCTATGGTAAATTATGGACCGATCTTTGTAAAATTTGGCACCAGCATTTATGTTCATATAAAACTTATTTGTGTCGAATATTAACTTGATACTAACATTTTAATGGGATTTATGCCCGTTAAAGTGATATTCTGAAAAGGGGTTTATATGGGAGCTATGGTTAATTATGGACCGATCTATTTAAAAATCGGCACACTTATTTAGACTTATATGAAACTTACATGTGCTAAATTTCATTGAAATATTGCTATCTTTAAGGGATTTGTGATCGTTAAACCCCTTTTTCGGGAGGACATTTGTATGGGGGCTAGTTGAAATAATAGGCCGATCATAACCGATTTCAATAGGCTTCGTCCCTGGACTTTAAGAAACCTGTGTGCCAAATTTCATTAATTTTGGTTCAAAATTGCGACCTGTAGTTTGATTACAATGTTTACATGGACGGACAGACGGACGGACGGACGGACATCGTTAAATCGACTCAGAAAGTGACTCTAAGCCGATTGGTATAAATTAAGGTGGGTCTTAGACCAATGTTTTTGGGTGTTACAAACATCAGCACAAACGCATAATACCCTCCCCACCTATGGTGGTGTAGGGTATAAAAATGTAAATGTAAATAAAGAGTTTTTTTAATTAAAACATTTTATAATCAAGTAACGGCTATATTAAAAATACAATTTATAATAGATTTTAATTTATTTAATAATAAAATTTTGAAAATTTAATTTTAATAATACTTTTGTAAATAAAAAGTTTTATTATGAAAACAAAAACCTTAAATATTTATGTTAAAATGTGGCTCCCTCTAGGGGCTGCTAGCATATATTATTTTCTAACAGAAATTATGTTGCGCTTGCTCAGTTAGTGAATTCATAACAATATGGCTTAAAGTATGCAATAGTTTTTATTTTAATTTATTTTATAAAAAAACTATAAATAAAGAAATATTAGTTGAAAATTAAGATGCCAAGGAACATTTCTACTAAAAGTTATAGATTGTCTTGCAAATTTTGTTGGAGTAGATGTTTAGAGTGTAAAAGTTGTTGTAGGTGTTGTTAGTGGAAAAATTGTTGGGGTTTGAGGTGCTGGAGTTATTGTAGTTGTTGTTTGCGGAGGTGGAGTTGTTGTGGTTTGTGGAGCTGGTGTTGTTGTGGTCTGTGGTGCGGGAGTTGTTGTAGTGGTAGTTTGAGGTACTTGGGTTGTTGTAGTAGTTTGAGGTGCTGTTGTTGTTGTGGTCTCTGGAGCTATAGTTGTTGTTTCGGGAATTGCAGTGGTAGTAGTATATGGTTTTTTATATAAACATTTCTTAAAAGGACCACATGAAAATTTAATTATTTTTATTATTGTATATGAAGGCGTATTATTATTCTCTGGTCTCTTGGTGGTAGAAGTATTAAATGCTTTTTTAAATAATTTAATTTTCTCCACATGTTTATTATGGATTTTCTCAATAATACCACCTATTTCGCCAAATTCAGCTTTTCGTGAGATTTCTATATTAATAGAATCAGTAGGTTGCGGAGTGTTAAATGTTTCATCTGTTTCTTCTGATGTTGTTAAAGTTTCTGTATTTGATGCAGGAATTGTAGATATTGCTTCGGTAGATGCAATTGAATTTACGTGTGGTTCTGCTGGTAGTTGCCTTTCATTTCTCTGAAATTAAACGAAAATATTAATTGTAATAAATTCTTATAAAATTCCACTAAATGGAACTAAAATATCCATGAAGTTCATATCTATACTTTAATTCTTTGACTTTGGTAGTCAATTTTAGTCAAAGTTTATTGAGTGCCTAGAGAAAAAGCCTTTTATCTTTCGATATAGAAGACTACACCCCACCAAAAGCAATGGGTATTAGTATTTGTGACCTCAATATAGAAGAATTTTTAGAGAAATAAAAATAAAAATATGCAATTATGCCCAATAAAGTTTTTCATTTGTCATTTTGGTTCAGCATATGATTGAATTAGAAGCGAACATTTTCAAGGGAAAATATACCAAATTTGAAATACCTTGCAGACATGAACTGGAAATTCCTAAAGAATTACATAGAAGGAACCATGTTCTTGACCTAATTTTTATAGCATATGGACAACCTTTACATAAGTGTATACCCGTAAAGGTATGGGTCTTCAACGCCCTTTTCTCAACCTAACCTACATACATTGCAAAGAACGTGAAACTTATAGAAATATATTAAAATTTTTTAATAGAATGCCCCCTTTTATTTTCAAGGTAGTTAAATACTTCAAACATAAGGAATGTGTTAACTCCAATTACTCTCTTAAACGCCTAAGAATCACTACAAAAAGAATAGATAACAATTTAGCTTTAAAATTCTATATTTAGCTTTAAAATCCAATATTCTGATCTAAACTTATTCCGAAAGTCCGAAAACTTTGGTCCCAATTTACGCGCAGAGAAAAAATAATTCCCAATATGAATGCCCCAACAATATTATTTTCATCGCGAAGATATATTTTTATTGCAAACATCGTTATTGTTGAATATATTTTATTTTAAAACCAATTTTGTTGAAGCAATTATACATTCGTTCTCAATTCACAATTATATTGTTGGATCAGCATGTTAAGCAATATCTTTAAATTAAAACCACATTATTGTTGTTAAAATTTCACGTGCAAAAAAATTATTTTTAATACCTAAATATATTATTGTGTTTGTAATTTTGAATTGAAAACAAAATTTCTGTACAATACAATATACATTATTAGTACTTGCCAATAAGTAAGTATACTTGTTGATTTTTATTCAGTTTAGTGTGCTTCTTGCGTATTAAAAATATATTAGAAAATATTTAATATTTTTAATTTAAATATTTAAAATAAATTATTTTAATTAAAATTAAAATAGAAATAAATATTTTACATAAGTGTTTCAGATTTTAAAAATATTTTAAATGGATAATAGGCAAAGAAAATTACGCAATAGGTTATCTTCGGAGTGCAAAAAAAAGTGTCACCTTGTACGAGTATTCAAGAAATTACTCAGATTTCATCATTCACCGGTGATGAATCTATTCATCTTTTTATACCAAAGTGATTTATTTTATATAACTAAAGTATATTTAGTTTTAATAAAACTTCCATACGATAAATTAATTGACTTTTATTTATTTATTTTTTTTGGCAAAATAATTGTTTCTCGAGACTATAAGTATTTTAATTGTGAATCACCCATATTATGCTGTTTACATGAATAACGTACATTTACAACAAAAATATGTTTGCAGATTAACAATACTTTTATTGTGATTTAACCATTTTAATGCTTAAAACATGAATCAAGTACATATAGAACAATAATATGGTTCCAGAAAAACAATATTTTTATAGTGATTCAATCATATTACGGTGCTACATCTAACCGTAATATAATTTAAAGACAATGCTCGATTATGGTTGCGATTCCCACATGTTTTCTTTTCATGTACAACTCACAAAAATATGTGAAAACAGATGGTCTAGATGTACGGAATAATATTTACATAAGTATACTAAATTTCTAAAATTCTATGCAGATGAAATTTTTAGGAAACAAAGTACCCGGAATGAATAACCTATGATTCGCATGTAGATGTATGTTTGGCTCAAAAATATTGAAACATTATCCTTTAAATAGAGTCCTCGTAATTTGACCAAACTGATGGACTTAATTATTACAAAGAACCCCACGTTATCACTTGAGATATGAAATATACATGTAATCATTACGCCAACAGTGACGTATCAAAATATAGACGGTCACCGTGGTTATTGGAAACTACTTAGTTTTGATATTTTCGATAAAAACTTGAAAATTTAACCAATTGAGTTCAAATTACTACTTTGTTTACTTAATTATGGAACTTTAGAACGGCTGCACCGATTTTTATAAAATTTCACATGATGATAGTAGAGATGTAGGCGAGTTTAGGTTTTGAGCTTGGACCATATAGACTTACAGAGGGCGAGTCCACAGGGTCCCAAAGTTGGACACCTCGAGTATAAAATTTATTTAAAACGATCCTGATTCCTTATATCTGAACCGATTTCAAAGATTTTTATATAGCATTCTGCAAGTTGAGATCTACAAAAAAAATCGTCGTATGCATATATTATCTCTTTTAGTTTAAGAGATATTGAGCTTCAAAGATTAACATTTTTACTTTTTAGCCTGTCTTGGTGAAGTTTTTTCGCTGCCCCAATTTTAGCCCCATTGTTTTAAAATTTTTCTTATTTCATTAAAAACAAATAGAAAAGTTGTGCAAAGAAAGAACTTTGGAAAAATATTTATGGAGTCAAAAGTTACAAGTATTTAAATTTAAACTTTCAAAAAAAGTTGATTTTTTTCCGTTTTTTTTTTTTTTTTGCCAAAAAAGTGGTAACATTCTTTTTCTGTTATATAAAAATTTTCTTAATTAACATATATAATATTTATATTTTTCTGAAAGATAACTAAAGACAAAATACTTTAAAGGAAAAAATGCTTTCAAAAATCGAATTGTGCGAGAACCAGGGTTTCCCAAATTTGACCAATTTTTTCAACTAATTTCGAACTTTCGCTTTAATTTCTCAAATCGCAAAGCTGAAATCAAAAAAAAAGTTATACTTTTTACTTAGTCTGAAATATTTTAATTTATTTCGCAATATAAATTTTTGCTCCCCGTTATCGGTTGGAAAGACATAGCAAAAAATGTAAAAAATCCCATTTTTGGAAATTTTTTAAAGTTTTTTAGGAATTACGGGATTTTTGTAGACAAATCTAAAAAAGTGAATGGTGCTTTAAATTAAGCACTAAAAAATATACTTATGTGTGAAATTTCATTAAAAAATATTCACTAACAAGAATTTTATTGCATAATTAAAAACGAAAAATATGCAAAAAATCACAAATCCATGGCTTCTCAGTGTTTTTTGCAAAAAGTCTTCAACAAATTTTAGTACTTTAAAATTTTTTTTATATATTTAAAAAGAAGACAAATTTTCCTAAACAACGATATATAATAAGTATTTTTTATCTGTCTGACAGATCCAATAGATGGATATGAATTTAGCACTATGCTGAAAAAATTAAAATATTAAGCTTTATTAAAATAATTCTTGTTACTGCATTATCACGAACGGCATTACCATACACATAAACATGAGTTAAAATTGGCCAAATTACTTGAAACCATAAATTTATAATCCTTCAATTGCAAACGCAAAAATACCAATATACAATTGTTGTACATCAATGTTTAGGAAAATTTTAAATAGTTTTAAACATCCTTTTTGTTTAATTTTTATTTATATAATTTTTTTATTTTTATTTATATAATTTTAAAAATCTACAACTTACCCAAGAATTTGGTAGTTTAAATCCTTCCACAATCAAATACTGTGCGAAAATCAAATATATTAATAAAACTGAGTATAAACTCTTTCTCTTATGTAGAAATAAATTTGACATCTTTTTTATTCGCGAAATGTTCTAACTAAATGAGCTATAGTTATTAATAAAATATAAAATTTCATGCGGCTTTTATATCAAAAAAAATAAAAAATAAAACTTGAAAGACAAAGAAAGCAATTAACACCTTCAATTGAACTAGAAAGATGTTTAAAACCAAGCATAAGGAGAACACTGACCTTTCTTAATTATTATTATTTATTCCTTTCTATAAATTAGGTCTTTTCATATCATAGACACTATTAATTAACACCTTTTAATTAGCAATTCATAAAACTAGATTTGGATTTCTTTATTAAATTTTAAATACAATAAATAAATAAATTAAAACTTAACCTAGAAATAAATAGTGTTAAATTACGTATATATGTTTAGGTGTAGAAGTCATAGAAACTTGACTTAGTTCATATTATCAGTTCACTTTAGTGCTAGTACCTCTAAGACTTTTGGGTAAATTTAAATTCAGAGATCTGGCATAACCACCATAACCGCTGCCACTATGACCCATATGACCACCATGACCACCCTCATCATGACTCACAGAATGTGTATGACTAGATGTATAAATGGGTTTGGTAACAATTTCATATGTATGAGATTTGCCCCCACCAGCCAAACCCTTAAGACCCACCACAGCTGCCAGAGTTAAAGCCATTAGAGCAGTCATTAAAGCTTTGCCAGCAATTAAAGCTATGCCACCCATACCCATGGCCATGAGAGTACCTGTAAGAGATCTTTAATATTAAATTGCTTTTATTAAGATTTGTCATTTTTTGTTACCCTTCATCATAAGACCAGCTGCAATTAAAGCTTCCATGCCACCTTTTTTGCCAAATTTATCTTTACGTCCTGTTTCGACTAGAGAACGAGCTTCTTCTATTGTATGATCATCGATTAGTTTGAAACGTAAGTAATGGGTTTGTAAAAAATTGTTGAATTTATTGATAATGTAACCATTTAAACGGGCATCTGGATTATTGGGATAACTGCGGGCCACCTCTGGAAAGAAGAATAATATTAATTAATAAAAAATAAAAAATATGTAGTAGCCAATGAAACAAATTATTTTAGGGATCTCTAATATCTTTTTAAGCAAATGCAGAATATAATAATTATATTCACTTGAGCCATAGTATGGTCCTTCGAACCAAATTATTATAGTTATATTAAAAATATTAATTTCCAAAGTATCTTAGTTCTTATTTTTGATTCAAATTTCAAATTCACTTAATTACCTGCCATTAATTCGGAAGTTTTAATTTCCTTTGCCTTCGGATCTTTAACCACACTTATGCCATTTAACAAACGAAATTCCTCTCTTTCCGTAAGATGCTCCAACAATCTGACCAATTCAAGTTTTAAACACATCCAACTAAAAGCATTATTACACTCCTCCAAAGTACGTTTCAGTTTACTACTGCCTGCAGTTTTTCCTATACTTCCTCCATCTAACAATGATCTTTCGGTTGTAGTAGAAATATCCACCGTAGAAACAGGAGTAGATGATGAAGTATCTATAGATGCCGATTCCGATAGTTTAAAATATAATAGAAATATGGCCAAATAAAATAAATACTCCAAAGTTTTCCATGTTTGCATGACGACAAATGTGAATTGCAATATTGTTAATGTTTAGAGCTAAAAGTTACAAATAAAACTAATATACTCTATTTAATGACAATTTCTTTTTATACTTCCAACTCTCAGTTGGACAATTGAAATTATCCAAATAAAAAAATATCTTAATTATGGTGCGCACTTGATATTTGTGGTCAAAATTCTTTATTTGTATTTTTTTTTTTCTTTATTTTAATTGTTTCAAATACGAGGAATCTCTCTTTTTTCTTAATATATTTCATATCTCCCCTTTTTACAGTTGAAAGTTTCCATCTTAAATTCACTCAAGTGTAGCAACATCTAAATAATGAAAAAACGTCGCCACATTATGTTTTTCTATTTAAATATTTCAATAGCAAAATTCATTTAGACTAAGTGACAAACGAAAGTAAAAACATATTTATTAATTTTTTTTTTTTTTTGGAATTTATAAAAGACCCACCCTATTGTCACTTTCCCTGGAAAAGCAACAGTAGTCGGTCAGTTGTCAACTGACCACTACTAACATATTTTTGGTTTTGAAATAAGTTTCATGCCACGCTTGTTTGTTTCTTTACATATTCTTTTTCTAATTTAGTTTTTCATGCAAAACTAATTAATAAAACATATAAAAAAAACTTTTATTAATTTAAGTTTGTTTACAAAGTTTTGTTTTTATTTTAAACATTTTTAGTTTATCAAAACTAGGAGGTTTTTGTGGGTGTAATATTAGGTTATCAGGGTAGTTGCTGTTATCATATTAATTTCTTTACAAACATCCTAATTTGATTGTTGTGGTGTTGTTTGCGTTAAAAGTTTTGAAATAATTGAAAAAAAAAAAAAATAAAAAATAAGCGCATTTTTGGTTTCCAAGTTTATATCGACCATCAAACTATTTATGTAAAACTTCGTTGTCGTAGATGCTTTTCTTTAAGAAATATCAGCAAAAAAGTATGAAATTAAGCTACAACGGACACTGTGTTTCTAGCTTTTAGCCCATAACTTTTTTGTTTATTAACCGATTTTGCACATTTTCAATACCAAACAAACCTTATATAAGATAAATATTTGTGCCAAATTTCGTCCCCCTACGTTATCCCGTTCGAGCCCTATCCTGCTTTCAACAGACAAACAGACGGACGGACATAGCTAGATCGACTCAGAATCTAACCAGAACCCAGAAAATTTATACTTTGTGCGGTTTTAAATGATTCCTTCGGCATGTTACACACGGAATGACAAAATCAATATACCCTCCATCTTTTTGATGGTGGGTATAAAAATAATAATAAATCTATTTAATTTTGCTGGTGTTTAGAATATGTAAAATACTTATATGTCTCATAATTACCCCTGTTGGGTAGTATTGAATTCTTCATTAACATAGTGGGCCAATTGCAAAATTAAACTAATAACATCGATAGTGGAGGAGTTAAGGTTTCAGAATATTTTCAACAGGAGGGAGTAGCTGAAGCACGGACGGCGTTACAGTGTGGGCCAAAGATAAAAGCATATCGAAGCTTATAACTTTTACAAATATGGATCGATTTTCAATATTTTGAATTCTCCCAAGTAAGAAAAAAATATCCTTACTGTGCTAAATTACTTTTTATAATTTAAAATATATTTGACTTCAAAAATAAATTCATAAAAATTTTTGGCCTTGAGCTTTTTTACAATATTGCCCCATAACTCGAAATTTCTAAACGGGTGCATTTTTGAAAATAAATTAAAATAAAAATAGCTTTTATTTCCGTATGTTTGTCGTTCTAATTTGGATAAATATGTCACTGTGCATAGGTGGGGAAGGTATTGTGCGTTTGTGCTGATGTTTATAACCTCCAAAAATATTGGTCGAAGACCCACCTTAATTTATACCAGTCGGCTTAGAATCATTTTTTAAGTCGATTTAACGATGTCCGTCTGTCTGACTGTCTGTTCGTCCATGTAAACCTTGTAATCAAACTACACAGGTTTCTTATAGTCCAAGGACGAAGCTTATTGAAATTGGTCATGATCGGTCCACTATATCACCTAGCCCCCATACAAATGTCCTCCCGGAAAATTGGTTTAACGATCATAAATCCCTTAAATATAGCAATATTTTAAATTTGGCACATATTAGTTCCATATAAGTTTAAATATGTGCGCCGAATTTCATGAAGATCGGTCCATAATTGACCATAGTTAAACTTCTCTTCAGAAAATCACTTTAACGGGCATAAATTCTATGAAAATGTTAGTATTAAGTTAACATTTGACACAAATAAGTTTTATATAAATATAAATAATAGTGCAAAATTTTACGAAGATCGGTCCATAATTTACCATATCCCCATATAAGGGCCACTTTCGGGAATCAACCAGAAGTAAATAAATTCATATAAATGTTAGTATCGACGTATTATTCTGTATTCGTATGTTTTATTTTACACTTAATACAAGTATCGGTCCACAATTGCCCACAGGTCCAGGAAAAAGAAGACCCCTCCCCGAATTTTTATGCACACAATGGTGTAGGGTATCATATGGTCGGGCTTTACCGACTATATGTTTCTTTCTCGTTTTCATAAAAATAACCTTTGAAAAAGGTTTTTAGCTAGATCGACTCAGAATCTAACTAGAACCCAGAAAATATATACTTTGTGGGGTCTTAAATGATTCCTTCGACATGTTATACACGGATTAACAAAATAAATATACCACCCATCTTTTTGATGGTGGGTATAAAAATTATTACATAAAATAAAAAAAGCTCGAATTATATTCGGCCCGGCCGAATCTATACATCCACCATCAACTTTTTAAAATTTTACGTTATATGGGAGGGGGCGGTAAAGTGGGCAGGAAAGTGGGCGGACCACGCGCATTTTTTGTTTCCGAGTTTACATTTGTCCTTGAACTATTTGAACACAATTTCGTTGATTTTCACCTTATATGGGAGGTGGACGGTAAAGTGGGCGGACCACGCCCATTTTTGGTTTTCGAGTTTATATTGATCCCCGAACTATACGTACAAAATTTCGTTGTCGTACATGCTTTTGTTAAAGAAATATCAGCAGAAAACTATAAAACGGACACCCTGTGCTTCTAGTTTTTAGCCCATAACTTTTTTGTTTGTCAACCGATTTTGCCCATTTTCAATCCCAAACAAACCTTGTATAAGCAAATATTTGTGCCAAATTTCGTCCCCCTACGTTGTCCCGTTCGAGCCCTATCCTGCTTTCAACAGACAAACAGACGGAAGGACATAGCTAGATCGACCAGAACCCAGAAAATATATACTTTGTGGGGTCTTAGACGATTCCTTCGACATGTTACACACGGAATGACAAAATCAATATACCCCCCATCTTTTTGATGGTAGGTATAAAAATAACTCCGCTCCCTGATAGAAAAACCTAGCTCCGTTTGAATTTGTAGGCAGGGCTGTCAGATGTGGCGATTTTTCGCCAAACGTGGCGATTTTTAATTGCTCTTGGCGACTGAATTTTCCGTTTTGCGACATGGCGAATTTTTTGGCGATTTTTAATGAGGTGGCGATTTATTTGGCTAATTTTAAAATGTTATTAAATAGGTATTCGCATAGTAAAACTATTAAGTTTTCTTACTAGCCATACACATATCTATATTAATTTGTCCATACTTATAAAAAATATCGAGTAAAAATTCAAAAGGTATTGTTTGTGCATGATTTTTATTATCTTTTTGGTAATTTTTGCAAATTGTAAAAAACATTTAATGATATTTCGTCCTTGACATAAGACATTTATTAGCAATTTTTAAATACGTTTTATCTTAAATTTATAATTAATTGAAATCAAATGTTTTTACTATTTTCTTAAATATAGCCTGATTTAACAAAAGCATTTTGTATCAAATTTAGAATATGCCATTAATTTTTATTTTTAAGTATTAATTTATGTTTGGATTAAGAATTATTTAGAAATAATATTTGATATGAAATTCAGAAAGTATCACTTTTTTTTCAAATGAATATTAATTTTTATTCGAACTTGAAATTACGTATTTTCAGAAATACCTTTAAGTTATCAAATTAAAAGGCACGAAGCAAGGGTTTGTAAAAACCCCTGATCTCATAGGGGAGAGAAGAGAATACTAAACATTTACATTCACTTTACATCTCTCGTCTGCAAACTCAGAATTGCAGCAAGAAAAATTGCTGTTTATGAACTCCGACTAACAAACTAAAGATCCTTAATTTATAAATTAATTTTTACATCATCTTTTAAATATGAATATTAAGATTTTATGGGCCATAATGAAAAGAAATCGTTCATGAATAAATTAGTTCTTCGAAACAATTTATAAGTTTAATGGGACAAATGTTCGTTTTATAATTTTAGAATTATTCTGTTAAAAAATATAATTAATTTCAATAAATTTTTAAAATTGTTGACCTAAAATTAAGCTATGTATGTCAGAAAAGTGTATTATTCAATTCTTTATTCAATTATTATTACCTACTGAAATTATCATTGACTTTGTTGATGCTGAAATTACATTTTAAAATTATATAAAATTTTAATCATTAAATATTTTAGTTGTTCTTAGTTTTTCTTAAAAAAATATATAAAATTTAATTTGGCGATTTTTGGCGATTTCTGATTAACAATTTGGCGACAGAGGCTCAAAAAAATCTGACAACCCTGTTTGTAGGACGAATAGTTTTATAAATAAATTAGCTCCCCCCAATTTCATTTACGTTGATTTTTTTATTTTTATTTTTTTTTACTAATTTATTACTTTAATCACTATTATTCCATCAGTGTTTTAATCTTTTAGATATCATCAATTTGGCAAATTCTAGTAATTTTATATAATTTGTGAAATTTTTTATTTTTTATACCCACCATCAAAAAGATGGGGGGTATATTGATTTTGTCATTCCGTGTATAACATGTCGAAGGAATCATTTAAGACCCCACAAAGTATATATTTTCTGGGTCCTGGTTAGATTCTGAGTCGATCTAGCTTTGTCCGTCTGTCTGTCCGTCTGCCCGTCTGTTGAAAGCAGGATAGGGCTCGAACGGGACAACGTAGGGAGACGAAATTTGGCACAAATATTTATCTTATATAAGGTTTGTTTGGGATTGAAAATGGGCAAAATTGGTTAATAAACAAAAAAAGTTATGGGGTAAAAACTAGAAACACAGGGTGTCCGTTGTAGCTTAATTTCATACTTTTCTGCTGATATCTCTTAAACAAAAGCATCTACTACAAGGAAATTTTGTATAAATAGTTTGACGGTTGATATAAACTTGGAAAAGCCCTTGTCCGCCCACTTTACTGCCCACCTCCCATATAATGTGAAATATCAACGAAATTTTGTACAAATAGTTAAAGGACCAATGTAACCACCTCCCATATAACATAAAATTAGAAAAAGTTGATGGTGGGTATATAGATTCGGCCGAGCCGAATATAACATTCACGCTTGTTTAATAATTGTTCAAGTTTTAAAAAAATTTTCATATTTTAATTCATGTTGGATTGTAGCAAACTTTTAAGCTTGATTTTTTTTTTTTAAATTTGTGTGCCAATTGGTGCTAATTTTTAAATTATTGCACTTTTCTTTTATCTACAACAATGTTTAATATATTTTTCCACTTTTTTGTGGTAAATTTTATCTAATTAATAAGCAAACTATTAAATATAAAATATATTTAATTAATGTTAAAGCATCAATTAATTAGAATCATAATTATATCGGTAATATGTTTTTGTTTATAGAAATATAAAACCAAATATTTTTAATGCTTTTTAATGAATTTTATTTTATTCAATTTGCTTTGTCATTTTTTTTTTTGTTTTTTATAATTAAATATTCTTTGTTTTTTTATAAATACTTAAAATTAATGAAAATAAATTATGTGCGTGTTTTTGGTTTTTCCATTTACAGCTTAAAAACAAAATTGAAAACAAAATTTTGGTTTTAAGATTGAATTAAAAAAAAAAAAAATAATAAAATTTTCCTTTTAAATATGAAATACAACCTGAGTTCTCTATGTACAAAATAAAATAATAAATAAATTAATAAATAAATTAAATAATTAAAATATTTTTATACATAAATTATAAAAGACTTAGAATTTCAATAAATAAAATTTGTAGAAAATTTTACATTTTCGTAGAAAAATTTTGCTTTCAATTATAAAGCTTGGAATGTTTAAGGGGATGAATGAGATAATAAATTATTTTTTATGATGAATTCAATTTTTTTCTAGATTTTTTTACCCGGAATAAGTTTTTGTTTTTTTACTCCAGGCAGCTTTGTCCAAAATAGCCATTGGTCGTTTATGTTTTGTAGAGGAGTAGTTGTGGGGGGTGGAGTGGAGTGATAGAAAGAATTTTTGGTTTATAGCAGTTAATTAAATAAATAATTAAACTAAATAAATTATGATTACTAAATGCTAAAACTAAGCAAAATATAGTCTTAGTCAAAGTAAAAAACAGGATAGGAAAGAAAAAGACTTAGAAATAAATTATAGATAGAGAAGGAAGAAATAGAAAGAAAGCTAGTTAATAGAAGCTAGCGAAGATAGTTCAGAGTAGAGAAGATAGAATTTAGAAAGGTTGAGCCAAACCGTAGTGGTTGTAGGCCAAATCAGAAGCAGCAGCTTGACCATTGCGGTTCCAGTCGGAATGAACAATTTCAGCGTTCAAGGGACTGCCAGTGATGTAAGCGGTGGTGATGTGTTCCTTCTTCTTGCCCAACAAATCCTTGAAGAAAGTGGCACCTAAAAAATAATACAAAAAAATTAAATATAAATTCTATATTGTTTAAGGAGGAATATTATTGTGAGGACTAGTACTTACCAGCGAAGAAAAGAGCCAAGAAAGAGATAGCCAAACTCTTGAGGGAGATGAACTTGATGATCATGAAGAGAACTTTAACGATAACAGCCTTCTTCAATTTCAAAGCCAAGAGCAAAGGCAACAACATTTTCTTCATTTTCTTGCTGCGGGGTTCTGTAAAAGTTAATAAAATAAAAATTTTTTTTTAATTAAAGTTAAGCCTAAAAGTATGCTTGGAAAATTTAGAGTTAAAAGAAAGCTTTTATTTTTATTTAATTTCAAAAACATTTTGTAGGTTTATTTTTTTATGGTTGTATGGCCGTATTTAATAAATTTATTTAAAGTCAATTGGCAAAACATCAACAACAATAACAAAATTGTTTTAAAAGTGTGTTTTACAGCCGTTTATTAACTGCCATTTGTCATGGTTTTTTGTAGTTTAATTTGTTTAATAATACTTATTTTGTTTGTACTCATTATAATAGATGAACAAATTATTTAATATTTTGCTTTTATTTTAATGTGGTCTTTATGTTAAATTAAATAAGATAAATTTCACTTTTTTTGTTTATTAAATTTCAAAACAGCTTAATGTGTTTAATTAGAAATTAAATGCTGTAATCTGGCGAAATTATTGTCAACAATTGAAATATTTAAAGTGAAAAAAGAGGATTTTTTTAAGTATTTTAAGATCATTTCACTTTTTAGAAAAGAATTTCATTTAGCTTCCCAATAAATTAACATTTATATTAAAATGTTCACAACTACATATTTTCTTTTTTTCATATAACTTTGCTTTAATCTAATTTCTAAAAATTTTTGTTAAAAAATGTATCAATTGTTTTTTGTTGTTTTGTTCAACACATTTGTAGGATTACGTGCCAATTTTTAAAGATTATTATAAATATTTTTGTGTTCATAGAGAAAGTCTTTAAACAAAAAAAAATCAGGCAGAGAGAAACATCAAGTATTTACAACATGTGTCATCGAGGAAAAAAAGGTTGGTTGTCTGAGTGACTTAAACATATTGAAGCTTCTTTTTTTTCTACTTAAAAATGAAGAAGAGAGAAAAAAAAAATTGTTTCCTAAAATTACGTGAGTAGATTTTTTAAAAAAAGTAATTTGGAAATTAAATATTGACTTAATGAAAGTGAACTGAAAAGTTATAAGGAAAGAGTATTAAAAACAAAGTGTTACGAAAGCCTATTACCAAAGTCTAGCTAAGGAAGTCTAAATTATTTGAATATTTTGAAAGCTTCTTTTTTTTGTCATCATAACATTGTGCAAAGTGTTTCAAAAGTTAATAGAAATTTAATAAAGTTTTAATTAGTTTATGTTTGAAAATATAAAAACTTTCACAAAAGCCTTATAAGGAAGAGAATGGCAAAAATTATTAAATAAACAATTAAAAGTTACATAATAAACTATAAAAGCCTTATATGACAACCAAAGATAAAGTTTATTTTTAAACTTTTTTTAATTATTATGAATATTTTAAGCAAATTAGCAAGACCAAATATATATATTTTTATAAAATGTTAAAAACAATTCAATAGTTAAAAACATTTATCTAAAACATGAGCTTAAAATTTTAAGCTTCAACTTATATCTTTCAAGCCTTCAACTTTTGATAAATATATGACTTAAGGATTTAATAAATACTATGTTATTATTTAAAGCTTTAAGGAGGTCTCTAGTTTTTAAAGCTTTAAAATTAGATTATATTTTTTAATGATCAAAAATAGCTTTTAGGAAAGCAAATAAAATATTTGTTATTTATTTATTTTTTAAGTTTTGGAGTGAGCTTATACGTTCCAAGCTTTTAAGGGGCCCTAGATAACTTTTATATTTTTACAAAGTTCAATATTTAAAAAATTTAAGCTTTATTTTAAACTTAAGCTTTGAATAATACCATCTTTTTTATAAGAAAGCTTTAAGTCAGTTTGGAGTGAGCTTATTAGTTCCAAGCTTTTAGAGGCCTTAGATAGCTTTTATATTTTTACAAAGTTCAATATTTTAAAAACTTTAAGCTTTATTTTAAACTTAAGCTTTGAATAATTCCATCTTTTTATAAGAAAGCTTTAAGTCAGTTTCAATTATTTAACACTTTTAGTAAAACCATATTATCCTTTTAATTCTTCATTAATGTCAACTATTTTCTTCACTTTTTTTTGTAATAATTGCACTCATATTATTACTCACCTTCCATGGCACGACCATTGAACTCATCTTCTTCCTCTTCATCGGTATCGGGGAAGGAGAAGTTCAATTGGTGAGATTGCAAATAACGTTCAGCGCGTTCTTCGAAGGTTTCAACAGCTTTGTTGGAGGCACCGAAAGCACGACCGGTTTCAACACGTTCAATACGAAGACCACCAAACAATGGCAATGATGGTTCGGCATCGATTTTATTGATCATGTTAACTAAATCCTTTTCATTGCTATCCTGTTTGGGCAAAGCAACAGCACTGCACACAAAGGTGGCAACAAATACAACACAAACGATTTTAGAATACATTTTGTAATTAATTTTTTTTTTTATTATTTTCTTTTTAAAGAATATTTAATTATTTTTTTTTTGTTGATTTGTCGTTCGTTAATACGATCCTTGACTGATTTGTTTTTTTTTTTTTTTTACTTTCTTAGCACTACACACCACACAACAGTTGGCTTTGAATGATGGAAATGTTTTGTGATTAATGAAGTGTCCACCATGGGTATTTATAATGCGATGACACTTTCGAGTGTTTTGCTCAAAACTAAAATTACACAAAAATTATTGTTATAGTGAATTATACGAAAAAAAAAAAAAACTTTTTCCATATGCCCAAATATGTCTGTCTGTCCGAGTTACTTCTTTCTTTTTAGTTAGTGTCGCCGTCGACGTAAGTCTTTTTTCGGTTTTAAATTTGCTAAACTCACACACACACTTACGGTAGTGAATTGTTGTAGTATTATGTTAGTGTATAAGTGTTTAATACCTTTAAGAATGTATAGCTAGTTGGTATAATTTTTTAATTTTGCTTTTGGTTTTTTGTGCATAAATTAATTCAAAATCGAAAAAAATAATCAATAACCAAAAACAACAATAAACACAATTATAAAATATTTTTCACTGCATTATTTAAAATTTATTCAAAATTTTATAAAGACAAAACAAAACTCAGCTAATCAACACCAGCTAAAATAAGTAAAACATACTCATATGTTAAATAAAAAATTTCATTAATGTTGTCAATAGTTTTGCGTAGTAATTGTTGTTATTGTTGCTGACAACTTCTTTAACAATATTTTTACATACCAGAAAAATAACGGCCAACATACACACACATACTCTACAAAAATAATAAAAAAGTACTGCATACAAACATACATTTATCAAATACTAACTAAACAATTGCTTACAATTACAAAAATTATTCAATGACCATAATAATAATCTTTATCAAAAGCATAGCCAAAAAAAAAAATTTATTTAACCAAAGAAGATATATAGACAGACACATGGACGAATACTATTTTTTGTTACCAAACTTAGTTGACCACGTTCCACAAATTCAAACGAAAGGGAAGTCTAGTTTATTTGTTATTGTTTTTCTGTAACTAACAACTTAGTATTTTAAATTTTTTAAAATTTCATTATTTAGCCAACATTGTAATAGCTAAAATAAAACTTTAAACGCATATTTTTCAATGTCCTATATTTTGTTTACTACAAATAAAATTTCTGTCACCAATAACCGTCTGTCAGTCTGTCCCCCCGTCTCTTCTTCTAGCAAATAGTGTGTTATTTCAATCAATCAATATTCTAGTCATAAAAATTTATTCCATTTCCAATTTTATTTTATTGTATTTTATTTATTTTCAATTTTAGTTAAATGTGCCATTTCATTTCATTGTTGGTTGGTTCTTCCTCAAGTCTTATTTCTTTCTCCCTTCCCCAAAATGTACTGTAGTAGTGTTCAATACCAAATATGTTGTTTGAAATATTTTATACTTATCGTTAGTTGTCTGTCTTGTTTTGGTCTTCATAAATAAACGGTATTTTTTTTTGTCTTGTACAACTTTTTTTAACATTTTTTTATTTTTATATTCTTAATGGCCTATATTTTGTATAATATTTTTATAGTCATCAATTGAAATCACTTTCAATTTCATTTGAATGTATTTTTTTAAGGAATGTTGACAAATGTATTGTTGTTGTAGTTTTGAATTTTATTGGTATAGTAAAATTTTATAATTGGGTTAGTAGGAAGGAAATAGTAAATAAATATTTGCAGTTATTCTGTTTTTATGTGATGTTCTATATAAAATTTTGGTGAATATTAAAATATTTAAATTAAAATACATTTGCAATACTTTTTTTTTTTTTTTTGGTAAATTCAAGATATACGTCACAATAAAATATAGAATATTAATTCTCTAGACAATTTACTATATTTTTGGAATGCTATTTTTACAAATGTAAAATAAATTATACGAATACAAAATATTACGTTGATATTAACAATTATATATGAATTTATACAATTTAGGATGATTATTTAAAATGGCCTTATATGGGAGCTATTGTAAATTATGGACCGATCCTCATAAAATTTGGCATGGTGTTTTCTACTTATGTCGAAAATAAATTGACCAATGTAATAGTATTTATGGAAGCTATGGTGACTTCATAATAGTTGGCACAAAGATTGTTATCTAAACAAAACTTCTTTGCGCAAATCTCATTAAAATATTCCTATATTTAAGGCATTTATGATCCCCTATTCCGGGAGGTCATTTGATAATAAATTTAAATATGATCCGTTTTTGTTCCAAAGCAATTATTTGTGTCAAATTTCATAAAAATGGCTTTAAAACTGCGACCTGTACTTTCTTTACAATGTCAGACATTATTAAATCGACCACCTAGGGTATAAAAATACAAAAACAAATCCATAAATATTTAACAAAAAAACTAATAAATGCTTAAAGTGTTAATTTTAAAAATTAAGCGGTGTAAATCCGCAACCTGATCGAAATACAAAATCTGTTTTCGGTAAGATTTGGAAAGTACCAAACCAAAACCGACTTTTAAAAATATAACGAAAATAATAATATAATAATAATAATTCCACGTATATCCGCTTCCTTATAGAAATTTTGAAAATCTGGCTCCATTAGGATTTGTATGTCGAATAGTGTCTGAAGTTATAAGCGGAACACAAACCTCAAAGTAGAATAATTTATATGATTATTTGCACATCTTAATATATAGGTACATTAGGGTGGCCCCTCTGGTATGGAGAGGAGGTAAGATATCGATCTTCACAAATAATAATTTACTTTATTCTAAGATACCGTTTCTAAAAATGTTCACCCTGATTTTATACTTTTGTGAGCTGGATTAAATTTTAAAAATACCTTTTTCGAATTTTTATGATTTTTTTCATATTTCTATCAGAGAAATAACATGTAAACCAGTTCCAAATGAGTCGAAGTTTTGCAATGTTTCACAAAAAAATTTATATTTAAATTTTTTAATCACACAGAAAAAATTAAATTTTGTATTCTATTACTAAATTTATAAATTCAAAAATTTTTTTTTATTAAAATCGGGTCTATCACTAAATTAGTAAAACCAAATTCAAATTCGGAAATAAGTTATTAAAAAAATACAACATTTAATTATAGTCGGCAGTTTAACTTTTCTTCTGTCTTTCAGGATTTATATTTCAGAACGTTATCATGATATTTGGATAACGAGCAGTTGCACCACTTTATTAAATGGTACTGTTTCAGATTTTATTTTAACACATTTTTTACAAACATAATAGAAATGACCCCTTATAATAACAGAGAAATCATTACATAGGTCCGACGAAATATCCAAGAAAAATTTAGGTCCGAAGTACTAATTACATTATTATCTCCCCATTAACATCCGACTATAGAAAATTATGAAATTTTTTTGTTCCTAAGGTCGGCAGCCATCAAACGGAATGCCAAAAAAACTGCTAATATTAGTATATTTTGAACATTTGCACTAAAAATATAAATATATTTTCATGGAAAAATTTTTCTTACATCACTAATTAGTATTCACTATTGTTAATTACTTCGGTTTAAATTTAAAAATGCCGACTACTGGGACATGCCGAAATTAGGTGAACTTACCCTATTTTATTTCTTATTAAAATATTAGACTATCAAATACGATGTTTGAAAGTTATATAAAATTTAATAATTTATTTTAATAAAAACAATTAACAAAATTTTTGAGCTTTAAGAAATATTCAAATAAATTTATTTTAAAATCAATATTAAGCATGAAATATACATATTTCAAAATAAATGTCTTTTATTTCTTTTTATAACCCCCATCAACAAGATGGGGGTATATTGAGTTTGTCATTCCATGTGTAACATGTCGAAAAAATCATTAATTATATCTTATAATAATATGATATATAATAATTTACTGAGTCCTGGTAGGATTCTGATTCGATCTATCAATGTCCGTCCGTCTGTTTGTCTGTCTGTCTATCTGTTGAAAGCAGAATAGCATTCGAAAGGAAGCACCTAGGGAGGTGAAATTTTGCTTATTAGGTTTGTTTGGTATTAAAAATCGGTTAATATACAAAAGAGTTATGGACCAAGACGAATGAATGTAACATTATTTGTTTTTAATAAAATATTTAATATGTTTTGGAATTTTCGTAATAGTTTTTTTTTTTGGAATGGGTCCTCTTTTTAAAAACTATTTCATTAGTTTTTTTATTCACCTTTAAGTTTTCTATAGTTCTAGACATTTTTGTGGATAGCCTTCTTTTTTGCCGTTTTTTTTGTAGTGATGAAAAGCGAGATTCCCATAACATCAGTGATATGGAACTTCTTACCTGAATGTTGTTAAATATTCTCCAATACGTACTTTTCATCGCCCTTTAGAGGACATTTACAATTTTGAAAAAAAGATAAAGCAAAAAATTTCAATAATCTTTCCCTTTTCTTTTGCCTCAACATTTTTTAGTGTTTTTATTAGGAACTTATTGTATTTTTGGCCGGCTATCAAGACTGTTTTCAAAGATCATGAACTTTTTATATTCGTTTATGGCCCTAAAATTGGTATTTCTCAACATTTGATGCAATGAAAATAGGTATTATAGGGACAAGGAGAGGAGTAAGTCCCATACAAAGAAAATACTAATTTTTGCATGTATAAAGAATAAATTTAATTAAAGTCTTAAAAAGTTATAGAAATAATTTTTATATCATGCTAGTTATATTATAAATATCATTTTCATATCCAAAATTAAGGATTAAAAGGTACTCAAATTTCAACTACAAGTTAATGTATCCTTAAAGGTACCGTCAATACCCGTGAAACCCTGGTACACAGAAAAAATTATTACTGTCTTTTTTCAATTAACTCAGTTGTTTAATTTTTCAGCAAAATTTAATAAATATATTCAAGAAAAAATAAAATAAAAGTAAATTTTGGTATGATTTTACTTCCTATAGACATTTTTAATTCATTTAATCATCTACTTGATTGATTTAATTAATTTATTAATTGGGAATTTTTTTCTGTTTTGTAGTTTTTATAGTTTTTAGTAATTGATATAATCATTTTGGTGAGAGGTGCAAATTTAAACAAGTTTATAATTGAATGAATTATTTTCATATATATTTGTTAATTGGTGACTTTTTTCTGTGTAGCATAGTGTAATTTTCGTTGATTTTATTTAAGAAAAAATATAATTTTATAAACAATTTTATTACGACTATTTAATTGGCCACAGATCTTAAAGTAAATTGGTAAATACATGTAGAAAAATATGTTTGAGTATTTAAGCGATGTCCGTCCGTCTGTCTAGCAGTCCATATTAAACTTTTAATGGAGCTACAAATCGCAGTTCCTGAGATAATATAATTAAAAGTATCGTGGGCTTAATAGAGAATTAAGTTTAAGCTATTTTCATTTGTTTATTTTAAATATATCTAGGAAATAAATTTTTGATTACGATAACGAATGATTTACATATTTTGCTTATTAAACTGATTTAAAACTATCTAAAGTCATTTCAGTTTTTTTCATACATAAAATCTACTTAGTTTTCGTATTTCGAAAATAAAACATAAATATATTCATGTTAAAAATCGCATCAAATAGACATTATTAAATGTGTCTATTTTCCATTTTGAATAAACAGTTAGCCAGCCACTCAATATGTTACCAATAGTCAAATGATTTCTATAACAACTATAACAACCAATATTGAATACAAAATTTCAATATCAAATATTTATGAACATTAGAAGTCATTTATAAGACAATCACGTTTGAAATTCTCAAATATTAAAGAAAAATGTTCACAGCACATTTATTTACACAAGCAAAATCTGATGAGGTTGTTTTGAGAATTAACTCCCTCCAAAAAATATGTATTTAATGTCAATATACTTTAAGCATTGAAAGAAAGTTAATTTCAATTGTCATTATAGCTAAATTTATTTACTAATAAATGAAAAAATAGGCTAATAAAAATATATTAGAAATTAGAATATTTAAAATTAGAAAATAATGTGTTTACACAATATTTATGACTTTGTTTTTTTTTATTAAAAACGAGAGAAAAAGATATAGTCGGTTGAGCCCGACCATATGATACCCTACACCATTGTGTCCATTATTATTCGGGGTGGGGTCTTTTATTAGACTTGGAGCCAATTGTGGACCAATAAAATAAAACATACGAATACAGAATATTTATTACGTCGATGCTAACATTTATATGAATTTATTCACTTTTGTGTGATTCCCGAAAGAGGGTTTATATGAGAGCTACGGTAAATTATGGACGATCTTTGTAAAATTTGGCACTATCATTAATGTTTATATAAAACTTATTTGTGTTGAATATAAACTTGATACTAACATTTTAATATGATTTATGCCCGTTAAAGTGATTTTCTGAAAAGGGGTTTATATGGGAGCTATGATCAATTATGGACCGATAAAATTCGGCACACAGATTTAGACTTATACAAACTTATATATGCCAAATTTCATTAAAATATTTCTATATTTAAGGGATTTATGATCGTTAAACCCTTTTCCGGGAGGACATTTGTATGGGAGCTAGGTGAAATAATGGACCGATCATAACCAATTTCAATAGGCTTCGTCTCTTGACTGTAAGAGGCCTGTGTGCCAAATTTTATTGAAAATTGCGACCTGTAGTTTGATTACAAGGTTTACATGGACGTACAGACGGACGGACATCGTTAAATCGACTTAAAAAATTATTCTAAGCCGATTGGTATAAATTAAGGTGGGTCTTAGACCAATATTTTTGGGTATTACAAACATCAGCGCAAACGCATAATACCCTTCCCACCTATGGTGGTGTAGTGTAAAAATAGCATAAATTTTCAACTAAAAATAAGAATTTTACATTTTTTCCGTAGAAAATAATCTTAAATATTGAATATTTTGGTTAAGAGTTTTATTTTATTTAGTAATCAATAATTCTCATTTTGACACATTCATTAAATGCCTTGCCGTTTGGCGGCTTGTCAGCTTATTTAACTAACTGTTTAAGTCAACGAATGTGACTGAGTATCTGTTGAAATATGAGTAACTAGATATTAAAGTAAACATATGTATGTACAGTGGTGGCCACGAATTTAAGACACGACATTTCACTTATATATTTCTGATAATTTTTACATCTTATCGAACAAATTTTAGATCCATGTTATTTTTTAAAGATCCTAGTAATGTTATGAAAAAAAATCAACAATAGTTTGTTACCTATATTTAGTTTCCAATTTTTATTTACATATTATACAGATTAATACAAGTTTAAGCCTGGTCATGAATTTAGGACATAGGCAAAATAAAAGTTAATTCACAAAAGTAAAGCTCAGCTTCATAAAACAATATTAGTATTTGGTGGGAAATCCTTTATTTTGAATCACAGCAGCGCATCTCCTGGGTAAACTTTCAACTAAGGCCATACAGCGCTCCTTTGGAATGGCATACCAAGCCTTTTGAATTTCTTCCCATAAATCAGTCAAATTTTTTGGCTTTACTGCTCGTACATGCTCCTCAACATCATTCCACAAGTTCTCAATTGGATTGAGATCCGGGGATTGAGCTGGCCATTTCAGAACTGTGATATTATTTTCCTCTAAGCAACTCTTCACTAGGCGTGAAGTGTGCTTAGGGTCATTATCATGCATAAATTTCCACATTAGAGGCATGTTGTCTTCAGCGAATGGTATCATGATGCTTGTCAGTATGTTTTTGTAAATATGCTGGTCCATTTTATTGATAATCTTCTGAATGGGACCTACACCATGCCAGGAAAATGCTGCCCACACCATAACATTTCCACCACCATGCTTAACCGTTTTAAGGGTGTACTTTGGGTGATGCTCCAGGTTTGGAGGACGCCATACGTACTGTTTTCCATCAGAACCAAAGCGACAAAACTTCGACTCGTCGCTCCAAAGTATATTTTTCCAAAATGTCATCGGCTTATTGAGATTTTCTCTTGAAAACGCTAGTCGGGATTTAATATTTTTTTTTGACACAAGTGGTTTACGTTGTGCAATACACCCACGTAAGTTCTTCTCATTCAGACGTCTTCTTATTGTCCTGGACGATATATTAATACCAAAATCCGATGAAATCTCATTTTTAATTTTACTTGAGCTCTTGAAAGGATCTTTAGCAGCTGATTTATAAATTAAGCTATCCTCCCTGGGTGTAGTTTTTTGGGCTCTAGGGTGCTGTTTGACATTTTTGGTAGTGCCATGTTGCTTGATGTGTTCCAGTGCATTGTAAATCTTGGATCTGGAACATTTTAGTAGCTTGGAAATTTCCATTACTGTTTTTCCATCAGTATTCATTTGTTGGATCAATTTTCGCTCGGCATCCGAACTCCAAGTACCTCTGGCCATTTCTAACTAAATATTTTGATGTATTCTAACATTAAATGGAATAAAACATTCATTACTTACCTTTTAGCTTCAAAAAACACCAAAAAATCACTTAAAAACCAAATATTTCTTATATGTTTTAAATTCGTGACCAGCTTCAAAAGCACGTTTTTACGAAAATATAATAAAAACAGCAACAAAATGTATACACAAACAAAACCAAATAACGGTAATTGATCTTAACATTACAGGGTACACTGAAAAATTAACAAAATCTAATTTTATATTGCAGGGTTGTAATAATTATCACAACTTAGTTCGTTACATGTCGTGTCTTAAATTCGTGGCCACCACTGTATGTAGGTGTTTGTGTAAAAGACATGCCATCATGTCGCAGTGAAATATTAATACTCTATTTGTGTGTTATTAAATTAATATTAAAATAAAGTTTCATTTTCTTTTCTATGATGATTGAATATCAAACAATTAAAAAGTGCTAAATAAAGTTAAGACGAATTCTGAATACCCTTCATAGGTTTTGCATACCCAGCAAAAAAAGAGCATACCAATCATTAGTAAAATCATTGATGTTACTGAACCTGAAGTAGTTCCATTTCTGGTGAAACATCAATGAATTTAACACGTGGTTGTCATAGGACGGAAGTGATCTAAAAAGCTGAATAGTATGCGCTTTTGAGGAACACTGAGGTATTAAGTGAAAGTATACCTTTTCATATTTCTTTTTTCATTAGTGAAACAATTTAATACAATTTAGCATACATACATATACAATATACAATACTTACATACAAAACGTTAGATAAATGATATAATTTTTTAACATATTAGGATGTTGCTAAAAAGAACAATTTTAGAATATGAAATTCATAACTTAAAGCTACTTGGTATGTAATGAAAATGCTGTGATTTTAGAACAACTTCTGAAATATTTTGCTGGGTAGTTAACCATATAATTAATTTTACTTAGAGAAAATTATTCATTTGTATAGTACAATATGAAAATGGGAAGATTATTTCAACTTCAATTATTAGAAAATGTCCATTTCAGATGCATGGAGACCTGCTTATTCCCGGGGTAATCAAATTGAGTTTATAAAAGTTTAAAATTCCACATAATTTTATGAATAAGAGGTTATGTGTCCCAATACAATATAACCCCTCAATGTATGCAAAGAAAAAAATCACAAATCTTTCTTACTCCATTGCAAAACGTTTTAACTAATTTAAACTACCTAAAAAAGTGATTGTAGTTTATAAAATAAAATACATTTTAGCACAGGTGTTTTCCCAAAAAATAAGTAAAATACTGTTATGAATTTCATGTTGGTAACAATGTTGATTTTCGTATTTTTTTCGAAATTTGTATAGAAAAGATTTAGAAATTTATAAAATGATATATGCGTTGTTGTACGTGAATAAATTCATATTTAATTGGGTAATTTTTTTTATTGCTTTTTGTATGTCTTTTTTTGTTATTTTGGTAATCTAAGAAACGCACAATAAATATTTATTGAAAAAGTAAATTTTGTCTGAGGGAAATTATGTTTGTTTAAGGAAAGTTTATGTTAAAGTTATTCTGGCAAATGGTATAGGAAATTTTAGTATTGTATTCATTGTTTACAATGTTACACGATTTATTAAGTAGATGCGTCATAACAAAAAGTAAATCTCATTGTTGCACATTAAAAAAATAAATTCAGTGGCCAAAATAAGTATTCGACATACCATTTTATTTCTTATAATTTTGTTGTAATTTATATAATTATTGAATTATTTCGAATAAAATGACAAATATTTATATGAAATATGTATTTCCTTCTATTTTGAGTAATATTTTCTCCCAAATACAAAGAACTTTAATGAGCGGTGCCATTTTTTCAAAAGTATACGAATTCAAACGCAAAACGAGATAAAAAGATATAGTCGGTCAAGCCCAACCATATGATACCCTACACCATTGTGTACATTATAATTCGGGGAGGGGTCTTTTATTAGGAGTCAAATGTGGACCGATACTCATAAGTGTAAAATAAAACATACAAATACAGAATGTTACGTTGATGCTGACATTTATATGAATTTATTCACTTTTGGGTGAATAGTAAATTATGGACCGATCTTTCTAAAATTTGGCACTATCATTTATGTTCATATAAAACTTATTTGTGTCGAATATTAACTTGATACTAACATTTTAATGGGATTTATGCCCCTTAAAGTGATTTTCTGAAAAGGGGTTTATATGGGAGCTATGGTTAATTATGTACCGATCTTTTTAAAAATCGGCACACTTATTTAGATTTATATGGAACTTATATGTGCCAAATTTTATTAAAATACTGCTATATTTAAGGGATTTATGATCGCTAAACCCTTTTCCGGGAGGACATTTGAATGGGGGCTAGGTGAAATAATAGACCGATCATAACCAATTTCAATAAGCATCGTCCCTGGACTATAAGAAATTTGTGTACCGAATTTCATTAATTTTGGTTCAAAATTGCGATCTGTAGTTTGATTACAAGGTTTACATTGATGGACAGACCGTCAGACGGACAGACGGACGGACGGACATCGTTAAATCGACTCAGAAAATGATTCTAAGCCGATTGGTATAAATTAAGGTGGGTCTTAGACCAATATTTTTGGGTGTTACAAACATCAGCACAAACGCATAATACCCTCCCCACCTATGGTGGTGTAGGTTATAAAAAGTATTCGACATATTGTTTATTTGAACATTTCCGATAACTATATCAATTTTCTTATGTTTTTTGTTGTTGGTTTTGCAATTTGTGATTTTGTATAAATAAAGGACCCAAAACAAAGAAACTTCAGTTGAAGCCAAAAACTTCATAATTAATCATTTTTAGCAAGGAAAATAGAAAAATTAAATTGTAAAAAGGGAGTAGAAGCTAAGAAAAATGTCCCACTATATTATTAAAAATAAAAAATGAAAATTAACTGGAAAATAAATCTGAATCAGCAGGCCATTATGGTTTACAAAAGCTGGTTGAACGTAAAATTTTACGTTAAGTGAAACAAAATTACAAACTAAATGCATCGAACATGGCGAAAGATAGTTAAAAATTCTTAGGAATACCCATTGCATTCTAGAAATTTAGATATATTAAAGAAATACGCAATTTTAGAGCCAGGTCTGGTATAAGAAAGCCCACACATCTCAAAAAGAATATAAAATTGAGATTACAATTTGTAAGAAAATATGGCAAGAAGTCAAAAAAGTTCTGGAAGGATGACATTTTTGCAATTGGGATCAAGCTAAATCATTTTGTATGCAATGTGAATGTCCTAGCCTATCGAAAGCCATATACCAATCTAGAAGAGAAAAATAAGGTAGCTACCGTAAAGTACGGTGGTTGAAGTGTTATGGTTAGGGGGTATGTAACATGGTCTGAAATAGGTACTTTAGTATTTATAGATAGAATAATGGATTATCGGTATTATATAGACGTTTTAACATAAAATTCACATAAAAGTGCTAAGAAATTAAGAATTTCCGACAGAGTTATGTTTACAAAGATAATAACCCAAAGCATTCTGCCACAATTATAAAGCTTAGCTTTTTCTGTAACTACACTAAAATTATAAAAAAACCATTATAATCACCAGATATCAATCTAAACGAAAATTTTTAGAGTTTTTATTAAAAAAAATTAAATGTTTGCATTTTACGAATAAAAATAGTATTAAATGGCTATTGTAAGTGCCATGAAACAAAATTGATCCTGAATATAACAAAATCCTTGCCAAACCTATATCAAAATGTTTAAAAGAGGTTATAAAGTGAAAATAAAAAGCTACGTGTTAATAAAAAGTTAAATTTTTGCGATTTCTCGAAGAATAAAGTATGATGTCGAATACTTTTTTTGCCTTGAATTTCAATGTCATTATGGAAATGGCTTTTTAAATTAACTTTTATTTGCATTAACTTCAAAATTTATGTAGATTTGAAATTTTTATGTTCTAATAATCTTTAAACCATTTTTTTACTTAAAAATTCTGAAAAATTGTATTATTTTTTAAAGAAATTAAATTAGCATCGCTTATGTCGAATAGTTTTTTTGACCACTGTATATTAAATTCTAAAACTGTATATTAGATTATAAAATGTAAAAAAAAAAATATTGGTTAGTTTGCTAAATTGTAATGGAGGTTCAAAAAGAGGTATATGGGCAATTCTAATTTTACGTTTACCTTTATAAAACCGACAATTATGTTAACAACACTTGGTGGTGTAATACAACAAAAATACAAGAGCTAAATCTGTTCCATGTGCCAGCAAAATTAAAAAAAGTGTTTGAAACTGATAAGTTTTTTTCCCTCTTTTGACTGCACAGTTTTTGGAAATAAATCTGTAACTTCTGATCGGCTGATGGGATTTGCATAAAATTTGGTATAGGCATAGCAGAAGAGTGAACAATGTTAAATTTGGAAGGGGGACCGAATAGACCCTCAGGGGCGAAGCTAAAGGGGCTCAAAGTTAGGTACCTCTGACATACAAATTGTTTAATCGCTTGCCAAACTTTTGTTCTTTAAAAAAGTTATTAAAATTCCAAAAATATATTATGTTTTTACTTTTTGGCCAATATAAAAACTAAATATAAATATTAAAGTATTGATATCAACTTTTCTTGAATTAAATACCATTTTCGACACATTTAACCCAAAAAGTATTTTAGAATTCTAGAAACATATTATTTACTAACTAATAAATAGAAAAAATAGAACGTGATCATCAGAATTCGAATATCACCTTTTCCTGAATTTAGCGACATTTTCAACCCATTTAACCCAAATGTATAGACGGACGGACAAACGTTACGATTAGGTTAAGTGTAGATATCACATTTCTCTGAATTATGCATAATTTTCGACCCATTAAACTCTAAAGTATAGACGAACGTGTATTACCATTCTGCCAAAAATATCTTAAAATTTTAAAACTTAAATTTTTTACCTAGTAATCAATAAAAAAAATAAAACGTGATCATTAAAATATTGATATCATCTTTTCCTGAATAAATCGCCATTTTCGACCACTTTTACCCCAATATGCGCCTTTTGAATTATTAAATTATACATAGTCTTCACAGAAATATTATTGTTTAATGTTTTATATTTTTCATATTTTTAAGTTTTTTTTTATAAAGTGAAATAGCGAAAATATTGCGAGTTTTTGTAATTTTCCGAATTTATGAAAATCATGTGACACTCGGTAATTATTTTAAGCATTCTTTCACGGAGTTGTTGATGTATATTTTTTATTTGTTTTTTATATAAAAAATTTCAAGTTGCTTCATTAATTTATTATACTTAAAAAAAAGTAAATGAATGGATCTTAAAAAGTTTTCGAAACTCATAAGAATATAATATTTTTCCAATGATTTTTAAATCAATGGAATCATATTTCATCGTTTGTAAAATTTTAAAATTTTTAATAGCCAAAATCGTGAATAAAATCGCGATTTTTACGACATTAAAAGATAGATATGAAATTAAGTACAAATAGCAATTATTGCATCGATTATGCGGCTACTTAATTTAAATGAAATTTGCTAATATAAAATAAAATAGTTAAGTTTTTTATATAATCTTTCATGGATTTCATAATCCCAACAACAGTTTTATGGAGAATAGTGATTTCCTAAATATAACATTATAAAATAAACTAAAAATTTTATAAAAATGATTAGCAGTAATTTTAAATTTCCTCAAAAAACATACATATAGGTAGGTAGTAGGGTATCCAATCGATTAAACGTCCTTCGGTTATCCGGTTAATTTTTGTCGATTAAGTATCTAAACAATTTAAAACTGTCTATTTTCGAATAACGTATAAACCGAATAATTTTGTGTCAAATAACCGGTTAACCGAAATGTAGTTTTTTTTTTGAGTTATAAATTAGAAAATATTTTATTTTCGTGATCAATTTATGTAAACTACATCTTTTTAAGAGGTCTATTACATTCCAGTAAAAATAAATAAAAATAATAAAAGAGGATTCAATATGTATAGACAAAATTTATCTTTACAAAAAAGAAAATAACTAAAACAAATGAAAAACAATGTTATGCATCATTTTCTTTATTAAAATAATAATAAAAATAACAACTAATTTCCTTGAGCCGTTAAAAAAATTTGGATGGTCATTGCAAATTTGCACAAAATCGTGAACATGACATGACATTACACAGGTATCAAAAAATTCAATTCATTGAAAATTATACGAATTTATTCTATTTCTGGATCACAAGTTCAGTATCTTACTGACTTCTTCGGATGCTATTTTTGTTGGGATATAATGTTTTATAAAAAGCGACAATATCTTCAGACATAATTAAACTTGTATCAATAGAAATTCTTAAAACATTACTTTGAGTAAAGTAAATTCAAAGCTACAAAAGTCATAATACTTTAAATTATCATCTCCTAAAAGTAACCAAAAAAAAAAAAAAAATATTAATTTAGACTACAGAATTTTTGGGGGCGAAATCATTCCGATTGCAATTGATAGCTCTTGATATGTGTAATAAATCCTCCAAAGAATTTTTCGTTGGTAGGCAAAATTTTTGTTTTATGACTTAAACTTTTCTATTTTTGCACCGAGATAGTTTCCGATAAATCGAAAAAATAATATCAATATAGTTCAAAGCTAAAATAATTTTGCATAAATATTTAGAGAATTTAACGGGGAATATTTCATTAGAATTTTAAATTCATTTATCTTTTAGGAAATGACATGAAAGTCGATTTAATCTTGAGTTTAATGGGTTAAAATTTTCTACAGATATTTTCTTCGTCAAATTTCACTAAGGGTCTCCAAAGATAAAAAATTCATCCGACTTATCATGTGTTGTTAAAAAAGAAAATTATAAAATTTTCCCACATTTCTTATATAAACTCTTTAAACTAGGCAATGAAATATAATATAAAATTAAAAGTTTTGTACAAATCGTAAACAAAATTAATAATAATTTTATCAATTTCATTTTTTTTGGATAAATGTTTCGCAGTATGAACTTTGGACCTTCGGTGACCCCTAGTGAAATTCGACGTAGAAAATTTATGTAGAACTAAACTCAAGTTTAAATCGAATTTTGTTGAATTTTGTTTAAATGGACTAGAAATGACCGCATATAATCAGAGATAAATTAATAGAAAGTTCTAATGAAATATTGCCATTTTAATGTTCTAAACATTTATGTTAAAATATTTGAGTTTCGAACTATAGTTACATTATTTTTTTCTATTTATCTGAAACTACTTTGGTGCAAAAATATAAAAGTTTAAGTGATCATAAAACAAAAATTTTGCCTACCAGCGAAAAATGCTTTGGAGGGTTTATTACACATATCAAGAGCTATCAATTGCAATCAGAATGATTCCGCCCCCACTCAATGATCCTGAATTTGTCACGTAGTGATATCAATCTTACACGGAAAATACACTTACATGAAAAATGTATCAAATAAAGCGGAATTGGGAGAATATTTTGTAGTATTAGCTAAAAAATTAAAATTTTTCATACAAATAGGAGAAAATAATTACGAAATTATACCCTTTTAAAATAATTTGATCTTATGTTATGTTTCTAAGTAACTATTTCAATAAAATTAATGCTATAATTTGTGTAATTTATATGTTTTACATGTGTAACTAATGTTATTCGGTTAATCAAATAATTTGTCAACAATCGGTTATTAACCGTTCAACTTGAAACCTCGAATAATTATTTGTCGAATAAACCGATTAATATAAACACCCGAATAATTGGATACCCTAGTAGGTTGGTTATAAGGATGATACCAGCACTTTAGAAGAACCGATATCCACAGAGACCATTGGGTCCGTTTATGATTCCTTTTTATTTTTGGGTCCTCTCTCCCCCATAAGATATATGCCTGCTATTCGATTTCTACGCCTACCATTTTGATGCTCGGATATAGTATTTCAATAGTGACCTAGGGTTTTGGCCCCTAAGATGAGTTAAATTCTGAAAGAAAAAAATAAGATCCGAAAAGTTTCATTCTTTTATACGATAGTGCAGGACACTGAAAGAATGTGTTCTTCAATTATTTCTAGCAAAGACTCGTTTCTTTTTCTGTTTTTTAACACAAGATCATGAGACCCTGCATATTTATATTCAAGTGCGCTCACTAAGAATTAAATATGTTGAATTGAGATGTACCTAAAATGTTTGGCATTTTTAAAATTCGCATTTTATACATAAAAGATTAAAAGACATTTTTAATTAAAAATTTTTTATGTATTTTTTTTTTTTTTTCGTTTTCATATGATTTGTACAAAATTATTTATGTATATGTGTGTTTGTATTGTTTGCCGTTTTGTCATTTAATTAATTTAAATTTTTAATTAAAATTAAATATAAAATACTATTTTTTATCAATATAAAGTTAACAATGTTTATGGTTAAATTGTTTGCAATAATAATATTAATTTTGTGTTTGTTTAACTATTTTTATTTTGTTTCTTGGTTAAAATGAGGTTAAATCGTTTCGTTATGGTTAAATTGAACTAGAATGTCACACATAAATATTTACAACGTGTTGTTTAAAATCACGTTTTAATAATAAAAATGTTTTTTTCTTGAATATTTTTAAATAAATTACAATAAATTAAATAATTTA
Source organism: Protophormia terraenovae (assembly GCA_951394005.1). Taxonomy (NCBI): domain Eukaryota; kingdom Metazoa; phylum Arthropoda; class Insecta; order Diptera; family Calliphoridae; genus Protophormia; species Protophormia terraenovae. Next base: position 154,331,238 of record OX596073.1, read on the forward strand.
TATTTATATCAATTTTTTTTTTTTTGTTGTTTTTGTTTGTTTTAATAAATTACTACTAACTAAAGTATTTGTTTCGTTTTAACAAAAGGCACATTTGGTTGGGCATGTTAAAATGCTTGCTTAATTGTTTTTTTTTTTTCATATTCAAAACTAAATTTTAAATTAAAATTAAATTAATTAAAACTTTCGTTTCAAAAAATATATTAGTTCGTTTTAACTAATCGTGCGTTTGGAAAGAATTATTGAGCATTAACTTGACCAGCATAAGCCAATTCTTGAGCATCACCATCTACATTGATGCTACGAGCATAAGGATAAGCTGAAGAAGCACCTGAGGACCAACCACCATTAGCAGCAGCACCATTAGACCAACCAGTATTGGCACTGTAGCCACCGCCTAAGGCACCACCGAATTTGTTACCTAAACCGCCGAAAAATTTCGAACCCCCAACCAAAATGGCCAAGAATAAAGCGATTTTAGCAACAATGATGGCCTTAGTGGTCAACAAAGCCAAACCTCCCAACAAAAGTGGAACCAAAGCGAACAATTTAGCACCAATAGCCAAAGCAATTGGGCCAACCATTTTCTTCAATTTACCACGGCCTAAATTTTTTAAAATGTTTTTAATAAATTTGCTGATAGATTTTTTTGATTTAAGTTGTTTTCTACCTTCATCCAAAGCACGAGCGATTTCTTGAGTAGCTTCAGCGGGTACTTTTACTTCAAGATTATGACTGCCCAAGAATTCGGAAGCACTCTCTACGGCCATATCTAACAATTGACCAGTGCGTTCATCGGCATTTTCGGGCAATTGAGAAAGAACATCAGATTCGCTGAGAGCACGACCGGCACGTTGAACAGGACTAGCAGGATCTCTGTAAGGTGATAAAAGAGAAATAAAAAAAAAGAAAAGTTGAAGATTGAAAAATAAATTGTGATAATAGAGAGGGTGTTAAAGGAAAGTGAAAGTTTTTTTAGATTTATAGTTGTTGTTGTTTTTGTGGAAAGATTGAAAGATAAAAGTTAGCTGATGATCATGCATGCATTTATTGATTTATTTAGAGTGATATTAAGTTTATTAATAAAAATTAGTTTGTTATTTATTTTATTTAGAGAAATTGTTATAAATATTATCATTTTTAAGTGTTAAAAAGTGCTTTCAGATGATAAAGATTTATTCATGCGTGTTATTAAGTGTGTGAATTTCACACACTTTCTTATTTTTAACATTAAGTCTGGGGGAAAAAATTAGCTAAAAAGGTTAATTTTTATATGTAATTGTTTTTAAAGAAATTATTAAAAATATAGTTGTGCTTATTATAGAGTCAAAGGACAGTATTAGGGTGCAATTAATTTAAAGATATTTTGAGACTTATTTTAAAGTTAGAGGAATTACTAGTAGGTTAATATTTTTGAAAAGGGGTTAAATTTTAATGATGCTAATTAAATAGATAGTAGAGTTAAATTAAATATTTGACAGTAGATAAGGTTTACTGAGATTTAAATAGTTTTATGGGAAATATATTTTAAGTATATTTTTTTAATATTCTGAATTTGATTTCTAGACGAATTTTATTCAGAATGGACTTACCTAAAATTTTTAAAATAAGAAATTTTGTTATATAATATGAAGTATTATTAATTATAAAAAGATCTTAATAGTTCTATAAATAAAAAGGTTTTAATTATAGATCAGTATTGTTATCAGTCTATTGGAACTCATTTCCTTGCTTAAAATATTGCTGTCTTTATAGTAAGGAAAATTTATTTGTCTGTTACTTTCTAAACGGTGAAAATAACTTTTGTGAAAATAAAATATTTTTAAATTAATTCCTATACTGACAGTAAAAGGGTAGCAAAGTCCTCTTTAAAGTTCAATATAGGATTGAGGTATAAATATGCATTTCATTTTTAAAATTTATCATTTAAAGAATATCGAAATAATTTTCCATTAATGGAAAATAAGAGTCCTAAAGTCCACAGAGGTTTATTTTGTTTTCTTTAAACTTTTGTTCAATAAATGATAAATAAAATTTAAACGATCTTAAAAATATTGAAGAATATTGGTGGAGAATAAGTTGTGGTTTGACAATATGTACCTTCTCAAGTCAGCCTTTGGTTAAAGTTATGTAAGAGAAAGTAATTGGCTGCTACTTTCTAAATGATTTTTTAAAGACATACAGCAAAAAGCTAGCAAAGTCCTCTTTGAAGTTAAATATAGCTTATTTTTTAAAATTATAAATTAAAGAAAATTTAAATGATTTTCCGTAAGTGAAAAATAAGTGTCCGAACCCCCACAGGGAATCAACAAGTATTTCCTTTAAACTTATGTTGAATTGTTCTTAAATTAATTAATAGCTTTTACGAAATTTAAGACCTATTGTATATTTTGGATTGTGTGGATTGTGTGAGTTGTAGATTTATATTTTCGAGCTTCTCAAGTCAGCTATTTGGGAAAAGATATTTAATTGACAAGTGAAAATGTTGGCTTGGCCGAATATTCACCTTATATGGAAGGTAGGCGGTAAAGTAAGCGGATCACAAACATTTTTGGTTTCCCTCGGACTAACTGTACAAAATTTCGTTGGTGTTTAACGTTATAAGAAGGTTGTGTGGTAAAGTAGGTGGATCAGGACGAGTTTATATTGTTTCTCGAACTATTTGTATAAAATGCAAGTTATACATGATTTTCTTTAAGAGATAGCAGTCGAAATGTATAAACTGAAGTTACTACGGGTAACCAGTTTTACAGTATTTGGACCATAACTTTGTTTATTAATCGATTGTGCCCATTATAATAGGTTAATTCTATATATGATTATTTTCTTCCCCAGGTAATACCTACGAGCACTATCCTGCTTTCAATAGACAGACAGACAGACAGACGGACGGGCATAGCTAGAACGTCTCAGAATCTTATCAGGACCCAGAAAATATATACTTTATGGGAAATTAAATGATTCTCTTCCGACATTTTTGATTATGTTTATCGAAAGTTTTCTAAAGAGAAGAGATATTAAAAATAGTTTTATGTAAACTTTTAGACAGACAAGTGACTATCTCATGTATAATGGATTTTGAAATGACTTAATTTAAGATCTAAGATATAAACTAAAGCCATGTTCATATTTGTCAAATATTAGATCAAATTTGCGTGACCACTAATTCTACAAAAAAAGTGTTTGCCGTTGTTTGATCTTGCAAATGTCTTGCAAGAGAAACCAGCGTAAGACAAGATTCGGTGATGATAAGAAAAAAATATTTTTTTCCATTAAAATAAAGAAGTTAGAAAATATTTTATGTAGTGGTTACGTTATTTTGGTCAAATATTTGACTAGTCTAAACATACTTTAAATAAGAACAAGCGCGAATATATTCGGCCCGGCCGAATCTATATACCCACCATCAAAGTAGGCAGTAAGGTGGGCGGACCACTCCAATTTTTTGTTTCCGACTTTACATTGGTCCTTGAACTATGTGAACACAATTTCGTTGATTTTCACCATATATGGGAGGTGGGCGGTAAAGTGGGCGGACCACGTCCATTTTTGTTTCCGAGTTTATGTCGATCCACCAAGTATACGTACAAAATTTCGTTGGCGTGCGTGCAGACGGACAGACGGACGGACATAGCTAGATCGACTCAGAATTCAACCAGGACCCAGAAAATATATACTTTGTGGGGTCTTAAATGATTCCTTCGACATGTTACACACGGAATGACAAAATCAATATACCCCCCATCTTTTTGATGGTGGGTATAATATAGTTTTTCCCATAACTTTGAAGTGTGTCCTCTCAAAAGTCTTTATCGTCAATGAGATTTTATGAATAATTTTTTGTACTTTTTACAACTTAAAAATAGAAAGAGAACAAAAATTGTGTTTATTTTAAATGCTAATGGGTTTCTTCTATAAAAAAATTACTATTCTTTCTATTTTTATTGCTGTCCCAAAGTTATGCTATAAAATCGTAACATTTAAACTGAATTTTAAAAGAACTTATTAAAAATAATATTAAAGGAAAATTTGATATTCTACCACAAATGTTAATATTGTGGTAAACTACTTTTTATAATGAAAATAGTCAAGTAATGGATTTTTACCTAAATAACGGCTAAAAAATTACTAAGTATTACTTAACATAAAAATGAGGATTTAAATAAAATTGCCTTATATAACTGACAAACTTTTGATAAGATTTCAAATTTTAATATTATTAAGCGACTTTTACCTAGATAAAGGCTAAACAAATTTATTTAGGATGACTTCATACAAAAAAAGAGAACTGAAATAAAATGACTTTATGTAACAGATTCAAATTAAGGTAAATTTTTTCACTAAAAATATAACATTGCTTTCAATATAAATTCAATTTAAATTCATTATATAATAAAGCAGACCACAATTGCGATTGAAAAGAAAATTATATAATTTCTCAAATAAAGCTTAAATCACATAGAAGTGATATAACAAAAAATAAATAAACTTAAGCAGTTTTGTCCAAGGAAAGGCTTCAGAAAAAAATATTCTCACGGTTTAAAATTTATACAAAAAATTACATAATTTTTTAAACTGGATTTTAAACACCTTTAACTAGTTAAAGGCTAAAGACCTTCACAAAAAAACAGGTTAAGCAAATATTTCTCATCCTTTATGGTTTTCATAAAAAAACATGGGGCTCGTCTTATAGTAGATATAAAAAAGCACTTGGCTTAATAAGCAGTTATAATCCATTTTATAATGTCTTGATATTTGATGATAATGAACTTAAGCATTAAAGCATTAATTGTTAATTAATATCCAAGCAGCTAATTAATTTACTTATAGTTTCATGTGTAACATTTTTTTTCTATTTGTGTTTATAACAAACTTTTTTGAATGAATGTCTTTCAATCTTTAATCTTTTAATTATTTTATATCAAATTCACTTGTTAAATGTTCTTTTGTTATCTGTTTAAGATTTTTTCAAAAGTTTTTTTTTTTTTTTTATCACTATTTTTGATTATATTTGTTCATGACTTTTTTTAATTCATATAATTTAAAGAAAACACACACCTTTTGAATGTAACACCATTAATCAATTCGATATTATTACTTCTGGCGGCACGATTAAGGGCTGTAATACCCTTAACAGCCAAACAAGTGGTCATATCATCACTTTCGAAACATGAGCCCAAATAGCGAGCGGCACGTGTGAAGGTAGATTCACTTTCGATTTGATTATCTTGTACACTTGGAGCAGCCCAGGCACAGCTGGCAACCAATAAACAAATTGTAGTTAAAGCGAACACTTTCATATTGATTTATTTTTATTATTATTATTATATTCTCTTGTATTTTGGTTAAGCGTTAAAACACGTCGCGTTTTTAATCCTTTTTTTTTTTGTTATTAAATAATTTCTTATATCCACGGATGTTGCGTGCAACACTTATGATGGTTAAGATGCTTTTGATGTCAACTTCTCAAGAGCAGCTGTCTTATATACAAAGTTATTTTCAAAATACCTCAAATTTCTTATTACTTTTTTTTTAGGTTTAAATTGTTCAGCGACAAAAGCCAAAAAATATAAAATAACTCCATGCAAACTCATACATTAACACTTATACGCTGCAAAACATTACAAAATAATTTACAATACAAACATTGTTTAAATGGATTTTTGTAGTTGTTTTTTTTTTTTTTGTTGGTCTGTGAAAGAAATGCTTAAAACTGTTTACGCAGAGAGCAGAGTAGTCTTTATTTGGTCTTTAAGCCAAGTCATTTAATCACTGCACACACACAAAAATTATCTCGGCCATATTTACTCTCAAAAACTTAAAATAAATGTTACCCGAAAAAGCATAAAAATAAAGTTGTTTGTCTCTGTGTGTTTTCGTTTTTTTTTTTTTACTTGAAGTAGAGGAAGTAACACTTTATTTACTCTTGTTTCATCAAAACTGAAAAAAAGAAAAAACTCAAATTTTTGTTTTACAACTCAAACAATTTAACACGATTTTTGTTTTCAAGCACAATTTTGTGAGAAAATAAAAATTGTGTTGAATATTTCTTTTTTTATGTTAAAAATCAGTCATAAAATGCGTACAAAACACTAGAGGCCCTAGTAAAATAAAAAAAAGAAAACAAGTAAGAATTTTTTAAAAATCGGTTTAGATCGACTGGAAAAATACTGTAATTCTTGTAGACAGCTCAGGTTAAGGTTTAAAGAATAATTACAGAAAGTTAATAGTTCAAAGTCACAGGATGTAATGTATTTGGAAATTTCTTTTAAAGCTCTTTTTCTTGCCAATGTGGTTCACATCGAAAATCTTTTCAAATATATCATTTTGTTTTTATGCTAGAGCACAGAAAAAAGTAATTCAAATTATATTGGAGTTTAATTATATTATTTATTAATACAATTAATTTTCTAACTGGTTTATATTTTATTTTTTAAATAAATTTACAGCTCTTAAGGTTAGGTTAGGTTAGGTTAGAAAGGGTGGCGTATTCACGCCTACACCCAGAGGCCGAACGGCCCATTGTGATCCCTTTATGATAGAAAGAGAGAAATAGAGATATACGAGGATAATTAAGAAATATAAAAGAGATAAAAAGAAGAAATAGTGGAACCTATACCCAATCAATCAGTTATGATTGTTCTTAAGCCATTTTATTCCCATTACAAACCCTATGAGGTTGACAAGTCCTTTGCCATTAACCTCACCTAGTTCATGAAATGTGTGGCTTCCAAACCACTTCAACCTTTTTACGCTGAAGCCCTACACAGTGACAGAGTTTGTGCTCCACTGTCTCTAGCTCCTCAACATCATCGCACGTTCTAAAAAAATCTGATGTGCCAATGTCCCACTTACTCATCATATTCCCTATTGAGAAGTGACCCGTAACCATACCTACTATGACTCTAAGACTACCACGACTCATACCTAGAAGATGCTTAGAATCTGCCAGTTTTAAGCTAGGCCATAATGCTCTAGAAACTCTGCAGTCCGATCTGTCACTCCAGGCTCGATTCGTGTTGTCCAGAGTCCACTCCCTTATGGCCCTAAAGAAGGACTCAATTGGAATCTTAACAGATGACTCTATGAAAGATCTATCTAGCTCCGAGCCACTGCCAGCTAGCTCATCGGCTATTTCGTTGCCAAGAATGTCACAATGACCAGGAACCCAACAGAGTCTCATCATATAGGAATCCATTAAACTTCTCAATTCCCTTCTGCACTCAAGTACCAATCTGGACCTAACAAAATGACTAGTCAGAGCCAATAACGCTGCCTGACTATCAACATAGATAGTAATCTCAGACCCTCGTTCAACATTCCCCTCAATCAAGCCTAGAGCCTTATAAATGCCAAGAATCTCCGCCTGATATTTAAACCAACTTTTAAGACTTTTAACTCAAATTTATAAATAAATAAATAAGGACTTAAAGTTTATTTAGCTTCCAACCTTTCATTAAATAAGAATTTTAAAATTATTTTTTTGAGATATAAAACACTTTATGCCCCAAATTTTACTATGTATAATTCATTTATGAGTCATTGTTTGAAAATAGAAATTTTTTTATATTTTTAAACTGTCATTTTTTGAATCTGTAAGCGTCCTGAGTCAAAAGTTTGTTATTTAAGAATCACTTCCAATATGTAGTATCTGGAATTTCTTCTTAAATTTCAAAATTTAAGATTTCAAATCTAATTTTTATCCGCTTTAATATGCAATTAAACTTTATCTTTTTCGAATATTTTATTTAAAGCAAAAAGGATTTTTTTTTTGGATGATTGAAAATATTCTGAAATAATATTAACGTTTTAAAACACACCACACACCAAAATGTACTTTTTCAATATATTTCTTATAACAAAACTTTCTTTTTCGAACACTTTTTTTAACAAAACGTACTTCTTTACTAATTAAGATAATTTTTTGTAGTTTAATACATATTATGATTGATAAAAAGATTCTTATTATTTTTACTGCTTTAGAAGCAGTGTTGCCAGTTTAGCCTTGTTAAAGCTAAATCTAGCCTTTTTATTTTGTTTTTAGCCTCAAAATTTTCGTTTTAGCTTCTAGACTTTTCTAGTCTTTTTTAAAGTCTAATTTACCTTCTTTTTTTTCTCAAGTCCTGGCAACACTGTTTATAAGTGAAGGAAAAAAAATAAAAAGTACGTCTTGTTTTACGGCTTGTTTCATGGATGGGTACTGTAAATATTTTAAAATATATTTTTTGGAATTCAGAGACCGTATGTAAGTCTATACAGGAAGTTCAAATTATATTTTTTTTCTCTCTATATTTGCAATTTCAAACCATGAAATATTTTTGAACAAGATACTTTTCATTGTGCTTTTCACATTTTATTTACTAAAGTGTAGAGTAGGATAGAATGGAGAGCATTTGCCGCTAATTCATTTAAAGTGCTCTATTATTACTGTAAAGGAAATCTGTACAATTTATTTTTTAAACTAAATTCTTTGATAAGTATGTTGGCTTTAATATAGAACCTTTTGATCCTGCCTATCTCTAGGTTACGTTATTTTTTTTTTTACTTATAAAATCTGAAATGATCAACTACTTGGAGTAGATTCTCCAAGTGAATGGTGTAGATTCAACTGTCTATATGATGTATGAATGTATGAGATGTTATATTTGACTTTCTAAATGAAGCCAAAACTAAGGAGGCAATATGCATAGAACCAAATATCAAATACTTAATAAAGAATCTTCATTCATTTCAACAACAAACGATGCACATAAAGGCAGCTATATGGACAATAAATCAAAAATGCGTTTTATGACAAAATTTCTACACAACTTTAAAGTACATAATAGTTCACAACATTTGTCGTGGTCATGACTGAAGTCCAAAGTGCAAAAACAATTTAATACTTTTAAATCAATAAAATTTTTATTTTAATATGGCATACATTCGAGTAAAAAAATATCATCTGACATTATAATACAAATAAAGATATATGATATAAAATTTTGTTATGAATTAGTGTAACAAATTTTTCATAAAAATGCAGTAGTCAAGTGGTCAAATTGACAATTTTTCAAAATAACATAATTACTATTATTTTTGTTTATTAAAATTAAAACTTTAAAAGCAAAAAAGTAACATAAATGTACAGAATTATCCATAACATTTACATACATCTTAAAGATCAGAATGTCCATATGTATATTTTGTTTTAACATTTAGCGAATTTTTGCGAATTTCGATTTTAAACCATTTTGATATTTTTCATTTTTAATTATGCAATAATTAAAAATATTTTTCATTTTTAATTATGCAATAAAATTCTTGTTAGTGAATATTTTTGAATGAAATTTCATACATAAGTAGATTTTTTACTGCTTAATTCAAAGCGCTATTCACTTTTTTAGACTTGTCTACAGAAATCCCGTAATTCCCAAAAAACTTAAAAAAAATTATAAAAATGGGATTTTTTACTTTTTCCAACCGATAACGGGGAGCAAAAATTTCTATTGCGAAAAAAATTAAAACACTTTAGATTAAATAAAAAGTATAACTTTTTTTTGATTCCAGCTTTGCAATTTGAGAAATTAAGTCGAAAATTCGAAATTAGTTTAAAAAAAGGTCAAATTTGGGAAACCCTGGTTCTCGCAAAAAATGATTTTTAAAAACATTTTTTCTTTTAAAGCATTTTGTGTTTAGTTATCTTTCAGAAAAATATAAATACTATATATGTTACTAAAGAAAATTTTTATATAACAGAAAAAGAATGTTACCACTTTTTTGGCAAAAAAAGGGAAAAAAATCAACTTTTTTTGAAAGTTTAAATTTAAATGCTTGTAACTTTTGACTGCGTAAATATTTTTTCAAAATTCTTTCTTTGCACAACTTTTCTATTTGTTTTTAATGAAATAAGGAAAATTTTAAAACAATGGGGCTAAAATTCTAGCGAAAAAACTTCACCAAGACAGGCTAAAAAGTAAAAATTTTAATTTTTGAAGCTTAATATCTCTTAAACAAAAAGAGATAATATAGACATGCGATGATGTTTTTTGTAGATATCGACTAGTAGAATCCTCCCATATAAAAATCGGTTCAGATATAAGGAATCAGGATCGCTTTTAATAAATTGTATACCCGAGGTGGCTAACTTTGGGACCCTGTGGACTCGCTCCCTGTAGGTCTATATGGTCCAAGCTCAAAACTTAAACTCGCCTGCACCTCTACTATCAGCATGTGAAATTTCATGGAAATCGGAGCAGCCATTCAAAATTCCATAATTATTTCCATTTCATTTTTTAAATCGCACTCTGTGCGGCGTCTTTGCACTATGTACAGCATTAAAGATAAAACTCATCAAAGATTTACTTTTCCGTAGTATAAGTTTGTTTGTTTTTGTTCGCATATAAAAAATATCATGACACCCTATTACATTTTCATTTATTTCTTCAGAATTCTTGAAGACAATTGTCAACAGAAGAGTAGAAGGGGGAGCATGCGCCACTTTTTTGTTTAAAGTGTTGTATTTTAAAACCGTAAACGATACAGTAACGTTCTTTAGTAATAACAACTTAGATATGATGGCTTATGTTTAAGCCCTTTTGATCCTATTACATAAATTTTTTATAAATTTCTGAAGTGACCCAAATCGACGAAACTACCCCAACCCACGGGGTAAATTCACCAAGTGATGGGCGCAGAATAGTTTTCCTTTATATGATAGATTTTTACTTTATTTTAATATAGTTTTTATTTGAATTCCATTAACATTAGAGAGTATTCTGTGTTGTGAAAGATCTATAGCTAGTAAGCGTCTTACAGCTGATTACGACGTTCATGGAGGATAAGTTTGATCAGCCTACCAGCAGTTTGACGACTGCTCCCAGGAGTCTTGCACAAAAGTTCAATTCTTGTTCATTACTATAAACTTTATAGCACGAAAAAAAGTTTTTGATAAATTTCAAATACTATGAAAGTTATCGCAGAAAATACCCACTATGAAATGTTTTAGAGAGTATTGGAAAAACAGTTAATCACGTCTACCTCTGAACAAATGTAAATTAAAAATATTATAATTTGATAGATGAAAGATCGGCGATAAAGAAATTTTTATTGTGTTTTCAAGATAAATTGCAAAGCTATATGTGCCCCTATGGTAAATGTTCTCCCTTCTACCCCATTGAAAAGTTGCGACTTATATTTAATATCCATTTCAAAGAGGAACAGAGTGATTTCTGCTAACCTTGTGATGTATTTTATTTAATGACGATATAACTTTTGTACTTATTAGGAACTAATTGTAAAATGTCCACATTTACACATGCATATATACATGTATGTATATTTTTAATTGTTTGGACAATTACCCTTATAATATTTGAAATTAAAAGAAAATTACAAAATAAACAATCTTAACCATACATTGCGATACAACCATTAAATTAATTAAAATTTATAAATTCGAAATTAAAATATTAGAAAATTTTCCTCTAAAAAAGACGTGATATTATATGTAAGTATATTAATAAATTTATGTTTTATACTATGTAAGATTTTTTAACAATTTCACTTATATTAATTGAAACTAATTTTTACTAACTGTTACCGTAAAAAAATGAACTTAGTACTCCGATTATATCACTTTCATTCTTAAATTCATTGTATTAATTAAATAGTAAAACTAGGTCAAATTAAACCGATAAACATCGCATATCTTTCACTGCCAGTAATATAATGTAATGTAGGGTATACACAAAATAATAAAAAAAAAAAAAAACTACGCGCAAATTGTTTATTGCTCATGTGCGCCTGAAGAAAGTCACACATAAAGCAAAATGCTAAAAAAAACAGAAACAACAAAACCCACATTTCAATTTCATTTGCAGTACATACTTGTATAATAAAAAAAGAAAAAATACAACAAACTACTTTAAATTCGTTCAAGCTTGTTTCTACTCAGCTAACTTAAATTTTTACACTCAGCCAAAATAAACAGAGATAACAATTTATAAAGATGTCACTCATTCACTCAATAATTCATATAATAATCATCTCTTTTACCGGCTTTAGAAAAACAATATATATTTTGGCCATAAATATCATTCAATGATGTGTGTGTTTGATTAAATAATATCAAGTATACGCCTCTATACAAAAAATTATTAAAAGATGATAAATGTTTATTATTTTATTATTTTCTAAAGCTTTTATTTTTTTAAATTTGTTTGGTACTCGTTGGCATTTATTTATGTAGTATTTCATCATTCTTAGCTTTTTGGAGTCTGAACTTTATTTAATTTTCATAATGTCGTTTAGTGCAATATTTACTCAAATAATTTAAATATTTAGTTGCCTCTTTTTTTTTAAATTTATTATTTGTTTTGTCGAAATTTCTTGCCCTACCTTAAAATTTCCTATTTTTATTTAATTTTAAATGTGTGAAATTGTGAAAATTTTGTTGTTTCTTTGTATTGTATTGTTGGGATGACCTAAATAATTGAATGCTTAGCCGAATTTTATTTTTGTATTTATGTTATGAAGACTGTTGATGTTAAAATGAAGAAAAATTAAGATTTTTGTTTGGTATTTCTATTTGGTTGCTAATTGTGGATTTGTTTAATTTTATATTATTTAAGAAATGTACGCAAATAAAATATATCGAATATTTTTTTTTTTTATTTAACGAACGCCGATAGAGGTTAAAATTTAATTTAAAATTAAATTTTCGAACGGACGTACCTCAATTACGCCCGTCACTTATCTTTTTATTTCCTAATATTTTCTTAATTTGATTATGAATTATTATCAAAAGTGCTCTAGAAAGTAAAAGTTATATTTTTTATATTTTTTATATTTTAATATTTTTATATAGAAATATATGGTAATAGATATATAAATAAATATACCAAACAGTAAAAACAAAAGACTTAGAAAACAAACTTCAATATTTATAAAAATTAAAAAAAAAAAAATGTTTAAGTTAAATAAAATGTATAGTATTAAAAATTACTTATAGTTTTAACTTTATTTTTGAAAAAACATTATAAGCTTTAAATATATAAAATAAATTTAAAGCACTTTTCATGCATATTTTTTTAATTTTAAACATGAAATTTTTATCATGAAAATCATTGTGAATATTTTCATTCAAATTATTTGTTAAAACAAATTATTTTATTATAAAAAACATTTGATTATCTTCTTTTAAAAAATATTTGTTTCACTTTTGATGAAATAAAATATTTTCTTTTTATACCTACCATCAAAAAGATGGGGGGTATGTATATCGATTTTGTTATTCCGTTTATAACATGTCGAAGGAATCATCTAAGACCACACAAAGTATATATTTTCTGGGTCCTGGTTAGATTCTGAGTCGATCTAGCTATGTCCGTCCATCTGTCCGTCTGTTGAAAGCAGGATAGGGCTCGAACGGGACAACGTAGGAAAACGAAATTTGGCATAAATATTTGTCTTATATAAGGTTTGTTTGGGATTGAAAATGTGCGAAATCGTTTAATAAACAAAAAAGTTATGAGTTAAAAACTAGAAACACAGGGTGTCCGTTTTATACTTTTCTGCTGATATTTCTTTAATAAAAGCATGTACGACAACAAAATTTTTTATGTATAGTTCAGGGATCGATATAAACTCGGAAACCAAAAATGGGCGTGGTCCGCCCACTTTACCGCCCACCTCCCATATAAGGTGAAAATCAACGAAATTGTGTTCAAATAGTTCAAGGACCAATGTAAACTCGGAAACAAAAAATGGGCGTGGTCCGCCCACTTTACCGCCCCCTTCCATATAACGTAAAATTTGAAAAAGTTGATGGTGGGTATATAGATTCGGCCGGGCCGAATATAACATTCGCGCTTGTTTTCATTTATTTTGTTCAATCAGATACAAAATTATAATAAATTCAATTGATTTACTCAGAGACCGGATTTTAATACTAAAAATACAATCTTCTTATATTTATTTCAGTCGAAAAACAATCTTTAATGTTCAAAAAATTATAAAAATCCATCATAATTTTTTTTATTTTCATCAATATTTTAATTTATTTCATCATGGTGGAAATAAAAATATAAATATCTTTTGTGATATTTATTTCAAAAGTTGAAAATTATTTTGAACTTTTTTCATCGGATGGAAAAAATTCTAAACAACAACAATTTCATTTGAATAAAAAAAAAAAAAAATATTTTGAAAACAAAAAAAAAGTATGAATAAAAAAAATCATTTGAAATTTTTTTCGAACTGATATTTATCGTTAGTTATTTATTTTTTTCATCATTGATAGATATTTATTTTAAAAATAAAAATCCCTCACATATTTTTTTCAACAAACGAAAAAACATTTTGAACATTAAAAATATTTATTTTGATTGAAAAATAAAACGTTTTCGGTTGCTTGGATTTACTATAAATAGAAATCCTTAATGTTTTTATTTAAATATTTTAAGAAATGGAGATAAAATAATAAGTATTTAATTTTTTATTTTATTCACATGTAACAGCTATGGAAAATATAAAGTACCAAAAGTGACAAAATATTTACACTAAATTTTAAAGAAATTATTATGAACTTTTAATATCCAAAACAAATTTTACTATTTCTTTTTATTTTTTCAATGTCTGAATGTGTCTGATGGAAAAGATGTTTGATTTTATTTGATTAGTTTCTCAAACAAACATTTCAACAAATAAAAATTTTTTCTAAAAATTTTATATAAATTAGAAAAAGTCTAATTTATTTTTGTTTTCTGATCAATAAAATGTGGTTTAACGTATTGGCTACAAAAAATGCAAAAATAACTTAACAGTTTGGAAAACTGATTAAAGAATGTAGCCAAAGAAAATTAAGTTTTCTTTTAAATTTAATTTAGTAAAATTTCTCCAAAAATTTATTGAAATTAATTTAAGGATGTATATTAAAGCACTGCGTTCAATTTAATATTATATCGTTATTTTATTGGCTAAAAGATTTATTAAAAATAATCCAACTTTTTTGAAAATGGAGTAAAAAATTTTACATTAAAAATTTATGGTTTTATTAATTAAATAAAAATAATTCCAATTTTTTTAAATATATTTATAAAAATATAGCATGATAAATTAAGAATTTCTTATATTATTTCCCTAGTTTGAGGATAAATTAAAAAAAAAAATATATAAGAATCAATTTTTATATATTTTATAAGTCAAATTTTTAAGAATTTATGTACTTGAAGATTTTTTTTATTTATTTATTTTTTAAGATCTTAAGTTTAAGTTAAAAAAAAAACAGTGTATTAAAAAATGCTTTCAGAATTTTGTTTTGCTTTGTTGTTCCAATGACTAACGTACAGGCAGTTATTATGTATTTCGATTCGAAAAGAAATTCATTCGAAATTGTATTTAAAATACATTGGCTTTCGAAAATGTTTTCTTTCGAATCGAATTACACAATAACCTCCCAGGTATGTTGAAGCAACGTATTGCCATTGTGCAAACATTTGTGCCGTTTTAAAATTCAACGTACAAGTTTATGGATTCAACTTATTCGTACTTTCTTTTAATGAAAATATTCGTTGACTCAATGAAGCCATACATGGAAATTATACCACAATTATAGGTTTGTTTCGTTATTTTTGTGATAAATTTATTTGTGATTATATTATTAAATTATATTACATTTCAAATTAAATAAAATTTTTCCTAAATTTATTTTACTAAATTGTCTAAATAAACATTATCTTTGATAATATAGTCAGATTAATGTGATAACTTACAGATATGTCGAACATTTTTGATTTATTATCATTGTGTTTGTCATTTACTCAACACTTTTCTTTAAAACACGATATTTCTTGTTGAATAAATATAATATGATTTATTTTCTATTTCTTACGTTACTGCTCTACTACACGCAGAGAAAAAACATGGTTACAGCATGATCACCACAACTATTCAATGATTATATAGCCGTTTTTAATTGATTTAAATATACTGTGTTCATGATAGCAACGTTTATGATTCTGTTTAATCATTTAATGATTACCCACAATCAAAATTTTAATATGGTTCACTGAATTATAATATGTATTTAAATATGTTTATATGAAATCATATTTATGAATAAATCCAATCATTTAGTCAATTCCACAACAATTTAGTTAATTACATAACCATTCATTTCATTTTACAAATTTGGTTAATTCTACAACCATTAAGCCATTAACTTTTAATGCCTTTTGAAAACACATTTTTGTGTATCAGTCCAGTAGTTATAATTCTCATTTAGTTTATATATGAACAAATATAAATTGACAAGTTTTGTTTTTATTCAGTATGATGATTGTACCACGATATGTGGTATATAAATGAATATAAATTAATCATATATATGATAACATGGGATTATATATATGATTAAATTAGTTCATATATATGATAAATTGGAATTATATATATGATAACATGGGATTATATATATGATAAAATGGAATTATACTTATGATGGAATTAGTTCCTATATAAATATAATCTTTATGGTATTTCGGTTACTTTGTGTGGTAATGGGTCCACTTCTTTTTAAATTCTATTTTATTTTTAACTCAGCTTAAAGCGTTATTTAAATATTATTTTTACTGTAACTCAATATATTTCAATTGCACTGAGTTTGGGATACTTTTGTGGACTGGTCTTACTTTTTATATAGCAATACCATTTATTTAATAGCTCTCAGTTACTTTTTTGTTATAATGATGATATGCGAGCTCAGGCCAGTTAAATTAGAATTTGCTGCGCTTTCTAATGGTGGAAAGAAATTTTTTCCGAGAGTCCTCTCCTTTGCCTTCATATTTTTTTAGCGTTTCTATTAGCAACATTTTTACTTTGTGGGTCTTCAGACTCCCATTTAGAAACTTTTTTGCAATACTAAGCAATTTAATAATTGAGTCACAGAGATATGCGGATTTCCCCTTACTTACAGTCTGTAAATGAACTTTTTCTTCGGTATTCAGGGTTCCTTTCGATGATCATTTACATTTTAAGTAACTCAATCCTTACTTAGGCAAGACACATTAAGGGCTTTATAGCTTAAATTATATTCTTTGGTATCTCAATAAACACATGTGTAGTGAATAATCATTGAAAATTTTTTATACTTAAGGTACGCTCAGATTAGGCAAATTTTTGTTTCAAATTTGTTTGCACAAACGTAAACAAAATTTTTCCAAATTAATATGAAATTTATTTTATGGTCACATTACTCAGTTATTTTCCCATTTTTGTTTGTTCAAACAGACTTATATTGTAGTAAAATAGGCAAATAGGTTAACATGTTTTCTGATCGGTCACATTTGAAAATTTATTTTTTTTTTAAATTATTTCATTACACAATAAATTTATTTTTACTAAAAATATAATAAACAAAGAGGATTTAAATTGTTTGGGTTTATTATGTGGAGCAGCTTTGATTGCATTTTTAGAAGAGGAAGAAATCATAAAACAAGATGAAAAGAAAAAGAGTAATGGATTCGGAAGTGGGTTCAAAGACGAAATGAGAAAGGATGTTGTGCGAAATTGAATGTTTGATTTAATGGTTTTTAGTATCCGCTATATTTCAAGATGAAATAGTAAGAATAATTATACCACCATCGTCTATATATATCATAGCCATAGGCTGTGCACGAGCACCACCCATAATGCCTCCAATACCACCATTATCAAGAACATCAAGGCGCAATGAGCCTCATACCTTCCGCCCAGCTCCAACATCTTCTTTTGAAGGTCAACCACCGACATCCCAAACATCACCTCCATAAGATCCTCCGTGATCTTCTTCACCTGGAATAATATATATGATAAAATGGAATTATATATATGATGAAATTATTTTATATATATGATAAAATGGAATTATATATATTATGAAATTAGTTTATATATGATAACATGGAATTATTAAATGATAAAAACATGATGAAATTAAAAGCAATACTTAAGAAAATGTTATAAAACTTACTAAAAGTTATTAATAAGGTTATGAACCTTACTAATAAATTATAAATTGGAATCATAATAAAATGATAAAATGGAATTATATATATTATGAAATTAGTTTATATATGATAACATGGAATTATTAAATGATAAAAACATGATGAAATTAAAAGCAATACTTAAGAAAATGTTATAAAACTTACTAAAAGTTATTAATAAGGTTATGAACCTTACTAATAAATTATAAATTGGAATCATAATAATGATTACGTACAAATATACTTATTGTAACCTGGAATCATATATTACAATCATAGTATGTTGCTCTTAGTTTATGGTCACAGGAACCATATTTTTTCTTTGCGTGTACATTTCCCGTTTTGTTTATTTTTTGAATTTAAAACTGCTTTATGTTCGTTTAATGAAATTCAAAGCTCATGTTATTTTGATATTAAAAATATGAACTGAATTTGTTAAATCAAAGAACTTTTTTTTGAAGCAACAAATTCATACGTTGAATCAAGGAATTTTTTAAAAAATCAAAGAGTTTAATGCAACATACTTCATTTGCTTAAATTACTTTTTTCAGTGAAAGTAGCAAAATTATGAAATAGTTCACTTATTGCAAGATAATCTCTAAATATTTTTATAGTTTAAAACGATGAATTTACTGAAACTAATTTATCGAAAAAAAAAATAAAAAATAAAAAATTATCTTAAATAAAAAACTTTATATCTCGATGACGTATTTTCTCCGGAAAAACTCTGAGTCTATAGGTAGTGAAGTTTATTTCCATTCATCTGTTGAAATTAAAATTCCGAAACCCCTTGGAAATTTAATTTTGTGCATGGTACATTAATATATCATTGATATATAAGCAAAAATGTATTATGGAAATCCTTAATTACCAGAAATCAAGTGTTTATTTCTAAAACAAGTTTTTCATCAAAAAACACTTCCGACTTGACTAAAATTATTAAAAAAAATATGAAAAATTTGTAAATAAAATTGAAATTAAAAATCATAATTCTTTTTAATACGCTCAACAATTATAAAGATTTAATATCTAGCTTAATTTAAAAAAAAAAAAAAAAAACTTTAATTTCCTAAAAAAATTCCAAAAAATTGTTCTTAAAAAAATCATTAAAATTCATAAATTATTTTACAAATCGCGATTTATCGAGAGAATAAGAGTCAATTCAAAATAAAGTTTGGAGGCCTAGTACTTATTAACACCGTGTATCCGAATTGACTAAGCCATCCTGTGCTGCAAAAATTTTTTTATCATTTTGTCAACCAGTTTAATTTATTTTCTTTTGTTATAAATAACATTTAAATATGTACTTTTATTTTTGTCTATTTACAGGTAAGCTTTAAATCACAGTTCAACTTAATATTCATCATATAACAGTCAGGTAAATTGTAGACAAATTTTTATATAAAAATAGCTAAAAAAAAAACTATCTCGTAATCATGCTTATACAAACCAAAAAAATCTCGTTCCATTTTTTTTTTTTTTTAAATTATTATACACAACCAAAAAACCTAAACATACAAATCATTTTAACAAAAGAAACATGACATTAAAAAAACGTCAAGACCAAAGAAAATAAACACGTTTATTATTTTAGTTTTTTGGCGCACAATTTACAATTAAAAGCGTCACTGCTGCACTTGCACTTGTTACGACCACCATACACCATCATACATCCAAACAGTCAGCCAGCCAAACAACCGGCCACCATAACATTTTAAGCAGGTTTAATGGTAAATCTAAAAACCAAAAGAAAAAAAAAAAAAAAAAAACAGGCTGACAAAAACAAAAATTTAACTTTTATTAGTTGGATAAACCATAAAAATACTCATTACTCCATGGTGATGTGCGTACGAGTAACGTCATTTACATCTGAGATACGTGCAAAATTCCAAGAAATACATTACATAACTTTCACTTTATAGTTGACCGAAAATTAAGTTTAAATAAATTGTGGTACAAAAAACAAGCACAAACTGAATGATTAACTAGTTAAGGAATTTTTGCCTTTTTTTTGCTTAAATAAGATTTTGGGTGGTGAAGTTGTAAAGATTTATAAGATTAATTGCTATTACGCGTAGTTATGAATGAAATGATATAAATATCATACATATTTAAATGATTCATATCAAATCATTCATAAAAAATGTTAAATATTTGTAAAATTATTGTTTTTTGTAATATATATTTTTTTGTAAATGCAAATTTTTTGATCTCAACTTGACATATTTGGTGTGTTTGGTATTTTATTGTATAAACAGCTATATAATTTTTAATGTATTGTTTTGTAAAGATGTCAAACAAAATCGAAAGTGATTTTTTTATTACATATTTTAGTTTTTTTTTTGGTTTGTAAAGTGTCCAACAGGTTTATTTAACGCTATTAATTTATTGTTTAAGACTTGTGACGAAATCTTTTGTTTGTGATCACTTCCTAATTGATAGTTATTTATAGTTGTTTAGGAGGGAAATAGTAAATGATAATGTTGATTTTAAGCAAAAATAAAATAAAATGTTTGTGCTGGCTTTATAAGCTGATATTACTTCCTTTATATGAACAAAGTATTACATACTAATTATTGAGTTTTCCGTAAAATAGTTTTCGATAAAGAGGAAATAATAAAAAATGTAAAATAAAATTTTAAATATTTTATTTTTATATCAAAATGTAAGAATTAATTTGAAATCTTAGATTTAACCATTTCTGCAGTTTTTCTTTTTGAGATATTTCTCACATATTGGGAATATTTGTTTTTATTCTGTAAGAAACGTATGTCAACATTTTAATTCGATCCGACTAACAGTTAAAGAGAAATGCATTTATTACACCATTGATATAATATGCAGTCGATGTACTTCATATTAATATATATATATATATATATTTTTTTTTTTAACGCAAAATAATAATAATTATAATGATAATAATTTGAATCCAAAAATAAAAGAAATTGAATTTAGCAGAAATATATATTTTTTTTTACCAAAAATTACATAATCTGGCCTCTTTAGTGCACTTAGTTGTAGCGCCATCAACTTTTTTTTTAAGAATTGGGCTAAAAAAGATTTTTTATGAGAAAGATGTTTATTATAAAATTGGTAAACAAAAATTCAAACATATTCCTTAGAAAGTTTTCATAGATTGACGTTTTTCTTTTATACATTGTAGATTTCTTGGCCATAAAAGTTTCATTTTTTTTTTAGTGTAGCGACTGTTGGAAACATTACTAACCGGCTCGAAGAACCAAATATAAAAATTAGATTTTTGGCATTTTTTGGATACATAAAAACGCATGTAAAAGCTTATAAAAATGAAACCAATGGGTCAATCTTTTTGAAATTTTGTTAAAATTAATTATATTCAAATTTTAAATTTGAAAGAAAAATGATTTTCTTTTTTAATTTTTAATAAAATATTTTTTTGGTACTTTATTATGTTTTCGATAACTTTTTTGTTTAAATGAGTTAAACTCTATTTTATTTTTTACTCACATTTAAGTGATCTTTCTTTTTACTATGACCCATCATTACATTTACATAGGAAAAGTTTATTCGACAATTGTATTATTTTTTTTTTTTTTTTGTTTTCACAATATTTATCCGATGTATTTCCCGTAACATCTGTTATATACAATTCATAACCAGTACGTACTTTTTGACACTTTTTATACAGCATTCATATTTAAAAAAATAATCTGAATAATTTTATCTAGCGTTTCTATTAGGAACTTTTTTTATACAAGGTAAAGAGAAATGTAAAAAATTACTCAGATTCCATCTAGATATGTAGAGATTTTCTCTTAAAATTCGTTTGCGATCGAACAATGTGTAAATAAATTCTTATTTCATTAATCAATATTATTTTTGGTGATTATGACCTCTCGACTTACTGACGGTAATAGCAAATATAATCATTGCAATCTTTTGTTTACAATAAGTCAGAAAAGATTGTTGTTATCTTTTTTTTTAACTTCCTCCTATTTACCACAGGGTCAGTAATGTGGAAATTGTCATCATGCTCATTGGGGGATAGATGAAATTTAACGTCAAAAAGGTTTAGTTAAATTACTGGGAATAAAATGTGCGTATAAGCCTGGCAATGACAGGAAAAATATATGAACATTTGAACACCTTTCCTCTTCCTAATTAAATTACCAAAAATATAAATATAAGCGACCATTAAATGTTAACCCCTTCATTATCTATATATATATATATATATATATATATATATATATATATATATATATATATATATATATATATATATATATATATATATATATATATATATATATATATATATATATATATATATATATATATATATATATATATAAAGAGTAACGTTACTGACTTACTGATTCATCATCCCATGCCTGAAGCTAGACAGATGAAATTTGAATGGTTGGTCTCCCGCCAAATAGATCCACTAAGACGGGATTTTTGAAAATTCGAATATTTAGGGGGTAAAAAGGGTAAAAACGGGTAAAATCGTTAACCTTGTATCTCTTACACTAAAAGAGATACAAAAAAGTTGAGTAGTTATCGTTATTTATTTAAAAAATAATCGGACAGGTGTCTGATACTTATTTAAAAATCGGCATTTTAGGGAAAAACGGTATTTTGGTACTTTTTTGGCACCATATGTATCTTTGAAACTAATAAACATATAGATAAAATTTACATCGTATTCATAAAATATCAAAAAATGACAAATATGACTAAGGTACTTTTTAGAAGTTCGAACGTTTAAGGGGTAAAAATCGTACCTATTTTTGGTACTTTTTTCATAAAACATTATTTTTTTTATTGGAATATACATGTGAATATTTTAATATGGGATACCACTATAATTTAGAAATTCATTGGAATAAAATTTTTGATACTTTCATGGGTGAAAAAAAGTACCAAAAAGGGGGGTAAAATCGGGAAATTAAATTTTATTCAAACTCAATAATGTATTTTCAATTATATTAAACCTAGAAATATGAAATTAAGAACATGTAGTCCTATGTAAATAAGAATTAACAATAGTGGATTTTGTGGTACTTAAATATACATGGTCCTGTGGGTAAGAATTCAAGATAATGGACTTTGTGGTACTTTTTTGTTCTTCTAATGGTACTTTTTGAATTTCCTGTAATATTTAACCTAGAAACATGAAATTAATGACATGTAGTCCTAACTGAATGAGAATACATAAGAAGGGACTTTGTGGTACTTTTTCGTTCTTCTAATAATACGTCTTGAATGTTCTGTAATATTCATCCTAGAAACATAAAATTGAAGATGTAAGGTCCTAAGTGAATCAGAATCCTTAAAATGAATTTTGTGGTATTTTTTCATTATTCTAATAAACTTGTTCGTAATTTTAATATATAGTTTTCGTTATTCTAATATTAGAAACCTGAAATAAAAGAGATATTGTTATTTATGGATGAGAATTCTCAAGCTCTACTAGTAACATTATTTTACACTAAAAAATAATATAAATACTTTAGTAGTTTTTCCATTGGATAATTCAGTGTGTTTGAATATATCTTAAGATCATTAAAACTATATTTTTGAACAAGAAAAATCTTACGAATTGAATTTTAAAATAAAAAAAGCTTAAGAAATTATATATACCATATCCCAGCAAAAAAGGAACTGAAAAATAGCCAAAAAAAAACCAAAAAATTATTAAATAAAATATTTTGCTATTTTACATAAAGATATGTATATTTTATGTCATGTACGCATTTTGTTATTTTTCATTATATTTTTCTTTTTTTGTCTTTGCAGTATGATGACATTTTATGCGACATGTCTGTCATGTCAGACGTAAATATGTATTATACATAATACATTTATAATAAAAATCAAAAAATAACACAGCACACTACCATCATATATGAGAGTACAACTTAATATATAATACATATGGTGTAGTTAACCCATTAACCAAATGCTCTGTGAACAAAAATGTTTCACAGAAAATATATTCGTTTATTTAAGTAGTATATAGTTTAAAAACACGTTTTTTTAAACCTTCATACAAAAGTATGAAGAAGAGTGCGTCCAGGCCCAACGCCATCATTGTCAATGCTGTCGGTCTGTCATGGCATGCATCGTTAATTCTTAAAAACCACTAAAAGTAAAAAAATGATTTTGAGTAGTTTTATTTTAACCTGTCTTTAAATCATTCATGACCATTCATTCATTATTCCCTCATAGATAATGATGTGTAAAGTTTTTATTTTTATCGTAAAAACTAAAGTGAAATGAAATGTTTATTTTACTTATTTGGTTTTTAAGCATCAATTAAACCACTTTTATTTTCAGTTTTAATCAAGTGCTTGTCCAATGGTTAATTTAACGAAAGTGTTTTTTTTCTAACAATGAATGCTTTTATTTGTTTATTTAGTTTTGAAATATTTTTACTCGTTTATTTATTGAGGTAATAGAAATAAAATAGCTTTCTTTAAAAAACCGTTAAAAATATTCTTATGATTCATTTACACCGTTAAACAAGCTTTTAATTGAGAAGTATGCAATATTTTGTTAGGGATTTTATGGATTTTATTTAATAAACAAAAATGTTTATATGTATAATGAGTTGAATTGTTAATAATTTTTACCTAGCTTTCTTTAGCAAATATTTGAATCCGAAGTTGTCAATCTTACTTTGATTTTAAATATTTTAAGACCTTGTGATTTTTTTTTTTTATTAAAGAAATATATTTTGGCAGATCTAGTTCAACACTTCGATTCTTAAAGCGTAAACTTTGGACTCAAAACTATACATGTTTCCGTGGGGACCTGCTACGAAGGGTGGATTATAATAATAAAAATAATTAATTTTAAAAGACCAAATAAATTAAAATTTATTAGTTACGAAATTTATTTATTTATTTATTTATTTATTTATTTATTTATTTATTAGTTCATAAAGTAATATAAAAGCCATCCAGGCCAAAAACATATTACATAGCAAATTAAACCTGAGTTATAATTACATTATATACATATTTAAAAAAAAATAAATCATAAAAAACTGATTAGTTAAGCAATAAATCAATATTCAATATTTAATATTTGGCTCCCCAGCCGACAAATTAAATTAATACAATATAAAGAATAACAAATTCGCAGTCCAAAAAATATAGTCCGATTGCATCAGAAACAACTCCATAACATAAAAAAATCTATAAAAGAGAAACAACAATGTAGTTAAACAGTTTCAGACGAAAAGCGTTATTAGATTGTGAGAAAATTCTTAGTTCATAAGGCAGGCAATTCCACCAACGAGCAATACGCACAGCAAAAGATCTACCAAATTTAGAACACCTAATCCTAGGTATGAGTATTTGCTTATTCCTAGCCGAACGAGAGAAACAAAAACGATTGCACAATTGCGTAACAATACCATTCCTAAATGTCCTATAAAAAAAGAAAAGATTGCGAAATTTGACAAATTCAAAAAATGGACAGCCAAGAAATCGAACTACAAACTCAGAAATATGATCACGCATACGAATGTTGTACACATATCTCACAATTGAATTGACAACACGTTTTAGTTTACCTAAATTGAAAGAGGTCGTACCAGATATAACCTCCAGACCATATAAAATGTGTGGCATTAATAACGCATTAGCTAACCGGAATCTAATCCATAAAGGTAAGTAAATATTAGTCGAATAAATTCTTCGCAAAATAAAGGAAACCTTACGTTGAACAAGTGCAATATGGGATTCAAAATTAAGCTATCTATGCTGACTTACTAGCTCAATCTGACAATCAGAAATCCTTATATTCAAATCAGATATATACCTATAAGAAGAACAAAAAAGCATGGCCTTAGTCTTCAAAGGGTTAATGGCCAGAGAATTCACTGAGGTCCAACGCAAAATATTCTCAAGACAAAAGTTAACATTACATTCCAGCACATCAACAAAATCCCGATCAGTACTGAACAATAACATAATGTCATCAGCAAAGATGAAGGGCTTGCACATACCGCCTAAAACTTCCGGAAGATCATTGATATAAAGCACAAATAGCAGCGGACCCAAAACAGATCCCTGAGGTACACCAGATCTCAAAATAAGGTTGCTAGAGAAGGCACCATTCAAATCAACAAACTGCTGTCTCCCACTCAAAAAAGACATTATAAGTTTACAAGCCGACCTTGAGAAACCAAATTTATCCCTTAACTTAATTATCATAGTAGAGTAACATATAGAATTAAAAGCCTTAGTCAGGTCAAGGGAGACAAGAAGCGACAATTTACCATCATTCTCATTAGATCTAATATCATCTGTCAAGGAAAGCAGCAAAGAAGTGGTACTGAACCCACTACGAAACGCATATTGAGAATGAAAAATACTCCCCCCAGCAAACGACAAAATCTGATTCTTAATTAAATGCTCAACAACTTTGGATAAGGCGGGTAATATGGAGATAGGCCTAAGGTCATCGGGCCCTCTCACAGTTCCCGATTTAGGAATAGGTACTACTCTAGCTATCTTCCACGCTGTTGGAAAAGAGGAAGTTGTTAAAATAGTGTTAACTAAATTTAACGTAATATTGGAAATAAGAGGAAAAATAATCTTAAAAAAATTTATAGGAATACCATCTACTCCAACAGATTTAGATTTAACCCTATTAAATGCCTCCACTAGCTCATTCTCATCAACACAGTGGAAAGAAAACAAATCAACGCCATCAATGAAATCATCAAAATTAACCTCATCCTGCCGCCGCTCATCACAAGCACCTCTCACAAAATATGCATTCAAATCCTCCGCATCCTCATAACAAACCATACCATCTGAAGAAACACAACCAGACCCATTAAGTACCCGCCATATACCACAATTATCAAGACCCCAGAATAGATTAGCATAATACCTTCTCTTCACTCGCCGAATAATTGATTTAGCCTTGTTACGAAGTTTGCAAAAAGTTCTCCAAGTATGCACATTAGGTACTGACTTATAATCGGCAAAAGCTAAGTCCCGCAGTGATCTGGCTAACACAATTTCCCTCGATCTCATCCAACCGTTATCAGTAGAACGAATTATCTTCCTCCTTACTGGAACAAACGAAAACAGCATCTCTAAAAGAGAAGAAAAAATGCTATATTTCTCATCCACATCTACCGAATGAAGGAAACGACCAAAATCAAAATCCGACAAATAAGCTTGTAGCCCAGCCCAATCAATCGAATTAAAATCGCGGTGGACCACAACATTTTCAAAACATTCAATATTCATTCTAAAAGAGGCAAAGATAAACGCATGGTGCGAAACAGAGGGGCATTGTACCTGGCTAGAAAAATTAACAATGGAAAGATCACTAACCAGAAAGAAATCAAGTAGCGAAGTAGATAAATGACACACGTCATAGTGAGTGGGCCGGGAGTTGTGGCAAACCGACAAATTAGTTCTCGTACAAAATGAGCGCAACAGATAAGATTTATTCGCATCAAATTGGTTCAAATTAAAATCACCAGTAATAATAATATGATTATAATTAAGAAAAAGCTCAGAATGAAGGCACTCAAAGGTAAAGATATCAGCCGGGGGTGGCAAATACACAACACCAAACAGTACTTTAATGTTACCAAAAAAAAGTTCAAGAAAAAGTGATTCACACTTATCAAAAAGAGAAGACGTAAACACAACCTTAAACTTAATGTTCTTAGAAACGTAAGCACCAACACCACCCCCTCTACATTGCTCACGATCATGCCTACAAAACGTATAATTCGGTATATCAACTGCAAGCGTAGAAACCTCCTTCTTCAACCAAGTCTCACTAACCGCTATAATTTTCAGTACTAATCGAATTTATCATTTAAGTTAATGAGGTGCTGGCAAATTTAAGAGTTTGAAAATACACTGAAAGAAAAATCGAATACTCAGTGTCAATAGGAAATCTGGCTTATATGTTTAAGTTCAATACTGCATGTTCAAATGTTAACGAAAATCGAAACCAAATCAAGTATTAAATTGCATTATGTTTTTTATTAAATTTGTCAGCGAATGCCGAAAACCTACTAATTCTTGAAACTTGTAAGAACACATCAAGTTGCCCAAACTGTATTCTGTTTGTATATTCATGATTTCGGATTTTAAACCTATAGACTAAAGTCAAAATTTTGATATAAATTAGGTCGAATTAGGTACTTAGACTTATTAAGTGATTGAGCTCGTTTATTTTACAATCATCTTCGCGAAGATACTTTTCAGGAAAGTATAAAATTATATGTTCTTTAGGAAAATTTTTTCTATTTCATAATAAAAATATGGCTTTTCTGAAAAAAAAAAATCAGCGGTTAAAAATTTTCTATGTCAAAGTTACATGACTTTGAGCCCTCGTAGATCAGCTCGTGAAAGGTCTTAGTTTCGGTTGCCGCATTCTGTTTATTAATCTTAACTTTAGGACTTATATAAGATACATTGGCCCCAATTAGATTATTCTATCTGTTTTCTTTTTTAAAATTATCTCCATAAACTTATGTTTAGCAAAAGTAACAAAATATGTTTAGATTCCCAAAGAAATTTTTTTTCTCAGAAGAGAATGAGTGATAAAAAAAATATAAAAATAAAATAATAATAAAAAATTTTCTTTACTCAGTGGGATCCATCGAAAAAATTTTGGTACTAAATCTGTATCACCTAAACTACACAAGACAAATTATCTTGTGGTCATCCTGTTACAATATGAATTAGAGAATATTAGAAACATTTTCTCTCATGCATATACCTTAGGACATATTCCTAAAAAACCGAAATAAGTCGACACAAAATATAATAAATTAAAGACTTCGCCAAACACTTTACAGGAATATAAAAATCTTGGAAATCGGACTTAATTTGTAAAATTAATAATTTTTTTTTAAACTTTTACATACTCTAGGTGGTCAACTTTGACACACTGTATCATATCTCGTATGATTACTGGGTAACCCAAGATAATTTTCTTTTTAAAGACTACGTACTCTTCCACAACTTTCTCATACATTTTAATTTCATCCGACTAATCGTTTAAAACAGGGGTTCACACGATAATTCATTTCGCGGACACTTTCTTAAAATTTTCACTATTCCACGGACTTCCAGTATATGGAAATTGTTTAATAATACAAAAGCAAAATAAGTAAAAAGTAGTTTCCAGGGTCTTCATCGTTAAAAAAAAAACTTCCCTATCACTTAGTAATTGGTCGTGCAACATATGACCGAGAATGGTCATGAGGGAAAGTTATGGACTCGTGTCTTTTCATACTGATCAATTGTGTTCTGTACTACCAGTCGTGATTGTTTTGTCCTTTCACTTTCGATTATCATAGTAGTTCACATTTTTATACCCACCATCAAAAGATGGGTCCTGGTTGGATTCCGTCCGTCTGTCCGTCTGTCTTTCTATAGAAAGCAGGATAGGGCTCGAACGGGATAACCTAGGAGGACGAAATTTGGCTAAAATATCTTATATAAAGTTTGTTTGGTATCAAAGTCGGTTCATAAACAAAAAAGTTATGGGCGTTAATACTAGAAACACAGGGTGTCCGTTCATTTCATATTTTGTTTCTGATAGTTCGTGATTACTTTAAACCAAAACTAGGCCCTCCCACTTTACCACCTACATCCCATATAAAGTGAAACGTCAACGAAATTTTGTACAAATAGCTTAAGAAAATGAACGTGGTCCGCCCACTTTACCGCCCACCTCTCATATAACGTAAAATTTGAAAAAGTTGATTCGGTCGAGCCGAATATTATGCGCTTGTTCTCTCTGAAATCGCTACTTTTAAATTGTAAGGGTCGAATATTTTTGACAGAAGGCAATGACCGTCTATACATTTGGGTTAAATGGGTCGAAAATGGCACTTAATTCAGGGAAAGGTGATGTCAAAATTTTAATACTTACATTTGGTTTTCATATTGATCGGGAAGTAAAAGAAATATTTTTCGAATATTAAGATTTTTTGAGAGAATTCTAATGTCCGTTCATTGTTTGATAAATAATGACCGATCTTCTACACCACCATGGGTGTTTGGGGTATTATGCGTTTGTGCTGATGTTTGTAACGCACAGAAAAAATCTTCGGACCCCATCTTAAAGTATACCAATCGACTCAGAATCACTTTCTGAATCGATTTAACGATGTCCGTCTGTCTGTCGTCTGGTCAACTGGTTGGCTGTCCATGTAAGCCTTGCGAACAAAGTACAGGTCGCAATTTTAAAGATATCTTGATGAATATAATTACAAAATAACTTTTTGCCACAATAAATGGATAAGAAAATATTTGAGGATGCAGGACGATTATTGAGGTACACAATTCATAACAAAATTGATGTTTATATTATTCCGTTTTTTGACAATATAGTTTTAAACTTAGACATTGTTGCGTTACATATACATAACAGTGGGCATTAAGGGGTTAACGTAATATTCTGTATTTGTATATTTTACACTTAGTAAGAGTATTAATTCACAATTGGCTACAGGTCATATGGTCAGGCTTGACCGACTTATCTTTCTATCTCGTTTTTGTATGAAATCTACTGGAGTTTTTTCAAAAAAAAAAAAAAAAAAAATATTTTCTCAAATCGGGCTATACATGCGTACTATTTTTTTCATAATATTAAAGTGGATAATATGTACTATTTTTCAGAAAATTTTCAGAACAAACATCCTGTAACATTTTAAGTTGCATTCCATGAAAGTTGAAAATTAGTATATTTTAGGAAAATTTTCAAAAAATAATAAAAATATTAAGACAAATTATAATTTACAAATACTTTAAGAAAAGTACACTTAAATATCTGTTGACGGTTCCATTTAAAATTTTTACCTTAAAAGACTTTTTATGTAAAATAAATACCCTGAAACTTGATGAAAATTAAATTTTTTACTCTTTTTCAAAAAGTTTAAATTTAAATTTTAACTTTGACAGCTCCTTATAAGAAAACAACACAAACTAGCTTCATGATTTTAATTGATATTGATACATAATTTTGTCTATTTTTATTCGCTAACCAACTTTATTAAAAAAAATTAAGTTTCAAAATTCAATTAATCGCCACTTTTGACACATTTCACCCCAAAGTCCGACCTTGGGAATGGAAAGTAAAATACAATCATTTATTACAGATCATTCGCAAAAGTTAGGACAACTATGAAAAGTGTATGTAAAATTTTAATAATATAATACCTAAATTTAAATTTAACTTTATAAGTTACTTATGCAATCTATAATTTTGCAACTTTGACATACAAATGATAATTATTGGAATTACAAATTTCATAATATACATAAATTTTAATATGCTACTAATTTTTAAAATCAATAATTTTATATCTACAATAATTGTATTAAAAACTTCATAATTTATTTCCATATTTTAGTTTATGTATGTGTGAGTGTAAAGATCAATTCACAATCTATTTAATGTCCAAACTTTAATACTTAATTGAATATTTAGATACTAAGCCCAAGGGACCACACCCTGAGAACTACTCAATCATTTTTAAAATAAGTAGTTGAGTGTCTAGTAAATACTCACAGACCGTTTAGTAGTTGTGTCGTGGGTATTGTGTTTTTGTTGTTATTATTTTTAACTAATGTGTGTAGCTGTTTAATTTCTTTGTTATTAAACAATTTATAAATATTTAATAATTTCTCTTTTTTTTTTCAATTTCTTTCTTAACTGACAAATATGTAGCGAGACATTTAACTTAAAGGTAAATTTAGTGATTTTTTTAAAGATAATTGGAAATTAATTTTTGACAGCTGTCAAAAATAGTAAAACATTTTTAATTGAGGTATTATTTTAAAAACACAAATATTATAAGAAAGGCATTTAGAAATTTATATTTTATTTAAACTTATGTTGAGTTTATTGTTAGTTTAACAAGTTGAACAAATTTAAAATTTTGCTTTATTTTAGAGTTTATTTTGTTGAAATAAATGCAAATAAATTTGTCCTAAATTTAATTTTTCTGTTTCTTTTTCTGTCTTTTCTTCAAATGTTTATTTGTATCTTAGATTTATCAATCCTCAAATTTGTATTTATTGTACATTGTATCAATTTCAAAATATTTATTACTCACATGAAGTGTTCAAATAACAATCATGTTTATATTTAATCATCACGTTGCTATTGGTGAAGGGAAAACATTTATTTCAATGTTAAAATCATGACTTTTTCAGTTCTTTTTTTGCTGGGATTATTTAAAGGTCACAAGATATTCAATAAAAGTAATATTATCTAGTTTCTAATGCTCAGTTTGAAAGCAATTAATATAAATATTTATTTTTTAACATTAACATTATGTTGACATTGGAAGGAAGTACTTAGTGGTGAAAAAGAGCTGCAAATGTTCTTTTTTTAACCCATGGTTGTCATTGGTAGGATGTAATTCTTTTATACTTCCTGTTCAAGTAATTATTAAGAACTTTAAAAAAGTTTAAAATAAGCATTTTGTTCCATTTTTGATGTTGTGAAAATGTTCTTTTTTTGGAAGAACTTCATCGTTTTTTGCTGGGACTGTTTATCTTAAATTGGATGTAGGTATATTTGATTATTTTTTGCTAAAATAAAAATATTTTATCCCTCACCCAATATTTAAGTACTCAAATTATTAAGCAATTCTGTATGTGATTTTTTTTTTCATCTTTAGCACTTTCTCAATAATATTTCTTAAATGTTGACATTTCATATTTGCACAAATGAAAAGAAAATCAATTTCACCTGTTGGAATTTATGCGTTTAACCCAGAAACGCACAATTTTGTTTTCATTGTGTTTGTTGTTGTTGTTGCTATTGCCATTGTGTGTTGCTGATTTGGGTATGTTAATATGTATAGTTAGGAGTTTGGGTGTAGTCAACTAACCACCAACACACCAACCATTGTCACAACCGAAAGCCACCTAAACATACATACATATACTTAAATACATAATTCAAAATCTAAAAAATATGTAAATAGTTATTGAATACTTATAGTAAACTATTGCTATTATTTTATTTTTAAAACATTTTTTTATTCATTTGTTTCTAAGTCAAATTCATTATAGGGCGTTTGTTGCGGCTGGCGGTTATTTGTTGGTTTGGTTGGCTGGTGTTAAAAGTGTTTATAGATTTTAAATTGAACGGCAAAGCACACTTTTTTTTTATTAGTTGTCCTATTTTAAGGTATAATTTTTGTAGTGTTTGTAGCCTTGGGCTTTGAATTTAAATTTTACGAGTATAAATAGTGAAAAAAGTGAAAATATATATTTTTTTTGTATATTTAATATGTGAATTTTTCCTATGTATAATTGAAAGTAAGAGTTAGTGTTAAATAAAATTTTATTGGATTATTAAAATATGAAAGCCAATATTATTTATGAAAAATTTTGAAGTCGTTGATTAACCCTTTTTATATTTGGATTCCATATGGCATCGTGACATTTTGTGGCCATTTATCAAAATTAATATTAAATTTTACACATTACTATTAGTTTAATCCTTCTTAATAACTTATAAAAGAAATTTTTTTTTTTCTTTGTTTTTAACTACAAAATTACTGCAGTTAAAAAATTTTTTTTACAAACTAATTTGTTTGAGTCAAAAGTGCTTGGATTTTTTTACATTTTGTGAAAAAACTGGGATCGAGAGGTTTTGGAGTTGTCAACTCAACAAAATCATACTAAGATCAGCAACTTGAAAGTTTTTGTAAGGTGGAATTATGGACTGATCATAACCAATTTCAATAGGCATTCCTCCATATACCAAAATAACTATTTTTGCCAAATTTCATTAAGATACCTTTAAATTTAAGACCTGCACTATGTTCACAAACGGAAGGACAAACATTGTTAGATCGACTCAGAAAGTATTTCTCTTACAAACATCAGCTCAAATCCAAAATATCACATAGTGGTATAAAGCAAAAATAGACTTTTGTTACTTTTGACTGAGAACGTCTCTCTAACGGGCACATAATTACGTTTTGCTTATAAAATGAAAAGACTAAGCTTTTCGAATATAAGCCAATTATTGAAAAAGTTCTAAACAGAAAATATACGAATATTTAATAAGAAGATATTAATTTGTGACTTAAGGATCGAGAAATAAAATGAAATAAAGTCACCTTAAATTTTCTCTAGATTGCAATAAACTTGTAGTACCACAATTATCCGATTCGACAAATATTAGGTAACTTTTAATCTATTGTGTTAATTTTTTTGCTATCAACTTACATATCACAGCAAATTTCAAAAATGATAGAAACATAGAAATTTTCTTCTCACAGTGAAGCCAAAATTAAAAGGAAACTATTAGAGTGTCCCGTAGACAAACATTTTATAGGAAGACCCTCAAACGATGCGTAAAAATTTGCTTAATAGGGGAAATATTTAAAAAAAATTTTAAAACTGTTCTTCAGTTATCTACCAGCGATTGAAAGTCATGAGTCTTGAACATTTCGTCCAAAAAATAGTATTGAGTTTTGTCTTGAAATGGGCATTAACAAATTTGTAACTTTTATCCAATTATAAAAAATATTTAAAAAAATTTTCACAAAAATGTTTGTCCATAAACCTTCATCAAAATCGATATTTTTCTTAAAAAATGGATAAGAATTTTATAATTTAGTTTCCTTTATGGCTAAATTATTAAAAATTTGCATTGTAGTAAGTACTGTTGATAATATATAATTTTCCAAATTTTTCCAAAAAAATTTTCATCAAAATGCCTTAAAAAGTTTTCTAGCGAAACAAAATCCTATGAGAATAATTTTTTAAATATTTTTTCCATAACCAGCAAAAAGTTAAGAATTTTCTTAATATCCAATGCGATTAAAAAATCCAAACTTTTTTTTACCAAAATGTATGAGACCCATGATTTTTCAGTCGCTGGTAGGAAACTAAAGACCAATTTTAAAAATTTTTTGAATAACTTTTTTGTATTAAGCTAATTTTTGCGCATTGTATGAAGGGTCTTCCTACATCGTAATCTTTGGACATCGGGACACTCTTATGAACTGCCATTCATTTACACATTAAATGATATAGAAAAGGAGTCCCGGATAACGTATTCACTCTGTTAGCTGTCCCAACCGTTTGGGCAACTAAAAAAGAGGCCAACATCCGGTTCGAAGGACCGTTAACAAGTTTGTAAACGTAAGTTGCATTGTTGTCTCTGTTTGACGGTACCATAGCTGTGTTTGTGGACTATGATTAGATACCAACCGGATGGAATACGTATTTTAGGTGACGCTATACACTTTATCAATTTTGGTGTCGTTAAAAACTAAACACAATGCAAATTCCTTTTTTCGATGCACTTTTTAAAGTGTTCTCCCTCTAAATTATTTTTTAATTTCTGAAAATAAACTTAAACACTGGGAAAATATACTGAATAATTCAGTTTAAGCTTTTATGTGACAGAAAGTTCTAGTTTTTTTAATAACTTTTCAGAAAAAACTTGGATACGGCATTGTCACTACAACAATATTATATTCTCATTATTAATTTTAATAATAATGTGTTCATGATAACACTATTTTTGTTTCAAGTTTATCCTTGAAGGTCTACATTTAATAAAAATTTTAATATATTTGGCTACAAAAACTTTTTGTTTTTGAGTATTTTTACCATAAATATTTTTTTTTTTTTTTAATAAAAAAATATTATCATTTCTATAACAGTTTTTTTTTTTTTTTTGTTTTTAAGCCATATTAATATTATTATTCCCATAAAATTAAATATTACAAATTAATATGCTTGCTTTTCAACCATATAGGTGGTTGAAAATTAACAACTTGTTTGTTTTTAAATATATTTTGTTTTCAACGTTTTTTTTTTTTCTCCCTTCATTATAATTCTCATTAAGTTTATATAGGAATAAATATAAGTAGACAATGATTCGCTTTATTTGGTGTGATTCAATAGATATTGATTAACTACTATTAAAGGGTTTAGTTAATAGAAAATATTTTGTATTATCCTGAGCAACTTACGATGACTCAAATAAATAAAATAATTGGGATAATAATATGAAAAGATGAAGTAATAATATAATAAAATGGAATACTAATATGAAAGAAAGGGATAATTTATGATATAATGGAATAATAATAATATAATAAAATTAAATGATAATCTGATGAAAGTGATAATATTGTAGTAAGATGGTATGTAATACAATAAATAATAATATAACATGAAAAAACGAATTATAAAATCGGACTCAATATGACAAATAGAATCGTATCTATTTTTAGTTGCAACCATAATATGCTGCTCTTAGATTATGATCACTAGTACTATATTTTTTCTCTGTGAATGGGTTATTTTGTAAAATTTTATTAAATATTTTTAATGTTTATAATGCAATTTCTAACAAATATTTAATTTTTTACTTAGTTTTGAAATAAAAGCACAGTTTATAGGTTTTTAAAATCAATAATGTCGGACATCTAAGTATTGTTTATAGTTGCACACTCTTGCGTATAAATAGAGACATTCAAATAAAAAAAAAAGTTAGCCACTCGTAATTATTTTGAGTACAGCTTGATCAACTCTTTTTAATTAAACTTCAAAAACATATATGTATTTCCTTTTCAAATTTTTATATTTTCTCAATCAACTTAAAATGTTCAAAATTAAGATTTCAAACATTTCCCATTTAATAGTTATAAAATAACAACATAATTATCTTGCTGATAATTATCTTATTTCGGTCATTGACTCCAACACCCATCTCATGCCAATAAAATTCTCTCCTTGCTCATGTAATCAATGCAAAGATGAGTCAAATTTTTTGCATGACAGGTGTTAAAGTGTGACGGTTAATAAAATAAAACGTATTTACTAAGTATGTATTTCCGTTTAATTAAAATTCCCCTAATACATAAAAAGCACATTTAAAATTTTGCTACTCAAATATTGTGCCAAAAAATAAAATAAAATAATTGTGACCAAACAGTTATTGCATTTACATTTAAGTTTTTATTTTCAAGCTACGAATATCAGCAGCCAATTAAATGAATGAATAATTGTGAATGAACGAAAAATTATACAATTGTTGTGAATAAAATCAAACTACAATAAAACAATAACAACAAACAGTAGCCAATAAAGTTTAAACTAAATGAAAACGTTACAATTAACAGCATAAAATAAAAAAAAAAGCCGTTAGTTTTGATGCGTATATAACTGTGTTTTATTTCTTTATCATAAAAAAAAAAAATTATAATTATAATAGTATGTATATAAAAGAGTGTATAAAAAAGTAAAAAAATAAATAAATTTAAAGAAACATCTATATACATATGTATGTATGTGTGTGTTTTTTGTATAGACGTATTATGCCAAACACATAACAAAATCCACAACGTAACTTCCGCAGGTTTAACTAGAGCTCTAGCGCTGGCATTATTTAATGTCAGTATCGAGGTTTAACACAAGTATCTGCATATATTTAGTACTTGGGTTTATATGTATGTATGTAAATAGTAATATATATATGTTGTTTATATGTATGTATTTAATAAATGTATATACCTATGTGTTGTACTTGTACTAAATGTAAGATGTATTACATTTAGATTATGGTCTAGAGCGTTATACTATGGCCAAAAGTCTCTGCCAGTTTAAAAGATATTCACATTATGACTTACGTAAAATAACTTAATGGACACAATTCAGAAGCAAGTGCATTAGTTATGTATAAGAATAAATACGACTGAATGTACACCCTACAAAAGGTTTGATGAATAATCGAAATATTATTTCATCTCTCTTAAGATGGTGAAAGTGTACACAAATTTTTTCGTGCATCAATGCTTTGAACACTTTCTTTGTTCTGCTGATACCAAGACTGAATAATAATGGCTCTTAGGGTAGGGTATTCAAAACTAAATTAAAACAAAAAAAAATAAAAAATTATATACACATACATATAAAAATCACAATATTTATAACCCATTATTGTACCTGTTGTACTTACATAGTTGTAGTACAATAACAAAAACAAAATATATACTTTGTTGTTGTTGTTGTTAATGCTCTCACAAGAAATTGGATTGGAATTTTTATTACTTTCAACAGGTTTCCAAAGAAAATGTGTTAAAGGGTCTTTTATTAATGCCACAAAAGAGAGAAGAAAATAAAAGTTTACTAAGATAAATTAAAAGATATTACATAGCCAATTTTTAAAAAAGAAATAATAACAATATCAATAATACAAATTATCTTGAAAAGGCCAATAAATTACTATCAATATAATTGATTTATAACAATTACCTATTATTTTTTTTAACATAAAATAGTATAAAATAAAAACTATTAATTTAGTTTCAATAAAGCCATTTACGTTTGTATATATATATATATATATTTTAAATATTTATATTACATTTAAACAATTCCATTGAGTACCACTTTTAAATTGATATTACCCTCTGGCGTTTAATATTTATGATGCGATCAATTATGAATGATCGCAAAATAATTACAACCTCCAGCACCACCAACAATTAGCAGTAAAAGTAAGCTAAAATTAATTGAACAATGGATTAATTGTTTGGTGGGATAAATAAATGTTTCTGTTTACAAACAAAATTTTAAAGCCAATTTTTTAAACCAGCATTTGTATGTGTTACTTGCTTTTGATAGTGAAAGTTTTTAAGGGCTCAAATAAAGAAAAAAATCATAAAATTTGTATAGGTACTCAAAGGGAAAATATAAACTACACATAATTGTGTACTTTAACCATAAAACTTTAGTTATGATTACTTTTAATTAAACTGTATTAAACACGAAATAATTTTTGCTAGGGCTTGAAAGGAAATTTGTATAACTACTTAAGTAAGATATGAAATAAAATAATTATTAATATAATTCTTGTTTAATAAATGGGTATGACCAGGGTAAATGGTACCACTCATAAAAAGCAAATATTCATTAAGGTATGTCTAAGGAATTATTATAGTGAGAGCTCACAAACTACCTGTGAACTATTGCTATCATATTATATCGAATTTATAAAATGAAAATAGGATGGATAGGTCCAGGGGGATAGATAGCCCCCATACAAAGCAAATATTTATTTTCTCATTTCTTAAGTAATAAATAATACTGTGAAAGTCTTAAAAATTTTCATATTAAATTTCGATTAGGGCAGATAGTTAAAATGGGAGCAGTGGCTCCACAAAAAGTAAATGCTAGTTATGACATTCAAAGTAGCAAAGCGCACAGGGAAAAGTTAGTACATATATAACAATAAATCTGTGTTTGTACCTAATCCTGAAAGCTCCAAAATTAAAACAGCTGGTGAATAAAAATTTATGTATTGATTTGAACGAAATATGTCTTGTTTTATTTGTAATAAATATATTTTAACAAGTAAAAAATAAAAATTACATTTGCCCATTTTCAATACCAAACAAACCTTATATAAGATAAATATTTGTGCCAAATTTCGTCCCCCTACGTTGCCCCGTTCGAGATCTATCCTGCTTTCAACAGACAGACAGACGGATGGACATAGCTAGATCGACTTATAATCTAACCAGGACCCAGAAAATATACACTTTGTGGGGTCTTCGACATGTTACACACGGAATGACGAAATCGATATATCCCCATCTTTTTGATGGTGGGTATAAAAACAAAATGAAATACAATTTCATGATTTTATGTTCAGTATTAAAAAAAAATTCTAAAAATACTATTAGAAGAACGAAAAAGTACCACAGAGTTCCCTTATGGATTTTAATGCACTTAGAATCTTATATCTTTAATTTCATACTTCCAGGTTAAATATTTTAGAAAATTCACAAATCACCATTAAAATAACGAAAAAGTTACGCAAAACTTAAGACCATATATTTTTAATTACATATTTGTAGGTTCAATATTACAGAAAATTAAAAAAGTACTATTGGAAGAACGGAAAAGTATCACAAAGTTACTCCTCTTGAATTCATTCAACCATGTATACTTAATTTCATGTTTCTAGGTTCAATATTATAGACAATTCAAAAGATCCATTAGAAGAACAAAAAAGTACCACAGAATCTCCTCTTGTGAATTCTCACTCACTTAAGATTACAAGTACTTAAGATTATGTTTCCAGGTTCAATATTTTTTATTAAAAAAGACCCGCATTACTTAATTTGAATAAAATTTTATTTCCCAATTTTATTCTCTTGTTGGAATTTTTATTCCCCCTGGATGTAACAAAGATTGTATTCCAATGAATTTCAAAATTTTACTATGATCTTATGTTAAAATATTTTTTGGTATGAGTCAGTAAACAGAAAAAATATTTTGTGAAAAAAATACCAAAAATAGGTACAATTTTTATCTCTTAAACGTTAAAATTTTCAAAAACTATCAAACTTTTACTCGCCAATTTTCGATAAGGTAGTAATTTGATGCAAATTTTATTTATATGCTTACTGAATTGAAAAATAGATAGGATGCCAAAAAAAAGTACCAAAATACAATTTTTACCCATTTTCTGCCTAAAAGTGCCGAATTTCAAAAAAAATACCAGACACCTATCCGATTATTTTTTAAATGAATTAGTTTAAGAGATATAAGGTTACCGATTTTACCCCCTAAACATTCGAATTTCCGTATTTTTTTTCTATCTTTAACCGTTTGGGCTGTGCAATGAAGTAAATCAGTCAGTTAGTCTTTTATAGATTAATTTTTTCTTCATAAAATAGGATTTAAAAGTCCCTAGCTGTTGACCGTATTAAAAAGTAATGTACGAATGAATTGAAGACATTTTCAGTTAGAAATTTTTTTTATGATTTTTGAATAAAATCAGACAAGTCTTTTTCGAGATATGCTGTAATATATGGTACAACCTCCTCAATTTTACAAATTTAGATATATCATCAGTGTTTCCCTGTGTAATTTAAATTAATAAGTTCACAGAATTAAAGTCAGTTCATATTTAATATGAATAATATAACTTTTATCGTTCCTTTTTTCAATAATTGTTGACTTTGTCATTTGAAATGGTAAAGTGTAAAAAACTTTTAAATTTTCAACGAAAATACAAATATTATTTTTTTAATATTACCCATAAAGTTTGATTGTGGGTTTGGTAAACATTATCCTTGAGATTTTAGAACATTTAGGATAAAGTTAAAATTTTGATTTAAAATAGGTCAAATTCAGCAGTTTTTGTACGTAGTAATCTTGGGTGTTTGGACTTATTTTTAATTATGAAATCTTCTCTGTGGGGATTTCATTCTGAATTGAATAGAATTTCATTTTAAAGAAAAACATGTGTAAACACTTTATCGGCAAAAAAAAAAATCGTAATATTTGCAATTTTTAAATTCAAATCCCTTTAGTTTGGGACTCAGAAAAGATATCGAATTAAGGTTTTTTTATTCAATAGATAATTTCATTCCTTAATAAATTTAATAAAATGGGATACAAATATTTGGACATATATTTAAGAAAATAGACCAAAATATACAACCATGCTTCTTATAGGCTTTATCGGGGGCTTTAGGAGGATTAAAAATATTTGGTAAACGATGAAAAGTTTTCCATGGCGGCGGAACCCTATTTTGAGCCCCAATAGCTCCGCTGTTAAAAGATATTTGTGGGGCATACCTTCCAAATTTAAAATTTTACATTCCTCTGCTACGACTATATGATCATTTCAACTATGCCCCACTGTTCGTTGCATTTCATAAATATATTTTAAATAATTTGTTTTTGATAAAAAAAATAAAGAATAGAGTAATTCCATAGCAAAACGGCCAAAAAACAGTCATTTTCGGATTTTATATCTCCGATTTTAATGAAATTCGCTACAGTTATTACCTATTACAAGTGTTGCTCAAATTGCAACATTTCAGACTTAAGAACCTTTCCGGTCCAAAAATATCCTTTTAAAAATTGAAAAACTATCAAATTTTATCCAAAAGTGTACTTACGTAATTGCTCATAACTTCTAAACTATACATTGTAAAATTCTAATTTGTATCTCATTTAATAGAAATAGATATTGGCATATAAAATTTATTTACTTCGAAAGTTCAAAGGTCAAAATTTATAATATAATAATCAAAGCTGAATATCTCAAAAAACGGTATTTTAAAATTCTTAAAAAAATTATATATTGATAACTTAACTCCATTCTATACTCGAGCCAAAATTCAAGTTGGAGTCTCTTTTGGTTTAGGATTTATGAAGCAAAATATATTAAAAAGCCAGTTTTTTGTATGTAAAAATTTAAAATATTTACAAAAATTAATTTAAATTATTTTTTTTTTTTTTATTTAAAAAATATGAGATTTTGTATACAAAATTT
This sequence comes from Protophormia terraenovae, assembly GCA_951394005.1. NCBI lineage: Eukaryota > Metazoa > Arthropoda > Insecta > Diptera > Calliphoridae > Protophormia > Protophormia terraenovae. The sequence continues at coordinate 154,373,570 of OX596073.1, forward strand.
GACTTTGTTTTATATTTTGTTACTTAAATTCTAAACTAAATGAGTGTCCAATATGAAATTTTACACGGGTATGGACAAGAGTTGTGTTAACATTATATAATTTTTTAAGAATTTTAAAAATATCGTTTTTGGAGATATAAAGATTTAATTTTTACGAGCTATAAACCCGCTACTTCGTCAGCGGAAATTTTTTATAAAAACTATACTATATAATAAATTTAAACTAAGATTCTTAACTCCCTTGGGAACATTTTTAATAATGGTGTTATGTCATCCATAGATAACAATATATCTTTAATTTCAGGTTTATAATCTTAGAATAATGAAAAATAAATATCAGAACTACGAAAAAGTCCCCTCTAATGAATTCCCATTCATTTAGGACCACATATCCTTAATTTCATGTTTCTAAATTCATAATTATAGAAAATTCAAAAAGTACCATTGGAAGAACAAAAAAGTACCACAAAGTCCCTTCTTACGGATTCCTATTCATTTAGGACCACATAACCTTATTTCATGTTTCTAGGTTAAATATTACAGAAAATTAAAAAAAGTTCCATTAGAATAACCAAAAAGTACCACAAAGTCCCCTCTAATGAATTCTCATTCATTTAGGACCACATATCCTTATTTCATGTTTCTAGGTTTATAATTATAGAAAATTCAAAAAGTACCATTAGAAGAACAAAAAAGTACCACAAAGTCCCCTCTAATGAATTCTCATTCATTTAGGACCACATATCCTTAATTTCATGTTTCTAAGTTCATAATTATAGAAAATTCAAAAAGTACCATTAGAAGAACAAAAATGTACCACAAAGTCCCCTCTAATGAATTCTCATTCATTTAGGACCACATATCCTTAATTTCATGTTTCTAAATTCATAATTATAGAAAATTCAAAAAGTACCATTAGAAGAACGAAAAAGTACCACAAAGTCCCTTCTTACGGATTCCCATTCATTTAGGACCACATATCCTTATTTCATGTTTCTAGGTTAAATAGTACCGAAAATTAAAAAAAGTACCATTGGAAGAACAAAAAAGTACCATAAAGTCCCCTGTAATGAATTCTCATTCATTTAGGACCACATATCCTTATTTCATGTTTCTAGGTTTATAATTATAGAAAATTCAAAAAGTACCATTAGAAGAACAAAAAAGTACCACAAAGTCCCCTCTAATGAATTCTCATTCATTTAGGACCACATATCCTTAATTTCATGTTTCTAAGTTCATAATTATAGAAAATTCAAAAAGTACCATTAGAAGAACAAAAAAGTACCACAAAGTCCCCTCTAATGAATTCTCATTCATTTAGGACCAAATATATTTCATTTTATGTTTCTGTGTTAAATATTATACAAAATTCAAAAAGTACCATTAGAAGAACGAAAAAGTACCACAAAGTTCTCTCTTATGGATTCTCATTAACTTAGCACTTCATGTCCTTAATTTCATATTTCTAGGTTAAATATAATAGAAAATTCAAAAAGTACCATTAAAATAGCAAAAAAGTACCACAACGTCCCCTCTTATGGATTCTCATTAACTAAGGACCACATATCCCTAATTTCATGTTTCAAGGTTCATAACTATAGAAAATTCAAAAAGTACCATTAGAAGAACGAAAAAGTACCACAAAGTCCCCCTTGTGAATTCTTTACAACATCGGACCATGCGTATTTATTTTCATGTTTCTAGGTTAAATATTACAGAAAATGAAAAAAAGTACCAATAGAAGAAGAAAAAAGTACCACAAAGTCCATCCTCTTGAATTCTTACCAAAGGACCATGTACCTTTAAGTACCACAAATTCCACTCTTGTGAATTCCTATCTACATTTACTTAATTTCATGTTTCAATGTTTAATGTAATTGAAAATTCATTACTAAGTTTGAAAAAAAAGGTAATTTCCCGCCTTTACCCCTTTTTTGGTACTTTTTTTCACCCATCGAAGTATCAAAAATTTTATTCCAATAAATTTCTAAATTGTAGTGGTATCCCATATTAAAATACTCATATTAATATTTCAATAAAATTAAAAAAAAGTTTTATGAAAAAAGTACCAAAAATAGGTACGATTTTTACCCCTTAAACGTTTGAATTTCTAAAAAGTACCAAATTTGTATTTCTCATTTTTTGATAAGTTATGAATACGATATAAATTTTATCTGTATGTTGATTGGTTTCAAAGATACATATGGTGCCAAAAAAGTACCAAAATACAGTTTTTACCCGTTTTCTCCCTAAAACGGCCGATTTTCAAAAAAGTACCAGACACCTGTCCAATTATTCTTTAAATGAATAACGATAACTATTCAACTTTTTTTGTATCTTTATTAGTTTGGGAGATATAAAGTTACCGATTTTACCCGTTTTTACCCTTTTTTACCCCCTAAATATTCGAATTTCCAAAAATCCCGTCTTAGTGGATCTATATGGTGGGAGACCTACCTACGTTCCAAATTTCGTCTCTCTAGCTTCAGCCGTTTGGGCTGTGGGATGATGAATCAGTCAGTCAGTCAGTCAGTCAGTCACGTTACTCTTTTATATATATAGATTAGTTTAAATTTGACCTTTGAACTTTCAAATTAAATAAATTTACTTAACGTAATTTTGAAGATAATATCTTAATATTTAAAATGATACTAAAATTTAAATTTTATTGTGTATAGATTAGAAGTTATAAGTAATTAAATTTTATTTTAGTTTATAACTTCTAAACTAAATGAGACTCCAACTTGAAATTTTCCGTGCGTAGGAATAAGAATTACGTCGACATTATATATTTTTTTCAGAATTTTAAAAATACCGTTTTTTTAAATATAATGATTTGATTATTATAAGTCCAACTTTGACCTTTGAACTTTTGATTTAAAAAAATTTATGAATATCTTTATAAAGGTAATATTTTTGTCTTTATTATGAAACTAAAACTAGATAACTACCGTATATAGTTTAGAAGTTATTACAAATTAAACAAATGCACCTTTGTAAATTTTTTAGCTTTTTCTCGTTTTTCAACCCGTCATATTTTTGGACCGGAAAGGGGCATGAGTTTAACATTTGATGATTTGGGAAAAACTTCCAATTGCCAATATCTGTAGTGAATTTCATTGACATCGGAGATGTCAAGTCCGATTGCTGTTCGTTTTGATAGGAATCACTCAATAGTTTAAAAAGTATTTACAAAATAAATATATCGATAGACCCAGTTAGGAGTGCGTTCGAAAAAATCTTAACATATATAAGATTCAATAACTTGGAAATGGTTGATCTTAGAGTTTTCATTCTTTTTTTGTGGACAATTTTGAAAAATTACCTCTCTTGGTACAAAAACTATGTTATTGTTTTGGTACCACTCCAGAGCTTTTTTACCTTAGTGACATGATACCAAATGGGTCCAATAATGTGTGGACACGTTGTGCTCTCTTACGAAAAGAAGAAGTCTTTTTTGCAAATATTCCTTTATGCATATTTTGGTATTTATAGATCCGAATGTATCAAATGACTTTCCTGGTTTTCCGCAACTGCAAAAAGCTTGTTATACTAGAAATTTTTTCTGCTTTTGGGTCCTAAACTTAACTTTAACATTGCCTCGAGCATTAACAATAAAAAGTTTTGACACATAAGCTGCGAAAATTCTGCCAGCACATAGGTTTCTTCGTCAGTTATACTACTTGAGTATTTTTGTATGAAATTTGGTTTTAATTTCCGTGTCCTATTCTTGGCATCTAATTTTTTTTTGCAGAATTCCTGTTTGAAACTTTTTGGACTATATATGTTATCAACTCGGCATTAGCTTTAAATTTTCGCACCAAATAGTCAAAGCACTGAGATAACTGAGCTTCTTTTCTACCAGATGTGTTTGGAGTTAGAAACAGTTTGACGGTAGAAATTTAATTCTGTTGCCAATTATTTGTAAGGCCTATTTGGATTTTTTTGAATTCTTTTTAATAATTTGTAGGACGTAAATCTTTTTCGTCACTCATTTTGATGAAAATCACGACAAATCTACAAATTAAAAATAATAAGTGACATATTTTTCCATGATATCTAGATCAAAAAAAAAAAAAAAATTTTCAATATTGATTCCGAAAAAATTATGAGGCAAAACGGTGTGTTAAGATTTTTTCGATCGCACTCCTTAAAAATTCGACCACATACGTTTTCAAAACAATACCATTCAGTGACAAAATTAAAACTGCCCCGTATTACGGATGTCGATTATATATACATTAATCGGTTTAACGTAGCTCATGCTATTAATGATGTTTTTTAATATTAGTTTATCTGGAATATAATCTCCAGTTAAACCCATGTTAGAACTATCATAACATACACAGCAGAATAAAAAAATAACGAAAAAAATTAAATCAAATTTACAAAGTAAACCAAATAACAAGTAAAAAATTAACTCTTAGTCTGGTATTTTAAACCTTAAAAATAGGTAAATATGTATTGATTAAATTTACTTAATTTTAAAAATGTTATTTATAAACATTTTTTAAAGCTTTCAAATTTAAACTTTGCATGTAACTGTTGCGATTTAAACTTTTTATAAATTATGCGAGTGCACGTATTATTTGTAGGGGTTTTTATGACGTCAATAGTGAAATTGTCATGGCTCAACAATTAACATGTCAATTTGATGCGTGTTGGTTTAAGTCAACAGCAGCAAAAGCACAAAAAAACCTTAAACAATAAATATTATTTAACCGCCTAAAATATAAAAATAAAAAAATATTAGCTTAACTTGCTCTGTTACTTAGAGTATGAGTAGAGTTATTTAGTATAAAGATTTTATGTTTATTTTGTTTTTACGAGTAAATCAGTTTAAGGTGTTGTAACCACGTTAAATTGTTTTTTTTTTTTTTTAGATATTTTTATGTGTCAGCCAACCAACTAATTTCACTTTCTTTTGAACTAAATTACAAATACTTAAATTCAAATATTGATATGATCAAAGTAGCACCAACAACCAAAATTGCCGCCTCTACTTTAATTTTAAAGTATCTTACACTGACAATAAATACTTGTCTTTGTTTTACATCTTTCTTTTTTTTTATTTTGGCTTATTTTATGGTTTGTTTGACGATTTGTCAGTTTGTCTATGAATTTATTTTTGGTTGAACAAAAATATAAAAAAAAGTTATTTAAAATTCTTTAGCATTTTTATTACAACGTATTTTTATTTATTTTACTTTTTTTTTTCTTTTATGGTTTTTAAAATTAGGTGTTGTTATACAATTTCTTGTATATACTTTTTTTTGTTTTTATGCTCAAAGTTTGTCTTTGTCATTTATTGTTACTTTTTGTTTTCATCTTAATTTCTTTTTTCACAGTTTGTACTGTGCGTGTGGAGTTATGTATGGCTTTGGGCAAATAGATAAATAAATATTTTGTAATAAAGTGTGAATATATTTTATGACTCTTTTATTTAACTTATTTTATGGGTAGTTGGGATTTGGCATTTGACTATATAAATCTATATAGTAATATTTATAAAGAATTATTTTAACTTTGGGAAAATATAAGGAAAGTCTTGTTTAAGTAAGAAATACATATATCGATCAAGTATGTATATCAAAATTCAGGGAGACGTCTTTTGTTAAACCTGTGGTCCATTGTGCACCGATATTGGAGCTATATATATTTATTTGAAGAGGGGTTTATATGGGAGTTATGGTCCGATATACAGATTTGTACTTATATAGAACTTTTATATGCCAAAATTCATTAAATTATTGGTATACTTAAGGGATTAATGATTGTTAAACCCCTATTCCGGGAGGACATTTTTATAGGGGCTTCATCCCTGGATCATAAATTGCTAAGTTTTATTAATTTATGTTAAAAATTGCAACAAGGTTTTCATGGACGGACGGATATTTTTAAATCAACTCAAAAAGTAATTCTAAGCCAATTTGTATATATTAAGGTGGCACAGTAGTTCCAAAACGCTTCTTTTGGAAATAATTTTGTAACTTTTGAACCGTTGGATATATCCCAATAAAATTTTACATGGTCAGAACTGATATGTTTTCGAATTGAACTGAATTTTTTTGTAACGTGGTTTTGTCTTTGGCCGAGTTAGTTCAGTTACGTCCAGAGTCGACTTACGGGATCCACAAAACTTAAGGGAGAACACAATTGGTTTACCCTTTCTGGGGGTTAATTATACAGTGTATCTTTACTTAATAATTCAAAGTAAATTATAGTTAACACTTTTAAATAAATTACTAGCAGCATGATGATAAGTAGGGATTCAGTCTGTTACTTCTCAGGTAATTCGGATTCTACTGGTAGATTCGGTGTTGAAGCTACGGTTCCCTCGAGTATTATGCAGCAAGCAGATTCGTAGATGATACTTAAGATATCTTATGATTACAGATTTAATAATACAGTTACTTAAAGCTAGATTACAAAATTCAGACTTAATCTAATGGGTATAACAGACAATACAATTCACTGTGCCAAAACCGAAGTCACGGTGCCGAAACTAACAACCCGAAGTTGCAGTATCGAAACAGACGGAGCAAAGCCGCTGTATTCGAAACAGAAAAAAATGCTATGCAAGGTATCTCCCTGACGCTCGGACTTAATCCGGGTACCACAGAAACAGTGACTAATGTTACAATATCAAGTGCCTTGGAATAAGTTATATCGTAGTATCAGCTGTCTTAGGTTTTTGGCAAATTGAATAGCAATTATACCATACAAACTTAGATTATTTATGAGAATAATTATATAAACTTAATGAGAATTATTAAATCTCAATTCTTAGAACAACAATAAGGGTGTTCATAAATAAGATAGAATAATAATAGGGTATTTACAGATTAGGTGTATAATGTAATATAACAAATTAGTAAATAAAATAATCCGGATAAAAATAATAAAATGTATATAATAACGTTTCATGGTATAAATTCATTTAATACCATAAAACTTCGTTACAAGTTCTCAAATTTCAAAGCTGGTATCATCTTAAAATGACTTTAGTTATATATGTATCTCTATATGTAAGGCAAACACCCTCAAAGTATTTTCTGATGGACCCAAAATTTGAAGACCTTCGAGAAATTCTGGAATAAAATTACATTCCACTCACCTTTTTTTTATAAATTATCAATCCTCATATTTTAAAATTTTATTAGATACAAAAAACTTGTTTAAAAGTTAACCCTAGAGTAAAGCGAACCGGTTTAAAACTAGTCACGTGACAGGTTCTCAGGGCTAGTGACCGGTCCCAGTTCCGAAATTTGATATGAAAGGAAACCGTCACTTTTACATGGTTTTGTCATTAGAGGTGCCTAATTAGCTCCTTGGGATAGGTCACAGGATAGGTCCCAGGACTGGTCCAAGAGGACAGTTCAGTAATTCTTTACTTTTTAAACATTATTTTTATTAAATTATGTCTATTTTTATTTTATAATTTTTCGTTAATTTCGATGGCGGCACACCGAATCGAACCCATGTTCATCTAACGTATGTTATGTTTTACAGTCGTTAATGCTAACCACTCAGCCACTGATTGTTATTGCGCGCGAGTTGCTAATTGCACACTTAAAAAGCATGTTGACTCTCAACTGATAAATAGTGAGTGTGTTTGTGTCAACTGCTTCTTAATTGGAACTTTGGTGACGAGTTATGTTTCAATTGGTACTCAACTGGTACTGACGAACCGGTCCATTAATGCAATTGACACAAATTTTCCGCAGGGTTAATACTTTAAAACTTAATAGAAATTTGACCTCTAACCAAATTAAGCTATTTTTCATATATTTATACTCAAAGGTATGGCGTTCAAATTCATATACAATTTTGCATTTAATACAATTTTAGAGATTTAAAGTGCAAATAAAAAATATATGTAAGTGAAATTTGCTTATGACACTTCTATATCCCATGTCAGTAGAGAATTTCATTGAAATCGGGGATTTCAAATCCAATTGCTGTCCGTTTTGATATGGAATGACTATAGAATTTTTATTTAAAAAATCAGATATATGAGTACTTACTTTTTTTTTCATAAATCTTATTGTCCCTTTGTTACTGAAATATATATTTTTTAATTTCTTTTTTTATACAATGCATTGAAAATTTTAGCTTGTACTACTAAATTATATTTCGTTTTTTTTTTATTTATTTGTTTTTTTTTTTTTTTTTTTGAAGTATATCTATTTGTGTAACTAAGTCTATTATATTTTAAATGCTATTAAATGCCTTAATTTTTACAAACAAATTGTAAAATGTTAGTTCAATGAACCTTTTTTCTATTCTACATAATAAATATTCTATTGAATTCTTAATTCATATTCATAAAAAAAGAATGAAAAATAATTTTCTTTAATGTAAACTTAACTATAAAACATTATTAAATCAGGGTAAAAGTAAATTCTTTTTAAATAGATATAAAAAAAATTAATAAAAATATTTGTAATAAAAAATATTTATTGGTTTTAATTGTTATAGAAACAAAATAACTCATTAAAATTTGTCATCAAAAAATCGCACCATATTAAAAATGTAAAAATTTATGCTTACTAACGAGTGGCTTACTTTTTTTTATGGAAATTTACATACAAAAAGTTAGCCAGCTGCTCCTTAGCAAGCAAATATTTTTCATTTTGAATACGCTTTGTATTTTTAGTAGTTCTTATTAATTTAATTAAATTACTTAAATTAAATGATTTGTAATTTATATTTTTTTAAATATATAATTATAAGATATTGCAAAATTAAAGTAACTAAAACATCCAAAACTACTTTTTCCTCCACCCATTACTAAACCATATTTTCTCTACTCTTCTGTCTCTCCTACATTACATACTTTAAATTGTTCATAAAAATGGTTTGCCCTCATTATTCTTATTATAATTATGTTGCGCATAATAATACAAATCTTTGACAGAATTACCCAGACCATTTTTATTTGCAATTATACCAACACTACCAGCACCACCAATACTGGTACCACTACCACCACCAGCACCACCACCATTAACAAAACGATACGATTTATACGGTAATTCATGTTTCAAATTGACAGGAATATATTTTTGCTGTTGCCCCATAGTCGCTGGAGCAACTACAGCATTATATTGATTATTACTATCCGACCATGATTGATCATCATAGAGTGAAAAACCTCCTGAAGCAGAACGATATGGTTTTCCGCTTGGTAAATAAATAACTTCAAAACGATCTTTGGTATCGTAAGTGTTTTCAGAGAAAATCCATTTGAGCGCTATGAATCCCGTAGTAATTATGGCAATTTTACTCATCACCATGGCAGATGATGAGATGGCGGTTAACATTTTGAGTAGGAGAGGAATAAATATGATTTTTGCCACCAGTACACCCATGAAGAGTGGATACAAAAATTTGGTAAGCTTTTTACGACGATGAGATTTACCGCGACCTAGAATAATAAAATAAAACAGAAAATTTTAATTTAAAATTGTGAATGATTTTGTTATATTGTGTTGTGTTTTTTTATTTTTTTATTTTTTTATTTCGTTTTTAGTTTCTACATTATTCATCTGTGACTATATAAAGTTTAATATTCTGCGTATTAAAAGGTGTTATGAAAACAACTTTTTTTAAGAACCCTTTAACATGTGTATATAAGAATGTTTCTTAAGGGGGTTTTACACTGTAATACTTTGTATTAATACCAAAAATATTTTAGAATGTATTATGGTATAAATACCTTCAATACTTTGTATGTTGAAATCTTGAAATTTTTGAAACGTTATTGCATCACTTAAAGCAAATTTCCGCACACCTTTTGTTTGTAGTTTGATTTGTATTCAGTTTAGTTAAATTTTTCGTTTTTAATTTTTTAAAAAATATTTTAATAAAGAAAATAAAAAATATGACATTCCATAATACTTTCCATAACACATTTTTTGATATGTATTATAGAAAATGAAACTCTGGTATTAATACCAAGTACTATAGTGTAAAACCACCTTTACACTTTTATGAGGTTTTTTCTTTCACAGACCTGTCGAATATTCGCAAAAAATAAAATGATTTTTTATAAAAAAAAAAAAAAAAAAAAAATACTTTTCAACACTAAGCTTAGACTTCAAAAGTCAGTTTTCTAAATGCCTAAAGATACAACTTTTTTTTTTTACAAAAAACCTGACGTTTCATCGAAAAATCATTCTTTTTAAGTTCAAATACCTCTACCATTCTATAATCCGAATCTGCGGCATGGGATATCTAAGTCAATTCAGATACACATTATTATGAAGTATTAAGCCTTTAAACCACTTTTTTAAGGGCTCCGGTTTTCGCAATAAATCGATGTTTTTAAAATTAACGATGTTGCTTCAATAAAATATCAAACACCAAAAGTTCAAAGGTCAAAGCTAGGTATATACAAATCAAATCATTATATCTCAAAAAACGATATTTTTAAAATTCTCAAAAAAATATATAATGTTGAGGTAGCTCTTCTTCCCAAGCACGTAAAATTTCAAGTGAGAGTCTCATTTAGTTCAGAACCAAAATAAAATCTAATTACTTATAACACAATCAAATTTTGGTTTTAGTATAAGGAGTGAGATCGAAAAATTCTTAACATACATAATATTCAATAACTTGGAAACAGTTGATCTTAGAGTTTTCATTATTCTTTTAATTATTTGATAATTTAGCACAGATCAGAAATATTTTTATAGTTTGAAAACCCTTTCTTTGGAGATTTGATAATTGCTTCAGTCACTTTTTTGGAACAGTGTGCACATCTTCTGTTAAAATCTTCGGTATTTTGGGACACCTTTTTTGTGCTCTTGAATTCACTTTTCACAAGAGCTCAATATCTCTTCAGCTATGGACAATTTTGAAAATTGACCTCTCTTGGTACTAAAACTATGTTATTGATTTGGTACCACTCCAGAGCTTTCTTACCGTAGTGACATGATACCAAATGGGTCCAAAAATATGTAGACACGTTATGCTTTCTTAAGAAAAGAAGAAAAATATTCCTTTATGCAACTGCAAAAAGCTTGTCATACCATGAATTTTGTAAGAAATTTTTGCTACTTTTGGGTCTTAAACTTATCTCCAACATTGCTTCGAGCATTAGCAATAAACATTTTTGAGACACAAGCTTCGAAGATTCTGCCAGCACCTACGTTTCTTCGTCAATTATACAGCTTGAGTATTTTTGTATGAAATTTTGTTTTAAATTCCGAGTCCTATTTTTGGCTTGTAATTTTTTCTGCAGAATTCCAGTTTGGAATTTTTTGAACTTCATATGTTATCAACTTTCCCATTAGCTTTAAATTTTCGCAACAAATAGTCGAAGCACTGAGAAAACTGAGCTGATTTTCTACCAGATGTGTTTGGAGTTCCTTTCAATATGCCTTCAATTTTCTGGCCTTCCCAATATCATGTGGTCCTTTTATCTTACCAAACTAGGTTTCACATCAATAGTCAAATTCTCCTGATACTGTTTAATAACATTAGAAACGGTTTTACGGACGACATTTAATTCTGTGGCCAATTATATGTAAGACCTATTTGGATTTTTTGAAATTTTTTTAATATCTTGTAGGACGTAAATCTTTTTCGTCACTTATTTTGATGAAAATAAGGACAAATTAACATGGTTGTTATTAAAAATAATAACTGCAGTATTTTTCCATGATAACTAGATCAAAAAAAATTTTGAATATTGATTCCGAAAAAAGTTATCAGGCAAAATGTGTGTTAAGATTTTTTCGATCTCACTCCTTAATTTTAAATATAAATATATTATCTTCAAAATTATATGTAATAAGTTAATTTAGTTCGAAAGTTCGAAGGTCAAAAAATAAAAATAAATAAAACCTTTATATTTCCAAAAACCTTTATATCAGCTCTTTTCCATACCCGTGCAAAATTTCATATTGGACACTCCTTTAGTTTAGAATTTATGTAAAGAAATATAAACTAAAGTCAATTTTTTTATATAAAATTATTATTATTATTATTTTTTTTTTTAATATGAGCTCATAAAAAAATACTTTAAATAAATGTTTGTAAATATTTAAAGTTGTTACATACAAAATTGCTTTTGACAATATTTTGCTTCATAACTCCTTTGAACTTTCATAGTAATTAAATTTTATACACTTTTATATTCATTTTAAAGTTAATATATTTTTCTAATAAATGAAATAAAAATTAGAATTCTACAATGTATAGTTCAAGTTATGAGCAATAAAGTATGTACACTTTTGAAAATAAATTTGATAGTTTTTTTATTTTTAAAACATAATATTTTTGGACCGGAACAACAACACTTGCAATAGGTAATAACTATAGCGAATTTCATTGAAATCGTAGATAGCAAATCCGAAAATGCTTGTTTTTTGTCCGTTTTGATATGGAATTACTCATATATTAAAAATAAAAAATTATGTTATTGTGATTTGCCTTAAGAAAAAATGTTGACTATTTTCTTATCATCACTTATTAGATTTATAGTACACTTGTCAATATTAGTGCTCTCCGCCTTTTATTCTGAAAATCTTGATAGCTTTGTACTATCTATCTGACTTTCTTTTGTTGTGATAAAAGTCCCAATAGTTGTGAATAATTGCATTTATCCCTTTGTAAGTTATTTCATTTTTTTGATTTGGGAATTTCTTCATTTTTGTTTGGGACTAATTTCATTAAGAGTTATTTCATTGGATTTATTTCATTTGGGAGTTATTTCGTGGAACCATTTTTAACTCGTCGCTCGACATGATCATAAGGGAATGTCATAGACTAGTGCCTGGTCGCATATTCTGGGCCTTTTTTGTTCAATTCTCTTTCCATACTAATCAATTGTGTTTAGCACAGGTCCCTTGTGATCGTTTCACTCTGTTTTAATATCGCATAATAGATCCCATTAAATCGATTTTCCAGTTTGGTCTAGCATTCCGCAACATTTCGATGCATTTGAAAAAAATCAAGTGCTTTTAAAACCGAGAAATTGTTGCTTGATGTAAAAAATTCTTATCAATCATTGTATAGGCATTTCTTACATTTGGCATGATTAATCATTAAGCAAAGCCAAATGAGTAATACTTCATTTTCCAACTTTTTTCGCTCATCGAAATTGCCACTTTTAAATTGTCTAAAATCCATATGACAAGTAATTTCAACTAAATCATCAAAATACGTTGGCTTTCCGCATGGTCTTTATTAAAAACAAGATAATAATAAATTTAAACTTCTCAATCAAGATTCTATTCCTCGGTAAATACTTAGTGACAAAAAAGCATTCGGACACCTTTAAAAGTTGCTACGGACACCTATTTGGGAACCCGTGTTTTGGATAAATAAGCTTGTACCCAGCAAAAACTTTTTGGTTTTCGGTAACGGTAACTACTTATTAAAGTACTTTCTTGGAAATGAGGCGTCATTATTATTTGCCTTCTCTACATTAAATAAATAAGTACTCAATAGTATAATAGCATAGTAAGTTACAATCACATGTTGGCTAGTGCGCAGGATTAGCAACCAGAAGGTTGCAGGTTCAACCCCATTCTGATGCTATTAGCTTTTTCTTTTTACAAAAAGTCTAAAAGTATATTTTATGCTAAAAAAAGTTTTTGTAACTTGGAAAATTAAGTGGGAGATGGTGTACTGAGTAAGACGTTAGTCATTAAAAATAAATAGTTAACCCATTAATGCCCGCGGCGATCTAGTCAACTTAGAGATTTTAAATTTTTAACATCATGTCAAATGAGGCATATAAACTCACTGAAGTTGAAAAATTGTTTATATTTGGTTTAGTAAGGCAGTTATCAACCGTTACATATACGTAACACTGGGCATTACTCACTAAGTTGTGGACCTTGTATTTTCTATATAAATCTCATGGGTTATAAAAGAAATATTTAAAAAAATTTTAATTTTTTGAAAAAAGACAATAAAATTGATATATTTAAGAAGTTTTACAACATTTGTACTAATTCATCATTGAAAAACTTTTATAAATTCATATATGGGACCAAGTGACTGCATCCGGTTACCGAAAATGCCTTCCTTTGATTGCTATAGGATCGCATCTTCCTCATGATTTGCATTTTCATGCTGATAGGTGGCACGAGAATAAGGATATACAAAAATAAATCTGATCAGAATGCCTGTATAGTGCCTAGGGCAAATTTTTCCGTAGGCACCCTACTTATTCATACCCAAAATATTTATCAAACTTCTATTTATAAACAAGGATTGTTCTATAATCACTTATTTATATGTTTATTGCTCAAATAGTATATTTAATTAAAAAAAAAAATAAAATGTTTCCATTTAGTCCTTTTTGTATTGTAAATAGTGAGGGCCAAAAGTATTGAGAATGAGCCAGTGTAACATATACGTAACACTTTTTTTTCACTTTATAATTTTCATCGGACACGTCTTATATATTTTTAAACAATTAAATAAAAAAATTTGATTTGTTTTCATTTAGTATACAAACAAATTTTTTCGTTAAAATATGTAGAATGCAAATAATAAGCCTTTTTGTCATCCTCCTGCCGTTAAAATCGAGTTTTTGCAAGCTGTCAAATAATGAATTTTACAAAATCAGAATAGAGAGAAAATTAAATATAATCATTTGAGGTTGCAGGACGAATATTGAATTACACAATTCATAACAAAATTGAAGTTTATATTATTCCGTTTTTTGACAATATAGTTTTAAACTTAGACATTGTCGCGTTACATATACATAACAGTGGGCATTAATGGGTTAATGTGGTCCCAAGTTCAAATTTCTCTGACGTCAAATTTTTTTCTTTGTTTTTTATTTTCGTTTGACATTGGCATAACTGCTAGTTTTACATTTGATAATGCAAACAAACATTTCAAACTTTCCCTTTCACACAGAATTATGGGTATATTAAGTATATTTTTTTTTTTATTTCAGTATGACATAATTTCAGTAATTCCTTCAGATATAATTAAGGATATAAGGAATTTATGTTTAACTTTTGCTTTAAAGGTGTTTTTACATAATTGTCTTATTAATTTTTAACACAATATTATATTATCATTTTATTTATTCCAACCTCTTTCAATATCTTCCAACACTTGTTCCAACAGCAATAAATCTTGATCTTTCTCTATATTTGGCCATAAACTTATGCTATTTCTAGCGAATTTTTTACTTTTCATTTCTTTCGTAATTGTTTTATTAACATTTTCCTTCACTGACACTGTTGCATTATCCATTGTTTTCAGGTCCTGCAAAGTCTCATTAGCACCCACTATAGTTATCAACACTAATGAAATTACATTAAAAATAAATATAAAATCCATTTTTTTCTTTTTGCGGGTGTTTTCTTTTATGCCGTAAACGATCTTAACATTTTCGAATTTCTAATAGAACTAAATGCTTGTTTTGGTTAAAAAATCTTTTGTAGAATCTTGATTTTTATCCAATGTAAAAAAAATATCATAATTTATGCATAAATATCCTTAACGTTTGGCTGCACATGGTTGCATTCAATAAATGATCATCGCGTTTATTGTTGAAAAGAACTATGCGATCGCTAGCAAAAGTATTATTTTGTTCTATATATTTTTAAGCTATTTATTAGTAATTTAAGTGTATTACAATTTTGGGATATTTTTGTTCTGATTTCTTTTGCATTTTTTTTTTTTTTAATAAAAGATTCTTTTAAAATAATTGTAATAGTATTTTGTGGCAACTGAAGCTTGTAACATAAATTTAAGTTGTTTCAATTATGTGTAACAAATATGTTTTAATTTTAAAGTTAAATGGAACTTAAGTGGTTATTATTAACCTAAATAGAGGATCACAAATTGTTTTCATACAAAAAAATTTCTGTTAATAACAAATTACTTTATAAATGTACATTAGGGTGGTCTAAAATTCCTTTTTGTGAGCTACATTTAAAAGTACCTAAAATTATAAAAGGGGATGTCATTTAGATCATACTTTCCAAATTTCAACTTCCTACAATGATTGGAACAGGATGCTACACAGCCATTAACGTCGATAATCCTAGGACAAATCTTAATTTTTTTCACACCAATGTGAATGATTTATACATCAAACGATAGCTAAAGCAAAATAAATATACCCATATTTTTTATTTTTTCAAAATAGCTATTAGGAAGAACAAAATCGACATTTTAATAAAAATAACTCATATTAAAAACGAGAAATAAACTATAAACGGTCAAGACCGACCATATGATACGCTACACCATTGTGAATGACCATAAAAAACTCGGGAAGGGGACTTATATTAGACCTGTGGCCAATTGTAGACCAACACTTTTACTAAATGTAAAATAAAATATACAAATACAGAACAATGCATTGATATTAACATCTATATGATTTTATGCCCTTTAGGGCGATTACCAGAAGTGGGTTTATATGGGAGCTATGGTAAATTATGGACTGATCTTCATGAAATTTGGCTCAATTAACACTTATAAAAAACTTCCTTGTACCGAATTTCATTAAAATATTACCATATGTAAGGCATTTATGACCACTAAATCCCTATTCTGGGAGGACATTTGTATGGGGCCTAGGTGAAATAATGAACCGATCATAACCAATTTCAATAGGCTTCGTCCTTGTCCTTGTATCTTTAAAATTGCGACCTGTTCTTTGTTCACAAGGTTTACATGGACAGACAACCAGACGGACGGATGGACGGACATCGTTAAATCGACTCAGAAAGTGATTCTGTATCTATAAGGTGGGGTCCGATAATTTTTCCTGTGCGTTACAAACATCAGTACAAACGTATAATACCCCAAACATCTTTGGTGGTGTAGAGTATAATTACGTAGAAGTAAAAAGTAACACTACTAACCAATTTTATATAAACGCCCTTTTTTCGTTCATATTTCCTTTTTTCCAAAAATTACGAATTATGGATATAATAATTTTTTATTAGCTATCGTTTGATGAATATATGTATCATTATTTTGGTGAGAAAACTTTTTTTTAAGATTTGTTCTGGAATCCTCTTAGGAAGTTGGAATTTCATAATTTCGGGTACGTTAAAGTGATCGATATACTTTCGCTTTCTTCATACATTGTTGGACCACCCTAATGCACATAATAAAAAATATATTTTTGTTCATTCTATATTTATTAGTCATATAAAAAGGATCCACGTTTTTTTTTCTGGAAATTTTTAAACTAAAATTTTCTTTATTGCAAACTAATTTTAATCAAGTTAATATTCGCCATTATTATCTATGACCTTATGTAATTTTTCTGGTAGCTTCATTATCACATGGCTGTAGAACTTCTGTGGTTTATCGGCGAAAAGCTTGGCCAAGTGATTTTCAGAGACCTAAACTTTCCAGCCAATGCAGTCAATGTTTGGTGCATCATCAAAGATGTGTGTGGCCTGATATTGTCATGATGGAACAGCACATTTTTCGTATTTTCCAGTACTGGTCACTATTTCTTGAGTTCTTCTTTCAAACGGTTGAGTTGTGAACTGTAGAATACAGAATTGATTGTGTCGCCAGGTTGTTGCAGCTTATAATGGTTAAGTCTCTTTCAATCCTAACAAATATTCAGCATAACCTTGTTTGCCATTAAACCATGTTTGAAGTCGTTTGTTTAGGACGCCGGCCTTTGATCTTGATTTTTTTTTTTCGCTTAACCCATTTCCGACCGCTGTTGCGTTTTCGCATCAGTACCTTTAAAATCGCCTAATTAACTAATTACGCAGTTAATGCTAATTTTTTTTACAGTTAATATTAGATTAATATATTGTCTTACAGATAAGAGAAAAAATCGAATTTGTTATAAATAGGCTCTCCAAAATTAAATGTTAAAACCACACGGATCGCCTAAAACATTAGTGTTGCCATTTAGGCGATATTTTTAAATATGCTTTCCGAAAAAGTGTTTTTATGCTATGGGTGTATTCTAAAGGTAAAAAGCTTTAAGTCTGAGCTAAAAAATTTTCAAAATGTTGTTCAGAAAAATTTTCCGGGTCCAAAAATGCTACGATTTCTCAAATTTTCAAGGCCCTGTATTTCGGAATGAAAAATATCTAGGCATTCAAATCTTCTTAAGTTGTTATCACAATCACAAAAGCAAACTTTGAGCCAAATTTTTTAAAGTTATCTCAACGGAATCGGGTAGTGGTCGGAAATGGGTTAATATTCATGAGCACATTTGTCATCATCTGTTATGATCCGCTTCCAAAATGGTTTGATTTCGATACGTTTTAGCAGCGTTTCACTAATGGTAATTCGGTCAATAATTTTTAATTTTTTTTTTTTTTTTTTGCGCGAATTCATGTGGCACCCAAATACGACTATATCCTGCTACAACTATATCCTGTGTGTTTGCGTGCGATCAGAGCGAGTAGCATATATGACATTGAAATTTTGCGAACAGAATCAATCAAATCAGTCCTGGGTCCAGCGTTCACTCTCAGCATTCTTGTCGTACACTTTTAACATTGTTCCTTAAGTTATAGTAAATAAGCATAATCTTCAGATATTTTACACATTTTTCAACCAATATAATTTCTTACACGAGCAACGAATTAAAGAACTGTCTTCACCTAAAATTTAACCTGAAATATCCCCTTTCAAATATTAATACGTTTGATACAATACAATTAGTATTCCAAGATATATGGGCGTCAACCTCATCAAGTGACCTAAAAACATGGATCCAATTTATATCACTTAATATTTATATACTGCAATAATTTGCAGCTGTATTTTCACACATTCGTTTAAAGGAATCTTAGTACTGGTGGTTGGACTACAACCAAACCATATGTCCTGTACCCAATATTTCTTTCTATATTATTTATTATTAAGTAGAAAAAAAATATATTAAAAAAAAAAAAACCTTTTTGAAAATATTTTTCCGCAATATTTGTATGTAAATGCTAATAAAAATTACACGTTTTGTTATGTGATAACCCCAAAAATTATAAACTTAAACTTGGACTTACCAAAAATAAAACACAAAAAAAAAAAAAAAGAAACATACAAAATTCAAACCACAAAATTCACATGTCATAAAAATGATTACAACCCTCCAAAAATATCAAGCGAAAAAAATTACAAAAACTAAATAAAATTCATTCATGATGTTGAAAACCTGTCTGCACGTAAGAAGTGATAACGAGTGAAGCACGTGTCCACGAAATGGCGCTGTAAATGCAGCATGTTTTTATAATTTTTTTTTTTTTTTTATTAATTCAATTTTATAAAAATAAACTAAAAGTAAAAAAAAATAATTGTGAATTCGATATGTTGACATAATATCTGCATAAAAACTCTATCAGTAATGTTGGCAAGCATTAAAGTACAGTTACAAATATAAATATAGGAAATACTATATACATAATTTCTTATATTTAATTTTATTTTTCCATTGTATTTTTTATGCAATCCATACATGCGAATTAAAATGTTATTGAACTGATATTAGGATTTAAATTTTATTATCAATTTCATTATTTACAATACTAAATATGTTGCAATTATTTGTGACTGTTTTCATTTTACAACTAAATTAATGATAATTAATTTGGGGAAAAAACCTTGGCAAAATATAAATATTAAATTTATTTATGTATTAAAAATTTATTGTATAACAGTGATAAATTATCATTAATAGTTATCAAGTTATTCATATGTTTCTATATTACAAAGAAAAATAATAAATATAATATTAATTTTTATTTAAACAATAAACTAAACCCATAAATATGTTTGTATGCAATAAATAATAGAGGTATTTATTACAGTGCTTTTAATATAATGTATGATAATAAATATATAATTGACCTACTCTTATTTAGGGTTTTATGTCTTTAATAAATTTTACACATTTTCTCGTTATGTGAGACCTATAATTAGGTTAAGCATAATATTATTTTTATATTTTGCCAGCATATAAATTTGTTTATGACACTGTGATAAATGTAATAATAAATTAATAACACTGGTCGACAAAAAAAAAAAAAAAAAAACTCCTTCCCCAAAGATAAATACTTGGACTTGAATCATTTTGATGTGCTAAACATGAATCTGTTATCAGTTTTATCCCATCAAGTCTGTATTTTTTTTATGGGCGTGTCTAATATTTCGCAACATAGCAAGGCCATTACTTTAGTATATTTCCTCATAACTCAAGAAAGTTGTATACGATTGACATAAGTGATACACCAAAAGATGTGAACTAAAAATATCTTCAAGTTACCCAAACTTCATTTTTTTATGTGCTCAGTAGTTTCGGAGTTATTTTGAAATAAGTGTCCAAAAAAAGTCATATTCATGCAAAATTTTAGATTTTTTTGTTAATAAAATTTTTTTTAATAAATGAAAACGTCAAAAATGTTTCAGTTTATCATCATTATCTTAAAGCTAATAATACTGTGAATAAAATAAGGCATGTACCTTCTAAATTAAAAGACAAGTCTTGATTTTATTCACAGTTAACTAAAAATACTCATGTATACATACAATTGAGTAAAAAAAAATTTGAACAAAATTAGGTGGACTAGATGGATTTTGATGCATTAAGAATCTGCTTCCACTTTTTTTCTTTCACATACTAAATTTTTTTATGGGAATGACTAATATCATCACCTTATTCAGCGGTCATACTATAAAACTCAAGAATGGTTTGTACAATGTTGACTACAACTCAAGAACCATTTACACGATTTTGATAAATGATATACCAAAAGATGCACACAAAAATTGTCTACAAGGTATGTAAATTTTATTTGCTCAAGAGTTTCAGAGTTACGGTTCAAAATTTTCACATTTAAAAAAAAAAAAATTAATTTTTCGCTACTAATTACCGAATAACTAGGAATTATTAACTGGATAAAAAAATTATATAAATTCACCTCAAAGACAATTTGGATCACTATCTACTGGAGTTTAATTTATCTTAATTGGACAACCCGTTCTCGAGTTATACAAGTGTGACTGCCTAAAGGCGAAGTCATAGTAGTCATGCCCATAAAAAAAAAATCAATACGTGATAGAAAAAAAGTAAAAGCTTATTTAGCACGTTAAATTCCATCTAATCCACCTATTTTTTTTTTATTATGACGAAAAAAAAATTTTTTCGCCCACTATTGTATTGTATTTCCACTTAACTGTAGGTATGCATGGGTATCCTAACTTATGATACGTGATACGTAGCTTTGTTTACTCGTAGTTTTGCCAGCTTTGAGATAAAGATGATAAACTGAAACATTTTTGATGTTTTCACATTTAAAATGAAATTTTAGTAAAAAAATCTACAATTTAGCATGAACAATTTTTTTCGGACACTTATTTTGAAATATCTCCTAAAATATTGAGCGGATAAAAATTTGTTAGTAGAACTACTTAAAGCCAATTTTTTTCCACATATTTTGGTGTATCATTTGTATAAACCGTGCATACCGTTCTCGAGTTATAATGAAATATACTAGAGTAATCGACTTATTTTGGGCGTAATATTAGACACGTCCATAAAAAAAATCTCGACCTGATGGGAAAAAACTGAAAGCAGATTTGAGTTTAGCATACGGAATTCCATCTAGTCCACATATTTTTTATGAAGGAGGAAGAAAAACATTTTTTTTTGTCGATCAGTGTAATTAGGTAAATAAATATTATTGATACTTAAATTCTACTGTAAAGAAAAAAAGGGATGTGCATTATTAGAGAAATTTAATTATGCAATAGGTCCACGTCACTATGATGTAGTGGAACATATAAATTAATGAAACGATTATTGAGAACGTAAGATGACCTCTTAATAATATGGAAAGAATGTGTTATATAAGATAAATTGATTAAGTATTATACATCAGAAATCATTAGAAAATCAACTAATATAGTGGATAACGAAGACTTACTGAAAGAATACTCAAAATTTATTTTCTATCCATTAACTCAAAAACAAGTAAGTAAGATGTAGTCAGTCAAGCCCATGGTGCACATGGTGTTTATATGCATTAAAATTCCGGAAGAGGCCAATTGTGGACCGATATATTAAATCGATAATTACACTCACATATTTTAATGCACTTTTAGGTAATTCTCGGAATTGGTTATAAAAATTATTTGTGCCAAAAGACAAATTTTATTAAATTATATTCAAAATTGCGACCTCTACTTTGTGCACAAACTTCATATGGACAGCCAGTCTTCCAGCCGGGCAGACATCGCACAGTGGTCCCATATCATTTTTTTTTCTTTTTTGGAAATAATTCTGTAAGTTATGAACCGTTGGAGATATCTAAATATCGTATGGTCAAAGCAGAGATGTTTCCGATCTAATTTGGGGAGTACATGCTCCTAGCGGGTCTAGGGGGGTAGAGGGTAGACCTCCAAATTTAGTCACCTTGGGTATATAATTTTCTTTTTAAATTAACTAAAAATTAATTTATAAGTTGAATGTAAAAAAATCTGTAAAAAAAACATGCTTACACGTGAAAGATATTTCTTTTAGTTTAAGAAATATTTGAGTCAAAGCAAATTTTAACCCTCATTATATAATAAATAAATAAATAAATAAATACATAAAAAAAATAAACATGTCAGCTTTTTAATTTTCCTTGTTTCAGTACCTATTTGTAACCTATAATGTAACTAGTTACTATTCATTTTGCTAATAATGACTTCTGTAATACTTTGAAATTAATGTGTTAATGAAATGCCTACCTGCAATAATATAGAGTAAATAGTTGCTTCAAATGACATCACCGTGTTAAAATAATGAGTTATTCATCTAATGAGTAAGTAGTGAAGAGCCACTATAATATAATTATTACATGGCAAGCAAAGTTTTTGCTGGGTATCTATAATATGCTGCTAAAACCTGGCAAAATGATCAATTCTACTCACAATTCGACTGCTTGAACCAAACAATCAAGAAAGAGCTATCAGAATTGACTAACAGAAAAGGACCATGGAAGACCACTATATATCCCTGTAAAACTCTGTTAATGGTAAAACCGAAAAAAAAACATTTAACATTAAAAAATATATACAGCTGTGTGCAAAATAATAGTAGCGCCATATGTAACATTATTATATTCAATAAAATTAAAATGGTCTATTGATTTCAAGAAATGTTTGTTGTTGGTTTTTATAATATATTTCCTAAATTTTATAAAAAAAATAAGTAAATGTTAAAATTAAACATCTTAATACAAATAAAATACTTAAAAATATTGAATACACAAGAAATTAGCTGTGCAAAATAATAGTATCATCGATAAAAAACACCTGTACAGACAAAACTACGTGATTAAGTTTTTCATTTTTTTTTTAGTATATTTGGTTTATCCCTTATTGGCTTCGACAGCGGCGCAGCGAAGCGCCACTAATAACCCCTGGTCCCCTCGATGGGAATATTTTTCAAATCTGACTGCACTGGCGTCCACAATTCCAGCAAATTTCCCGGTTTCTTTTTTATTGACATCTCTCCACAGATTTTCAATGCAGATCAGATATGGTGACCGAGACGTTATTCTAAATCATCACTTTTATTTTCGGAAAAGTATTTATTTTTGTCAATTTACTCGTTTCTTACGAACATTTTCCTGCTAAAACACCCATTTGAATGGCATATTCTTCTCTGAATAAGACAACATGACTGTTCTTACTATTTCCACATACATTGGGGCATCCATGTTACCTCTTATCCAAACTATGGACCATGGTATGAAAAACATTCCCAAATGTTGCTTTTCCCACCACAGTGCTTGACGGTCTTAAACAAAATTTGGATCATATTATTTGTTATTTGGTCCCGTCACATATATTCTTGTTCCATGTTCTTTGAACGCATTTGTGAATAGAATGTGCGCCATTTCGTAAAGGGCCAGTCGGAGTAAAGTATCGCGAAATAAGGACGATTGCGTGCCTGTCTATAGTTTAGTAATGGGATTTCTTTTGAAATCTTGCTTACAGATTTTGTTTTCGGAGATGTCAAGAAACAGTTGACGCATCAACTTTCAGATCTAAGTCCTGTTTTACTTTAGTGGACGTCAAAAATGTGTTTGAGTTAACCATTCGCTTTGTACGCGTAGAGTCACTTGGAAGATTTTTTTACTTGCGAGTTCGTGTTTTTTGGTATTGATTATATTTTTTGAAATTTGCAATAACTGTGGGAGAACATTACACAAATTTTTTTTTTGCGGAAATTTGTATGTTTTACCTTTTATAAGTATTTTTACCAATAGGGTTCGGGAGGTCGGAATACAGTGTTTGGTAGCACCTATTATACAATATTTTTAAAGCAAAATTTCACTGTATGTACAGTACACGGCTATATAATTTATTTAAAAACCAAAAGGATTCAAAATATTAAAACAATAATACTATTTTGTAATGTTTATTATTTTGCTACTATTATTTTGCACAGGCAAAAACCAAGCGTCTTAATTAAAATAACGGTAACGGTAAAATAACGGTAACGGTAGCAGCAACAAAAACTCCAAAGTATGTTTTAGTGCTACTATTTTTTTACACACAGCTGTATTTAGTTTTGAGAAATTGGACAAAATCTTTAGAACTTATTTGATTTTATTTAGAATAACTTAATAAAATGTTCAATCAAATTCTTATTTTTGCCCCAAAAAGTAGGCATTTTGTTATTGTTTCTACACCCAGAGAAATATCAATCACATACGTGTTGAAAACGATACCATTCTGTGTCAATAGTGAATCTACACCGTATGTGTTTAAATTAAACACTGCGTGTTCAATTCTTATTGAAAATCGATACCTAATTGGCACCAAGTTGAAACCATTTCGGTATCAAATTGTTAAATTACATATGTTTTCTATTAAATTTGTTAACGAAAGGTATTATAAAGCTGTTGCCGTAAATTACCAATGTGAGCACAACCGTTGTTAATTTTGAATCGAATTTTTTTCCTTAGTGTAATACATTGGTTCGACATCATGTTATTTTTTGTATGGTTTTAAAGAAAAAAATTTAATGCTCAAAATTTGAAATAGAAAATAAATTTATATTTCCAATCATTACTTATTGGGAGTTTAAATAAAAAAATCAATACAGTTAAAAAGTTTCGTTCTTCTGCTTTGTAAAATATAAAATTTACTATAAATGTATGGAAGTATGAGATCTTTAGTAAATAAATAATTTGCTTTCTTCCTATATAAGGTCATTTCATGTAAACCTTGAAATACTTTTCAATATGTTTCTAACTCATCAAAAATGCACAAGCCTTTTTTTCCTCATTTACCGCCTTATACTTAAACAAAAAACTTTTTTTTAATGTATATACTTCTTGACTATAACAGCATTACGACTGCCCGGCTTTAAACTCATTACGGCCGTAAAGAGAGCAAAGAAAAATCCAGCTAAACCAGTAGAACCCACCAATAAAGTAAGACCACCAATTAGTAGAGGTATTAAAGCCATAAACTTTAACTTATATGCCAACAGAAGTGGTAAGAGAAGTTTTTTTAATTTCTTTTTAACTTTCTTCACTTTACGTCCCGAACTAATCGCTGTTAAGCCCTTTGATGTTGGTGCCGATAACGAAGAATGTTTTACTACATAAGTTTTTGTAGGTAAATTCCATACCCGACCTCTTGGTTGTTGTGTATCATTGACTGTTACATATTGCGTTTTACTTATGTCTGATGTAGAAAATGAAGATGATACTAATGGTGGTGGCGCTGGTGAAGGTGATGTTGACGTTATTAATGAGTATTTTATTGTACCTTTATCATTTTGTCTCTTATAACCTTGAACTTCACCTATTGATGCTGTAGACAACAATATGTTTTTCATATTTAATGAATCCATTTTTTTCAATGCTGACGCTATGGCTGCTAACACTGTTGTTGATGTATCTTTAAATGCCTGAAGCGGTGAAAAGTTTTGTATTTGTAGGTCATTATCATCATTGGTTTTTTCTGTAAAGTCAAATTGAAAAAAAAGATAAATTAAATATTATTATATAGGTATTTTTTATTTATGAACATATTTGTACTCTGACATAAGTACGAAAAAAATTAGAAGTATTCTAATTATGTAGTCATATCTATTTAAGCTTAAATTATATGCAATATTTATGGAAAATTAAGGAATACTTGATATCTTAAAGAAAGATTAAAATGATTTTTAATCGTAAGTAAGTATATTATATAAGATCGTTAAGCCACACGCAAAGAAAAAATATGGTTCCTGTGACCATAAACTAAGAGCAACATACTATGATTGTAATATATGATTCCAGGTTACAATAAGTATTTTTGTACATAATCATTATTATGATTCCAATTTATAATTTATTAGTAAGGTTCATAACCTTATTAATAACTTTTAGTAAGTTTTATAACCTTTTCTTAAGTATTGCTTTCAATTTCATCATGTTTTTATCATTTAATAATTCCATGTTATCATATATATAAACTAATTTCATCATATATATAATTCCATTTTATCATATATATTATTCCATTTTATCATATATATGAACTAATTCCATCATAAGTATAATTCCATTTTATCATATATATAATCCCATGTTATCATATATATAATTCCATTTTATCATATATATGAACTAATTTCATTATATATATGAACTAATTTAATCATATATATAAACCCATGTTATCATATATATGATCCCATATTTTCATATTTATATTCATTTGTACCACGATATGTGGTACATTCATCATACTGAATAAAAACAAAACTTGTCAATTTATATTTGTTCATATATAAACTAAATGAGAATTATAACTACTGGACTGATACAGAAAAATGTGTATTCAAAAGGCATTAAAAGTTAATGGCTTAGTGGTTGTAAAATTAACCAAATTTGTAAAATGAAATGAATGGTTATATAATTAACTAAATTGTTGTAGAATTGACTAAATGATTGGATTTATTCATAAATATGATTTCATATGAACATATTTAAATACATATTATAATTCAGTGAACCATATTAAAATTTTGATTGTGGGTAATCATTAAATGATTAAACAGAATCATGAACGTTGCTATCATGAACACAGTATATTTAAATCAATGTGGTTTAATAGTTGTGGTGATCATGCTGTAACCATGTTTTTTCTCTGCGTGCAAAAAAAAAAAAAAAAATTAGGTTCCTTGGAACATATCTTATTTAAAGATTAACTTATTTAATGGATGAGTATTGTACATAAATTTAAATAGAAAACGTTATTCCCTATTTACTTTTATATGATCTAGTAGGAACACTACACCCGTAGATCTCTTTGAAATTTACCTTTTTATACCCACTAATGTATTCCCACCCACAGGAAGTAAAAAACTAACTGAGATATTACAGGATTTCTAATTTAAAATACGCTTGTCATTACTGACAACCAACGTTTTATTAAATCCTTGGTGCGTGTCTATTCCACATCAATACTTGTTCATGAATGCCTGTGAATTAATAAAGGCCCCTAATAGGTAATAACATTGTCTATGTTTCAGCAAAATTAGGGACAATGCTGGACGTCAGTCATATAGATCATTTTTGTTGAGTCCCTTTAACATTTTGAGTCACGTGAAACAAGTGTTTCTAAGTAGAGCTCAAGTAATATAGTCATAGGAGAATTCCTGCTCAGTGTCTAGGATCTTGTGGTCGAAATTAGACGCCAAGAAGTTCAGAGATACGATTTAGTTGCTGACTGGACATTGCATGTTTGGTAAAAATATTAGTTGATTAGAACTTAGCATAGTCGAAAATTACCCTTTAGTTTGGTTGCTCTGCTCTGGAGGATCATACACGCAAAGAAAAAATATGGTTCCTGTGACCATAAACTAAGAGCAACATACTATGATTGTAATATATGATTCCAGGTTACAATAAGTATTTTTGTACGTAATCATTATTATGATTCCAATCTATAATTTATTAGTAAGGTTCATAACCTTATTAATAACTTTTAGTAAGTTTTATAACCTTTTCTTAAGTATTGCTTTTAATATATAAACTAATTTCATCATATATATAATTCCATTTTATCATATTTATAAAATAATTTCATCATATATATAATTCCATTTTATCATATATATTATTCCATTCTATCATATATATGAACTAATTCCATCATATATATAATCCCATTTTATCATATATATGATCCCATATTTTCATATTTATATTCATTTGTACCACGATATGTGGTACATTCATCATACTGAATAAAAACAAAACTTGTCAATTTATATTTGTTCATATATAAACTAAATGAGAATTATAACTACTGGACTGATACAGAAAAATGTGTATTCAAAAGGCATTAAAAGTTAATGGCTTAGTGGTTGTAGAATTAACCAAATTTGTAAAATGAAATGAATGGTTATATAATTAACTAAATTGTTGTAGAATTGACTAAATGATTGGATTTATTCATAAATATGATTTCATATGAACATATTTAAATACATATAATTCAGTGAACCATATTAAAATTTTAATTGTGGGTAATCATTAAATGATTAAACAGAATCATAAACGTTGCTATCATGAACACAGTATATTTAAATCAATGAAAAACGGCTATATAATCATTGAATAGTTGTGGTGATCATGCTGTAACCATATTTTTTCTCTGCGTGTATAAAAACTTGTCCTGATTATAATATAATAACGTGTAGGCGCTTTATGAAATTTGTTTTTTCTTCTTGCGCGTGTTATTAGTCTTTTCATTATTTCTTTCTTTTGTTTTTAAGATAATTAAAAATCCTATTTGTCTTCAGTTCATTGTATGTTTTTTCCCTCATTTACTTAGAATAAAAATATACAAAAGGATTAAATATATTAGATCTAGGTAATTAAATCAAATCTTTGTTTTTCTAATTAAGAATTTCTATTGTGCACAAAAAAGTCTTATAAATTTTTATGTAGGTAGATAAATGTACAAAATATGAAATATGACAGTTAATTAACTAGAGTTTATTAATCAGAAAAAGAAAATAATATTAGAAGGTTAATGAATCAAGAAATTGTTTAGGTGTCGGAAGAAAAAAATTTTTGGGGGTATAATAAATTATATTACATAATAAATAAATATTGCTTTACGTTAATAGACAGTTTTCATAAAACATATTTCCTTTCTGCTAAAATAATCTAGATATGTATTTTTTAACATAACACATATTTTATTGATTTAGCTTAATACTATTACTCAATCCAAAATCAATTAAAGTTGATTTTTTTTATTTAAGGAGTGCGATCGAAAATATCTTAACACACGTTTTGCCTCATAACTTTTTTCGGATTCAATATTGAAAATTTTTTTTGATCTAGTTATAATGGAAATATACAACAGTTATTATTTTTAATAACAACCACGTTGATTTGTCGTGATTTTCATCAAAATGAGTAACGAAAAAGATTTACGTCCTACAAATTATTAAAAAATTAAAAAAAAAAAAAATCGAAATAGGTCCTACAATTAATTGGCCACAGAATTAAATTTCTGTGGTCAAACTGTTTCTAATGTTATTAAACAGTATCAGGAGAATTTGACTATTGATAGAAAACATGGTTCGGGAAGAAAAAAGGTCCACATGATATCGGTAAGGCCAAGAAAATCAAAAGCATATTGAAAAGAACTCCAAACACATTTGGCAGAAAACAAGCCCGATTAGCTCAGAGCTCTGACTATTTGGTGCGAAAAGTTAAAGCTAATGATGAGTTAAGAACATATAAAGTCCAAAAAGTTCCAAACAGAAATTCTGCAAAAAATTTTGAAGCCAAGAATAGGATACGGAAATAAAAATAATTGACATAGAAACTTATGTGCTGGCAGAATTTTCGCAGCTTATATGTCAAAACTTTTTATTGTTAATACTCGAGGCAATGTTAAAGATAAATTTAGGACCCAAAAGCAGAAAAAAATTCTTACAAAAAATTTTAATGTCCGTCCGTCTATACATTTGGGGTAAATGGGTCGAAAATGGTCCTTAATTCAGGAGAAGGTGATATCCAAATTTTGATTATCACATTATATTTTTTCTATTTATTAATTAGTAAAGGTATAAATTTTTAGAATTCTAAAATATTTTTTGGCAGAATAGCCGTCCGTCTATACATTTGTTTTAAAAAGTTCGAAAATGACACTAAATTCAGGGAAAGGTGATATCAATACTTTAATATTTAAATTTAGTTTTTATATTAGTCAAGAAGTAAAAAAATAATATATTTTTTCGAATTTTTAGACTTTTTTTTAAAGAATTCTAATGTCTGTCCTTCCGTCCGTCTGTTTATTTGCAAACTCAAAATCCTTTATTTTGTCTTAAATATTAACTTATAATTTTCTTTATTCGATAGACAATTTTGTTTTTGAATAAACTACAAAGACTATGATAAATTCGGTTTCATTAATGTCTTTATTTCAATGTCCATTTGAAACTGCTTCTCTTTACTGACCGAATTATCAAGTGGGGTGTTTTCATCTTTCAAAAGATGTCCTTCCCATTCAGTTGTTGAGATCAATATGGGGAAGTCATGTTCATCTGTATTCAGATCTTGTGATTTAAAATCTGTAAGGAGGTGAATTTTCATTGATTCATAATTAGGACTGTCATTATATCTAACAATAATAAGTTTTTCAGTCCAAATATGAATGTATTTCTTATTCGCGTTTCTGAGGATCAAATACGAAAACAAGATGATATTTAAAAAAAAATCCAAAATTACACATTTTTTAATTAAAAATTCATTCCCAATTGCTACATGTCACGGAATAATGGAATTACAAAAACTAAACAAACATTCTTTCTTTTGGAATTCTTTCTTTTGGAATCCGATCAAACATTTTCCATTGAAGATGATTTTTCATTACTAGTAATACTAGCAGCCATTAGATCCCTTGAAAATTGTCAGCGAAGATGACTCGGATGACTGTTTAGGAGATAATGACACATTAGTAGTTTTCATTATATAAACTGTATAAGAAATTATACATAATTGTTATACAAGGATTGTGCTTAAATCATCCCCATAGAACCATAGGTCTTTTATAATGAATACCACGAAAACAGAGTAATTTTTTTTTTTTGTTCTGAACACTTCTGTGGCATCATTGAAGCCTGTTTGATTTTCCTACTCTTCTGTTGTCGGCTTAATTCAAATATTGGGCTTGGCAAGTTGAATTAAAGAGCTGCATGTTAGGGTAAAATGTGTCAAAAGTGGCGCTTAATTGAATTTTAATCTTTGAAGTTTTGTAATAAAGTTGGGTACCGAAACAAAATTATGTATCCATATCAATTGAAATTTTTAATCTGGTTTGTGTTGTTTTCTTATAAAGAGCTGTCAAAGTTAAGAATTTTTTTTACATTTTTGAAAAATAGTAAAAAATTAAATTTTCATCAGATTTTGTATTTATTTCAAATAAAAAGTCTTTTAAGTAAAAATTTAAAATGAAACCATCAACTTCAGATATTTATGTGTGCTTTTTTCAAGTATTTGTAAATTATATTTTGTCCTAATATTTTTGTTATTTTTTTTTTAATTGTCCTAAAATACACTAATTTTCAACTTTCATGGAAAGCAACTTAAAATATTACACGATCTGAAAATTTTCTGAAAAATATTATATATTGCCCACTTTAATATTATGAAAAAAAAAAAAATAAAAAATCGTGCGCATATACATATAGCCCGATTTGAGAAAATAATTTTTTTCAAAAAACTCCAGTAGATTTCATACAAAGAACAGCTTAAGTGCAGACATTTTCTTTGCTTTATCAAACATTAAACAGTATGGCAGAATCGAAATAAATCTGTAGTTGACTAAAAATCAATTGGAAAGTATGAAAAAATTAATAAAAAAAAATCTTAAAAATCGAAAAATATGTTTTTTCTACTTCTC
Source organism: Protophormia terraenovae (assembly GCA_951394005.1). Taxonomy (NCBI): domain Eukaryota; kingdom Metazoa; phylum Arthropoda; class Insecta; order Diptera; family Calliphoridae; genus Protophormia; species Protophormia terraenovae. Next base: position 154,405,469 of record OX596073.1, read on the forward strand.
GATTAATATGAAAACGAAATGGAGGCATTACTATTTTGATATCACCTTTCCCTGAATTAAGTGGCATTTTCGACCATTTAACATTTAACCCAAATATATAGAAGGATGGACGGACATTACCATGATGCCAAAAAATATTTTAGAATTCTAACAAGCTTGAATGATATATTCGGCTCGACCGAAACTTTACACCCACCATCAACTTTTTCAAAATTTATGTTATATTGGAGGTGGGCGGTAAAGTGGGTGGACCACGACTATTTTTTGTTTTCGAATTTAAATTGGTCCTTGAACTATTTGAACACAATTTCACCTTATATGGGAGGTGGGCGGTTTTCGAGTTTGTATCGACCCCCGAACTATTTATACAAAATATCGTTGTCGTACATGCTTTTGTTTAAGTTTTCTAGTTTTTAGCACATAACTTTTTTATTTATTAACCAATTTTCAATTCCAAACAAACCTCATATAAGACAAATATATTTTTGTCTTATATAAGACAAAAATATCCTGCGGACGGACATAGCTAGATCGACTCAGAATCTAACCAGGACCCAGAAAATATATACTTTGTGGGGTCTTAAATGATTCCTTTGACATGTTACACACGGAATGACAAAATCAATATACCCCCCATCTTTTTGATGGTGGGTATAAAAATGCATTTTTTTAATAACTACTAAATAGAAAAAATAGAACATGATCATCAAAATTTGGATATCACCTTTTCCTGAATTAAGCGTCATTTGTCGAATGTATAGACTTTCTAAAAATGCATTTTTTGACTTACTAATTATTACTTACATTACCGTTCTACTAAAAAAAATCCTAAAATTCTAAAATTTCATTTTTTTTAACTAATAACACTGGTCGACAAAAAAACTTTTTTCGTGCTCCTTTAAAAAAAAATGGATTACTGAAAGCAGATTCGAGTTTCCTATGCTTAACTCGAATCTGCTTTCAGTTTTTTTCCATCAGGTCGAAATTTTGTATGGGCGTGTCTAATATTGCGCCCAGTGTTGCCAGGACTTGAGAAAAAAAGAAGCTAAATTGGACTTTAAAAAAGGTCAAAAAAAGGCTAAATGTCCCAAAAAATAAAGCCAGAAAAAAGCTAATATATTGTTTTATTTAAAAATGCATTTATTTTTTCGTTCTCAATAGTTTTTGGTATTTCTTAAAGATATATTAGTGAATTTATAAATATAACATAAATAATTCCAATGGATAATAAAGTTTGTTACGAAAATAATAAAAATATTCTTGTAGAATGAAGCACCGCTGGCGAAAATTTTCGTTACATATAAATAATTTCGATTTTTTGTTCGAATTAATACACAAAAATGCTTAAATTGATTATTCTGTAAAGATAAAATTAGTAAATTTTTAGCGTTTTTAAAGCTATGTTTAGAATGAAAAATGGCTAGAAAAATAAGCTAGAAGCTAAAACGAAAATTTTGAGGCTAAAAGCAAAAAAAAAGGCTAGATTTAGCCTTAAAAAGGCTAAACTGACAACACTGATTGCGCCCGATTACTCGAGTATATTTTACTATAGCTCGAGAACGGTATGCACGATAATATAAATAATACACCAAATTATGCGGAATAAAATTGGCTTTAAGTCGTTCTACTATCAAATTTCTATGAGTTATGAGGAAATATACTAGAGTAATACCTTACTGTGGGCGAAATATTAGACACGCCCATAAAAAAAAAAAAAACAAATCCAGAACTGATGGAAGAAAACTGAAAGCAGATTCGTGTTTAGCACATCAAAATGCGTCATTTTCAACTATTCGTCTTTGAGGGAGGATATTTGTGTAATCAATAAAAAAAAATAAATAAAATGTGATCATTAAAATATTGATATCACCTTTGTCTGAATTAATCGCCCTGTTATCCCAATGTGCGCTGTACAAAATATACTCTACGAGTCGTAGTCCTTTCAGCATTTTTTATTAAGACATATTTAAAAAAAAGAATCTATTTTAAGTCATGTGTCAAACCAATGCGTTTTAATAAAATAAACATAATTCAAATTACCGCCTATTTTTACCCCGTTTTAACATAACTAAAGAAAATTAATACAATCTAAAGTAATCCTAAGTCATTTATAAAAAATTGATATCAAAGTGGCATCATATTTTTCAAAACATTTGTCCAATTTTTATATTTCACTGAATACACGTGAATGTAAAATGACTTTATTCAAATCTCTTAATTCTAATTTATTTATTTATTCAGTCATTGGTTTAGTCTGATTAACACCAACCAATTTTGAGCCATAATATATTGATATCATCTTTATCTGAATTAATCGCCCTTTTACCCCATTGTGCGCTGTACAAAATATACTCTACGAGTCGTAGTCCTTTCAGCATTTTTTATTAAGACATATTTAAAAAAAAGAATCTATTTTAAGTCATGTGTCAAACCAATGCGTTTTAATAAAATAAACATAATTCAAATTACCGCCTATTTTTACCCCGTTTTAACATAACTAAAGAAAATTAATACAATCTAAAGTAATCCTAAGCCATTTATAAAAAATTGATATCAAAGTGGCATAATATTTTTCAAAACATTTGTCCAATTTTTATATTTCACTGAATACACGTGAATGTAAAATGACTTTATGCAAATCTCTTAATTCTAATTTATTTATTTATTCAGTCATTGGTTTAGTCTGATTAACACCAACCAATTTTGAGCCATAATATATTGATATCATCTTTATCTGAATTAATCGCCCTTTTACCCCATTGTGCGCTGTACAAAATATACTCTACGAGTCGTAGTCCTTTCAGCATTTTTTATTAAGACATATTTAAAAAAAAAGAATCTATTTTAAGTCATGTGTTATAGTAAAACAACAACCCAATGCGTTTTAATAAAATAAACATAATTCAAATTACCGCCTATTTTTACCCCGTTTTAACATAACTAAAGAAAATTAATACAATCTAAAGTAATCCTAAGTCATTTATAAAAAATTGATATCAAAGTGGCATCATATTTTTCAAAACATTTGTCCAATTTTTATATTTCACTGAATACACGTGAATGTAAAATGACTTTATTCAAATCTCTTAATTCTAATTTATTTATTTATTCAGTCATTGGTTTAGTCTGATTAACACCAACCAATTTTTGAGCCATACCCACTCAATATTAAATGGTGTTATAAAAAAAATCGCCCTAAAAACACTTGTGTTTATGTAAATAAATGTTGGCTGTTAAAATAAATTTAAAATTCCATAAATTTAACTAAAATAATATTTACATTAAAAATTTATCAGCTATGTTTTGTTCACGCATAACTTACCTTCATTTGAATATGTGTCATCATCATCATCATTATCATCTTCATCATCATCAACGCTACTACTGCTAGCACTATTATTATTGTTATCCTTATCACTCAAGATTATGTCCTTAATATTATCATAAAATGTTTGAGCATTATCTAAGGTTTGCTTTAAAAGCAACAATTCAACATTTAAATTTTCTTCATCATCTGCAGCGACAACAGGCACGTCGGCTGAGACAGATTTTATGGATTTTGTAGAATTTTTAACATCCATGTTTGTTGCTATGTCATCAGCATTAAAACCACTGTTTTTTAAATTTTTATAATGTAGAAGATTGTGAGGTTGATGTTTTTCGTTATTTGTGATTTCATTATCGATCAAATTTTCATTAACTGCAAAAGAATTTAATGTTTTTGTTATAATGGTATCATTGAAATGTTTTGCATTATTAGACTTTTCGCTTTTCTCTTTTTCATTTTCATTTCCAATTGTATTTGTTTTCACATTTATATTTGTATGTCTGGTTGTATTCATATTAGATATGTCAATTTTAGGTGTTAGACTAATAATGTTTTTCGCCTCGAGTTGGGGCTTATGCGAATAATGCCAATATGATGATGACGACAGGGATAATGTTGTTGTAAGTTGTTTGTGTTCTGCTATATCCGCTATATAAGGTTTTAAATTGAGTTGTGATGATATTGAATTCTTTTCATATTTGACATGATGTGTCGATGTTAATGGCTGTTGTTGTTTTTGTTCCTGTACATAACTTATAATATCTTTTGGTATTTGAATTTGAGGATATAGGATTTCAGCATTATTCAAAGGATAAAGTTGCGGGCGGTTATGATGTGAGCTGAGTTGAATTTTTCCTCTTCCTCTTGTACGATTTTTGTTGTTTTTATTATTATTAGTTTTATTATTTGCAGGAAAAATATATGACTTCAATTTGGTACTTTTAATAGATTGTGATGGAGAGGAGGCTGTTGGCAATTCAGATAGAAAAGATGATTTGATTGAAGATGATGTTGTTGAAGGTTTTATATGACGTTTACTATAATTTCCATTGAGATGATGATTATAAGCATAGTTGTAATATGTCTGAGGTTTAATATAACCACGATGTTTTTGTTTCATATTATTTGTCGTGTTATTTGTAAAATTTTCACTTTGCCACAAACTTGTAATAGCAGACTTTGATGGTGTTGTTGACACTGACAGTTGGGGTGCTAATGTTGTAGATACTGCTAACCATTTATATTGTTTTATAATTGGCTGCCATGTATCCTCTTCTGCAGTTACTGAACTCCAATTTGTATTCACCACTCGGCTCTGTAGGGCACTTTTGGCATCTTGGCTAGTGTTTGCTGCGGCATTTAATTTAATCCACAGATTTAATGTAATAATAAATGAGTATAAAACAATTAATTTGTGCAACATTTCTTTTTTTGGTTTTTCTTTAAGAATGTGTATTTTAATTTAAAGGAATTATAATTTAGATTTCTTTTTTTTCTTTTGTTGTCACTTTTTCTTTTTTAGAATTTGTTCACTTTTTCGTTTAATCCACTTCGAGGTGATCATCATCCGTTTATGGTTTACACGCAAATAGTCATTTTCACTCTTAGGTCAAGTATTTTATAAAAGTTTTAACTTTTTTTTTCAGCACAATCTTTCTATCATTGTATTAAATACAAAAAAAATTTTTTTCTTACTTTAATCATTACGACTTAAAAGTATTATTACCTTTGTTGTAGTTCACTGATTTTTATGGTTATTTATCTGTAAATAAACCAAGAAAAAAAAAACCGAAACTGAAATAAACATTTTAACAAGTGCAAGAGTTAAATAAATGTAATAAAAATAAGTGGTCAAAAACGAATTAAAAATAAGCTACAGCCTTCAGCAGCTATCAAGTGTTGAGGAACTTAATTAGTTAAGGATTTATTTTTTTTAAAATTTCAATATCAGTGGATTATAAAGTCATATAAAAAGTATCTGCGTTTTTAAATTTTACCATTAAACCTATTGTCATTTTATTTTATTTTTTGGGGTACCTTCATAATTCCGCTATAGATCTTCAGTGGTTTGTTGGCGAAACATTTTCAAAGCCTCCTTGTTTGACGAATTGCTTACAATCAAGAGAATTGTGCCCAAACTAAAACAAATGGTAGTCGGAGAGTGCAAGGTTTGAACTATATGGTAGGTGCATCAAAACTTCCTAACTAAGTGCACGCAGAGAAAATTCATTTCTCAATAATATTATTTTCTTCGCAAAGATATATTTTTATCGCAAACAACGTTATTGTTGAATATATTTTATTTTAAAAACAATTTTGTGGTAGCAATTATACATTTGTTCTCAATTCACAATTAAATTGTTGGCAATATCTTTAAATTAAAACCACATTGTTGTTGTTAAAAGTCCATGTGAAAAAAAAAATATTTTCAATACCTGAATATATTATTGTGTTTGTAATTTTGAATTGACAACAAAATGTTTGTTTTATATTGGCAACAATATACATTATTAGTAAAAATATATATATGTTAATGTTAAAAATATATTAGAAAATATACATTCAGTATGTTTTCTAATTTAAAAAAGTGAATTATTTAAAATAAATAATTTTAATTAAAATTAAACTAGAAAATAACTAAATTATACTTAATTTTAATAAAAATACTATACGATAAATTAATTGGCTTTTATTTATTTATTTTTTGGCATTTTAATTGTTTCTCGAGACTATAAGTATTTTTATTGTGTATCAACCATATTATTGCTGTATACATGAATAAAATATATATACAACAAATATATGGTTGCATATCAACAATATTTTTATTGCAATTTAACCATATTATTGCAGTATATATGAATGAAGTACATATACAACAAAAATAGGGTTGCAAATCAACAATATTTTTATTGTGATTTAGCCATATTATATTGCTACATATAACCATAATATAATTTACAGATAACTATAAAATCCAACTATAATATGACAGTACTCGATTATAATTGCTATTCACCATAATTTTTCTTTGCGTGTGCTGTCAATTTTTGACGAGTCATCAAAGATGAATGTGACCTGGCATTGTCATGATGGAATACAAAACATTTTCTCTTGCCCAATTTTATTAGTCCTTTTTTAATTGCTTCGTTTAAACGGTCGAGCTATGAACAGAAGAATTTAGAATTTTTATTTCTTTAAATACTTTATTTATTAAATCTTCAGTAATTGTACATGAACTAACAATAAGTATTAAAATCTTAAATCTAAATATTAATATCTAATATTGTCTAACCACTCTCAGACAAAAATCTATTTTAATTTGTATTTTTTAGCTCCTCAAGTTTGATGTGTGCCTTCTTCTCAATCGAGTATGTCCATTGCTTAGTAGGATGTTTGGAGCTAAAGGATTTGGGTAAATTTCTAGCCTACTAAAATATTTCTCTATGTGTTCTCTTACTACATCTTTCACAAAGGGGACGTTCTGATCCTTATGAATATCCATGGTACCGCAGTTATTATCCGTAAAATCTTGTTTTTATGTCTCTGAATTTTCTCTATATTTGACGCCTAGTCCGTGTCTTATAACTGAATAGCATTACTCCTTATTTGCTTCAAAATTGAGTTATATAAGAGTAGTTTACAATCTTAAGTAAATGTTGAGTTTCTTCCGATAAGCCAATTTATTTGATATATATTTCCATGTAAGACGTCGAACGAGATGGATACCGAGGTATTCGACCTCTGATTGCTGAGAAATAACTTGGTTGTTAATAAAGATAGGTGGGCATGTTTCTCTACGTAATGTAAATGTTATGTGAATGCATTTTTTCTTATTTACCTTTATTTTCCATTTACGTAACCATCTTACAATGTCCTGCAGGAGCCGAGATGCTTCTTGGGGGCTATGATGTGTGCTTAAAATAGCTGTGTCATAGAGGTATATATTAATAAGTACAAAAAACTACCTTGGGGTACTCCTGTTTCAATGGGCTGAGGATTACTTAAGAAGTCTCTCTCTTTGACCATTTTATGAAGCCATTATTTACCTTCGTAAAAGTACGCTTCAAAATTGGTTTGATTTCGTTGAGTTTCAGCAGCGTTTCACAGATGCAATTGCTATGACACCCAAATAATAATCTTCTTTGATTAGCCAGCCATTTTCAAATGATTGAGCCATGTAGTTGATGTTTTATGCTTCTGCTATCTCCTGTTGATCTTACTCCACAAGTATAAACTTTTGCACCGATTGGCCGACCATGCCGAGGTGCATTATTTACATTGAAATTTCTGGAAATAAATAAAAGAGCAAACTACTCTTGAATCCAGCGTTTACTCACAGCATTTTCACCGTTCTTCTTCTGTTGGTAGAAGTGGCCCAATTTTGCATAATTTTACCTTTCTTAGGTTATGTTCAGTTCAGTAAAATATTTGACTAAAATGACGTAACCACTATATAAAACATTTTCTAAATTCTGCATTTTAATGGAAATAATATTTTTTACTAAGAGCTAATCATAGTTAATATTTTACTGAATCTTGTTTAACGCTGGTTTTTCTTACGTAACAAGTGCTCACGCAAATTTGGTCAAATATTTGGCACAGATTTGCAACTAACTGTCTATAATAAGACAGGATTCATTATCCACCATTATTCAATTTCTAGTCTTTCAAGTGTTGCTATTTAGTGACAGCAAACTGTTGTCTACAATGCCGTTAAGACTATGTAGGGTGTGTTACAATAACATATACAAACCAAATAATTTACTGGCCATTTCTTTCTTAATGAAGAAATGACAACAAACTAACTTTTACCAAATTTAAGTTCTTTTAACAATCAAAATATCATAATCTAAATCAGTTAAGAAAAAAACACACTGAAAAAAAAAATTTTATATAAAACTGTTAACTATAAACATTGCAAATGTATTATGATTAAAAATTAAGGTGCAAGGGCTTTCCAGTATAAAAAATTAGGGTGTAAAGTGGATACATTCGCCATAGGGGCACATCTGTTATTGCCAATTATCTTGAAAACGAAGTAATTTTTTTTCATTTAATTACATTAATTTTTGTTTCATTTTCAATCGCAGAACTACACAAATAATATAGGCAAGCGAATCTACTCCTATCATTTTTTCGAATTCACCCCACTCCGAAGTTTTTGGTCACTTTAAAAATTAATTAAAAAAAATGAACATAAGTTAGCCAGGGTCGAAAGTAGAGAAAAAAGTCACCTATCACCAAATATATTAGTAAATAATTTATTTAATTAATTTTTATAAATATGTACCTCTCACAAAATTATTTTATAAATTACTAAAAAAAAATGTAACAAATTAAAAACAAAAAAAAAATGTTCTAATTAAAAAATTAATTAAATCGATTATGTAGATGATTGAATGTATTTAAAAATTAATTGAGAAATAAAATCCTACTTGAATGTTATTTTTGCATTATTTTTACTTGAATAGGGTAAGTGTACCGGTGGTCGGCAGTTTAATTTTTTTTCTGACTTTCAAGTTTAATATTTCCAAACGTGGTCATGATTTTTGGATAACGAGCAAATGTACCACTTTATTAAAGGGTACTCTTTCAGATTTTGTTAAATTTTTGTAAAGAAGTAAATGTTTAATTGGCCATTTTATTGCATTTTATAAAAAACATCGTTTGTATCTATAGTCGGCATATTTTCCAGTGTTCGGCATGTGATGATCCAATAGTCGGCATGAAATTTATTGACACATTTTGTATGTAAATGCCTTAAACTATGCTCTGAAAAATAACATAATTTTAAAAAATAAAAAAAAAATTGAACAAAATACTTGATAGATTTTATAGTCTATCGTTTTTTGGAAAAATGGTCCAATAGATACAATTTTACATTTCAGAGACCTATAGTAAAATTTTACGTAGAAAAATTATGTAGAACATTTTTATGTATGAATCTTAAGTTTTAATTAACTTTTAACACATTTTTTACAAACATAATCGAAATGACCCCTTATAATAACAGATAAATCATTACTTAGTTCCGAAAAAATATTTCTAATAATAGGGTCTAAATGTATTAGCAAGAAAAATTTAGGTCCGAAGTACTAATTACATTATTATCTCTCAATTAACATGACATGCCGACTATAGAATACTATGAATTTTTTTGTTCCCAAGATCGGCAGCCACCAAACCATGAAATGGAATTCTTTACCCAAAATTTTACACATTTAACATAAGGTTTCAATTGTTGCCTATCTTCTGAATAATTTTTTGTTAAAATACTACTTGAATTATTATAATTAATATCATTTTTGAAAATAGTCTTTCTTTAATTTTTTTTCTAAAAACTGATATCAAAAATGTGTTGTTTAAGAACGGAGGAAATTGCCAAAAAAAAACTGCTACTATTAGTATATTTTAAACATTTGCACTAAAAATATAAATACATTTTCATGGCAAAATTGATCTTACATCAATAATTAGTATTCGCTGTTGTTAATTATTTCAGTTTAAATTTAAAAATGCCGACTACTAGTACATGCCGACATTAGGTGCACTTACCCTATATTTATTAAATTTTGATGCAAAAGAAAACAACAAATTGAAAAATATACTTTAAGTCTTTTGTACAAAAGAAAATTTATATATGTCGTTTATTGTTATGAGAACAGAGCACAATAAAAAAGTGGCGAATGCTCCCTCCCCCTTTTATCCTACTCATATTTATACACACTATCGATTAATCCTTTTTCGAAACAAAAATCCATCTAATTTTAGTACTTTATCCTTTTAGTTCATTTTTAATAACTCGCAACTTTAATCAAGTAATTAAAATTACTAAAAAGAAGAAATTCTATAGTAAATTTCTCCCATTTTGCTTCTCTATTATTTTTATTAAGCAACTAATAAAGCTCAATTTAAATAATAACTATATTCCTTACTATTTTCTTTCAGTGTAATTCTTTTCTATTTTATTACTGCCGTTTAGCTGATCGTTCATCCATTAACAAACAAAATAGTTTATAACAATTCAAAAACATTTCTTTACCAACTAACTCCCCTTCAATTTAGCACGCTTTTAAATTTCAAACTAATTCCCACCATCTTCATTGTTAAAAGTATTTTACTAGTTCTTTTATTTCCCTTACATTATGCTCTTTTATTACTCTCTATAGTTTTTTTCTAATTTTTTCCTCATTTTCAAACTCTTTATACATTCATTTTTTTTAGCTTCTTTTGTTTGGTGATAATTTTATATCTCAAATCATTTACTCATGCGCTTCGAAGAAAAAATAAATAAAGATCATCCTCATATTGGTATTAAAACTAAATCAGAAATGTAAAATAAAAGATGAACTACTTTTATGGTTAAATATGTAGTTAAAAGCCTAAATGGTTAAAATTTTATTGAAAAATAAAGAAATAATAAGATTTAGTTGTAATTAAATTTATAAATTAGAAAGGCGTGGTTTAGATATTTTAAAATATGCCTTTATAGAAAATTTAAGTTAACAATTTTAAAATATTATGACAATTTTTTAAATTAATTAACTTAAAAATGAAAGGTAGTGCAAAATAATGAGCCTATCAATTATGTTTTCTTTCAAAATGTTTATATTTATATAATTAAGCCACATTTTAATAATAAAGTTTCTCCTTAACAACTTTATAATAGTTTCAAGGGCCTATAGTTTCATTCCGAGCCATATTGAATTAACTTAACTCTCACTATGGAACTAGTTATGTCTCAGGAGCATGTGGAGATTCTTTTAAATCAGAAGTCTTCGATCAGAATATATTTATAGAATAAAGCAATGATCAAGAATCATAAAAAATACAAACATGGGCTCTTTTTCAGCATTTCAGTTCATTTTTCCAGAGACAACACAATATTTTTAAGTTTTTTTTTTGGCAGGGTTCAAAATACAGTTAAATAATTTTTTATAATTTTTGTAAATATTTTCATATTTATTTTTTGTTGTCACTTTTATATGGAACATAATTATTAATTGTAAATAAATTAGACTTTAATTGAAGAAAATTAATTTTAAATAAATATAGCTATATTTTATTCGCAATATATCCAGAAGAAAATTTTGTATTTTTGGATATTTTCGATTTCTTGCAATTTTATAAAGAAATATTATTTTCTTCGACACACTTTTTCATTGAGGAAATTAAAAAAATGTCTTTGATATACATACATACATACATATGTTGAAGATAATTTGAATTATATCTTTTTCATATTTTATTAAAATAAATCAGGAATTTTTTTCCCGAGACATGTTGCAATATATGGTTTATTTTTTATAACGGTTTATTTGAAGGAAAAAGTACATAACTCAAGATATTCAAAAGCCATGTTTTTCTATATATGAATTTTATTCACAACATAGTATTCATGCTTGACATTTGAAATTAAAATATTCTATAGAGTTGTATGGAAAATTAAAATTATATACCGGTTTCCTGAAAATAACTCTATAGTCATGTTTATCGAAATTGAATTAGAAATCATATGCAGCAAAATCAGTGTCTCCTTGCGTAATTATTATATGATGGATCAAGTCTCACTTATGAGCTTCCCAATATGAAGAATATATTGCTTTTATACGCACCTCTTACTTTTTATAAACGGTGAATAGTCCAACTAACTGCAAATAAAGTGTACGGTGTCCCCATTTCCTTTTATGTTCATTAACTTTTTGATGATAATAGTTGTATTTTCCCATTCGGCACAAAAAATAAAAATATATAAATATTTCCAAAATTCTTTATGTGATTTGCCGTATATAAATTTTTATGTTTTTAATTTTTATGTGCATTTTTTAGGCGCGTACTTTAAAAATAAAAATTAACCACCCCCCACCCCTATTAAGTTCATTTTAAATGCTAAAATCAATAATCCAATTTAGACAAATAATGGCTTTATCTCAGCAAAATTTTGTTGGCTTTTAATAGTGATTACTTCTTATTAGACTCATCACCTGGTAATGAGTTGTCATTATTTTTCTTATTTCTATGAATTGGTATAATAACTAGTCACCTATTTAATAACAAGTTCAGTTCGATAGAGCGACTGCATGCAGTGGCTCCAAAATGCTTTTTTTTGGAAATAATTCTGTAACTTTTAAATCGTTGGAGATATCTCAATAAAATGAGAAGAGGTGAGGTGTTTTCGAGTTGATTTGGAATTCGGACGGACAGGAGGGGGTGACCCTCCAAAGTTGGCCATCTTGAAAAATCGCCAAAAATTCATGTGATACACGCAAAGAAAAAACATGATTCCGAAATGCTCGCGGAAATCAAGTGATGTTCCTAAGTAGTTTATATGGCTAACACAATCAAATTATTGTGTTTTAGACTAAGCTGAATCAATTATTTTTTGTTCTGATCATTTTAACATATGATACTTTGTAATAATATAAAGTCGGTGTACTAAAAGAATAATATGTTTCATAGTAACATATTATTTCAATGAAATATTTGTATGTAATATTTTAATGCGAGGGGTGACAATAATATGCTCGTCTTTATTGTTATCTCTCTTTCGAAATAATTTACTCATTCAGTAATGAAATCTTAAATGTGACGGACGTAAAGTGAATAAAAACGTTTAAAAAAGTTCACAAAATTTTTATTAAAAAACTTTATTATTATTTTTTAATAACGAGATCCACGGAGTGCTGACGGAGCAAATCATCAATGGCCACATTTCAAATTGGAAATATTTTTCGGTAAGTACAATAAATATCAATAATTCAGTGCGGTCAAATATAAAAATAATAATAAAAAAAATGTATTTCTACAATTTTCTTTTAGGTGTGTGAATGTGAAGATGAATTTTCTTGAACGAAATCGTCCAGTGAAGGCTGTGGTATTTGTTTTTTAATTATTTTCTATTCGCAAAATTTAAATTAAAAAAATAATAATAAATAAAAATACATTTTAACCGTATGCATAGTATTATGATTGGGGGTATTATAATATTTAATATAGGGATCATGTTATATTTATGCAGTATGGTTGTGAGGACTATCACATATAAATGTTATGATTGTGAGGTCCATATTATATTAATATTGGATAGGACAATATTATGTTCACAAAAGGGTATAATAACTGATATGATTGAGCGAATCATAAACCTAAACATTAATGATAGTTACCGATTATGATTTGACCAACCATGTTTTTTCTTTGCGTGTATGACAGAAAAGAAATTTTATTTATAGATAGACAGAGAAAACAGATTCGTCATCACAACCGAATTTTTTGCCAAATGAATTTGGTTAGTTGCAAGGACTATCTCACAATTCGATTGGAATAACTGAATGGATATGGTATGCAGTACTATATTATTAAATGACTATTGTGAATTAATTGAAAAAACATTTGACATTTTTTTTTTTTTTTTTTCTATTTTCGTTTATTTTAAATAAAAAATTACATACAAAAATATATAAAATACAAACTAAAGAAATGTAAAAAGTTATAAATTATAAAATATTGCAGTTTTTCTCAATTCTAATGGCATTTTAAACATATCACACTGTGGACTTCTACAAAAAGATAATTCCACCGGCCGGATTTATAGCATTTTATTGTAATGTGCGTTCGTATGTCAGCAATCTGATTCTCTCTAAAGACCAGACCGTAAGAGTATTTCAGCACGCATATTTTCATCGGACTACAAGAAAAGAATATTAATAATTAGGACTGTTTGTTCGAAAAAGTTCACTTACATAGGTATATATCTGTGATGACTTCTTTAAAAGCCATAGTTCTATACGTTCTAATCAATAACTGTTACCAATAACTACGGAAAATTCTTTCTGGGTCTTCTTATTTCTTAAAGAAAAAAATTAGAAATAAGTTAAAATATCGAATGAAATATTAGCATCAATTAACTATGTAAAACGTACCTTTTATTTTGGTTAATCTTTCCACTTATTGTAGGTTGCCTTCTGTAGGATTATTTAAACATTTATTTTTGGAATATTTTTAACAATTAAAAAATTATCACAATATCTTCTTTAATTTATTTTTGTATGTCAAAATTTTTTAACATTTTTATCGTTTGGGAATAACGAATTTAATGTTTTGTTCAACACAAATGTTTTTTTTTTTTTTATTGCTATAAACAATATATGCTATTGAGATTAATATTACTTAATTAAATTCGGTTGCCTCTACTAAGTCGCAATAATAAGTTTTAGTCTAGAAATTTATTGATTGTAGGAACTAATTTATCAATAGTACAAACAGAAAATTCCTTATATTAATGTTTTTACAGCTCTCAATGCAAATCTTAAGTTGAATAAATTAAATTTTAATAGTTTTAATTAAATATCATTCTAAATCCTTATATTTTCATAGCTGTAACTATTTTCTAACTAATTCTTTTTCTGGGTGTAGTCCTTGTAAAATAATAATAATTAGGAAGACTAACTCGCTCCATAGCACACTGGTCAAAAATACAATTTATTTTGGCAGAAATTTAAAAATAATGATTTAAGAAATTTAAAAAAGTGAATAATATTTTATAAATTATAACAGACCAAGTAATCAAAAACATATATAATTAACCCCAGAATACTAACGTTGTTTTGACTACTTTTTTATTAACCTTTATTCTAATCATATGAACCACTAAAAATACATTATTTTATATTTATTTTTGCATTTATATATAAAAAACCATCCGCTGAAAACGACGACTGAGTTATAGAAAATGAAATGTTGGTATACGTGAAATTTACGTACATTAACATTGCAGGGTTAAGTATAATGTAGCAACTATGGCTTTCTCACATGGCATTAAAGTTAATAGTTTAATATAATTTTTAAAATTTTTATTTGAATAGATTTATAAAAGCTGTATCTCGTTATCAGAAAAATGTTGCATAATGGAAATTTCAGCGTAGGAGATGTATTTTAAGGAAATTATTTTAAATTTTATAGTAGTCGTCTATTTGTTTTTATTTTTGACTTTCATTGTCATATGGGTTGTTCATCAAGATAACCTGTAACTTTGAAGGACAAAAAGTTATGTTTGGGCATGAACATGCATGAATATAAAAACATGAAGGTATTTGCCAACGCCAAAAACACTCGTGGAATAAACGATATAAACTTTTAATAATTGAATATTTTTTTCTTTAATTATTTTGACCACCAAATTTATATAATTTTTTAAATTAAAAACTTTATTATTTAAATAAAACATATTATATTTCTTACTTTCATTTCATATATATTTTTAAATGACCTTTACTAATACAGTTTAAACTATTTGACTGAGTTCACTTTACAAACATTAAATAATAATTACTAGTTTCACTTTCGTTTGTTTGTATATCAATTAAATATCTTTTTTCTAACATTTCTATAATAAATCTTAAATTATGTCACTTTTAATGTATTTAAACATAAAAATCACGTGCCTAGTATGTTTTATTTCTATTTTTGTAAAACATAGTTTTTTTTTAATTTTTTATTTAAGTTTTATTTTCTATAAAATAAATTTTATATATTATTAAGTTCACTTTCGAAATTAAACAACCATAAAAAATGCTTTCTTTTTTTTTTTTTTTTTTCTTTCTTGTTACTTTGACAGTTAAATAAATAGATTGGTTTCAAAAATACATTTTTTTTTAATTATAATTTTATTGAGTTTTATTGTTATTTGCACTAACATTGAAATTTTTTTTATTACTTATTTACTTTATAACACAAGTATTTTATATGTTTATTGTATAATAACAAATAGTAAGAGACAAGTTTAAAAAATTTATTTTTATTTGAAGAAAAATACTTTAACTATTTTGTATTTTATTGTAAACTAAATGCCTGTCGCACTTTGAGAAGTGAAGTTAAGATGAAAACTGATATAAAAAGATTTTGTTGCCATAGCATTTAAATGGAGAAAATTAACCTAAAACCCTTGAGCACAGGTTGTTTTAATTTTTGTATCAAAAACTTTTCTAATTAATGATTTCAGTGGAAATTTATTTACGAATAATATACCTGGTGTGTTAAACTTTTGTGGTTGGACTTAGAGAGAAAAAAATTTTGTAAGTCTTGATAGACTTTTCAGTACTCTATAGAGAAATTTTACATAGAGCTAGAGAAGAATAATATTCCGTTGCTACAAAAGTCTTTAATATAAAATACCCTTCAATTAGAATAGTCAGACATTATGATTGGACTTAGTTCACTCCCTTATGTAGGATTCTGCAAAATATACTTCAATACCATGTACATGCAGTGGTTAAATTAAACAATATTTTATTTTTCATATTTCTGTTTTTTTTTTTTTTTTTTTTGAAAATTCATTTACGCGTGTAAATGTTTGTAATTTATCTTTTGGTATGTTAATTTGATGCTTTGAATAAAAGCAAAAAAATATAAACGTTAACAAGGTTTTATTATAATTTACCTGCAAGGTGTTTACAAAACAACTTTATCATTTTAGATAAAATGTAGCTAATAATACAAATTTTAAACTTCTACAAAACTAACACAATAACTATTTGATGTAAAATACGTGTAAAGTTGAAAAAATGTAGTTAAGAAGGAAAGCAGTGATGGAATGGAGTGGAAACATTAAATTTTTTACGAACATTTCAAATATTTGTACTCAAAATATACACGGAAAAAAGTAAAAATGGACTTCAATTACGAAATTTGTAATATTAATTAATTTTTAATTGATTTTGCTCCAATCATCAAAATGATAATATTAATAACTAGAATAATTTATATTATTATTACTTCTTTTCCTTAAATAGATGCAATGAGCTGAAAATTTTTGAAAATTTACTTAAATTTATTTTATTTCTGTACTTTTATAGACAAATATTTAATTTTTCTTTATATTTTATTAACAGCTGTCAATTTATTAAAAAACAAAACTGTAAATCAATTAAAAAATTAATTATATTAATAAATCATATAATTAAATTCCAATATAAAGTTAATTAATAATTTTATTAAAAAATTATTTGAAATATTTTTTTCTGTGTAAGTTTAGTAAGAAAAAATTCTCGAAATTTAACATACTTCGACATAATTTTATTATAAAGAGTAAGGAAAATTTTCACTTGGTTAGAATTAATATCATTATACGTAGTAGAGTTACAGTAATAACAATGGTCGACAGAAAAATCTTCCCTTACACAAGAATAAGTGGACTTCAGTAAAAGCTCCTTTAACGGACAGTTCGGACGTGGAGATCTGTTTTTAAACAAAACATCTCTCGAAGCCGGAAAAAAATCACAAACCGTAAAAGAAATGTATTGTATATTTTATAATAAATATTTTCATTTTTGTCCGTGTTTGCATTCATATTTTATCTTTACTTACATTTTTTGAAGTTAAATAGTTTACTATTCTTTTTTAATTAACTTTTTGCTGGTTTTAAGCAAAATCTAGTTTTTTAATTCAACTTTGACTTTTACACTTGATTAAAAATTCTTCATACAAGAAAAGAGAAAATGAAAACTTGATCCTTTAAAACAGATGTTGTCCCAGTTATCTATGTGCTGAAAATAGACTTGATGATGGGTCCATAATTTTTCGTACAAAACAATGGCGGCAGATTCCTACAAATCTTGACAACTATTTTGAACAAAGTGCATAGAAATTCTGTACAACAAGCAGAGCGACATCAGTTATATAAAACAAAGTAATTGGGTGCTGCTTAAGATCGAGGCCAGGCCACCAACATAATTTTCCCAAGTTAATCTAGTCGTTTTTAAGTGAAGTAACATGCCAACATATGTAGATGCCTTTGTTGTCAAACCTATCCTCAACATGCTTTTAATTTTTAAAATTTCGTCGAAAAATCGTTAGTAAAAATGCTGTTGAAAGAAGTTTTTTTCTCGTATGAAAATAATCAAATCTCAGCAGAACCCAACTTTTTGTTCGGAGCTGTCGTACATGTGTCATCGAAGACTGTGACAAATCATCAAGACATCGTCGATATTTTCTACAAGACATGGCCTGCTGAGTACTTAATAGGGATGCCAAACGGGACTGGATTTTGCAAATCCCGGGATTCGGGATTTTATAATTTCAAATCCCGGGATCCCGGGATTTTTCGGGACCCCGGGATTTTTCGGGATCCCGGGATTTTTCGGGATTTCGGGATTTTTCGGGATCGGGATTTGTATTTCATATAAAAACACATTTTAAATATATGGAAAAAATCAATTTTTTATACATATTTTAATTAAAGAAATTTATTCGTACTTGTAAAAATAAATTATAAGGTTTGTTCGTTTGAAATTTTAGTAAAACTAGTTAAATAAAAGAGATATTTAAAAAATAAATCTAAAAACCAAGCTTTTACTTGAAAAAGTTAGAAAACCGAAAATAATTAAATAAATTTTAGGGTAAATAAAAAGTTAAATTTTTATTATTATTATTTTTTTTTTCTTACTTGTATTAAACAGAAATTTGGAAATATCTCAAAAATACGGGCATATGTTCTTTTGCAGATATTTTTTCTTATAAAATTTCATTAGCTAATGATAAGTATGATTTTTAGCTTTGTTGAATATCATCAGTAGTTAATGTTCATCCATTTTGGAAGATGATTTAAAGCAATTTGGTCCTAGAACTTGTATAATCCAACATTTGTTCATTATTTCATCTTCCATACAAATGTCTTTCCAGATATTATTAATACATATTATTTAATACAAATCAATATGTATTAATAATTAAAATGACGTTTCAAATTAAAATTCAATAGGAAAATGAAAATAAAATATTTTACTAGTCTTGCTCGTACAAAATATTCAAGTAAAATATGTATAGCAAAATAGAAAATTATTTTCTCTTGAAATGTTTATAACTTTTACTAGTTTTATGTGCACAGAAATGCTTTTCGAGTAAAATACTTACAATAATAGTAATACTAGTAAGAATAGCATACAAACGAACAGACCTATAATGTTCTAATCTTTGTAATCGATTTTTAATATATTTTTGAAAATTTTCTGTTAATATTTTGATGTTTTGTATTGCTTAGAGTTAATTTTTTGGATTGTATTTATGACACTAAATCTCGAAAATGAAATCCCGGGATTTTTTTCGTCCAATCCCGGGATTCGGGATTTTGAAATCCCGAAAAATCCCGGGATTTTCGGGATCGGGATTTCGGGATTGGCATCCCTAGTACTTAATCAGATTGGTGGTGTCTTAGTGTTTAATTACATAGTTATATAAGGCTTAATATTGTAATAAAGTTCTAAAGTTTTTTAGAATACTGAATTCGTTTTTTAAATTGCTTCTGGAATTCGAGATATCAACAAATTTATTTGCTTACATTATATTATATTTTGGATCTAATAATCGTTGTATTAAATAAAAAGTGTTTAATCGGAAGAAGAAATTATTGTATTGTTTGGAATATGCTTTACATATAAAAGTCCAACAATAAGAACCCTCCCTAACAAGTCCAGATATCTTTGCTTAGCACGTATTTGGAGAAATGTTTAATTGGCAGCAAAAATAGGTTTAATATGTAAAAAGTTTCTTATAATGCAGATTTTTTTTTTTTTTTAAATCATGTCGCTAAAGTTTTAAGCGAAAAATGAAAAGGGAAATGAAGAAAATTTTAGTTCAAAACTTGTAGTAGTTTTGAAACTAAATCTCCATATTAAAACTTCAAAATGTTAGAGCTTTCATTGTTATAGTTCCTTGAATTTGCGAGAATTATTTTTGCTACTATGGTGGGTATCATTCCCCATGTTCCAATTCTAAAATAATCATACGTCAAACGGAAATAAAATATTTATGATAGTTTGTTATATAATTTTTGATGTCGAATTCTGAAAAGAATTTGGTTTGTTAACAAAAAATATCTTACAATCAAATAATGACTATCTCTTGTTATATTAAATGCAACACTATCAGACATAAATTAAACTAATCTGGGAATTAAACTTCATATTATTTCGGTAAGACTTTTATATCGAAATACGAAAATGACAAAAAAAAAAATTTTACCTATCGTATTCTTACCATCAATGTTTAAGTCTAATTTAATATCTTTGGACTTCTCTTAAGGCTTAAGTAGTTTGGAAATTTTTTTTTCTCAAAATGTCAACTCAATTTTTAATCATCATCACCTATATACATAAATAAAAAAGCGTGTTACAAAAAATTGACCAATATTTATGGTCAAACGCTTAGCAAAATATCATATTTCATTCAAATCACTGTATTTTCTAAACAGTAGTGTGAATATCGTATAATTTAAATAATCTAATTTTCAACTGTAGAAAATCGTTCTGCATGATTATAATTTTATTCCATTTGCATATACACTGCCGCTCACTTGAATACGACACATACAAAAATTGCTTTTGGCCTTTAATATTTCGCTAGTGAATAATAACTAAAGCTACCTTTTTTAAATTTAAATTAAACTTTATTTACACGATATATTATAATTCATAATAATTCAGGAATACCTGTTAAAAAAAAAAAAAAAAAAATTAAAATAATGACTAAAAGTGTTGGCTCATCACATCACGACATATAGCTTAAAATTCAACAAAAGCTTAAATTTTCGAACTTTTTCAGTAAAAACTTTAAAATTTTTTATTTCTTGGTTATTTTAGTAATGTGTACTACCTCTTTTATTAGAGATAATCTCAAAAATGCGGTTTGGAATTGAGTCATAAAGGCTTTTTATGTAATCCAAAGAAATCGTACTCCACGCTTTGTTAATGGCTTCAATTAGGTCGGATTTTATTTCATACTGTTTCCCAGATTCATACACTTTACGAGCTAACCTTCTCCATACATTTTCCATTATATTTAAATCCGGGGAAGTATGACGGCCAATCAAGTAATGTTACATTTTGTTTTCTAATCCAGTTTTTAACCACATTTGCATTATGAATAGGTGCATTAGCCATCGGGACCTTCTAAATTTAATTTTTTCTTCATCGGAAAATATTACTCTGTGCCATTGTTTTTCCCATGTCATATGATGCCAGCTAAAAAGTACACGCAGAGAAAAAACAAGGTAACAGCATGATCACCACAACTATTCAATGATTATATAGCCGTTTTTCATTGATTTAAATATACTATTCATGATAGCAACGTTTATGATTCTGTTTATTCATTAAATGATTACCCACAATCAAAATTGTAATATGGTTCACTGAATTATAATATATATTTAAATATGTTTATATGAAATCGTATTTATAAATAAATTCATTCATTTAGTTAATTCTACAACTATTTAGGTAATTACATAACCAATTATTTCATTTTACAAATTTGGTTAATTCTACAACCACTAAGCCATTAACTTTTAATGCCTTTTGAATACACATTTTTCTGTATCAGTCCAGCAGTTATAATTCTCATTTAGTTTATATATGAACAAATATAAATTGACAAGTTTTGTTTTTATTCAGTACGATGAATGGAACACATATCGTGGTACAAATGAATATAAATATGAAAATATGGGATCATATATATGATAAAATGGGATTATATATATGATGGAATTAGTCCATATACATGATAGAATGGAATAATATATATAATAAAATGGAATTATATATATGATGAAATTATTTTATAAATATGATAAAATGGAATTATATATATGATGAAATTAGTTTATATATTAAAAGCAATACTTAAGAAAAGGTTATAAAACTTACTAAAAGTTATTAATAAGGTTATGAACCTTACTAATAAATTATAAATTGGTATCATAATAATGATTACGTACAAATATACTTATTGTAACCTGGAATCATATATTACAATCATAGTATGTTGCTCTTAGTTTATGGTCACAGGAACCATATTTTTTCTTTGCGTGTAGTCTATTTTCTTTTCGAGATGGGTTGAGGGGTGGCTTCCTTTTAATTTTTAATCGCTTAAGATTATTAGCTTTATGTATTAAACGCTTTACTGCTGCTAAGCTTGCTTTGACGTCAGTTTTTTCTTGGATTTTAGCTGCAGAGTCTTGGGAGTTTAAAGCACTTCTGATAGCACTGGCCAACAAAAAATTGTTTTTTTTCGCGCTCCTTTAAAAAAAATATGTGGACTAGATGGAATTCCGCATGCTAAACTCGAATCTGCTTTCAGTTTTTTCCCATCAGATCGAGATTTTTTTTATGGGCGTGTCTAATATTGCGCCCTAATAAGCCGATTACTAGTGTATATTTCATTATAACTCGAGCACGGTATGCACGATTTTTATAAATAATACACCAAAATATGGGGAATAAAATTGGCTTTAAGCCGTTTAACTAACAAATTTATATCCGCCCAATAGTTTTGGAGATATTTCGAAATAAGTGTCCGAAAAAAATTTTTGTATGATAAATTCAAGATTTTTTTTTAGTAAAACTTCTTTTCAAAAGTGAAAGCATCAAAAATGTTTCAGTTTATCACCTTTATCTCAAAGCAGGCAAAACTACGAGTAAATAAGGCTACGTATCATAAAAATTGATGCACAAATCTTGATTGGATTCACAGCTAAGTTAGGATACCCATGCATACCTACAGTTAAGTGGAAATACATTTTTTTTTTTTTTCTTAAATAAAAAAGATAGGGGGAAAAAAAGAAAAAGCTGATTCTTATTTAGCATGTTAAGTTCCATCTATAACATGCTAAATAAGAATCAGCTTTTACTTTTTTCTATCACGTTTCGATTTTCTTTTATGGGCGTGACTACTATGACCCCGCCTTTAGGCACACTTGTATAACTCGAGAACGGTTTGTCCAATTAAGATAAATTAAACTCCAATATATAATGATAAATATTTTTTTGCCTACCATTGTATTGTATTTTTATTTTGCTTTTAGCCTCAAAATTTACGTCTTAGCTTCTACCTTTTTTTCTAGCCTTTTTTATTCTTAACATGGCCTTAAAAAGACTAAAAATTTACTAAATTTATTTTTACAAAATCATCAATTTAAGCATTTTTGTGTACTAATTCGCACAAAAAATCGAAATTTTTTATATATATTACAAAAATTATAATATAATAAAAATATTAAGTTTGAATGATTTGAAGATATTTTTAGTACGCATCTTTTGGTGTATCACTTATGTCAATCGTACACACCGTTCTTGAGTTATGAGGAAATATACTAGAGTAATGGCCTTACTATGGGCGAAATATTAGACACGCCCATAAAAAAAATCCAGACCTGATGGAAAAAAACTGATAGCAGATTCGTGTTTAGCACATCAAAATACATCAAGTCCAACTATTCGTCTTTTGGGGGAGTATTTTTTTGTTGACCAGTGTAATTGCTCTTTTATCTGCAGCCGAAAGAACGGTATGAAAATTTATTAATAAATTAAAATTAACTTCAATAAATTTATAAAAGCAATCTTTAAAAATTCTTTGTTTACTTTAAATGAAGGACATTAATATTAACATCAATGTGAAACTGTAAAAACATTAAATACCCTTATGAATTTTGAGAGGAAAACCGGAAAATCTGAATAACATGTATGTCGTATTCAGATGAGCGGCAGTGTACATATGTACATAAATGTATGTATGTACCTTTATATTTGCTTTGTATGTTACGAATTGTTTGTTGCACCAAATTCAAAATGTTCCAATGGCATGATTATAACGTGTGGCATTCGTGTGCCATACATATGATGTTGTTGTGGTTTTAATTTAAAAATTGCACAATGGTATCCGTGGTAAAAAATTATAAAAAATCAAAATCTTATAAACATTGATGCCGATGAATTTTCAAAAAAAAAATTATTTTTTTAAAATCTGGTGTAAAATCTATTTAATTACTTGTGGTATAAGAATAATTAACTATTCTTATTACCTTTATTGGTAGAAGACATATATATTTTACTAAACAATGTGTTGTAATGTATTTCAGCTTTCCACTGTGCATTGGTACAAGAAGTGCGCACTAAGGTTAAACTTTTTCTTAACATGCAATTTGCCATTTGGATATAATTTTTATGTGCACCATGACATAGACATCATGCAAGTTCATATCATAAAAGATACTCATGTTACCATGTTTTTTTCTATTCATTGTGAAAAGGTTTGTATGTATGAATGGATACAAAACATGTTGTGTATGTATAGTTCACAGAATATAAACTTTTTGTTCTCGTCTAGTATATCATTCTGTACACTCATTTCCAAAGTCATAATCAATTACTAATCCAGTTATATGTATGTGCATACATATGTATGTGCAAGAAGCTGAAAGCACAAAATCTTTTGTTCACTAATAATAAATTTTCAATTTGTCTTTTCTGTGTCAGTTTAATGCAGTTGCATTTGCATACACGAAAAACATTTTATTTTTTTTTTATTTATAAAAAATTCAATAGAAAAACGTATTACATGTGCTAATGTCTCAATCTGTTACCTCTGTGTGTGAGTTTAAGCGAATATTATTCTTAACTTAAATGATTCCAAATAAATACACTAAAATATTTAATAGCTAATATTCAATCATCCTCAAAATTCTTTAAATGATAAAATTTTGTTTAAATCTTTTTGGTTTTACTTAATTAAATGAATAGTAAATCTAAACATCAATTTTATTATTATTTTTAAATAGAAAAATTTGCATAATTTGTATTCTACTGTATACGCACGCAATTTACTGAATAATGGGGTAAATGGGTAACTGTACTGTAAACATCAACATTCAAATGTTACCATTGACTCGTACAGTTGTCGTTTGTTTTTTAATATAAAAAAGTTTTTAACAGAAATCTTAGTAAAATTTTGTATTTTATGGGGTATTTGCGTCAGCGCAAATGTTATATTTGTATTTGGTTATGGTGACATTTATAACTTTCTATTGTAGTTACTAAGGCAGTTTTTGTGTGGGCTTATTTTAAAAATAAAGTTAAGCATACCTTGAAGCAGCATTGGAAAAAGGTGATATCATTTAATTTTTATTAGCGTTGGTAGAAATAGTCAAAAATTATGTAGCATAACTTGAGGATATGGAGAAATTCTTTTCTTTTTTTTTAGCTAAGAAAAATAGTTTTTAAATATTGAGCATCTAAATTTTGCAAGTTTAAATTATTTTTTAGTTTAAGAAAATTTTGGTATTACACTTTGGAAAAAGTAATGTCTAAGAGAAAAATCGTAGAGGTTTTTATCTAGGACACCTACTTAATCGAGGCTACACGCAAAGAAAAAATATGGTTCCTGTGACCATAAACTAAGAGCAACATACTATGATTGTAATATATGATTCCAGGTTACAATAAGTATATTTGTACGTAATCATTATTATGATTCCAATTTATAATTTATTAGTAAGGTTCGTAACTTTATTAATAACTTTTAGTAAGTTTTATAACCTTTTCTTAAGTATCGCTTTCAATTTCATCATGTTTTTATCATTAAATAATTCCATGTTATCATATATTAAACTTATTTCGTCATATATATAATTCCATTTTATCATATATATAATAATTTCATCATATATATAATTCCATTTTATCATATATATTATTCCATTCTATCATATATATGAACTAATTCCATCATAAGTATAATTCCATTTTATCATATATATAGTCCCATGTTATCATACTTATATTCATTTGTACCACGATATGAATATATTTGTATGAATTTCAGTCGTATTTTTGTAAATTTTATTAAAATAAAGGATATTTTAAAAGTAGGTGTGACAAAATCTAATCACACCAATCTTAGTGTAACATTTGCATACCAAATTTTCTGTCATTACCTTAAAATGTTTAAATAATTCTTAAAAAACTTGCTAATATGAGGTACCGCATATTTTTTACTAATATTTTAAAAGATATCAAAAAGTCGCAGCCAATATTCTCAAATATTATTTTATTAATAGAATAATTTTAATACATTTATTATTACATACCAAACAAATCATATCAATATCTGCAGTATTTACTGAGATATATGATGTTAGAGTTAACATACTTCTTTACAAAAGTTGTAAATAAAATTAAAATATTTTTAAAAGTTGCAACTTTGAAAGTGTATAATTCGCGCTATAGACACTTTCAAATACTTTCCATAATAAATGATATGTTTACTAATAAATGCGAAAAGAATTACTTTAATTAATAAGCTTTTTTTCGACACTGTGACACTGTGCACCGTTTATTGATATATTTAATAGAAAACATAATGCAATTTAATAATTTGATACCAAAACTTGATGGCAATTAGGTATCTTTTCACGTTAAAATTTGAACGCGCAGCACAGTACTTTGTTCCATAGACAAAAATCAAAATAAAAACATTTTTCAAATTGAGTTGAAATATACGTTTTTGGAAAGGTCACAATATAGGTCATATAATTTAAAAAGATTTTTTGGATAAAGGTTTTTTTGAGGCTACTAGAGGGCGCTAAAATCAGAGATTTTAAAGCCAATATTAATGAACCAAAAAGCTGTTTTTAAACTGTTTTAAGAAAAAAATCGTTAAAAATAAATTTTTTGATGAAATGCGTCGAACTTTTGTTTTTTCAGTACCTCAGAATATTGGTAAATAGAAACTGTTATTATCTTTGAAATATAGTGTTTCGAATATATACTTATAATTACTCAAATTCACACATATTTTTTACTTAAAACCTAAAAATTCCTTAAATTTGATGAAGTATATAAAAAAATTATAAAAAATTTTATAATTTTTTATAATTTTTTTATATACTTCATCAAATTTAAGGAATTTTTAGGTCTTAAGTAAGAAATATGTGTAAAATATGGTTCCTGTGACCATAAACTAAGAGCAACATACTATGATTGTAATATATGATTCCAGGTTACAATAAGTATACTTGTACGTAATCATTATTATGATTCCAATTTATAATTTATTAGTAAGGTTCATAACCTTATTAATAACTTTTAGTAAGTTTTTTCTTAAGTATTGCTTTCAATTTCATCAGGCTTTTATCATTTAATAATTCCATGTTATCATATAATTCCATTTTATCATATATATTATTCCATTCTATCATATACATGAACAAATTACATCATATATATAATCACATGTACGATAATTATGATCCCATATTTTCATATTTTCATATTTATATTCATTTGTACCACGATATGTGGTACAATCATCATGCTGAATAAAAACAAAACTTGTCAATTTATATTTGTTAATATATAAACTAAATGAGAATTATAACTACTGGACTGATACACAAAAGTGTGTATTCAAAAGGCATTAAAAGTTAATGGCTTAATGGTTGTAGAATTAACCAAATTTGTAAAATGAAATGAATGGTTATGTAATAAACTAAATTATTCTAGAATTGACTAAATGATTGGGTTTTTCATATATATGATTTCATATAAACATATTTAAATACATATTATAATTCAGTGAACCATATTAAAATTTTGATTGTGGGTAATCATTAAATGATTAAACAGAATCATAAACGTTGCTATCATGAACACAGTATATTTAAATCAATGCAAAACTGCTATATAATCATTGAATTGTTGTGGTGATCATGCTGTAACCATGTTTTTTCTCTGCGTGAATATATATTTATTCGAAACACTTTACTTAAAAAATAATAATAGTTTTAATTTACCAATATTCTGAGGTATTGAAAAAACAAAACTTCGACGCATTTCATCAAAAAATTAATTTTTGACAATTTTTTTCCTGAAACAGTTTAAAACCAGCTTTATTGGCTTTAAAATCTCTGACTTTAGCGCCCTCTAGTAGCCTCAAAAATAACTTTATCCAAAAAATCTTTTTAAATTATATGACCTTTGCAAAAACGTATATTTCAACTCAATTTGAAAAATGTTTTTATTTTGATTTTTGTCTATGGAACAAAGCACTGTGCTGCGGTGAAGGGTTTACAAATTGAAGGAAACGTAAAAATGCAGCTTTGTCTACGTATTTCCAAATATCGATGTTTTACGTAATGATTCTTTTATTTAACGGAAATTATCGATAAATGAAAAAAGAAAACAAAATAAAATAAAAGTAAGTTCACTACAATAACTTTCTATTTTCATAAATATTTTGTTTTTATATCCTATAGTTCCTTCTAATTGAAATTCATCTATATTTAAAATTTCATTAAAGTCTGTTTTTTTTTTCAACGTTTATTTTTTTTAAATTTTGATAACAATTAAACTGTATAAACAGTACCCAGCAAAAACTTTGCTTTCCTAGTAAGCTAGCTGGTATAATTGGAAATAAAAATTAACTACTTATTTTTTGACTCAATTACTAGTTACTTTTGTTCGAGTTGTTCACGAATTCTATTAGTTATTTTTCTAATTCTAGTATACTGAAAAATATGTAGCTATTTTTTGCTTACAATAAGTTAAAAAATATTTTGCTTATTTTTTGTTTGTAGAATATTCAACTGGTTCTTGTAAGATTTTGTGGTATCATTGATGTGTGTATGTAACATGATTCCCAAAATACGCCTAATTGGACCGACTGTTTTAAAATAGCCTAATATACAAGCATTAATACGGCTCACACTTTAACGCTACTTTTGACAGAGGGACCATGTATACACGCAGAGAAAAAACATGGTTACAGCATGATCACCACAACTATTCAATGATTATATAGCCGTTTTTCATTGATTTAAATATACTGTGTTCATGATAGCAACGTTTATGATTCTGTTTAATCATTTAATGATTACCAACAATAAAAATTTTAATATGGTTCACTGAATTATAATATGTATTTAAATATGTTTACGTGAAATCATATTTATGAATAAATGCAATCATTTAGTCAATTCTACAACAATTTAATTATTTACGTAACCATTCACTTCATTTTACAAATTTGGTTAATTCTACAACCATTAAGCCATTAACTTTTTATGCCTTTTGAATACACATTTTTGTGTATCAGTCCAGTAGTTATAATTCTCATTTAGTTTATATATGAACAAATATAAATTGACAAGTTTTGTTTTTATTCAGTATGATGAATGTACCACATATCGTGGTACAAATGAATATAAATATGAAAATATGGGATCATATATATGATAAAATGGGATCATATATATGATGACATTAGTTCATATATATGATAAAATAGAATTATATATATGATAACATGGGATTGTATATATGATAAAATGGAATTATACTTATGATGGAATTAGTTCATATATATGATAGAATGGAATAATATATATGATAACATGGAATTATATATATGATGAAATTAGTTTATATATATGATAACATGGAATTATTAAATGATAAAAACATGATGAAATTGAAAGCAGTACTTAAGAAAAGGTTATAAAACTTACTAAAAGTTATTAATAAGGTTATGAGCCCTACTAATAAATTATAAATTGGAATCATAATAATGATTACGTACAAATATACTTATTGTAACCTGGAATCATATATTACAATCATAGTATGTTGCTCTTAGTTTATGGTCACTGGAACCATATTTTTTCTTTGCGTGTGTAAACAATATGATATAGATGGGATACTTTTCTGAATCTGCGAAGTCGTAAGATTTTAAATATGTATTACTTTTTTACTAAGTCCTAACTATTAATTCATAATCTTAAAAATTGGAAAATAACACAAAATTAATTTTGAGCAAATTTTTTTTGAACACTGCATCAACCAACTTCAAGTCAAAACAAATCCTTGTTTAACAATGATAATTTCGGTAAATGATACATCAAAGAAAAGACAATGTCATAATCTATCAATTGAAACACTAAATAATGTATTGATTAACACTCCGGCTAGATTTGGCATCGAAAAGTGAATCGGGAAAAAGGTTATGATAAAAAAAAACCGTAAAACACACGGAATATGGGTGTCATAAATAATTAATAACGATCAAAACCAGTTAAAAAATTTTACATTCAAGGTTGACATAGCGTCAAAAAAACGTGCAAAATGTAAGAAAATTGTGAACATTTATTTTATGTTTTATGAAATTTACAAAAGTTTTTAAAAAATCGTGTGAAAAATGTGTCCAAAATTTTTTTTCTGGATTTTTACAATTTTTATATTTATTCAGCGACGAATAATTTTAAATTGAAATAATAGGCATATTTGTATTTTTTGGAGTCTCTAGTTTCATAAGTGTACAACATTTTTTAAATACCCTTTATAGATACTTAAATATTTACATTTGTTTAATTTTTGCATCGATTTACCGTGATTAGCTTTATTATCCGGGATTCTAAGCATAATTTTTTTCGATTGCTTTTGAAGAATCAAACACAATGTGATTAGAAAAAAGGGGAATTCCCTTGTTTGAATAAAATGAGTCAAAGCATGGTAAAATGCCAGTTTTCTGCATGCATGAAAAGCTAGTTAACGAAAATATTTATTTGAAAAATAATTTTCCAAATACATATTATATTTTTTAAACATTTACATATATTAAATCCTTGAATAATTTAATTATATAACTAAAAAATGTGTAAAAATACTACTCATAATTTTTACTCAATTAACAGGGAAAATTGATTACACTGGTCAACAAAAAAATCCTCCCCCAAAGACGAATAGTTGAACTTTATGTATTTTGATGTGGTAAACACGAATCTGCTTTCATTTTTTTTCCATCAGGTCTGGATTTTTTTTATGGGCGTGTCTAATAATTCGCCCATAGTAAGACCATTACTTTAGTATATTTTCTCACAACTCAAAGATGCGTAGTAAAAATATTTTCAAATCCCTCGAACTTATTTTTTTTATGTGCTCAATAGTTTCGAAGTTATTTTGAAATAAGTGTCCAAAAAAAAACTTTTTCATGCAAAATTTTAGATTCTTTTTGTTACTAAATTTTTTTAATAAATGAAAACATCAAGAATGTTTATCTTAAAGCTGGTAATGCTGCAAATAAAATAAGGTATGTATCTTCAAAATTTATACACAAATCTTTATTTTATTCACAGTTAAGTAAAAATACCCATGTTTTTTTTTTTTAATTTTGTTAATTTTTTTTTTTATATTTTCTTAGAACAAAATGTGCACTATATGGATTTTGATGAGCTAAATAATTTTTTTTTGCCTGCTAGTATATTTCCACTTAACTATAAGTATGCATGGGTATCCTAACTCAACTGTGAATGCAATCAAGATTTGTGCATCAATTTTTATGATACGTGGCTTTATTTACTCGTACACGCAAAGAAAAAATATGGTTCCTGTGACCATAAACTAAGAGCAACATACTATGATTGTAATATATGATTCCAGGTTACCATAAGTATATTTCTACGTAATCATTGCTATGATTCCAGTCTATAATTTATTAGTAAGGTTCATAACCCTACTAATAATTTTTAGTAAGTTTAATAACGTTTTCTTAAGTATCGCTTTCAATTTCATCACGTTTTAATCATTTAATAATTCCATGTTATCATATGTATAAACTAATTTCATCATGTTATCATATATATAATTCCATTTTATCATATATATGAACTAATTTCAACATATATATAATTCCATTTTATCATATATATGATCCCATATTTTCACATTTATATTCATTTGTACCACGATATGTGGTACATTCATCATACTGAATAAAAACAAAACGTGTCAATTTATATTTGTACATATATAAACTAAATGAGAATTATAACTACTGGACTGATACACAAAAATGTGTATTCAAAAGGCATTAAAAGTTAATGGCTCAATGGTTGTAGAATTAACCAAATTTGTAAAATGAAATGAATGGTTATGTAATTAATTAAATTGTTGTAGAATTGACTAAATGATTGGATTTATTCATAAATATGATTTCATATAAACATATTTAAATACATATTATAATTCAGTGAACCATATTAAAATTTTGATTGTGGGTAATCATTAAATGATTAAACAGAATCATAAACGTTGCTATCATGAACACAGTATATTTAAATCAATGAAAAAACGGCTATATAATCATTGAGTAGTTGTGGTGATCATGCTGTAACCATATTTTTTCTCTGCGTGTAGTTTTTCCAGCTTTGAGGTAAAGATGATAAACTGAAATATTTTTGATGTTTTCACTTTTAAAAAGAAGTTTTAGTAAAAAATAAAAATTTGTTAGTAGAACGACTTAAAGCCAATTTTATTCCACACATTTTGGTGTATTATTTATATAAATCGTGCATTCCATTCTCGAGTTATAGTGAAATGTAATCGGCTTATTTAGGACGCCCATAAAAAAAATCTCGACCTGATAGGAAAAAACTGAAAGCAAATTCGAGTTTAGCATGCGGAATAGCATCTAGTCCACATTTTTTTTGAAGGAGCACGAAAAAAAATTTTTTTCTCGTCCAGTGTAATTGCTTACACTAAACAGTGTTGCCAGGACTTGAAAAAAAAAAAAAATAAATTTGACTTAAAAAAAGGTCAGAAAAGGCTAAATGGTCCAAAAAATAAAGCCAGAAAATGGTAATATATTATTTAATTTAAAAATATATTTAATTTTTTGTTCTTATTAGTTTTTAAATATTTTATATGCGAAGTAATACAAAAAATGTTTAAATTGATGATTATGTAAAAATAAAGTTAGTAAAAGATGTTAAGAATCAAAAAAGACTAGAAGCTAAAATGAAAATTTTGAGGCTAAAGGCAAAATAAAAAGGCTAGACTTATGCTTAAAAATGCTAAATTGGCAACACTGACTCTAAAATAAATTCCCACATATAAGCAAATTTATTGCATAACAAGATACAAGTAATATATTAGGATGTTAAGCATTGCCAAAAAAGCTTATAAGTAATTCTGATGGCATGTTGATGTTAGCGGAGTATTGCAAAGCATATTCATTGGTTAACAACAAGTCATTTTTAATTTTTTGCTGGGTAAAGTCATTGAAAATCACAACAAAACAATTTGACGTGTATGCAGATGCAAATATTTTCCAGAAATTACATCTTCGTTAACAAAATAAAGTTTTAAAAAATTGTCAAATTAAAATGTTTGCAGTGAGAAAACTATTTCGTTTTAATAACCGAATACACTGGTCGACAAAACAAATTTTTTCGTGCTCCTTTAAAAAAATATGTGCACTAGATGGATTTCCACGTGCTAAACTCGAATCTGCTTTCAGTTTTTTCCCATCAGGTCGAGATTTTTTTTATGGGCGTGTCTAATATTGCGTCCTAACTAAGCCGATTACTCGAGTATATTTCACTATAACTCGAGAACGGTATGCAAGATTTATATAAATAATACACCAAAATAAATAAAATTGGCTTTAAGTCGTTCTACTGTCAAATTTTTATCCGCTCAATAGTTTAGGAGATATTTCGAAATAAGTGTCCGAAAAATTTTTTGTTCATGCCAAATTGAAGATTTTTTTTTTTACTAAAATTTCTTTTTAGAAGTGAAAACATCAACAATGTTCCAGTTTATCATCTTTATCGCAAACCTGGTAAAACTACGAATAAATAGAACCTCGTATCATAAAAATGTATGCCAAATCTTGATTTCATTCACAGTTAAGTTTAAATATCCATGCATATCTACAGGTAAGTGGAGATACCCTAGTGGGCAAAAAAAATTTTTTCGTCTTAAATAAAAAAAAAAAAAATAAAAATAGGTCGATTAGATGGAATTTAACGTGCTAAATAAGAATCAACTTTCACTTTTTTCCTATCACGTATTGATTTTTTTTTTTTATGGGCATAAACACTATGACCCCGTCTTTAGGCAGTCACACTTGTACAACTCGAGAACGGTTTGTCCAATTAAGTTAAATTCCATTAGATAGTGATTTAAATTATCTTTGAGCTGAATTTACATAATTTTTGTTCAGTTTATATTTTCATAGTTATTCGGAAATTGGTAGCGAAAGAATTAATTTTTTTTTTTTTAAATCGTAAAAATTTTGATCTATAACTGAAATTTTTGAGCGAATAAAAAATGTTGTTGATATACCCTGAAGACAATTTTCGTATGCATCTTTTGATGTATCGTTTATCAAAATCGTGTAAACGGTTCTTGAGTTATAGTCTAAATTTGACAAACCATTCTCGAGTTTTTTAGTGTGACCACTTAATAAGGTGATGTATTAGTGTCGGTCCAGAATACCGGAGACAGCGATATTTCCATACAAATTTGACAGATAAACAACGTTGCTCATTGTCGCTATGGAATAAAATTTATTTTATTTTTATAGCGACACTTCTCATTCTCTTGAATTTTCTCTCACACACACTCAATAGGGTTACCTAGTTTTTTGTTTTTTTCGTAAACAAAAAACTGTAAAGTGTTGCATACACTTAAAAATAAAGTCGTAATCGAAACTTATAAAAAACGTTACCAAACCAAAAAACTGTATGTTATAACTTTACTGCATATTTAAAAGATGTTTGATTTAACAATATTGTTAAAAATCATTATTTATTTAAATAAAAAATCAAAACCAACAATATCATAATTAGTATTAGTAGAAAAGTTGTATTATTTTAATTTTTTTTTTTAGTAGTTTCAAACTATAAATTTTCTCGTAAAATGAAATATTTTTTGGATGAAACTTTAGAAATTATATAGAATTTAAATAGTTTGATCTTTAATTCAAAACTAATTAAACTTTTTATTAAATATTTAACTTTGAATTTAATATATTTTTTTACTTTATTTAGCGGCTAAATTTATTAAATTTTTTAAAAGTAGACATCACTGTAATAGCGCGCTGAGCGGTGTGCTGTTATTCTGGGTCAAATTTTTTGAGAGAGAAAAATTTCGCTGTCTCCCGTATTCTGGGCCTACACTTAGTCATGCCCATAAAAAAAATCAGCATGTAATAGAAAAAAAGTGAAAGCAGATTCTTTTTTAACTCGTCAAAATCTATCTAGTCCACCTATTTTTTAAAAAAAAAATATATATATATTTTTTTTCTCACCACTGTATTTCTACTCAATTGTATGTATACGTGGGAAGTTTTACTTAACTGTGAATAAAATCATGATTTGTGCATTGAAGATACATACATGATTTATTTTATTCGCAGCATTACTAGCTTTAAGATAAAGATGATAAACTGAAACATTTTTGATGTTTTCATTTATCAAAATAAACTTTAGTAACAAAAAAATCTAAAATATTGCATGAAATATTTTTTTTTTACACATATTTCAAAATAACTCTGAAACTATTGAACACATAAAAAAATGAAGATATTTTTAGCCCGCATCTTTCGGTGTATCACTTTGATCAATCGTACACACCGTTCTTGAGTTATGAGGAAATATACTAGAGTAATGGTCTTACTATGGGCGAAATATAAGACACGCCCATAAAAAAAATGTAGACCTGATGGAGAAAAACTAAAAGCAGATTCGTATTTAGCACATCAAAATGCATCAAGTCCAACTATTCGTCTTTTGGGGGAGTATTTTTTTGTTGACCAGTGATATTTAGTCAATCGCATGTTTTTGTTATATGTACTCGTATATAAGTAATACTTAACGTGACCAGACATCCCACTTTTGGCGGGATTATCCCGCTTTTTAAACTAAAATATTTTTCCCGCCTTTTATTAAGAAATCCCGCTTTTCTAACTCTAACAACTACTTATTCGATTTCCTTATTTACAGTTTCTATAACATTCTTACTAATATTTAAGTGTAACTAAAAATAATTTTTTACACTGGAGAGTTGATAATTTTTTACAAATCGTTTTTGATAATTAAAAGTTTTAAATATTTTATTACGCTGATCATTTTTTCTACTGACTAATCTTAAATGTACTTTGTGTGTATTTTTTGATGCCTTCGATGTAGGAAGACCTCCCAAAAGATACGCATTATTAAGCTTATTAAAATATTTATAAATTTTTTAACATATCTTCAGTTCTTTATCAGCGAATGAAAAATCTCAAGTCTGAGATATTTTGACTAAAAAAGTTTTTTAGAATTTTTTTTTTCCAGAAATAGGTTTAAAACTTTAATTATTTTAAGAATGTTGGAATAAAATATAAATACATTTTTTTAGGAAGAAATTTGGTTCTTTCAGAGAGATTTTTAGATTTGAAAAACTCATTTTGTGAGAACATTTGTGTGAGGGCTATTTAAATAATTTTTTTAACCAATTTTATTTACCAAAATGTAAAATATCAAAAAGTTGTTTTGACATGAACTTTGATCTCAAGGTTAACATGGATATTTTCATATTGTACCTTTAATAAATATCTGGAATCATAAAGATTGTTTCGGATTGGATACTCTTTTCATTTTTGTATAGACTAAAAGTTATACAAATATAATATTGTCAGCCGTATATAGGATTATTTTGATAACGGTTTTTTAGAGGTAACGGTATTTTTAGTTATTTCGATAACGGTATTTAGCGTTATCGGTATTTCGAGCTATTTCGGTAATGGTATTTTATGGGTAACTGTTTTTTCATAAATTTCGAAGTATCGGTAAAGAACCATAAAATATAATTTGTACTCAAATGTTATAATGACGAGCTGGGGTAGCCATAACTTACAAGTTTTATTACAAGTTTTATTTCAACTTTATTAAACATAATAATATTTATCGGTATTTCGAGCTGTTAACGGTAACGGTTTTTTAGCGTTATATATTTTAGCAGTAACCGTATTTGGAATTACTTCGGTAACTGAATTTTAGTGGTAACGGTAGTCAAGTTGAATGTTTTATTTAGCGGTAACGGCAACCAACTTTAGTTTTATTGTTAACGGGTCTAAGAATTATTTAAGCAAAAATCTATTGCTATCAAATTCAAAATCCCGCTTTTTCCATTTTATTTTGTTCAGAATCCCGCTTTTTAGTGGTTTGGGTCCCGCTTTTTGACAAAAACCATCTGGTCACGTTAGTAATACTCCAACCATTTTTTTTTTTTTTCAAATATATATTATGAAATTTGGTTGTCAAACGTAGTTGTCATAGAGTAACACATAGAGACGAAATTCTCGATTGACAATTAAATAAAATTGTTTTTTTTGTAAACAAAAAATTGTTTTTATTTTCTTTTGACAACAACAAAATGTATTTGATTACATGTATTTTGTTATTGCTTGAGTTAGGTTTTTGACAACTAGTTTCGTCTCTTGTTTCTCTTTGGTAGTTGTTTTCTCTGTGTTTTCGTTCCATTTTCTGTTTATACTTAAGCTTGTCAAAAACATTAAAAAGTTATATTCCAGAAGCATATTTATTATTTTTACTAAAAGTGTTTTCTTTTCATTAAATGAAACAACTTGCAACACAATGTATTTTGATTATTTTTTTTATATAAATGCAGAATTTTTATTCTCTTTGCTCAAAAATAAATAAACACATTAATTATTACACATACACATAAATAATTTAAATAAATAAAATTAAAATAAATATTTAGCACATTTCAAAGGAATAGAATAAATAAATAAATAAATAAATTAAATCAGAACAAAAAACACATACATTTTAATTGGAGGAATCTTATAAATTAAAATACCTTAATAAATTAAAAGAATAAAAAACATAAAAAAACACTAACAGAATAAAAGAAAACAATAGATAAGGAAGTAAACGGTCTTAAAAATTCCACGGAAAAAACGGTTATTTAAGTGAAAAATAAATATTATTTTAATAGAGGAATAGATGAGTAATAAGAGTAGATAGATTCTAGTAATCACTTTATATTTGTATAAATGAATGAAAATTATAATGGAAGCACGTTTACAAGTTGCAATAGTTTTGCAACATGCAACAACAAAATGTATTTCAAATAACATAAAACTAAAAGAAAATATTATTTTCTTACGAAGTGTGTTTGGAATGAAATGATGAATTAAGTTCAAAGTTGATTTTGAGAAAAAGAAATGAAATAAGAAAAGGAAAGAAACGTTAAATTTTAATTAAAGATTATAATAGAATTTGAGTTAGAATTGCTAGTAAAATACAAATAACAGTAGAAATTACAAATGTTAAATAAGATGGAAAATAAATATTATTAAGTTACGGTAAAAAGCTAACGATTGTTAAAATAAGGCAACAAAATGTAAATGTAAGGGGATATAAAAATAGAAAATATAAATTATAGAAACTGTTTATATAAAAGTTGTTTTCATATGTAATATAGTTAAATTTAAAATAAATAAATTATTCTATACAAAATAATATTGGATATTAAATAAGTAAGTAAAGTTAAAGATAATGAAAAAAAAGAGATTTTAATTACAAAATGTTGTCATTGGCAAGAAGATATAGGAAATAAGTTAAAATTATCTATAAGATAACTAAACAATTTCAAAATAAATCTTCTTTTAATTTTATAATTTTTTTTGTTCTGTTGATGACTTTTGTTGTTGCTGTTGTGGTTGTAGCTTCAATTGTTGTTGCTGCTGCTGCTGCTGCTGTTGTAATTGTTTGGTATAACTACGATAGGCTAAATCATGGGCTTGATTTAAGGATCTTCTATCCCAACCACCACCGCCGCCACCCGAAGACCAACCGCCACCACCACCGCCTCCACCAGAAGACCAACCGGAACTGCCGCCCGATGATTTACTTGAGAGAAGTTTCTTTAAACCAATAATACCCGCCAGTAATAAGGCAATCTTAGAGATGATTAAAGCTTTGCCGGCTAACATGTATAACATTCCCATGGCAATTGGCAGCATACCCATCATTTTCATTGCCATACCCATCATCATCATGCTCATCATTTTCTTCATTTTACCACGACCTTAAAATGAGTAGAATAAAAAAAAAAACAAGATTTTGGTTTATGATTATTAAAATGTAAGGAGAAATTTTTTGTTTTAATTAAGTTTAAGTATTTTTAGGAAAATATATTGTAAACATTGAGTTTTTGGTTAGATTAATTTTGCAACATTATATGTAGTTGTGTTTTTTTTTTATTTTATTTCCATTAAGCAGAAAATAATCACTTTCATTTTGTTGTAATTATTATTATTTTGGTTTGAATCAGGTGTTAATGTTTTTCTTGTTAAAACTAAGTACAATTTCCAGTCTATTTTTGTATTTCATTTGTTTAGTGAAAAGTTAAATTGAATTTGAAACAGAGACTGATATGTTTACCATAAGATGACTGAAAGCAAACAAGGCTTAAATCAATTGATTTTTCATATTGCCTTTAGATAAAAAAAAATTGTGTTTGTAAATTTTTTAAATTGGAAAAAAAAAATATTGTTTTATTTATAAATTTTAGAAATTGAAGAAAATATTAAAATTTTTTTTTAAATCAATTGATTTTTTATATTGCCTTTAGATAAAAAAAATTGTGTTTGTAAATTTTTTAAATTGGAAAAAAAAAAATATTGTTTTATTTATAAATTTTAGAAATTGAAGAAAATATTAAAATTTTTACCTCTCCAAGAAAAAAATGTTTGCTAATTTGGATGCTATGCAACTGATGCAAGCAACATATTGTTTACATAATTGCATAATGCTTCCAAAAATGCAATAGAGTAAGTTATTGACGATGTTCGAAATACACTTTTCCTTAAAAAAAAAATAACATTTTGTTGCATCTAGGCGGCTCATCTCTAACAAAAATCATGCATAATAAATGCGCTTTAGTAATGCTTATATTATGATTTTTACAATTGCAGAGCAGACTTTTATAACAAAACATTACTAAAGTGCATTTATAACGCATGATTTTTGTTCGCGATTAGCCGCCTACACGCAAAGAAAAAATATGGTTCCTGTGACCATAAACTAAGAGCAACATACTATGATTGTAATATGGAATCATAATAATGATTGTTCGTAATCATTATTATGATTCCAAGTTATAATTTATTAGTAAGGTTCATAACCTTATTAATAATTTTTAGTAAGTTTTATAACCTTTTCTTAAGTATTGCTTTCAATTTCATCATGTTTTTATCATTTAATAATTCCATGTTATCATATATATAAACTAATTATATTCAAAACGGGCCTCATGCAAAACAGCATTTTCCAGGAGAACATAAAAACTATTTATTTCCCTCATTTTTCAATATTTTGCAATCCGTTCTTCTACGAGTTATTAATATTACGTCTACTAAATCTCACACTGAAAAATAAATCTTTTAACTCCATTATTCGCGAAGTTAAGGTAGATAGCTCGTTTTGTCTTAATTATTTCTGTGTTTGCTATAAATTGTGCACATAGCCCGTTTTGTTTATTGGAAATTAAAGAAGTAAAACATAGTATTTTTTGAAAAAAAAAAAAAAATGTTAAATTTATGATATCATACTAATTAGGAGATAAAAAAATGCGAAATTTTGTGGTTGGCTGGACCAATTTTAATCATTTAAAATTTCAAATAACAGGAATGTTTACTAAAAGGACAAAAATGTGTTCAAAATTAAAATTATAAATTAAATTTTGCAAAAAAAT
Source organism: Protophormia terraenovae (assembly GCA_951394005.1). Taxonomy (NCBI): domain Eukaryota; kingdom Metazoa; phylum Arthropoda; class Insecta; order Diptera; family Calliphoridae; genus Protophormia; species Protophormia terraenovae. The sequence goes on from OX596073.1 coordinate 154,446,176, forward strand.
AGTTTGCAAAAATGTTAAACCAATTAAAATTGTATTAAATTGCATATCAACAACTCAAAAATTATTAAAACCTTTAAAGACGATCTTTATTGCACTTTTTATTTAATTATCATTTTTTTAAGAAACTGATTTTGGTATCTAAGATGTTTTGCTTATAATTACGAATTTTATTAAAATTTTTTCATTCCTGACTTCAATGGCTTTTTTCTCCAGACTGCATGGAGATAACAAAATTTTTATGAGATATATTAAGATTGTAATTCAAAATGTTTAAGAAAAGTTCAAACTGCAAAGAAAATTCTCATTATTTATCAATTTTTATTTTAACATTTCTTTGAAAATCTAACAAAAACTTGCACATTGACCGTTTTGCTTAAAAACAAAATGTACTGTTTGTAGATAGCCCAAAAACAATAAGTGAAAAACATAGTGTTGGAATTAACTTTTGGCTCCAAAATTAACACCATATATAAAAAATAGAAAACTGAAGAGTCTGAAGCAAAAAAAAATTTTTCTAAAGGCCCAACCAGTCAACTTTGCAACGCAACGCAGAATGAAGAAAGGTAGCGTGAAACATTTTGTACAACTAGTCAACAAAAGTAAACGTATCATATGTTTTTGAACATTCATTGTGTAAACAACTCTGTTTTCGGTTATTTTGTGAACAAAATAAACTACAGCGTTGTTAAAAACTTACGCAGCTGCGTAAAAATCTATTTTCTGTAGATTTCTGCGATACGCTACCTAGAATTTTTGTGTCAATAGCTACATACACACATTTGCATAAAGCTGGTTGAAATAGCTGATTGCGATACGATGATTTTTAGTTGAGTGGTTGGGGCTTAAATCTGCATGAGGCCCGATTTGAATATAAGCCATCGATATATTATTCCATTCTATCATATATAAGAACTAATTCCATCATATATATAATCCCATTTTATTATATATATGATCCCATATTTTCATACCACGATATGTGGTACATTCATCATATTGAATAAAAACAAAACTTGTCAATTTATATTTCTTCATATATAAACTAAATGAGAATTATAACTATTAGACTGATACACAAAAATGTGTATTCAAAATACATTAAAAGTTAATGGCTTAATGGTTGTAGAATTAACCAAATTTGTAAAATGAAATGAATGGTTATGTAATAGTTGTAGAATTGACTAAATGATTGGATTTATTCATAAATATGATTTCATATAAACATATTTAAATACATATTATAATTCAGTGAACCATATTAAAATTTTGATTGTTGGTAATCATTAAATGATTAAACAGAATCATAAACGTTGCTATCATGAACACAGTATATTTAAATCAATGAAAAACGGTTATATAATCATTGAATAGTTGTGGTGATCATGCTGTAACCATGTTTTTTCTCTGCGTGTAGAAGCAATCGAATGTGATTATTTTGCTTCTCTGGAGCACTATGGTAAGGAATAGTATTTTTTGTGCATTTTTGAAGCTTTGTTTTAATTAAGTAACCAATATATCGCTTAAGCAATGCTATTGCTTCCAAGTAAGCACCATTTTTTGCTGCGCTGTAATCATCAGTGTTGCCAGTTTAGCCTTTTTAAGGCTAAATCTAGCCTTTTTATTTTGCTTTTAGCCTCAAAATTTTCGTTTTAGCTTCTAGCTTTTTTGTTAGCGTTATTTATTCTTAACATAGCCTTAAAAAGGCTAAAAATTAACAAATTATATTTGTACAGAATCATCAATTTAAGCACTTTTATGTATTAATTCGCAGAAAAATATAGAAATTACTTATATTTAATGAAAATTTTGGGCTGCGGCGCTTTATTTTACTAAAATATTACTATTATTATTTGACAAACTTTATTACCCATAGAAACTAATTATAGTTTATTTAATTTTATTTACAAATTTACTAAAATATCTCTAAGAAATACCGAAATCTAATGAGGAAAAAAATTAATGCTTTTTTAAATAAAACAATATGTTAGCTTTTTTCTGGCATTATTTTTTGGGACATTTAGCCTTTTCTGACCTTTTTTAAAGTCCAATTTAGCTTCTTTTTTTCTCAAGTCCTGGCAACACTGGTAATCATTGACAGAAAAGAAACCTATCTATAATTAAACTAAAAATATCATCGGTCTTATCTCTCTAAAAGGCAATAATTAATGAATGCTCTATTTATGATCGTATAAGATAAATCATTTAGAACTCTTCTACTGTGTTAATCTCAAACCTGTCATACTTAAAAAAACTAAGAATTAGTTTTGCAGTAATCATATTATTATCGCTTTTTATTATTTATAAATTGTTTTTGTATTTCTTGCGATCCTGTGACTTAAATTGTTCTTATTTGAACACAAAACGGAGCATCCAAGCTTCCAATCTTTCCATGACTTGATCACATTACATTAAGAATAGTACTTATAGGTTAATGATTATTTTCGTGGCATCACTTTGTTAGCCTTTTCCTCCACTTTTTGTAACTACATTCAATCAAATATTTTTTATTCTTATACAAATTTTTACTTTCTTTTGCTATTTATCTATCCTTTAAAGTAGGGGTTCCCACCTCTCCGTGCTTCATGGACCCTTTTAGAAATGTTTGTTTCTTCGCGAACCCCTTGATTTTGAATTATAGTATATGTAGTAGAAATGAAAAATAGTAAACTCAAAAGGTATTTATTTTAAATAAAATTTCTTAACCAAAATATCGAAGACAAAATTTTTTTGTTTTTACTAACTTTTTAAAATTTAGAGACATTTTTGACAAAGCACATCTTTTTTACTTCATTTTCCACTTTCAAACTTGATCTAAATTTGAAAACTAGGTTCTCATAAATGTGTAGATAAAAATTTTAGCGAAAGTTTCAACGATTCATATTTTAAACTTTTTTGGAAGTTCTTAATAATTACTTCAAAAAAAGTGAAAATAAATGAATTTTTAACTGAAGAAAATGGTAATAATTTCTAGCAAAATTTAAATTTTACAAATTTCGAAGCATTTTTATTATTATTTAATAGGGCAAAAACAGAATTTTTATTAAAAAATTGTATAAACATAGTTTTAAGAGAAGTGCTTCAAAAGCAATGAACAAGAAGCAAAAAGGAATAACATTTGATATAGAAAGACGATTAAGTAAATGGAAAATAAAAGTAACGAATAAAAATTATCACAGATAACATCTACTTAGTGTAGGGATTCGTTTCCACCCAGCATTCGAAGAACGTTTAATACCTCGGTATTCATCTTGATGACATATTTAGATGCAAAGTTTATCCAAAATTATGAAAGCACTCCAAATAAATTGGCTTATTGGTAGAAACTCTTTTCTGCTTATTATTTATTTACTTTTCATTTGCAAGTAACTAAAAGTGGCCTTTAGTAGCCACTTATTTTACAACCTAAGTAATTATATAATTATATAGTTTACTATATAAAGTAAAAGCATCAAAGTCACAAGATTTTTATCTTCAAATTGATATTATTTTATCTGCGACCCTACAGGCTGTACCTTTACTATATTTTCGGTTGTCAGAGTTTAACCGAATTCCTAGCAATTACTATATACAGGTCGATATATGTTTAGATTATAAATTTGAATTATGCGTTAAGACGTATTTGACTTAATTTTCATTTAAAGAAAAACTTAGCAAATAATAATACAATAAAATTTAGCACATAAAAAAAATAATAATAAAATTTATAAGCAAAAACATTCATAATCATATTTTTTCTTGGTCTTCAATTGAAGCAAACTGTTAGTCATTTATCTATTTCAGACAATTTTAAGAATTTTTGCATATAATGGCCATAACATTATATTTTGAGCTTAGAAAGATATTTTGTTGTATTTTTATAGAAGATCCTTATTTAAAACATATTTCAGCTATTTATATGACAAATTTTTGTTTTTCTATTTAACAGTATAATTCTGCATTAATGCACTAAATTACATTACTTTGCATATACAAAATTGATTATTGGTCAAATCCGATTCTCTAATAATTTTATTCTTATAAATTTATGAAAGTTGAGTAATTTAAATATTAAAAAAAAAATCATCATCATATAAAGCTGAAATTTCCCCGGCATGAGGAATATTATGTTTTTAGCAATGAATTTCATGGACGAACTGACAAACATCGTCAAATATTCTCTATAACTATCACTTTTTTATTTAGACCAGCAAAATTTTAAAATTTCATTTATTATCCCTTATTGTTAATTGTTACCTCAAGGTTTTTAATACAATATTATATTATGGTACATTTTGTACTTGAACATCATTCCACACACAAGGATAGTTAGTTATCCTTGTCTTTTAAATTAATTAGTTTTCTTATGGTTAAAACTATGCATTGTTTTGAAATTGATATATTTATTGTTTTGCCATATAATGTTATCAAATGTTTGCAATATCTTATTGCAACTAATTATTAATTCTATTAAAATTAAAAATTCTAAGAAATTTGACATGTTCCTTAAACGTTCTACAAAAGGTTTAAGAAATTGCATAGATATTTGTATGATATTAATTAGTTTTAAGTATACACAGAAAAAAATAGATTGAGATATTTTGTGGGACAGAATTCTAATTTTTTAGATGCAGAACTTCAAATTTTAGTTGTAATAGTTTCCTGTTTTAATGATATAAAATAATTATTATAATAAAGGAAAAAAAAAAAAAAATATTGAAACAGATAATTAACGAAATTTTTCTTTAATTTAATTTTAGGTGTCTTGGCAATTTCTTCAGCAAATAACTTATAAGGTAAATGTATAAAAATACTACAAACTTTTTGAATCAAAATTTTGCATTTCATTATTTTTAATGTTTCTGATTGCTTTGAAATATCTAATCAATAGAATTCCGTCTTTTAATCATAATTTATGTATAGTAAAGTGCATCACAGAAAGAAAGTTGTAAATATATCCCTCTAAATTGTCTTTTTATATGATTCTTAAATAATTACATTTGAATTATTCAAACATGTAATTTTATGTGAAAAATTCTAACATTAAGATAGAAAGTAATTAATCCTTTAACAAACAGCAAAAGGGAAAATTTTATAAATTTGGTTTTTGAAAAATATTTAATCTTGCATTTTTTACAAATAAGTTCTATTATTTATTATATTTAAATATCAATGAATTTAAAAATTAAAATCAATTATTTTAAAATGATGAATGGTCATTAATATTTATTGAAAATTTTTGTAATTCTTTAAAATTTATAATTTATAGTTAAATTAACATATCATGAGATATTGTCTTAAAAATATGTAAATGTAGCCAGGGGATAACTAAACGTTATCTTTACGCAGGACGTACAGACGAATGTAATCATATCACCAAAATGGGTTAACATAATATGGCAAATATTTATCTGATTTACTATTAAAAATTAAACAGATCTTTAACCTCAAATATCTTTTTCTGATTTAAAAAAAAAAAAAAAATAATTTTGAAGCAGTTATGTTTGCAATATTTTGTGGAGTAACACAACAAAAATTCAAGAGCTGAAACGGTTGCATGTGGTATCGGCAAGCATTCAAAATTAAAAAATTCCAAAAAAGTGTTTGAAGCTAACAAGTTTTTTTTCTTTTGATAGCATAAGTGTTTAATTCTTCTAATCTATATATATAAAAATCAATGTGTGTTTGTATGTATGTATGTATGTTTGTTTGAAGTCTATAGCCGCCTAAACGGCTAAACCGATTTTCTTGAAATTTTCACAGTGTGTTCTTATATGCCTGGAAGGAAAATAGGCTACTTTTTATTTTGAAATTCCATGTGGGCGAGGTGCCACACCCACTTACTAAATAACTATTAAAAGTAGTATATCTCGGAAATTATAGTCCTCAAATTTTGCACGAACAACTTTGACACCTATATGAACATTCTGGAAAAAATAGGCGAACTAGCAAAAGGGGGTGTGGCACATCCCATGCCTAATATTGCTTGCCAATACCAAATGCGGTAAATTTAGGAAACTATAACAGTTATATTTCCCAAATTTTGTAGAATAAACTTAAGTGTCAATGTGAACATTTTGTGCAAAAATGGGCGGAAAAGAAATAGTGGGCGTGTCATCTCTCATATAAAGTTAATACCAAAATTTTTATATTGGGGAAACTATAAAAGTTAGAGAGCTCAAATGTACGAATAGCATTAGCTTCAATATGAATATTTTGGACAAAAATTGGTACACTAGCAATAGTGGGCGTGGCACCTCCCATATAAAAAAATATTAAATTATCATATCTGAGAAAATATAACAGTTAGAGTTCTAAAATTTTGTCGGAGCTACTTTGGTATCAATATTAATATTTAAGAAAAATATGGGCGGACTAGAAGTAGGGGGCATGGTACCTCCCATATGAATTAAATGCAAAAATTCGTATATCTGGCTATTACTTTAGTATATTTCCTCATAACTCAAGAACGGTGTGTGCGATTGATTGATGAACGATTGACATAACTGATACACCAAAAGATGCGAACTAAAATATCTTCAAATCACCCAAACTTAATTTTTTTATGTGCTCAATAGTTTCGAAGTTATTTTGAAATAAATGTCCGAAAAAAAAACTTTTTTATGCAAAATTTTAGATTTTTATGTTACTAAAATTTATTTTCATAAATGAAAACATCAAAAATGTTTGCTCATCTTTATCTTAAAGCTGGTAATGCGGCGAATAAAATAAGGCATTAATCTTCAAAATTGATGCACAAATCTTAGTTAAGTAAAAATACACATATATACCAAATAACTACGGAAATATTAACTGTATAAAAAAAATATGTAAATTCAACTCAAAGACAATTTAGATCACTATCTACTGGAGTTTAATTTATCTTTATCATACAAACAGTTCTCGAGTTATACAGATGTGACTGACTAAAGGCGGGGTCATAGTAGTCATGCCCATAAAAACAAATCAATACGTGATAGAAAAAAAGTAAAAGCTGATTCTTATTTAGCACATTAAATTCCGTCTAATCCTGCATTTTTTATACACACCATCAAAAAGATGGGGGGTATATTTGTGCCAAATTTCGTCCCCTACGTTTTTTCGGACGGACGGACATAGCTAGATCGACTTAGAATCAAACCAGTAATCGACTTATTTAGGACGCAATATTAGACACGCCCATGAAAAAATCTCAACCTGATGGGAGAAAACTGAAAGCAGATTCAAGTTTAGCATGCGGAATTTCATCTTGTCTACATATATATATATATATATTTTTTTTTTTAAGGAGCACGAAAAAAGCTTTTTTTGTTGGCCAGTGTTATTAAAATCTTAATTATGATGGAAAATGCATCAAATATTAAAGCTAATAAAATAGTATTACAAAAAATTCATTGAAAATTTTTCTAAAATTTTAATATCACGATAATGAAAACTAATATCAAAAAAATTTTTGATCATTATATATTAATCGATACTTGTCTATTATAAGTTGTATTTTTTTTTTCTTAACAGGAGTCATTTTAAAAATTTTGAGTAATTTTAAATAAACCATTCCACCGTAACCTTAATATTTTGATCATTATTTTATAACAATCTTTAATTTGCAACATTCCGAGGCACTTTAATGTATATACAGTAAGACCTTGATTATCCGTTCGATTAACCGGCAATGTCGATTATCTAGGAAAGAAATTTTGTAATTGTTTTCTTTTTTCCATTCATTTAATTTTTTTCATCGATTAACCGTGATTACCTCTATTATCTGAGATTCTAAGCATAATTTGTTTCGATTGCTTTTGAAAAATCAAACACAATGTGAATAAAACGATAAAGGGGAATTCCCTCGTTTGAATAAGTTGCGTCAGAGCAAGATAAAATCCAAGTTTACCGCATTCATGAAAAGCTAGTTAACAAAAATACGAATTTGAAAAAAAAAGAAACAAACATTACCTGATTTTTTTAAAGAAACTGCTTAAAATTAAATCCTTATGTATTGTTCAGTATTTTTTTTTTCCTCGAAATTATTATTATTTTTTTCTTTATATTATTTAAACATTTAAATCCTTAAATATTTGAATTATATAAATAAAAATGTTTGCAAATATTGCTCAAAATTTTTACTCAATTAACCGGGAAAATTGTTTATCCAGAATGCTTTCGGTGCCGACCATTACGGATAATCGTGGTCTCACTGCATTCGAAAGACATAAATATTTAAATTACTTTTTAAAATCGAATTAAATTTATTATCTTAATCATTCTTTTAAATCATTCATATTAATTTAATTCATAAATTTAAATTCTTTATATTTCATATGAATAGAATTAATTCTTTACACCCAGAGAAATATCAATCACATACGTGTTGAAAACAATACCATTCTGTTTCAATAGTGAATCTACACCGTATGTGTTTAAATTAAACACTGCGTGTTCAATTCTTATTAAAAATCGATACTTAATTGGCACCAAGTTGAAACCATTTCGGTATCAAATTGTTAAATTACATATGTTTTCTATTAAATTTGTTAACGAAAGGTATTAAAAAGCTGTTACCGTAAATTACCAATGTGAGCACAATCGTTGTTGATTTTGAATCGAATTTTTTCCCTTAGTGTAAAGAATTCATTCATCAATAATACAATTCAAGCTTAAGAAATATATTGAAACATTAAAATTTTCTTCAATTCAAATCTGTTGCAAATTAGAAAACATTTTTTAATTAATTTTGTTAAAGATAAAAAAGAAAATATTAAAAATTTAATGATAGGAATATATTTTCCCAGCAAAAACTTTGCTTGTCATGTAATGAGTCAAGAAGCTAATATAATGGCTCTTCATAACTTACACATTAGATGAATAACTCATTATTTTAACACGGTGATGTCATTAGAAGCAACTACTTACTCTACATTACTTAAATGTCATTGCAAGAACTAATTATTTTTAATCAATTCAATAACTCATTAATTTCAAAATATTACAGATGTTATTATTAGCAAAATGAATAGTAACTAGTTACATTATGGATTACAAATAAGTTCTGAAATATGCAAAAATAAAAACTTAATACTTTTTAAATTTATTTTCTTAAAACATGAACAATTTAAAATATTCAAATTACAGTTATATTTTTTCATGTTATAATTATAATGTATGCATGGAGTTCCCCAATGGATTTGTTGACAATAAGCTAGTCTGCCTGCCTTTCGTCGTGTGTTCGACTCCACTAGAGACTCTGGTGTTGATACGATTGATAAAAAGTAACATTTTCAAAAATCGGATCTCAAGTAATTGATTACATATCAGGTTAAAAATAAGTAGTTACTTATATTTTTTCATGTAATGCAGACAGTATGTTTTTATCAGTGAAAAGACAGTATGTTTTTATCATTGAAAATTTAATGAATTTCTTATGAATTAAATCAATAAAGTATTAGTTTTTTTCAAACGAAAGCCTTTGAATGAAGCTATAGAATTATGTTTTTAGAAATACTTCAGAATTAAGATTTAAGGGAATTAAGCTGATAAGCTCTGAGCATAAGTGTGTGGAAATAATTATACAAAATATTTCAAATTAAAAACTTAAATATTTTAAAAACAATAATATTTTTTGTAAGTGTAACTAAGTATTATTTCAACAAAAGTTACTATAATATTAAAATTTCTAAAAATTATCTTCTGTCAACATCTTCAACATTGTTGCCAGTTTAGCCTTTTTAAGGCTAAATCTAGCCTTTTTATTTTGCTTTTAGCCTCAAAATTTTGGTTTTAGCTTCTAGCTTTTTTGTTAGCCCTTTTTATTCTTAACATTGCCTTAAAAAGGCTAAAAATTTACAAATTTTATTTGTACAGAATCATCAATTTAAGTACTTTTTTATATTAATTCATAGAAAAATATGGAAATTATTTTTATTTAATGAAAGTTTTCGACTGCGGCGTTTCATTCTACAAAAATATTACAATTATTTTTCGACAAACTTTATTACTCATATAAACTAATTACGATATATTTATAAATTCACTAAAATACATTTAATAAATACCAAAATCCAATGAGAACTATCAGATTAATGCCTTTTTAAATAAAACAATATGTTAGCATTTTTCTGGCTTTATTTTTTGGGACATTTAGCCTTTTCTGAACTTTTCTAAAGTCCAATTTAGCTTATTTTTTTCTCGAGTCCTGGCAACACTGATATTCAATATTAACTCACTCAAATGCTTCTTAACACACATAAACAAACTTTGATTATTATTTATTATAATAAATATACAAACTTTCAATAAAAACGTTATTATCATTTCTCTGTCAATAATGTGAAATATCACATATCATAAATAAATCTTATAAACATATATGGAATCATATACATTTGTTTGGTATTAATTTAATATTTAGTAGTAATTTGAGAATATTAGTTTATAAGCCTTTACTAGAAATTGTATATCATTAAACATGTCTAATTGTAATTAAACTCTTACAAATACAGATATGAATACTTGTACTTATTTATCAATATTTCAAGGTTTTTAGGTCAATTTGGTATTATAAAATTTGAAATGTGTTCATTAGTTAGAGAAAATAATTTGTTTTGACAATTGATGATGGTAAAACTAATGGGTGTAAAATAAAATTTAAGTGGAATAAAAATTGGTTATAAAAATTACCTAAAGAAAAACTTTTAAAATTAGCTTTAAATGGCACATAATAAACAAAATAAATTTATTTACGTTTTATTTTTATTATTATTTTTATTTATCTTGCAAAAAGAAATAAAAATTAACCATAAAATAATCCGGCATTATTTTGTTATTTTAGTAATATTTCTTTTGCTTTATGTTGCTTTTTATTGTTAGGGAAAAGTAAGGTAGAAGTTGGATGAAAATGTGTCAATAGAGAATTAGTTTTGGGGAAAGTTAAGAAGACGTGATGGCCACATTTTTGGTATTTTTATACTCTGTTGTACCGTCGATATAATCTTCTTGTTAAGACCCTATTAAACATATATAAGTATTCTTTATACTCGTGAAAATCTTTGACAATCTAGCTATGTCCATCCGTTTGTTGAAAGCTGGATAAGGCACGAGGCGGACCTCCTAGGGGGCGAAATTTTGCTTAAGTATTTGTCTTACATAAGATTTGTTTGATTTTGATAATATAAAAACAAAAATAAGATAGTAATGGGCTAAATACAAGAAAAATGTCACTTTTAAAAAACCTTATACGCCAACTATCGAAATCAAAAATGGGCGCCCACTTTATCTTCTACCTCCCATATGAGATGAATTTTTAAGGTAGTTTGGTACAAAAAATAACAGATGGTAGGTATAAAGATTTAGCCAAGCCAAATAGAACATTATTTCTCGTTTAACCCCTGAATGCTAACGATATTTATACATGTATGTTTTATCTACAAAGAGCATTTTTATTATACACAGAAAAAAGTCACCAATTAACAAATATATATGAAAATAATTCATTCAATTATAAACTTGTTTAAATTTGCACCACTCACCAAAATGATTATATCAATTACTAAAAACTATAAAAAATACAAAACAGAAAAAAATTCCCAATTAATAAATTAATTAAATCAATCAAGTAGATGATTGAATGAATTAAAAATGTTAAAATCATACAAAAAATTATTTTTATTTTATTTTTTCTTGAATATATTTATTAAATTTTGCTGCAAAATTAAACAACTGAGTTAATTGAAAAAAAGACGGTAATAATTTTTTCTGTGTATGAAAGTCATGATAAATAGTACATGTTCTGAATAGTGTAAAACTTTTTTTCCTTGCAGTTATGTAAAATGTAAAAACATACAAGAGAAAAATGTATACGAAAAATGTATGTACATTAGTATTCTAGGGTTAATGTATTTTGCAACATATTTGGTAGAGATTCGTTATCATTTATTTTTTATTTTTTTATTCTAATAACCATCAAAAAAGATACTGAAAAAGAGCCGAAAATGTCATGATTTTAACATTGTGTTGGCATGGGGTGGAAGTACTTAGTGCTAGAAAAGAGCTGCAGAAGTTCCTTATTTAACTAAATACTTTAAAGATTGTGAAATTTTAATTTTCTTAAAAACTATTACCAATTTTTCCTGCCAAAAATATTTTTGGTTTTATTTTTTTGGAAGTAATTATTAATAACTTCCAAAAAAGCACTTAGTTCTACTTTTGAAGTGGTGAAAATATTTTTTTTATACCCACTATCAAAATGATTGGGGGTATATTGAGTTTATAATTCCGTGTGTAAAATGTCGAAAAAATTATTTAAGATCCCATAAAGTATACAAGGAGTGAGATCGAAAAAATCTTAACATATATAAAATAAAATTAAAATAAATTCAATAATTTCGAAAGGATGATCTTAAAGTTTTTATTTTTTTAATTGATATTATATTACAGATCACAGAAAAATATTACTTGATGGTCGCTTCAGTCACTTGTTTGGAAAAATAGTTTGCCCATCTCTTTTTAAATTCTTCGATGTTTTTGGGACATTTTTTTTGTGCTCTTTGATATCTCTCTACTGGTCAATTGGAGGATTAACCTCTCTTGATGCAAAAACTATGTTATTGTTTTGGTACCAAAGCTTTCTTATCATATTGTATGCTTTTTGGTCCTAAATGTATCTCCAACATTTCCTCGAGCATTAGCAACATAAAAATGTTAACCCAGAAGCTGCGAAAATTCTGCCAGCACATACGTTTCATCGTACATTATACGATATGAGTATTTTTGTATAAAACTTGATTTTAATTTTCGTGCCCTATTCATGGCTTCAGCATTTTTGCAGTATTCCTGTCTGAAATTTGTTAGACTTTATATGTTTTCTACTCCGCATTAGCTTTAACTTTTCGCACCAAATAGTCAGAGCACTGACCTAACCGGGCTGCTTTTCTACCAGATGTATGTGGAATTCTCTTCAATACGTATTCAATTTTGAAATTTTTTAATAATTTTAGTCACTTATTTTGATAAAACTAACAACAAATCAACATGGTTGTCATTAATGGAATTTTTGATTTTTAAAAATGGAAAAATTGCGCATTTTTAGAGTTTTTAATTCCCGGGATTCCCGACGAAAAATCCCGGGTATCGGGAACTAAAAAATTGCCAAAATTCCCGGGAATTCTTGGGATAAAAACCCTAATCTCACTCCTTATGGTAAGATTCTGAGTTGATCTAGCTATGTCGTCCGTCCGTCTGTCTGTCTATTGAAAGCAGGTTAGAGCTCATAAGAGACCACCTAGGCGAACGAAATTTGGCTCATATAATAATCTTATATAAGGTTTTGGAAATGAGCAAAATCAGTTAATAAACAAAAAGTTATGGACCAAATACTAAATAGTGGGTATATAGATTCGGCCAAGACGAATATAACATACTCGCTTGTTTGAAAACACTTGATCGTTTTTTGCTGGGTATAAGAAGAAGGACAATTATAATAAACTATAAAAAATTTCCAAATAAAAAATGTTAAAAAGTACTTTAATAAACTAAATAGACTAAATAAAAAATATTTTTTTCTACATTTTGGATATATAATGTACAAAATTATAAAGTTAAAAAAAAAAAAAAACAAGCGCGAATGTTATATTCGGCTCGGCCGAATCTTTATACCCATATATATAAAGTGGGCGGATCACGCCCACTTTATATATATGGGTTTCCCAATTTTGTTTCCGAGTTTACATTGGTCCATGAACTATTTGAACACAAGTTTGTTGAAGTTTCAGCTTATATGGGAGATGGGCGGTAAAGTGGGCGAATCACACCCATTTTTGGGTGTGGTTCGTTTCGTTGTCGTACATGCTTTTGTTTAAGAGATATCAGCAGAAAAGTATGAAATAAGCTACAACGGACACTCTGTGTTTCTAGTTTTTAGCCCATAACTTTTTAGTTTATTACCGATTTTGCACATTTTCAATACCAAACAAACCTTATATATGATAAATATTTCTGCCAAATTTCGTCCCCCTACGTTCAAGCCCTATAATGCTTTCAACAGACGGACGGACATAGCTAGATCAACTCAGAATCTAACCAGGACCCAGAAAATAGATACTTTGTGGCGTCTTAAATTTTTTTGATAAAAATAATAACAATTTTGTTATTTATTTTTATTTTTTTTTTTTTTTCGAAAATCTCTAAACTAGATTGTTTTTCACTCATTTCGGAATGATATATTTTTTTTTGGTCTCGACTTGTGATTTCCAATCGATGGTAGGAAACTGTAGATGAATTTTAATATTTTTAATATTTTTTCAGTAAAAGTTGTGAAATAAATATAAATTGTAGTTAACTCATATTTATTTAAAATCTATGTAAAACTTAGGTTATACTATATCTTTAACATTTTATCCATGTGCACTGTGGATCCACTGTTTTTTATATTTTATGCTTAAAACTATTTTCACTACTCTGCTCAATACCTAAAATAAATGTATAATAAATAAAAACAATTGACTATTTTCCCACAACTATTTCATGTAAAGATGTCATAAAGTTTATTTTCCTTCTTTTTATATTCCATTCTTTATTCATACATGATTTCTTTAACACGAGATGATGGTAATTTAATGGCAAACAAAACTAAAACTCACACATAAAACTTGTAATGCTAAAAAAATGCTAATAATTTTACATCAACTATGAAATATTCTTATAGCTATAGTACTTAAAAGAAAACAAACTTTAATATGTATGTATTTCAAAAGTAGTCTAATGAACTTGTTCAAAAACATTAAATTTAACTAAACAAATCACTGACTTGGTTTAGTTTTATTATTAACTTTCTAATTAAAATGCTTTCAATTAAAATTTATAAAATGAATTAAAATGTGTGTACATGTACTATAAAGAATATTGTCGATTAAGGTTTGTTTATTATTTTGGTTATTTAACCTGTTTGCTTGTTATTGTGACATAATAACTTGATTATAATACTATTTTTAGACCTTATTTTTCGTAGTTGTTTTCTTTGGTTTATTTCTTTACTGTAACAATTGAATGACTAGTTGACTTGTTTGTCATCAAAGGGATAGTTCTTGGAATTGTGCCCATAAATTATGTTTATTTATATCATATAAATTAATAAATGTAATCAACAAGGTTTTAAGTTTTAAAGACTTTGCTTAAGAAGTTAATATTATAAGAAGCTAAACTGTTAATATAGTCTAAATACAATAAACTCTGTATATAATAAAGAGGATCTTTTTACAATACCCTTTTAAAGCTTTAAGAAATTTTATGAATTTATGTTTAATGCACAACTTAAGTATCACTTATTATTATATACTGACCCTATATTTGGCTAAAAGACTAGTTGAGCAACCTTTATATTAAAGAAACAATTATTCAGAAATAACTTTTTATTGTAAATTATAATCAACAGAAAAAAATCATTAATTTAAATTATATTCATTTGAATTATTCATAACTATTATGTTATTTACATAAAAATTATTTTATTTATTATTTTTGAATTTTATTTCAATTGAAAAAAATAGAATAATAACTTTATAGAAAATTAGTTTTAAATTTTAATTTAAATTAAATTTTATTAATGTACGAAATTGGTTCTGTGCAACAGATTAGTTCATTGATATTTCTATTACCTTTAGAAATATTTGGAAATTTATTTTTATTACAAGAATATTATTTATTAAGAACACATTTCTTGTATTCGTGTCATATAAAATAGCTTATTGCTTTTGACCTACTTATTTATCTATTGACAAAAAGTCTTTCTTATGTTTTATTCCAGGAAACTAAAATAATAGCATGAAACTTAATTACTATGTATTTAGTAGACAAGTTTTAGTCAATCAAATATGCTAGAGAAAATATCTTAATATATAAGAAAATAAATCTAAAATATATTTCAGAAGCATCTTTATTAAAATTGTTTGTAAACTTCTTAGCTAAACTGTGACATTATTATCTATATTTATACAAATATACATATATATTTAACTATTATTTAGCACTATATTTTTGATACTATTAATTCCATGAGACATCACATATGAAAAATACTTTAGGCCTCAAAGTTGGTTCATATTTAGCACTTGTATGTTATGTAAAATAACATTTACAATTTTATAAAATGAAAATATTTCACTTAATTTTTAGCCAAAAGTAAAAAAAAACAAAATATATTTTAAACAATTTTCGCAAAAAATTTGGTCCATAAAACGTCATTTCAGTACATCATGAACCCAAAAATTTCGACATTTTTCTTAAAAAAATGGGTAAGAATTTCCCTTTAAGGCTAAAATATTAATCATTTGAATTGTAGTAAGTACTGTTGGTAATATATAATTTTCCAAATTTATCCAAAAAATTTTTCATCCAATCGCCTTAAAATTCTTCTAGCGAAACAAAATCCCATAAGAATAATTTTTAAAATATTTTTTTCCATAACCACCATAAAATTACGAATTTTTTGATACCCATTTCAATTAAGAAATCGAAACTTTTTTTTACCAAAATGTATGGGACCCATGATTTTTAAATCGCTGGAACTGAAGACCAATTAAATTTTGTTTTTTTGTTAATAATTTTTTCGTATTAAGCTAATTTTTACACATCATTTGAGGGGTCTTTCTACATCAAAATCTCGAATAAGTCTATCCTCGGGACACTCTAATGTATATAAATTTCTTTAGATACATTTTTGAAAATTGTCAACCCTTCGATTTTTATTTTCTTAAATAAACTCAACTAAGTTTTTATTTATTTACCCTTTTTGACTAGAACTGCAGAATTTTTAAATTTAAATCATTAAAATCTGTTAACAATTTTTAGAGATATTGATGTTTAAAGTGTATAACACTTGTGCGATTTTTTTGACTTTTCGAAAAATCAAAATCATGAATAAATTTGCGAATTTTTCAAAATTCAAAAAAAATAAAAATTCATATATTTAAAGGGCTCCATGGGGTATGCGTATTCCAAATATTAGCAAAATCGCAAGACATATAAAATATTCTTGGGCGTCCTCTCATGGAATGGATGATATTCAAATAAAGTTATATGTAAAGAATTAGTAAAACTGTCAAATTAAATTAAAAAACAAGAATATATATATTTTGAAAAAATTATTATTGGAAATATTTTATAAAAAATGCACTTGAGGAATTGCAATTTCATTAATGTATCTATGAAACTTATAGCTGAGATGTTTTTTTGAATAATTTAACATAAATATAACCCACCTGCTGTAAAAATTTAAAATTTGACTTCAAGGAAACATACTTTTTCGATTTTTTCATTTTTATAATTTTCGCGAAAAAAAGTGATTTTTTTTTTTAAAGAAATTTTTAATACATTTTATTAGCTTCACAGAGAACATAGTAAAGATGAATAACATTGAAAGACGTGAGGTCACAAATTGTACTTTTTTAGTGATCCTTCGCGGAATTCATGGTATATTGATTAATCCAGGTTCGTGTCCATGCATAGACACAAACATGGCCATATGGACAACTTAAAGAAAAATTTTAATTTCCGAAGACTAGACTAAAAATGCTAATGTAAAAATATATCATTGTATTCAATTAAAACTAATCTGCCATTATCCTACGACCATCAATCAGTATTTTAGGTTTAAGATGAATTAAGGAAACAATTATTAAATGTCATATTTTTTATTTTCTTTATTAAAATATTAAAAAAAAATTAAAAACGAAAAATTAAACAGAATTAAATAAAAAAAAAAAAATAAAACTACAAATAAAAAAGTGTGCCGAAATTTGTTTTAAGAGATGGAATTACACAGAAAAAAGTAAAAATGGACTTCAATTACGAAATTGCTTATATTAATTAATTTTTAATTGATTTTACTCCAATCATCAAAATGATAATATTAATAACAAGAATAATTAATATTATTATTACTTCTTTTCCTTAAATAGTTTTAACGAGCTGAAAATTTTTGGAAATTTACTTAAATTTATTTTATTTATGTATTTTTGTAGACAAATCTTTTATTTTTCTTTATATTTTATTAACAGCTGTCAATTTATTAAAAAGACAAAATTGTAAATCAATTAGAAAATTATTTATATTAATAAATCATTTAAGTAAATTCAAATATAAAGTTAGTTAATAATTTTATAAAAAAAATTATTTGAAATATTTTTTTCTGTGTAGGTTTCAAAAATCTCGAGTTCTATCGTGTTTTCAACAGGCAGACGGACAGATGAAAGGACATAACTAGATCGTCTTAAAATTCCACGACGATATAGAATATAAATAGTAGTTATTTTATGAGAACATAGATTCATATTATAAGTTTATAGTATGTATATTACATTAGAGGTATAACTTTTTGGAATTTTTGCGAGTAGGACATGAAAAAATACCACATTTTCGAAAAAGTCTACATCAATCGCAATGAAGTTTTTCAAACTGTTAATTTTTTAAAATCTGATAGTATTTTATGATAAACATATAGTAAAACTGAATTTATATTTTAATTTCAGAGTTAATATTAACCAACTAATTGAAAATTAGTTTTTTTCACAAGATTAAAAAAAAAAAAATGCAGTTTTTATGTGAATAAAAAAAATTTTAAAAATCCTGAAAGGTATTAGAAATTGTTTGTGGTGCCAAAGGTTTTTATTCCAAAATTACTTTAAGAATTATTCATGAGATCACATTATTGTCCATAACGAAATACACTCTATTTTTTTTACGAAAAATGTTATACCTCTAATATACATTAGAGCAGGGGTTCTCACAAGATCATGCTTCGCGACCCCCTTTTGACATTGTAATAGAATTGCGACCCACTACAACTTTGACTAGTTAAAAAAATCAGATAAAATGTTATATAAAGATAAAATAATATTAATAATTGCGACATTGTTTCTGCTTAAGATGTTTTTTAATATTAAGAGACTTTTTCGTATAATGCATATCTAATATTATTCTCTGGGAACACAAAAGTTCGATACTTTAGTTGTGATGGAAAAAAGTGAAATAATTTTACATAAAAATGTATGTCGATGAAAATTGTTCTAATAATTTTAGAACTTCGGAGCCAATAAGCGGATAAACTTTGCTATATTTCAATTAAAATGCTTTTAAATATGCCGATTGAGAATGAAAATTTAAACCATGTGTTAGAGTTTAACACTTTTTGAAATGAAACTGATATTTTATCAATATTCATATTGAAAGAATTTTTACGCCTTTGAATTATAAAGTCGTTTAAGCAAAATTAACTTTACAGCACGCAACTTTCTCTGCGTAATAAATGTTTTGTGTACTTAAGCATTGAGAAGTCACATTCGAGCAAAAATTTTAATAATCATAGGATGTTATTAAATTCCGAAAGGGCATTAAAACAAATTTATAAAAAAATATTGGCATAATAAACTGGCAAAAAATAGAAATAAAAAATTTATAGTTTCATCAAGTTAAAGTGAATTATTTATCTTTTTAATTAAACGTTTTCACCGCCACATTGTAGATTTCTTTGCATTCGACAGCATCACATTCTTTATTTGATCATTGCTTTCTTTATCAAACAGAATATTTTCAATCGAAACTCAGGTTTCTGCATCGGTTTTCTTGCAGCTAATGCTAGTCGGTTCCTAAAAGCACTCATTAAAAAAAGTCATTACTTCTGTCCTTAATTTGGGGATTTTTTTTTCATAAAAATATCTTTCCATTTTTAAATAGTTTCATGCTTTCATTGACATTTTAATTTAAACTTCCACATAATATTTACATAAAAAAATTGTCTCAGGAATGTCTGTACGGACCCCTTGTGGGTCGTGGACCCCCATTTGAGAACCGTTGCATTAGAGTGTCCAAAGAATTGATAAGGAGAAATCAGGAAAAATTATATTATAATTTTAAAAATTATTTTTAAATTTCCTTTAAGCGATTGAAAAACACGGTTCAAAAAAAAAAAAAAAAAAAAAAAATCAAGCTTTTCGTTAAAATAGACCTAAGAACAAAAAAGAATATTTTGGTCTTGTTATAAAAAAAGCAAAAAAAAAAAAAAAGGAAAGAGCAGAAGCAACGGTTCACAATTTAGAGGAGTTTATAAAAATCTGATTAATATACAAACTATATATTTGAAAAACTTAATTTGAAATGTTAATGTTTCTCAATTATTACCACAAATTTTTTTTTAAATCTATTAAAATATTTCTGTCTAAACATAAGATTATTTTGATACAAGGATAAAGGTTACAGGTTCAAGAAATATTCTTGCGTAATAAAGTCCACAAATAAAAAGTTACAACTTAGCACAACTGTTTTCAATCAACTCAAAAATTATATCACCAAGTATTATATAGATCATTTTTTATTTAAAACTAGCTTTCTAATAGGTTCAGAACGTTGATAACATAAGACTCTGGATTTCACTATAACAAATTAATATTTCCACATTTGAATCCGCATCATAAAAAATATTTTGGATTTTTCTTTAAGTTTTAATTTTAAAATTTATTCTAGTATATTTTTCACCCATACTAATAACTTCACCTTTTTAAATAACATATCAAATAACATACCTTCTTCTAATCCTCGGCCAATTTCCTCCGAAGTCAATTTGGGAAAACTAACTTGTAACGTATGACCATTAAAGAAATGACTTAAACGTTCCACCAACATATTCGTTAATTTCGTATCACGATCTTCACCGGAACGCGATAATGATGATTCTACTTCATTCTCACTAAACATGGGACGTATAGCTGGAAAATCGTTTACTGAAGTACCCGGTAGACGGACAACTTTAATGCCATCAGCCACTGTAATGGCATCAATATATGAAATGCGATCAATAAAGGAAATTGCTTTTTTCTTAAGACATGGCACAAAACCACCTTCAGCCCGGGTACACTCATCATATATGCGTAATACGGTGCGTGTGCCAGCATTTTGTAAAGATGTTGTAGATGATGCTGGATTCGAAGAAATATTTTCAGTGCTGGCACTAGTAGTTGTTAAGAAAACACATAAGGATATAAACACTATTAGAAGAAATTGCGAAATCGTAAAAGTTTCTTTAAGCCACATTTTAACTATAGAATTTTAGCACTTTTATGGTGTATATATATGTTTATACTTTTATTTAGAGCACTTTGTAATTTTTGTTTTTATTGGGATTTTGTTCACTTTATATGTATTTGTATTTTTATGTGTGTTTTGGTATAATCCTTTGGAAATTTGGCTTTAATCCTTTTTTTGTTAATATGTTGTAAGCACTATTTATTTGTTTTGTTTTTTATTGAGTGTTTTTCTTTTTCTATGAAAATATTTTTTTTTTTTTTTAATTTTTATTTTTTAACTTTTGTAGTGCTTACAATATAAATTCTTCTATAATACTAATGCCAAGTTGGTTTGTTGTCTATACTTTTATACATCCCATTCATAAGTTTTCTGAACATATCTTTAGTTTATGTTTTGTTTTTGTTGAAAAATTATTTCAATTCTTTTTTTCTTTCTTTCCTTCGGTCTTTCTTTCATTGGTTTTGTTTTGATTTGTTTAGCCAAAATGAAAGACAACGAAAGCATTTCTTTCACTCTTTCAAACTTGGCTGCAACCTTGGACAACATGTCTTATGCTTGATCGGTTGTGAGGTTGTAAGTTTTGTTGGTTTTAGCAAGTTGCAACATTATGGCCATATAACCAACTACTTAAGCAGTTGGTAAACAAAGTTTTTGTTTTGTTATTTGCTTAAGCTACTGTTGTAGTTTAGCTTATTTTTTTATATTTTTTCTGTCTGTCTGTCCGTTTGTCTACTTATTGTTATTTTTGTTTGTTATGTGTTTTTGTTATTATTGCTCAGTTGTAATGATCATTAATCTTTCGGCTAAAACACTTTTGCTTAATTTAATTGTTTTTGTTTTTTTTTCACTTTTATCTAGTAATGTTGGCCTCAGCATATGTACATATTTTCCTACCAATTGTGGTAATGACACTTATATTAACTTTTTTTATTGCTGTTTTTTTTTTTTCTTTGTCAATGTATGTTAGTTGTTGCTAGTGTTTTTTCAATGTGTAAATCAACGGTTCTCAAATGGGGGTCCACGACCCACTAGGGTCCGTACAGATATTCGTAGGGGGTCAAGAAAAGATTTTGAAAAATCTTTTTGGACAAAGAATTTTTTTATGAAAATATTATTAGAAATTTAAATAAAAATTTCGATGAAAGCATGAAACTGTTTAAAAATAGAAAGATATTTTTATACAAGAAATCCCCAAATTAAGGACAAAAGAAATAAAAGTATTCACCTCAGAAATTGCAACTTTGCAAGACCCTTGTGCAAAATTTATTCGATGTGGTTGTTGTTGTATTTACAGAAATCGATGTAGATTTTCTACTTTGCAAGGATCTTGCAAAGTTGCAAATTTCTGAGGTGAATACCTTAAATTTATTTTAATGAGTTCTTTTAGGAACCAATTTGCATTAGCTGCAAGATGCAGAAACCCGAGCTTCAATTGAAAATATTCTGTTTGATAAATGTCGAATGACACATTATAAAGAAAACTACGATGTGACAGGGAAAACTTTTAATTAAAAAGATAATAATTTCACTTTAACTTGATGAAACAACAAGTTTATTATGCTAATAATTTTATAAAGTCGTTCCAATGCCCTTTCGATATTTAACCATGGAATAACATCCTGTGTAATCAGATTATTAAAATTTACTCGAATGCTCTGACTTCTCAAAGTACACACAACATTTATGTCGCAGAGAAAGCTGCGGGCTGTAAAACTTAATTTTGCTTAAACGACTTTATAATTCAAATGCACAAAAATCCTTTCAATATGAATATTTATTTTAAAGTATTTTAGTTGAAATATAGCAAAGTTTATAAAGTTGTTAGCTCTGAAGTTCTAAAAGTATTAGAATAATTTCCATCAACATACATTTGAATGTGGAACTGTCATATTCACCTATTTGTCCGTCAACACTAAAGTATAGAACTTTATATGCATTATGCGAAAAAATCTCTTAATATTAAAGCAATCATTAAGCAGAAACAATGTCGTAATTATTAATATTATTTTATCTTTACTTAACAATTTATCTGATTTTTTAACTAGTCAAAGTTGTAGTAGGTCGTGCTTTCATTACAAAGTCAAAAGGGGGTCGCGAAGCAAGATCTTGTGAGAACCCCTGGTGTAAATCTTCATATACCACCGTATGGTTGATTTGTCTTTTAAAGGAATTACTGA
The DNA here is from genome assembly GCA_951394005.1 of Protophormia terraenovae. Classification (NCBI taxonomy): domain Eukaryota; kingdom Metazoa; phylum Arthropoda; class Insecta; order Diptera; family Calliphoridae; genus Protophormia; species Protophormia terraenovae. The sequence continues at coordinate 154,469,395 of OX596073.1, forward strand.
TTGCTTATTTAACTATTAGCTCCCCTAGCGAGTTGTCATGGATGGTGTTTTTCTTTTTCAATAATTTTCTTTATTTTCGTTTTTACTTGCAGCCATCAATTTGTTCATCATCATTAAAAAAGTTTATTAATTTGTATGGCATTTTCAGTGGTGACTATTTCGCATAAATCGCAAGTTCCTTACACAAAGTGATATTAAAGGCACATTTGAAAATACTTCTAACGATTCTTCAACAAGAGTAAAATTTTTTTAAAATTTCGTAGAAATTAGTGTTCATCTGATTTTTAACTTTATACTATTTTCCATCAAAATTTATAATTTTCGATTTCTTTGTTTTTTCATACACACAGAAAACAAATTTGTTAGAAAACAGTTACAACAATGTAAATTTCATAACACTAGCCAATATTTACTCATAATTATTAAAAAATTATGAACCCAGCAATCTTTTAATATTTATAGCAATTTAACAGTTAATGTACTAGATTTGAGGTCACTTTAAAAGTATATTTAATTAGATAAACGAATATGTGCTTTTTTGAATAATTTAATCAAAGCAATCGAATTTTAGTACTACGAATTGGTAACCCCAACCATTTAGTTTATGAAATGTAGGGAATTTTTCGTTTAATAAAGATAAAAACCTAAATTCGGTATTTACAATTGAAATTCGTTTATAGATTGTTGACATTTTAAAAATAAATTATTATAAATTTCTTAAAAAAATATTTAAAATTGTTCTCTGCTTTTTTGTACTAAAAACAAAAAATTCTTAGGCTTTTGACCTAGTTGCTATATATAGATTTGGTTGTAAGTATAAGACTCAATTAAATTTTATACTACAAAAGCTAAAAAGTAAGCTAAGTTTTATAGTTTCAAGACCCTGAATTATATTTTTCAATGTCAATGGAGTGGCGAAGCACAATGTGCAGAATATCTATCAAAGTACTTGAAAGTCAGCAAGAATAACAGCAAGTCGTGGTTGTTTCAGGATCATTAAATTAAAACTGTTACTTAACAAGAATTGACTATGAAGGCATCATAATCTAGAAAAGAGATTAAGGAGTGAGATCGAAAAATTCTTAACATACATAATATTCAATAACTTGGAAACGGTTGATCTTAGAGTTTTCATTATTTTTTTAATCATTTGGTAATTTAGCACAGATCACAGAAATATATAATTTTTATAACCACTAATTGTAAAATTGTAGGCCATTTTCGAAAACCCTTTCTTTGGAGATTTGATAGTTGCTTCAGTCACTTTTTTGGAACAGTGTGCACATCTTCTGTTAAAATCTTCGATATTTTGGGACACCTTTTTTGTGCTCTTGAATTCACTTTTCACAAGAGCTCAATATCTCTCCACTGGTCTAAGCTATAGACAATTTTGAAAATTGACCTCTCTAGGTACTAAAACTATGTTATTGATTTGGTACCACTCCAGAGCTTTCTTACAGTAGTGACATGATACCAAATAGGTCCAAAAATATATGGACACGTTGTGCACTCTTAGGAAAGGAAGAAGTCTTTTTTGCAGATATTCCTTTATGCATATTTTGGTAATTATAAGTCCGAATGTATCAAATGACTTTCCTGTTTTGCCGCAACTGCAAAAAGCTTGTTATACCATGAATTTTATAAGAAATTTTTTCTGCTTTTGGGTCCTAAACTTATCTCCAACATTGCTGAGAGCATTAGCAATAAAAATTTTTGAGACACAAGCTGCGAAAATTCTGCCAGCACCTACTTCTCTTCGTCAATTATACAGCTTGAGTATTTTTGTATGAAATTTGGTTTTAAATTCCGAGTCCTATTTTTGGCTTGTAATTTTTTTGCAGAATTCCAGTTTGGAATTTTTTGAACTTTATATATTATCAACTTTCCCATTAGCTTTAAATTTTTGCACCAAATAGTCGAAGCACTGAGAAAACTGAGGTGATTTTCTACCAGATGTGTTTGGAGTTCCTTTCAATATGCCTTCAATTTTCTGGCCTTCCCAATATCATGTGGTTCTTTTTTCTTACCGAACTAGATTTCACATTAATAGTCAAATTCTCCTGATACTGCTTGATAACATTAGAAACGGTTTTACGGACGACATTTAATTCTGTGGCCAATTATTAGTAAGACCTATTTGGATTTTTTGAAATTTTTTAATAACTTGAAGGACGTAAATCTTTTTCGTCACTTATTTTGATGAAAATAAGGACAAATTAACATGGTTGTTATTGAAAATAATAACTGAAGTATTTTTCTATGATAACTGGATCAAAAAAGATATTGAATATTGATTCCGGAAAAAGTTATGAGGCAAAATGTGTGTTAAGATTTTGTCGATCTCACTCCTTATCGAGTAATTTTCAATTTATCCTACTACGATGTTCTTAATTGTAAAATACCTTATAAACAAGAGTAAGAAACCATCAATAAAGTTGTTGTAATCATCCCTTTGATATTATTCATTAATGTTTTCTATATATAGTTATCTCCAGTTAATATGTTGTAAAATTAATGATATCGATGAACTAAATTTCCACCATGACAACCAACAACATTCCAAAAATTATTTATTACAAGATATTTTGATAAAAGTAAGTGTTATCAAGATCACTTTTAAATTCGTTCACATATTTGTCCTATATTCCTAGATTTTCTTAGCAGCAACATCCTTTTCGAGGCTTTAATATAGTTTTCCAGGAAAACCATATGTAAAACTTATTATACAAACATAATTTTCATAACAAAAACATATTATTTGCAAAAATATAATAAAAAATTCTTATTTATATTTTGTGGAATATAACCCTTGTCGTAACCGAATTGCCTTCTATAATTCAGTTGTACCTACCGTAATATTCAGTATTCCCAATCGAATTATAAGATATGTGCAACCGATAAAATTCGATTGGCTAAAAATTCGGTTGTCACAAAGAATCAGTTTTCTCTGTGTAGAGTCACCCATAGTCGTTGTATTCTACCTCTACAAATATTGCAACTTGTGTGTGCAATTTTTTTTTTGTTTGCTTGCAACTCATCAGTATTGTTTTTCTTACCATATTTTTACATGCAACTCAAGTCTATTATTACTCGTACTTATTAACTTGCAGTGTAATTTGTAAATATTTATGATTGATTTCTTTATGTCGTTTTTTCTAATCATTGCATTAATTTTGATATTTTTATCTTGTTTGTTAAATATATTTTTTTCTGTAGCTTGTTTTTTTTTCGCAAAACCCACGCGTTTTCTTTTTTTTAATCAGCATTTTTTTCTGCATTTTAGCAAGTCATTGACATTGACACCATGACTTTTTGAAATGTTTAACAAGGATCGTGACTTTCATTTTTATTTTGTAATTTTTTTAGTAATAATTGTGTATAAACAAAAGGTTTTTATATTAAAATCATTGGTGATCTTGTCATAAAATGCATAATCATTGTATGCAACAAAAAATAGTTAGGAAGAGTTAAAAAGACTATTTGGAAGTTGTTGTTAGGGTGATAATATTTTGTTTAAAAATAAACTTTTAATGATATTGTGTTATTAGAAATAAAGTATATGTAATATATACAAAAGAACACGATTTAGTTCAAAAAGGAATTTTTTCAAATCTAAGATTTTGGTTGTTTATATAACTAGTATTTAAGCTGATTCTATTTTACTTTAATATTTTTTGTGAACTTTTTCTTTTTATATACATCCTTCGTACTTCAAAATTTATTTTGAATGCAATAAAATATAATTTATTTACACTAAGAGAATCATTGTGTTAGATTTAATTTACTGTTTGATAGCTAAATAGTTACAGTATTGGTAAAAACATTCAGAATAATAAAGCATTTGCAACTTTTCTCTTTTTTTAGGTATAATCCAGCAGGATAACGATTCCAAATATACCGCTAAACAGTGAACATTTTCTGTAATTTTCTGATCATAAGTCTGTAACTTTTTTTATCTTTGATAATAAATAAACAAAATAATTAGTTAATTAGTTAATATTAGCTAAATCGATTTGCAAATTATTAGCAGACTGTCTTTGAATTTTAAAAAAGAAGTAAACATATGAATGTAATGTTGCGACCATCACAATCTCCCAATCCCAACCAAATTTAGAATATATTGGTGATTGCAAAATGTAATATCGTATAGTATCATCCGAAATGGCCACAAACTTTTCATAGAATCGGAAAAGAAATTGAATGCGCATAGCAAAAATTGTTTGGCTTTTAGCAAACAATTTTGTGTAGCAAAATAATTATTTACGGGCATGTAGCAAATTAGCAGATGCACAAATTGTCATTTTTAGAAAATGTTTTTTTTTTTTTTTTATAATGGGTTATATTTTTTCCCTTATAAAATTAGTTTCTTTAATGTGGCTTATATAATTTTGTTATTACTTTCAACAGAAATGTTATCACAAATGCATATTTGGCAAGGAAAGGTTATAATTTAGAATTTTATAAGGAATCTAGTGTATATTTCAAACAATTTTAGCATCCAAATTAATCCCGTTAAGCTTAAAAGAATATAAAAAATGAAATTAACATTTTATTTCGACCTAAATATCTCTTTAATTATACCCTTGTTTGATCAAGTTGGAAATCTCTGGTATGTCACCTTTCATTCATGATTTTGTTGTAAAGAATCATAGATAGTCCTTGTAAATCTCTACATAAAATACGTCTACACGTAAAATTATCTCTTTTAACATCAACATTTTATGGAGGGGAACGAAACTTAACATACAGTTTCGTCTTGCCATCTTATATAATCTATTGAAAATCACAAATAATCATTTGTTAGCTGCGTGAGAAATACGAGATGAAAGGTTAAACAAAATCCAATTTATTTCTGATTATCGGTGATTTTAGCAGGGTGTATATGACTCTTAGATGATACAATACACCAAGCTTCGTTATTACCAAGTTTTCGTATAATTTTTCTTGTATTATTTAAATATTTTTAATAATTAAATAAATACCCAGGAACAATTTTAGAACATGTTCTAAAATTATTAGTTCTAGAACTGGTGTAAGCAGAACCACTTCAGATTCTTTGATAACATCCTCAAAACTAGTGGTATCATAACCAATTCTGACACTAATGAAGTAGAACCTTTTTGTGATTCTAAACTCGTTTTAAGGAATATTTTAGGGAACTAGTTCTTAAGAACTAATTCTGTATGTTTTCTACATCACTTTTGAGAACAAATTACTAAGCACCAGTGACTGTTTAAAAAACTTGTATAAAAATTTACAAAAAGAAAAAAAAAAAAAAAAGAGTACTTACAAAATTAAATTGATTTTAAAACTATACTTTAAGAAATAGCCCATTAGGATAAAAAAACAGGTTTTGAAATCATTCTCTATCGCTTCTATAGAACTAATTCTAAGTGTACAAAAATCAGAAAGTTATCCTAGGTCGAACGGTATAAATTACGGTGGGTCTAAGACCAATATTTATTTATTTATTTATTTATTTATTTATTGAATTATTGCAATACAATTAAAAATTATATTCTAATTCTAAGCGATCGTAGTAACGAAGACTATTGCTCGTTGTGGCGAAATAGACCAGAGTCTCTGGTGGGAATCGAACCCATAGACTAGCTCACTACCAACTAGACCATCGGGGTACCCAAAGACCAAAATTATGAACATTTAAAATCAAAGAAGCTTCATCTTCAAGATCAAAATCTCAAAAAACTTTAAAAAATTCGATTTTTTTCACCTTTTTTTTCCCCTGTTCAGGTCCATAAGTAGTAAACCGTTCAAAATTCAAGGAAACAATCAATTACAAAAATGTAGCCTTTTTTTTTTGGTCTTTTATCACGTAGTGGTGTCTGTATATGGTTATATTTTTTCGTGTTGCACTGTGTAACTATTGGTCGTAACGCCAAAGTAAAACAAGTACAGGCTATTTTGATGAGTTCTGGAACTAGTTGTAGAACTAATACATTTTTTCCTGGGTAACTATAATAAAATTAATTGATCATAAAAATTTATTTAAATTTAAAGCAAAGACAATTATTCTAATTAATAAATATTATCATTTTGATTGGGATTAGAGCAAAATCAAACAAAAATTTAATAAATATAAACAATTTCGTATTTGAAGTACATTTTTTAATTATTCTGAGAGTTCAAAATGTTTTGATTCCAACTGTATAAGTATATTTTCATAGGTCTACACATTTCTTTTTGGATCTGATTCAGTAAAAAATCAATGCGTATCGTTAAAAAAATATGAAAACAGAGTGATTTCAATAAAAAAATTCTTGTCACATATTTTGTTTATTTTACTAGAAGAAGCAATAAGTTTCAAAAAAAGTCACCTATATTTTTTTCTTTGATACTTTAAGTTAACTGTTCTTCCGAAAATTTTAAATTTGGTGTACTACCTCGTACTGAGCCTTGTATCAGTGGTCTTAGATTTTGAACTTTTTGTTTTCAGCGAACCAAATGCTTATTTTAAAAATAATGCTCCATTAAGGTCATCGGAAAGGTAATTTACTTAGATCTAAACAGCCACGTATGTATATGGAATAAAATGTTTTCAAAGTTTAGTTCTAATCGAATATACTTAAATCATCATATAATAAAATTTACTCGGACCGATCTACTAAGGTTGATCTGATAAAACATGAAAAACAGTTCAGTATCTTGCGGATATTTAATCTTAGATTAGATTTAATCTAGGAACTTAGTCCGGGATTTTTTTATTTTCTCTCTAGGTTATCTGTGCTGTAAAGTTAAAGTTATTACATTCTGACTTTTAAAATAATGTTATGACCAGGGAAACCACAATATGCAATTGCATGTTTTTTCCTGGACGTAGAATGAAGCCTTCGATTAAACATTTATCCGTTTCAGAACAACTAAATAATTTTGGCATCGATTTGTTAGAGCATATTTTTGCATATTTTGCTCTTAGCGGCATATTTTTGCACTTGGCGATTTTTAGTGCATATTTATAGCATATGTTGTAATTTTTAGGTAATATTTAACTCGAATTTCGAAAATGTTGTCGATTACGACATTTTGGCGGTCAGTGATCGATATGATAATTTTGATAATTTCTCAACCAATAATAGTGTCTAAATTGATGGGTAAGAAAATAGAAGATCAATAACGTTTTTATGCCTTTTTTTATAACGTTTAAATAATAATAAAACGCTTTGTTTTAATGATAATCATAATTTTTTTAAATTATACAAAATCTCTTTTTTTTAAGTGCATATTTTTGCATTTTTAGATATATTTTTCGTTTTTTATTGCATATTTAATGCGCATAAAACACATTTTTTAGAGCATATTTTGGTTTCCCTGGTTATGACATAGAAATTGTTTTTAAATCTTGCGTCTTATGCCAGGCTCTTCACTAGACTTATGTTGGTCTTTGCATCTTGACTTAATTACAGATTGTAAACACTTTCGGTATGACCCAATATAGGAACTAAAAAGAATTTGCTTTAAACTAAATTTCCACAATACGAACTAGAAAGTTAACTTAAAAAAAACTATAATACTATGAACTTCAGATTAAAACTTCGAGATGAATCTTTAAAAAAATGTACTCAAAAGTTTTAATGCAACAAAAGGCGCAGTAATATAAAAAATTAAAATATAAATTTAAGCAACATTCAACAAATAATTTTAAATTAAAAACACGTACTCGTATAAATTTCAACTTTCAGCTCAAAAACATATATTTTTAACACATATTCCAAGAAAACTTCAAAAGCTACACTTACAGCGAATTTAATGTGTTTCTTACTTTTTTCTTACTTTTCATATTATAGATAAAATATTAATCAGTTGCAAAATAATAATTATAGCTCAATCATTTCTTTTAAGTTAATTTTCTTTTTTTTTTTTTGTTTGGATTTTCAGACATAATATATGAAAAATTCACCTGTTTATGAAAAGAAAAAAGGGAAAGTCCTTAAGTCTGGTCATTATCATTAAACATTTTTTTTTGTTGCCAAAGATATTTCAATAAAGATAATTTGCTTTCATTTGAGAAACAGAAAAAAAAAAAAACAATTGAAATAATATGAAACAATAGAAAATTAAAAGCTAAATACTTAAGTAAAATAAAGTTTATATAAAGCATTTTTTCTTCTTTCTCTTCTTATAAAGTTCAATATGAAAAAGAAATAAAAAAGTATTTGATGTTTTTTATTGAACAATGTTTTAATAAAATATAAAATGGGCCTATGTTAATGAACTTTTTACTTTTTAAGCATTAATTAAAATAAAAGGAAATCAGTAAGTAGTTTAATATAAAATTGTATAAATGTGTAAACTAATTTAAAAAAAAATCAAAATTAAAAAAAAAAAAAAACAAATTTTATTCATTTTTTTTTATTAAAAGTTTAAGATATTTTTTTTACTTACACTAAACATTTGCTTTTCATTGTCCGTTAAACATATATAAGTTTTTTTAATAGTTTTTATGCTTCATTTTATTTTGTAAAATGTTATAGACCTTGAAATTACAATAACATATCTTTAATATCAACATTAGTGGCACAAACATTTGCCACAGTACTTGAATAACAAGATTTGTTGCCATATCTGCTAATATGGTCATTAATACTACATTGTTGCAACGTGCAACAAGTGCCGATCAGTGTTGCCAGGACTTGAGAAAAAAAGAAGCTAAATTGGACTTTAAAAAAGGTCAGAAAAGGATAAATGCCCCAAAAAATAAAGCCAGAAAAAAGCTAACATATTGTTTCATTTAAAAAAGCATAAATTTTTTTTTCCTCATTAGATCTCGGTATTTCTTAAAGATATTTTAGTAAATTTGTAAATAAAATGAAATAAATTATAATTAGTTTCTATGGGTAATAAAGTTTGTCAAAAAAATAATTGTAATATTTTTGTAGAATGAAGCGCCACAGGCGAAAATTTTCATTAAATATAAATAATTTCTATATTTTTCTGCGAATTAATGCACAAAAGTGCTTAAATTGATGATTCTGTACAAATAAAATTTATAAATTTTTAGCCTTTTTAAGGTAATGTTAAGAATAAAAAAGGCTAACGAAAAAGCTAGAAGCTAAAACGAAAATTTTGAGGCTAAAAGCAAAATAAAAAGGCTAGATTTAGCTTTAAAAAGGCTAGATTTAGCTTTAAAAAGGCTAAACTGGCAACACTGGTGCCGATCCATATAATTGACTTAAATAACAAGTAAGTTATATTTGAAACTAACTTGCTATTTTGATACAAATACATATATATGTATATATGTACATCTGTAAGAGATATTAGCATTAAAAGCAAGTAAGTATGTATATATTAAGTGCGTTTAATTTTATTTTGATAACACTGGTCGACAAAAAAAAAAAATTGTTCGTGCTCCTTAACCCATTTCTTACCACTACCTGATCCCGTTAAGATAAATCAATAAAATTTGGTATGGGGTCTATTTTAGTGATTGTGATCATAAAATCGAAAGATTTGTGATCCTAGTTATTTTAGTTTCCGAGATATCGGGTGTTTATCAATTAGGGATATGTTGTTTCGCTCATATAAGAAGTAGACGTTTAAACAAATTGTATGGAAACATGAGTTTTATTTGCAATTTAAATTTAGTTTGGTGATTTTTTTACAAATTGTATGTTAAGTGTGAACAAAAAAAATGGAGGTGGACCATTCCAATTGAAATTTAAGGCAACTATATAATGACGTAAAAACGATATATAACTTACGGTGAAAGACTAAATAATTTCATATAATGTATAAAATAGATCAATATGTTACACGTTAAAGCATTTGGAATGTAATATACATTGCATTCTATTATCAGTTTGCGCATCATCTCGATTTGGATTTCAATACGGTCGTCAGGAAAGCATTTTGGTCCTTCGTACAGGCTGCCTAACCATGTTGTACTTCAAACGCAAATGTTACGTAAATCGATTCTGTTATTCTTGTACAATATTCCCGAATTTGTAAAATCGTAAATCCTGGTAATGTATCAAATGCAGTGGCTCATAATATGATGCATTCCAATTGAAACAGGATTTGAAAATTGGGGTAATGTACCAATTTTCAAATGACTAAGAAAAAAATTTGTTTGCTTTCATTTATCAGTGCTCATATATTCACAGATTTTTCCTTTATTATATCTTGAATATCCTTGGAGATTTTATTTTTTTATGTTTTGATATCCTCTTAATCTCATTCAATTGAAAACCCAAAATGAACTATCACTTTGAGTTATAGAAAAAGGATGTTTCGAAAATTATGAAATTTTACCTATTCACATTGGTTTTTAAAATTTTTTAATACTTTGAATAAAAAATAATAATGTGTAATCTAGAAATTTCAAATTTTATGTTGTTCTTTAGCCAATTTTATGACCTTTGAAGAAAATTTATTATCCCTTTTTTAAGATAAATGAAAAAAATTTAGCAACAAATTACATTATTTTATTGGTTTCATTCATCAGTTTTCGAAATTTTTCAGGTAACTCCTTGAATTTTTGTGTTCATATTCAATATATTAGCATCCTTCACAAAATACACTTCATATTCAGGTATCGTCAATCATTTGGAAATTATTTTTCTTACATTTGTTCTCAATGATTGTAAAAAATATAACCACTTGTAATTTGCTGAATATTGCTTATTTTCTACTACATAAGTAATAAATATATAGAATATAACTTTTATAAGGCTAGACTAAAAAATTCATGAAGTTTTAATTCAAAAAATTCTATATTCGTTCATCTATAAAGGTTTTCTTAATTATTTAGCATAATTTTAACATACTATATTACCTTAAAAATTTCCATATTTTCAGTGCGCCACCTTGCGTAATGTAGCTAAATCACACTACCGCTAATTGACCATTGATGCGTTTTCGCAACACCAATTTTTGGAAACTTGGTGTTTCTATCTCCCTAAGTTATTTGTCAACATGTGAATAGCTTCATATTTTTTGATATCTTGGCTATGGTTTGAAAGGTTATTCAAGATATTTTGTAAAACTTTTCGAATAAATTTTTAAATTTTAAAAAAGGTCTATTTTATAGACCTTTTTTTGATCCGCTCAACCGGGGGTAAAAATTCGTCGGAATTAATTTTTTTTTGTCAATTCAATTAGTTAACATTCCAAGCTAAATGAGCATATATAAAACATTATCATTAATTTGAAACTGAATTAGTTACGGTATAGGTAAAGTCACTGATGCGAAAACGCAACAGTGGTTGAAAATGGGTTAAAAAAAATAATAATAATATGTAGACTAGATGGAATTTCGCATGCTAAACTCGAATCTGCTTTCAGTTTTTTCCCATCAGGTCGGGATTTTTTTTTTACTCGAGAACGTTATTATATAAATAATACACCAAAATATGTGGAATAAAACTGGATTTAAGTCTTTCTATTCTATATATTTCGAAATAGGTGTCCGAAATTCAAGATTTTTGTTTTTACTAAAATTTCTTTTTAAAAGTGAAAACATCAAAAATGTTTCAGTTTATCATTTTCGTCTCAAAGTTGGCAAAACTACGAGTATATAAAGCTACGTATCACAAAAAGTGGTGCACAAATCTTGATTGGATTCACAGTTAAGTTAGGATACCCATGCATACATACAGTTAAGTGGAAATAGCTTAGTCGGCAAAAAAATATTTTTTTTTTTGTCTTAAATAAAAAAAAAAATAGGTGGATTAGATGGAATTTAACGTGCTAAATAACAATCAGCTTTAACTTTTTTTCTATCACGTATTGATTTTTTTATGGGCATGACTACTATGACCCCACTTTAGGCAGTCACACTTGTACAACTCGAGAACGGTTTGTCCTATTAAGATAAATTAAACTCCAATATATAGTGACTTAAATTGTCTTTGAGCTGAATTTACATAATTTTTAGTTCAGTTATTATTTCCGTAATTATTCGGTAATTAGTAGCGAAAAAATTTAATATATTTTTTTAATAACATTTTTAACACACCTTTTTGTATGCATCTTTTGATGTATCACTTATCAAAATCGTGCAAACGGATCTTGAGTTATAGTCAAAATTGTACAAACCATTCTCGAGTTTTATAGCCTGACCGCTAAATAAGGTGATGATATTAGTTATGCCCATAAAAAAATCAGTACGTGATAGAAAAAAAGTGAGAGCAGATTCTTGTTTAACTCATCAAAATCCATATAGTCCACCTATTTTTGTTTTAAGAAAAAATAAAAAAATAAAAAAAATAGTTTTGCCCGCCACTGTATTTCTACTCAATTGTATGTAACATGAGTATTTTTACTTAATTGTGAATAAAATAAAGATATGTACATCAATTTTGAAGATGCATGCTTTATTTTATTCGCAGTATTACCAGCTTTAAGTTAAATATAATAAACTGAAACATTTTTGATGTTTTGACTTCTAATTTTAGTAACAAAAAAATCTAAAATTTTGCATAAAAAGGTTTTTTTCGGACATTTATTTTAAAATAACTCCGAAACTATTGAGTACATAAAGAAATGAAGTTCGGATTTTTAGTTATGAGGAAATATACTAGAGTAATGGCCTTAATATGGGCGAAATATTAGACACGCCCATAAAAAAAAATTCTGAGCTGATGGAAAAACAACTGATAACAGATTCATATTTAGCACATCAAAATGCATCAAGTCCGACTATTTGTCTTTGGTGGAGAATTTTTTGTCGACCAGTGTAATCCATAATGTTCATTTGCATTTTAAGCAGTAGCATCTTTCTACAAACAAATTGTTAAAGGATAAATTTTCAATTAAAATTAATTGAAGTACGAGGGTCATTGTAGTAGTGAATAATAAATATTAAAAATAAATGTTAAATATAAAAATCTTGTCAAAATCGCTTGTACGGCAGAGATATGTTCACCTACATTATTGTGTTATAGAATCGAAGAATTTAGTGTAAAAATGTTTAATATTTTTAACACAAATCCAATTCAGGTAGATTTTTAAATATCCCAGCAGAAAAAGAAATGGAAAGGAGCTGAAAAAGCATTTTTCGTTAAATATGCTATCTATGATTTTTTATTTTTTTTTTTTTTGGTAATAATTCTGTAACTTATGAACAGTTAGAGATATCTAAATAAAATTGTTCATGGTCAGAGTTGAGGTATTTTCGAGTTACTGGCTCCTAGCGGGTCAAGGGGATAGAATTTAGATTTCCTACATGGTAATACCTCGAGTATTTACATGTAGATATTCCTTGAAAATATCTACATGCTTACGTGCGTAGGTTGTTTCTTTTAATTTAAGAGATATTTGGGTTGAAACAAATTTTATCCTCATTTTTGGACTCGTTTTTTAAAGATTTTTAAACTTGGGAGCCTTGTGTCATATTTTTTTTTTAGTACTAACTAGATTTTTTACAAAATTCTAAATAATATTACATGACATGTTTGGGGTTATTTTTGAAAAAGAAGGTAATATTCGTTCACTTCTAAAATATATTTTTTTTTGTTCCGGACTATAGAAGATTTGTAATGGTTTCAAAAGAAACCTTAGTGTTAATGCGTGTAAAATAAAATCGGAGACGCTCAGGGGAACGGTTTCCAATCCAAACCCTATCCAAACTTTGTCAATTTTGAAAATGTTTTTTAATTTGTTTTCATAAATTCAAAAATGTTAAAGCCGAGATCAACAAGAAAATATATTAGCATATACCCCCATATGTTGGTTAAACACAAAAAGAAAATAATAATAATAATAATAATTTAATTTCAATTTGATTTTAAAATGCAATTTGTTCACGCTATACTCTAGCTTCACCGAAATAACTTTGAGCTTGTGCCTCGCAAAAAAGACACTTCTAGGAGACATTCACGTTTTTTCCCTTCAAGTATGGGTACCTCCTACAGCATTTCTGTTGAGGGCACATTAACGAAATATATATCAAATGATGCATAATTAAAAGAGCTATTAGGCTTAATTATGAATTTTGCAATACCAGAAACGGCATAAAATCCTTAGTAAAAAAAAACTGCAAAATTGTACAATTTTTTAAATTTTGGTTACACAAATTTTGCACAACACAATTTGACACTGGTTAATGGCACGCTAATTAAATCCATGCTGTTCTTTATCTGCTAGTGTTTAGAGTCTACATTGGAAAATTTTGGACACTAATGCTAAAATCCACGATTATAGTAACTAAAAGAAAAGAAAAAAAAATTTTAGTTTCAAAACTTTTTTTGAATTTTTTAAATTTGAGTGCTTGTCGGTACCACATGGAACCGTTTCAGCTCCTGTTATGTTACTCCACCAAGTACTGCGAACATAATTGCATTAAAAGTTATTTAAAAATCAAAATAGAACAAGAGCGAAAGTTATATTCGGCTCAGCCAAATATATGTACCCGCCATCAACTTTTTCAAATTTTACGTTATATAGAGGCGGACGGTAAAATGGGCGGACCACGCCCAATTTTGTTTCCGTATTTGTACAATATTTCGTTGATTTTCACCTTATATGGGAGGTGAAACCTTTGAACTATCTGTACAAAATTTCGTTATCGTACATGCTTTTGTTTAAGAGATATCAGCAGAAAAGTATGAAATGAAGCTACAGCGGAACCCTATGTTACTAATATTTTGCCCATAACTTTTTAGTTTATTAATTTTGCTTATTTTCAATACCAAACAAACCTTATATAAGATAAATATTTGGGCCAAATTTCATTTCCCTATGTTGTCCCGTTCGATCTTTTTGATAGTGGATATAAAAATATAAAGAGAATTGCTAATATAAGTTTGTCATTCCGTTTGTATTATCTACGATATTAATCTAAGACCAAAATGTATATATATTATGGATCCTTATTGATAGGGAAGTCTATATTACGGAGTCCGTTTGCTTGTTGAAATCAGTTTTTTGAAAGCCCCAGTTATCGGATATATGTTTTACATATGAAATTGAAAGGAATTTATTATATTCCTTAGAGAAACGCTAATAAATATGAGCAAGATCGATTTATAAATATACGAGAAAACCGAAGATACCCACAAAGATCTTTTTTGTTGTTTGTTCTTGCACGGAAAATTCATAAACTTTTCTTTTAAATTTTTTTGCTGAAACAAAATCGGTCCATTAGTATCCGAGATATGGGTAAAAAATTGTTAGACTTTATGAAGCGGGTTTCGTTCTTGTATATATATATATATATATATATATATATATATATATATATATATATATATATATATATATATATATATATATATATATATATATATATATATATATATATATATATATTATTATTATTTTTTTTTTTGAAATCACGCATTTTTGAGTGAAACAAATCGGTCCATAAGCAACCGAGTTATTACCAAATCTATTTTGCAAATTTATTTAATCGCTGCTTTACATATTGTTGCTGTAGGCCCTGTATAAGGTAGAGACATTATTTATTTTACAGAACATTAAATTTTTTTCTGAAGGAATAAACTCAATCGGTCCATTAGTATCTGAGATATCAGCCAAATCGTATTTATAGATATTTTGAAACTCCTATATAAGCTACTTACTTTGTTTTTTTATATTTTTTTTAATGTTTCGGGTTTTTGAATCAACCAAATCGGTCCATAAACAATCGAAGATGCGGCTCAGACGAATATAGCACTAGATCTTGTTTTAAATGTACGAGTATTTTGCTATTTATAATATAACTACATACCCAGAAAACCTGATAACACTGGTCGACAAATAAATACAACACCATATGCGAATAGTTGGACTTGATGTATTTTGATGTGCTAAACACGAATCTGCTTTCAGTTTTTTTCCAACAGGTCTGGATTTTTTTTATGGGCATGTCTAATATTTCGGCCATAGTGAGGCCATTACTCTAGTATATTTCCTTATAACTTAAGAACGGTGTGTAAGATTGACATAAGTGATACATCAAAAGATGCGGACTAAAAATATCTTCTTATCTCCCAAACTTCATTTCTTTATGTGCTCAATAGTTTCAAAGTTATTTTGAAATAAGTGTCAAAAAAACAAAAATAAAATTTCATACAAAATTTTAGGTTTTTTGTTACTAAAAATTTTTTACGAGTAATAAATGAAAACATCAAAAATCTTTCAGTTTGTCATCTTTATCTTAAAGCTGGTAATGCTGCGAACAAAATAAGGCATGTATATTTAAAATTGATTCATAAATCTTGATTTTATTCACAGTTAAGTAAAAATGCCAATGTTACATACAATTGTATAGAAATACAGTGCTGGGCAAAAAAATATATATATATATATATTTTTTTTTATTTTTTCTTGAAACAAAAACTAAGTGGACTTTGACGAGTTAAACAAAGATCTGCATTCACTTTTTTTTCTATCACGTACTGATTTCTTTTTATGGACATGACTAATAAAAATCACCTTATTCAGCGGTCACACTATAAAATTCGAGAATGGTTTGTTCAATTTAGACTATAACTCAAGAATCATTTACACGATTTTGATAAATGATACACCAAAAGACGAAAGAAAAGATATTTTTTATTTGCTCAAAAATTTCAGTTATTCGACAATTTAAGTCGCTATATATTGGAGTTTAATTTATGGTAATAGAACAAACCGTTTTCGAGTTATGCAAGTGTGACTGCCAAAAAGCGGGGTTATAGTATTCATGCAAAAAATAAATAAAAAATCAATACGTGATAGAAAAAAGGTGAAAGCTGATTCTTATTTAGCACGTTAAATTAAATGTAATTAATCTATTTTTTATTTAAGACGAAAACAAAAAAAAAAAAAATTGTTTTGCCCACTAATGTATCTCCACTTAACTGTAGGTATGCATGGGTATCTTAACTTAACTGTGAATCCAATCAAGATTTGTGCATAAATTTTTATGATACGTGGCTTTATTCACTCGTAGTTTTACTAACTTTGAAATAAATATGATAAATTGAAACATTTTTGGTGTATCATTTATATAAATCGTGCATACCGTTTTTGAGTTATAGTGAAATATATTCGAGTAATCAGCTTATTTAGGACGCAATATTAGACACGACCTTAAAAAAAAATCTCGACCTGATGGAAGAAAACTGAAAGCAGATTCGAGTTTATCATGCGGAATTCCATCTAGTCCACATATTTTTTTGAAGGAGCACGAAAAAACATTTTTTTTGTCGACCAGTATAACCAGCCAATCGTGAACTACCCTTGATTTTTTTATTTTTCTTTATTCTAGGCTCTGTTGTTAATACATTAATTTTATACTTTTAAGTGTTTTTTTTTTATTTTATACTTTTAAGTGTTTGGTTAATTATGGACAATTAAGTCAATGTACATCAAGCATAAAGCGCCTGATTTAAAAATATTGCCTTATAATTTATCATCCGCCCTAGTATCTAAATTGAATCACACAAAAAAAAAAAAAAAAAAAAACTTTTAATAAGTATTTCCATAAATAGTTCGTTTTTTGTGGTTTTCTGCTTCATTCATTTATAAAATGTCATTTTATTTATTAATGCAATTTTTTTTTCTATGTGTTTTTTGTATATTTTTGTGCACCGTATATGCAAATCAATTCAAATATAAGTTATATTTTTTTTTTTGCATGCAGAAAAACAAATAAAATATTTAAATTAAATTTAACAGTTTATTGATGTCAATGTTGGCAATTTTATCCGCGGATGTGTGAAGACAAAAATGTAAATTGTTTTTGGCACATTTTAAGAAATATTTCATTTTCAATTATTTTGTTTTTAGTGGTATTTTAAAATTTATGTGATTGCAAGTGAAATGTATATAAATATAAATTTAATGGTTATATGGATGTGGATTATGGTGTTGATATGGTTTTTAAATTGTCTGAATAATTGATTAATAAAAATAATAGTAATATGGCTAAATTGGAAAAAGTTAATAGTAAATTTGTATGTACACAGATTAACAAATTTATATGAAAATAATTCATTCAATTATAAACTTGTTTAAATTTGCACCTCTCACCAAAATGATTATATCAATTACTAAAAACTTAAAAAAATTAAAAACAGAAAAATATTTCCAATTAATAAATTAATTAAATCAATCAATTAGATGATTGAATGAATTAAAAATGTGTATAGGAAATAAAATCATACTAAAATTTATTTTTATTTCATTTTTACTTGATTATATTTATTAAATTTTGATGCTTTTTGTTCATACTTTTTGTCACATATAAATTCTATTTTAAAGAATTTTTAAACAAAAACCATTTAGTCAATTTAAACAACGTATATGAATTACATAAATCTCTTAATTATTTTAAAAAGAAATGTTTGTTTACCCTAGAATTTTTGAATATGAATAATAAATGTTCTTTTCACTTACCAGTTAACAATAATCACTTTAAAACAAAAAACTTTCACTAAGTATAATTATAAATTTTATTACCTTTTTTTTTATTTGAGGAAGGTTAAGAACATTTTTCGGGTTTTCTTGTAAAAGAAAAAAAAAAAAAAAAAACATTGCTTGAAAGTTATGAAAATTTTAATTTAAAAACTTGTTAATAAATTTAAAGATAATTAAATATACAAAAAGAAAAACAGAAACAAGAAACAACTAAATTTCTAATTAAACAATTAAATGTAAAAAAATAAACATACATATGTACATTTTCTTTAAAAAAGTAAAAATTACCTACATAATTTTGCATAAAAATTACTAATCTTCATAACAAATACTTCTTAAATTTCATACATTTTTTTCTATTTTCTCCTAAAAGAAAAAAATATATATATATTTAAATTTCTATCAGAGGATTAATCGATTTAGCATACATTTACTTATTCTATTTTATTCTATATTTTTTTAATATCCATTTTATTTACTTTTTTAGTATAATTTCCATATCATTATGCTTGAATTTTGATGAGGTGTTAACAAACATTTCCTTTTTATGGGATCATAAAATTTTAGTGTTTCATTGTGTGTGTGTGGTCATTTAAAAAGTAATGGTTAGGCATTTTTTGAAATAGGACTTTAAATCCAATTTGATTTTTAATTTCGATTTATTTATTTTTTTTTTTTATAGAAATAATTTAAGTACACATATTATTGTGTTTGAATGGGTATTAATGTGTAACTAAATAAATTTCATTGCAAGTTTTATTCACCCCTTTTTTATTTATGACTATTTTCTGTTTAAAATTTATTCGTTGTAAAAAGTGAAAATTGTTTTTTTTTTTTCTATTTTATTATTCAGTGAAGCTTCGTGGAGTTTATATCTTTATATGTCTTTATGTATATAATATGTTTAGTGAGTAGTTTGATAATTATTTTATTTTAACAGAAAAAAAAATATTGGAAAAAAATCGATATTATCGATCACACAGAGTTACAAAATGAGAAAAAAATTCTTCGGCAAGGGGTTTCTCAGTCAATTCGGATACACGGTTTTAATAAGTACTAAGCTTCTAATCCACTTTTTATACCTACCATCAAAAAGATGGGGGTATATTGATTTTGTCATTCCGTGTGTAACATATCGAAGGAATCATTTAAGATCCCATAAAGTATATATTTGCTGGGTTCTGTTTCAATTCTGAGTCGATCTAGCTATGTCCGTCCGTCTGTCTGTCTGTTCAAAGCAGGATAGGGCTCGAACGGGGACGTAGAGGGACGAAATTTGTCACAAATATTTACCTTATATAAGGTTTTTTTGGTATTGAAAATGTTATAATAAATAAAAAAATTATGGGCTAAAAACTAGAAACACAGGGTGTCCGTTTCACACTTTTCTGCTGATATCTCTTAAACAAAAGCATGTACGACAACGAAATTTTGTATAAATTGTTTGAGGGTTAATATAAAATTGGAAACTAAAAATGGGCATGGTCCGCCCACTTTACCGCCCACCTCCATATAAGGTGAAACTTCAATGAAATTGTGTTAAAATAGTTCAAGGACCAATGTAAACTCGGAAACAAAAAATGGGCGTAGTCCGCCCATTTTACCACCCACACCCCATATAACGTTAAATTTGAAAAAGTTAATGGTGGGTATATAGATTCGGCAGAGTCGAATATAACATTCGCGCTTGTTTGTATCCCTTTTTGCACATCTGACATACATGTGTCGGATTGACAACTTGAAAATTCTAAATCTATACAATGATTTGGTTTTTCTGGTGACTCTTAGCAAAAATAAATAAAAAAAAGAAATAGTTGGTGAATCTCAACAATATGGTACTCTACATCATTGCGTATGAGTTCCAAAATTCGGGAAGGTCCAATTGTGGACCGATACTTGTATTAAGTGTAAATACTAATACAGAATATTACATCGAAACATTCAAATGTATTTATACACTTTTGGGTGATTCCTGAAATTGGGTCCTATATGGGAGCTACGGTAAATTATGAACCGATCTTCATAAAATTTTGCACTGTCATTAGACTTTATAAAATTGTTATTTATGTTGAATATTAAGTTGATACTAACATTTTTATGGGATTTATGAATGTTAAAGTGATTTTCGTAAGAAGAGTTCATATGGCAGCTAATGGTCAATTATGAACCGATCTTCAGAAAATTTGGCACATGAATATATAAAACTTATTTGTGCAAAATTTCATTAAAAATTCTTTTTTAAGGTATTTATGAATGTAAAACTCTATTCCTGGAGAACATTTGTATGGGGGCCAGGTGGAATAATAGACCAATAATGACAAAATACAATAGACTTCGTCCTTGTGCAAAATCAAAATTATATGTACCAAATTTCATCAAGTTATCTTCTAAATTGCTACCTATACTTTGCGCACAAGCTTTACAAGGACAGACAGCCCACCAGACGGAAAAACATGGTAAAAACGACTCAGAAAGGGAATCTGAGTCAAACGAAGTGCCTTAGGTAGGGATCGGAAGATTTTTTCTCTGAGTCAAAGTTAGTTCTTTAAATTCTACAGTAAAATTGGTAATGGCATGTAGTTACATTTAAATGATAACGTCATAACATCTGCATCACATGTAAGTAGTCTAGTAACAACTTATTTATAAAATTTGTTTACAAAAAATTAATTACGTATGACGTAAAATATATAAAATCGTTTAACGTTTATAATAAGGAGTACGATCGAAAAAATCATAACACACGTTTTGCCTCATAACTTTTTTCCGAAGCAATATTTAATTTTTTTTTTTTTGATCTAGTTATCAGTGAAAAATAAGTCAATTATTATTTTTAATGATAACCATGTTGATTTGTTGTGATTTTGATCAAATTGAGTGGCGAAAATGAAGTACGTGCTATAAATTATTAAAAAATTTAAAAAAAAATTCAAATTGGTCCTACAATAATTGGTCAAGAAATTAAATGTCCACTGTGAAACTGTTTCCAAGGTTATTAAACAGTATCAGGAGAATTCGACTATTGTGGAGGCCAAGACAATTGAAAGCATATTGAAAAGAACTCCAAACACATCTGATAGAAAAGCATCCCAATTAGCTTAGTGCTTTGATTATTTGGTGCGAAAAGTTAAAGCTAATGTGAAGTTAAGGACATATAAAGTCCAAAAAATTCCAGACTGGAATACTGCAAAAAATTTAGAAGCCAAGAATAGGGCACGGAAATTAAAATCAAATTTCATACTAAAATACTCATGTTGTGTAAAGAACGTTAAAACGTATGTACTGGCGATTTTTTGCAGCTTCCGAATCAAAATTTTTATATTGCTGATGCTCAAGGAAATGTGGACAATAAATTTAGGACCGCAAAACTGACAAAATTTCCTAAAGAATTCGTGGTGTGGCAAGATTTATGCAGTTGCGGCAAAAGATGCAAGTCTTTTGTTACAGTGGGCTTTATAAATAACTAAAAATTCATCAAAGAATGTTTGCAAAAAAATATTTGTGCTTTCGTAAGAGAGCACAATGTGTCCACATATTTTTGGCCCGATTTAGAATCATGTCACTACATAAGAATACTCTGGAGTTGTACCAAAGCAATAACATATTTTTTGTACCAAGAGAGGTCAATCCTCTAAATTGTCCAGAGCTAAGACCAGTGAAGAGATATTGGACTTTTGTGAAAAGAGAATCGAAGAGAGCAAAAGAGTTGTCCTAAAATATCAAAGATTTTAAAAGGAAATGGGAAAATTTTTCCAGAAAAAGTGACTCATTACCTAGCATTCAAAGCTTTTGCTGAAGACAAGCTAAAATTAAAGCATTTAATTAACTCTTCAATTATACCACCCATCTTTAAGCATAATAGTATTATAGGCCTTCTCGCATATTTTTTCTTTTAATATATTTACAATTCCAAGCCAAAGGTAATAAAAATGTAAAAGCAAAATTAAAAAAAAAGAAAAAAAAAAAAATAAACCACATTAAACGAGTAAGATGCAAGTGTAAACCTAAATAATTTACAACTTAAACTTGGTAATTATAAATAAACAAAACGAAAAACGCTAAAATATAAAAAACAACAACAACATTTTACGACCATTTAAAAAATCATTTAAAATAGTTGAAAAATAAATCATTAAAAAAATACTTTTTTTTTTTTTTTTGTGGAAGACTTTTATTCAGAGGAGGTACTTTTCGGGGGGACTTAAACGTATTTAAACCATTTAGTTTAATTGCTTTCATAAAGGTGATGAATAAATAGAAAAAAAGAAGCTAAGCTTACATGTAAATTTTAAATGGCCTGGGAATTTTAATGTTTTTTCTTATACCTTTTTAAAAACACAAGAAAATTAAAAGAAAAAAATAATAATATAATAAAACTTTATGGGAATTTTGGCTAGCCGCTTATAAAAAATATTATTTTAATATTTCAGTTAAGCTTAAGATTTGGAAAAATATTTGTTAATAAATAATAGTTATTTAGGATAATGATAATATTTTATTGTTTAAGTAACCAAACTTTAGCATTTACTAGAGATAAAAGCATTAGAAAACATTTTACATAAACAAGTCAAATTTCACTTTCATTGAAGAAATATAAAAAACTGAAATTAAGTAAAAGATTGAATAACTTTTTCTATAAAGAAACTTTTATAAACTTTAGAGGCTGTTAGTAACAATTGACCTTTGCAAAGGTTATAAGCGAATATATAATCATTTGACTTTTCTTTTTTTGTTTTTGCTGATGGAATTACTCTTTTGGTTTGATGCTTACATAAACAACTAAAAGATTTTTAAATAAAATAAAAGGGGTAATCAACTGTAAAGTTCATAAAGGACAATATTTCTGATACCCTACATAGACTAAAAAATAAAAAGTAACAACAAATGTCAAACAAAATTATATTTATAATTCACTCTTTCTATAAAGCTTCCCAGCTAACACTTTGGTTACCATGTAATGAGTTAAGCTTTACACTACTTACAAATTTGCTGAATAATCCAATATTTTAATACGATGATGACATTAGAGGCACCTACTAACCTGATGTCATTAAAAGAACTAATTACTTTTAAGTTGTTCAATAACTCATTGATTTTAAAGTACATATTACTGAAGTCATTATAAGTTAAAACAAGCGCGAATGTTATATTCGGCTCGGTCGATTCTATATACCCACCATCAACTTTTTCAAATTTTACGCTATATGGGAGGTGGGCGGTAAAGTAAGCAGGTTCCGCCCATTTTTGGTTTCCAAGTTTATATCGACCCTTAAACTATTTATACAAAATTTCGTTGTCGTACACACTTTTGCTTAAGATATATCAGCAGAAAAGTATGAAACGGACACCCTGTGTTTTTAAATTTTAGCCTATAACTTTTTTGGTTATTAACCGATTTGCCCATTTTCAATACCAAACAAACCTTATATAAGATAAATATTTGTGCTAAATTTCGTCCCCCTACGTTGCACGTTGGGGTAAAATGTGTCAAAAGTGACGCTTAATTGAATTTTAAACTTTAAAGTTTTGTAATAAAATTGGATACCGAATAAAAATAGACAAAATTATGTATCAATATCAATTAAAATTTTTAAGCTAGATTGTGTTGTTTTCTTATAAGGAGCTGTCAAAGTTAGGAGTTTTATTATATTTTTGAAAAATTGTAAAAAATTAAATTTTCATCAACTTTCAGTGTATTTATTTTAAATAAAAAGTCTTTTAAGGTAAAAATTTAAAATGAAACTATCAATTTCAGATGTTTAAGTGTACTTTTCTTTAAGTATTTGTAAATTATATATAGTTCTAATATTTTTGTTATTTTTTGAAAATTATCCTAAAATACACTAATTTTCAACTATCATGGAATGCAACTTAAAATGTTACAGAATGTTTGTTCTGAAAGTTTTCTGAAAAATAGTACATATTGTCCACTTTAATACTATAAAAAAAAATCGTGAGCATATGTAGCCCGATTTGAGAAAATAATTTTTTGTTTTTTTCAAAAAAAAAGCTTAAGTGCCGGACATTTTCTTTGCTCTATCAAACATTAAATAGTAGGGAAGAATCGTAATAATTCTGTAACTTCTAATAGGCTGATTGGATTTGCACGAAATTTCACATAGGCGTAGCAGAGGACAGTGGCATTTTGAGTTTAGAAAAAGGATCCAATATTCGTATCAGTTGCGGAACTATAGGGGTTCAAAATAGAGTACTAGTTAGGGTGATCGACGCGGTTTTCCAACCGGTTTTAAAACCGGTTTTTTCTGTCAATGTGCTGTCGGTTTTTTCAAAATGTTCATTTTTCGAATGTTGAATAGACCGGTTTTTTTAAACACAAAAAATCGGTTTTAAAAATAGCATTTTATTTCAGAAAACATGTACTAAATAGTGATAGTGATATTTGAAAATTTAGGAATAATTTTTTAAATAATCATAAAGACTGATTTCTTATCTTTTTAAAATATAGTTTAAGTCTAAATTGGAATTTATTCTGTAATATTAAACAAATAAATAATTAATAATTATCCTGTATGACCCAATTTAATTTTTTTTATCCAATATTTCCTTTATTTTTTAAAGGTGTTGTTGTTAAAAAAGTTTCACCTGCAGAATCGTTTCAATTGAGACAGGCTTGCATATTAAGCTATGGTTTCTGTTCATGATAACTAAAATTTAGATGATTTTTTCTACAATTTTGAAACATAATTATCTTTTAGTCATCTAGATATATAATTTGCTTAGCATTTTTTCTCTTTCCAGAGCTTTCTGAAGATACCAAACGACGTAGAAAATTAAAATTTGGCTTAATTATAAAACTTTTCGTCCAACAAATCCTAACGGAGCCATATTTTGAAATTTTTATCAGGGAGCGGATATAAGAGGATTTATGTGTCTTTTTTCTAAGAATTTTTTCTCTTTCCATAGCTTTCTAAAGCTCCCAGAAGACATAGAAAATTAAAATTCAGCTTAATTATAACCCTATTCGTCCTACAAATCCTAACGGAGCCAGATTTTGAAATCTCTATCAGGGAGCGAAAATACGTTGATCTATATATATAGATTTAAATATATCTTTCCTTAGCAATGTTTCCTTTCCAGAGCTTTCTGAAGCTCCCAGACGACGTAAGAAACTAAAAATTGGCATACCTATAAAACTATTCGTTCAACAAATTTTAACAGTGCCAGATGTTTCTATCAGGGACCAAAAAGTCTGTTTTGGTATTAAGAACTTTTGAGTTGCTCTACTTATTGTTTGCTCTCCAAATCCTATAAAAAACTGATTCTGTATTTCGGCCAGGGAACGCATTTACGGCGATTTTTTTTTTTATTTTGAAAGGTTTACGAATTTAAAACTTTAATCAATATAATTCCAATAAATTTGAACGGCTTCAAATAATTGACTTCGATTAGGGAGAGGAAGGTGTCTAAATGTTGTTCATATTTTTATACCCACCATCAAAAAGATGGGGGGTATATTGATTTTGTCATTCCGTGTGTAACATGTCGAAGGAATCATCTAAGACCCACAAAGTATATATATTCTGGGTCCTGGTTAGATTCTGAGCCGTCTGTCCGTCTGTTGAAAGCAGGATAGGGCTCGAACGGAGAAACGTAGGGGGACGAAATTTGGCACAAATGTTTGTCTCATATAAGGTTTGTTTGGGATTGAAAATGGGCGAAATCGGTTAACAAAAAAGTTATAAGCTAAAAACTAGAAACACAGGGTGTCCATTTTATAGTTTTCTGCCGATATTTCTGCAACAAAAGCATGTAGGACAGCGAAATTTTGTATGTATAGTTCCGTGATCAATATAAATTCGGAAACAAAAAATGGGCGTGGTCCGCCCACTTTACTTCCCACATTACCGCCCCCTTCCATATAACGCAAAATTTTAAAAAGTTGATGGTGGGTATTTAGATTCGGCCGGGCCGAATATTTGCGCTTGTTTTCTTTTAATTTTCGGATTTGTTTGTGCATATTTTAATTATTATATTATTTTTCCTGACATTGTTAGGCTTTTACGCTTGTATTTAATAAAACATAATTATAAGAATTGATTTTTTTTTAAGAAATGTAGTCTTTTGATACAAATATTAACTTCTGCAAAAAACCGGTTAACCGGTTTTTTCTGAATTTCAAAAAGTGCAACCGGTTTTTTTAAAATACCAACTATTCGAACTATTCGAAAACTGGTTTCTCAAAAAAGTCGAATAATCGATCACCCTAGTACTAGTGTCATGGAAAATTTTAACCACTGGCGAATTTTTGTTCTTTACCTGATTTCCAAGATTTTTATATCACCTTAAAGTCCTTGATAAATCCTTTAGAAAACATGATTGCATGTACTACTTATCTTATATATTTTTCGAGTTATATACATTTGAAATTTCAAAGATCTCAATTTTACAAAATCTTGTTTAAGATTTGTCCATATATAGCCAAATCTTTTCAACCAATTTTATTATGTTTTATGTAGTTGGTTAAAAAGTAAAATTATCTATCGAACAAGGAACATTTATTCTTTTTATCTTTATTGAGTCAAAAGTTAAACGATTTTGAATTGGAAAGTTTGCAAAAATTAACAAACAGATGGACAGATGGACGGACATTAAAACTCTTTCAAGGAAATATTAAAATTCAAAAAATGTTTTTTTTTTCTACTTCTTGATTAATATGGACAGATGGACGGACATTAAAACTCTTTCAAGGAAATATTAAAATTCGAAAAATGTTTTTTTTTTTTACTTCTTGATTAATATGAAAATCAAATGAAGGTATTAAAATTTTGATATCACCTCTCCCTGAATTAAGTGGAATTTTCGACATATTTTACCCAAATGTATAGACGGATAGACATTGCCATGCGGCCAAAAAATATTTTAGAAATCTAAAAATGCATTTGTTTTTCTACTAATAAATAGAAAAAATAGAAAATTATCATCAAAATTTGGATATCAACTTTTCTTGAATTAAGCGTCATTTTTGTTACATTTAACCCAAATGTATAGACGGAGGGACGGACATTACCATTTAGCCAAAAAACATCTTATAATTCTAAGAATATTAAATTGAAAAGTTAAACATAATAATTAAAGTGTTGATACCACCCTTCTTTGAATAATGCATAATTTTCGACACATTTAACTCTAATGTATAGACGGACGGACAGACATCACCGTTCTGCTAAAAAAAATCTTAAAATTCTAAAACTGATTTTTTTTTAACTAATAATCAATAAACAAAAAAACAAAATGTGGTCATTAAAATATTGATATCACCTTTACCTGAATTAAGCGCCATTTTCGACCCCTTTTACCCCAATGTGCGTTGCCCCGTTCGAGCCCTATCCTGCTTTCAACAGACGGACGGACATAGTTATATCAACTCAGACTCTAACTAGGACCCAGAAAATATATACTTTGTGAGGTCTTCAATGATTCTTTCGACATGTTACACATGGAATGACAAAATCAATATACCTATATCTTTTTGATGGTGGGTATAAAAGAGGATCTAGTTGAGTTTTATTTGACTAATAAGTAATGAAATTTTAAGATATAAAAAGCTGTTCTTTTCTTTTTTAATTTCAAAAACTTAACAATAAGGAAACATTTGATATTTTAAAAACTATTGTCAGATATTTATTCTTTCTTTAAATATATTAATTGGTAAACTGAATAAAAAAAAAAATTTCAAAAAAATTCTATGTAATATAGATGGTATTGAAAAGTAACTCCATTCGTAACTACATGTCATTAATTTGATTTAATATCACTTCTTTTAGCACACGTTTTTAAGTATAATCAAGTAATTGTAAATAAAAATAAATAGTTTTAATTACCAAGTGCATGTATTACTATTTGTGCAACGAGAAATCAAATTCTTAGTTTCAAATGCACTATAACGATTATTTAAATTTTTCTACATTTCACTTTTACTTGAATAATAAAATATTAAATTTATTATAGTTTTATTTAACAACAACGAATTTGTTATTTCCAAACACACACGCATTTCTTGTTGGCCCTATTTTTGAATCATGAAATAAATAAAGTTGTTAACAAAATCTTCGAAAGTATAAATATTTAAATCGTGATAACTTAAACAAAAATTCAATTTTATAGAAATCACATAAAATTTATACAATAGTACTTAACATAAATAATTTACACAGTTTCACTTTTAATATTGGCAATCTATAAATACACTTTACTTCCTGTTAGGATTCTACGAACAACATAAATAAAATATTTTTTGTGACTTTTTTTTATATCTTGCTTCTATTTTGTATAAATTCAATGACAATTTATTTATTTATGTATATCACTTTATAATATTTGATGTTTTAGAAAAAAGTAACAAAAAATCATCTTCATTCACTGAATATTAAAAGTTAGAAAGGGAAATTGATTGTAAAATTACCAAGGAATGAGTAAAAGAAACGTTTGAAATTATGTTGTATTTGTTAATATTTAAGGATATCGATATTGAATATTATTTAAATTCCTGGGAATTTGTTGAATATAAATGTTTGCTATAGTATTTATATAAGTATAAGAATGTTTATAGATACAATTTAGGTCATATTTAGAAATGGTTTTAGTCAGATACTTATTTATAAATTTCTTAGAGGAAAATGGGGTAAAGTAGATCACATTTTTATTTAATTTCAGCAAAATATTAATCAATAATCTTTTGAACTCTTTAATGGAACTGTTATATGGAATAGGTTATTGTGCAACGTTTAGTATACAAATAAAAATGACACTGGTGATTTAACCAATAAAAACTACAACTATTTACTCAATTTTCAGCAAAATTTAAAAAAAGTGGAGGAAATTTGATTAGATTACACAGGTTTAATTTTTTTTATCTTAGACAATTCGGATACATATTGTATACTAGGCCTATAAATAAAATATTCTCGCTATAAATCGCTATTTCTAAAATTAATGAAGTTGAGCCATATATTGAATCATCATCAATTCACATAAGTAAGTATCATGTTAAATAAAAATACTTATTTAATTTAATTATTATCTAATTTGTGGAGGCAGACAATTTATAAATGATAGCAATTTGTTGCTTTATTATATATTTCTCTTAAAATTTGGAGATCTGTATTTTCTTCTTCTTATTAACCCTAGGATTTTTAGTCCAACATATTTTATTTTAGGTAAAATAAAAAAAAATTAAAAATAGGGAACATAACTAGTGTTACCGTTTGGCGACTTTAATCGCCAATTGCCCCTTTTTTAACCCCCTGGCCACTTTTTTGACCCCTTTTTTAAATAGCGACTAAATGGAGACTTTTTAACACTATGTGCCAAATAACGAGAAACTAAGTTGTTTAAAATATATCGACCCATTTTATATTAATTTAAGCAAATAAATTAATTGTTTTGAGATTGTTTCACTGTGTAGTGATATAAAAAACCGCGGAGTATTCATAAATGAACTGAAACTGAAAACAAATACGATGAATACTTATATCCTTATTTATATTGTTATATTTCTCTTAGCAATCCCTCGGGGGAACGTATTTTTTTTTTTTTTTTTTTTTTTTTTTTTCACTAAATTATCAATAATAAAAAATAGTTTGTCCAACAAACTTAAGTCAATACTTGTGGATCCATACTTAGAATTGAAAGACTGGAGTACAAGTGAAGACCTCGTACAAAAGTACAGAAGTGAAATTAATAAAGAGAGGATTGTATGTCAACTATTTTCTTGAAAAAATCTTTAATTTTGAAATAATAAAAATTTTTGTAAAATAATTATAAATAAATTATTTTGTTAGTAACAGAATGGGATTCAGTAATTTTTCTCAAAACATAACATTTTTTGATTTTGTTGTTATCAAATAAACAGATTTTAAGGAGTTTTTTAGGTTTTAAAGCAGTTGGCCCTTTTTTTTAAATCCCCTTTTTTGTCAACTCTTTATCTTGAAATCCCTTTTTTTAGACACTTTTTAAAAATTCTCAACGGTAACGCCGAACATGATATCCATAACTGATGTGGCAAAAACCTGAGAATACTGTAATCAATTGAAGTACGATAACGAGGAAAAATTCGCGTTGAAAGAGAAAGTTATTTTGATAAAGTTAAATTGACCTCTTGGTCTGGACCATAAAGTTTTTTTCTTTATAAAGATGTTTATTTTCTGAAGTAAAATAAAGGTAGTATTCTCAGGTTGTTGCCACCACTTAAAACACTCGGAATACTAGAACTCAATAATACCAATCAAAAATTTTCCAAATAATGTTTACTCATGAAATACTTGATATTGTTAATCAGGAAATTAACCATGTAAGAGATATAACTTTGAATAATATACACCGAAGAAATAGGATTTAATCAATCAAATCACAACTCTACAAAAATTATATTTTTATTGCTAAAATGTCAATAAGATATTACATTTGATTTCATTTTCCTTGGATAAATAGCTCTATTCTTATCTTGTCATACACGATTCAAAATGTACATTCTATTAGAATTAGCTAGATATTTACATTTTGCGAAAAACTTATAAAAATATATTTCTTTTTGAAATGGGCATTTTTTTCTTAGAGTAGTCTTCATGACATTCAATACCAAGTCCACTTTGATTTAAAACCTGTCAATTTTACATGGGGTTGTCATTGGAGGTGGCTAATTAACACCTTGGGACAGGTCTTAGAACAAATCACAGGACTGGTACAAGAGGACAATGTTCATATTGGGTTGATATAACATTCATAAATATTTTATATATATATTTTTTTTTTCTAAATACTTGTTTCGAATGATAAACTTTGAAATCTCTTTTAGAGGAAATTTGACGCCATAGAGATAAACTGAGTACGTAGTATTTCCACGTATGGTCTCAAGTTTCGTGCGTAGATAGATTTTTTTATATATGAAAATGGCTATCGCAAAGTGTAACCATAACATCTAAAAATTATCCTTTTTCAATATTTTGAGAAAACTTATTTATGATTAGTTTACTTTAAACGCATATTTACTTCTATTTAATTCCAGCTATAATATGTCTCTATTTATACATAAATAAATTAAATAATTTCATATTGACAATACATTCTAACATACATATGTATGTATGTATTATGTTCGTTAAACTTATTTGCCAATTTTGCGTTTTGTAGAATAGTCTCCTACGCAAAAAATATACACGTGCATACATATGTAAGTCTAGTTCTATTTGGTAAAAAGAAAAACAATTTAAAATAAATTTTTACATTCATGCAATATACAAATTTACACAAGTGTTTATTACCCTTTAGCTATGTTATGTTTATATTTACCACAATATGTTGGGATTTGTTTAACAACTAAATCGTAAAAAAATGTCAAACGCTGCATACATGAACTCTTTACTTACATATACATACATATGTGTATATTTATGCGACATAAATCGCATACAAATGCCAATAAAGCAGTCAAGCAGTAATTGAAAGGAATGCAATTGATTAAATGACTTAAACATTTTTGAGAGATATTTGTAAGATATGAAATATTTTGAGTGAAAATTAAAAGGATAACTATGAAGACACTATCCTGTCACGTATTTTTTTGTTTAATAATATTTACAAGACAAACTTCAAATTCAAGTGACAAAAAATACCTAATGTTGCCTTTAATCGCTCCTTACTGTACTTAATATCGGGTTTGTCATTCCGTGTGTAATATGACAAAAAATAGTCCACAAGGTATAAAAAGGGCCCACAAAGTATATATATTCGAGGTCCTCGTGAGATTCTGAGTTGATCTAACAATGTCCGTATGTCCGTGTGTTTGTTGAAAGGAAGGCGGAGACAGACCACCTATCGGGGCGAAAAAATGCTCAACAATTTATCTTACATAAGGATTGTTTGGTATTAAAAATATTGGCAAAATCGACTCATAGCCAAATAAATTATTGGCCAATTACTATAAACACAGGGTATCCGTTGTAACTCTAGTTCATAAGTTTTTGGCATGTACGCCAACGAAATTTTCTACAAATAGTTAAAAGATCAATACACGCAGAGAAAAAAACATAGTTACAGCATGATCATTACAACTATTTAATGTTTGTATAACTGTTTTTCATTGATTTGAATAATACCGTGGTCGGGATAGAAACGTTTATGTTTCTGTTTTATAATTTAATGATTACCCACAATCAAAATTTTAATATGGTTGACTGCAATTATAATATGTATTTAAATATTTTTATATTTTTATATGTGTATCAGTTCAGTAGTTTGTTAGTACACTAATTCTCATTTAGTTTATATATGAACAATTATAAATTGATAAAATGTGATTATATATATGATAAAATGGGATTATTAAATGATGAAATTAGTTTATATATATGATAAAATGGAATTATTAAATGATAAAAACACGATGAAATCGGAAGCAATATTATAAGAAAAGGTTATAAACATTATTAAATCGAATCATTAAATGATGAAAAATTATAAAATAGAATCATAATAATAATTACGTACAAATATATTTATTTTTAACTGTAATCATATATTACAATCATAGTATGTTGCTCTTAGTTTATGGTCACTAGAACCATATTTTTTTTTTTACGTGTATGCACTTCTTATCCAAAAGAAGGCGTGATGCACCCACTTTAACACCCACCTAAAATATAAAGTCAATTTTAAATTAAAGTGGAATGAAAAGTTTCGGTTGGTGGGTATATAGATGTGGCCAAGTCAAATATAATATTCTCATTTGTACTTGTGCTTTAATATTTATTTTTGTTTATTCCCACTATCAATAATATTCTCAATGATACGATTATTTCAAAACCCTGATATGTTACTCAAGGATACTGTGGGATGAGTATTTTATTTATACTTTCACTATTGTTTTATTTCTTTGTTGCTATTGTTTTATTACATTTTCATATGTCACGTTTTGTGGATAATACTTTCTTGCCATTTGTCTTCTCTAGAAACATTATGAACTAAAATATTTAACAACACTAACAAAAAAATGTGGTTGGTGTACGTGTGTGTACTATGAAAAAAATTTGAACTAAAATGCCATCAAATTCAAGAGAAATTATGTTTATTTATTATTTCGCTGATTTATTTTTTCGGTTTTTGCAAAAAAAGGGCTTTATACAAAACGTGCACTACAACAAAACGAGTCTGTGGAAAATATAAAAAATTATTTAGTTTAAAAAAAATCTACACAAAAAGTGCATTGACTTTAAAGCATAAACATAAGAATAAACTTTATTTATTTAGTTTAAAAAGCTAATCATTTGGATGTAATCAGCATATTTTTATTTGCTTATTTTAATGAAATGCATAAAATATGCAAGAAACATTTTTTAAATCATTCATTATTCTTGTTGCTTTAAGTAATTTTTCATATAATTTCAAACACAAATTTTATTTATGAAATTATTTCCCTTTCTGCACTAAGTAGGTACGTATTTACAAAAGACAAGCGATTTAATGTGACCAAGAATTTCTAATTCTTTTGTTTTCATATTTTTAAACTTTTGTTGTTATTTTACTTGCTTGTGGTGTTTGCAAAAATATTTTTCTTTTTTTTTAATTCACCTTCCCATAGTTTGTGGAAAAAAAGTGAAAGAAAATTACTTTGTTGTTTGTGTAAAGAAAGTGAAATTATGCCAAAAATAACAAAAAACCTCAAAAAAATATTAAGTGAAATTTGTAATTTTTACACAAATACACTCACATACACACAAATATTATTAATGTGCCAAAGATGGGTCGTCTAGTCTTAAATCTCCACTAGAAGTTGAGCATCATCATCATGTGTTTAGTTCGTTTTACTATATTTTTGCTTGTTGGAGCTTAAGAAAAATTCACAATTATACAATTTTCGTACAACTTGACACGCAATTTTCTTTATTGTTTTTGCAGTTTATTTACTTGTTGTTGGCTAAGGAAAACTATTATACCCAGAGGCCTAAAATATTTTTAAGACAAAAGAAAATTTTTATAGAAAACAATAGAGCTTAAACAACAATTGAAATTTATTTTAGAGGACAGAAATGAGTTATAAAATAAATAATTAAATTAACCCTCTGATGTTACCGAGGGAAATTTTTTAGGAGTGGATGATTTAACTTTTATCACCTAGCGTGTAACGGAAGTAGGGGGTAAGACTCCAAAGACTTCAGTTTTTTAATTTATTATTATTTTTTTTAATTTTTCATAAATTAGTTCATGATTATAGATAAAGTCCTTGTACATCTGTATAAAAATTAAGCTTATCTTTTTTAGTTTAATAGATATTTAAGGAAACCTAATTTGGGTCCAAAAATCTCTTGAAAATATTATTCTTAAACTTTCCAATCATAAATTAGCTCTTGGCGAATTAAGAAAAAAAATGCATACTCTAGGTAACCAATTTTGGAGGTTTAGCCTTTACTTCTGGACTCGCAAGGCATCTATGTTCCTAAAAATCAACTCGAAAATACCTCAGCTCTCATTACGCGAAATTTTATTTAGTTATCTTTAACAGTTCTCAAGTTACAGAATTATTTATAAAATAATTTGCGACCACTGTGCGCAGTTATACTATTTCTTGTGATGCGACCTACTAAATATTCTCTAACCAACTATTGACCAATTAAATGATGTTATAATGTCAATGATTTTAAAAATCAAATGATTGCACAGGGGCATTCTACGCGAACAATTTAACGGCATGACTATATTGCGCATAGATCTTGTTCGATCTGATGCTAATAAATCAAATTTAAATATGACCGCAATTTCAAGGCATGACTGTTTTGAAAAAAAAAAAAAACAACTATTCACCAAAATGCCCATTTAAACAATATCATATTGCTCAAAAAGTGTTATTAATTGCTTAAGCATATCATATCTTACTTATTTTATTCAATCTTAAATATATTTCGTCTTGTACATTGACTTCATTATAGAAGTCCATTCACCTAGGGTTGACCCGATTCAAAATAGAATAAAACAAAATGGACAGAACAACACGATATTCTGTCCCAACTACTCCCTAAACCCCCCGATCACTAGTACTCGTCGGGACTTTTGAAATGATAATTAACGCTTTTGACAGAACGACTTCTGTAGCTTGTAGACCCTAGGTCTACAAAGTTAGAAGTAAACCACACTGGTGGAACTCCGAAATAGGTGACACTTGTAAGGAGTGTCGCCGTTTATTTAATGAGGCTAAGAGACTGGGTCAGCTTACAAATCCTTAGTGAATAAATTTAAAAACCAATTCATGCTGTAGCGGCGTGGAATGCCATTCCGAGACTACTCGCTGACGCAAAATTCTGGCTTCCTCTCGTTCTGTCCCAAATTACATACAGAAACCTTGTGGCAGCTGGACAATAAGCATCCAAGAGACCTTAGATGCCTTAATGGATGAACATTTTCCTGGCAGTGGATCTTCAAATTTATTCCGATAGTCAGCCCGCGATTAAATCCCTTTCGGGTGTCTTTTCGACATCCAAGCTGGTACATGAATGCCGGACATCTCTAAATGAGATGTCGAGACACTCAAACCTAGCGTTGATCTGGGTAAGGGGTCACTCAAACACCCAGGGAAATATTATTGCAAACGAAATGGCCACATGCAAAGAAAAAATATGGTTCCAGTGACCATAAACTAAGAGCAACATACTATGATTGTATTACATGATTCCAGGTCACAATAATTATATTTGTAAGTAATCATTACTATGATTCCAATTTATAATTTATTAGTAGGGTTCATAACCTTATTAATAACTTTTAGTAAGTTTTATAACCTTTTCTTAAGTATTGCTTTCAATTTCATAATGTTTTTATCATTTAATAATTCCATATTATCATATATATAAACTAATTTCATCATATATATGATTCAATTTTATCATATACATTATTCCATTCTATCATATATATGAACTAATTCCATCATAAGTATGATTCCATTTTATCATATATGTGAACTAATTTCATCATATATAATCCCATTTGATCATATATATAATCCCATTTTATCATATATATAATCCCATGTTTTCATATTTATATTAATTTGTACCACGATATGTGTTACATTCATCATACTGAATAAAAACAAAACTTGTCAATTTATATTTGTTCATATATAAACTAAATGAGAATCAATATACTAACAAACTACTTAAGCATTAAAAGTTAATGGCTTAATGGTTGTAGAATTAACCAAATTTGTAAAATGAAATGAATGGTTATGTAATTAACTAAATTGTTGTAGAATTGATTAAATGAGTGGATTTATATGATTTTATATAAACATATTTAAATACATATTATAATTCAGTGAACCATATTAAAATTTTGATTGTGGGTAATCATTAAATGATTATACAGAATCATAAACGTTGCTATCATGAACACAGTATATTTAAATCAATGAAAAACGGCTATACAATCATTGAATAGTTGTAGTGATCATGCTGTAACCATGTTTTTTCTCTGCGTGCAGAACTTCTCCTTCGTAATGGAGAAATTGACCAACTGGTGGCTGTGCCACTATCATCTTGCAGATCCATGGTAATGCAATATTTGTCGAGGATAGCTCAGCAAAGATGAACAAATGAGTTTACATGCTATACCTCGAGATGGATATGGCCCCAGTATAATCACTTACAATCGAACTGTATTCTGGGATTGTCAAAGCCTCAGATACGGATACTCGTTCTCATTGTTAGTGGGCAATGGGTTGTTGGTGCTCACGCTAGGAGATTGGGAGTCCCTTATAACGACTATTGTAGAAGTTACTTAGATGAGGAAGTAGAAGAGACAGTGAAGTATTTTCTTATCATTGTTGTGTAATTGATCTGTGATTGATATCAGACAGATCAGATCTTTTATACGTGAGTTAGGTTGGTTCGATTCGAATCTTTTTACGGACATGTGAAACAACTCTACACGATCACCCAAAGTATGTCCAATATTCGCAACTGTCTATTTAACCTAACCTAATCTATTTCGTCCATATATATATTGAAAATTAAAAAGAAAAGACCAGGGGGAATAGAATTCAATCATAAAAACAATAATAGTAATAATAATCTGATAACTTAAATAATTTTACAGCAACCGTATTAATTTTGCACGAATATCTTTCTCATAAACTTCTATACTCCACAAAATGGTACGGATAGGACCAAGGGATATGATTCCCCTCCACAGAACGAAAATATTAAATATCGTATATCTTAAGAACTCCTTCAGCAAAAGTCTTAAAATTTTGTAGGAATAACATTCTCATTCACCCACATAATTTAAGATAAAAATGGGACTGGCAGGGGTAATGATACCCCCATACAAAGCATATATTCATAATGGCATATCTAAATAACTATTATAGTGAGAGACCCCTAATTTCGTGGTAACTTCTTTTTTTTTTATCATATTGCATTGATGGAATAAAAATAGAACGGATAGGCCCAGGGGGATGGAAGCTCCCATACAAAGCAAATATAAATTTTCGCATATCTAAAGGAGTAATTTATTGAAAGTCTTAAAAAGTTGTAGAAATAATTTTCATATAAAATTTTGAATAGAGCGGATATGTCGATGTAAATATTAGTTAGCACATCAAAGAGCTTAGCGAGGCGCACTGACATAACCTAGTGTTCTCATAATTCTCAATACCATTTAAGGGTTAAACATTTAACTTAAATTAAGTTAAAATTTAAGTATTCATTTGTGGTGGCTGTGCTTAAAGTAAAATTAAAACATTAATTTAAAGAAAAAGTGCTTTGACCGTGTCAATGGTTTTTATGATCATGTCGCTTTTTGTTTCACCACATATTTCTTGCGGTAATAATTTTCATACTTATGTTGGTCATAATTGTCATGAAGACCCAAAAATAAAATACAAAACAAAACTTTTGTTTAATACAAAAATATACAATTATGTTCTATATTGTCACTTCAATGGAAACTGACTAAAGAAAAAATAAAACAAAAACTATTCATGTTATATGTGACTAAGACGAATTTTATGCACCCAACATAAAAGAAGCACATTTTGTATTTAAAAAATATATTCCAGAATTATTTCAATATGATTTTTTTTTAATTAATTTTTGATCGAAATTGTATTCTTTTAAGAGATAGACAAAATTTAAATCTCCTTAAAGTCGAAAATGATAAAAAATATATTTCACGTATAATAAAAAGTTCAACCTACCAATGTAAGTAGTAAGAAATTCCAATATATTTGTTCTAGAAACATGTGTGACATGCGGTGACTTTGTCAATTGAATTCATTATAAGTATGAGAAAATAAGTGTAGACTAGTATTTGCTTAAATACTGTTTATTATTTATATAATAGTTTTCTAGTCTTCTTTAAGTACATAGTACAACTTCCTTCATTTAGTTGAGCTACTACATACAATTAAATTCATGTTGCAAAGAGTTTTAATACAAATTTACTACATATGACAACATGTAGAATCGTGTATGTATTTTCTCTTATATCATGACTTTATTTACTTTCTGGGTTTTCATAATAATTGGTTGTTATTGAAATTGTCATGTGGTTTATCGTTTGTGGTTACAAACTAACTTTCTTATAATAGTTTGTATAAATATGTCTGTATGTAGTTAGCATATATTTTGTTTGTACCCCAAATAAAAAAAAAAAAAAAAAACATTAGACAAAAGTCTTTGATTAGGTTATAAATTTGGAACTTTTTATTAAATATTAATTAACCGAGATGAAATGGTGAAAATGAATATAAATGTTTTTAAAAATATGTATAAACACATGTACATAGTTTTCTCTTATAAGGAAAATTTTAATATTGTGGCACATGTCATCTTACAAAAACAAATAGACTCAGGTTTTGATTTTTCTTTAGAAATTGTAGAAATTAAGTTTAAGTTTTTTTAATTTCATAGTAATATTAATTGATTTAAATGAGATAATCGAAAGTTAATTGTCTTTAAATAAAATTTCAAAGGAAAATTATGCTTAATTATACTTTAATGAATTTTAGGAAGTTTCTAAATGTTATTTCTTAATCTCTGATAAGAAAATCTTACAATACCTGGTAACACAGAAATAAAAAGTGATAATTAATACTTTTACTTAACCTGTTTCCTTTTGAAATTCTTGAACAATACACAGTGGGGGCAGAATCGAAAAAAATTGGAAAAAAATCTTTAAATTTATTAAATTGCAGCCTAACTGCAAAAGCAGAAAAGTCGATTTTATACCTAAAAGTCGACTATTATTTAAAGTATTTTTTATCATAAAGCTTTTTTCAAACAAAATTTTAAAATTTCACTTTAAATTTTAAAATAAGCTTTTTAGTTTGTATTTTATTGAAAGTTCATGTATAATTTGTTTTCATATTTTTTTTTTTTTTTTAAGTTTCTTTTTGTTATTTCAATTCATTGAAAAATATTTTCAAATCCTTCAGTGTACACTGTAGAGCAAAAGTGAAACATGAAAATATTTTACAAAAACCACAAAATCTGTAACTATCTATTAGATGAAAGTTTATAACCCTTTTCGATATCTTGAAATCTATTCATCTTGGGTCATGGTAAACTGGAAACGCGTTTTAATAGTAAATGGACATTCGTAAACTAAATTAGGTTAGAAAATAATGATTTTTTTAAGGTTTCAAAATAAATGTTTAACTTGTATTGCTACACGCAAAGAAAAAACATGATTACAGCATGATCACCACACCTATTCGATGATTATATAGCCGTTTTTCGTTGATTTAAATATACTGTGTTCATGATAGCAACGTTTATGATTCTGTTTAATCATTTAATGATTACCCACAATCAAAATTTTAATATGGTTCACTGAATTATAATATGTATTTAAATATGTTTATATGAAATCATATATATGAATAAATCCAATCATTTAGTTCACTGAATTATAATATGTATTTAAATATGTTTATATGAAATCATATATATGAATAAATCCAATCATTTAGTCAATTCTAGAACAATTTAGTTTATTACATAACCATTCATTTCATTTTACAAATTTGGTTAATTCTACAACCATTGGACAAGTTAATGGCCCAATGGTTGTAGAATAATGCCTTTGGAATACACATTTTTGTGTATCAGTCCAGTAGTTTGTTAGTATATTAATTCTCATTTAGTTTATATATGAACAAATATAAATGGACAAGTTTTGTTTTTATTCAGTATGATGAATGTACCACATATCGTAGTACAAATGAATATAAAAAAATGGGACTATATATATGATAACATGGGATAATATATATGATAAAATGGAATTATTTATATGATAACATGTGATTACAAAATCTGGCAGTTTGGCAAATGTACTCCAGGAGGAGTACATTTTTTTTTAATTTTTTTTTCTTTAAAGAAAAAAAAAAATTGTTTTTTCCAATTTAGTCTCTTTTTTTCTCACCTCCTGGCAACACTGGTCACAACTATTTATTTTAACCACCTAACAGTAAAGACTGCTTCAGGGCAGCTATTAGGTCATGTTAAAAGTATTCGCAGTTTTTTTTAATTGTTTATCCTGGCTAAACGTGAGTTCATCAAAACTTCCCAGTTAAGTGCAGTAAATTCTTGGCGCATCATCAAAATGTGTTCGAACTGGCATTTTCATAATAACCTTTTCTGTTGGCGAATTCTTATCGCTTTTTTTTTTTTTTTTGATTGCTTACACCCAGAGAAATATCAATCACATACGTGTTGAAAACGATACCATTCTGTGTCAATAGTGAATCTACACCGTATGTGTTTAAATTAAACACTGCGTGTTCAATTCTTAAATTACATATGTTTTCTATTAAATTTGTTAACGAAAGGTATTAAAAATCTGTTACCGTAAATTACCAATGTAAGCACAACCGTTGTTGATTTTGAATCGAATTTTTTCCCTTAGTGTAGTTCAAATGTTTGAGTTAGGAATAGTAGAATTTGGAATTGATCATTTCACTAGGTGGTATCAGCTCATAATGTTTAATTTCCTCCACTCCCACTAAGTCTCTCAATAAAATATAATAAATTAATAAAACTTTTTACACGTCCAATGATTTGAAGGACTGTCTTCACCAGAAATATAACCGGAGTTAACAGTTTTCAAACACGTGTTCGTTTGACACAATTAAATTAGTCTTACCCGATATATGAGCATCAACAAAATCTGGTGACAAAAAACCACGAATACTTTTTATATGACTTAATATTTTCTTTTTTTATATTTTTAAGGAAAAATAAATTTTTCTTCTTTTCGTTTTCTAATTATTTGGATTAATAGTTAAACACAATAAACCACCATTAAATCCTGGAATAAATCTGTAAATTTATTTTGTAAAATTTTTCTCCGACCGTTAGATATTCCGGTATAATATTTGTATTAGTGTATGGTAAAATAAAAGTCCGATCACAATTACTTTCAATAGGCTTGGACTTTGAATCAATAAAATCACACATGACAAATGATGTGGTAAAAAATAAATAATCCTGTTAACTGGTTTACATTTGTCATTATGCTCACTAGCCATGTGCTAAGTTTCATGGTTATAGCGAAACTAGTTTTTCCTAAAATGGAAATTGAACAAAAAACACTTAAACACATAATTAAAATTTTTCATGAAATCTTATATCGGTCATATAAAACAATTGCTAGGAAGGCAGTTGTGTCAAAAAATACAATTTCTTGGGTCATAATATACAAAGAAATCATGGTCACTGAATGGAAAGTAGTATCTTCAAGTTGTAGGACTCTGACGAAATTTAAAGAATTTTAAGAGAAAATCCCTTCATCTCAGGAAGAAAAGTGTCACAAAAAGTTATTTGCGTGGAATCTTTATCAAAAAAGTTGAAAGGAAATCGAGCCTAAAGATGTATAAAGTACAAAAAATCCTTATGGAAACGCAAGCAAGATTCCCAAGAAAGTTTTTGATTTGGGAAGCCATATGCAAACGCGAAAAAGAAGCACTTCATTCATAAAAAATGGTTCCATTAACACAGAAGTATACGTGAGATTTCTCCCTTTCCTAAGAAAATATATTGTATCGGCTTTTTTGCGGCCTATTCTCGCTTCTTCTAATTACAACAACAAAACAATGAAGTGGTAATAAAGAAATTGTTAGTGTTTGTACAGGAAGAGGCTAATCCATCAAATTGTCCGGAACTCCGTGCTCTAGTAAAAAATAATTTAAAGGACATTAAAAGCTCAGCTTAAAATAAAAAAAATTACCGAAATAATTGGAAGAATTCTGGAAAAGATCAGATATTTCCTTAAAACCCAATAGGAAATAATTTATTAGATACCCATTCGGACAGACAGCTATATTTTTAGATGAAAGACTGATCACTTTGTCTGTGCAAACATCAATCTATATATATAAAAGAGTAACGTGACTGACTGACTGATTCATCATCCCACAGCCCAAACGGCTGAAGCTAGAGAGACGTAATTTGGAACGTAGGTAGGCCTCCCTTTGTATGGATTCACTAAGACGGGATTTTTGGAAATTCGAGTGTTTAGGGGATAAAAAAGGGTAAAAACGGGTAAAATCGGTAACTCTATAACTCCCAAACTAATAAAGATACACAAAAAGTTGAATAGTTGTCGTTATTCATTTAAAAAATAATTGGACAGGTATCTGGTACTTTTTTGAAAATCGGCCCCTTTAGGGAGAAAACGGATAAGAATTTTGGTACTTTTTTGTCACCATATGTATCTTTGAAACTAATCAATATACAAATAAAATTTATGTCGTATTCATACCTTATCAAAAAACTAGAAATATAAATTTTCTACTTTTTCCAAATTCGTACATATAAGGGGTAAAAATCTTACCTATTTTTGGTACCTTTTTCATAAAACATTTTTTTTATATTTATTGACATAATTATATGCGTATTTTAATATGGGATCTCACTATAATTTAGAAACTCATTGGAATACAATTTCTGATACTTCTATGGGTAAAAAAAAGTACCAAAAGGGGGGTAAAGGCGGAAAATTAAATTTTATTCAAACTTAATAATGAATTTTCCATTATATTAAACTTAGAAACATAAGATTAAGTAAATGTAGTCATATGTGGATAAGAATTCACAAGAGTGGAATTTGTGGTACTTAAAGATAAATGGTGCTATGAGTAAAAATTCAAGAGTTGGGACTTTGTGGTACTTTTTGTTCTTCTAATGGTACTTTTTGAATTTTCTATAATTATGAACCTGGAAACATGAAATGAAAGTAAGAATCAATAAGGAGGGTCTTTGTGGTACCTTTTTGTTCTTTTGATGGTACTTATTGAATTTTCTATAATATTTAACCTAGAAACATAAAATCAAAGAAATTTGGTCCTAAATGAATGATAATTCATAAGAGGGGACTTTATGGTACTATGGTACTTTTTGAATTTTCTATAATTTTTAATTTGGAAATATGGTCCTAAGTTAATGAGAATCCATGAGGGGACTTTGTGGTATGTTTTCGTTCTTACGATGGTACTTTTTGGATTTTCTATAATATTTAACCCAGAAACATCAAATTAAAGATACGTGGTCCTAATG
This sequence comes from Protophormia terraenovae, assembly GCA_951394005.1. NCBI lineage: Eukaryota > Metazoa > Arthropoda > Insecta > Diptera > Calliphoridae > Protophormia > Protophormia terraenovae. The sequence continues at coordinate 154,513,326 of OX596073.1, forward strand.
AATAAGGGGGGTTTTTGTGATACCTTTTTGTTCTTTTGATTGTACTTTTTGAATTTTCTATAATATTTAACCTAGAAACATAAAATCAAAGAAATTTGGTCCTAAATGAATGAGAATTCATAAGAGGGGACTTTGTGGTACTTTTTTGTTCTTCTAATGGTACTTTTTGAATTTAAAGTAGAAACATGAAATTAAATATGCATGGTATTCACAAGAGGGATCTTTGTGGTACTTTGTTTGTTCTTCTAATGGTACTTCTTGAATGTTCTGCAATTTTCATCCTTAGAAACATAAAATTGAAGATGTAAGGTCCTAAATGAATCAGAAACCTTAAAATGGATTTTGTGGTCTTTTTCTTTATTCTAATATACTTTTTCGTAATTCTGATATTTATTTTTCATTACTCTAAGATTAGAAACCTGAAATTAAAGAGATATTGTTATTTATGGATCACATAACACCACTATTAAAAATTTGCCCAAGGTAGTTAAGAATCTTAGTTTAAATTTTTTATTCCGTATGGTTTTTATAAAAAAGTTCCGCTAAAGAAGTAGCGGGTTTACAGCTCGTACAACATATAAAAGGGAAACAAGAAAATCTGTCCATTAAAGGAAAGTAAGCATTTAACTGTTTCTAGAAAAGTGTAATACTTTTTTTATTTCTTATTGCTTTTTATTTAGATATAAAATAAGTACCTATAAATTTATATTACTAACTAATTACTATTTGTTTCTCTTTTCAGGTAATTCAAGTCGAAACCATTATAAATATCTATGTATGTATGAATTAAAAAAGTTTTTGCTTTTATTTTATTAAAGAATACATTAAGTTCTACCCATAAATGTGAAAGCATTGATATTAAAAATCAAACTGTGCAAATTATGCGAACATTAGTAGCAATGATATTGAAAAATTTAATTCATCTCAACAAAACCTCCCTCAAAGTTTTATATAAAAGCGAAATTTATTTTTAATATCTTCAAATAAAAAAATTTAAATTCAACTGATATCAAAGACTTGCAAAATTTAAATAAATGTCAAGTTTTTTCATAAATAAAACAAAAGTGGGAAAAACAGTAAAATTTTATTGTAAAGAATTCAAAATTTTTTGCCTTTAAAAAAAAAAACAGTTGTATAAAATTTAACCCACATTTTTGGCATTGTTACAAATCATAGTTTGGCTCAATTTCTGTTTCTTTTTAAAGAGTTTTTGTCGCATTAAATCTCTACTACACAATAATACGTATAAATATGAAACGCTTTTTTTGTTTTTAGTTAGTTAATTGTATTCTGAAAAGGAATATAATTGATTCTACACTAACCCACTTATTCACATGCTTTTTATTCATAGAAATATGTACTCTATCATCATTTGGGTGAATTTAACATGCATATAAAAAGAGATGAATAAAAAAAAAAAAAAATCAAATAGAATTTATTATGGAGAGTGGATGAAAGATTTTGTGTAAATAAGGGCTTATATGCTAGTTTTTAAAGTAAAATATATAACCCAGATTTTAACACAACTTAACATAAGTGTTCATGTAGGAGGCGGATCAATAAGTCCGTTACTTTTTGAATGAAACACAGTGTTTTTTGCAAAACAAAAATTTATTTTTCAACATAATCTCCTTTTAACTCAGTACACTTAGTCCAACGTTTCTCCAGTTTTTGTATCCCTTCCAAAAAATAGGATTTTTTAGAGGTAATTAAAATAGGCATTTGTTTGTTCAATCTCTTTCCACCGAGCCATTTCTTTAGTTTTGGAAATAGTAAGTAGTCACTAGGGGCTAAATCCGGAGAATATGGCGGATGAGGTACCAATTCATAGCCCAATTCATAGAGTTTTGCCATTGAGACTGAACACGTGTGCACCCGTGCATTATCTTGATGAAAAAGAACCTTTTTCTTGGCCATATGGGGTCGTTTTCTTTTTAAATCCTCATTAAATCGATCTAATAAGTTGGCATAATATTCGCCATTTATTGTTTTTCCCTTTTGAAGGTAATCGATGTGGATTATCCCGCGTGCATCCCAAAAAACTGTTGCCATCATCTTATTGACCGACAAATGGGTTTCACCCGAGAAACCCATTGTTTAGACTGCTGCTGGGTCTCCGGAGTACAGTAATGGATCCATGTTTCATCCACAGTTACAAAACGCCGTAAAAACTCATCCGGATTGCGGTCCTTTGACGTTGTCATACGTTTACGTTTATGGTCAATTGAGAGCAAACGCGGCACCCATCTCGCAGACAACTTTCTTAAACCCAGCTGATTATTTAAAATCGAAACCACACTGCCATATGAAATGCCTATGGCATCAAAAATCTCACGCACTTTTACTCTTCGGTCGGCCAATACCATATCGTGGATTTTTTCGACATTTTCGGGTGTACTGACCTCAATTGGCCGTCCAGAACGTTCAGCGTCATTTGTACTTGTGCGACCACAACGAAAGTCAGTAAACCACTTTTTTTACCATTGAAATCGATGGTGCAGAGTCCCCATAGTATTTATCGAACTTTTCCTTGGTTTAATTGACGGTTTTTTAACGCAAAAAATAATATTTAATGAGCACTCGAAATTCATTTTTTCCATTTTTAGAAAAATACACGAGGTTGTATGTTTTGAACAGCTGTTAAACGCAAAGTAAATGACGACACTTGCTCAAAATTTGACAGTAGTCTATTAACAGGTGGTACTTGATGGGAACAGCGTTAAATTTCATATAACTACGAGGGAAGTTCGAAAAGTCACGGAAATATTGATCCGCCCTCGTATTTTATATAACAAGAATATAATTGGGGTATTCACACGGTGTGCTATCAAATCTTATTGTCATAAAATTCTAAAGTTTTATGATAGTTTTAAAAAATTGTTGCTGTGCTTCAAAGAAAAAATGTCCTAAAATAATAAGACCTTTTATGATGTGTTTATTGTTTTGTCATAACTAAACGGTGTAAATCTAAGTCGAAAGGGAAAAACTCTTCGTCGAGCCGGTGGTAATATTTAGAAGTTACCGTATTGAATATTCGCAATATATACGTAAACATGATATAAATTTGTGCATAGTTCTATAACTTCAAGATTAATTGCATTTTATTAATTTATTTATAAAATTTATTAACTTTTATAGTTAAATAAAAAAAAAAAAATGAGACATTTAAAAATAAAAATAAGAAAATTTTGTTTGTATACTTTAACTGACTAGCAGCCACCGAACGTATTTAAAATAACCGCCGTCAGAAAATATTGCCGGCTTAGTCATCGACAACAGCTGTTTATGTTTATTAAACAATTTCTTTTGTGCCAAAAAATATTTTATAATTTTTATAAAAATGGGTTTTTTAGAAGATTCAGGTAATTTTAATTTTATCTTATTTACTTGAATCAGCAATAACAATATCCAATATGTATTTTTTCGTACAAACCGGTTATTATTTCAGATTTTTGACTTGGTTTTGGCATTTTCATTAAAAATATTTGTAATTTTTTATAATTGTATTTTTCATTTATCAGCTGACTCAAATTTCAAATAGCATACTAACTTATGAGGGTTGCTCACAGCAGTTATATTCTTTCGTGTTATTATTTTATGATATATGACTTTATGACGACCGTGTGAATACCCCAAATGTGTAAAATTTTGAATTGAAATTGAAACTTAAATATCATAGTGTCCGTATAGAATTTTCATTCATTGCTTTTCACATTTTATTGGCTGATTGCAACAATAAAACAAACTTCAAATATGGTCGTTAACCACTTTTAATACACCTGCTTTTCAGTATAATCTAAACGATGTATTTTTATAATAAACTTGTTAGCTATTCAAGGATATACTAGTAATCATAATTATAAGTCCACTAAAAAAAAACCGCTTAAACTGTTGAAATGGTTAAGTGTCTTAGTTGGATTCATAAAGGCCCTTTGTGTTATCAAAAATAATATTTATAAAAATGAAAGGATGGAAGAGGGTTGATCCAGACGCTTGACATAATCCTGAGACTATAAAATCTTCACGGCAAAATTATGAGATTTTTATTTTTCTGAAGAATTTTTTCTTTCGCCCATTTCAAAGAACATTACTTTCTATAATTCACCTATTGTCGTAATAATAACGAAAACACTGTCGATCATCTGAGACCAGACAAGATCAATTTAGCTAGTAGGGAAGTACTTAATTTCGAGCTCATACCGCGACCTAAATGATATGGGAGCAGTGTTGCCAAATGACGAGATTATTGTAAAATATAGTATTTTATAAAATTCGAAATTTCGAAATAATTTTAATTACAAGTTTTAATTAACTTGAAAATTTAAAATTCGAATTTTTAATTTATATTATTTATATTTTATATCGACTATATCGATTCATACTAGATTTGAAGAAAATTTCCGATGAGTGTTCACTTTGTACAATATTTTTGACAAATTTTGTGTATATAGAACATTTTCTATAAATTGTCTTTTTGTAGAAAATAATAGCGGGAGCTATTATAAATCATGGACCGAATCACATAAAATTTGGCGCTGTGATTTCTACCTAAACAGAATCTCATTAAAATATTGCTATATTTAAGGTATTTATGATCGTTAAACCTCAATTTCGGAAGGACATTTGTATGGAGGCTAGGTGAAATAACGGACCGATCATAACTATTTTCAATAGGCTTCTTCCTTCCCAAAATAATTATTCGTGCCAAATTTCATCAAGTTATCTTTGAAATCTTCTTTGTTCACAAGGTTTACATGGACAGACAGACGGAAGGACGGACATATTTAAATCGACTCAGAAAGTGATTATGAGTCTATTGGCATAATTTGAGTTGGGGGTCCTAAGATTTGTTCTGTGGTTTATAAACATCAGCACAAATGCATAATACCCCAACCACCTATGGTAGTGTAGGGTATACAAATTTAGGATAACTATATACTATTTATCGTAGGCTTAGAAATTTTTCTTAAGCAATCAGAATAATTAAGGAGTGCGTTCGAAAAAATCTTAACATATATAATATTCAATAACTTGGAAATGGTTGATCTTAGAGTTTTCTTTCTTTTTTTATTTAATTGATAGTTTATTACAGATTACAAAAAAATATAACTTTTATTGTTCTAACCACTACTTATGAACTTGTGGACCAATTTTGGTAACCCTTCCGTTAGAGATTTGATAGTTGCTTCAGTCACTTATTTGGAACAGTGTGCACATGTTATTTTAAAATATTCGGTATTTTGCGACACCTTTTTTATGTTCTTCAATTCACTTTTCACAAGAGCTCAATATCTCTCCACTGGTCTAAGCTATGGACAATTTTGAAAATTGACCTCTCTTGGTACAAAAACTATGTTATTGTTTTGGTACCACACCAGAGCTTTCTTACCATAGTGACATGATACCAAATGGGTCCAAAAATTTGGTATTTTGGTATTTATAGATCCGAATGTATCAAATGACTTTCCAGTTTTGCCGCAAATGCAAAAAGCTTGTTATACCAGGAATTTTGTAAGAAATTTTTTCTGCTTTTGGGTCCTAAACTTATCTTTAACATTGCCTCGAGCATTAATAGTAAAAAGTTTTGACACATAAGCTGCGAAAATTCTACCAGCACATATGATTCTTCGTCAATTATACAACTTGAGTATTTTTGTATGAAATTTGGTTTTAATTTCCGTGTCCTATTATTGGCTTCTAAATATTTTTTTGCAGTATTCCTGTTTGGAACTTTTTGGACTTTATATGTTATCAACTCTCCATTAGTTTTAATTTTTCGCACCAAATAGTCGAAGCACTGAGCTAACCGGGCTGCTTTTCTACCGGATGTGTTTGGAGTTCTTTTCAAATGATTTAAATTTTCTGGCCTTCCCAATATCATGTGGACGTTGTTTTCTTCCGAACCAGGTTTCATATCAATGGTTAAATTTTCCTGATACTGTTTAATAACATTAGAAACAGTTTGACGGCAGAAATTTAATTCTGTGGCCAATTACACTGGTCAACAAAAAAATCCTCCCCCATAGAGGAATAGTTGGACTTGATGTATTTTAATGTGCTAAACACGAATCTGCTTTCAGTTTTTATCCATCAGGTCTGGATTTTTTTTAATGGGCGTGTCTAATATTTCGCCCATAGTAGGGCCATTGACATAAATGATACACTAAAAGATGCAGACTAAAAATATCTTCAAATTCTCCAAACTTAATTTTTTATGTGCTCAATAGTTTCGGAGTTATTTTGAAATAAGTGTCCGAAAAAAATCTTTTTAATGCAAAATTTTTGATTTTTTTGTTACTTAAATTTTGTTTAATAAATGAAAGCGTCTAAAATGTTACAGTATATCATCTTTGTCATAAAGCTGGTAATGCTGCGAAAAAAATAAGGCATGTATCTTCAAAATTGATGCAGAAATCTAAATTTTATTCACAGTTAAGTAAAAATACCCATGTTACATACAATTGAGTAGAAATGCAGTGGTGGCCAAATTTTTTTTTTTTTTTATTTTTTCTTGAAACAAATATAGATGGACTAGGTAGATTCTGACGAGTTAAACAAGAATCTGCATTCTTTTTTTTCTTCTACCGGGTACTGATTTTTTTTTTATGTGCATGACTAATATCATTCTTATTCAGCGGTCACACTATAAAATTCTAAAATGCTTTGTCAAACTTAGGCTATAACTCAAGAACAAAAATAGGTGGACTAGGTGAATTCTGACGAGCTATACAAGAATCTGCCTTCTCTTTTTTTCTATCGGGTACTGATTTTTTTTATGTGCATGACTAATATCATCACCTTATTCAGTGGATACACTATAAAATTCGAGAATGGTTTGTCGAACTTAGGCTATAACTCAAGAACCCTTTACACGATTTTGATAAGTGATACATCAAAAGATGCATACGAAAACTGTCTTTAAGGTGCGTTAACAATATTTTTCATTCGCTTAAGGATTTCAGAGCTATGGATCAAAATTTTCAGCTCTTTTCAAAAAAATAAATTTAAAAATTTTTGGTACTAATTACCGAATAACTACGGAAATAATAACTGAACAAAAAATTATATAAATTGTCATAGTAGTCATGCCCATAAAAAAAAATCAATGCTTGATAGAAAAAGAGTAAAAGCTGATTCTTATTTAGCACGTTGAATTCCATCCAATTCACCTATTTTTTTTATTTAAGACGAAAAAAAAAATTTTTTTTTGTAGGACCTATTTGAATTTTTTTGAAATTTTTTAATAATTTGTAGGACGTAAATCTCTTTTGTCACTCATTGTGATTAAAATCACGACAAATCAACATGGTTGTTATTAAGAATAATAACTGACGTATTTTTCCATGATAACTAGATCAAAAAAAAATTTCAATATTGATTCCGAAAAAAGTTATGAGGCAAAACGTGTGTTAAGATTTTTTCGATCGCACTCCTTATATTAAGATAGATCGATTATAATCTTGGTTTCAACAAATCTGCACCTGTTAACAAAAACCACAGTGTACTCATATGTATATGGATGTTCGTAGATATTGCTACATACGTATGTACTTATATGCACTGCAATTCAACTGATTGTATGTGTGAATCATTCAAATATTTACCGCAAAACAGGCGTTTTTACATTAAAATATATTTATATTCATTCATTTTTATGATTGTACTACTGAAATGAAAACCGACTGACTGACAGACAAACAAACGAAAATAAATAAAATTCTTTTGTGGTGTAAAACGATGGGAGTTTTTCCTTTTTTGCTTTAAGTCAAAACATCATATCACACAAATAAAAAATAAAAATAAAAACCCAACAATTTTTCTAACTTAATTTTTTTCATTTATTTAATACTAAACGGATGTGAAATTTTGATAAAAATTTATGAATAAAATCCCCAAAAAGCTTTAATGTATTAAGGATTTATTGATGTTTTGAAATTAACTGATAAAATTTGAGGGGCTTATATTGTTTTAAGTAAGAAAACCATTTATAAAGCGTAACAAATATTTGGAAATTTATAAAATATTTTAGTGGATTTATTTTATTTAATTCCTACATACTTATATTGTTTTATGTAAATAGCTTTAGCATACGTTCCAGTATTTAAATGTATGACTGCCACAATGTTTTTCATAATGTTTGTAATGGTGTGAGCTTTAAATTAATGTTGCAATTTTCTACAATTCTCAAAAATTTATCAGCGTTATCTGCAAATGATTTAATGTTTGTAATATAATCCAATGTAATGATTATTTTTATACAAGTTTTTCTTTACTTTTCTTGGAACTTTAATACTTAGTGCAAGTGTTTGAACATGAACCTGATGTTGACCTAATCACTCTTCATCATTTTGCACATAAAATATTTATATAAAAAGCTAAATCGTTATTTTCGTTTCTTTTTTTTTTTTACTTTTTGGTCTGTGGATGATGTTGCCTACGATTATCTCAGGAATTTCTTTTATTTAATTTTGTTTGTTTTCATGCCACAAAATGTCGATTTGACGAAAGTTATGGTCACGTAGTAATGAGGAAAATGTATGTAAAATAATTTGTCAAAAGTTGTGCACCATACATTTATTTAATTGTGTGTGAGTTATGCTTAAGAAAATTATAAAAAAGAAAAAGTTTGAAAATTGGTGAAAATGTATTATGTGCGTGTGTGGTTTTCCCGAAATAAAAATAAACTTTCTATTTCGTTAACATTCTTGAGAGATATTAACAAACAGATTATAATAAAATTATGAGGTTAATTAATTATGTCCTTTGGTATTAGAGCATCTTAATATTATACTGAGAATGACGTCTTGTTACTTATGGATAAGTATAAATAACACTGGTCGACAAAAAAATTTTTTTTTGAGCTCCTTCGAAAAAAAATATGTAGACTAAATGGAATTCCGCATGCTAAACTCGAATCAGCTTTCAGTTTTTTTCCATCAGGATTTTTCGGGATTTTTTTTTATGGGCGTGTTTAAAATTGTGCTCTAAATAATCCGATTACTCGAGTATATTTCACTATAACTCGAGAACGGTGTGCATGATTTATATATATAATACAACAAAATACGTGGAATAACATTGGCTTTAAGTCGCTTTACTATCAAATTTTTATCCGCTCAATAGTTTAGGAGATATTTAGAAAAAAGTGTCGGAAAAAAATTGTTTCATGTAAAATTCAAGATTTCTTTTTTTTTTTTACTAAAACTTTTTTTAAGAAGTGAAAACATCAAAAATATTTAATAGGTGGATTTTCTATCACGCATTGATTTTTTTATGGGCTTGATTACTATGACCACGCAATTAAGCAGTCACACTTGTATAACTCGAGAACATTTTGTCCAATTAAGATAAAAGTATCGAAAATTTGAAAATTTATTTTTTTGAAAAGTGGTGAAAATTTTGATCCATAACTCTGAAATTCTTAAGCGAATGAAAAATATTGTTGACATACCTTGAAGACAATTTTCGTATGTATCTTTAGATGTATCACTTATCAAAATCGTGTAAAGGGTTCTTGAGTTATAGCCTAAGTTCGACAAACCATTCTCGAATTTTATAGTTTATCCGCTGAATAAGGTGATGATATTAGTCATGCACATAAAAAAAAAATCAGTACCCGATAGAAAAAAAGAGAAGGCAGATTCTTGTTTAGCTCGTCAGAATCCACCTAGTCCACCTATTTTTGTTTCAGGAAAGAATAAACAATTTTTTTTTGGCCACCACTGTATTTCTATTGTATGTAACATGGGTATTTTTACTTAACTGTGAATAAAATTTAGATTTCTGCATCAATTTTGAAGATACATACCTTATTTTATTCGCAGCATTACCAGCTTTAAGATGATAAACTGTAACATTTTAGATGTTTTCATTTATTAAAAGAAATTTTTGTAACAAAAAAATCTAAAATTTATCATGAAAATGATGTTTTTCGGACACTTATTTCAAAATAACTATTGAGCACATAAAAAAATTAAGTTTAGGTGGTTTGAAGATATTTTTAGTACGCATCTTTTGGTGTATCACTTTAATCAATCGTACATACCGTTCTTGAGTTATGAGGAAATATACTAGAGTAATGGCCTTACTATGGGTGAAATATTAGAAACGCCCATAAAAAAAATCCAGACCTGATGGAAAAAAACTGAAAGCACATCGTGTTTAGCACAACAAAATACATCAAGTTCAACTATTCACCTATGGGGGAGGATTTTTTTGTTGACCAGTGTAATTTAATACAGATAATAAGAATAGTTATAATCACGACAACCAAAACGTATTATAAATAAAGTGTTATGCGCATAAAACAATAACCTTAAAACTTACAATTATGATCTAAGAATATTATTATTTATTATTTTTTAATTTTTTGTTTTGCTAAATTTTAAATTATCTACTTTTCTAATTCGTTTTTTATTAGCAGTTTTTGAAAAATATTTTCTTAAAGTTAAAAAAACTTCTATCAATTTATAACATAAAAACTATTTGAGAATCGGGTTTGAAAAACATATGTGACAGTAAGAAGCAAAATTTTGCTAATTGAAAATTATGTAAAAATTTTATTAGGTGCAAAATTATTATCTTAACTGACTCGAAAAATATGCAAAATTATGCTCTTAAATATAAAATATGCCATTTAAATTGCTAAAATATGCTCTTAAATAAGGATTTTCTATAAAATATGACAAAATATGCAAAAATATGCTATTAGCATCAAAACATAAAAAAAAATATGCAGTAATAAATCGATGTAAAAACTTGATTCACTTGAATAACAGGAAGAAATATGATTTTGTATATTTTTGGTTGACCTAATAATAAATAAATTTTTATTATTATGAAAATCTAAGTTTTTTGGTTATCATTTGGCAAATTTCTATCCAAATATTTTTTCAACATTAAATATTAATTTAAAAACAAGATGAGTGAATTAAATATTTATTTTAAATTGTAATTAAATGATTAATAATATCAATAATGATTTTATATAGTAATTAAATGAAAAGTTTTAATTGCTATTATTATTTTATTTTGCACAAATTATTTTGGTTCCAAATGTCTACTCAGCTCTTGTTCATTAAATGTTTAAATTGTATACTGACACTTTTACTTTCTTATTGTGCAGTCGGTCACAGTAACAATTAAATTAAAAAAAGATGATCATTAAATTTCATTCGCAGGTGTTTCTGTATTATTTGTTGTTTGTTATACCCTACACCACCATAGGTGGTTTGAGTATTATGTGTTTGTACTGATGTTTGTAACGCATAGAAAAAGTTATCCAATGAATAACTTAAAGTACACCAATCGTCTCAGAAACAGTTTTTAAATCGGTCTAACGATGACCGTGTGGCTGACCATGTAAACCTTGTGCACAAAGTACAGGTAGCAATTTTGAAGATAATTCAATGAAATTTGACACGTGGGACTTCTATGGTACAAGGACGAAGCCTATTGAAATTGTGCTCTGTCCATTATTTCACCTAGCCTTCATACAAATGCCCCCCGGAATAGAGTTTCAACACTCAAAAATGCCTTAAAAATAGGAACATTTTAATGAAAGTTCGTGCAAAGAAGTTATGTAGAAGTATCAATTTTTGTACCAAGAAGATCGGTCCACGATTAACCATAACTCCCATATAAATCCCTCTTCCGAAAATCACTTTAACGTGCATAAGTCCCATACGAATGTTAGTATCAAGTTAATATTTGATTTGTGTCAAGTTTTATGTAAGTAGATATAACATTGCAAAAGTTTATGAGAATAGCTCCATAATTTACCATAGCTCCAATATAAACACACTTCCGGGAATTGCTCTATAGTGCAAAAATCATCCAGATGTTATTATCAGCGCCTTATTCTGTATTGGTATGTTTTATTTTCCATTTAGTTTAATGTAAATCCCCTTCCCGAATTTTTATATTCATACACAATTGTGTAGGGTATCATATAGTCGGTCTTGACCGACTATATTTTCTTTTCTCGCTTTTTTAATGTTTTAAAATTTAAAAACTTTGCAACGACCACCAAATACGGTACACGCAGAGAAAAAAATGATTACAGCATGATCACTATAACTATTCAATGTTTGTAAAGCTATTTTTCTATGATTTTAAAAATACCGTGTTCATAATAGCAATGTTTATGTTTGATCATTTAATGATTACCCACAATCAAAATTTTAACATGGTTGACTGTAATTATAATATGTATTTAAATATTTTTATATGAAGTCATATTTATGAAAAATCCAAACATTTAGTTAATTCTACAACTATTTAGTTAATTCTACAACCATTAAGCTAATATTTTTATTTGCTTTTAATAACTATTTTTTGTGAATTAGTTCAGTAGTTTGTTAGTATATTAATTCTCATTTAGTTCAGATATGAGTAAATATAAATTGACAAGGTTTGTTTATATTCAGTAAATGTACCACATATCGTACACATCAATATAAATATGAAAGCATGGGATTATATATATGATAAAATGGGATTATATGTATGATAAAATAAAATTATATATATAATTAACTGGGATTATATATATGATAACATGGGATTATATATATGTTTAAATTAGTTTATATATATGAAAACATGGGATTATAAAATGATAAAAACATGATAAAATTGGAAGCAATATTTAAGAAAAGTTTATACCCCTTACTAAAAGTTATTAGTAAGTATATAAACATTACTAAAAATTATAAAATGAAATCATAATAATAATAATTACGTACAAATATACTTATTTTTAACTGTAATCATATATTACAATCATAGTATGTTCCTGTTAGAACCTAGAACCAAATTTTTTCATTGCGTGTATATAAAAATTAAATCAACTAGATTTAAGTTTTAGAACCTATAGGTGTATTAGGACTAGTGCAAATTAAAAACTAGTAAAAAACTAAAAATCAACTTACTTACAAAACTATTCCTCCTACAAATCCTAACGGAGTCAGATTTTTCTGTCAGGGAGCGGAAATACATGATTTTTTTATTTTTATTTCTTACAATATTTTTTAGTCTGTTGTGGTTTTAGGAAAAAGTTTGTCATTGTTTTTTCTCAAAATCTTAAACTGTTTTTTTTTTTTTTTGTATTTACTAATTTAATACTTTATCCCATCGGATTCTAACGGCTTCAAACCTTTAACTTCTATTAGAGAGAGAGAGAGGAAAGTTGTCCAAATGTTCATATATATATAAATATTTTTAGATACATACATATATATTATTATTATTATCATATTATTATTCCTGACATTACCAGGCTTATATGCTAGTATGTCATAAACGTTGTTATATGTATAAGCAGCCGACTATAGCGTTAAACAATTAAAAAATATAAGTGCAACATAAAACATCCATAAACATCATTGTTTGTATAATTAAAATTAACAAATGAGATATTTATTGCAACATTAAAGTTTTTGGAGATACATTTTAAGTTATTTGTACATTGAATTAAATAGAAAACTTAAAGATATTAATTTTGTTATGAATAAACACTTACATATTTAGCTAATTTACTAATAGAGAGTAATAACCACTAATGCTGGAAATCTGTAAATAAATATTTTGATAATATCATATATATATATATAAAAAAAAAATATCATAAAAAAAATATCATATAATTCATATATTTTTGGCTTATTTAATAATTCTTATGACATACATTATTTTTATAAACTATTTTATTTAAACCTATCTAAAATAAACTTAAAATAATTTTAAGAAAGTATTTCATCATTGCTAACAAAGTAAGTATTCTTTTATTAATTAACGTTTTTCTAAATATGATTTTAAATTAACTTAACATCATTACAAAAAAGCAATTGTTGACTGCAGAGAAACTTATGACACGCACTTTAAAAGTTATTAAACTTGTTATAAATTAAATAATGTTAAAATTAATATATATTTTTTTAAACATAATTTTTAATTGAAATATTACATTTCACGGTGAAATGATTACATAGATTTTATCATGAGTACAGTGTTGCAGAATATTGTGTGTAAATTTTTTTAAAGTTGCACAGCGGTCCCAAAACGAATTTTTTTGGAAATAATTCTACAACTTTAGAACTGTTGGATGAATGAAAATTCGCATGGAAAATACTAAGGTGTATTGGTTTGAACTTTTTTAGCGGGTCTGTGGGATGGGGGGTGAACCTCCAAAATTAGTCACCTCGGGTATGAACATTTTTTAAAAAATCGCCAAAATTTTATTTATGATTTGAATGAAAAAAAAAAAAAAAAAAAAATTCCACATGGATATTAATTACAATTCTCTACAAAAAATATGCTTACATATGTGGGATACCTTTTTTACTTTAAGTGATATTTGGATCGAAGTAAAATATTGACACATTTTTTGGCATGTATTTTTTTTAGTATTTTTAACTTGGCGGGCTCAATTTGAGTCCTAAAATTTTTCTAAAATATTCTCTGGATTCTGTACAAAGTTCTAAATAATTTCGAGAATAAAAGTAATTGAAAACTGTAATTATAAAGATCCACTAATAGTAAATGTTCCTGAACTACTCGTAAGGCAAAACAACATCAAACTACTTTATACCTTTGATCATAAAGGAATTCGAGGAAACCAATATGATTACAAAGTAGCTAAAGAAGTTGTTCAATCTCCACAACAAAAGATATTAAAAACTACGTATATAAAGAAATACATAACAAAAATAAACTCTCACCTAAAAACTATTATAGAATGATAAACCCTACAAACAAAACTATTATACATATACCACGCAAAAACTCCAAAATACCAACAGAAATACGGTCAGTGTAATTAATGGGTTAATTTTCCGAAATATATTTCCAAAATTTCCATAAATCATTTTTTACATAAAATATTTTCAATTATTTTCAATTAAAGTGGTTAATATTTTAGAGAGTATTGTTTTATAAACTGTTATTTACATTTAATATTTTTACACCCACTATCAAAAAGATCCGTCTGTCCGTCTGAAATTTGGCACAAATATTTATCTTATACAAGGTTTGTCTGGGATTGAAAATGGGCAAAATCGGTTAATAAACAAAAGTTATGCGCTAAAAAATAGAAACACAGGGTGTCCATTTCATACTTTTCTGCTGATATTTCTTAAACAAAAGCATGTGTGATAACGAAATTTTGTATAAATAGTTTGAGGATCAATATAAACTTGGAAACTAAAAATGGGCGTGGTCCGCTCACTTTACCGCCCACCTCCAATATAAGGTGAAACTTCAACGAAATTGTGTTCAAATAGTTCAAGGACCAATGTAAACTCGCAAACAAAAAATGCGCGTGGTCCGCCCACTTTACCGGCCCCCTCCCATATAACGTAAAATTCGAAAAAGTCCGTCCGTCTGTATTTGTCTTATTTAAGGTTTGTTTGGTATTGAAAATGGGCAAAATCGGTTAACAAACAAAAAAGTTATGGGCTAAAAACTAGAAACACAGGGTGTTCGCTTCCTATTTTTTTGCTGATATTTCTTCAATAAAAGCATGTACGACAACGTACAGTTTGGGGGTCGATATAAACTCTGAAACCAGTGTGGGCGTGGTTCGCCCACTTTACTGGCCCTCTCCCATATAACGTAAAATTTGAAAAAGTTGATGGTGGGTATATAGATTCGGCCGAGCCGAATATAACATTCGCGCTTGTTATAATTATTTTCTAATAATATGTTTTTTTTACAGTGTTGACAGTTTAGACTTTAAAGCTAAATCTAGCCTTTGTATTTTGCATTTAAATTTATTTTTTTTAGCTTCTAACTTTTTTCTAGCCTTTTTCCATTCTTAGAAATGCCTTTAAAAGGCTAAAATTGAATTTTTCTACCTTTTTTTAAGTTCATTTTTAGCCTCTTTTTTCTTTTTTCTTATTTTTTTCTTGTTTCTTACAATTTCAATATATAAAATTTTGTTTAAAAAAAAAACCTATCTTTTAGTTTCGAAATACATATGTATCATATGATTTTGATTTTGTTTCACTTTTTTCCTCTTCAAAAAAATAAAAAAAAAGACTTTTCAATCGCTTTTGGCTTTTATTGAGATTATTATAGTAGAATGAAGTAATTATTAGAAAATTTACTTTGAAAATGCTAAAAAGTAAATAAAAATTTACAATTGTTAAAATATTAAAAATATTTTGCTATCATGACACAAATTTGCTTAATTAGTAACAAGTTTATTTTTCAAAGCTAAGTATAGATATCAGCTTGGTATAAGAGTTTTGTATAGAATGTTCCAACTTACGATCTAAAAAAAAAATTACCGGATCCTAAAAAGAACCTAAAATAATACAGTGATTAAAAATTTTAAAAATAATTTAATACATTTTGAAAAATTTCATTCTAAGGTTTACTTTTCTCTTGATTTGGTAGACTATCATTTGCTCATAGGGCATCAAGTATTCGTGTAAACTATTTATACTTCAAACTCTTTAATATAAAACACTCTCACCTGTCCATTTTATAGTAACAAAACCATAAATTTACTACATTTCAATTAAGGTCAATGGGAGTATTTTGGCACTACTCCAAATACAAGTGATATGTAATTTAGTTATTTCACTTTTACAAGTACTTTGCCATGAAAATAAAAATAATAAAAGCAACAAAATTGTCAACTTATTTTCTGCTTGCTATAGGGAAAAGTTGTAATAATTGCTAATGTTAAAGTATTAATTTTCAATTTACCTTGAAATTGCAGTTCACCTTTAACATATTTTTTATTCCTTGTAATTTCTGTATAACATTATTGTATGTGGTAGAAAGGAAAACTATTTTTTTTTATGTACATATATTTTTGTTATGCACAGGCATGCATCTTATTTGTTTGCAACATCTGCAGGAGTGTTCAATGAACTTTAAACTTTTTAAACTTGTTGCTGTTTTCTTTATTCCGTTTATTAGTTAACAATATTGTGAATAGTGTACTGATGACATCAATTAATGAATTGCTAAATAGAAAACAATCAATTAATAGATTAAAAATAAATTGCTTACAAATCTTATATTCCTTTCCTATATTTTTTTTTTTCATTTGTGAAATAAATAACGACCAGAGCAACAAAAATTAGCAAAAAAATATTCTTAAATAATTGCATATAAAAATTCAAATATTTTAAGCATGAATACTAGATAATTTAAAATTTACCTAGAAAAAGTAATATTTTAAGTGCATATTTTTAATTTGAAGGGCATATTTTTAAAATATAATAGCATTTTTGGTTTTTTAGAGCACATTTTTGGTTGCTCTGATAATAATTTAAGTTTTTGTTACATTGCACAGTGGAACAGATCAGTGGAATCATCTAAATGGATTTACAATTTGTCATAGGCATAGCAGAGGAGTTTACAATTTCGTGTTTTTAAGGGGGGACCCAACAGACCTCAGCAGGGGTTCCATTCAGACATTTTGAACCAATTTTTTTCTTATCCAATTTCAATTATTTCTACATTCTCTTAAAGCTCTCAATAAGGCCTATGAAAAACATGATGGCATTTGCGTGAAATATTAAATTTTGAAGTTACGTAGTAAAAGAGATTGACTTCAATATTTTTGAATGTTATTAAGAACAAGTAAAAAAGTTATAGTTGGTCAAGCCCGACCATGTTATACTATAAACTACTGTGTTTTTTTTTTTTTTGTTTTTCTCATTAGGCGGGTGAAAATCTTGCATAAAGTACTCGCAGTTTGATACTAACCACAGGTTATGTCGGATATTTACAGACTAAAAACACCACCTTCGTCATCCATAATACCTGCGGAACTGTCGGTTAAGATATTGCATCGCAGGGGTGGACAGCCTTTAGGCTGTTACTTGTGAGTCTCTTCTCAGTTTCCATTCTTAGTTTGTCGTGAATACTTTGACACATTTCACATATTATCTTCCATTATTCCATTTTATTGAGCATGATATGAACAATATTCTCGGCATTCTGTTGTCCTACAATTACTTACAAGGTTTGGGCAGCGAGGGCTCTCAGGGGAGTCATACAACCTAAATTTATACAGATAGCTTCCGTATCCCCCATGTCCTAATAAAAACTGTGTTAAGTAGTAGTTTACTTCAACATGTTTTCGATTTAACCATGTATCTATTCTTGGAATTAGCTTGATGGTTCACCTTTCTTTGCTGCTATTTTTCCATCTACATTGCCATTGTCTTCTTCTTCTCTCTCTAAGCATACGTGTATGCGACAGTCTTTGGTCTGGATTTATCCTGCCTGCATCTAGGCGTTTTGCCTCGTCTGTCAAAATATCTAAGGGAATCATTCCTGCAATGACATAGGTTGCATCTTCAGAACTTGTTCGGTAGGAACAGCATAATCGTAGTGCAGTTAACCTGTAAATGGAATCTAATTCCTGGCTGTGGATTTTATCTTCAGAGCTCTTGACCATATAGGTGCAGCGTAGAGAATCACTGAACTAACCACTTTGGAAACAATCACTGAACTAATCACTGTGGATATAATCCTTCTATTGCCGCTCATGCTGTGTCAACGACCATATTTATTGCATCGATAGTTGATCGCGCATTTCTGAATCCATATTGACGGCTGGATAGTCCATTCTTTGCCTCTATAATCTCTCAAGTATTTTGCCATTTGTATCGAGCAGGCATATCGGCCTATGCGCCGAGATATCACTTTGAGGTTTATTCGGCTTTGGAATCAGCACTAAAGTTTGTTTTTTTGATGGGCACGGGAAGGTTCGTTCTATTAAGCACTTATTGAAAATATCAACAAACGTTTTTGTTGATGTTTTAATTGCCAGCTTAAGAGCGTTACTTGGGATGCAATCGGGTCCTGGTGCTTTATTTTCTTCAATTTTGTCAGCCATATGGATTATCTCTTCTTCTGTGGTCAATGATATATTTTCGCTTAACTGAATTATTTCTGTGATTTGCAAAGAATTTATGTGTTGTGGGAACAAGTTGACGACTATCTTCTGTAATAACGAAGGACAGCTTGGTTGGGGGGGATTTTTGCCTTTAAGTCGTAAGGTAATAACACGATAAGCTTTTCTCTATGGGTCGGAATCCGCTTCTAGGCATATTTGCGTAAAACTGTTTCTTTTGCTCCTCAATATTGGGCACTGGAAGTCTCGGCATACTTTTTCGAACCCAGGACGGCCCGTTCACCGTTTTGTTCGCCTCCTTGCTTTCAGACACTTCGCCTGGAGGTTACTGATTTTTGGATTCCACCAATAGTTTGGAGGACAATTCCTAGATAGTCTTATTTTTGGCATTGCAGTATCACATGCTCTGTTAAGTCTTGATACAAGTCGTGTTACCATCTCTGTTGCTGATCCATTCAATTCAGAATTATCTATGAATTCACATATGAATTCTTCCTTATCCAGTTTTTTAGATGCCCATCCTGTAAAAGTCACGCCATTTCTTCCTATGGAAGAATTGGACTTGATCAAGCTCACTGACTGTCCATCTGTTTTGCTAAAGAGCTGCTCACGAATATAAACTTCTTTTTCTCGCGCTGAATGTTGGTGTATTACCATTATTCGTTAGCACTAAGTCCTCTGATGTTGGTTCTCCTGCTTCCCTGCTCAACTGCCCACGCGTTTATGTATGTGCATTAAAATTCGGGGGTCTTATATTAGACTTGTGGCCAATTGTGGACCGATACTTTTACCGATATCTTTTTCGGGAGTGAAATAATAAACCGATTATAACCAATTTCAATAGGCTTTGTTCTTGTGCCAAAATAATTATTTATGACAAGTTTCATCAAGTTATCTTTAAAACTGCGACCTGTACTTTGTTCACAAGGTTTACATGGACAGACAACCAGTCAGCTAATTAGACGGACGGACATTGTTAAATTTATTTAGAAAATGATTTAAAGATATCTTGATAAAATTTGGCACGAATAATTATTTTGACAATCGGTCCATTATTTCACCTAGCCTCCATACAAATGTCCTCCGGAATAGAGGTTTAACGATTAAAGTGTAAATTGTTATGCCAAATTTTCTGGAATCACCCTAAAGTGCATAAATGCCTTTAAATGTTAGTATTAACGTAATATTCTGTATTTATTTGTTTTATTTGACACTTAGCAAAAGTATCGATCCACAATTGGGCATAGGTCTAGTATATGAACCCTCCCCGAATTTTTTGAATTTTGCTTACGAAAACCAATGTGCATACTCTGTAGAACATATCAAAGTTTCCGGAACTTAATTTTGTAGGTACTTTATATACAGTGCTGTGCAATATAATAGGCTATTGTATATTAAATATTTTCTCTTTGATTTAACACTATTAAAAAAAACATTGTCTTAGGAATTTTTTGTACCGTTATTTTTGATATTGTCAATACTAAAAATAATGGGTATTTGTAAGAAGTTTCTTTCTTACCTTTATGCGCTTTCGTAAACATTTCAAGAAAAGTTAAAATATAATTTGTGCAAAATAATAGACTTATTTTAAAGGATTATATTTTTTGTTTTAATTTACCTTATAATTTGGATAAATTTTCTGAAAATAATTAAATGTAAGGTAAATGAAATATTATTGTTGAAAAAATATTATAAAATAATATTATTTTTACGAAATGATGGGTCGTAATGTACATAGCACTCCCTAAGAAATGCGAATAGTGAAATAATTACGTGACCAAGGAAAAACACTTGATTTTATTGCGGAATTGCTTGGAAGGTCTCATCATTTCGTAAGAAACGCGATCAAGTGGAAGCCATCAAAAGAAACACGTGGTAGACCTTGCAAAATAACCGCTACCACGGATTCACAAATAGCTCTTCTAGTGAAGAAGCAGCTATTTCTATCTTCAAAAGCTTTTTCTGAAGAAATAGGTAACATAATTAATGCTTCAACAGTCCGACGAAAACTTTTAGAGAAAGGTTTGCCAAGTTGAATCGCCAGGAAGTTACCATTTTTAAGCTCAAAAAAATAAGCAGCTCGAAAAAAATTTTTTACAAAAATTAAAAATAGTGAAGTTAATAATTTTAAGAACATTTTATGGAACGACGAGACAAAAATTAACTTGTTCGGGTCAGACAGTCGCAGAAATGTAAGATGACCAAATGGAAAGGAACTAGATGATCGTTATACAAAAAAGATTGTAAAACACGGCGGAGGAAGTATAATGGTGTGGGGGTGAATTTTGTTGGCATGGTGTTGGCCCTCTTTATTAGATCACAAAAATAATGAACCAAGAAATGTACCGTGATATTTTGAAGGATATTATGCTACCCTATGTGGAGAACAATATGCCACCAGAATGGACTTTACAACAGGACAATGATCCTAAGCACTCCTCAAAATTTGTTAAATCTTGGCTGAGTGCTAACAATTTATCTGTTTTAGAATGGCCTTCACAGTCACCGGATCTAAATCCTATTGAGAACCTTTGGGTTGAACTGAAGAGAGGTCTAGATGGGAAGACATTTTGGAATAAAAATCAACTTTGGAAAGATGTTAAAAAGATGTGGGAGGCAATTTCTATATAAAAATGCTAAAAATTTATAGAATCAATGCCCAGAAGAGTTCAGTGCATTTTAAACAATAATGGCGGTCATTCAGGTTATTGAATTAACTTGGCATATTATTATAATATTCAATATTAGTAGAAAATTTAATTTGTTTTAGTCTTTAATGAAAAAAAATATATATATTTGTTTAAGAAATATTGAATAAGTCTATTATTTTGAATCATAGGAAAATGATTTTTTTTTTTATTTTTTATTTAAATAAAGTCATAAAAAAACAAAAACATTTGTGGATGGTGTATCTTTTAGTACAGTTCTTAAATAAATAAAAAATAAATTTAAATATCATTCATAATGGAAAATATTTACCAAATAAAAATAAGTCTATTATTTTGCACAGCACTGTATGTTTTGGGATTTTAGAACATAAAGGCTAAATTCAAAATTAAGTTATGTTTGTTGAGTAATTGGGCTCGTTTTTAACCTTAAACTCATCTCCATAAAAATACAGATAATTAAATTTTAGAGAAAAAAAGTGTAGACACCTTTTCGGCCAAAAATAAATCTTAATTTTTACAGTCTTATTGCAGAAAAATCAAACAAAAACGGTCAATAATGTTAGGTTATATGTGAAAAAAAAAAAAACTGGGCCAAGATCTTGCAAAATTGAGACAGTTTATATTTAAAATGCAAATAACTCGAAAACTTTAAGAGATAAATAGCTCATGCTATTTTTTTGAGCCACCTTAGCTTCGCTCCTGAGGAGTATATGATTTCCGCCTTCCAAACTTAAAATTAAAAACTCCTCTGCTACGGCTGTTTTAAATTTTATGTAAATCTAACCACCCGATTAGAAGTTACAGATTTGTTTTTAATTTTTATTGTACATTAAACCTAAAGGATATATTTACTTTAACGCAACGGTTCTCAAATGGGGTTCCGCGACCCACAAGGGGTCCGTACAGACATTCCTGAGGGGTCGCGAAGATTTTGAAAAATTTTCTTGAACACACAATTTTTTTATGTAAATATTATGTGGAAGTTTAAATAAAAATGACAATAAAAGCATGAAACTATTTAAAAATTGAAAGATATTTTTATAAAAAAAAATCCCCAAATTTAGGACTGAAGTAATGACTTTTTTTAATGAGTGCTTTTAGGAACCGCCTAGCATTAGCTGCAAGAAAACCGGTGCAGAAACCAGAGTTTCGATTGAAAATATTCTGTTTGATAAAGAAAGCAATGATCAAATAAAGAAAGTGATGCTGTCGAATGACACAATGCAAAGAAATCTACAATGTGGCGGGGAAAACGTTTAATTAAAAAGATAAATAATTCACTTTAACTTGATGAAACTATAAATTTTTTTACTTCTATTTTTTGCAAGTTTATTATGCCAATATTTTTTTTATAAATTTGTTTTAATGCCCTTTCGGAATTTAATAACATCCTATGATTATTAAAATTTGCTCGAATGTGACTTCTCAATGCTTAAGTACACAAAACATTTATTTCGCATAGAAAGTTGCGTGCTGTAAAGTTAATTTTGCTTAAACAACTTTATAATTCAAAGGCTTAAAAATTCTTTCAATATGAATGTTGATAAAATATCAGTTTCATTTCAAAAAGTGTTAAAATCTAACTCATGGTTTAAATTTTCATTCTCAATCTGCATATTTAAAAGCATTTTAATTGAAATATAGCTAAGTTTATCCGCTTATTGGCTCCGAAGTTCTAAAATTATTAGAACAATTTTCATCGACATACATTTTTATGTGAAATTATTTAACTTTTTTCCATCACAACTAAAGTATCGAACTTTTGTGTTCCCAGAAAATAATATTAGATATGCATTATACGAAAAAGTCTCTTAATATTAAAAAAAATCTTAAGCAGAAACAATGTCGCAATTATTAATATTATTTTATCTTTATATAACATTTTATCTGATTTTTTTAACTAGTCAAAGTTGTAGTGGGTCGCACTTCTATTACAATGTCATAAGGGGGTCGCGAAGCATGATCTTGTGAGAACCCCTGCTTTAACGTATACAAATACTAAAAAATAGTAATAGTATTATGATTAGTACATTTAATATAATCTTTGGTATTCCTTAAGTGTTCAGCTTTAGTTTAAAATTTATTTCTAGCATTAATGTATCCCACAAAAATTCAATCCTTTTTTTTACAAGCATTTAAACTTAAATATTTGTCAACATAAGTACATCAACATCTTGCTATCAATTTTAAAAAGCTACTTTAATATTTTTTTTTCTCTTTTAACCAACAATAATTTTCCCACTTTAGTTTTGTTTGCTTGTGAACAACATACAATACTTTCACTTTTTTCTTAAAGAAACAAATTCGTAAAGATACCAATAATAAGTATCAACATTTATACTCGAACTAAACCTTTTTTGTCTGCAACCAAGATAAACAATACAAACAGCAGCTAACAATAGTTGGCTGGTGTTGCTGATGATGTCGATGTTTTTAACCGCAAACAAAAGAAAAAAATAGCATTGTTTCCTTTGGATTCTACTGGCTGAATTTTTTTAATGTTTTTTAAGTTTTTCCTTTTAGCCAACGTTTGGTTTAAAGTTCATTACCATGGCCACCATTTGATTAGTGTTTCTCTATTGTTGTTTCAAAATATTGCTTTGATTTTTTTTTTTTTTTTGTTAATTTTCCTACAAAAAATTTTGTTTTCATCAAGACTTTTTCAACTTGTTATTGCTAGACGAAAAATAGAAAAAAGTATTCAAAATTGAAATTAAATTGCATTGTATGTATGTATTTATATTGTTTTGATTAACAAAGTAGTTCTAGGTGGTGTATAAAGTTTCTTGACCTATTTTATTTATTATAAAACAGTTAGCTAGGATTTTTCAATCACTTTAGTAGTGGGACAATATAATCCCTTTATGGAGAATATTGATATTGCAATCGTATAAAAGACAAAAAACTTAAATATGAATTCATTATATGAGCTTAACAAATACATTTCTAAAATTAAATATTGATTGTTTTAATTCTGATGTTTTAAATAAAATCTATTTCAAGTAAAAGGTTTTGACTTTATAGTATGTATTTAAAAAAGCTCATTTAAAGTCGACCATAACCCGTAATATTTTCCCCTAAGCTTATTTAAAAAAAAACTCCTCAAAACTTTGTAAGTTTCTTTATAACAAACAACATGCAACTTTATACCCGAATTGAACAATTTGACCTCTGTTTTGCAACAATTGCTGCTGAGGGTGCTGTAACTGCAGCAGAAGTAAAATCTTGTTTTGTTTCTTTGTACTTACATACATACTTACATACATATGTATCTAGTAAAAGTTTATTTTATTGAAACAGTATAAATTTTTTGAATAATTGTAATAGTATTATTTCATTTTGTCTTATACAGCTTTGATAGACGTAAGTTTTTTTGTTTGATGCATTTTCATTTAATTTGTTGTAACAAATGTTTGTGTTTCTTTTCTCCCTAGTTTGCTAAATCTTATTTTAACTTTGTTACTGTCATTTTTTTTTTTTTTTTTATATCTCGTTCAAATAGTTACATGTTTCTTTTTTGCTAAGAAGTTGTCTTCTATTTTAATCAAAATGTTTTAAAAATAAGGAAAATAATGAAATTGTTCTTAAGAAAGAAAGAAAACTTGTGAAAGTTTTTCTTTTATAAAAAAAAATTAATTTTCAATAACTTTGTAAATAAGCATTAAATCAGGAATGAGATATTGATTATATAAAAGGTTGTTCGGAGAAAGCAAGTACTTTGGTGGGATCTTAAATCCATTGTTATTCAAGCTAAAATTTTAAATATATTCTAATAATGAGAAGAATAAGTAGATCATCCAAGATAACAAATTTGAAATTACTGTAGTTTATATTGGAAACTAATAATACACTGATTCGATTTTTATGAAATTTGGAACACAGAGGGTGCCTGAATAGGATGACTTTATAGTCAGTAGATTTTGATTGAAAGTCATGCCCAATTTAATGTTTCTGTTAATTAGAAATTTTATTCCTTAAGAATATGTTACTGGAATACTAACGGCGAGATATTGATGTGCTATTGTTATCTGAAACTGTCTTTACTCAAAGGAATTTTTTGAGAATAAATGGCTACTACACATATGACACAATGCAGCTTAATGGTAGTGCATGCGTAGGAACAGCAGTATTAGTTTGTTAAGATATAAATCATTTTCAAATGCCAAAATGCAGAACAGATCACATTCAATAAATATTTCATTACAACAATATCCTATATACACGAAATGTCCTACAGATACTGAGGATCTTATAAAAGAAAAAATAAATCTTTTAAATTAAAATTTAATTCAGTCAGTTCCGAGAATATTAAGTGTAGCTTTGAAAAACCAAAAAGAATCCGAACTTAAGAACTATCTGAGAAACTTTGACCCTACTAAGAAAACAGATTACAGCCCATCAGCGTTACCGTTGAGAATTTTTAAAAAGTGTCCAAAAAAGGGGATTTCAAAATAAAAAGTCGCCAAAAAAGGGGATTTTTTGAAAAAAGGGGCCAACTGCTTTAAAACCTAGAAAAACCCCTCAAAATTTGTTTATTTGATAAAAACAAAAACAAAAAATGTTGTGTTTCAAGAAAAACTACTAAATCATATTCTATTACTAACAAAATATTTATTTATAATTATTTTACAACAATTTTTATTATTGCAAAATAAAGATTAATTCTCAAAAATAGTTGACATACAATCCTTTTTTTATTAATTACATTTTTGTACTTTTGTACGAGGTACTCCAATCTTTCAAATCCCCGTCGAACCAATTTAGAACTGAACGTATGGATCCACAAGAATTGACGTAAGTCTCTTGGACAAACTATTTTTTATTTTTGATAATGTAGTAAAAACAAACGCGTTCCCACGAAGAATTCCTATGAGGAATGTAAAAATATAAATCAATCCAGTCCAAAAAGATTCGGCACATGAAGATTTAAAAAGCTATTCATAAAACTTATTATTATGTTTAATTACTAACAGTTTCAGTCCATTTGTAAATATTCCGCTGCTGTTTATATTACTATACTGTGAAACAATCTCAAAATAATTATTTTATTTGCTTAAATTAATATATAATGGGTCGATATATTACAAGAAACTTAGTTTCTCGTCATTTAGCTCATATTCTTAAAAAGTCGCTATTTAGTCGCCATTTAAAAAAGGGGCCAAAAAAGTGGCCAAGTGGTTGA
The DNA here is from genome assembly GCA_951394005.1 of Protophormia terraenovae. NCBI lineage: Eukaryota > Metazoa > Arthropoda > Insecta > Diptera > Calliphoridae > Protophormia > Protophormia terraenovae. Next base: position 154,540,057 of record OX596073.1, read on the forward strand.
AAAAGGGGCATTTGGCGACTAAAGTCGCCAAACGGTAACACTGCAGCCCATACATGGCGGTAAAAAATATGCTATTTTATTAAAATTTTTACTTCTACTTTTCCTCAATAATAACTGCAGTCTACTTAATCATCAATTTGGTTTCAGAGGGAAACATAGAAATACTAATCTCATAAGAAAAGGTTTCGAGAGCAAACAATATTGCTCTTTAGTATTTATTGACAGCTCTCAATCTTTTGATAAAGTCTGGCATAATGCACAGTGGTTCAGAATCGAAATTTTTTGGAAATAAATCTGTAATTTCTGATCGGTTGGCTGGATTTTCATGAAATTTGATACAAGCATAGCAGAGGAGTATAAAATGTTAAATTTGGAAGGGGGACCGTGCAGACCCCTCAGGGGCGGAGCTAAAAGGGCTCAAAGTTGGGTACCTCTGACATACAAATTTTTGTAATCGCTTGCCAAATTTTTCTCGTCCAATTTCAAATATTTTTATACATTATTGTACGCACTGATAAGACCTACAAAAAATAAGTTAGCATGTCCTATTTATCTCTAATAGTTCTTGAGTTATTTGCATTTGAATTTTTAAGCACCTCAATTTTGCAAGTTCTTGGTCTAGTTTTTCCATATATATCCTAGTGTTTCCTACCGATTTCATTATTTTTTTCTTTTGCTAACTAAAGAACAAAATTATCTATTGAATAGAAAAAATTTAAAGTCGATATCTTTACCGAGTCCAAAAATAAACGATTTTGAATTTGAAAATTGCAAAAATTACGACTTTTTGTTTTTTTTGGCCGAAAAAGTATCTACACTCTTTTCTCTCTAAAATAAAATTTTCTTTAAAAACATATAACAATTTTATACTTTTCTGAAAGGCATCTTCACAGAAAAGACTTTAAAATACAAAGTAGGCATAATAACTTAAGTGGTCAAGGTACACAACCTCCCGAATTTGACGCATTTTATATGAAAGTTTCGAATTTAGTCTATATTTTCTCAAATCCCAAAGCACGAATCGTCAAACGGTATGCAGTTTAAAAATCTGTAATATGTTGTTAAAAGTTTTCAATCAAAATCTACGGGACTTCGGAAAATTGTGGATTTTATAGCCGAAAATGTGAAAAAACCCATTTTTGGAATTTTCGGCATTTTTTTGAAATGCATGATCAGAAGTTACAGATTTATTTCCAAAAAATTTCGATTCTGACTCTCTGTGCCAACCGATCAGAAGTTACAGATTTATTTCCAAAAAATTTCGATTCTGACTCTCTGTGCAATGGCTTAATACACAAAATTAATACACTACTATCAGAAAATTTTAATAAACTATTGATAAATTATATAATAAACACATTTTTTCTGATAAGATCGAAAAACGTGATCTTTTCAGGTAAGCAAATATTCGCTGGTGTACCTCAAGTAAGTATTTTAGGACCATTTTGCCAGGCAAAGGCGCCTAAAGCACTCCGTAGCCGAATGTTTTCGTCATTTTCACATACACAATACAAATGTAAACGATGCTAAACAATTTAGCATGAATATAAAACAAAAAATCATTTAGTTGTGTTCTAGCTTTCAACATAGCAAGATTATAACCAGGGAAACCACAAATATGCAATAGCATGTTTTTTCCTGAATGTTGAATGATGCCATCGATAAAATATTTATCCGTTTCAGAAAAAATAAATAATTTTGGCATCGATTTGTTAGTGCATATTTTACCCTTTACGGCATATTTTTGCATTTAGCTATTTTTAGTACATATTTATAGCATATCTTTTTATTTTTAGGAAATATTTAACCCTTTTAGAGCATATTTTGACAATTTGATTAAAAAAAAAAAAAAAAATGAGAAAACAAAAAAAAAAAAAAAAATTTGGTTTAATGGATACAATTTTATCGTTGAGAAGCTTGACTTGCAGCAACAAGATTTTTTAATGAAAGCATATGATAATTTTGAAAATCTCTGAACAAATAATAATGTCTAGAATTAGATGAGTAAAAAATAGAAGATCAATAACGTTTTTATGCGATACAATAAAAAAACGGGGAACCACGGTTGATAAATTTCAGTTTTGCCTTATTTTATAATTAATGAAAAACATATTTTTTTTTTTAAAATTATAAAAAAATCTTTGTTTTTTAAGTGCATATTTTCGCGTTTTTTAGAGCATATTTTTTGTTTTTTACTGCATATTTAATGCACATAAAACCCATTTTTTTAGAGCATATTGTATATTCTTTGTTATAACCCATGGTTAAGCAAAACACAACAAAGCGGCTCTATGCTCAGGCATATCTGACACATACTTCAACTTTTGCGGACGATACCACCGTAAGCATAAATGAAAACCCTGTGATTGTATTAGAAAAATTCCAGTTCTAAATAAACGAGTTGGAAAAATGACAGCACAAATGAAAAATTAAGGTAAATGCTGCAAAACCTGTTCACTTCACTTTCACACGAAGAGATTAACAAAGTCATAATTCCAGAACAGAACTAAGTAAAGTATTTAGGTGTTTACCTTTACCATCGACTAATAAGTATGGAAACATCATGTGTATTCAAAAGTTGCACAAAATAAAATCTGCTCAAGCGCATTAGTTCAAATGCATTGGCTTATGGTCATCTGTAGACCTGCACTACAAGTAGCTATTAAACCAATATGGTTAAATGGCATTCTGATCTGGGTAACAGCCCCCACAGAAGACAGTCGAAACTCTTGAGGATTATACTAGTAGATCCATAGTATATCAGGAATAGTAACATCTATAAGAACCTCAACATTCTCATATTTCGAGAGGAGAAAATTTATATGACAAAACTAAGTAAACATCAAGCGCCTAAGAAAGATGAAGATAATAGATCTAGTTAGGTAAAGATACCTATGCACAGTCTTCATTGTACATTGCAGTGACAATAATATTATTATTATATTTAAAATAATGATTAAGTTAAAGAAAATAAATGAAAAGAAAAGAACATTTTACGCCCACTATTTTAAAATACCCAAACTGCTGAACCAGTTTTATTGAGTCACTCATTGCACAGTGTGCGATTCAAAAAATTAAATGGAAATAATTATGGAACTTCGGAACGGCTGCTCTGATTTCCATGAAATTGTTTTTTGCAGACCTTGACTAGCAGAATCCTCCTATATAAAAATCCTTCAAATCAGTACAGATATAAGGAATCAGGATCGTTTTTAAGAAATTTTATACCCGAGGTGTCTAACTTTGGGACCCTGTGGACTCGCCCTCTGTAGGTCTATATGGTCCAAACTTAAACTCGACTGCACCTCTACTATCACCATGTGAAATTTCATGGAAATCGGAACAGCCGTTCCGAAGCTCTATAATTATTTCCATTTCATTTTTTGAATCGCACACTGTGCATTGTTCCATTCAAGATATAAATCTGCAGTTTCCGAACGGATGGTTCAATTTCAATGAAATTTTACACAATGGTAGTAGAAGTATAGTCGAGCTTAAGTTTTGAATTTGGACTATATAGACATAACGGGACTTCTCCACAGGGTCTTAATGTGGGACACTATGGGTATGTCAAATATTTAAAACGATCCTGATTCATGAATTATGAATTTCGGTCAGTGACTTTGGGTATTTTATTCATCTAAACTGAACAAACCGTACTCGAGTTAAACTCAAGTGATCTCCTTATTAAGTAGCTCTGAAACAGAGCCAAATTAAGCACATTAAACTTCGTATTAAGCACATTAAACCGAATTTACGAAGTTTATCTTTAAAGTGAAACATTTTACAACATTTACATAATTTTATGCATATTTGGGCGATTTTCGAAGTAGGCCTTATATGTAAGCTATGGTAAATTATGGACCGATCTTTATAAAATTATACAATAATTTATACTTATATATAACTTATTTACGTCTAATATTAACTTTATACTAGCATTCTTATGGGATTTATGCACTTTAAAGTGATTTTCGGAAGAGGGGTTTATATGGTAGCTATTGTAAATTTTGAACCGATCTTCATAAAATTTGGCACACAGATTCATACTTCTATAGAACTTATTTGCACCGAATTTCATTAAAATATTCATATTTTTCAGAAATTTTTGAGTGTTGAAACTGTATTTCGTTGGGACATTTGTATGGGGGCTAACCAATTTCAATAGGCTTCGTCCTTGTATCATAGAAGTCCCACGAGCCAAATTTCATTGAATTATCTCTCAAATTGCGGCCTATACTTTGTGCACAAATTTACATGGACAGCCAGGCAGCCAGCCAGACCACCTATGGTGGTGTAGGGTATAAAAAATTAACTGTTTATGGGTGAGAGGAATTATTTTAAATTTTTTTTGCATGAATTTTTATCCTAAAATCCAAATTTTATTTATTTCTGTCAAACATTAGATTTAATAAGCTTTCACTATTTTTCTAACACTATTTTTCTTTCAATGTAAAACTCGCGTGTCGATACACGACTGACAGGCGAAACGTCAACATTAATAAAATACTTCTTTTTGTAGAAAAATCACAACTATGTAAGTAAAACTTCAAATATACATGATTAAACTTAATTTAGTTACAAAAATTTATGAGATATAATTTTGCAAAAATAATTGAAAAGCATAAAAATAATTAGCTTAAAAAAAGTAATAAAAATAAGAAGAAAAAAATATTTATGGTAAAAAAGAAGAAAGTGGGTGTTGGAAAAAAATGGTAACACAAGAAAGTGTTACCAATTTCATTATAGACGAAAAATAAATAAACAAATCAAAGCGTCTAAATGAAAACGATTTCAAAAGATTTTCAAAACAAAAAAGCAAAGAAAATTATAAATATTATTAATGGTTGCGTAGAACAAACTGATTTATCTGCCGCTTTTTAAACTAATAAGAAAAGGAAAATATTGTACCTATAAAAAATGCAAAGATAATGAGCCAAATTAGCAGCCAAGCTTGAGATTCTGCTAAAAATAAAATCAGGAAAAAAAAACAACAAAATAAAAGAATTTCTTTGGGGTATTTTGTTAGATTTGCAAGATTGTGTAAAAGTTTTATTAAATGTTTTCTTTATTTTTTTCCTACCATGCTCTGAATAATCATTCAATAGTGTGCAGTCTAGTTTAAAATGTGTGTAGCCATAATATAAAGTTAAGCATCACCAGCAGCATTATCTAGGTCCATTTTGAATACAAAAAATAAAAAATAATGCAGATGTGCAATTAAAACAAACTAAAATGTATAAATTTCTCAGCCACGCTAAACCTGAAGATCAGTTGCATTTTGTTAAGAAATTGAAGTGGTTTGTTTTGTTTAAACAAATTTTTAATTAAAACACACGTTTTATAAAGAAATATAATATCAACTAATAGTAAAGAAACTTAGTCCCTTAGGACACTTTATAAGAAAAATAAAAAAACTAAGGATTATTTTATTTCGTCCTGTAAAAATGTGTAATAAATTGAAATTATTAAATCTATTAATAATAGTGGCTGTGTGTAGTGGTTCGACCTTGGCTGAATTTGATACAATTGCAAGCCATAGTGGGCGTGGCTTTTTAACCGATAACGGTTTAACACGCACTGTACATCACATACTAAATCAATGTTTAAGTAAAAATGATGTTGTCTGGTGTTTCAAAGTACAAGGAGCTAAATTGTTGGGTCGTGCCTTAAAATTCCAAAACATCAATATCATAGAGGGTGTGGCTTTGGTGAAGAAAAACGATAGTGAATTAAGATCAGGCCGTTCAAGTGTTATAGATCTAAAACTCAATAATAGAGATTTGGAAAATCTCTCAATGAAAAGTTTGGATTCTTTGCTAATGGAAAGATTTCTATCATTCATACGCTCACGACAACTGCAAGTGAATATGCCACGTTTATTAAATTTTGGCAAAACAAATAGTCAAGATTTATGGCAAAATATTATGGATTTCTTTAGCTTAAATAATGATACAAATGAAGAATCTGAGGGACGTAAGAAAAAGGATGATAAAAAATATTTGGGTCCCTTTATAGCAGCTGTTATGTTAAAGGCGGCAATTTTAAAAATGGCCTATCATTCAATAGCCATAGTGGCTGGAAAGGCTTTAATAGTGGGTAAAATTGCTTTGATCATTAGTGCTATAATTGGTTTGAAAAAATTGGTCTCAAGTGAGGGTGGTGAAAAGACCACCTACGAAATTGTAAAACATCCTCAGGTACAACAAAGTCATACATATTCTTCGAGTCATGCGGGTGATTATGAGGGACATGAAGGCGGTTCATCCTACCATCGCAGTATGGATGATGAAATGATGATGCAAGATAAGGCCTATAATGCTTGGGTGCCGTCCAGTGCGTAAATCTTAAGAAGAACTCTTAATTACACTCTATTAGTTAATGTTTTTAAAAGCAATTAGAGGAGAAGAGTAATATATTTTTTTTAATATTTATTTATTTTAAATTGTAAGAAAGACTATGTGGACTATAATTTATAAACCACGGAAATAATTGAAAGCTAAATAAAGGAGGCATCAAATTTAAGTACAGAAGTTATTGTAATATACAAAATATCACAATAAATTGCGGGAAGATGTTCATCATAGATTATCATAGATATGAAACTTCATTGTCAAAAATCTGAGACAAATGTCAATAAAACTAAGTCTAAACATGTGTTTAAAATGTCATTCTCATCTAGTACGTGTGAGTAATTTTTAATAGTTTTTTTTTTTCGGAGCTTCATATCTAAGTTAATCTGTGGTGCCCATTTTCCCAGGTATATATCTCTGGAGTGTTATATGGAGAGAGTAATATAGAGGCAAATAGTCCTTAACCTTACATACTACTAAGTTTTTATTAAAATGGTGAAAGTTTTTGTTTTTAAATCTCTACTTGCCGCCAATAAATTTGTTGATCTTTGTCTATATCAATAAAAACAATTTTATCATTCAATTCGTCTCGTATTATTCATACCAAAGATATAATGTTTTATTGTTATTAAACCAAAGTAAATAATTTAATTTTATTTTCTTCATACAATTTACTTACCAAAACGAATCATTAAACCATAAATAGCGTGTGTTGCATGCATCATCTTCTACGTTAGCATGATAAACCTAATCTAGTTTATTTTATTTTATTTATTAACTTATTTTATTTTTTTGTGTTTCTTAAGTTAAGTTATTAAAAAAAAAGAAATTGTTTTTCTTTTTTGTTTTTTTCTGTTTTAGTTTTTAAGAGCGAAAAAAAATTAAATATGTAAACATTATAATTAATTAAATAAAACCATCAAGTTTAATTTGTTTTCATTTATTTTATTTAAAATTTCACTTTATTCAATTTATTTTGTGTTTGATGTGGCGGCTTTTGATATTGATTTCTTCTTTTAAATTCATCATGATCGGCAACTTCATAATAAGTTAACGGTTCGGTAAATTTATGTTCATCGGCGGCTACTATTTCAAAATTATTATATTGATAAGGTGGCATACTGCGATGCCAACTTGAACCGTGTTCATGACTATGACTGCTACCTCCGCCACCTCCACCACCAGTAACAATAACATGATCGGTGCCTCCGCCGCTACCACTCGTTCCCTTTTTGAGACTGCCCTGAAATGTAGACACTCTTAGATGGGTTGTATTTTAGGGAGAAAATTTTAAAATGTATAAATGACCTGTTATCTATGGCTAAACTGAAAAATAAATAAATAAATACTAAAGTAACCAAGGAGTTATTCCATATCATAACGGACAAAAAATATACATTTTCGTATTTGCTATCTCCTAATTCAATGAAATTCACTACAGATATTTTTTACTGCAAGTGTTGCTCAGATCATAAGCTTTCAGATTGAAGACTCTTCCCAGTCCTAAAATATGACATTTTAGGAATTAAAAAACTGTAGAATTTTTTCTAAAAGTGTGCATATTTCATTGCTCATAGTTTGTATATACATACATACATGTACGATAACTAAATTTTGTATAAATCGTTTGAAGGTCGATATAAACTTTGAAACCAAAACTGGGCGTGGTCCGCTCATTTTATCGCCCACCTCCCATATAAGGTGAAATGTCAACGAAATTTTGTACAAATAGTTCAAGGTTCAATGAAAACTCGTAAACAAAAAATGGGCGTGGTCAACCACCTTACCGCCCACCTCCCATATAACGTAAATTTTGGAAAAGTTGATGGTGAGTGTATAGATTTGGCCAAGCCTAATATAACATTCTCGCTTGTTTATTTTAATTTTTTTTTTTACTAACTTTATATTTTTTGCCTAACAATTTGTTTCATAACTTTGAAACTATTGATCGCATCAAAAACAATTGTATACATCATTTAATGATATTGTAAAGCAAAATTTTTATAAATTTAGTTTGACAAAATCGGGAAAGTTGTTTTTGAGTTATGACAACATAAGTGGAGAAATGTCTCAAAAAACTAAAATTTTGTGAAAATGACCGAATTCGCTTAATTGTGAATAAATTCGAAAAGAATAAATAGATTTTTATGATCGATACCTCATTTTGTTGCTATTACATGTGGCTTTGTGATAAAGTAATAAAACTGAACAATTTTTGCTCTTTTCGTTTTTTTATGATTTTTTTTAAACAAAAAAAAAAAATTGCTATTTTCACGTAAAAAATATATTTTTTGCTGAATTTTTTTATTATAACTCCGAAACTACTGAGTTGATTGAATTGCAATATATACACGGATTAAAGGTTGTAAACATTTAAATTTTTCTAAGTTTATTTTAATAATGTCGGACTTACAATTTTTGAGTTATCATTAAGTATGGGGAAAAACGTCTAAAAAAATTTATAATTTTAGAAAAAATTTAAAAAAAACCTCTGCATAGAATTTAAAATTTGGACCATATTTGGACTACTGGAACTATAATACATCAAAATTGTAAAACGGTTTTTCAAGCCTTTAAAATTTTTTCGATTTTGTTGCCTTTTGTTATGTATCCCGTAAAGCTGCGAAGGAAGTGTAATGGCATATTATAAGACATGTGAACTTCGATTTTCTACGCATAGAATTACGAAAAAAACTTACAAGAGTTTACGGGAAACGAATTTCTAACATTGTATACACTATTTTAATTTATTTCGTGGACATTCCAGGTCGACAATGCCCTTATTCACATCGCAGGAGCGTAAAAACAAAGAATTCGAAGTCAAAATTTTACCACTTAAGAGTGGTCATCATACTCTCTCGACCTTAATATGATACAAAATGTTTCGAAATTGCTGTCACGTAATGTTTATGAGTCGGACAGATAATACGAGCACAAAAATTCATTATCTGAAGAGATTAAAAGAAGTTGGAGCAAACATTCTTTGTTACAAGCTGAAAATCTTTATAAGTCCCTTACAAATATAATTTTTAGGATAAATTATTAATATTTTCCGAATAATATAATAAAACAAAAGAAAAAAACCCATATTCATCAAAACATCTTGTTGTTTTATTGAATAAATAATGTTGAACCTATTCAGATGAAACAAAAAAATTACCTAAAAAATCCTGTTGTTGGAAAAAAAATCGTAATTAGTTATTACTTAAATTTATTTTGCTTGTAGATATCCCAGAAATGAGGACTTTAAAATTTGTTATGAAAAAAAAAAATATTAATATTCATTATTATTTTAAAAATAACAATGTAACGAAAATCTTGAACCTATTCTGTTGAAAAGCAGTGTACCTTTGCATTGCAAAACTATATATATTTTTTTGTTAATATAAAAAGATATTGACTTCAAAATAATGTGGATAAAATTATTTTATTTAAAAGTCAGAATAGATGATATAAAAATCAAAGCTGAATATCTCTATTTTATAAACGAGCCAAAATTCAAATTAGATACTCTTATGGTTTAGGAGTTATGAAGCAAAGTATGGTAAAAAAATTTTTTTTTGGGTTTAAAATTTAAAATATTTACAAAAACTAATTTAAAATTTTGTTTTATTTTTTTTTTATGAGCTGATATTAAAATAAAATTTATTTACATAATTGTTACATAACTTCTAAACTAGAGGAGTTTCCCACATGAAATTTTGCATTTTTGGAAATATAATGGTTTTGTTTTTATAATTCTAATTTGAACCTTTGAACTTTCGAATTAATTAACTTACTACATATACTATAATTTTGAAGGCAATATTTTTATTTTTAATGATACTAAAATTAAAATTTTAGTGTTTATAGTTCAGAAAATATAAGTAATTAGGTTTTATTTTGGTCCATAACTTCTAAACTAATTGAGTCTCCAACTTGAAATTTTACGTTAATACTATATATATTTAATTTTCAGAATTTTAATAATAACGTTTTTTGATTTTTATATATTTAACTTTTAATGTAAAATAACATCTTTGTCTAATACGAAACTAAAGCCAGAGATCTACCATGCATAGTTTATAAGTTATTAGCAATTAAATATGTAAACCTTTGTAAAGTTTTTAGCTTTTTTTGTTCTTCAAAGCGTCGTATTTTTGGACCGGAAAAAAACATGAGTGTAAAATTTTTTGATTTGAGAAACACATTTGTATTGAATTTCATTAACATTGCACAGTGGTCCCAAATGTGCAAATTTTGCGGAAGGAGGTAAAGTTTCAGTTAGTTTTCAAACGATTGCGTAAAGTATTTGTGCAAGTATTTGGTATCGTTGGAAAGCTTATTACTTGAAAAATAATAATATTTAAATAATAAAGTATTCCAACTAAGTTTTTTCCTTAAATTGGTCAAAAAGTGAAAAATTTTTGTATTTAGTGTTATTTTTCAAAAAAAAAAAAATAATAATAATATTTGAATTTATATAAAATCTCCATTTTTTTACTCCAAAATACCCAAAATTCCTGTTCGGGGAAAACTTACTTCAAAAATTTACTTTTTCCAGTAAAATGGTCACCCTGTCGTTATAAGAGGCGTGTCTTATTCAAAATTTTTTGTGTGTTTAACCAATATGGTAACTTTCTGCGGTATTTTTATTTTAATATTAGCTTTGACATTTTTGTGCTCCACAAAAAACTAAAATTAACGAAATTCTGATAGGGCTAGCTGGGAGACTGTTACCTTAACTGTCCTCGGATTTGTTTTACATGCATTTATATTAAGCATTCTTTTAGAAACATGAAAAAAAATTATGGTCCAGAGGAAAATAATGGATTTTAAAGTGAAAGAATGTTACCACCTTTTTGAAAAAAATCACAAAAAATCAAAATTTTTTTCAAATTTTCTAATTCGTTGCACAAGAATTGTTTAGAATTTTTGTTTACAGAATCCAGGGAATATTTTAGAAAAATTTTAGGGCACAAATTGCGCCCGCCAAATTAAAAAAACTAAAAAAAAACATGTCGAAAAATGGGTCAAAATTTTACTTTGGTCCAAAAATCTCTAAAAGTAAAAGAGATAACCCACACATGTAAGCGTATTTTTTGTAGAGAATTACAAGGACTATCTGTGTGCAAATCATAAATGGAATTTTGGCGATTTTTAAAATATTTTCATACCCGAGGTGACAAACTTTGAAGGTCCACCCCTCGTCCTCCAGACCCGCTACGAACCTCCTCCATATCAATTGCCATACACCTCAGGATTACCCATGTGAAATTTCATTCAAATACATCCAGCAGTTCTAAAGTTACAGAATTATTTCCAAAAAATTCCGTTTTGGAACTACTGTGCCTTGGAGATGTAAAATCGGATTGCTGTCCGTTTTAACATGGATCACTCCAAGATAATAGTTTAAATTTTTTATATTTGTTTTTCTTTTCTTGCTTTAATAACTTAAAGATTAACAAAAAAATGTCAACAAACTCCACAATAAAAGTATTGTTTGAAATTATTTTGCCTGTACAGCAGGAAAATAGACCCTTGTAACATAAGAGCAAAATATTGTTAAAACTCAATTACAACCATATGTCTTAATCTGATAATATAAAACACTTAATCATTTTGTATATAACAAAAATAGCCAAAAAAAAAAACAAAAAACAAAAAACATTTCCTTCACGTAATAAATGGCATTAAAATGTTATTTTCTCAAAAATCCCCCTCAACAAATCCACAATGAAATATGTTTTTTTTTTTGTTACAATCTTAAACTAATGATGTTCTATTAACAACTCAATTGAAAACTACTCACCAATACAGATATAAGTAAAGCCACTTTAGCCATAACAAATGCAGCTCCTGCTATTAGTATTACTTTGCCCAGAAACATTTGTGCAACCATTGCTAGCATCGCCATACCTCCCATCATAGCCATGTTCTTGTCTTTGTCCTTTTTCTTGCGACCTTTGGGTGATTTTATATTAAACAACGAATAATAGATTTTATTTTTTTTATGTTTGTTTTTAAATTTTTTTTTATATTTATTTTTATATTTTTGTTTATGTTTATTTTTCGTATGTTTGTTTTTATTTTTAATCAGATTAGTTGGCGAGGGCAGGGCCGTTAGAGCAAAATCGAGAGGAGAAGAATAAGAGGGTTTGATTTTTTTAAAAGGTTTTTTTCGACCTGATTTTATTTTTGAAATTTTATCATCTACAAGACCATTCAATTTACGTAGCGTACCTTCTTCCTGTTCCAGTTGTTCAGCATCTTCACTCTCCTTATCATGGGCATCCGTATTGAAATCATCTAAAGCTGTGGATATACTGCGCTTATTGAACAATAAATTGTTGACTGATGAGGGTAATTGTAATTTTAATGAACGTGTTTGAGCCAATTGTAAAATTTTCAATGCTAATGTATCACTTAAAGAATGTTTGTCGAAGCGTCCATTTGTTACATTAGCAAATTTGTCAATGTTTTCTTTGTTGTAGGATGGATTTTTTTCTATAAATAAAAAATCACTTAATTGCCATGTTTCATTATTTTGTATGGCTTTGTCTAATGTTTTAAATATTTCATTTTCTAAACAATTTATTAGCTCATTCTTGCCAAAACATTGAGCTATCGATTGACCCATTTGTCGAGCGTTCAAAGTATTTTCTCTTGTACTTATTATGGCAACACTTAAACTAAAATTTAGTGTGAAAATCACAAAAAGTTTTAAGATTATTTTTAACATTTTAATACAATTAATTAATTGTAGCACTTAAATCCTTATTTATGGCTTAATATAGTTTATTTTATTTTAATCTTTTATTAAATTGTTTTTTTTTTTTTTTTTTTTAAATAATCCGTTTATTATGGTATTTTTATTTCTTTTACATCTAAACTCTGTTAATATTAAAATAATACTAAACTAATTTTTGAGTTATTAACCATAATTTATATGCAAAATGTTTTTGTTTAATTATTTCTAAAAATAGTATTTACTTTATGAATATTTAATTGGAGGGGGAAATATAAAAGTGTTCATTTTCACTCTGACGAAAGTCATTGAAACGAAAGAACTTCTTTCGATACAATGTGTAATTAAGTTGCTTGTCAAACCTTTACGTTTCTATTTATCTATAAACATTTAATCTTAGAAAATATTACCCAGCTAACATTTTTTAAGCATAGCATAAAAAAAAGAATTCTAGTAGTAAGAAAATAAGTTATTGTTATTTGATGGTATTAATATTATTTTATTTTATACATGGAAATTTAATTGTTAGTCGGAAGAAGTTTTACTTTTTAATGTGTGGAATAGATTCTACATATGGAAAAGATTAAAATAGAAGAACTTTAAAAAATTATTTTATTTAAATGTAATAGTTTCTTAGTAGCTTTTATTTATATATTTATACATCATCAAACCGTTCGTATAGTGTGTAACTAGCACTTTCATTAGATAGATTGTATATTAAATTAATCAATATATTTGATTGTGTTGTATTCATTTTATTTTTTTAAGTTTTTATAAGACAAATAACAAAAAATAGTCAAGAGTCGAAAAAATTGAAAATAGTCGGAAAAAATAGTAAATGATCGAAAAGTCGCAACAAGTCGAAAAGTCGACTATTCCAAAATTAAAAAAGGCGAAAAGTTGAAAAATCGATTATTTAAAAATTAAAAAAAGTAGAAAAATTAAAAAGTCGACTTTTTGCTCCAATTATAAAACCCTATTCCACATGCGGATAGTTCGACCAAAGAAAGAATTTTTGTTTAGGTTTATTTTATATATTAATTTTTTATTTTTCGAAAATTCCTCAACAATACAAATTATTTCGATCGGATGCGTTACATTAAGAAAAACCGCTTATTCTCTCTTTCATGATTTTACGAATGTTATATCATTAGGAAGCTTATAATGTTTATATCTTATGCTTAACTTAGTAAAGTTATTTTATAGTCATAAAGTATGAATTTGTCATAAATCTTTTTTATCCCGTTTTTTTTTTTTTTTTTTTTAAGCAATAAACAGGATATATAGAGAATATTTTCCTGCATTTCGAATGTGTGGTTTTGTGGACAAAAGATAATATCTCAAAAATACAGTGTTCTTTGGGTACCAGAAATCGTGGTGTTATTACAATTAATTTTTTCTGCGTGAAATTGAGACCTGTAGTGATGCAGTTTCTGTCTTCATATGGGATATAGTCAATCATCCAGGTTCTTCAAGGTCTGCTTTCTTTAAGCTTTTCACAGAGCATCCTTGTCCTTTCAGAAGACGATTGGAATCATTATAGCAGTTTACTAGTATCAATTTGATTACAACATGAATAATTAAAATTTACTTTCACTAAAAATAATCCTGCGGAGATAAATTCTACCCTAGTTCTTAGAATTGTGCATTAAGACAATTCTAATAACCAGGGCAACAAAAAATATGCAAAATAATATTAATTCCTAAGCTTCCAATACAATCTAATAAAATAACAAGAGCGAATGTTATATTCGGCTCGGTCGAATCTATATACCCACCATCAATTTTTTTTTTCAATTTTTTTTTTTTTATATGGAAGATGGGCAGTAAAGTGGGCGGACCATGCCCATTTTTTGTTTCCGAGTTTACATTTGTCCTTAAACTATTTGTACAAAATTTCGTTCACCTTACATGGGAGGTGGGCGGTAAAGTGGGCGAACCACGCCCATTTTTGGTATCCAAGCTTATATCGACTCTCAAACTATTTACACAAAATTTCGATGACATACATGCTTTTGTTTAATAGATGTCAGCCAAAAAGTATGAAACGGACACCCTTTTTCTCTAGTTTTTAGGCCATAATTTTTTTATTTACTAACCTATTTTGCCCATTTTTAATACCAAACGAACCTTATATAAGATATAATATTTGGGCCAAATTTCGAACAAAATCAATATACCCCCCATCTTTTTGATGGTGGGTATAAAAAAAATAAAAAGATGGGGGGTATATTGATTTTGTCATTCCGTGTGTAACATGTCGAAATCATTTAAGACCTTATAAAGTATATATTTTCTAGGTCCTGGTTAGGTTCTAAGTCGATCTAGCTGTGTAAGTCCGTCTGTCTGTCTGTTGAAAGCAGGATAGGGCTCGAACGGGAAAACCTAGGGGAACGAGATTTGTCTCAAATATTTATCTTATATAAGATTTGTTTGGTATTGAAAATGAGCAAAATCGGTTGATAAACAAAAAAAAAAAAAAAAAGTGATGGGCCAAATACTAGAAATACAGGGTGATCGTTTCGTAGTTTTCTGTTGATATCTCTTAAACAAAAGCATGTACGACAACGAAATTTTGTACAGATAATTTGAAATATAGTGCCATCTTCTGAGATAAATACTCCTAAAGCTATTGAGTGCAATCCAACTAAATACTTCCGCTCTAAGTTTAGTTGGTTTCGACTAAAATACGTTGAGATAAATGTTTCAACACTTACTGGCTAATGACTGACAGGAATATGTATATGAAATCTTCAGATCTCAATCAGCTTTATATCTAGGATAGAATAAGCTACGTAAGCTCTTAAAAACAATCCAACTAGGTAAATGCTTCGCCTCTCTAGAATTGTATTGGCAAATATAGCAACTACATAAAAGTCGACAACGTAAATTCTTCGTCTTTCTTTTGAAGCTGATTTTCCATTGATGGCGACGAGGGTATTTAAAGTAGTATACTAGAGTAAATATTGATTTCTGAATTGGGCTGGAATACGTCCGGCATCAAATTTAAATATGTGATCTCTATTTTTATACTACTATAAGTAGTAAAAATAACTGCTGATCAAATATTACTTACTGGAATGTACTTTCAGTCCATATCTTTCCAGCCGGTTATAACATCGAACAATTCAAATTAAACTTGATCAAACACTACTCTCTCTCTATCCTCCTCCTAACACCTATATTTCCTAATATCAACACAATGCACTGCATTCATATGGATATCACCTGAGTGTTGGTTATATAAAAAAAACAAAAAAACATTTTGTATTGTCCTTTGTTATACCTTCTAATGCAGCAAATCCCTGTACGATTGTTTATTTCGCACTAAAATTATATAATTTACAAACACATACGTTTTTATTTAAATTATAAAGATAAATTAATAAACTAAGTATATACTTGCTTCAGAAATTGCTCGAAATAGATAAATGAGTTGTACAACTCAATTGGGACGACTAAAATTTTAGGAAAAGTTAATTTATTAACTTCATATTTAAAATTGCTCCAACTTTCCAAGAACCCACTCTAAAATTAATATTTTTGTATTAAAATTCTTGAAATATATATTTTGGCCGATTCTAAACTAATTATATCATAATTTAAATTTTATATATGTTAAACTTTAAAACAATTGACAAATTCAAGTAGTTTCTGGAAATACTCCGGTAAGAAAGGCAGCAAGTAGTAACAGCTGAATTTAATATACTTCACCTTTGAAACCTATTGAACAAAATATTTGGTCCATAAAAAAGGTTAAGCATTTTTCTGACTACAAAAGTAACCAAATTTTTTATAGTTCTTTAATGTACCAAAAAGATAATTTTCAAAAAAATTTAAACATATTATTTGGAATATATTCAGAATTTTCGGAAATTAAAAAAAAAAATATATATATATAGTAATGTATATTGAGGAAATTATTTGAGAATACCTAATAGAAGTCAAGCCAAAAAATCAAAATTACCAAATTGAAGCGCAAATACAAAGGTTTTCAAATCAGAATTAAATTTTAGACTTTTCCTCTACAACTCCCTCCAAACATATAAATTCGATCCGTCTAGTTGTTTAGGAGATACAGATTTATAGCCAAAATTTTTATGATCGAACCGCTGTGTGACGATAACGTGTAAATTTCTTTACTTTATTCGCAATGGGTTAAAAGTTTTATATTTTTGGTTCACTGGGTTATTGTTCTACTACCAAAAAATAAAAAAAATATGCATCGTTTAACATCAAATCATTGATATTTTATTTAGCTTTCATTGTGGTTTTTCTTTTATATAATTTCTTAAAATATTTTAAGTCTTGTCAAAGACACCTGTTTAAATGTTCCTAATACAAAGTACATTGTTCCCACCCCCTTTATTTTAATTATTTTTTTTCATAAAACCAAAAAAAGAGATGCGTAAATTGGGGTGGGTTATTGAACCTTGAAAACGTTTTGTTTGTACTTAATTACTGGTATGTACTGATTGTCATACTTGCTTCGAGTTTGTTGTCTTTTCCTGTCTTAACTTTTTTTGTTTAACTTTTTGAAACTTTAAGCAAAAACAAATTTCACTTTCATCTTTAAGTTAAACTTTTTTTCCATCCGCTTATCTTTAATTTTCTTGGGGTTGTAGTGGTAACAGTGAATCTGTCTTACTACCGCTTCAAAGTGTTATGGAAGTAATTTAAGTTGTCAAAAGAATATATTTTTTGTTGTAGTTATAATATACTTTATGTTAAGCCCAAAGCTTATTGGTTTTAGGCATGAAACAATGCCAGTAAAAAACATAAAATCGCATCAAGAAAAATAAAAAAATAAAAAATTATATAATTTTTATAACAACTTAAAATGATGCCCTTACGCAATATTTGTAAGAAAAACAAAAAAACATAAACAGCTATAAATTTGGCCAATAATGAGAAAGAATTAAAACAAAAAATATTTTTTTTTTCTACTTGTATAAGTTTAATTGACTTGAGGTATTAAGACTTTGAAAGGAAAATCGTGTTTAGATAAAAGAATTACATTCAGGTATTTTGCTTTTGTTTGTTTTTTTTATTAATGCCATCAGAATTATTAAATAATATATCCTTTTTTTGATTTACATTATCTTTAAACCTAAGATCAAAAATAAAAATCATTACGCATTAATTTAAACTACATATATTTAATTTATTTCTAAAATACAAATTATGAAATTATTCTAAACTCTTAAATTAACTACTTTCCAACCCGAATTATCGCTTGTTTTAAAGCGATGACTAGGTGAAACTTTTATAACACCGGCCACTTCCTCTTCATCTTCACTATAAGCCGAAGAACCCAATTTACCGTTAGCGTGACGCACCTTACCACTACGATCTTGCATTAAAACCTGTTTCTCATAATCATAGAAATGATCTGAGACAGGAGTGGCTAAAACAGTAGCTGCTGTTGAACGTACCGTATTTTCTCTTGTCTTTTCAAAAACCACTTTGCGATCTTGTCTCTTATACGGTGAATTATGTTGTAATTCATCTTGATCATATTGAGAGTAGACAGTATTTTTACCAGGATATAAACCTAAATTACCACTAAAATGTCCTCCTCCGAAAGCATGTCCATGAGGATGGTGAGGTAATGGTGGTGGTATACCACCTCCAAAACCATGTCCACTAAGAAAACCTCCCAGGCCACCAAATGTACCCAAAGCACCAGCAACACCTCCCACGCCTAAAATACTGCTAATATAAATTACTAACTTGGCGATGAATAAAGACTTTTTCAATAGCAGACAAATGACAGTGAAAAGTATGGGCACCAGTGCCACCAAGTTGAATTTGAGACCAAGCAGAAATGGTAAAATATATTGTTTGGTTAAGATACGTGCTGCAAGAAATTATAAAAAGGTTAATGTCTAAGCTTAAGCTTGGCTTTTAAGAAAAATGTCTTGGATAAAGCCAATTACCTGTTGATGCTTCTTCATAGTTAAAGTTTCTTTCGTCGACGGTGGGATCTAACATAAATTGTGCCACACTATTTGAATCTGCTGATGGTCCAATTTTGAACATTAAACCGGGGTATATGGCATCCATGTGAAACTCAAGAGAACGTTGACTGAAAACGGCACCAGCATTTTCCAAAATGCTTCTAAAAAATAAAAAAATTGTTACATTACCAATTAATTTGAAAACTACAGTAACTAAAAATGTTTTAAAAAGCTTGTTGTTGTTTAGAAGAAACAACACCAGCAACAATTATAACTGATGTATGAAAAATAAAAAAAATATTAAAAGAGTTACAAGAATGCTCGCAAAATATAAATTAACAAAAATCCAGTCCCCTTTTCCATAAATATCGATTTTAGGTCAGAAATATTAGTGATCACAAATGAAGGCCTCTTTATCCATTTGGAGGCTTATTTACCGAGATATTTAGGATTTAAGATTTTTATGATTTTCATACAAAATCTTGAGTTTTGTTTAGAAGTATTAGTGATCTCAAATGAAGGCCCTTTTTCCATTTGGAGGCTTATTTACCGAGATATTTAAGATTTAAAATTTTTATGGTTTTCATACAAAATTTTGAATTTAGGTCAGAAATATTAGTGATCACAAATGAAGGCCCTTTTTCCATTTGGAGATTTATTTACCGAGATATTTAAGATTTAAAATCTTGTATGATTTTCATACAAAATTTTGATTTTTGGTCAGAAATATTAGTGATCACAAATGAAGGCCCTTTTTCCATTTGGAGGCTTATTTACCGAGATATTTAAGATTTATAATTGTTTATGATTTTCATACAAAATCCTGATTTTTGGTTTGAAGTATTAGTGATCCTAAATGAAGGCCCTTTTTCCATTTGGATGCTTATTTACCGAGATATTTAAAATTTAAAATTGCTTACGATTTTCATCCAAAATCATAATTTTTGGCCAGAAATATTAGTGATCACAAATGAAGGCCCTTTTTCTATTTGGAGGCGTATTTACCGAGATATTTAAAATTAAATATTGCTTACGATGTTCATTCAAAATCTTAATTTTTGGCCAGAAATATTAGTGACCACAAATGAAGGCCCTTTTTCCATTTAGAGGCTTATTTACCAAGATATTTAAGATTTAAAATTTTTATGATTTTCATACAAAATTTTGATTTTTGGTCAGAAATATTAGTGATCACAAATGAAGGCCCTTTTTCCATTTGGAGGCTTATTTACCAAGATATTTAAGATTTAAAATTTTTATGAATTTCATAGAAAATCTTGAGTTTTGGTTAGAAATATTAGTGATCACAAATTAAGGCCCTTTTTCCATTTGGTTAGAGGTATTAGTGATCACAAATGAAGGCCTTTTTTCCATTTGGAGGCTTATTTACCGAGATATTTAAGATTTATTTGATTTTTGGTCAAAAATATTAGTGAACACAAATAAAGCTCTTCTTCCATTTTGACTCTTATTTACGGAGATAATAAAGAATAAAAAATTTTATGATTTAAGGTCTGTTCCACGATGTCGTTCGAAAAGTTCGTTCGACAAAATGTATGGGAAACATAACAAAATTTAAAATGTATTTGTTGTTTTTCATATACATCGTGGGACAGGCCGTTAATGCGTCATATTGATTTTTGGTCACAAAAATTAATTATCACTAATCACGTTCCTTTTTGATTTTGAGTTTTATTTACCGAGATATTAACGATTTAAAATTTGCATGTAAAGTTCCAATCTTTCATTAATGTACCACATCACATAATTGAGTAGTCATTTTTCAAATCACTACTTTTCAAAGGATTGAATCCTTTTACCACATTACACGCACAGCTTTTGTTTGCGCTTACCTAAAATCCACCGGATCAGTATCCAAAAAATTCACCAATGACCTGGATGCCACCTTATCATCACGCGAAGCAATTATACTTTCAGCTAATGTATAATTATCCCTTTCATCAAAACGTTGCAAAAAACTAATGGCAGTACGACCAACGCACTCCCTTAAGTTAGGATGTGTTGCTTTTCGTAAACAATAATGAAATTCATTAACTTTATCTCCGCTTTCAGTGGTTATGGCCAAATTTATATCAAATATTTGCAATAGAAATAAAACCGTTGATGTATAATGAAATTTAAACATTTTTCCGTTAAAATGTGTCATTTGAACTAAATGAAGATTTTGTAAAAACTAAAACAGTTTTCAACAAAAATACACTAATTTATACTAATGCCTCTGCAAAAGAAGATAAAAGTAAAATACTAAACTAAACAAAAACATATTAACTGAACTGAAATAAAATAATAGCATAAAAGTTTACATCATTACCGTTAAATGTAAAACATTTTTAAAATTATGTTAGTATGTGAGGGTGTGTGTGTATAATGTATGTGTGTGACTTTTTTGACCAAAAATCATTAGAGTGCGTAATTTGCAGCACAAACAAAAGCCGGCTAAAAATGGCAAGTGCTGGGTTTTAAAGTCAACAAAAAACAATATAACTGAAAAAAATAAAACCACTATAGCAGGTGCCCTATAACATTTGAAAATTTTTATTACAGTTTTTAGAAAATGGACTATGTACTACAACTTATACATGACAAGTTATGGTTGCTAAAAGAAATGATATCAGTCAAACTGGTGCTCAAATTAAACTTTATAAATTTTTAAGGTATATCAATGCTTGTCAGAGAATATTTCTTTTCTTCAATTTGATGTTAAATTTGCGATTTCACTTATAAACACTCATAAATTAATTTTAAATATTAATTTTTAATGAAATAAAATGTTGTGTGTGTCTCTAATTTACTAAGCCAAGCTGAATGAGAAAAGAAGATATAGTCGGTCAAGCCCGACCATATGATAACCTACACCATTGTGTACCTCAAAATTCGGGGAGGGGTCTTTAATTAGACTTGGGCCAATTGTGGGCCGATACTCATATTAAGTGTAAAATAAAACATACAAATACAGAATATTACATCGATACTAGCACTTACATGAATTTATTCACTTTTGAGTGAGAAAAAGGGCCATATATGGGAGCAATGATCAATTATAGACCGATCTTCCTGAAATTCGGCATACTGATTTAGACTAATATGGAACTTCTATGTGCCAAAATTCATTAACATATTGCTGTATTTTAGGGATTTATGATCGTTAAACCCTTTTCCGGGAGCATATTTGTATGTGGGCATTAAACAGTGGAGAAGAATCGAAATAAATATGTAACTTCTAATCGGCTGGTTCAAAATAGGGTACTAGTGTCATGGAAAATGTTTAACCACTAGCGAATTTTTGTTTCTTATCCGATTTCCAAGACTTTTATCACCTTAAAGTTCTTGTTAAATCATTTAGAAAACTTTCTTGTGTGTACTACTTATCTATATATATAAAAGAGTAACGTGACTGACTGACTGATTCATCATCCCACAGCCCAAACGGCTGAAGCTAGAGAGACGAATTTTGGAAATTCGAATGTTTAGGGGGTAAAAAAGGGTAAAATCGGTAACTTTATATCGCCCAAACTAATAAAGATACAAAAAAAGTTGAATAGTTATCATTATTCATTTAAAAAATAATTGGACAGGTGTCTGGTACTTTTTTGAAAATCGGCCGTTTTAGGGAGAAAACGGGTAAAAACTGTATTTTGGTACTTTTTTGGCACCATATGTATCTTTGAAAGCAATCAACATACAGATAAAATTTATGTCGTATTCATAACTTATCAAAAAATGAGAAACACAAATTTGGTACCTTTTCGAAATTCAAACGTTTAAGGGGTAAAAATCGTACCTATTTTTGGTACTTTTTTCATAAAACATTTTTTTATATTTATTGAAATATTCATATGAGTATTTTTGTATGGGATATCACTACAATTTAGAAATTTATTGAAATATAATTTTTAATACTTAGGTGGGGGGAAAAAAAGTACCAAAAAAAGGGGTAAAGGCGGGAAATTACATTTTATTCAAACTTAATAATGAATTTTCAATTACATTAAACATAGAAACATGAAATTAAGAAAATGTAGATAGGAATTCACAAGAGTGGAATTTGTGGTACTTAAAGACACGTGGTCCTGTGGGTAAAAATTCAAGAGGATGGACTTTGTGGTACTTTTTTCTACTTCTATTGGTACTTTTTTTCATTTTCTGTAATATTTAACCTAGAAACATGAAAATAAATACGCATGACCCGATGTTGGAAAGAATTCACAAGGGGGGACTTTGTGGTACTTTTTGGTTCTTCTAATGGTACTTTTTGAATTTTCTATAATTCTGAATCTAGAAACATGAAATTAAAAATATGTGGTCGTAAATGAATGAGAATCCATAAGAAGGGACTTTGTGGTATCTTTTTTCGTTCCTCTAATAGTACTTCATGAATGTTCTGCAGTTTTCATCCTTAGAAACATAAAATTGAAAATGTAAGGTCTTACGTGAATCAGAAACCTTTAAATGGATTTTGTGGTCCTTTTTCTTTAATCTAATATACTTTTTTGTAATTCTGATATTTATTTTTCATTATTCTAAGATTATAAACCTGAAATTTAAGAGATATTGTTATTTATGGATGACATAACACCATTATTAAAAATGTTCTCAAGGAAGTTAAGAATCTTAGTTTAAATTTATTATATAGTATAGTTTATAAAAAATTTCCGCTGACGAAGTAGCGGGTTTACAGCTCGTCTTATATATTTTTCGAGTTATATACATTTAAAATTTCAAAAATCTAAATTTTACAAGATCTTGATTAAGATTTTTCCATATATAGCCAAATATTTTCAACCGATTTTATTATATTTTACGTAGTACTATCGAACAAAGAAAATTTTGTGTCGTTATCTTTATTGAGTCAAAAGTTAAGAAATTTTGAATTGAAAAGTTTGCAAAAATTAACAAACAGACAAACGGACAGATGGATGGACATTAGAATTCTTACAAAAAAAAAAAATCTTAAAATTCGAAAAATATTTTTTTCCACTTCTCAGTTAATATAGAAACCAAATGAAAGCATTAAAATTTTGATATCACCTTTCCCTGAATTAAGTGGCATTTTCGACCCATTTAACTGAAATGTATAGACGGACGGATATTTAAATGCAGCCGAAAAATATTTTAGAATTCTAAAAATGCATTTTTTTACTAACTAATAAATAGAAAAAATAGAACGTAGTCATCGAAATTTGGATATCACCTTTTCCTGAATTAAGCGTAATTTTCGTCCCAATTAACCCAAATGTATAGACGGACGAACATTACCACTCAGCCAAAAAACATCTTACAATTCTAAAAATGTATGTTTTTACTTTCTAATAAATAGGAAAATTAAACGTGATCATTAAAGTGTTGAACCACCCTTCTCTTAATTATGCATAATTTTCGACGCATTTAATGTATAGACAGACGGACAGACATTACCGTTCTGCTAAAAAAAAAATCTTAAAATTCTAAAACTGATTTTTTTTTTGTTTTAACTAATAATTAATAAAAAATAAAACGTGATCATTAAAATATTGGTATTACCTATCGCTGAATTAATCGCCATTTTCTAGCCCTTTTACCCCAATGTGAGACGGTCAGACGGACAGATGGACGGACTTTGTTAAATCGACTGATTCTAAGCCGATTGGTATAAATTCAGGTGGATCTTAGACCAATATTTTTGGATGTTACAAGCATCAGCACAAACGCATAATACCCTCCCCAACCATAGTAGTGTAGAGTATAAAAATAATTTCAACATTTAATATAAGAAAATGCTTGTATTAAAGAATGACCAATAGTAATTTCTGTTTTGACTAGTCTCAGCCCTTTATATTTATACTAGCAATATATAATTCCATTGCCATGGTCAGTGCACACATTTAAAAGTTTTTTTTTTTTTTTTTTTTTTGCTTAAATTTTCTTTGTTATTTATCTTATAAATTCACACATTGTTATTTAATAATTTTTTCCACAAAATATCTTACATCAAATTTTGCTCTTTTTTTCGCATATTATATAATTTTCTTACAAAATTTGCGTATTTTATTTTAACTGCAACTTGTCCATTTAGCTTTTAACCCACTAAAAATTGCACTTAAATATTTTCTTCTTTTAATTATATTTCTTGATAAAATTTCTTTTTCATCTTGCTCAACCAAGTGTAAAACTTTTCAACAAAATAGTAGTCAGTCTGTGAATCATTTGTAATTCTTGAATATTATAATTGCACGTACTTAAACTAAATTGTAATAAGTTCACAATAATATGTAGCAGGAAATTACCAAAAATTAACCTTTCATAAAAATAATTATAATATTCGCTGGTAAAGACAACTAACCATTAAGTTAATTCTCTTTAATTTAAATTGTGGGAAAACGTATTAATAAACAAAAAAAAAAAAAAAACAACAAAATATAAAGTGTGACAAGGTGTCAATTGAACTTTCTTTTCATTTGAAACAAAATTACTTTAAAATGAAGTAGGCGTAAACATTTAAATGTTTGAGGTACTTTTAGTACATATAATTTTAATTTGAAACATCTATTTAGGCATTTGTCTCTGTTAATTAAACAAAAATAAAAAATTCGTTAAGGTAAAAGTAATGGAATTTTGACATTTAAGTGCTAATCTATAAATATATTTTAGGTGATGTTTTATCCACGCCTCCATAAAATTGTGATATACAATTTTTACTGCGTACATAATTAAGTTTATTTATAAAATAAATAACTTGTAAAGATAACTTTAAAGTTATTAGAAAACCAATGACAAAAAGGAGAAAATTTCCTTGAGATACTTTGACCTTTGTTTTTTTTTTTTTACGTTGGTTTCCTGTGTTTTCTGTTATCGTGATAATCATATCACACACACGCAGAGAAAAAACATGGTTACAGCATGATCACCACAACTATTCAATGATTATATTGCCGTTTTTCATTGATTTAAATATACTGTGTTCATGATAGCAACGTTTATGATTCTGTTTAATCATTTAATGATTACCCACAATTAAAATTTTAATATGGTTCACTGAATTATAATATGTATTTAAATATGTTTATATGAAATCATATTTATGAATAAATCCAATCATTTAGTCAATTCTACAACAATTTAGTTAATTACATAACCATTCATTTCATTTTACAAATTTGGTTAATTCTACAACCATTAAGCCATTAACTTTTAATGCATTTGAATACACATTTTTGTGTATCAGTCCAGTAGTTATAATTCTCATTTAGTTTATATATGAACAAATATAAATTGACAAGTTTTGTTTTTATTCAGTATGATGAATGTCGTGGTACAAATGAATATAAATATGAAAATATGGGATCATATATATGATAAAATGGGATTATATATATGATGAAATTAGTTCATATATATAATAAAATGGAATTATATATATGATAACATGGGATTATATATATGATAAAATGGAATTATATATATGATGAAATTAGTTTATATATATGATAACATGGAATTATTAAATGATAAAAGCGTGATGAAATTGAAAGCAATACTTAAGAAAAGGTTATAAAACTTACTAAAAGTTATTAATAATGTTATGAACCTTACTAAAAAATTATAAATTGGAATCATAATAATGATTACGTACAAATATACTTATTGTAACCTGGAATCATATATTACAATCATAGTATGTTGCTCTTAGTTTATGGTCACAGGAACCATATTTTTTCTTTGCGTGCAGTGGTTCCAAAACGCTTTTTTGTTCTGGGCTTTTTCATTTTTTTAATGTTTTCAAAAGAAATTTTAATGCAAATGCGTGTAAAGTAAATCCAGAGGAGCTTGGGGCAAAGGTCTGCCCACGAGCCCTATCCAAATTTTGTCAATTTTGGAATTTATCGTTTTCTTTTTTTGTTATGTTCTCAAATCGCAAAGCTAAGATCGACTTAAAATTATTTTACTTTTTTAGCCCTATATGTAAGTTATACACCCAAAAAGTATTTTCTGACGCAGGCCCCTTATAACGACAGGGTGACCATTTCAATGAAAAAGTCCATTTTTGAAGAAAGCTTTCTACGAACTGGAATTTTGGGTATTTTGGAGTAAGAAAATGGGAATCTATTTATCTTTTTTTTTAAGGACAACATTTTTTATATTGTACTTAAATTTCGCAATGATAGATTTTATTTATGTTCAAATATTATTATTTATTTTTTTTTTTTTGAAAAATAAAACTAAATACAAAAATTTTTCGTTTTTTTCTTTTTTTGATAAATTTAATGAAAAAGTTTAGTTCAAATACTACACGATCGTTTAAATACTTACTGAAACTTGACCCCCCTTCAGCGAAATTGCACATTTTTCTTAATTTTCATAGTAAATGTGTGCTGCAGCATTCTATATACATAAGTGCATAGCAGTTTCAACGTGTTTTTTTAAATAATTTTGTGCAACTTTTGAACGGATAAATATATTTCAATGAAATTTCACATAGTTATTACTGAGGTATTTTCCACTCTGTTTTGGAGGAGCACACTATTTATATGTAAAATTTCTTTTCTGTCATATCATAAATGAATTTTTGGCGATTTTTTTAAAAAAATGACATTCCCAAGATGGGCAACTTTGGAGGGTCACCCACTTCCCCCCTTACCTGCTAGGGGCCTGTACTCCCCCAAATCAACTCGAAAATACCTCAGCTCTGACCATGTGAGATACCTCTAACGGTCCTTTAGTTACTGAATTATTAAAAAAAAAAAAAAAAAAACCGGGTTGGAACCACTGTGTATCATAAGAAAAGAGATTAGCGTCAAGAAGTATAAAAAAATATGATATTAATGAAAATGTTGAATGTTTTTGTATCTAATTATGAAATAAATTAGATACATTCGAAGAGTTGAAAATAATATATTTTATATTGTATGACTGCCAATTTCTGTTTAAGTTAGTACAACATAGGTGGTTGAGGTATTATACGATTTTGCTGATATTTAAAATATATCATTATATTTTCATATATTTTTCAATTTCAGAGACGAGATAATGATATCCGTCCTTCTGTCTAGCTGGCTGGCTGTCCATGTAAAAATGTCGAAAGTTTTAATCCTTAAATGCATGAGGTCAAACCCCCGAATGAAGTCATAGATACCCTAATATAAAAATGCTCCTTAAACACGATTCTGCTATTGATTTTTCATAAAAATTCACCAATTTTTTAGAAAATCTGTAAAATAACATTTTCTAATGTGTACCATATGTATATGATACATTATGCATTCTACACACATTTGATATCAAATATTGTTTGTTGGAACTGTTTTTTTTTTTTTTTTATTTATTATATTTTATTGAACAATTAAAAAAAAAGGGGAAACTGAGGAAATATTATCCCAGCAAAAAAAGAACTGAAAAAGCCATGATTTTAACATTGTGTTGCCATTGGAAGGAAGTACTTAGTGGTGAAAAAGAGCTGCAGAAGTTCTTTTTTTAAACCATGGTTGTCATTGGTAGGATGTTATTCTTTTATACTTCTTTTTCATTACTTTTGAAGCACTTCTCTTAAAACTATGTTTATAAAATTTTTTAATAAAAATTCTGTTTTTGCCCTATTAAATAATTATAAAACTGCTTTAAAATTTTTCAAATTTAAATTTTGTTAGAAATTAGTATTAAATTATTACTTCATCATAGTATATACATTTATTTTGTAGATAGAAATCCATTTAGAAAAAAATTTGCATTTTTTCATGTATCACTTATATAACTTTGTGAACGAGCGCTATAACAATTATCGTTGTGTGTGTCTTTTAAAACGACTATTACTGACCATCTATCCTTTTTATTTTACTTTTAGCCTCAAAATTTTCGTTTTAGCTTCTATATTTTTATTTTTTTTTAGCCTTTTTTGATTTCACTGTGCAACAGTATTTTGGAGGTGGAATCATTCCATCTGCAATTGATAGCTCTTGATATGTATAATAAACCCTTCAAAGAATTCTTCGCTGGTAGGCAAAATTTTAGTTTTATGACCTTCTAAACTTTTCTATGTTTGCAGCGAAGTAGTCTAAGATAAATCGAAATAAAAATAATATAAATATAGTTCGAAGCAAAAATATTTTTGCATAAATATTTAGAGTATATAACGGGGAATATTTCAGTAGAACTTTCAATTCATTTATCTCACCTTATATGGGTCATTTCTAGTCCCTTTTTTAAAAAATTGCATGAAAGTTGATTAAAACTTGTATTTAATGGGTTAAAATGTTCTACAGATATTTTCTTCATCAAATTTTATTAGGGCCTCCAAAGGTACAAAATTCATCCGACTTATCATGCGTTGTTAAAAAAGAAAACTATAAAATTTTTCCACATTTCTTATATAAACTCCTTAAATTAGGCAATGAAATATAACATAAAATTAAAAGTTTTGTTGAAATCTTAAACAAAATTACTAGTAATTTCATTAACTTCATTTTGTGGATAAATGCTTCAACATATGAACTTTAGACCTTCGGTGACCCCTAGTGAAATTCGACGTAGAAAATTTCTTTAGAACATTTCAATCCATTAAACTCAAGTTTTAATCAACTTTTATGTAATTTTTTTAAACGGACTATAAATGACTCTTTATTATTAGAAATACATGAATAGAAAGTTCTAAGGAAATATTTCCATTTAAATGCTCTAAGCATTTATGTTAAAATATTTGAGCTTCGAACTATATTTATATTAATCTTTCTATTCATCTGAAACTACTTTGATGCAAAAATGGAAAAGTTTAAAAGGTCATAAAATAAAAATTTTGCAAAAAGTTTTTCAAAGTTTTCAAAAACTTGATCGAAAATTAAACAAAATCAGTTTTTCGCGAAGTACTTTCACAGTTAAATATAGAATAGCGCGGATTACTGTGTTTGTTTTTTTCCACAATAAAGTCGGTAAAGCATTAACGAATAATTTAATAAGAAAATTTTATGAGCTTCACGAAAATTACACCCAATTTTTTATATTTTTATTTTTATATAGCAAATTGTACTTTGTACAAATCTGCCTGTATCTATTGATCGTGATGATAAATTTAAGTCAAATGTCGTTGATAGTTGAAGACGGAACACTTTTATCAATACAGATTTTGCTAAGGCACATTGAATGGACAGTACGAAATTTACCATGATAGACATAAATAGGTGGTGGTTGTAATGCTTAATAGATTTTTTTTTTTTTTTTGATATATATCCAGTAATTTTATCATATATAATTATCCAGTTATAGTTATAGACTATTCTAGTTGTGAGTTGACATGGTTTATTGAACTATTTGTACAAAATTTCATTTCTTCTTTATAAAAGATAAGTACGAACTGGAGTTAAGAAAAGCACACAGTTTTTTGGTTAACTTTTTTGTTTATTAACCGATTTTGATTTCCTTAAATATCAAACAAATGTTATGTAAGACAAATATTTGAGCGAAATCTTGACCCTTAGGTGTTCCGATGATTATTTCGACATGTTACACACGGTATAAATTATTATGTCAATTGTACTATTAAATTAAAAAAATTTCATATGTTTAGTAGATAAACGATTCTGTCCTATCCATTTGGTAAATTTAACCCATGGCAGGGACATTTTTGTCGCTTTGGTCATTTCAGAAATTCATCATAAAATTAACAAAACGAAGATAAAGTCAACACTAAAATATGTTTAATTAATTCCAAAAAATATCTAATGTAAAATAAAAGTTTAAAAAACTTGATGACGGTTAAGAAAATAGGTTATAATAAGTATATTTGTACGTAATCATTACTATGATTCCAATTTATAATTTATTAGTAAGGTTCATAACCTTATTAATAACGTTTAGTAAGTTTTATAACCTTTTCTTAAGTATTGCTTTAAATTTCATTACGTTTTTATCATTTAATAATTCCATGTTATCATATATATAAAATAATTTCATCATATATATAATTCCATTTCATTATTCCATTCTATCGTACATATGAACTAATTCCATCATAAGTATAATTCCATTTTATCATATATATAATCCGATGTTTTCATATTTACATTCATTTGTACCACGATATGTGGTACATTCATTATACTGAATAAAAGCAAAACTTGTCAATTTATATTTGTTTATATATAAACTAAATGAGAATTATAACTACTGGACTGATACACAAAAATGTGTATTCAAAAGGCATTAAAAGTTAATGGCTTAATGGTTGTAGAATTAACCAAATTTGTAAAATGAACTGAATGGTTATATAATTAACTAAGTTGTTGTAGAATTGACTCAATGAGTGGATTTATCATATATATGATTTCATATAAACATATTTAAATACATATTATAATTCAGTGAACCATATTAAAATTTTAATTGTGGGTAATCATTAAATGATTAAACAGAATCATAAACGTTGCTAACATGAACACAGTATATTTAAATCAACGAAAAACGGCTATATAATCACCGAATAGTTGTGGTGATCATGCTGTAACCATGTTTTTTCTCTGCGTGTACGCATGTACATAAATTTTATAGAAAAACAATTCATATATTCCTATATTATGGTGTATTACCTATTTTTAACATATTGTATCTATTTAAATCTTTTGTGATAGGTAAACAGTGATATGAAAAACTAAAATAGAATAAAGAAAAAATTAAAAACAAATTAAAAAATAGCCAAAGATTTCCTGTAAAACATCTCAATATATTCTAAAAATAACCTTGGTAACCCTATTTGAAGCCATTTCTAATAACTATTAACATCATTAGACCAAAAAGCATTGCCTACCTTAAGGCATTATATTTCTAAGAAGATTAGCCAAGTTGTAATACGATAGAAGGTCTTTAAATGTTAAAACGTTAACATTGAATAAAACAGGGTTAGAAAAATAAACCAAAATAGTAACATAAAGATATTGCAAACAAACTGTTTGTTGTTCCTACAGTAAAATACGAAAAATTGATTTATTTTTATAGTTAAATAGTATTAGATATAGTTAGGACATGGAACACATGAAAGAAAGTAAATAATTTTTGTGTATTTTATTTTTAGGAAATATGCTGCGTGTATTGATCTAGAGGGAAATACTTTCAGTAGGTATTATAGGTTGTAGTAAAAGTTTGTTGCATATTTAAGGGGTTGGTAATAATAACAAACTTATAGCTTTAATTTTTAAAGTTAGCTTATTTCATAAACCTTGCGCCTTTATTTGTTATTACAACTAATGTACTTAAAAATCAAAAACTTTATCATAATATCTAATATAAATAATTAAAATAATAAGATTGCAGATTTCTAAAACAAACTAACATTAAATAAGTTTCTAACCAACCATTTAAATTGTCTTCTTGACCATGAAAAAGTTTTCTAATAAATAAGCTAATATTGTAAATTATATATATAAATTGTGAGTTGAAATGTGGGAGATCCATTATAGAGTGTTTGAGTTTCATATAATTTTGTTAAAACTAATGTACAACATCCTTTTATTTGTTTCCTCCATTAAAATAGTAAAAACAAATATGTATATAAAATAAATGTTTGTTAAAAGAAAAACAATTTATTGAAAAAGTTTATTTTTTGGGAGCTAAATACAAAAAACTAAAAAACTGACGAAAATATAAAAAATAAACAAAAAATGTTTCATAAAAATCCACATGCAGAGAAATAAAGGAATGTAAACGAAATCTTTAAAATACATAAAATCTAGAAACCAAACATGAAATAATAAATTTAATTAACTATTTTCTATATCGAGCCCTGATCGCCAAAATAACGTAACCGACATTCGGTTTATGATGAAAATCTATAATTTAGAATCATTTGCCAAAATTTCATCGACGCACGTTGGGGTAAAATGTGTCAAAAGTGGCTTTTAATAGAATTTTAAAATTTAAAGTTTTATAATAAAGTTGGGTACCGAATAAAATAGACAAAATTATGTATCAATATCAATTAAAATCTTTAATCTATGTTGTGTTGTTTTCTTATAAGGAGCTGTCAAATTTAAGAACTTTTTTACATTTTTGAAAAATAGTAAAAAAATTAAATTTTCATCAGATTTCCGTGTATTTATTTTAAATAAAAAGTCTTTTAAGGTAAAGATTTAAAATAAAACCATCAACTTCTGATGTTTAAGTGTGTTTTTCCTTAAATATTTGTAAACTATATTATGTCCTAATATTTTTGTTATTTTTTAAAAATTATCATAAAATACATTAATTTTCAACTTGCATGGAATGCAACTTAAAATGTTACAGGATGTTTGTTCTGAAAATTTTCTGAAAAATGGTACATTTTGTCCACTTTAATACTATGAAATAAGTTGTGCGCATATTAACCCGATTTGAGAAAATAATTTTTTTCAAAAATACTCCAGTAGATTTCGTACAAAAAATAACTTAAGTGCCAGACATTTTCTTTGCTTTATCTAACATTAAACAGTGATGAAGAATCGAAATAAATCTGTAAATTATAATCGGCTGGTTGGATTTGCATAAAATTTTACATAGGCGTAGCAGAGAACAGTAGCATTTTGAGTTTAGAAGTGGGATCCAATATTCGCATTAGGAGCGGAACTATTGGGGTTCAAAATTGAGTACTGAGGTTTAACCACTCGTGAATTTTTGTTCCTTACCCGATTTCCAAGATCTTTATATCACCTTAAAGTCCTTGATAAATCCTTTAGAAAACATGATTGCTTGTACTACTTATCTTATATATTTTTCGAATTACAGTGAAATCTCGATAATGTGAACTAATTAATATCGGGGTAGTTCATATTTTCGAATTTGTTTACATTTTCGATTGTGATTTTTTTTATATATATTACTAAGTTATTCTTTCTAAAAATCATTTCTGCAAGGAATGAAAATGCAAAGATTACTAAAAAAACTTTTTGTAATTTATTTGGAACATAAAAAGTTTTTAAAAATCCATTTTATAAAGAGTACATATGTAGTATGTACATAAAAAACAAACAAAATATTACGACAAAAAAATAAATAAAATTTACAATGAAAAAAGATAGGTACATACATATATAATTAAATATGGAAATAATCGGTTATTATTTTCTGTTTTTTCTTTTGTTCGACCAGCTTATTTACCGCCAATTCCCTGATTTTTTTCAATACTTCAATTAAATCATTTTCATCAAATGGCGTGACGTCCTCACAAGGATTATTGATCCAATCTCTAATGTTTACAGCAGTAAATACTTCCTGAGGGCACAATGTCTGTAGAAGATCTGCAGCAGTATTTTCTAAAGATCTAACCTCTGATTGCCACTTTTCTTTTAAAACGCTCAAAGGAACATTAAATTCAGGATCGTCTTCATCATTTACCATATTCAAAATATTTTTCCAACAGTTAGATAAAGTTTCTTTACCAACTCGGTTCCAGGATGCCTCTAGAATAGAAACTCCTTCTTTAAGTGTGATTTTTTTCATCGATTCAAGCAAATCCCCCTCTTTTGCAATAATTGTTGCCAGAAGACTGTTCCTATAATGAAGTTTGGTGATTCTAATTGCATTTTGATCCTTTGGCTGGATCAGAGCCGTTACATTTGGAGGCATGAACATAGCTTCTATGGAACCATCCTCGGATTTAAGGTCGGATTCTGGTGGATGGGATGGGGCATTATCTATTAGGAGTAAAGCTTTTACTGGTAATCCTTTCTTCGTTAAAAAAATCTGTCACCTTAATGAAAAATAAAACAGTAAGAATCCCAATTGAACTATTTTTACATGTTTACTTACCTCTGGCACAAAACAGTTGTGAAACCATTCTTTAAAAATGGAAGAAGTCATCCAAGCAGACTTTGAATTTCTGTAGTTTACGGAACAGATAAAATTTTTAAAACGTTTTATTTTATGAGATCCTGACGCATTTGCACAGCATAAAAATGTTACCCTTTGCTTTTCCATTTTTGCACCTGGAGCGCTTTTCTCCAATGACGTTACATATGTCTTTTGTGGGAGAAGTTTCCAATATAGACCAGACTCATCGGCATTATACAACTGATCATTGGATAAACCCAAATCTTCTATCTTTGCTTTCAATTTAATTTTAAAAGGATTTACGAACTGAGATTGCGCAGAAAGTTTTTCACCGCTTATCTGAAGGAGCCGAATTCCGTATCTCTTTTTAAATTTTTGTAGCCACCCATTGCTAGCATTGAAGTCATTTCCGTTTTTTTCAATACTGTGAATTTGTTTGGCTTTCTCTTTCAACATCAACCCACTTACAGGGAGATTTTTATTCCGCATGTAAATAAACCACTTATAGAGCGATTTTTCCATTTTTGGAAGCTCTGAAGATCGTAATGATTGCGTTTTCCGGGTCCATAAAACGTATTGTTCATACATTTTAAAATATTCCCTTTTTTATTTTTTATTGAACATATCGTTGATTTTGCAACTTTATACTTTTTACTTAACACTGTAACACTCGATCCTTTTTTTTTAATATTCAAAAATTTCGCATTTTTCATTTAAGGATAAAAACTTTCGACTGTTTTTAGACATTACTAATTTTAAAAATAAATTCACGAACCTACCGCAACAAGTTACATAAAGCGACTAGCATTAGATACCTATAAAATAATGGCATACTATGGTATTTATTAATTCGGGGATTCCCAACATTAAAAATAAATGCTTCTACAAATTAAAAAATTCCCAAAAATTAAAAAAAAAATTGTTCACTATTTAGAGCGCCCATATAAAAAACTAAGTGTTCACATTAGTGGATAGTTCATTATATTAGATGTTTACATTACCGCGAGTTCACTGTATATACATTTAAAATTTCAAAAATCTCAATTTTACAAGATCTTGGTTAAGATTTTTTTATATATAGCCAAATATTTTCAACCGATTTTATTAAATTATATGTAGTTGGTTAAAGCAAAATTATCTATCGAACAAAGAAAATTTTGAGTTAATAGATAAACGATTTTAAATTGGAAAGTTTGCAAAAATTTACAAACAGACGGACAGATGGACAGACATTAGAATTCTTAAAAAAAAAAAAAAAAATCCTAAAATTCCAAAAGTATTTTTTTTCCAATTCTTAATTAATATGAAAACCAAATGAAAGTATTAAAATTTTGATATCACCTTTCCCTGAATTAAGTAGAATTTTCGACACATTTAACCCAAATGTATAGACGGACGGACAGACATTACCATTCAGCCAAAAACATCTTATAATTCTAAAAATACATTTTTTACTTACTAATAAATAGAAAAGGTAATCATTAAAGTGTTGATACCACCATTATTTGAATAATGCATAATTTTCGACCCATTTAACTCTAAGGTATAGACGGAAGTACAGACATTAACGTTCTGCTAAAAAAAATCGTTATATTCTGAAACTGAATTTTTTTAATTAATAATCAATAAAATAATAAAACGTGATCATTTAAATATTGATATAACCTTTCCCTGAGTTAAACGCCATTTTCGACCCCTTTTACCCCAATATGCGACGTATCAAGTGTCATTTCAAATATATATTCTCATATAAAAATTAATTTTGTAAAGAAAAATTGTTAAAAAGTATTTCCTAACTCAGTATTAATGCATACATACTTTTAAGTGTCTATCTAATACAAAAGACTTGACCTAAGTCTTTGAATGCTACTTGAACCTTTTTACAGGTTATAAATGAGGAAATTTAATGTAGTTTTTGTTTTTATTTTTTGTTTATTAACCAAATAAAAAAGTTTTTTCTAACATACATATAATAAAAGTTTTATGTTAGTTAATGTATCACAAATTCATAAAGAAATCCTTTTCTCTTTGAATACTTTTTGCGCTAAAAAGCAATATTTCTAAAGTATTTTATTTTTTTTTATTTACGACAGGGTCATCTCGTATTTCATGGTTCTTTTAAGATACTGTTAATTGTTCTCTTTAATAAAAAGTAACTTTATACTTTGTAAGAAGTATTTAAATGCTATTTTTTCGTGAAGCAAACTTTTGAAAACTAGTTCTTGTTCTTGTGCCAAATTATTTACATCATCATCATTTGTTAAATAAAGTGTGATGTTGAAAATTTGATTAAAGTAATAGGTAAACTAAAGTAAATTCGGTGTGACGATAAAAGACTTCCGCTAAAATGAAAAGTTTTCATGCAAAAAAAAGTTTTACGCTTTGTTCGAGGAATGCTGAAGTGAATGTAATTTAAGTAAGAGTAAAATTCATTTAGTATAATGTACTGACCTATACTAAGGTCAAAATATGGTTGTTTAAATATTAGTATTTGAAATAGGATTTTTTTGTTGTTACTACAAAGCATTTATTAAAGTTCAGTTTGTGCTAATATATTTTGAAACAGCTTTTGATAATGAAAATTCTCTAAATGATTTAATGCGCTGAAAAATAAATTTTTCATAACAAGTTTAAGAACAATATCAGCTTGTTTTCTAACTCATAACATATTTTCAACTACTTTTGTATATAATAAAGAAAGAGTAATGGGACAACTTCTTGAAGATGAGCTTTAAAGCTATAAAACGCATGTACCACAGTGCTTTGATCCCATACAACGATTGGACAAAAATAAAAAGAGTTGTTGTAGCAAATTGAAACTTGTTTCGCAAATTGAAACTTGGTTCGCAGGCTTAAAATTAATAAATACGAAGTTTTGAAAAAATTGGCTCAAGGACACTCCTACCTCCCATATATCCTGAAGTAAAAAAAATAAATTTTTTCTAAAATACTAGTCTGAACTTTACCAAAATTTGTTCCAGCCATTAAAAATAGCTTGGTTATAAGTCAGCTAATTTATTTTTTAATCGGAACAAGTGCACGCCCACCTCCCATATATCCAGAAACTAAAAAACGGATTTACTGTGTGAATACTGATCAGAATTCCATTGCAGTTAAATTTGTATTTAAATCGGAACAGTAACACCCCTACCTCTCATAAATCCTGAAATGAGAAAAACGCATTTCTCGCTAACATACCGTTTTTAATTTTATAAAAATAGAAGGTGTCGCAGAAAATTGAAACTTGGCTCATAAATATATACAAAGTTTTGAAGAAATCGGAACAAGAACACGCCTACCTCCCATATATTCTGAAATGTGAAAAACGAATTTTCTTCTAAAATACTGGTCAACACAGTACCAAAATTTACAATAGCCATTGGAAATAGGTTTTTGGGTGAGACAATATTTTATTTAATAGGAGCCAGGGCATACCTACCTCCCCAAGGTAGGTATGTTATTTTAATTTTTGCAACCACATTTTATGTTCAGTAAGTCATTAATTTGCCTAATTTCGCCCGATTTCCGGTCCAACATTATAAGTTTTTTTTTTTTAGTTTTCAATATTGTATTAAATTTTACAGCATGTCGATTAAAAAATACGAAATATTTCAACATAAAATTTTTTTTTACTTTTGTGTAATAAAAGGAAATTTAGAATTTTTTAATTTATTTTTTTTTAGTTGTGGCAAAAAATTGGAAGTAATGCTTCTTTTATATATATTAAAAAAACAATACTAAATTTCAGAATCAGTATAATTTTGTATAAAATGTTTAATACTCCAATGAACTCATGTAATTTTTGTATTACAATTTAAAAATGCTCATAATTAGCGCCATCTGCAGGATTTTTACAGTCCAAAAAATATATTTTTGTATTCCTTCGTTGTTTTTAAATTTCGAAATAATTTTTATAATTATTTTTAAAAAATTTTTATTTTAATTTAGCAAAATAATTTACGTCAACATTAAGAACTCTTTGAAATTGAAAATCACACACTTATTCAATTGCACTTTTTTATAAAGTTGTGGCAAAAAAAGACTCTAACTATTTTTTAGTCTGTTAAATAACCGTAAAAAAAATTTATAATTTTTTATAATTTTTTTATATCCTTCTTCAAATTTAATGAATTTTTAGGATTTAAGTAAAAAATATGTGTAAATATATTCGAAATAATAATAATAACAATAGCTTTTACAAATATTCTCCAGTATTGAAAAAACAAAACTTCAACGCATTTTATCAAAAAATTAATTTTTGAGAATTTTTTTTCCAAAAACAGTTTAAAACCAGCTTTTTGGTTCATTAATATTTTCTTTATCTTACTTAAGCGCCCCACAGTGGTTCCAAAACTCTTTTTTTTTTTTTTTAAATAATTCAGTAACTAAAGAACCGTTAGAGATATCTCAATAAATCACATGAGGTGTTTTCGAGTCAATTTAGAGGAGTGGGTGGCCCTCCAAAGTTGCCCATCTCGGGTATGCAATTTTTTTAAAAATCGCCAAAAATTAGTTTATGATATGACAGAAAAGAAATTTTATA
This sequence comes from Protophormia terraenovae, assembly GCA_951394005.1. NCBI lineage: Eukaryota > Metazoa > Arthropoda > Insecta > Diptera > Calliphoridae > Protophormia > Protophormia terraenovae. The sequence continues at coordinate 154,579,420 of OX596073.1, forward strand.
TATAGATAGTCCTTATAAATCTCTACAAGAAATATGCTTACATGTGCAGGTTATCTCTTTTAGTTTAAGAGATATTCGGGTCGAAATAAATTTTTGCCTCTTTTTAGCCTCGTCTTTTTTTAGTTTTTTAACTTGGCGGGCTTAATATTGCCCCTAGAATTTTTCTAAAATGCTTGCCAGATTTTCTATAAAATTAAAAATAATATTGTTGTAAGAATCATATAATTATATGAATCCGTTAAAAAGTTATATTAATTTAAAATTGGAACTTTAAAAAAAATTTTAAATTTTTTGGATTTTTTTCCAAAAAGGTGGCAATATTTATTCAGTGATAAAACTAGTTTTATCACTCAAAAAGAAATCTTAATGTAAATGCGTGTAAAGTAAATCCGGAGGAGCTTGGGGCAAAAGTCTGCCCACGAGCCCTATCCAAATTTTGTCAATTTTGGAATTTATCGTTTTATTTTTTTTGTTATGTTCTCAAATTGCAAAGCTGGGATCGACTTAAAATTATTTTAATTTTTTAGCCCTATATGTAAGTTATACACCCAAAAAGTATTTTCTGAAGGAGGCCCCTTATAAAGACAGGGTAACCATTTTAATGAATTTTTGGAGGAAGCTTTCCCCGAACTAGAATATATATATATATATATATATATATATATATATATATATATATATATATATATATATATATATATATATATATATATATATATATATTATTATTTTTCAAATAATGACCTTTTTAATGACACCAAATACTTGCATGAATACTTTACACAATCGTTTAAAAACTAGCTAAAACTTGGCCCCCCCCCCCCCCCCCTCCGCGAAATGTGCACATTTTCCTTAATTTCTATGGTAAATGTGTGCTGCAGCATTCTATATACATAAGTGCACAGCAGTTTCAACGTGTTTTTTAATAATTTTGTTTAAGTTTTGAACGGACAAAAATATTTGAATGAAATTTCACATCCGTTTGTTTCACGGTCCGTTTGTTTGTCTGTTGAAAGTAGGACAGGACTCAGGGCCCACAAATTAGAGGGATGAATTCACAAAATCATTTTTTTTTTTTTAATATTTCTATAGTTGTGTTAACATTTGTAAAATATTTGACCAAATTTGCGTGACCACTAGTTCTACAAAAAAATTTTTTGCCAGTGTTTGATTTTGCTTATGTTTGTAAAAGAAAACAGCGTCAAAGAATATTCGGTTAAATGTCAACTATGATTAATGATAAGTAAAAAAAAATTCTCCAATTAAATGGAGAAGTCAGAAAATACTTTACATAGTGGTTACGTCATTTTGGTCAAACATATGACTAGTCTGAACATACCTTTTGTAACTTGTAAATAAGCATTTTTTCTATTCTTTAAATAAAACCAACATTTATGCCTTCATCAACTTTATGATTAAAGAATAAAAATTTGAATTTCTTTTATTTTCGATTTTTAATGATTTTTGGAAATAATTTATAAAATTCAATTTTTTTTTTCAGAAAATGAGCTTAATATCTCCATAACTGTTGACCGTATTAAAACATTATGTAAGAATGACTTGAAGACAATTTTAATGAAAATTGTTTCGTATTATTTTTAATAAAATCAGACAAGTAGTCTTCGAGATATGCTTCAACATATGGTGCAACCTTTATTTTACAAATCGCGATTTATCACGAGAACTAGAGTCAATTTAAAAAAAATGGATTATAGGCTTAGTACTTATTAATGCCGTGTATACGAATTGACTGAAAACCTCGTGCTGCAGAACTTTTTTTTATTTTGTAACTCTGTGTTATTGCTAACTCAGAACTGATAAACGTTCGAATTAAATCGTTGGTAGTTGCTAATAGAAAAATCCTTAATTTGTTTTATACCAACCATCAAAAAGATGGGGGGTATATTGATTTTGTCATTCCGTGTGTAATATGTCGAAGGAATTATTTAAGACCCCACAAAGTATATATTCTCTGGGTCCTGGTTAGATTCTGAGTCGATCTAGCTATGTCCGTCCGTCTGTTGAAAGCAGGATAGGGCTCGAACGGGAAAACGTAAGGGACGAAATTTGGCACAAATATTGTTCTTATATAATCAGTTAATAAATAAAAAAGTTATGGGCTAAAAACTAGAAACACAGGGTGTCCGTTTCATACTTTTTTGCTGATATCTCTTAAATAAAAGCATGTACGACAACGAAATTTTCTATAAATAGTTCGGGGGTCAATGTAAACTCGGAAACAAAAAATCCGCCTACTTACCGCCCACCTCCCATATAAGGTGAAATTGTGTTCAAATAGTTCAATGACCAATGTAAACTCGGAAACAAAAAATAGACGTGGTCCGCCCACCTCCCATATAACATAAATTTTGAAAAAGTTGTATTCGGCCGAGCCGAATATAACATTCATGCTTGTTTTTTTTTGTTTTCGCCACATTATGGTGCATTTAGCGAGATTTGTTTTTCAACATAAATTCAAGATGACAATTAAGGAACTGTATTATACAAATATCTGTCCCTATTTAGTTGAAGTGCGATTATTTTAAATTGTGTATCTGGAAAGATGTGTAATTTTTGAATATTAAAAGCATCAAATATTATTTTAATCATTTTGATTCAGTAAATGTCGGATCTGTGTATACTTTTATCATAGAAGAACTTAATAATTGGAATGGGTATGGGTTTTTAAATCAAAAACATTCGATTTTTTCCAAACTTATTTTTTTAAAACAATTTAACCCATTTCCGACCACCACCCGATTCCATTGAGATAAATTTACAAAATTTGTTAGGAAGTTTGTTTCTGTAATTCACAAGATTTCGAAGTCTAAAGTTAAAAAAAAAAATATTATTTCTGAAAGCAGATTTAATAAAAATTCCGAAATTACCGAAATTCACAATATCAAAATTTTAGATGATTCGAGTGGCTTTAACATCCATTTTTGGACAGACTATAAAAAACTCGATCAAGACAACTTATTAGTCTAAATGTTAAAATGACTGATGCCACAGCGGTCGAAAATGAGTTAAAGTTAAATTTAGCATTTGTTTTTTACTCCTCCTGGCAAGACTGTACGTAACTTTCATCTGTTTCCAGAATGGTCAGAAATTCAAATAGCAAAATTTGGCATATTTTATAATCTTATAGAATCCTAAAGGACAGAATAATTTTTTTACTGAAAATATTTAAAAATTACGATCATTAAAAAATATAATTTTCTACTTATAATTTGCTTTAATTATTTGAAAATTAATAGCGTTTAGGTTGTTATACATTGCAAAATTATTTTAAAAAATAATGTTTTTTATTCAATTCTCTCATATGTCTTCATTGCATATTTTCTAAATTTTCTAAGAAAAATAAATTCAACATAAATATCTTTCTGACTCACTAAACAAAAACAAATGACCTTTATCTTTGATAACCAAACCCAAAAACTTTTAATTTATGATAAAAATCTCTTTTGCCATTTTAGCCTACACAGTTTCACTATGCACATAATTAAATTCATTCAACCGTATGAGCCCTTAAGGACTTTTTTGCACCACCCAATAAAAAGCATCATACATTTTGATAAAACTTAAGAGATTTTTTTTTCTATTAAGCCATTTTTTCTTATGCATGCTAATCCGTGACTTTTTTTAAACAACCATAACTTTCATTTTCATTTCTATAAAAAGGAAAATACTTAGCATATTTTTTCTTCTATTTTTTTATTTTTTATTATTTAACTTGTTCGTACTTATATTCGTAACCTTTTGCAAGTTTATAAAATAATGAAAATAGAAAGAAAAACTTTAAAGAAATTTCTTTGACTGTGTCGATATGTTTAGCATTCATGCAGCTGTGGCATGAAAAATGAAAGAATGAATGTGATGATGATATTCATGGGAATTAAATGGTACCCTATATTGTGGAACTAAAAGAATATTTATTTAATTTTGTACGTTTAATTATACTGGTCGACAAAACATCTAGTCCACGATAAGTGGACTAGATGAAATTACCCATGCTAAACTCGAATCTGCTTTCAGTTTTTTTTATGGGCGTGTCTAATGTTGCGTCCTAAATAAGCCGATTACTCGAGTATATTTCACTATAACTCGAGAACGGTATGCACGATTTATATAAATGATACACCAAAATATGTGCAATAAAATTGGCTTTATTCTGCTATCAAATTTTTATCCACTTAATAGTTTAGGAAATATTTCGAAATAATTGTCCGAAAAACAATTTTTCATGCTAAATTCAAGATTTCTTCTTTTTACTAAGATTTCTTTTTAAAAATGAAAACATCAAAAATGTTTGAGTTTATCATCTTTATCACAAAGCTGGTAAAACTACGAGTAAACAAAGCTACATATCATCAAAATCGATGCACAAATCTTGATTGCATTCACAGTTAAGTTAGGATACCTGTGCATACCTTAAGTCAAGTGCAGAACACTCGTGGGCACAACAAAATTTTTTTTTTCATCTTAAACAAAAAAAAGTAGATGAATTAGATGGAATTTAACGTGTTAAATAAGAATCAGCTTTTACTTTTTTTCTATCACGTATTGATTTTTTTTAAGGGCATGACTACTATGACCCCACATTTAGGCAGTCACACTTGTATAACTCGAGAACGGTTTGTCCTATAAACTCGAATGTATAGCGACTTAAATTGTCTTTAAGCTGAATTTACATAACTTGTTGTTCAGTTATTACTTCCGTAGTTATTCGGGGATTAGTAGCGAAAAAATATTTTTTTTTGAAAAATGGTGAAAATTTTGTTCCATAACTCTGAAATTCTTGAGCGAATAAAAAATGTTGTTGACGTATCTTGAAGAAAATTTTCATATACATCTTTTGGTGTATAATTTATCAATATTGTGTAAACGATTCTTGAGTTATAGTCAAAATTGTACAAACCATTCTCGAGTTTCATAGTTTAACCTAATAAGGTAAAAAAAAAAAATCAGTACGTGATAGAAAAAAAGTAAAAGCAGATTCTTATTTAGCTCATCAACATCCATATAGTACATATATTTTTGTTTTAAGAAAAAATAAAAAACTAAATTGTTTTGCCCACCACTGTATTTCTACTCAATTGTATGTAACATGGGTATTTTAACTTAACTGTGAATAAAATCAAGAAGTGTGCATCAATTTTGATGATACATACCTTATATTATTCGCAGCATTACCAGCTTAAAGATAAAGATGATAAACTGAAACATTTTTTATGTTTTCATTTATTAAAAGGAATTTTAGTAAAAAAAAAAAAGAAAAAATATATATATAAAATTTTGCATAAATTTTTTTTTTCGGACATTTATTTTAAAATAACTCCGAAACTACTGAGTACATAAAAAATAAAATTATGGTGATTTGAAGATATTTTTAGTCCGCATCTTGAGCTATGAGGAAATAAATCCAGACCTGATGGAAAAAAACTGATAGCAGATTCATGTTTAGCACATCAAAATACATCAAGTCCAACTATTCGTCTTTGGTGGAGGATTTTTTTGTCGACCAGTGTTATATGCAGAATATTTGAGGTAGAAGAGAAATTTTAAATGTTGTAAGCCAGATAAGTAAAATTTAGTTTTACCCAGCAGGCCATGTCTTGTAGAAAATATCGACTATGTCTTGATGATTTGACACAGTCTTCGATGACACATGTATGACAGCTCCGAACAAACATTGATGACATTTTCGAACAAAGGGCACTTAAGTCATCAACGATATCAACATATGAAGAAAAATAAATAAAAAATGAGTTGGGTTCTGCTGAGATTTGAACCCAGACCACCAATTTCTCTCTTCCTTATTGAATAGTCAAGCGCACTTACCACTTCAGCTACAACATTCTATACTTTTTAATGATTTCATAAATGCTTTTATTTATCTGACAGTTATTGATGACATTGTCATGCAGCATGTCGTGTGTTTGGTTTAACTTACGACATTCTCGCTGGACATTTTACTGATGTTGTCACCGAACTAGATATGTACGACAATTCAGTATATTTTGTTATTGAAGTCGCCGAAAATGGGGTAAGATGACAATATAGGTGACTTTTAGTCAAACTTGTTCTCTACATGCATTTTTTTGACGACAAATTTCGGCGACATCATCGATGAAAGTGTCGTTAATGGACATGTGGCCTGCTGGGTATTTTTAAAAGGGAACATTTGAATTTGTCTTTGCTTTTGAAGAAGGGTAATAGAAAGTTCGTATTCTTCTTATGCATTTAAATTAACAGATAAAAATATATGTTTATATGTATATGTAAACATATTTAGTAAAACCCCTTTGGTTTTTGCGAAATTTTCTATGAAAATATTTGCAAATACTAAATGTTTTTCATTTCTTGGGGATTTTTCTGTTTTTATTTTTTTAATGCCAATAAAGAAGAAGACTTTAAAAACTAAAACAAAATGGAAAAAAAAACTTTATAAAAAAAAAAAAACACTTTCACCACCAATGATGGTCACATGGTGACTATAGCAGCAGCAACAATATGCACTCACTCCTCTACATGTTAAAGTGGTCATAACCATTGTTGGATTTTCTTTGTTTTTTTTTTTTTCAATTCCAATAAATTTCTGTAAATCAAATTTTAATTTTCTTGAAAATGTGAACAAGAAGAAAAAAAGAAGATTCATTTTGATTTAAAAATTGTAGCAATTTTATTTTTATAGAAAAACTTTTCATTTTTTGCTTCATAATCTGCCTATCTGTCTATCTATCTATCTGTCTGGCATTATGTTTTCTTGGAATTTTTTTTATAATAATTGTTAGAATATCTATCGATAACACTGGTCGACAAAAAAATGTTTTTTCGTGCTCCTTCCAAAAAAAAAAACAAGAGCGAATATATTCGGCCCGGCCGAATTTATATACCCACCATCAACTTTTTCAAATTTTACGTTATATGGAAGGGGGCGGTAAAGTGGGCAGTAAAGTGGGCGGACCATGCACATTTTTTGTTTCCGACTTTACGTTGGTCCTTGAACTATTTGAACACAATTTCGTTGATTTTCATCTTATATGGTAGGTGGGAGGTAAAGTGGGCGGACCACGCCCATTTTTGGTTTCCGAGTTTATATCGACCCCCAAACTATACGTTCAAAATTTCGTTGTCGTGCGTGCTTTTATTGAAGAAATATCAGCAGAAAATAATTTAACGGACACCCTGTGTTTCTAGTTTCAAGCCCATACATTTTTTGTTTATTAACCGATTTTGCCAATTTTCAATACCAAACAAACCTTATATAAGATAAATATTTGTGCCAAATTTCGTCCCCCTACGTTGCTCCCTGCTTTCAACAGACAGACAGACGGACGGACACAGCTAGATCGACTCAGAATCTAACCAGGACCCAGAAAATATATACTTTGTGGGGTCTTAGATGATTCCTTCGACATGCTACACACGGAATGACAAAATCAATATACCCCCATCTTTTTGATGGTGGGTATAAAAATATGTGGACTAGGTGGAATTCCTCATGCTAATCTCGAATCTGCTTTCAGTTTTCTCCCATCAGGTCGAGATTTTCTTATGGGCGTGTCTAATATTGAGCCCTAAATAAGCCAATTACTCGAATGTATATCACTATAAATCGAGAACGGTATGCACGATTTATATAATTAATACACCAAAATATGTGGAATAAAACTGGCTTTAATTCGTTTTACTAACAAATTTGTATCCGCTCGGTAGTTTTGGAGATATTTCGAAATAAGTTCGAAATTCATGCTAAATTCAAGATTTCTTTGTTTTACTAAAACTTCTTTTTAAAAGTGAAAACATCAAAAATGTTTAAGTTTATCATCTTTATCTCAAAGCTGGCAAAACTACGAGTAAATAAAGCCACGTATCATAAAAATTGATGCACAAATCATGATTGCATTCACAGTTAGGTTAGGATACCCATGCATACCTACAGTTAAGTGGAGATACACTAATGGGCAAAACAAATTTCTTTTTTCGTCTTAAATAAAATAAAAATTAGGAATTTAATTTGCTAAATAAGAATCAGCTTTTATTTTTTTCTATCACGTATTGATTTTTTTTTATGGGCATAAACACTATGACCCCGCCTATAGGCAGCCACACTTGTATAACTCGAGAACGGTTTGTTCTATTACGATAAATTGAACTCCAATATATAGCGACTTAAATTGTCTTTATGCTGAATTTACATAATTTTTTGTGCAGTTAATATTTTGGTAGTTATTTGGTAATTAGTAGTAAAAAAAAAAATTGAAAAATCGTGAATGTTTTGATCCATAACTCTGAAATATTATTAGCATAACTTGAAGACAATTTTCGTATACGTCTTTTGGTGTATCACTTATCAAAATTGTGTAAACGGTTCTTGAGTTATAGTTTGACAAACCATTCTCGAATTCTATAGTGTGACCGCTGAATATGGTGAATGATATTAGTCATGCCCTTAAAAAGAACTCAGTACGTGATAGAAAATAAGTGAATGCAGATCCTTGTTTAACTCGTCAATATCCACTTATTTTTGTTTCAAGAAAAATTAAAAAAAATAATGTTTTTTGCCCAACACTGTATTTCTATACAATTGTATGTAACATGGGTAATTTTACTTAACTTTGAATAAAATCAAGATTTGTGCATCAATTTTTAAAGATACATGTCTTATTTGATTCGCAGCATTACCAGCTTTAAAATAAAGATGATAAAGTGAAACATTTTTGATATTTTCATTTATTAAAAAAAAATTTAGTAACAAAAAAATCTAAAATTTAAAATGAAAAGTTTTTTTTTTTTTGATACTTATTTTAAAATAACTTCCAAACTGTTGAGCACATAAAAAAATGAAGTTTGGGATGTTTGAAGATATTTTTAGTCCACCACTTTTGGTGTATTATTTTGATCAATCGTACTCACCGTTCTTAAGTTATAAAGAAATATATTAGAGTAATGGCCTTAATATGGGCGAAATATTAGACATGACCATAAAACAAATCCAGACCTGATGGAAAAAAACTGAAAGCAGATTCGTGTTTAGCACATCAAAATACATCAAGTCCAACTATTCCTATATGGTGTTGTATTTTTTTGTCGACCAGTGTAATTCGTTTGTTCAATTGCAAAATAAATAGATAGTTTGTGTTTAAGAAAAAAAAAAAAAAAACTTTCTTTTGTATTTTGCAATTGAAAAAGAAACCAGTTCATTATCATTAGTCTTTTTATTATTACCTTAATTAAAATGCATTTCATTGGAAATGAAACATTCAGACGACAGATATTGTATTTATATTTGGTTTGCAATAAAATAATTATTTTATTTCAACTAAATAGACAAAAATCAACTAATTTTGGTCCAATGTTTTAGCAATATTTTTCCTTTTTTTATTTTAAATAAAGTTTGAAAGTCAATGACATTTTATATAGCGGGTACAAATATGGTAAAATTGTAAGTGACTCGTTTGTTATTATTTTTTTTTTTTTTTCTGCGATCCCCAAGCACGTTTATATGAATGCAGTTTGCACATCAATGCACATGTCAGCCAAATTTCATTGACATCAATACCTCTCTTCTAAGTATAAGACCGAAGATATGTACAGAAACAGTAGTGAGCGAAATAATGGAGGAGAAAGATTGTAAAAAATAAATAATTTAATTTCAGTGATACATATAAAATCGCAGATGATAAAGTTAGCAGATAAGAGAAGATACTAAATTTAAAGCTAATGAGGGATTACAACAAGATATTCTACTAAAGCTTTTCTAGAAATGTATGAGAATTTGTACATAAAAACCATTAAGATAAAGCTCAAAAACAATTCAAGCTGATATTATTTTTATATAAAGACCTACCGTTTAAGCTGATCTAGAAGTACTAAAACTAAAGTGCTTAAATAAGTTGTTTTTCCATCTCAAACTCCTTAGTTTGCTATATTTTTATTCGCATATGTTTTTCAACTAATTCCACACACACTATTTTAAAAAATTTTGTTAACCATCCAGAAAGAAGGTCACTGTCGTTACTTTCAACGTTTTTTGGTTTTTGGAGCGACACCGGATATTTTTTATTTACTTTTATATTGTTTTGTAAACGAAGATGTTATCAGGACTTTAAAAGAAAGCAATTGATTTGCACATAGAGATCAATTTCACTTTCAAACATATTATAAAAAATTGATTCATCAATGAGGAAAATTTTGAAGTTATTTGTTTACGATTCAATCTCTAATCAAGTAATGAACCACTTTTTAGTATAACAGAGAAAAACTAAAACCATATGAATGCACATGACACTATAAATGCCAATGAAGTGTCTTGCGGCACAGAAAATATATGAAATATATGTGTTATAATAGTCCTCAAATTCAGCTTTGGTACCTACGAGCAGGAACAATATGGACAATTACTAATTGCAACTAGTTTATAGTCCTTCGAAGCGGGTGCTGATGGATGACACTACAAGCACATTTAGTATTGGTGGCGCTAGTTTCTTTAACTTGCTCACAAAGACCAGATGCCACAACACGGACTCATTAAAATTTCACACAGTATAAGGCTGGAGTAATGTATTGGGCTGGGATGTGGATTCAATTGTATCAAATAACATATAAGTAAGGACTGCGCACGAAAAAATCCGTGCATGCTCTTGGGCTTATAACTTTTGATGTGGTGAAAACTAAATAATTCTGTTAACGGGTTTACATTTGTCATTATGCTCACTAGCCATGTGCTGAGTTTCACGGTTATAACCGAAATAGTTTTTCTTAAAATGGAAATTGAATAAAAAACACCAAAACACATCATTGAAATTTTTCATGACATCTTACATCGGTCATATAAAACAATTGCTATGAAGGCAGTTGTGTCAAGAAATACAATTTCTTGGGTCATAATATTATACAAAGAAGGTCATGGTCATTGAAAGCAAACCTGGTAGTGGAAAAAAAAAATAGTATCTTCAGGCTGTAGGACTCAAACAAAATAGAAAGGATTTTCAGAGAAAGTCTCCTCATCTCTGGAAGAAAAATGTCACAAAAGTTAATTGCTTCGAATCTTTATCAAAAAAGTTGAAAGAAAATCTAGCCTGAAGACGTATAAAGTACAAAAAAACAATAAGAAGATTGTACAGGCTAACTTTTTTCAACTTCCTGGTCAGGAATTCTTTGTTGCAGATGAGAGAGGAAATATAGCAGAAAAATATCGCGTATCAAAAAAATCAAAATTACCGAGAAAGTTTTTGGTTTGGGAAGCCATATGCATATGCGGAAAAGAAGCACTTAATTCATCAAAAGTGGTTCGATTAACACAGAAATATATGTGAATGAGAGCCTTTGGAAAAGACTTCCCCCTTTCCCAAGAAAATACAGTGTATCCACTTTTTTCTGGCCATCATCAACCATCAACTTTTTAAAATTTTACGTTATATGTGAGAGGGCGGTAAAGTGGGCGGACCACGCCCATTTTTGGTTTCCGAGTTTATATCGATTCCCGAACTATAAATAAAAAATTTCGTTGTCGTACATGCTTTTGTTGAAGAAATATCAGCAGAAATGCATGAAACGGACACCCTGTGTTTCTAGTTTTTAGCCCATAACTTTTTTGTTTATTAAACGATTTTGCCCATTTTCAATCCCAAACAAACGGACAGACGGACGGACATAGCTAGATCGAATCAGAATCTAACCAGGACCCAGAAAATATATACTTTATGGGGTCTTAGATGATACCTTAAACATGTTACACACGGAATGACAAAATCAATATACCCCCCATATTTTTGATGGTGGGTATTAAAATCAAAACTCTAAGATCAACCGGTAGTAAAAAATACAGCATGAATTTTGATGCAGTGTACTGCGGCATATACTTGATTCAAAAATTCTGCTTTGGTGTCAATCAGATAAAACAAAGAGTATTACAAATTTCTGTTATTCCAAAAAAATTAAATAAAATTAAATCCGTTTGATAGGCTACAATTCTTATTATCACAGCAAAACTGTTTTCCTTATCACGCAGTTTTTTAAAACTACAAAAACAACATTCACATTCTTTTTATACTCTGCATTTAATTGCTACTGCATTCATTGTACGTTGTAAGTAGCTTTGTGGCAGGCAACAAAAATACTTGTGCATTTATTCTTCATTTTGTCTAACTACAATTATTCGCACATACGAGTACTTTCGGTAAGAGTTTTCTAATTTATTACACAAATACCGATAATACAGATACACACAATTGTTTATGCCACATATTCATACACATTCTAATGGTTAATAGTGGTGTCGGTGTTAGCCATGAAGATAATGATGTTGATGATGGTATAGAAAATAAAACCGCATTTTAGCACTGTTGCGTGACCAGGTGTAGAATTTCTAATGCACATGTGATGTCTTGTGGTTTACTTTAGAGAAGAGTGCGTTTGGCGAAAATTTAACAACAAAAACAACAACAACAGTAACATCAATAAACGGCAACACTAAGGGGAAAACAATAAAATTATGTTGTATTAATCACCTTTTTGTTTTGTGAAATTTCAATTCTACTACATTCATTCACGTCGAATATATAAACAATTAATTTATCAATTCTGTAAATAGAAACTAGTTACGAAGCCTAGACAATAAGAAATGAATAATGTGTAGCGTGTTAATTTAAGTTTCTTTTATTGTTAAACATTTATTAATTCTCGAAAATTCTAAAAAATATTAGGTTGTATACTTGTGTGAGCTATTACCATGTACATTACTAGGTAATGAGAACTATTTGATGATGACATTTGGATTTTATTAAGAAGAATTTGTTTTATTTATGAGATTTTATTTTTATTGTTTTTTTTTTTTACATTCAACTAGTTCATTACTTCTTTTACATTTGTATAAGAAATTTTACTTTTTCATACGTATTTAAACGATTATAATTAGAAGAAGAAATCCATCATACTTCAATCGAACCTAAACCCTGCTAATTATAAAATTTGTTTGTCCAATAGTGGTTTGACCAAATAAATATTAACATTTAGATTTAAGATGTGATTACTAACATAGAATTCAAAAAATGAAATATGTATATGATAAAAAACTTTTTATTTAATACTGTAATAACGTACATATAATCTACTACTTAAAATATTAGTCGACTATTCACTGAAAAGGGGACAAACATTTTGTTGAATAGAATAATATTATAGTATATAATTGAAAAATACTAGACTATATTCAGTAGTATATATAGTCTAGTATTTTTCAATTATACACTATAATAAAATTCTATTCAACAAAATTTTTGTCTCCTGTTCAGAGAATCGTCGACTAATGTTTTAATAACTCATTTTGTGCAACTGACTTCGGCTATCAGGTTACTTTTATATTTAACTACACCTGCTTACTTTGCGTATGTAACTGTTACAATTTCGAAGTTTTTATAATCTTTATTAAATTTTACCCTCAAACTAGAACAAAAAACAAATTTTATCTGTCAATCAATACTGCCACCATTTTGGAAAAAAAAAAACCAAAAAATTTAAAATCTTTTTAAAGTTCCAACTTCAGATTAATATAACTTTTTAACGGATACATATATTTATATGATTCTTGCAGCAATATTATTTAGAATTTTGTAAGGAATTTGGTGAATATTTAAATTTTAGTGGCAATAATAAACCGCCAAATTAAAAAAAAAAAAAAAACTAAAAAAACGAGGCTAAAAGTGAGGTAAAAATTTATTTCGACTAAAATATCTCTTTAACTAAAAGAGATAACCTACACATGTATGCATTTTTTTTTTTGTGATTTACAAGGACTATCTATATATAAAATTTCTGTTCTGTCATATCATAAATTAATTTTTGGCGATTTTAAAAAAAAATACATACCCGAAATGGCCAACTTTGGAGAGCCACACATATATTTAATTTATTGAGATATCTGCAACGGTTCAAAAGTTACAGAATTATTAAAAAAAAAAGCGTTTTGGAACCAGTGTGCAGCCCTGAAGTCCCTCAAACTAAATAAAGCTCTTAATAAGAACATTAGAAAAAATGTGTTGCCTAAAATATGCTAAAAAGTACCTACTAACGGACTATTTAAAATATCCTGGTTATAAATTTCATATCACAGATGTTATGGACATCTTAGCAGATATGTTGTAAAGAAAATTAATCTGTCGAATAAACTTTTAATCTGACGAGTCATTTTGTACATGTGCCGAAAAATGTACGCAAATTATTGTGGTCAGAAAATATTCCTTTCTATTGTTAGAAAACACAACGAATTATATTTTTTTGTGGTTGCATTTCTCTTCTCATTATTGGTGGTATCAAATAAATAGTTTTGAACGGTGAGGAACTATATCTATTTTAAATGTATTGAGACATAGTAAAAAATATTTAAAAAATTCTATAAGAAACTTGTGCGCCAATTTCACTTATTTATGTTCAAAATTTCGACCCGTAATTAGATTACAAGGTTTACATGGACGGTCAGACGGACGAACATCTTTAACTCGACTCAGAAAGTGATTCTGACAAAAATTTTTGTGTGTTACAAACATCAGTATGGTGGTGTAGGGTGTAATAACGTCAGAGGTAGATAGCCAGAATCAAAAGGGCTTAAATATAATCTAACATATCTAGCTTTTTATTACTAAAGAAAGTTTACTAAGGAATGAGATCGAAAAATTCTTAACACACATTTTGCCTCATAACTTTTTTCGGAATCAATATTCAAAATTTTTTTTGATCTAGTTATCATGGAAAAATACTTCAGTTATTATTTTTGATAACAACCATGTTAATTTGTCCTTATTTTTATCAAAATAAGTGGCGAAAAAGATTTACGTCCTACAAGTTATTAAAAAATTTCACAAAATCCAAATAGGTCTTACAAATAATTGGCCACAGAATTAAATGTCGTCCGTAAAACTGTTTCTAATGTTATCAAACAATATCAAGAGAATTTGACTATTGATGTGAAACACATGATATTGGGAATGCCAGAAAATTTAAGGCATATTGAAAGGAACTCCAAACACATCTGGTAGAAAATCAACTCAGTTTTCTCAGTGCTTCGACTATTTGGTGCGAAAATTTAAAGCTAGTAGGAAAGTTGATAACATATGAAGTTCAAAAAATTCCAAACTGGAATTCTGCAGAAAAAATTACAAGCGAAAAATAGGACTCGGAATTTAAAACAAAGTTTCATACAATAATACTCAAGCTGTATAATTGACGAAGAAACGTAGGTGCTGGCAGATTCTTCGCAGCTTGTGTCTCAAAAATTTTTATTGCTAATGCTCGAAGCAATGTTGGAGATAAGTTTAAGACCCAAAAGCAGCAAAAATTTCTTACAAAATTCATGGTATGACAAGCTTTTTGCAGTTGCGGCAAAACAGGAAAGTCATTTGATACATTCGGATCTATAAATATCAAAATATGCATAAAGGAATATTTGCAAAAAAGACTTATTCTTTTCTTAAGAAAGCACAACGTGTCCACATATTTTTGGGCCCATTTGGTATCATGTTACTATGGTAAGAAAGCACTGGAGTGGTACCAAATCCATAACATAGTTTTAGTACCAAGAGAGGTAAATTTTTAAAATTGTCCATAGCTTAGACCAGTGGAGAGATATTGAGCACTTGTGAAAAGTGAATTCAAGAGCACAAAAAAGGCGTCCCAAAATACCGAAGATTTTAACAGAAGATGTGCACACTGTTCCAAAAAAGTGACTGAAGCAACTATCAAATCTCCAAAGAAAGGGTTTTCAAAAATGGTCCACAATTTTATAGTTAGTGGTTAGAACCATAAAAATTATATATTTCTGTGGTCTGTGCTAAATTATCAATTGATCAAAGAAATAATGAAAACTCTAAGATCAACCGTTTCCAAGTTATTGAATATTATGTATGTTAAGAATTTTTCGATCTCACTCCTTAATATCGGTTTTGAAAATACAGAACTTTACACAAAAGCACACTATATTAATTAAAACAAGCGGGAATGTTATATTCGGCTCGGCCGAATCTATATACCCACCATCAACTTTTTCAAATTGTACGTTATATGGGAGGTGGACGATAAAGGGGGCGGACCATGCCCATTTTTGGTTTCCAAGTTTATATTGACCCTCGAACTATTTACACAAAATTTCGATGTCGTACATGCTTTTGTTTAAGAGACATCAGCAGAAAAGTATTAAAGGGACACCGTGTGTTTCTAGTTTTTAGCCCATTGTTTATTAACCGATTTTGGCCATTTTCAATACCAAATAAACCTTATATAAGATAAATATTTTTGCCAAATTTCGTCTCCCTACGTTGTCCCGTTTAAGCCCTATCCTGCTTTCAACAGACGGACAGACGGACGGACATAGCTAGATCGACTCAGAATCTAACCAGCACCCAGAAATCAATATACCCCCATCCTTTTGATGGTGGGTATAAAAAAAAAATATATTTTTTTCTGACCTTTTTTAAAGTTTAGTTTAGCCTCTTTCTTCTCACTTTCTGTCAACACTGTCTATTATTTCTATTCGATTCATCTCGAGAAGTATTAGACCTGTTTAATTTGCACCTGTACGGTATTCTACAATATTTTGTCCCATAAAAATCGCTTCCATGTAAGCTAAATGTAATTAATTTAGAATTTTTCATTAAATAATAACACAATGTTGAATTGAATTACAGCTTTTTTATACCCACCATCAAAATGTATATTGATTTTTTCATTCCATGTGTAACATGGCGAAGGAATCATTTAAGACCCCACAAAGTATATATTTTCTGGGTCCTGGTTAGATTCTGAGTCGATCTAGCTATGTCCGTCCGTCTGTTGAAAGCAGCGTAGGGGAACGAAATTTGGCACAAATATTTGTCTTATATAAGGCTTGTCGGGCGAAATCGGTTAATAAACAAAAAAGTTATGGGCTAAAAACTAGAAACACAGAGTGTCCGTTTCATACTTTTCTGATGATATCTCTTGAACAAAAGCATGTACGACAACGAAATTTTGCATAAATAGCTTGACCGCCTACCTCCCATATAAGGTGAAACTTCAACGAAATTGTGTTCAAATAGTTTAAGGAGCAATGCAAACTTGGAAACAAAAAATAGGCGTGGTCCGACCACTTTACCACCCACTTCCCATATAACGTAAAATTTTATGGTGGGTATATAGATTCGGCCGAGCCGAACATAACACTCGCGCTTGTTATTTTATTGATACTATAGTCCCAAATTACCGATCACTCACTTTCTTTAAATAAATTTAAAAATTTTATTTTTAAACATTTCTTTAAAATTGTTCTTTATTATTATTGCCATACAAAAATAAAGGAAAAAGTAAACGTAAGCAAAAACAACTTAAAATATAAATTATTTAGATTAAATGCAAAATTCTTACTATGATTTTATTTATATTTGTATATTTCTTAAAAAGAACTGAAAAAAACTATTTGTCTATTTTATAAATTAGCACAACAGAAATACAAAGTAGATGCACTTAAACGTAAATAAGTACTACAAGTATTTCCTCAAGCTATGTATTATTATTTGATATTTAATAATGGAGAAGCTTAAATGAAATGCATTTGGTAGCTTTTTTTAAATTATGCGAAAAAAGAATAATAGGCAACAGTTATAAAATGTAAGTAGAATGTTAAAGTACATGATAGGAAAAAGGAAGAAGAACAGATATTAATAAAAAAACAAGAAAATCAATCAAGAATGGCAGAGGTAGAGTTGTAGAAGAATTGTGCATAAATAAATTTTCAATAAGAAAAGTAAAAAAGGAAAATAAATTTATTTTGTACTTGTTATTTTGTTCAAAGAAATGCAGAAGGATGTAGATAAGTAAGAAAAGTTTTATATGAAAGCGTATGAAGAAAAAGTTGTATTCAGTCAGTATGTCTATAGAAAATATTGCAATTTAAATTACTTTTAAAAAATAGTTTTGGTAGTATCTTATAAGATATATAAAAATTGCTTATATTTTTTCATAAGTTTTATTTTTGAATTGCAGTTGAATTTGCCGAAATCTATTATTTTAAAACTATTGAAAATTCATGGCATTTTCGAAATTAATTTTCTTGTTATAATTATTTGTTTTGTTTTGCAATAAATAAAAAAATAAATTACATGTTTTTTTGTTTTTTTTTCACATTTTTCTTTTCATTCTTCTAAATAAATTAAATAAATAAATAAAATAAATACATTATAAAAAAAAAATTATTAAATAAATTAAATCAGGATGTATTGCACTCCCAGAGGCTCTTAGATATTAACGCAAAAGCACATAAATATATATATAATAATATATATATATATATATATAAATTACTATAAACATTAAATCAACTTTGTTTAGCAAACCAAACAAAGAATATCATTATTACACAATATTCTTTGTTCAGAGGGTATTTGGAAAATTTTAATAGCTTTAAATTAGGTTTGACGTTTGAACAAAACCATCTTATTTCTTGTAGGCATTGTAGGCTAAATTTTGAGCATCACGTAACGCACGTCCGTAACTGTGTTCATCATAGTGGGCAGCATGAGGATGAGATACAACTTCATAATTTTCCTTCTTCTCCAATAATTTCTTCAAACCAATAATGGAGGCCAAGAGTAAAGCAATCTTACCGATGACTAAAGCCTTGAAGGACAACAAAGCCAAGAAACCAATGGCCAAGGGTAATAAAGCAGCCATTTTCAATTTGAAGAGCAACAACAAAGGCAGCAAGTACTTCTTCTTTTCCTTCTTTTTGCCGCGAGCTGCAAAAAAATAAAATAAAAAAAATAGTAAATTAGTAAAAAAGTGGTTGATTATAGTTATATAAAAAATACTAAAATTTCAAGATTTAAAGAAAATATTTTAAGTTCGCAGTGCGGTTAAAAAAAATCATAAGTCAATTGTTTGAAGATTTTAATGGGTTTGTTATAATTTCATATACTATTTTTTTATGTGAGAATAATAAAATGCAAAGAATGAAAAAGATTACAACTTTTCCTTTTTTATTTAAAAAATATTGAAAACAAATTATAGTTTTTCAAATACAATCATAAGTTAATTTAAACCTAAGAGTGAAAGGAATAAAGTAACTTAAAACTATTATTAAATTATACGTCCAGAGAAAATTCAACCACATACCAAAAGAAACCAATAGATGTTAATTGTGAATCAGTATATGTTTAAATTCAATACTGCATATTATTTAGATCATTAACGAAAATTGATTTCAATTGAAATAGAATGCAAAGAATGAAAAAGATAACTACTTTTACTTTTTTTATTTAAAAAATAGTAAAAACGTATTATAGTTATTCAAATAGAATCATAAGTTAATTTAACCCTAGGAGTAAAAAGAAAAAAGTAATTTCATTAAATTATACAACCAGAGAAAAAATCGGATACCATTAGATGTTAATAGTAAATCCGTATGTGTTCAAATTTAATACTGCATATTCAAATCATTAACGAAAATTCCTAATTGCTATCAAGTTGACAACGCTGCAGTAGACAGAAAAAAATTATTACCGTCTTTTTTTCAATTAACATAGTTGTTTCATGCATCGAAATTTAATAAATTTATTCAAGCAAAAATTAAATAAAAATAAAATTTAACTATATTTTTATATCCTATATACATTTTTAATTCATCCAATTAACTATTTGATTGTTTTAATTAATTTATTAATTGGGAATTTTTTTCTGTTTTATATTTTTTACAGTTTTTAGTAAATGATATAATCATTTTGGTGACAGGTGCAAATTTAAACAAGTTTTTAATTGAATCTAACATATTTGTTAATTAGTGACTTGTTTCTGTGTATCGAATTATTCATTTTCTATTTTGTATATTTAAAAATCGTAAACGACTGGTATCAAAAAAACCAATACCCTCAGTGTATTAAATATTAAATAAAAATAATATGCTGGGTATATTACGGATTCCTGATTATTTTGTACTTAATTTAAAGTCAATTAAGAAGAATATAATGTTACATAATTATGTATATAATTGTGATTAAAATGCTTATAATACCTTTCTTAAGAATTTTTATAATTTCTCTTATCAGAATGCCATTAAAATTTAACACACTTTCCAATTATTAATTAATTTTAAAATATTAACAATAAATAAAAGAAATAAATGATCTTTTATATCCTACATTTCATTAACTCATATCACGTTTGTTACCATCATAATTAAGAATGCCATACAAGTTTTTTTAATTGACACACATAATTTATAGGCAAACTAGTGATAAGAAAATAAAGAGTAATGAGTATATGATATTCGAATGAAAAAGTAAATTATATTTTCCAAGAACTGATTACAAATAGACAGAAAAGTGTAGTTAAATATTTATTAACGATTGTGAAAGTAAATCGATTATTATGATAGCAAAACAGAATTGGAGAAATACACTACAATCTTAGCTACCGGTGGAGACGTACCGGTGGAGACATTATATAAAAATAAAAAGTAAAAATAATGAGTATTTGATATTCGCATGTAGAAGTTAACGAGAGTGTCCAAAAACTGATTCCTAGTAGACATACTAAACGATTATATATATAGCGTTTATACGCACCTCTTACTCGCAATTAAAAGTATTGTGATATAAAAATTTTATTATATAAACGGTGAGTTAATATTTTATTTGCTAGTTAGTTAACTCATGAAAACTTATCGCATTAGTGGAACTAATTATAATAAAGCATACAGTATTGCCACGTCCTTTTACTTTCATAGAATTGTTGATGGTAATAGTAGTATTTTTCCCATTCGGCACGGAAAATAAGGGAATATAATTATACCCTACACCACCATAGGTGGTTGGAGTATTATGCGTTTGTGTTGATGTTTGTAACGCATAGAAAAAGTTATCCAACACCCACCTTAAAGTATACCAATCGACTCAGAATCACTTTTTAAATCGATCTAACGATGTCCGTCCGTCCGTCTGGCTGGACGGCTGGCTGTCCATGTAAACCTTGTGCACAAAGTACAGGTCGCAATTTTGAAGATAATTGAATGAAATTTGGCACGTTTTTGATACAGGGACGAAGCCTATTGAAATTGGTTGTGATCGGTCCATAATTTCCCCTAGCCCCTATGCAAATGTCCCCCCGGGATTGAGTTTCAACACTCAAAAATGCCTTAAAAATAAGAATATTTTAATGAAATTTGGAACAAAGAAGTTTTGTACCAAATTTTATGAAGATCGGTCCACGATTAACCATAGCTCCCATATAAACCCCTGTTCAGAAAATCACTTTAACGTGTATAAATCCCATACGAATGATAGTATCGAGTTAATATTCGACACAAATAAGTTTTATATAAGTAGAAATAACATTGCCAAATTTTATTCGAATCGGTCCATAATTTACCATAGTTCCCATATAAAACCACTTCCGATAATCGCACTAAAGAGCATTAAGTCAAGTAGATGTTAGTATCAACGCATTATTCTGTATATGTATATTTTATTTTACATTTAGTAAAAGTGTTGGTCTAATAAAAGTCCCCTTCCCGTAATTTTATGGTCATACATAATGGCGTAGGGTATCATATCATCGGGCTGGACCGACTATATCTTTTTCTCTCGTTTTTTAATGCAATTTGCGTATAAACAGTGAGTTATTTATTTACAAGTTGTTTTTATTTGCAATAATCGTGCGTATATATCGTCATAGTAGACATATAAATATAATTTAATTGTTAACTGTTAATTGCTATAGAGATAGTAGCCCAGAATTAGAGTAACACACTAAAATCTAAACTACCGGTGGAGACATAAATGATTATAAATGTTTCTTTAAAAATGTATAAAGGTACTTTGAAACCAATTTTTAAATTCCTCTTAATTGCATTATATTCATATTAAAATAAACCATAAACAGAGTAACACACTACCAATTTGATTACCGGTGGCATTTCAAATAAATAGTAGCCCAAAATAAGAGTAACACACTACAATCTAAACAATTTTTAAACTCCTTCTAATTGTTTTATTTCTTCTTTCTAATTGCTTTATTTCTTCATTCATATTGAAATAAAAATTAAAAATTAACATACTACCCACTTGTCTACCGGTGGCATTTCAAATAAATAGTTATTTAATTTTCTACAATAAATAGCATAAACTTTAATATAACAACATGCAGTATAAAACATAAAATTTATTTATTTAAAACTCAATGACTCTGAAGGAAATCTTAAAGTTTTCGCAACTTTGTTGTTGGGATTAAAGACTACTAGCTAGATTACCCGTGACATCAATAGAGTAGTGCTGACTAATTCTACTACTTTTAATCGATACTACTCAATACTTTTTCATTTGGGTACTAGATACTACACGACACTTAACGGATTTTTTAATTTAAAATTACATTTAACCAATTGTTCTATTAAACCAATTACCTTGAAATTTTGTAAATTTGTTTATATAAAACACAAAATAAATTAAAACTTTAAATTTAATTTTAATTAAAATTAATAAAATTATTTTCATATATTTAAAAATTAACTTGTCATCATTATACAGAGTTGTATTTTAGCCGTAATATTTTTAATATATCATTAAAAAAATTAAACCCTGAAAGTATTGAGTAACTACTTTACAATATTGAGCATACAAAAAAAGGTGTCATATACTCGGTATTCGATACTAATACTCAATACTTGCACAGTACTACAACATAACACTTATTATTAAAATAAATATATATAAAAATATATATTTTTATACCCACCATCAAAAAGATGGGGGTATATTGATTTTGTCATTCCGTGTGTAACATGTCGAAGAAATCATTTAAGACCCTATATAGTATATATTTTCTGGGTCCTGGTTAGATTCTGAGTCGATCTAGCTATGTCCGTCCGTCTGTTGAAAGCAGGATAGAGCTCGAACGGAACAACCTAAGGAGACGAAATTTGGCTCAAATATTTATCTTATATAAGGTTTGTTTTGGATTGAAAATAAAAACCTAAAAAAGATTGTAGCTTTTTTAATAAATCTTTCATTACGACTCTACCCATAAACTTTAAGTACTTTAAATCCACAACACTATTGAGTGCGTTTCTGTTTCTGTTTTTTTTTTTTTTTTTTTTTTTTTGTATTTTTTTATAAGTCAACAAAGTGAAATTAAAATAAATTGTTTGTATTATAAATTATTGCATGTTCTCGCGCTTTCAATAAATGATTCCATAACGAATGGCAATTGCCAGACTATAAAGTAGCACTCATTCAGTCATTGAAACGTTTGTTCATTCATTTAAATAACATTTAAGCCAAACTATGTATAATTTATCCATCTAAGTTTACAATTGATTACTATAAATATTGACATTATTAAATTTTATTATGGTTGCAAATAGTTTCTAAAAACTGTTATTCATTTAAGTAAGTAAATATAAAAATAATAGACAAAAGCTACAATTTAAAATTAAACTCTATTTTTAGTTGAGAAAGTTTTTATCTATATTAAAAGCAAAATGAGAAAAAGTGAAAAAAACAAATGCTAATAAAAATAGTTTTAATAATAAAAATTGCTATTAAAAGTTTAATATGAAAAAATAAGCATAAATATTTTTAAAATTTGCATAAATAGTTAAACTTTTTTAGCTATTTGTTTGAGTTCAAAAAGAAAAGAAGGAGAAATAGGATTTGGGATATATGAATACAATTTAAGAAAATAATGAGTTTAATAAAATAATCAGATTTTTAACTTTCTACTTAAATTAAAATTTATATAGTTTTATATACACTATGTGTAGGTCTTACTTTAATAAAATTTTACAAATTTGTTGTTTCTAACAAGCTAAAAGTTTTATTTTATTATTTTTAACATTATCATCAAAATTTATATCATATTATTGCTAAAGTTTTTCTTTTTAATTTTGTTTCTATTTCAAAGTAATTTGTTTATTTTTTCACAAAAATTTTCAAAACTTCCTGAATTTTTATGAGTTTGTAAAAAAAAAAAAAAACTTATTAATATTTTTTTTCTTCTTATATTTTATGCTAAAAATGTCTGGAAAACTTTAAGATCTATCAATGTACGTCATAGCTTAAGCTACATATTAAAATGACTAAATTATTATTCACATGCTTTCTTTTTCTAATCTTTAGGGAATTTTACTCATGAAATTTAATTAAAAGCTCAAATAAGTAAGTGTCTTTATATTTGGGGTTAAATTCGTATGTAGTTTACTCATTAAATTTGTCGATAAAGTTTGTTACTATATAATGCTATCTTAAAGCAAAATCTTAAATTCGTTATATAGAAACGAGCACAATAGTGGGAATTGATTTTAATTAAACTAGTAGTGTAATATATTAATATAACATATGGGAATCAAATTAAATTTCAAAGAAAAGGATAAGAGAAATAAGAAAAATTAATGCATTTGAAGTAGATGGAATAGATGGAAAATAAAATATATTCAATTTTTTTTAATATAGAAAATGTCAAAGTTTTAAGCGGAAAGTAAGACCTTACATACATATGTAGATAATATTTAAAATGGATATTTTACTAATAGCTGCTTTCTATATAGAACTTTGTATTCAGTATACAAAAGAAAAAAAATCATATTTAACATCAAGTATTTTTAACTTCTAATGATTTTTTTTTTTTTTTTTATCAATTTGACATATAAGGTAATTTATACAAGTTTATATTGACATAATGTTAAATCAAGTTAATTCTGTTTATATTATTTTTAACATTCTTTACATTATGCAATAAATTATAAAATGTTGTTTGGATTCCTTTTGAAATTTCGTAATATCTTTGTTATTTACAAATCGTTTACATGATGTTAAATATGTAAGAAAAAGTTCTAAACAGCAAATTATATTCCTTTAGTTAGTATCTATTTTAGACTCTCTATACATTTTTTATTTAATGTAAATACTTTGGTTTTTTAAATATATTTAATTTTACAGCTATTTTTAACATTGAATTTTAATTCTTTACATAATGTAAAAAAATGCTAATACATATGAATTTTACTTCAGATCTTAGCTAAAGTCATTTATACATAATTGTCAATAATTTACATATTTTTTACATGATCTCAACAATGTACAAATTTGCAGAATAATTAATTTTTTAAATTTAGAGAAATTATAATATGGAAATAACATATTTGCTATTTTTAACATTAAATTTTAATTCTTTACATATAATTTTTACTTTAGATAGTAGCTAAAGTCATTAATACAAAATTTTCAATATTGTATATATTTTTTAAATGATGTCAACAATGAAAAAAATTGTAAAATTATAAAATTTTTATTAAATTGAGAGAAATTATAACATGGAAATAACATATTTGCTATATTTTACTTGATGTCAAAAATGTAAATAAGTTTTTACTAGTTTTACTAGTTTTTAATTCTTTACATAATGTAAAAAAATGCTAATACATGATTTTTACTTCAGATCTTAGCTAAAGTCATTTATACGAAATTGTCAATATTTCACATATTTTTTACACGATGTAAACAATGTACAAATTTGCAGAATTATACATTTTTTAATTTTATAGAAATTATGAAGTGGAAATAACATATTTGCTATTTTAACATTAAATTTGAATTATTTACATATAATTTTTACTTTAGATAGTAGCTAAAGTCATTAATACAAAACTTTCAATATTTTATATATTTTCTACATGAAGTCAACAATGTACAAATTTGTAGAATTATATATTTTTTTTTTAATTGAGAGAAATTATAACGTGGAAATAACATATTTGCTATATTTTACTTGATGTCAAAAATTTAAATAAGTTTTTACTAGTTTTGTTGTTTTTTACTATAAATTAGAACAAAACTAGTCATGAAAAAGAAAATTTTCAATTATTTACACTTTAACATTATGTCAACAATGTCAAATTTATGTATATAATTATTTTACCGCATGTACATAATATATAAGCTATTATTTACACCTTTTTTACTTGATGTAAAATATGTAAATAAAATTATTTAATGTAGAAAATTTAAAAATTAAATTTTTAATAATTTTTTACTAGTTTTGTTATTTTTTACTTTAATTTTGTATTATTAACATAGTTTACATTATGTAAAATTGCAGAAATTGTTCTCTTTTTAAATTGGAATATGGCTAAGGTCATAAATACAAATATGGTAATAATATCATATGCCCTTTTTTATACTTGAATTTTACATGATGTAAACTATGTAATTAAGTATTAAACAGCTTTCGAAAGCCATTTTATATCCATCAATATTATTAATATTAAATACCAAATTATTTACACAAGAAGGAAAATAGTTTTAAAATTAAGTTTTTAATTAACTTATGACTTCATAATTATTTCTCTCACATTTTACATAATGTAAAAAATTAAAATAAAGTTTAATTATTATCTAATTCTTTATGCATAATTGCAACAAAAAATTGAGCAATTTTTTACATGATGTCAACAATGTTAACATTTGTAAATTGTATAAAATTTACAAATTTACAACATTATAAAAAATTTATATAAAAATGTATATACCATTATGTATTATTTATCCGGAATTTTTATTTTTATATAATTTAAATAATGTCAACAATGTATAAATGTGTAGAAATTATAAAAAAAGTACGAGAAAAATATGTAATAATAACAAAACTTGGAAATTGCGAACTTTTTTAAAATATTGACTTTTAAATTTATATTATTTTACCTTATATTTTCCTATAGCATATAATTCAACTTCTCATTTAAAAATATCATTTTCATAATAGAGAAAAAAGTTATCTATATTTATCTTCACATTTTCTACATGACTTAAACTACTAAAATTTAATTATATTCACTTGGAAAACTTTACTTGAGCAACTAATATTATGCCTCTAATATATTTTATATTTTTACTCAAAAGCTTTTTGTATTATTTACTCCATGTAAAGAGCACCAAAAAATTAAAAAAAAAAAAATAATAATTTCATGTAAATAAAAAAATGGTAAAATATGAGTAATAAAATGTCAAATTTTTTGCTAGCTTGCCTAAGGAAAATTTGAACTGTTAGAAAATTTTTAAAGGACGAAAAGAAAATACATTATAATTTATTTAAACAACATTGATGTATATCAAACCAAGTAATTTAAATGCTAATTTATTTTTGACGGAATAAAATCTAAAAATATGGCAAAATTAAATAAAAAACATTCTTGGCTTTTTTCTGATACCATAATATTTTAAACATTTAACATATCTAAATGGTGTCATATAAGTATCTTGACTGATAGCGTTTTATTTAATTGGAAATAACTCTAATTAATAAATTAAAACCTGAGCTGATGAAAGCGTTTCATTTATGTCTCCAATGGAAGTTTGTTTTTCTTTTATATTATTTTAGAAAATATGTGACTTGTTTAGATGAAAGCAAAGAAATTAATTTATCCGTTACACTGACCTCAAAATCTATGCAACAACAAACAGCTGCGTTACTACAACATCTAGCATCATACAAGATGTTTGTTAAAAGAAAGAAAAATCAGGCTTTAATCGTAACATATTTCAAAGCTGTTTAATAAAATATGGAAAAAAATATATGAATAAAAACAGGATTTTTTTTCCATAACCTACATTAATATTGTCATGGTTATAGAAATTGTAGCGCCAAAATAAAAATTTGAAATTTCTCTGTCTCTCTTTTAAACACTCTCTAAGATGATATCTTCTTCCTGTTACTAAAAGTCTACTTGTGAGAAAATTAAAAATATTTTATACGGTCATAACAACTTGTTTTTAAATTTAATGAGTTTTATGTTTTTTTTAATTCAAATTTATGGCTCAGGAGTATTATAAATTTTCATTTTATTATTATTAAATATTATATTAATATAAGTACTTACATTCTTCTAAGGCACGTTGCATATCTTGAATGGAATCCTTGGGTACTTTGAATTGTAAAGTATGGGTGCCAAAGAAACGTGCAATACGTTCAACCAACAAAGAATCAACTTCATTTTCACGTGCTTCATTTTCTTCGGGCAAAACAATTTCATTGAGTGAACGTCCAACGGGAATATCATCAGTTTTAACTAGAGAAATACCATCTGTCAATTTAACATCACCGTTTTCACTATCGAAATAATGAAGAGCACGTTCCTGTTAAAAAAGGAAAATAATTATTATAAACATTTAAAATTAATTTAAGCGGAAATGTTTTTAAAAGTTTGACAATTAAAAATATCGATATAATTAATTCTTTGAACATTGATGGTGAACAATATAAAGGTTTTATTTTTTTATATTTGGTGGTATTTAAAGAAAATTCAGGAAAAACACATTACAACATATACAATGCAGTTTAGTTGTAAAAAATAAAAGTAAAAGTTAAAATTCTTCAAAATTAAAAAAAAAAAAAAACATTGGTAGAAACTGGTAATCAATATAAAGGCTTTGTCTTTTCTTTTTTAGCAAAATTCAGAAAAAAACATATTATATATACAACGTAGCTTTAATTGCTTATAATAACATAGCTTTTCTTTTGTGTAAAAAAGGAAAATAAATTTTAAAACGAATACCAAATTAAAATTAAAAAAAAAATTATTAATAAAATAAAAAATAATGCAAAAATACAAACAAAATCATTTTTTTTTTTTTTTTTTTTTTTTTTTGTAAATTATTTTAAGTGCATTAAGTTTAATTTGTCTGTTATGAAAGTATTATTGAAAACATTTAATATTAAAATTTCATTTTATAATTGATTGACCTAATTAGGCAAATACCACAAATTAAATTACACTGAGAGAAAAAAAAATCGATTCAAAATCTACTACGCTTGAAAAATTTAATAGAAAACATTATGCAATTTAATAATTTGATACCGAAATGTTTTCAATTTAATGCCAATTAGGTATCAAGTTTCATTCAAATTTGCACACGCCGTGTTGAATTTGAACACGTATGGGGTTGATCCAATACTGACATTGGATGGTATCGTTTTCAACACTTATGTGTTCTTTTTTTTCTCTGGGTGTAATATTAACATAATTTTGCTTAATGTCAAGTAAATTTATTAATAATAATCAGGAAAATTATTGAACCATGATTTGCAGGCAATACCACGAATGAGGAAAATAACATTTTAAATGAAATTTTTCTACATGAATTCATTCTTTACAAATCTTAAAAAAAAAATATGAAAATATTTTATTTCTACAAAATGTCAAATATGTATACAAAGTACTAAAACTTTTTTAATAAACGTTTAAGTATTACTTATTTTAAATACCTGTAATGTTTATTTTTTTTTATTTTTTAGAAATATATAAAAAAACAAACATCATTATTTGGGCAATTTTTGTTCATATGTCTAATACTTTACATTATTGACATGGTGTAAAAATTATTTAATGCTATTATGTAACATAAATTATAATATATTTTGAACTTGTTATGAGTTTCTTTAAATCTTTAGCTAATTTTTTCAAATATGTAAACAATTAAAAAAAAAAAATACATTATGTAATTAAAATGTTTTTAAGAATAATAATAATAATTTTAAAAACCTGCTTTAAATAATTTTTATTATTTTATTTAATATTAGCTATAAATTGTTAAAAAAAAATTATCAAATTTTTGCACCACATAAAATATATAAAATATAATTTAACAATTTTATTTATGACAGACAGGTATTATTAATTACAATTTTAAAGTATTTTATATCATGTAAAATAAAATTTTATAGTATTTTACATCATATAAAATAAGTAAATTTTTTATAAAGTCAATAATATTTTAATTAATATTCTATAAATTCTTTAATAACACTGGTCGACAAAAAATATGTAGACTAGATGGAATTCCGCATGCTAAACTCGAATCTGCTTTCATTTTTTTCCCATTACGTTAGTTAGTCCATCTTTTTTTGTTTCAAGAAAAAATAAAAAAAAAAAATTTTGGCCACCACTGTATTTCTACTCAATTGTATGTAATATGGGTATTTTTACTTAACTGTGAATAAAATCAATATTTGTGCATCAATTTTGAAGATACATACCTTATTCTATTCGCAGCATTACCAGCTTTAAGATAAAGATGATAAACTGTAACATTTTAGATGTTTTCATTTATTAAACGAAATTTTAGTAACAAAAAAATCTAAAATTTTGCATGGAAATGATTTTTTTCGGACACTTATTTCAAAATAACTCCGAAACTATTGAGCACATAAAAATTTGGAAAAAGGGGAATTTGAAGATATTTTTAGTACGCATCTTTTGGTGTGTCACTTTAATCAATCGTACACACCGTTTTTGAATTATGAGGAAATATACTAGAGTAATGGCCATACTATGGGCGAAATATTACACATAAAAAAAATCCAGACCTGATGGAAAAAAATGAAAGCAGATTCGTGTTTAGCACATCAAAATACATCAAGTCCAACTTTTTTTTTATGGGGGACAAAAAAGTTGAACAGTGTAATTGACATAATTTTTACACCATGTAAAATATGTAAAAAAAAAATAATTTATAATTTATAAGGTATATTAATATATTTTAAACTTTTTATGAATTTCTGCAAATCTTAATATAAAATAATACCAGATTTTAAATTATATTATTTGCTATTTTACATTATGTAAAATATGTAAAACTTTTAAAAACACTCCTTAAATAATTTTTATTATTTTAGGTAACATTTGCTATAAATTGTTAAAAAATTTACCAATTTTTACACTATGTAAAATATGTAAAAAATAATCTAATACTTTTTTTTATGACAGGTATTATTAATATACAATTTTAAAATATTTTACATCATGTAAAATCAAATTTTATAATATTTTACATCATGTAAAAATTGTAAAAATTTGTTATAATTTTTATTATTTTAATTTATTTATATAACATATATATTAGGGTCGCCCTCATTACAAAAAGTGTCCAGATTTTGGTTCTCACCCCCTTGAAATGTTCCAATAGTCGAAAAACTAAGACATGCCAAGTTTTGAACTGATTGAAAAAAATTTAGAGGTGGCTCAAAGCAATAAAAATCTTGAAAATTATGACTTTTTAAAATTTGTTTCCTTTCATCGGTCATAAAAAATTAATTTTACATACAATTTTCTGGGTATATATCTTGTTGAAATTCACACACAAGATCTAATGAATTAGATATGGTTGAACAGAATAAAAGAATTCAATTTTTTAATATTTTAATCGCTTTGAGCCACCTCTTGTTGCAATCAATCTAAAACTTTGTATTTTATAGTTTTAAGACTATTCGAACATTTCTAGGGGGTGAAACTGAAAATTAAAAAACCTTTATTTTCCTCCATATAGAAGAGGACCACCCTAATGTATATATTTATAGCTAAAATTATTTAACAATTGACCCATTTTTTACACCATGTAAAATATGTAAAAGAATAATTTAATGATGAAAATTTTTATAATATTTTACATCATTGTAGACAACTCTGAAGGCTATTTAAATAAATTTTATCGAATTTAGTTTTTGTAAATGTAAAATATGTGTGAAAATATTAGCTAAATAACACAATTTCAATATTTTTTTAATATTTAAATCAATTAAATTAAATTATTATTATTTTTTTTTTTTTTTTATAAATTTTTTTATAATTTTTTCACCATGTCAAATACTTATATATATTTAAAAAAGTCTTGTAAATAAATTGCATAGTTTAAGTTTATATTCATGAAAATTTATACATTAATTTACATAATTTTTACAACTTGTAGAATGTGTCCAAATTTCTAAAAAGGCATTTGAATTATTTACATATTTTACACTATGTAAAAAATAGCATAAACATATTTTCTCGTAAAAATTTTTTGAGATTCACATATTATTTCAATAATTTTAAAAATGTTTTCATGTCAAATATACCCAGCAAAAACTTTTTGGTTTTCGGTAATGACAACTACTTATTAAAGTACTTTCTTGGTAATGAGGCGTCATTACTAGTTGCCTTCTCTACATTACATAAATAAGTACTCAATAGTACAATAGCAGAGTAAGTTACAATCACATGGATCAGTTGGCTAGAGCGCAGGATTAGCAACCAGAAGGTTGCTGGTTCAACCCCATTCTGATGCTATTTTTTTATGCTAAAACAAGTTTTTGTAACTTTGAAAATTAAGTACAAGATGGTGTACTGAGTAAGACGTTAGTCATTAAAAACCAATAGTTAATGTGGTCCCAAGTTCAAATCTCAATGACGGCAAAATTTTTTCGTTGTTCTTTTTTTATTTTTAATTTTTTTAGGTACATATTTTTGAGTATTCCTATAGTCTAAAAATAACTACATGAATTAGTGGACAACTTAAACAAAAGTAACTAGTTACTCAGAGAAAAAATAAGTAGTTTATATTTGTTTCCAGCAAAGTTTTTGCTGGGTATAAACCAACCAAAAAAAAAAAAAAAAAAATTGAAATCATTTGTAATTTTATATTAATTATTTCTCTAAAAATTTCTTGAAATAATATGAATTATAATTACTGTTAAACATTTTATACAAAGTTTGAAGTTTTGAAATCTTTGAAGGGCGACTGTAGGATTGGTGTATTCATGAAAAATTTTAAATAGTTTAATACATGGCACATTATTTTTTTAGGAATTGTGTTTATACAATTATAAAAGTGCAGTCCTGTGATGATTTGTGATCAATTCCTATTTTGTGATCAAAATAGGAATTGATTTGTCAATGCTCCCTTTAAAAAGGGAATAATTTAAGTCAAAGTATAATTAGGTTTCCTAATTATTTATTGAAAATTGACTATTATTATTGATTTTACATTTTACATATATGATGATCTTAAACTTATTTTCTTTCAAATTAAAATATTGCTAAAACTGTTTAAATTGTTTTCCATTTAGATTATTAATTTTTGAGTTTACAAAAATATAAAACTTCAAACACATTATTTCTTGCTGATAATTGTTGGCATTTGTATGCATATTATATTTGGTGATTTAATCCGAAAATGTCATTTAAGTAAATGGACAAATTTTCCCAAAGCACATTGTTGTTATTTGTTATTCTTTTTTTACAATTTCTTTGGCAAATATAAAATTCCTTATTTAAAAATATTCTAGGAAAGTTGTCTAGAAAGTTTTAAAATAAATTAACACTTTGTTAAATACCAGAATATAAAAAAGCAACAAGCAAATAGAAAGATGACACTATTATCCTGATGATGAGCAATATGATTTCAAGCACTTGTTTCATTTACACAATTGTCCTTATTTTTTACATTTTTCTTTTTAATGGTTTAATATTTGAATTTATGATTTTTTTTTGTTTTTTTTTTATAAAATTCCATTTGTTTTTCATTTTTTATTTTTTGATTATTGTTGTATAACACGACTCCCCCTTACCTTTAAACATAAAACCACTGAACGATCACCACAATCTTTGACCATTCTTAAGGCACTTGTCAAGAGACTATCAGCCTCGGTGGCTTGATGGCTGGCTGCGGCAGAAGTTGCCACTAGGGCAAATAAACACACAAACTTAAACATGATTTATTTTATTTTTCTATTATTATTATTGTAATTAAATTATTAATCCACAAAATATCCTTTTGTTTCTTTGGCTTAATATTCTTTTAATTGTTTATGTTTTTTTTTATTATATTTTTAATTCCACTTGAATAGTCAGACCACTTCAAAACGATCGATTGATCGGTCAGAAGGCAACCGGTAAACTGTGACTAGAAGACGCTCGTTGATCGAGTTTTATTCCCGACTTACAACTAAAATCGTCATACGCACTACAAAAACAAAATAAAATAAAACACACATACATACAGTAAAAGCGCAAGCGCAACACAAGAGCCAAAGTCAAAGTCACAGCCATAGAGCCAACCAAGAGTCAAGTTGAGCAAAATGTATAAAACCAAAAACAACAATATAATACAAATTGTTGCTGCTATTTTCTTGTTGTCATTCGTATATGCAGACACAATTTTTATAATTTGAAAAAAAAAAAAAAAGAAAAAAACTATGTAAAATAAGCTTTAAGTTTAAATCGATGTACGAGTTGTTTAAGCCATTGCTGTTTTTGTTGCTGAGAAAGCCATAACATTAACATGCGGCTTGTTTGTAACAGCAGCCTTAGAAAAGACAATGGCTGTTACTTTTGCTTGTTGTGGCTCTGTTAAGTTTTTTTTACTTCTCCTTTTGCTTTTTATTTAACAGATACTTTTATTTTTTATTTTGTTTTTTTTTTTTTATTGTTTTTGCAGCAACATTATTTTCATTATTTTAATTCAATATCCAACAGCCGTAATACAAACAATAACAAAACAAAGCTTATCATTTACATATTTACGAGTACAATTTAAATGGTTGTAGTAACAAATGTTTGTAGTATTTCTTTTCAATTATTGTTGTAATTTTATTATTATTTTGAATAGGAGTGTTAGTGTGTAGTTACTTAAGAGTAAAAATATTTATTTACTATGTAAATATTTTTAGTTTTTATTTGTTTATTGCTTTTTTCGAAGTTTAAGTATAGAATTTAAATAAGTTGCACTTTTTCGTTTTTTTACTTTTCATTCAAGTTTTTGAATGAAATTGTTTGATTGGGTAGGAGAAATATGGATTTTCTTGGGGCGTTTTTTTTTTCTTTAAATCTTTATTTCTTGATTGTTTTAAATATATGTAAAAGAATACAACTATAGCGATGAGTATTGAAACACTGGGAATAATTTCAATCAAATATAAAAATTTGTTTTTAGATCTCCCTTAAACGAATGAAAATCATGGGTCTAATACATTTTGTCAAAAAAAAAAAAAAAAAATTTAACAAAATATATAAATAAAATGAGTTTAAATTTCCCTAATTTTAAGCTTTGTATTAAATTATTATTACTATTATTATTATTATTATTATTATTATTATTATTATTATTATTATTATTATTATTATTATTTTACAGCAATTCCAATGAAATTATGAAATTTTTACTTTGTATTAAACATTTTTTACGCCAAAATCTTTCGAAAAAATTACTAAAATTTTGGTGCCTAAAGCTTTTTTATTCCCATCTGATTATGCGATAGCTCATTTTATTCCTAGTAAAACTTAGTATTAGAAAAGATATTAAAAATATGTAATAAAGCGTGGCCTAAAAATGGCAGTAAAATCCTAAATTATTAATAACGAGAGAAGAAGATATAGTCGGTCAAGCCCATACTAACATTTGTATGGGATTTATGCAAGTTAGTGATTTTCGGGAGATGAGTTTATATGGGAGCTATGGTCAGTTATGGACCGATCTTCATGAAATTTGGCAGACGGATTTTTGCTGATTTAAAACTTATATGTACTAAATTTCATTAAAATATTCCTATTTTTAAGGCATCTATAAGTGTTAAAACTCTATTCCGGGAGGACATTTGTATGGGGACTAGGTGAAATAATGGACCGATCATAACCAAATTCAATAGGCTTCGTCCTTGTGCTGAAAAAAGCATATGTGGTGTAGGGTATAAAAATAAAAAAAATAATTTTTGTCTTACAGAGTTTTGCTATGCAGAAAAAACTAAAAATGGATTTTAATTACTTTAATTGTTGAATTTTGCTAAAATCATCAAAACGATAATATAAATAAATAACTAGAATAATTGATTTTATTATTACTGATTTTTCTTAAATAGATATAATCAACTGAAAATTTTTGGAAATTGACTTAAATTTATTTTATTTCTATATTTTTGTAGAAAAAATTGTTCATTTTTCTTTATATTTTATTAAGAGCTAATAACACTGGTCGACAAAAAAAAAAAAAAAAATACTGAATAGCTAAACTTAATGCATTTTGATGTTCTAAACACGAATCCACTTTCAGTTTTTTTTCCATCAGGTCTGGATTTTTTTATGGACGTGCTTAATATTTCGCCCATATTAAGGCCATTACTTTAGTATATAATCCAAGAACGGTGTATACGATTGACACAAGCGATGTACCAAAAGATTCGTACTAAAAATATCTTCAAATCTCCCATTCTTTATTTTTTTATGTGCTCAATAGTTCCGAAGTTATTTTGAAATAAGTGCCCAAAAAAATCATTTTCATGTAAAATTTTAGATTTTTTGTAACTAAAATTTCTTTTAATAAATGAAAACATAAAAAATGTTACAGTTTATCATCTTTATTTTAAAGCCGGTAATGTTGCGAAGAAAATAGGGTTTGCATCTTCAAAATTTATGAACAAATCGTGATTTTATTCACAGCTAAATAAAAATACCCATGTTACATACGATTGCGTAGAAATACAGTAGTGGGCAAAACAAAAAAAAAAAAAAAAATTCTTCAAACAAAAAATAGGTGGACTAGGTGAATTTTGACGAGTTAAACAAGAATCTGCATTCACTTTTTTTTCTATCACGTACTGATTCTATCATGTACTGATATTCAGCAGTCAGACTTTAAAACTCGAGAATGGTTTGTCAAATTTAGACTATAACTCAAGAACCGTTAAAACGATTTTGATAAATGATACATCAAAAGATGCATACGAAAATTGTCTTCAAGGTATGTCAACAATATTTTTTATTCGCTCAAGAATTTCAGAGTTATGGATCAAAATTTTCACAATTTAAAAAAAAAAAAAATAGTTTTTTCGCTACTAATTACCGAATAACTACGGAAATATTAACTGGATAAAAAAATTATGTAAATTTAGCTCAAAGACAATTTCGTTTACTATCTACTGGAGTTTAATTTATTTTAATTGGACTAACAGTTCTCGAGTTATGCAAGTGTGACTGCTTAC
Source organism: Protophormia terraenovae (assembly GCA_951394005.1). Lineage (NCBI taxonomy): Eukaryota > Metazoa > Arthropoda > Insecta > Diptera > Calliphoridae > Protophormia > Protophormia terraenovae. The sequence continues at coordinate 154,616,224 of OX596073.1, forward strand.
CATATTACCCATATTTTTAATTTTTAAAAAATGGTCAATAGGAAGGATAAACTCATATTAAAAAATTACGTAGAAATAAAAAAAATAAAACTTTACTTACAAATTATATAAAAAAATGTCATTATTTCTTTTTTGGAAAAATTATGAAATATGGGTATAATAATTTTTTTATTAGCTTTCGTTTGATGTATATTTTATTAATTTTGGTTGCAAAAATATTTTTAGGTTTTGTTCTGGAATCATCAAATAAAATGGTTGTATAACATTCTGTTCCAACCATCGTGATGATGCATTATTGGAACTTCTAATTTGGCAAATATATTCTAAATCATGACCCCTTACATAATTTTAGGTACATTTAAATGTGCGATACACTTTGATTTTCTGAACCACCTTAAGGTACATACTTAAGTTGATTTGTAAATGTTTCTGAAAAAACATGCATGCATAGGCATTGCACTTCTAAAAGTTTGAATTACTTCTTGAAAATAACAGAACTATACGGTTGAAATATGAGGAGTATAAAAACTGGTTTTATATATTATTATTTAAGTGAATGACAAGAAACGTTTACTGCCCAGGAGAATTGTAATAAACTTTAGAATAAAAACTCTGCAGGTACATAGTTTTTTTTATATCTCACAACTTTGCCACGAGAAGCTTTAATTTGTTTGCCAATATAATGAAAGATTTGTGCACATTATCTTAGCTTGTCATTATGTACATAGAAAAATTATTACCGTATACTTTTCAATTCATACACTTGTTTCATTTTGCATCAAAATTTAATAAAAAGAAAACATAAAATAAAATTTAAGTAAGATTTTATTTCTTATTTAAATTTTTAATTCATTCAATCATCTACTTGATTGATTTAATAAATTTTTTAATTGGGAATTTTTTTCATCTTTTCATTTTTTACAATTTTTAGTAACTGATATAATCATTTTGGTGAGAGGTACAGATTAAAAGAAGTTTTTAATTGAATCAATTATTTACTAATATATTTAGTGATTGGTGACTTTTTTCTGAGTACGAATTTAATAAAAATATAATAAAAATCATACATTATAAAAACATACTTTTCCCCTTAGCCAATATTTAAACACTTTAAAATTGTTTGAAAACACAATAAGTGTATTTTCCTCTTACTATTCACAACAGTAGTTACGAGCAATATTTTATTGCTCTTTTCGACTCTTCTCTACAACTTTCATTGTGTATATTAAAACGATATAAAAAAATAATTATTGATTTTGGATTAAATGTTTAAATTTGCACACAAATCGATAACGGTTTTATATATACATATGTATGTATAAACGAATAAAGTGTGGCGTATAATAAATATTAAAAATTAAAAATTAGGTAATTTTATAGGGTGGGGCAAATAATTATTAAAATAAATATTTATTTTTAAATTTATAAATAAAGAATTCTAAAACCTTTTTGAAATTTTTTTATATACATACATTATTTACATGTAAAATGATTGTGTATTTAATTGGATTTCTTTATTATAACTCGTACTCTTCAAATATTGTCTGAGGAAAACAGTTTGGCATTTATCAATCGATAGTTGGATACAAAAACATAGTATACTGCCAGTATATTGAGGTATAAAAGAAAATCATGTCGTTATGGGGAGTAGTCAATCAGTCATTAAATATAATTAAAATTGAGTGATGGAAATGAAATGTAACGCAACAAAGTATGCTATTGAAATATATGTGTAAACAAGTAGATAATGATCGAATATTATAGGTGTTACAAGAAAAAATAGTTAACATTTTTTCAACATGTGAATAAGTATGTAATTATTTTTCCAAATGACTTAAGTTTTTAAGAAAAAAATGGACAATCTATAATAATATATGAAAATGTGGTAGTTAATTTTTCAACTATATTTTTGGGTTATAAATACATCTATTAAAAGATAGATTAGAGTTATATGTTATGTGGGTTTCTATTGTATCATTTTCATTTATTTAATATATATCTTCAGATTTACAAATAATTCATATATAAAATTATATGTTACAAACCATTTACTTAATTCGATTATACTACTATCTTCTTGAGGTGGTAAAAGTAGGCAAAAATAAACTGTCATAAAGAGAAATGACAAAAAAACAAGCGTAAATTGTTGACGCACATGATTAAGTATTGCAGACACGTGATACTTGAATATGCATTCGTACTTACATACATACATACCGGAATACCTGGTATTTAACTTCTTACCATCAATATAATATTTTTTCTTGAAGTATTCACGTACTACGCATATGGGTGTTGTACAAGTTGTACTAGCTATTTATTATGCATATTTATGTACAGTAGCGAGCATAAAAAATGCAACGCTAGGCTATATGATTTTTGATCGTATTGATTGGGGCTAAAACGTCATTAAATTAGCCAATTCTATTGTAATTTTATTCTTTCCGGCCTTAGCCAACTATTGTATGTCAATTTGTTCCAAAATGTTACGCATACGAACAGTTAATAATATTTTTTTTTTTTTAAAGTTGTAAATTTAAGGGAACAAAAAATGCAATTCCTAAAAAATCATCGGATTTTTTTAAATTTTGATAAAAATAATTATTGAAAAATTATGAAAACTATAATTTGGTAGTATTACCACTAATTACTACCAATACATATAAATTTAAGGTAATTTTAACTACAAAGGATATTAATAATATTAAGAAAACACTCTTTTCTCCATACCTTTTAAGAATTTTAGAATATTTTTGAATAACATTCTAATAATTGGAGTGAAATAATATTAATATGTAGTTTTAATAAGAAGATTCTTAAAAATTATCTTAAAGAAACAATATTGAAACGATCATGCCTATAACAATTGATACAAGTCATTTAACAGTAGATATTTTATATTATCTGAATGACTACATTTGGCCATTCAAAGCTACTATTGCCAGCAATCGTTGATTTAATAATGTAAATATGGTAACTGGATATCCTTCTAACAAAACACATATTATTTACTTACATAAAACTACCACCTTTACTTTTAGAGGCACGTCCTTTATTATTTTTACGAGTACTGTATAATGGAAATAAGAGCCTATTACGATAACTTGAATTAATTTGACTCTAAACCCATTTATTTCAATTTTAGACGGTCTAGATAGACATACTTACTTAAATATTAATTTCCAATAGTAAACAAGTCCAATAGCCCAAAAATCACGAAGGATGCACTTTTAATTTTTCAACATATGAAGAGTTCAAAATATGTATATTTCTTAACTGTTTTTCCTTGTGTTAGAATTTGTTCCAGGACCAAAATCAATGGATATTTGAACATTATAGAGATACAGAACATTCGATAATGTCATATCATTGCGAAAAAAATATTTTAAGCTGTTGATTCCATCTCAATAACGATCGAAAGTGGTTGCGTTATTTCGGTCGAAAGGTCATACTCAATTATAAATTATGAAGTTAAGCTAAACTATCATAAATATTTGATCGCTTATTTATAGAAAATGTTTGTTGGTTTTAAAACAACTAACAAAATAAATAATAATTCTAAAAATATCAAACTCTATTGAAAAATTTCCAAAATAGTTCAGAAAAATATCAAAATTTAATAAAATTGAAATTTATTGCAAATATTTATATTATTTGTAGATTTCATGTATCTTAGACAATATGCAACGACAGAAAATCATGTTTTTTAACAACACTATAGATTCCAATCAAAATGTTTATCAAAATTTTAAAAATCATGTTTATTTGTTTAGAGTTTCATTTTTTTTTTTTTTTTTGCTAGCTCATATTTTCAACTGCTTTTACTAAACGTTCAATAATTTTCGTTACGCACAAAAATATTCAACAAAATTATATGCAATAGGTATCTATTACCACAAATAATGAAATTAGGACTTGCTATAAGCAAAATATATGCGAACAAAGATCATATCACATAGCGTTGCATTTTTAATGCTCGCTACTGTATGTATTTTTCTATTAAATGTTGGGTGGAGTAATTTTGTGTATTTCGTCATTGCAAATACAACTTTGTGCTTATGAATATAATTCCTCTCTTAAAAAATTTTTCTGAAAATTGTGATTAAAGAAAAGTAAGGTACTTCCTATTTGTGGTAGGTACTGTTTTTTTTTTTTTTTTTATTAATTAAAAAACAAATCATAAAAATATTTTCCGAAAAGCCCGACAATATGACACCCCACATAATTTTGTATTCAGGGAGGGGTCTTATATGGGATCTTTAACTAATTGTAGACGGTGTTATGTGTAATGTATATTTTTATAAAATATGCGTATGTTGATACTAATATTTATATATGACTTTTGCACTTTAGGGAGATTCCCGAAATCGGGTTTTATGGTAAGCAGTGATCGGATCCTCATAGAAATTGATGCTGTTGTTTTTACTTTTATAGACAAACATACTTGTGTCAAATATATTTGATAGTGACAGGATTTATGTACGTTATATTGCTATATTTATATATATAATCCGATTCCAAAATGACATTTGTATGGGGGTTAGACTGACCATAATATCTTTGTGCCACATACTTTTCTACTGATATGTCAACTTTGGCAATTGCCGTTGAGAATTTTCTATAAAAGGGGATTTTTAATATAGACGTAAGACAGGTAATACTAGAAATTTTAATTGCTCCTTTCTAAAAATAAATTATTTCATGTACCAACCTAATATTAATAAAACCATTAAGTGCGTTGCACAGTTTTTTTTTTTTTTTTGTTTTTTCTTTTAGAAATTTATGAAGACGAGTCAATTTTACATTGTATTGGCAGTTTGTCATTATGGTTGTTATAAAATAATAACAATAATAAAAAATATTTATACTTATTCAAAAAATATATAAATAAATATGGACGAATATAAGCACTTTTACATATATTTATGTATAACTAACAGTCCGTTCAACAAGCTGTCAAAACTTACTGAACATATATACAATCATATAAATACCTTAAAAAAGTGTGTAATAATTGCATGTATAAATGAGTGAGTGAATGAATGAATGACGGCCAAACTGACTAACTGACTGAATGTGTTAAATATTAAATTAGAGTAAAATAGAAAATTAACTAGTTTAACAGTGATATCCAATAAATAGTATTTTGTATGCATGTATGATAGTCAGTTTACGGAATGGCTTTTAATATAAAATTTCACTTTAATTTTATATCTTATAATAAATAAATGTTTTATTTAATTTTATTTAATTTAATATTAAATGTTATTTTATCAATAACCATAAAAAACGAATATTTGAAATGAAATATAGATAATAAAATTTTAAAGAATATTTTGCAAAAATTATTTATTCAGTAATATAGACAAAGTTTTTAATTTTAGCTGTAAAAAAATGTCATTTCCTTTAGACCCTTGTCAATTATTTATTTTTATAACTTTTTTTTTTTAACAAAATCACCAGCTGTGCAATATCATGAAATAAATGTCAGTGACATATTTTAAATTGCTACAATATTTACATTGTACTTGAGAGCGGTTATATTATTGTTTCTATTTATACTCTAAAAATTCCAAAAAAAAAAATTAAGTATCACGTACCGGTATAAAAAAAAGTGAAAGAAATAAAAATATTTCTTGCCCGATTTTATGACTAAAAAAAATCATGGACTTTCGCTTTCATTTAAATTAGCATAGTATGGTAGGAAATTTAGCGAATGACACTGAAAACAGATAAAAATGACAAATAATGTAGCAGTCAATGGCGAAAAATCTTTTTTAAAGATATTTATAATTGTAAAATTTAAATTTTACTCGATATCTTATAAATAATCTTACTTTAATATTCTTATTATTTACATTTCTATTACAATGATTAAGTATATTTATTTATTTACTGTCAATGGCTTTTTACCAGCGTTGCCTGTTTAAATTTAGCCTTTTTATTTTGCTTTTAGCCTCATCATTTTTTCTAGCCTTTTTTGATTAACAGTGTAACAAGAAAAAATATAACCATATACGGACACCACTATGGGAGACCTATGTCTCCCAGTTTTGCCCAAAGTCATGCACTTTTTTTATGGGCCCCCAAAGATTTGGGGCCTTGGTGTCATTTTTGCAAAAAAGTGATAATTTTCTCAGGCTCATATCTTGCAAATCGTTCAAAATTTTGATTTACTCTCTGAGGCAAAGTTGTAGCTCTTTTCATAAAGAACAAAAATTGTGAACATATAAAATCAAAAAAACTTTATCTTCAAAATCAAAATCTCAAAAAACTTTAAAAAATTCGATTTTTTTTAAACTTTTTTCCTCTGTTCAGGTCCATAGGTAGTAAACAATTCAAAATTTAAGGAAACAATCAACTACAAAAAAATATACCTAAGATCTTAATAAATAACTTTCTAGCACATACGAACTTCCTAAGAATGATTCTTAAAACCGTTTGGGTAGCGCTAAGGTAGCCGCAAAAACTTCACATAAAAATATTTAGAAAAATATATAATTCTATAAATAACTAAAATTGTGTATGATTTAAAAGTCTTAAAAAAATCTAAGTAATTAGAGGAGATACTGAAAAATATTTTACGAATCTCAATACAAATATGAAATATATACAGACCTAGTCATATATATTTAGCAATATGCCAAAAAATAGTACTTTTTCATTTTCAAGCTATGAATACCGAATGATTTTTAGTGCTTCGGGGGTGGAGTCAGCTACCTTAATATCTAATTAGGGTGTCCCTCACTTGTCCTAAAACGGAAATATAGGGCGGCTGGTTATGAATTTAACGCATTATTTATGTTAACAGCTACAAATTCAATGTTTTTATTAGTTGGATAGATAGTTTGGGTAGTGATCTTCCATTTTCGATATTGTTGCAATAATACACTGAGAAAAACAAAATGGCAACAACAAAACATGGAAGTAAGAAAATACTACTGCTAACATTTAACGCGGCACAAATTGGACTGAATGTTATGCCTTGAAAGTCAACATAGTTGTTGATGACAATAATATCTAAAATTCTGCGGTGGTGCTTGACGATCGCATTTTTCGTTTAGGAGAAAATTTGGAAAATGTTAAAAAAATCGAAAAAAATTAAAAAAATGCGTTTTTTCATCTTCATTCATATATAACTTTTGAAGTAGGAATGTAATCTTCAAGCACCACGGCAGAATTTTAGACATTATTGTCATCAACAATTATGTTGCCGTACAAAAAACAATAAAGCCTATTTTCGGAAAATTTTACTCATTCATTTTAAAAATATAGTGCATATTTAAAAAAAACGGGAGTTTATGTTACTGAAATGAATTATACAGTAGTAATTAAGACCATACACACTGTTTTTAATTTAAAACCCCATAAAGTATATATTTTCTGGTCCTGGTTAGATTCTGAGTCGATCTAGCTATGTCCGTCTGTTGAAAGCAGGATAGGGCTCGAACGGCACAACGAAGGGGGACGAAATTTGTCCCAAATATTTATCTTATATAAGATTTGTTTGGTATTGAAAATGAGTTAAATCTGTAAATAAACAAAAAAGTTATGAGCAAAATACTAAAAACACAGGGTGTCCGTTGTAGCTTAATTTTATACTTTTCTGCTATATCTCTCTTAAATAAAAGCATATACTGTAAAAACATTTTTATGGGTCGATATAAATTTGGAAACAAAAAATGGGCGTGGTCCGCCTACTTTACCGCCCACCTCTCATATAAGTTGAAAGGTCACAGAAATTTTGTACAAATACTTCATGCACAAATGTAAACAAGGAAACAAAAATAGGCGTGGTTCGCCCACTTTACCGTCCACTTCCTATACAACATTCGCGCTTGTTTACATTTGTAATGTTATTGTTTTTTGTTGTTTTTCTTTGTATTAATGTTTTTGTTTAGAACTTTTTTTACTGATTTCCGGTTATTTTTCAACCGATTTTCATTACCTTTCTAATTGCTGAACATAGTTAGTACAAATTATTTCCGCTAGATGGCGCAAAATTATTATTTTTTTATTAAAATTGCATCAAAACACCCTGTATTTGCAAATATTATGAGTTCATATATTCAGCAAAAGTACTCGCCAAAGGATTTTGTACAAAGTTGCCAAACATCATTTAGTCAAATTCTGGAAATTTAACCCTTCGTCATACAGATGTTTCAATTGTCACACCAGCTCTGTAATTTTATATATTTTAATGGAAATGTTGGTGATTTTTTTTATGTTAATACGTTTGTATAACTACATTCTAGCATCACTACTACATAGTTTTGCATGATGTTTCATTATCCCATCGATAAACTTCAGGTTCATCTCCTTGTTTTTAGTCACAAACGCGTACAATTTATCTTTTCAAACATTTGAGGTTTTATCGGTATTACACTCACCACACAAAATATGAACGAATAGGTGAAAAATCATAAAATAACATGTGTAAACTGATGAGAGCTCAGTTTAAAAGTTTCAATAAAATAAAATACAGTAAAAAAGAACGAATAACATCGTCAAACCATATAATTTTCCACACAAAATATAACTGGTCCAGCCAGACCATATTTGGTACGAATGTGACAAGTACACTAATTTATCCTTATAACTATCCTTGTGTTAGGTTTATCGTTCTGGGTTTTTCACAGAAAACACGTTAGAAAACTAAATTGCAGGAGGGTACCTGAAATTTCAAGTCTCTAGCTTATTTATAAATATATGAAAACAACATTAAACTGCAATTGGTCTGGCCAGACCAGTTTGTAAGACGAAGGGTTAAAGGTCAAAATTGTGATTTTCTTCAATAACCTAAAAATAACGGTAATTTTGTAAATAACGGAATTATGAAAAAGTCGCAGAACAAAAGTTGCTGCTGAAGCCCTTTTCTTTTTCGCAAAAAGACGTTTTTGGCATATTGCTATATATATTTACACATTTTAAAATTCTTCGAAAATTTAGAAAAGAAGTGTTACAAAATATTTTGAAATAGTTCTTTTTTTTTTTTTTTTTGTTGTAAAGCCTGAAATGTGCGGAGTAGGTTGTGCTAATTTCTGAAAAAATAGCGGTATTTATTTCTGATATTGAAAGACAAACTCGTATGCATTTTTTATTTTAAAGTATTTACACACATTTTTTATACTTCATAATTATTTACACAGCTTTAGAAGTCCATTATTTACGCTTAACTTTGCTAAAGAAGATTCCAAATCTTGTCTATAAGTTATTGTAAAGTCTTGTGATACAAACTCAACTTTAATAAGTCTCAAAAATCTAAAAACAGTGGCAAAAATTATGAAAAAATCATTAGGAGCCAAGATGACTTTTAAATAAAGGTTTAAAATGGTACATAATCTTTAAAACTAGTAACAAATTTAGCATAAAGTTAAAAAATTGTGTAACCATTAATAAAACGAGGGAGAAACTATAGTCGGTCAAGACCGACCATATGATACCCTGTGGCCAATTGTAGAACAACACTTTTACTAAATGTAAAATAAATTATACAAATACAGAACAATGAACTTATACTAACATCTATATGATTTTATGTCCTTTTAGAGTGATTCCCGGAAGTGGGTTTATATGGGAGCTATGGTAAAATTATGGACCGATTCTCATAAATTTTGGCAATGTCGTTTCTACTTATATGAAACTTAGTTGTGTCGAATATTAACTTGATACTATCATTCGTATGGGAATTATGCACGTTAAGGTGATTTTCGGAAGAGGGGTTTATATGGGAGCTATGGTCAATTATGGACCGATCCTGATGAAATTTGGCACAAAGATTTATACTTACACAAAACTATTTTTTGTGCCGAGTTTTATTAAAATATTGCTATATTTAAGGCATTTATTATCGTTAAACCCCTATTCTGGAAGGACATTTATTTGGGGGCCAGGTGAAATAATGGACCGATCATAACCAATTTCAATAGGCTTCGTCCTTGTACCAAAATAATTATTATTTCATCACGATATCTTTAAAACTGCGACCTGTACTTTGTTCACAAGGTTTACATGGACAGACAGCCAGCCGGACGGACGGACGGACATCGTTAAATCGACTCAGAAAGTGATTCTGAGTCGAACGGTATATTTTAAGGTGGTGGTCTGATAATATTTCCTGTGCGTTACAAACATCAGCACAAACGCATTTTACCCCAACCACCTATGGTGGTGTAGAGTATAAAGAATCCCTTATATGAATACAGAAACATTTGAAGGAGAATTTATCGAAAATCTATCATAAAAATTGGCCCACTGCACGTAGTCTGTTTATTTGGTAGCTAGTTCTATTAATATCTTATAAACTTTTGTAATCTTAAATTGTACACACAGAAAGATTATAACATTGATCATTAGTTATTGATCATGGGGTTATGAATTGACAATTTATTATCTCAAGCTTTTCCTGTTTGTATGATATTTTGTATTTTAGAAGCTAGCAGTTTTAGCTATTTACAAATAGTAGTGCAGACATTTGTTAACTAGGGGGATATCAGTAAAAAGAGAGGAAGAGAAATAATGTTATTTTTTGGAAAAAGCTTGGAAGCATACTGTAATCTCCAGGGTTGGGGGTTTTCATTTTATTAGGTTATCTATTACATGTAATTGTAATAAAAGTTCTAATTACAAATACAAGTAATTGTAATTGAAAATTCCAATTACTAATTAACTTCGAAATGTATGTTTTTTAAAAAAAATAATGATTCTGTAGCGTAATTGTTATTGAAAAAATATCAATTACAATTACATGTAAAGTAATTTAATTGAAAATGTAATCATTATCCCCCAACCCTGGTAATCTCAATCATTTTTCTCTCACTGCAATTCTGAAGTGATGTTCATTCAAAAAAGGAAAAAAATAAAAGTGAAAATTTCTTGAACTGTGTGTTTGTATGAAATGATGAATACTCTGTATCATCAAATTTCCATTTATAAAAATAACACTTGAGCTGATGATGTCTAAATACGTATCATAAATAACCGGTATTAATAGCTGTTTGTATCTTAATAAATCCGACATCAAGTGCGTAATTTGTAATTAGTGAATGTGTTACATGAAAAATTTCATAAGAAAAAACTTTCATGACAAAAATGGGTAAAAAGTAAAAATTAAATAAATAGATTTAAAACAAGTGAGAATGTTATATTCGGCTTGGCCGAATATAACATTGATGGTGGGTATATCTATATACCCACCATCAACTTTTTTAAATTTTACGTTATATAGGCGGTAAAATAGGCAGATTTCGATGATTTCACCTTATATGAGAGGTGCGCGGTACTGTGGCTTCCAAGTTTATATCGACTCTCGAAATATCTGTACAAAATTTCGTGTTCGTATATGCTTTTGTTTAAGAGATATCAGCAGAAAAGTATGAAATAAGCTACAACGGACACCCTGTGTTTCTAGTATTTAGCCCATAACTTTCAATATCAAATTAACCTGATATAAGATAAATATTTGAGCCAAATTAAGTCTCCCTAGGTTGTACCGTTCGAGCCCAATCCTGCTTTCAACAGACAGACGGGCATAGCTAGATCGACTCAGAATCTCGTTTACTTTTGATGTTCAAAAAAATGTCGAAAATTTTTAAATGGCACATCAACGATATTTAGTACCAACATCCCTTGGCTCTAGTGGAACACAGATCTGTTCGCGTGAATGACTTTTACCGAACGGCATCAATGTTATGGCGGTTTAAGATAAAAATTTATAAAAAAACTGCCAAAATTCTATTTATAGTCCTAAATCAAATATTATTGCATTTATGTACTCTGTATCTAAAAATTAAATTAAAAATATCGCGATAAGTTAAGTATGTGTGGATATATTAGCGATTTAATAATTATTAAACCTTCTTATAAAATTTGCAAGATTCAGTTTTTAGTGATGTAGTGTTGTTCATATTCATCCATTTACTGCAAAATTCATCTTTTTATACCCTACACTACCATAGGTGGGGAGGGTATTATGCGTTTGTGCTGATGTTTATAACAGCCAAAAATATTGCTCTAAGACCCACCTTAATTTATACCAATCGGCTTAGAATCACTTTCTTAGTCGATTTAACGATGTCCGTCCGTCCGTCTGACCGTCTGACCGTCTGTCCGTCCATGTAAACCTTGTAATCAAACTACAGGTCGCAAAATTAATGAAATTTGGTATACAGATTTCTTATAGTCCAGGGCCGAAGTTTGTTGAAATTGGCTATGATCGGTCCATTATTTCACCTTTTTAACGATCATAAATCCCTTAAATATAGCAATATTTTAATGAAATTTTGCACATATAACTTTCATATAAGTCTTAATAAGTGTGCTGATTTTTAAAAAGATCGGTCCATAATTAACCATAGCTCCCATATAAACCCCTTTTCAGAAAATCACTTTAACGGGCATAAATCCCATTAAAATGTTAGTATTAAGTTAATATTCGACACAAATATGTTTTATATGAACATAAATGATAGTGTCAAATTTTACAAAGATAATTTACCATAGCTCTCATATAAGGCCCTCTTTCAGGAATCACCCAAAAGTGAATAAATTCATATAAATGTCAGCATCAACGTATTATTCTGTATTCGTATGTTTTATTTTATACTTATGAGTATCGGTCCACATTTGACTCCAAGTCTAATAAAAGACCCCTCCCCGAATTATAATGTACACAATGGTATAGGGTATCATATGGTCGGGCTTGACCGACTATATTTTTTTTCTCTCGTTTTTAAATAAGTCATAAGACAATGTCATTTATACACATTTTTTAATTGCACTTAGTCAAATCTCTAAAGTTGCATTAAATGAAAAATCGTACTTTTTTTCGAACGCCATATTGAATTTGATATAGGGTATTAAAGCAGCTACAGATTGACATATATCATCGCCAATTTTGATTAGCCCATGAAAACCGTTGATGAATATTTTTAGTGAAATTATAATTCTGCGTAAGTAAAACTTTACACAGGAACTTATTTCAGTTTAACAATTATTTATAACGCCAACATCCGCTATAACAAAATGTGCAAAATTGCTGAATTCTTTATAGCTATATACGTTTAACAAATTAATATTTTTAAACGCCGCAATGATTTTTAAATGTCATTTAGAAACCTTCTTTGATAATGCTATACTCTAGATTCACTAAAATAACTTTGCGTGAGTGCCTCTTTAAAAAGGCACCTCTTGGAGCCATTCACGTTTTTTCCCTCCAAGTTTGGGTACCTCCTACAATATTTGTGTTGAGGGCACATTAACGAGATATATGTCAAATGATGTATAATTTCAAGAGCTATTAGGTTCTGTTTCGAATTTTGAAATATCCGAAACGGCGTACAATCCCCAGTGAAAAAACTGCAAAATTTTTAAATTTTTTAAAATTTGGTTTCAAGAGTTTTACTCAACACAATTTGACACTGGTTAATGGCACGCTAATTAAATCCATGCTGATCCTTTTCTACAAGTGTTTATAGTCTACATTAAAAGAATTGGACATTTATGCTGAAATTTGCGATTACTGCAAGAAAAAGAAATAAAAAAAACTTGTTAGTTTCAAACACTTTTTTTTTTGGAACTTTTGACTTTGGGTGCTTGCCAGCACCACATGGAACCGTTTTAGGTCTTGAATTTTTTTTCTGTTACAGCATTAAGTGTTGTTAACATAATTGCATCAAAAGTTGTTTAAAAAAGTGAGAATTTAAAAAAATATTTGAGGTTAAAGATCGGTTTCATAAAGGCCAACATAAAAAAAGAATTTCCCATATACGTTATGGGGTCTTTAATGATTTCTTCGGCATGTTATACACGGAATGACAAAATCAATATACCCCCCATCTTTTTGATGGTGGGTATAAAAATATATGTCTCATACACAAATATCAGTATTTAAAAGTAAGAATAAGTAACAAATTGTTATCTATGTGATATGATAAATTTATCTGCCTTACTTATTATTTCTTTAACAATAAACCAAATGTGCCTTTTATTTATTTCATTTTTTTTTTTTTTTTTTTTTTTTTTTTCTTTATAAAATAAATAAATTGTTATTAATATATTTTTCTTTTTTGTCTTTATAGTCATCCATCATCAAAATTTCGTGGTAAGTAAAATTACAAAATTTGAAACAGGAAATACATTTTTTTGTTTTGATTTATAAATGACTACTCGTTATTACACAAATAAACGAAATATATTTGACCATAAATAAAGCGGATATTAAATTGAAGACAAATATTGTAATAATATGGTTTTGGGAGTAAAAATGCATAAAAAATAAAGTAAAGAAAAATACCAACAAATTCGCTTTAATTTCTTTTCTTTTGCATTTTGAAAAATAAAATTTTCATACGCAAAATAGTAGAAATAGCAAAAATGAAAATGACATTAGATATTTATTATAGCGGTTATTACTGGCGACAAACGTCGTTTTAGCTGTTGGTGCTGGTAATGTGCCATTTTTAAGCAAAATAATCTAATTTCCTTAAAAGCTTTATTGCATACAAAATACAGTCACGTAATGAAAGAAATTTTGTTTGGCTTTTATTTTCATGAACCATGAATTATGTTTTTGTTGTTCTATTGTCGTCGTTGTCGTCATCATCAACGTTGTTGTTATTTTTATTATTTTCTACATTTTTTTTCTATTTTCTTTAACTTTAGCAAAATTATTATTTTTGCAAAATGTTTTCCTTTTACACCCGGGTATTAAAGTTTGTCACAAGTAATGCTTAGAATGTACTAAGTAACGAACAGCTGTTGTTATTTTCTCAAGGAAAAAATTAATTCTTGTGCTAAGAAGTTAGTTGTTGCAAAAGAAAGTTTCTAGTTTGTTAAATTAGTATCTACTTATAAGTTATTATAAACTATTATTACACTTGGTTGTATATTTAGTATAGACACATTTTTATATCATTACAATTACATACATATATTTAATATTTCTGGGGAAAAACTATTTAAGATTGAAGAAATCAAAAGTGGTCATGGTCACATAGAACATTGGGTCAAACTGATGAAAAGGAAAAAAAAAGTTAGAATATATTTCGTTAGTCAAGCTCGACTATATAACACTTTATAGAATTTGATATGTATGATAGTATATTAATATGAAATTAATTTTTTTAATGGCAAATTGGCTATAGTCAGTTCTGAACCAATACTATTAAATGGAGTTAAATCTTAATATTTTTACAAAAACTAGTTTTATAAGTTTTAAATAATGATTTTAGAATTCTCTAGTTATACCCTACACCACCATAGGTGGTTGGGGTATTATTCGTTTGTGCTGATGTTTGTAACGCACAAAAAAAAATTATCGGACCCCCACCTTAAAGTATACCGTTAGGTGGATATTCGGTATAAATAAGTTTTGTATAAGTATCAATCTTTGTGCCAAATTTCATGAATATCGGTCTATAACTAATCATAGCTCCCATATAAACCTCTCTTCCGGAAATTACATTAACATGCCTAAATCCCATACGAATGTTAATATCAAGTTAATATTTTACACAAATAAGTTTTATATAAATGGTAACAAAATTGCCACATTTTATAAGAATAGGTATATAATTTACTATAGCTCCCATATAAACCCATTTCCGGGAATCGCCTAAATGTCATAAAATTATATAGATGTTAGTATCAACGTATTTTTCTGTATTTGTATTTTTTATTTTATATTTAGTAAAAGTGTTGGTCTACAATTGTCCATAAGTCTAACATAAGTCCACTTCCCGAATTTTTATGTTCATACACAATGTTGTAGGGTATCTTATGGTTGGTCTTGACCGACTATAGTTTCTATTTCGTTTGTAATGTATTTGAATTTTACATTTAGTAATGCAATAAAAGTTTCTAGTGTGTAACGTCTGTTTATTTAAATTTAAATTATAACTCTTATTTTTATTGCAAGTAACAGAACCCCCGGTTTATTTAAAATAAATAAACCAGCGTTAATGAAAACGGCAAAGACGTAACAATATATTAAATGATATGCTTATAAGATTTATCAGCCAGATGTATGGACGGTCATTGTTAAATTAACTAAGAAAATGTATTTGTATTAATTAGTATTAAGTATATGGTGTTTCAAATATCAACATTAACGCATATTTTTATTATTTTTTTTTTTTTTTTTTTTTTTTTTGTATAGCGTATAATTAATAAAATACTTGACTATTTTATTACTTGAACATTATATTAAAATTTTTGGGATGGTTTAAGATTATAAAATTATAATATAGAAAATCTGATTATATTATCATCAGAGAATTTTTGTAGGCTTTTAACATTTTACTATTACATTTTTCTCAGCAAGGATTTTTCTAAATTTTTACATAATTTTTTTCTTTATATTAAGAACAATACAACCCTTTAAATCTTTCATTTAATATTTGTTCTCATTCCACGTATTTTACGTTCTTGCTACACTGTTGCTTCTACTTTATATCCCACTGTGCAATGTAATGAATTTATGTACTCTTTAGATGAAAATTTACATATCCTTTTAAACTTTGGGATTTGTTTTATATACATACTTATATTTGTTCATATGTAATAGTATATTTGTTGCATAGTAAAAACAAAAAGATAAAAAAAAATTATTAAAATCAGTTACAAGAAGGAAAATAGGAAAGAAAAGAAAGACTTTATTTTGTAAATGTAATTTTTTTATTTTCAAACAGAGACATGTTTTTAAAACATAACATGTCTTCAGTTTTTTGAAATATTTTTCAAGCAAAATAAAATTATACATACTGTTACTAAGACGTTCATGGAGGGAAACAGTAAAGTTTATAAAAATAAGACAAAGTTTAAACTGGTTATTATTTGACAATGAATATCAGCATAATAATTTGTTGGCTTTTGGTTATGACTACTTACTTTTTAAAATTTTTTTGAGCAGTAAAATGACTACTTACCAGTAAATAATAAGTTCTTTTAATTCTGCAAGGCTCAGTACGCATCGCACTCAAAATGTTGTCGGTGCAACCCAAATATCAGTTGAGGCAATATTTTGTTTTTATACCCACCGTCAAAAAGATGGGGGTATATTGATTTTGTCATTTCGTGTATAACATGTCGAAGGAATCATTTAAGAACCCACAAAATATATATCTTCTGGGTCCTGGTTAGATTCTGAGTCGATCTAGCTATGTCCGTCCGTCTGTTGAAAGCAGGATAGTGCTCGAACGAGACAACGTAGGAGGACGAAATTTGGCATAAATATTTATCTTATATAAGGTTTGTTTGTATTGAAAATGGGCAAAATAGAAACACAGGGTGTCCGTCGCATACTATTCTGCTAATATCTCTTAAACAAAAGCATGTACAACAACAAAATATTCTGTAAATAGTTTAAGGGTCGTTATAAACTTGGAAACCAAAAATGGGCGAGGTCCACCCACTTTACCACCCACCTTCCATATAACGTAGATTTTGATTAAAGTTGATGGTGGATATAGTAGATTCGGCCTAGCCGCGCTTGTTTAAAATTATAAAAATATTGAAACAAATTTAATTTTTGAACAATTCAAGACTTTTAATTGTAAGTTGGATTTAGTTTTAGTAAATTTTTCCAAATATAATAATATTTAAGTATCTTCTTCTCTAGATCATCTGAAGCATCTGAAAGTTACAATTCCACATTGAGATTCATAACTAAAGGGTAATTTCATGTAAAACTTATCCTTTAAAAAGGTATGTAGTTTTTACTTAAACTTTGTTTGATTTTATTGACGTTCACATTTTTTTTTAGGTCAATATGGTCATCGTTGGAATGTGAAAAAAGTGTCAAAGGGTTGAAGCTTTCTTATTGTTTAATTAAACATATCATAATTTCACTATGATTACATTGCTATAGATTGTATTATCATTCTTATTTTCTTTATTTACACCTCTAATTTACATATAATAAATAAAAATTTATGTAGTATTGGATTAAAAATAATTTTTATTAAAAGCTTTATTGATTCAAAAAAAATAAAAAATTGTTTGCAAATCGAAGAAAAATTAAAAAAATATTTTATGGTTTCATTCAAAACATTATTGAAATTTTTCAGTGTTTTCAAATATTTAAATTAGTAAATATTAATAATATTTTAATAAGAAAAAAAAAAATATATATATATATCGACCATTCCAGGAAAGAACGCCCGAAAAAGTATACTTTTTTACTTGATGGCTTTCAATTTATATAAAAATTTTTATACATAAACTCCATTAAGCCTTTTATCAATTTCAGTTTTCAGTTTTTTGAAATTGCAAAAACTCGCGATTTTATTTCGCTTTTTAATTTTCTCAAAAACCAAAAAAATTTCAAAAGTATGTAACTTTGAATAGCAATATCTCTGGAAAGACTTTGTGAATTTTAATGATTTAAACAGCCTTAAAATTTCGCATATGGCGGCTTTACGACGAACGTTTTAAAAATAAGAAAGATTTTTTAAAAATGCATTTTAATGCAATTGCATTTTTCAAATGCATTTTTCTTTAAATATGCTATTAACATTTTTTTATTTTTTAAAATAAATGAAAAGTTTAGAATCTTTACATTAAAATAAAAGTGTCAAATTTTTGGGACGCGAAAATCTTATATGCATAATCCAATTTTTATAAAAACATGTTTCAAATTTTTCATATAAAATTAAAATTTTTTCTTGCTTTTGAAATTTTCTATAAAATTTTTATAAAAGTTAACAAAATATAAAAAGTATGCAATTTTAAATATTCATGGATTTCTGTAATTTAAAAAGTATTTAAAAGGCCATTGTATATTTTTTGTGTAATTTAGTCAGCATTTGAAAAACCACGTCTTCGATCCATAATATTTTAAAAATATAAATGCTGTTTTTAGATACATTTTTGTTAGTTGCGAATTTATTAAATTTAAATTTTTCAAAAGTGTATTTAAAAATGCTTTGTTTATTATAACTTAAAACAATAAATAGTCTGATACATAAAGTTTTACTATTTTTCAGGATTTTTTAGAAAATAACGCAATAATTTTGTTTAACAAAATACGTAAAGATACTCAAAATACCAGAAAAATATAATTTTTATATGAAAAAATTTAAACTAGTTGAAGAAAAGGGGAAATTATGTACAGTAAATGTGTGCGTCCCAAAAATTTGAGATTTTTATTTTAATGTAAAGATTCCAAACTTTTCATTTATTATAAAAAATTAACAAATTTGAATAGCATATTTTAAGAAAAAATGCATTTAAAGAATGCAATTGCATTAAAATGCATTTTTAAAAAATATTTTTTATTTATAAAATATTCATATATAAGCTAACATAATTACAATTCAAACACCGTTTAAATCACAAATTTCTGCAAAGCCTTCCTAGAAATATTTGTATTTAAATTTGTTTACTTTTGAGATTTTTTAGATTTTTTCAAAAGTGAAAAAGCGAAATAAAATCGCGAATTTTCTGAATTTAGCGAATCTGAAAACGGAAATATTTATAGATAACCGTAGACCTTATACGTATAAAATTTTATAAAAATCGGAGAACACTTGGTATATTTTTGGTCGTTCTTTCTTGGAATGGACGATATATATATTTTTTTTTTTCAGTAAAACATTTACGAATTTGAATGTTTGATTTCACAAATTCAATGATACCCAGCAAAATCTTTGGTTGCCTTGTAATCAGTTAAGAAGCTAATATAATGGCCCTCCAATACTTACACATTAGCTGAATAACTCATTATTTTAACACGGTGATAAATTTAGAGGCAACTACTTACCCTATACGTTACTTATATGTCATTACAATAACTAATTACTTCCAAGCTGTTAAACAGCGCATTGATTTTAAAGTATTACTGAAGTCATGATAAGTAATAACAATAGGAACTAGTTATATTTTAGGTCATAAATAAGTAATGAAATGTCAGGATATAAAATATTTTTTTGTAATTGTAAAAAGATTTTTTAAATTTTAATTTAAAATACTTAACAACAACCAAAAATGTAATTAAAATAAATGTAATAAAAATAAACTATTTTAGATTACAAATTGATTCATACGCAAATTTTTCCTTTCATTTATGTATCCCTTCTTCAAATATATGAATTGGTAACTGCATATTGGTAACATCAATAAAAATTAATATTTTTAAAAATCTGATCATAAATAATTATTTACATTAAGGTTATAAATAATTAGTTACTAAACAACTTCTATGTAATGCAGACAGTATGTTGTTGTCATCACAAAGTAACTACATCCGTAACTACATGTCATTACCAAGCTTTTGCTGGGTAGGTCCTCTTTCAGTAGTAAAAATTATTGACTTTATAAGGTAAGCTTGAAGTCAGTACTCACTGTTTTATTAATGTTAATAAAATAAAATGTTAATATAATAAAATAGCCCATAAATAGTAATAGTCATTACTTTAAGTTTAAATCGGTTCAAAGAATTGGAGAGTTTTGTGTATACCCGAGAGGTATTACTTCGGGACCATCCCTCTTGACATTTATATTGTACGAGCGTATAATCCTGCCAATGCTAGGTAATATAATATTAAAAGTTAAAGCTATAAGAATCTAATGCGACTTATAAACTTTTTAAACCAAAAAAAAAAAAAAAAAAAAACGATGTAAATGCCCTCCCTAACAGAAATGTAAAATTAATTTTCAATTGTTTTTTTAAATCGCGTATCTGCTTCCTGATAGTTTTATAAGTAAGCCGATTTTTAATTTTTTACATTGCCCGGGAGCTTCAAAAATCTCTGGAGGGAGAAAAAATGCTTAGAAAATGACACATTTGCTTATTTCCGCACCCTGATAGAAATCCGGCTCCGTTAGGATTTGTAGGACGAAAAGTTTTATAAGTGAGCCAAATTTTAGTTTTCTACGTCGCCTGGGAGCTTCAGACAACTCAAAAAACACAGATTTATTTACATTTTGAAATACCTCCACTATTTGTCATTATATTGAGAAAGTCTACCACTAAACACTAATTGTTAAATTAGATAAAAAAAAAAAAAAAATCATATTTTCTAGTACTGAAAAGAAACATGGTATTTATAACATTGAGCTTATCCTAAAACTATTGCCTTCACTGTTTGCTTATACCATGATAAATTTCTTGTTGGTTCAAAATGACATAGATTTTAATGTTTCTAATAACACAACAACACGCATACTAAATACAAATTAATAATAAAAAATCTCTCGAGTATTTTAGGTACTAATGTTTATTCAGTATGTATTTGTTGCTATTATTGCTACTTGTTCTAAGGATATAGCAGCTCTATACATTTTTCAGAAAACTAATGTACCCTAACATGGTCCTATTTCTTAATTTGTTTGTTTTGTTTTAAGCTTGGAAGGAAAGGGAAAAAGGAACAGGCATTATGTCTAATATGTATCATATTATACGCATGTTTTTTTTTAACTTTTAATGTTCTTTTTGTTTTTGGTCTTTTGTTGTTATATATTTAATATGAGACACAAGTTAAAATAAATTTAATGTTTTTTTTTTTTTTTTTTATTAAATTACTACTAGTGACTTGAAGTAACAAACATAAACGCTTAGAAATTTAAAAGAAGACAAAGAATATTTAATTGTGTATGCACATCAAGTATTTTGGGTGATGAATTACTTTTTGATTGAGGTCTATGGGAAATTTTTTTTATGTTTCTTTTTAGTTACGTTTCATTTATTGGTACGAGTGCGACTGGTACGTGTTGTTTATGGGAGGAAATTTTACTTAAATTAATTTATATTTTATTTTTGCCAACAAAAAAACATATAAAAAGAAAATAATCAAAAAACAAATACTTTCACGCATTTCTATTATAAAGATTTTTGAGATTTTTGTTTCCAATTTCTTGAAGGGTATTGAAAGTAAGTGAAAGTTTTATTTTTCAATTCAAAATATTTAGATTGAAAAAAAAAACAACTGTTATTATTTGAAATAAGAAGGATATAGATTAAATTTATATAATAAATCCTTAGGTGTCGTATAGAGATTTGAATTTATGGACATCACCTCATAAAATTGTAACATTAACATACAAATTATAAATGGTCCTTAAATATTCCCTTCTTACTCTGTAGATAAATTTATAAGAAAAACTTTTAGTATCATCATTTATATAACAGAAATATTTACGGTATTATAGGGATGATCTCTATTTAATTCACTCCTGTAAGTTAAACAGAATATGAGCCATATGAATTCCTTTGCCTTTGAAATATATAATAAAATTATGGCCATAATAACCGCCAAATAAACACACACAACAGAAAAAAGTACTTCATAAATATAATGACATAATTTAATTTATTAACATAATTTTCTTTTACATAGGGAAATCAACAACAATCTCACTATACGGCAAGCATTAAGTACAAGTGTAAATATCATGTAAATTTGTATGTCTGTGTGTGTATGTAAATGATGAGGACGCACACTTAAAAAAGACTCGCACAATTATGACTTGTTTGATCATAATTAAATAATTATGAAATATATATAAAAAGATATAATGGCCATTAAGAAAAAGTGACATGTTCAAACATCTCTTAAAATATCTTGATAATTTGTCATGTTTTCTCGTTAAAAAAAAAAAACATGTAGCTGGTAAGCAAAATGTACTAACAAGTGTTAATTGATTTTAAAGCTCAACCCATTATCAGACTTGTTGTTATTGTCTGCCTACCTAAATGATTATTTTTTTTATTTTATTTATTTTTTTCTTTTTATGTATTATTTTCAGTAAATTGTTAACAATTTATATAAACAAAAAAGAACGAAAAAAAAAAATGCACAAAAAAAGTGAAACTGTCAAATACCAAACAACAAAAAACAATGACAGTACGGACATTAAAATTATGTTAAACAAGTTGTTGAGTATCATTTGAGTTTAAAGACAAAAATCACTTTTACTTAAAGACATTTCTTTAATTTTATGATTATTTTATTAATATAAACAAAGCTTAAAAAAAATACAATAAAATAATCATCAAAATAAAACGAGACTTCCAAAAGTAATGAGTGTTAATAAATGATCAACTAAGGAAGAAAATACCACAATTATTGAAGTTGAAACTGATACAATAATTTAAATCTGAGATGTACAATATTAAATATTAAAGGGGGATATTGATAATTTGTAGTTTATTTGGACATAAATTATGAACAGGGTATAAACAGGGCTGTCAGATGTGGCGATTTTTCGCCAAGCGTGGCGATTTTTAATTGCTCTTGGCGACTGAATTTTCCATTTTGCGACATGGCGAATTTTTTGGCGATTTTTAATAAGGTGGCGATTTATTTGGCTAATTTTTAAAATTTCATTACATAGTAAAACTATTTCGTTTTCTTACTAGTCAACGTTTATTTTTAGTATTTTTCTATCCAAAACGGCGGCTTCCAACAAGGAGTCCATACACAGATTGTTAGGTGGTCGCCAAGACCTTTTGCTTGAACATAAAATTAAAAGTATTTCTTTAAACAGATAACACACGTATGTACATTAATTTCTCCATACTTATAAAATAAAGTTGCAAAAAATATAGAGTAAAAATTCTAAATGGTTTTTATTATCATTCTGGCAATTTTTGCAAATTGCAAAAAACATTTAATGATATTTCTTCCTTGGAATAAGACATTTAGTAGCAATTTTTAAATACAAAGTTTTTATCATAAATTTATAATTAATTGAAATCAAATGTTTTTACTATTTTCTTAAATATAGCCTGATTTATCAAAAGCATTTGGTATCAAATTGAGAATAAGCCATTAATTTTTATCTTTAAGTATTAATTTATTTTTTGGATTAAGAATTATTTGGGAATAACATTTGATATGAAATTGAGAAAGTATCACTTTTTTTGAAATGGATATTCATTTTTATTCAAACTTGAAATTAAATATACGTATTTCCAGAAATACCATTAAATTATCAAAATTAAAGACACGAAGCAAGAGTTTGTAAAAATCCCTGTTTTAAGTCGGGGAGCACACATAGCAATTTTTCCTGCTACAGAGAAGAGAAGGGAATACTAAACATTTGCAAAAACCTCTCTCGTCTTCGAACTCAAAATTGCAATAAGAAGAGTTGCTGTTTATCATAGCTGTAACTTATGAATGAAATAAAAAATAAAAATACTTTTTATTTCATTTCTATTTCTTATTTCTAATTAAAAAATATTTGTTAATCAATCTATTATCTTTTGAATAAAAATATTAAGGATTTCTATTTATACTAAAACAATTGAATTTATTATAAATTTGTATCTGATTGAACAAAATAAATTAAAAATTAAAATATTTTATTTAACCAAAAGAAAAACAAATATATTTTTATAAGAAGATAATCAAAAGTTTTTTATTTGACTATTTTAAAGTTTAATAATATTCATATGTATTTTATTTAAATAAAAAAAGTTCAACAAATTTTTCTGATTTTTATTCAAAAACTTTATATTCAAATAGAAACATTTAAAATAAATATTTTTATTATTTTATTCAACAAAAACTCCAAAAAATAAAAATATTCAGCCTCAAAAGGCTTGAATAACAAAAAATTATAAAATTTTTTCAAATATTCAAGTATAAAAAAATATTTTCCTTATTTTTCTTTTTCAAAGTAAATTTAAAACTATTCAAACAAATTCATGTTGAATAAAAATATTCAAAAGTTTTCTATGAATAAAAAAAATTGAATGTTTTAAAACAGATATTATTTTATTTTTAAAATGGAAAATAAAATAAAAAACAATTGTATTCAAACTAAAGAAATAAAATATATTTTAAAATTAGTTAAAGACTTAAGAATTTGATTTATATTTTATAAATTTATATTCGAATACTTTTGTGGAAATATTATTTTATCTAACTTGTTAACAAATGGAATAATATTTAAATAATTTTTATTCAAATTAATTTCAAGTAATTGAAAATCATATTACAAAGAGTATAAAATAATTTTAAAGAAATTTATTTCTAAAAATATGAATAAAATATTAAAATAATTTATTTTTAACAAATATTTTGATTGAAAATATTCACAATGAACAGCTATGCTGTTTATGAACCCCGAATAACAAAATAAAGATCCTTAATTTATAAATATCTTCAATAAATGTTTGACAATTTGTTTTCCATCATCTTTCAAATATGAATGTTAAGATTTTATGGGCCATAATGTAAAGAAAACGTTCATTAATAAATTAATTCTTCAAAACAATTTATAAGTTTAATAGGACAAATGTTCATTATATAATTTTAGAATTATTCTGTTAAAAAAAAATAATAATAAATTTCAATAAATTTTTAAAATTGTTGACCTAAAATTGAGCAATGTATGTTAGAAAAGTGTACTGAAATTATTATTTATTTTTTTTTTATTAAAATTATTATTAGCTACTGAAATTATCATTGACTTTGTTGATGCTGAATTTACATTATAAAATAAAGTAAAATTTTAAGCACTAAATATTTTAGTTGTTTTTAGTTTTTCTTAAAAAATATATAAAATTTAATTTTGGCGATTTTTAGCGATTTCTGATTAACAATTTGGCGACAGAGGCTCAAAAAAATCTGACAACCCTGGGTATAAACACAATTTTACGTTTTTTTAACCAAATAAATGAGATAAAAATATAAATATCGAAATGTTTCATGGCTACTCACTGATTATATAATTCTAACAATATATCTTCGTTATCCCGTTTTATTTTATTTTATTTTATTAAATAACAAGCTTAGATAGTAAACTGAAATAGAAGATTTGGACATCTGAAAATCTAAAACTTCATTTATATAAAAATGATCAGTTTACTCGCTACCAGTGTTGCCAGTTTAGCCTTTTAAGGCTTTTTATTTTGCTTTTAGCCTCAAAATTTTCGTTTTAGCTTCTAGCTTTTTTTCTAGCCTTTTTTGATTCTTAACATAGCCTTAAAAAGGCTAACATTTTTTTAATTTTATTTTTATAGAATCATCAATTTAAGCATTTTTGTATATTAATTCACACAAAAAATCGAAATTAATTATATTTAATGAAAATTTTCGCCTGCGGTGCTTCATTCTACAAAAATATTATAACTATTTTTTAACAAACTTTATTACCCATATAAACTATTTATGTTTAATTTATAAATTCATTAAAATTTCTTTAATATACACTAAACACTAATGAAAACAAAATAAATACGTTCTTAAATAAAACATTATACTAGCTTTTTTCTGGCCTTATTTTTTGGGACATTTAGCCTTTTCTGACCTTTTTTAAAGTCTAATTTAGCTTTTTTGTTTTCTCAAGTCCTGGCAACACAGTCTGCTACTTAGAGTAGATTTTTTTTAAACCATATTATACTATAAGTTCTAATTGTGATAAGCTACAATTTTATAACTATAAATTTTTGAATAATATTTCTAATAACACAGTCGGATTCGCTATCCAATTGTAATGAAATAAAATAAAAGCATCTCAATAAAATTAAAAAACTGACAGACTAACAAACATAGAGACACTTTTATATAAGTATCATTAAACTCTATCTTACAGTAGGTACTCCTTTTAGGAAAAATAAAATGAAATAAGTACCAAAAGTGAAAAAGCCCTTTGGAATTAAACTATGATTCCAAACTCCCGTGGAAGCAGTTATAATCTATCGGCATTAAGAACAATAAACTTTTTAAATATTTTAGTTACCAGTTTAATATACCTTAACGTTTAAAGTTTCAAAAACTACCAAATAATTTCTATTATATTTTAGTAGAGAAGAAAGTGACAAATAAGGTTTGTGGATTCTCAATACAGAACCATATATCTTTAATTTCATGTTTGAAAGTTAATTACACTGGTCGACAAAAAAATTTTTTTTGAGCTCCTTCAAAAAAAAAAAAAAAATATATATGTAGACTAGATGGAATTCCGCATGCTAAACTCGAATCTGCTTTCAATTTTTTCCATCAGATCGGGATTTTTTTTTTATGGGCGTGTCTAATATTGCGCCCTAAATAAGTCGATTACTCGAGTATATTTCACTGTAACTCGAGAACGGTATTCACGATTTATATAAATATTACACCAAAATATGTGGAATAACATTGGCTTTAAGTCGCTTTACTATCAAATTTTTATCCGCTCAATAGTTTAGGAGATATTTCTAAAAAAGTGTCGGAAAAAAATTTTTTTATACAAAATTCAAGATTTCATCAAAAATATTTAAGTTTATCACCTTTATCTCAAACCTGGCAAAACTGCGAGTAAATAAAGCCACATATTGTAAAAATTGATGAACAAATTTTGATTGGATTCACAGTTAAGTTTGGATATTCATGCATATCTATAGCTAAGTGGAAATACACTAGTGGGAAAAAAAAATTTTTTTTTCGTCCTTATTAAAAAATAGGTGAATTAGATGGAATTCAACGTGCTAAATAAGTATCAGCTTTTACTTTTTTTCTATCACGCATTGACTACTATGACCACGCCTTCAGGCAGTCACACTTGTATAACTCGAGAACAGTTTGTCCAATTAAGGTAAATTGAACTTTAATATATAGCGACCTAAATTGTCTTTGAGCTAAATTTATATGATCCTGTTAATATTTCCGCAGTTATTCGGTAATTAGTACCGAAAATTTGAAAATTTATTTTTTTGAAAAGTGGTGAAAATTTTGATCCATAACTCTGAAATTCTTGAGCGAATGAAAAATATTGTTAACATACCTTGAAGACAATTTTCGCATGCATCTGTAGATGTATCACTTAACAAAATCGTGTAAAGGGTTCTTGAATTATAGATTAAGTTCGACAACGGTATAGTGTATCCGTTGAATAAGGTGATGATATTAGTCATGCACATAAAAAAAAAATCAGTACCCGATAGAAAAAAACTGAATGCAGATTCTTGTTTAACTCGTCAGAATCCATCTACTCCATCTATTTTTGTTTCAAGAGAAAATAATTTTTTTTTTTTTTTTTTTGCCACCACTGTATTTCTATTCAATTGTATGTAACATGGGTATTTTTACTTAACTGTGAATAAAATCAATATTTATGCATCAATTTTGAAGATACATACCTTATTTTATTCGCAGCATTACCAGCTTTAAGATAAAGATAATAAACTTTAACATTTTATATGTTTTCATTTATTAAAAGAAATTTTAGTAACAATGATTTCAAATGATTTTTTTCGGACACATTTCAAAATTTAGCACATAAATTTGAAGATATTTTTAGTACGCATCTTTTGGTGTATCAGTTATGTCAATCGTATACACCGCTTTTGAGTTATGAGGATATATAATAGAGTAATGGCCTTACTATGGGCAAAATATTAGACACGCCCAAAAAAAATCCAGACCTGATGGAAAAATACTGAAAGTCCAACTATTCATCTATGGGGTGGATTTTTTTGTTGACCAGTGTTATTATTACAAAAAATTTAAAGAGTAATATTATAATAACGAAAAGTACCACAAAGTACCCTCTTATGAATTCTCATTCACTTAGGATCATATATCTTAAATTTCATGTTTCTAAGTTTTTTAACTCACTTATGTCATACATGTATAAAAATGCATCATTTAATTTCAATAAAATTAAATTTTCCGATTTTATCCCCTTTTTAATACTTTTTATTCCCCCTGAATGTAATAAACATTGCACTCCAATAAATTTCTAAATTGTACTGTAATCTAACGTTAAAATATTCATACGTATGTGTCAGTAAAAAAATATTATATTGCGAAAAAAAGTACTAAAAACAGGTACAATTTTTACCCCTTAAACGTTCGAATTTACCAAATTTACCAAATTTTTATTTGCCAATATTCTATAAGGTACTAATTTAATGCAATTTTTTTTAAGCTTATTGGATTAAAAGATAGATAGGGTGCCAAAAAAAAATACCAAAATACAGTTTTTACCCATTTTCTCTCTAAAAGAGCGGAATTTCAAAAAAGGTACTAGATACCTGTCCAATTATTTTTTAAATGAATAACGATGATTATTAAACCTTTTTCGTATCTCTATTAGTTTAGAAGATATAGAGTTACCGATTTTACCCTCTAAACATTCGAATTTACAAAAATCCTGTCTTAGTAAATCTATTTGATAAAAAACCAATCTACAGTCCTTATTTTAATTTTGGGTTGTACGATAATGAATCAGTAAGTAAGTCAATCAGTAAATAACATTACTCTTGTATTGAAATTATTTTATTTTCCAAAAACTTTCGTCTGCGGCGCATTTTTTAATAAAAAAAATATATATATATTAGCTTTTTTATGGCCCTATTTTTTAGGCCAATTAGCCTCTTTTGAAATACAATTTAGAGTTTATTTTCCTCATCTCCTGCAACACTGGTTAGGTTAAATGGGCAGCTGTAATTACTGGATATAAAACAGCTTACTTGGGTCTTATTGGTCCCGTTGTGTTTGGGATCAATAGGACCCACTGGTGTGTTACAGCGTATTTTCCATATTTTACTTTTAAAGGCACATTTTAATTATTTCTGCTTTTAAACTGCACACAGTGTTGCAAAAGTCATAAAGAAACTATAATTCAAAAAATCGCCACAAAGAAAAATTCCTACTTTTCCTTACATCAAAAAATTAATGAGAAAAAAAGATATAGTAGGTCAAGACCGCCCATAGGATATCCTACACCATTGCATGTGAGGATAAATATCCGGGAAAAGGACTTATATAAGACCTGTGGTCAATTGTAGACCAACACTTTTACTAAATGGAAAAAACATAATGTGTTGATACTAACTACTTATATGATTTTATGCACTTTAGAGCGATTCTCGAAAGTGGATTTATATAGGAGCTATGGTAAATTTCAGACCAATTCTAATGAAATTTAGGAATGCTGTTTCTATTTATATAAAACTTATATTTGTCGAATATTTCATATAGGAATTATGCACTTCAATGTAATTTCCGGAAGAGGGGTTTATATGGGAGCTATGATCAACTATGGACCAATCATGAAATTCGGCACAAAAATGAAAACGAAAAGATATACAGAACTTTTTTACATCGAATTTCATTAAAGTATTGTTATATGTAAGGAATTTATGACCACTAAACCCCTATTCTGGCAGGACATTTGTATTGGGGCTGGGTAAAATAATGGACAGATCATTACCAATTTCAATAGGATTTATCCTTGTATAGTTTACATTCGTCATATTTAAAAAATTGCTCTTTATTTTCTTAACAGATTTACTTTGAATATTATAACTATCTGACAACACCGATTTTAATGAAACTCACTATAGATATTTCTTATTGGAAGTGTATTTCAAAATATTAAATTTCAGGTGGTATATATTTTGAATTGTTTATAAATTTGGAATTATACATGGTAAAATCTTAGTTTAAACTTTTATCTAAAAAAATGATAACTTTTTCGTTTTTATGATGTACACTTATTTAGTCTATGAGTTATACAGTAAAAAAAAGTTATAAGAGTAGTTCTACATTTCATCTGAAGACCCTTTCCGGTTAAAAAATGTTAATACTTACTTTATTGTTCATAAATTCTAAACTATGCGTTGTAAAATTCTAACTTTAATTGAAAAATTTTTTTAATAAAAAAAGATATTGAATTAAAAACGACTTGTATTAAATTTAATTACTTCGAAAGTTCAAAGGTCAAAATCGATGATTTAGAGATTAAAGCTGAATATCTCAAAAAATGATATATTAAAAAAATTATCCCTATTCTATAATCAAGCCAATATTCAAGTTGGAAACACTTTTAATTTTGGAGATATGGTACAAAATATGTTAAAAAGCTATTTTTTTTTATGTAAAAATTAAAAATATAAAGAAAAATTATCAAAAGTATTTCTTAATGAGCTCATATTAAAAAAAAATAAAAATAAAATTTTCTATTCAAAATTTGACTTAGTTTATATTTCGTTACATAACTTCTAAACTAAATGGGTGTCCAATATGAAATTCTGCAAGGGTATGGACAAGAGTTGTGTATTATACAGTGTCTCACATAAGTTAGTGAATTTTAATTTTTTAATAAAAAAAATTAGTTATTTTTATGAATGGGATTTTTTTGCCTGAGTTGTCTTCTACCAAATGCTGCAAAAAGTAGCACAAAATGTTGAATCGTTTCCGAGAAATTGAGAAAAATAACACGTGCAGTCATTTCAGGTACCTCACAAAAGTATTTGAATTTTTTAATTTTTTATATTTGAAGATACTCAAAATACAAAAAAAAGACAAAAAAAAGATATGTTTTTGATACTAATTGTTATTAAGTATTAGTGTTAAGCGTTTACTAATTCTTTTTATAAATTTGGGGGTAAAATTTTAGGGAAATTAAGCGAAGTTTCTTTACATGTATCTTACAAAAGGGAAATGGGAATAATCGGGTAATTTTTCCTAAATTATTTCTTAAATTTAATTTATTTTATTTGGAAATATAAATGGACTTTGTTATGTCTTCGAAAAATAATTTTTACTGCAAAAGTTCTAAATATTGACATTCCAAGCGGCGTACAAATTTTCATTATGTTGTTAAAAATTAAAAATCTTTAGTATTGAGCCTATTTTACTGAAGTATTGGTCCAGATATTTTAACAAAACTTTCAGATTGTGTTTCTGTAGGTATTAGCTGTTATTAAATGGGAGATTTGGATACCGGCTACAAAAATACAAAGAAATTATTGCCATAGTATAAAACGCGATAAGAAGAGCTATATCATAAAGTCAGGTATTTTAGTCTCCAAATTTATAATTGGCTATATATCGGGAAGATATTCCCCAACATTTTGAAATAAATTTTTGATACGTAGGGTACCAAAGTGGGCTTAATATTTAAGGTATTCTATTTTTAATGGTGCAATGTCACATAATTAACGACTTGGACCCTTCGTATATGGCGTTTTAACAAAAAAACTTATAAGGAACTAAAACCTTATTATTTTTTTTTTTACTATAATGACAAACAAAAATATTGTATTTGTCATTTATAGAAGAAAAATAGGCGTGTTCTTCCTAAATCAACCTTCTAAGTCCATTAAATATAAAATTGGACCAAAAATCCCCAAAAATTTTACTCCAAATTGGGGAAATAAATTAGTAAACATTTAATTGTGATACCTATGACCTATTATTAATAAAAAATACATGAATTTCTCCAATTTTTATTTTGTTTGACATTTTTAAATACAAAGGTGTTAAAATTCAAATACTTTTGTGAGGTAAATTCGATGAATTTTCATACTATTTCTGTAATAACTTGGATACAATGCAATATTTTTGATTGCAGTTTTTTGCATTATAAAATTAACAAATAGACAAACACAACTCAGTTAATAAATCTAGAACTATTTTTTATTAATTTAAAAAATTCAAATACTTTAGTGAGACACTGTATATATTTTTTTAAGAATGTTCAAAATATTATTTTTGGTCTTAATTTTGATTTTTGGTAATTTTTTTTTTTTTGTATTAAATTAAATTTTTTTTACAAAACAGAAGGATTTTCCCAAATTGAATAATAATAACTATGTTAAGGATATTTTTTGTAGATTATGCCATTACATATAAAACAGAGGATTTTTCATTAAAACACAATAACACAAAAGTTTATGAAAAGGGCAAAAATGTTCAACACTCAGACCTTAAAACCTATCGGGGATTAAATTTTTTTGTTTTAAGTATCATTGATTGGAAAATGGATAGCGTGCACAATAATAGGAAAAATTTTCGTATGTAGAATGAATTTCCTGTGTTTTCTATCACCTGCAATTTGAGGAAATTAAGATTACTGTCCACAAACATTCTTCCTTTTATCTTCCCTTCTATAAACAATTTTCTTGTACTATTTAATATAGTGTATTATACATATGGAGGTTATCACCTGATAAATAGTTTAGAAAAAATCCATATTGTTATCACATGAAAAAAGTTTCCTTTGTTAATTTATAAATTTTTCCAAGAACTAAAGTTTCTTGTGTATACTTTGGTTAAAACTAACAAAAAGCAGAAAGAAAATAATTGTAAAACCCCAATTGTGGATTTCTAAATGAAGAAGTATTATTCTAATTTGTATGCTTTGGTTTTGGTAAGAAACTGAAATATTACAGGAACAATTTTCTGTAATATTTTACCTTACCTATGGAAAAAAAAATATGCAAATTTAATGTATACTTTTACTGGTTTAAAAATCTAAAAAAGTACTATATGAAAAAAGCCATATAAATCACATTTTTGCAATTATAATTTTAAAACCAATATGGTGCTTTGTTGGTATCCTTTAACAGAATAATGTGTATCACTAAGAAATAGTGTATCTATTTTTGGTC
This sequence comes from Protophormia terraenovae, assembly GCA_951394005.1. Classification (NCBI taxonomy): domain Eukaryota; kingdom Metazoa; phylum Arthropoda; class Insecta; order Diptera; family Calliphoridae; genus Protophormia; species Protophormia terraenovae. The sequence goes on from OX596073.1 coordinate 154,649,549, forward strand.
CTTCAATATTCTGATATACATATATTAACTACGTTTATACGTATGTAAATCGAATTTGCAAATAAAAATTTTGCAGAATGAAAATAACACTGAGTTATTATAGATTAATTTCTTTACTAATTCAACTGTTTGAAGAGTAATTTGATTATTTCCAAAAATGTGACTTGTAAACGTAGTTATGTATGTTCTGCTGAAAACAAAAGCTTCATAGAATCTTTATCATTATTTTAAGAAATTTGATACCAAAAATTAGTTCAGTTCATAAAATGTAGTACAGTGTTGCCGTTTGGTTACATTTCTTAGATTTTTCGTAACTTTTTAACACTCCACATAATATGTAAATATTTTTCGTTTTTTGCCTTGTTTTCGAAACTTTTTATATCCGTAGGATCAAACATTTAGTACATAAAATTATAAACTAACAAGTATTTGACTTCCTAAATATTTTACAAGAGCGCATAAGTTCGGATTTTCTTGTCCATAACAATTTTCTGTTTTCTCTGTCGGATGATATTATTTAAGTTTTTGATGAATATTTACACAACTTCGACATCCCTGTTATGTAAAATATTAAATGATTATATTTCTTTGTAAAGATTGTAGATCGTAATAGAAAATCATCAAAATATTTGAAATTAAAGAAATAACCACAGATGCCCGTAGCACGTGGGGTCAAACGCAAATTTTTTGATAATAAATCTGTATCTCCTAAACTACCGGTCGGATTAAATTGAAAAGTATGAAAGAGTTGTAGAGGACCTAAGCTTTCAGAAAAATTATCTTGTAGTCACCTTGTGATATTACAAGATAAGCTACTGGGTGTCAAAGTTGACTACCTCGTGTATGTAAAAGTTTAAAAAAATTGTAACTTCTATAAATGAAGTCCGATTTTAAAGATTTTAATATTTCTGTAAAGTGCTTAGCAGGGCAATACATTTCAATATAATCCGACCAATAGTTTAAGAGATACAGATTTATTTTATTTAAATTAATTTTCTTATTTAAAAAGATTTATCGTCGAGAAAGTTTTACTTGCGGAATGTAGTCATTGATAACAAGACGATCTGATGCTGTTTTATATCGATATAGGAATTTTAATTTCATTTAAAAATTCGTGAGATGAGAAAATTTTGATTTTTTTTTTAACTAGTTGAATACAATACACCCAAAAAATATTTTAAGCATTATATATAAGTATTTTTGTATTATTTTTCCTAAAATATCGAATTGAAAATATTAGTATATCACACGTCTACATTTATTTACAATTTATTTAAAAAAAATGAAAAATGTAACTTTATGACCAAAATTGTAACTTTTTTGATAAAAAAAATGTAACTTTTTTTCAAACTACCCCTGATGTAGTATACCAAAATTAAACAAGCTGTAATAAATTTTATGTTACTATAATATTCGTATCTATGTGTACAATAAGCATGTAATTTTAAATGGGCTGAAAGTTTTAATGCATTTCTCATCGAAGGAAATATTATTTGCATTACAATACTAAGGGATAAATATTAAACATTTGTCTTGCATTAATTAAAATCTTAGAATTGTAATTTGTAACTATAGATAACAAAATTTCATATTAATTCTATAGATTTTGTTTTAGTGCCATACATTGGTAATACCAAAATTTTCATTAAAAAATTTATATATTTTTTGTTAATATAAGAAAAAATTTGAATATTTTTCACCTTTTGTTAAAGAAAGCGAATTTTTTACTGGTTACATATAGCTGCTGTTTATACTGCTAGTATTGAATACCCTATCGCTAAGAAGTATGGCACATTTTAAAATTAAAGAATATGTAAAATATTTGAGGAAAATAAGGACTTAAAGATGCTAAAATATACTAAATACAATATTTAGGGAAATAAATAGAAATAATTTAGGATTGAATAAAAATTCACAGAAAAAAGTATATTTCCATTCACCAAAATAATTCTAACAAGCGCGAATGTTATATTCGGCTTGGCCGAATCTATTACCCACCATCAACTTTTTAAAATTTTTCGTTGTATGGGAGATGGGCGGTAAAGTGGGCGGACCACGCTCATCTTTTGTTTCCGAGTATACATTGGTCGTTGAACTATTTGAACACAGTTTCGATGAAGTTTCACCTTATATGAGAGGTCGGCGGTAAAGTGGGCGGACCACTCCCATTTTTGGTTTTCAAGTTTATATCGACCCCAGACCTATCCGTGCAAAATTTCGTTATCGTACTTGCTTTTGTTTAAGAGATATCAGCAGAAAAGTATGAAATGAAGCTACAACGGACACCCTGTGTTTCTAGTTTTTAGCCCATAACTTTTTGGTTTATTAACCGATTTTGCCCATTTTCAATACCAAACAAACCTTATATAAGAATTGCCGAATTTCGTCTCCCTACGTTGTCCCGTTCGAGCCCTATCCTGCTTTCAACAGACGGACAGACGGACGGACGAACGGACATAGCTAGATCGACTCAGAATCGAACCAGGACTCAGAAAATATATACTTTATGGGGTCTTAAATGATTCCTTCGACATGTTACACACGGTATGACAAAATCATAAATAAAAAATTAAAAACCGAAAAATTTGTCCAATTAAAAAATTTATTAAATTAATCAAGTAGATGATTGAATGAATAAAAAGCTTAAATGAAAAAATAACTTAAATGAAGTGCTTGAAAACTTTTATGAAATTTTGACTTAAAATGAAATAACTATATTAAATAAAAAAAAAAAAAAATATAAGGTAATAAGGAGTGAGATCGAAAAAATCTTAACACACATTTTGCCTCATAATTTTTTTCTGAAGCAATTTTTAAAATTTTTTTTGATCTAGTTATCATGGAAAAATACTTCAGTTAATATTTTTGATAACAACCATGTTAATTTGTCCTTATTTTCATCAAAATAAGTGACGAAAAAGATTTACGTCCTACAAGTTATTACAAAATTTCAAAAAATCCATATAGGTCTTACAAATAATTGGCCACAGAATTATTTGCAAAAAGACTTCTTCTTTTCTTAAGAAAGCACAACGTGTCCACATATTTTTGGACCCATTTGGTATCATGTCACTACGGTAAGAAAGCTCTGGAGTGGTACCAAATCAATAACATAGTTTTAGTACCAAGAGAGGTAAATTTTCAAAATTGTCCATAGCTTAGACCAGTGGAGAGATATTGAGCTCTTGTGAAAAGTGAATTCAAGAGCACAAAAAAGGTGTCCCAAAATACCGAATATTTTTTAACAGAAGATGTACACACTGTTCCAAAAAAGTGACCGAAGCAACTATCAAATCTCCAAAGAAAGGATTTTCAAAAATGGTCCACAATTTTATAATTAGTGGTTAGAACCATAAAAATAATGAAAACTCTAAGATCAACCGTTTCCAAGTTATTGAATTTTATATATGTTAAGAATTTTTCGATCTCACTCCTTAATTTTTGCTGTGTTAGTTTTTAAGAACTTATAACTCATATTATTGCCTTTTATTTTCAGTCTAAATTGTTCTTTTTCGAATATCTTTACTATAGTGATCCCGCAATTCGTTAAATTTCTTAAAATATTTTAATCCATAATTTTTTGTTTTAGCTTTTTAGCACGCACGTATTTGGTAATTGTAATAAATTCAGTTAACGTTTATTTTATGTGTTTTTTTTTTTCTCTTCATATTCGTATAATTTAAGGCATACGACTGACTGTAAATATTTTGTTTTTCTATTTGTATTTGATGAATATTTTTGTACGTGTTTATACACATATGTACAACAAATAAACAATCTAACTACGTATAAATAAATATTTCTACATATTTAAATTTTTGGTTAAATATTTGTTTTGCATACAACCGCAACAAATTGAAATTATCATCGTGCATTTGTATCTTTTCTTTTTCCAAAACTTTTTTTCTTTTTTCGATTTTCATAGAAACAAATACTCATGTGAGTATAAGTATTCATTGCAGAAAGAAGTTGTCACTTTTTAATACAAATTGTTATTACTGCTGCTGTTGCTACCGCTACTTAGAGGTATGAACTCGTGTCTGCTGTTACTTTCTTAAAAAAAAAAAGAAAAAATAAAATATTTAATATTTGTTTGAAGAAAATAAAAGAAGCAAAAAAAAAAAAAATATTAAATTTAAGGTGTGTTTTAGGTTATAAAGTTAGGAAAGGAATTTGTTTTTTCGAAATATGTACGCATGAACTCATAAAATATTTTAAACACCTTATAAAATAATGAACAGACCTTGACAGACCATATTGGTGATATTTGTAATTAAAAATATCACCATTATGGATAAATTTAATAAATGTAATATTAAGGGGTTGTTACTAAGCTAAAAATATTTTTCATTTAGTTTGTGTTCGGTTTTTTATACATAATATTTGATTTGAATTATTAGTTATTGCATTGCTGATTTCCATAATGAAACTATGTAAGATATGTTTAGTAAATTTCTCAATGTAACACGAAACATTCACAAATTGGTGCAAACATAGGGTGAGGGTTTATCATTAACCCGTCAAAAGTTATTATTGTACCTTTAATGAAACATAAAATTTTGTAGCTCAGAGAACCGACAATAAACGGCTCAATCATCAAGTTCTCTCTCGAGGTAAAGTTTCTTGGTATCATTCTAGATAGAACACTCATTAGGAACCATCACTTGTCCCATATTACCACAAAAACAACAAGGACATTATATACCTTTTAGCGAGTTTTTGGAAAAACGTGAGGACTGAAACTTAGAATGATAGATTGATCTTTCACGACCATAATTGGACTGATTTTGACCTATACCGCATTACTTTGATGGACGCCTCATTGGAGTATCAACCAATGACACTTTGAAGACCTATTCCACATACTCGTTGAGGGTCATTCTATACATTCCCTCATTATATATTTTAGTTAAGCAAGAAGTCTTTAAGAGTATCATAAAACATAGTCCAATTAAAGGTACACGGTCACCTCAACTAATTGAAAATTGCTGTTCCATTAAGGTAACAGACTTCATGTTGCCATCTCTGATAGTAAAGGGCACTACCTATAGGTGTCTGATAGCCAAGCGGCTTTGAAGGCCTTATCCTCCAATGAGATTAGGCCTTTGGTGGTTAAGGACAGTGACACAGTTCGTAATGAATTTAGCCATGAGGGTAATACAGGTAATGAACGTGCATGAGGGGCCCCTTTTTTTTTGTAGGTTATGCCAGAAAAAGGATTGGATCATGGGTAAAATCACAATTAATCTATCATTGCACGTTGGGGTAAAATGTGTCAAAAGTGGCGATTACTTGCATTTTGAAATTTAAATTTTTGTAATAAAGTTGGGTACCGAATAAAAATAGACATCAATGTCAATTAAAATCTTTAAGCTAGGTTGTTTTGTTTTTTTATAAGGAGCTGTCAAAGTTAAAAGTTTTAATTTTTTACATTTTTGAAAAAGAGTAAAAAATTTATTTTTCATAAATTTGTAGTATATTTATTTTAATTAAAATGTCTTTTAAAGTATAAATTTAAAATTAAACCACCAACTGCAGGTATCTAAGTTTGAAGTATTTGTAAATTATATTTTGTCCTAATATTTTTGTTATTTTTTTGAAAATTTTCCTTAAATACACTAGTTTTTAAATTTAATAAAATACAATTTAAAATGTTACAAGATGTTTGTTCTGAAAAATAGTACATATTGTCCACTTTAATATCATGAAAAAAATAGCCCGATTTGAAAAATTATTTTTTTATTTATTTTTTTTTTTTTTCGAAAAAACTCCAGTAGATTTCATACAAAAAATATCTTACATAATTGAAAGAAATCTATAACATCCAATCGGCTGGCTAGATTTACATGAAATTTCAGTAACATTCTGAGTTTGGAAGCAGGATCCCAAATATTCTTCAGGAGCGGAGCTATGGGAGGTTACTAATATTTATTCACTAGCAAATATTTGTTCCTTACTTAGAAAGTTTTCAAAAATTAATAAACAGACAGACGAAAGGACAGACAATAGAATTATTTGAAAAAAGTGCTAAAATTCCAAAAATATATTACTTTTTACTTCTTGTATTGTATTGATATCACCTTTCCCTGAATTAAGCGCCATTTTCGACCCATTTAACCCAAATGTACAGGCAGACAGACGGACATTACCATTCAACCAAAAAACATCTTATAATTCTAAAAATAAATTTTTTTATTTACTAATAAATAGGAAAATTAAACGTGATCATTAAAGTGTTGATATCACCTTTCTCTTTTTCTTAACCTAATAACACTGGTCAACAAAGAAAAATCATCCCCCACAGACGAATAGTTGGACTTGATGTATTTTGATGTGCTAAACACGAATCTGCTTTCAGTTTTTTTCCATCAGGTCTGGATTTTTTTTTATGGGCGTGTCTAATATTTCTCCCATATTAAGGCCATTACTCTAGTATATTTCCTCATAACTCAAGAACTTTGTATACGATTGATCAAAGTGATACACCAAAAGATGCGGACTAAAAATATCTTCAAATTCCCCAAACTTTTTTATGTGCTCAATAGTTTCGAAGTTATTTTGAAATTAGTGTCCGAAAAATATAATTTTCATGCAAAATTTTAGATTTTTTTGTTACTAAAATTTATAATAAATAATTACCGAATAACTACGGAAATATTAACTGGACAAAAAATTTTATAAATTCAGCTCAAAGACAATTCAGGTCGCTATATATTAAAGTTCAATTTATCTTAATTGGACAAACTGTTCTCGAGTTATACAAGTGTGACTGCCTAAAGGCGTGGTCATAATAGTCATGCCCAAAAAAGAAAAATCAATGCGTGATAGAAAAAAAGTAAAAGCTGATTCTTATTAAGCACGTTGAGTTCCATCTAATTCACCTATTTTTTTTTTTTTTATTTTAGACCAAAAAATTTTTTTTTTTTTGCCCACTAGTGTATTAAGTGGAAATACACTATATTTATGCATGGGTTTCCAAACTTAACTGTGAATCCAATCAAGATTTGTGCATCAATTTTTATAATACGTGGCTTTATTTACTCGCAGTTTTGCTAGCTTTGAGATAAAGGTGATAAACTTAAATATTTTTGATGTTTTCACTTTAAAAAAAAAAGTTTTAGTAAAAAAAAGAAATGTTGAATTTAGCATGAAAAATTTTTTTCGGACACTTTTTTCGAAATATCTCCTAAACTATTGAGCGGATAAAATTTTGATAGCAAAGCGACTTAAAGCCAATGTTATTCCACATATTTTGGTGTATTATTTATATAAATCGTGCATACCGTTCTTGAGTTATAGTGAAATATACTCGAGTAGTCGGCTTATTTAGGGCGCAATATTAGACACGCCCATAAAAAAAAAATCCCGACCTGATGGTAAAAAACTGAAAGCAGATTCGAGTTTAGCATGTGGAATTCCATCTAGTCCACATACTTTTTTTTTGAAGGAGCTCAAAAAAAAATATGTTTTTGTTGACCTGTGTAAACAATAAAAGAAAAAAAATAAAACGTGATCATTAAAATATTAATATCTTTCCCTGAATTAATCGCCATTTTCGACCCCTTTTACCCCAATGTGCATTGGGTTTCAATAAGGCAGACTAAGCGGTTCATCACGCTGAATAGGAATAAATTACAACACTTAGTAACGCAGAATAAAAGAAATTTAAGAGTAGCAACTCGATTTTCACCAGACATCACCAATATATTCTAGGAAATAAGGTAACAAAACGACATAAGTTTTGCGAAATGCAAGACGAGACTTCTCAGCATATTCTCTGAGATTGCGGAATTATATTTTATAATTTTATATTTTATCCCCGATATGTTTTCGGTCTCTTATGGTAATTTTTATGTCTGGACTTAAGATCAGATTGGGTCGCAGTGCGCTAAGTCTACCGCATATAATTAAATTCTTCAAACAAAGATATACCAACCATATTTTACTTATAAAGTAAACTTTTATGGTGCTCTTCGATACCCCTTCGTTGTAAGGTAGTGGCTGCTACAAATTTTCTTAGATACTTAATAATAAATATTTGCTTTGCATGGGTGGTGAAGCTTTGCCTTATGGAATATGTAGAGAAAGAAAAGTTGTGAGTTAAATAGATGATGCTTACAGAGAACACCACTGTGGGACACAGAAGAGTGCTGGTGACGGTCGTGGCTGACTAGAAAATGCATTTCATTCTGCCACTAAACTTTTACAAAGTATTTTTCTAATTAATATAATTGAACTCGAGCCTGAATAATTTTTCAAATAATAATTTTAACCAAAAAGTTCGAATAAAAATCATTAATTAAATTTTTTTAAACTTTAAGTTTAAGGGGATACAAATTTAAAGTAAAGATTTTTGCAAATGGCTCCCCTGTGCGTTTGCAAAAATTAATAACTTTAACCAAAAAGTTCGAATAAAAATCATTAATTAAATTTTTTTAAACTTTAAGTTTAAGGGGATACAGATTTAAAATCAAGTTTTTTGCAAATGGCTCCCCTGTGCGTTTGCGAGTTTTAAAAAAAAGGTGGGTATAAAATATGAGCGTGGCATCCGATCAAGTTCCAAAATATATAAAATTCTTCAGTGTAAACACTATCTGTGTTTCATTAACAACGTGAACAAGAATCATAAAACAAGAACATGCTACCAATGACAACTATGAAGAAAATAACTTCTTCCGTTTTTTCAGCAGTAAGTACTTCCATTGACAACTCAATGTTAAATCACGACCTTTACAGCACTTTTTTTTCTAAGATTTAAAGACAATTGTTTTTTTAAGATTTTCTTTTCTTTATTAAATTTTCTGCTTAAAATTAAATAAAATAAATTAACGTTTTACTTAAAATCTATATAAAAAACACACACAATTTGTTTTTAACTTGTAAACAAGTAAGTTCATCCATTCACAATATTTTTTTTTTTTTACACTTTTTTAAATAATATTTTTCTTGTTCAAATTGTTTACAAATCATTTGCCTCCTTCATTACTTAAAGTCAAAAATATTTTTCCTGGAATGTCGCTTACCCTTAAATGACTGTTAGCTAATTTTACAAATCATATTTAAAGAAAAATGCCTAAGTAGTCTTTTTTGCATCTTTTGGCTTCCAACCACTGTAGGCCAAATCAAAGTCACGACCCCAGCCAGAATGGCCACCAGAAGATACGACTACTTCATGAGAAGACTCTTTGCCACCACCACTTAATAATTTTTTAATACCTATAATGGAAGCCAAGACTAAAGCTAATTTAGAGACAATTAAAGCTTTGCCCGCTAACATAGCTAAAGCACCGTAGGCAATGGGCACAAAGGTACCACCTAAAAGTAAAGGAATCATTATGTAAGCACCGCCACCCTTTTTATCCTTCTTTTTACGACCCTCCACTGTATTGGCATTTAAGGAATCATCAGGACGTATGTCAGGGAATTTTATCTGAAATTAGAAAAAAAACTATGTAAAATATATTTCCTATTGTATTTAAATAAAAAATCAACCTGCAAGGTATGATGCTGCAGGAAACCAGCCAAATTCTTAAAAATCATATTAGTCAAAACTTGTTCTTTGGCTTCCAAAGCTCTAGGTAAATTAGCTTCCAATTCCTGTTCATTCAACAATGGTTTCGTCGGCACTTCTGTATCGTCGGCTTTAACAAATTGTATACCCTCCATAATTTTTACTTTCTTAGCCGAACGGAAAACTTTTTCCAAACCCGTTAACAATTTGACCTTAAGACAGATTGACAAATTTTCTGACGAACATTGTTGATACAGCCGGTAAACCATTGATAGATCTTTCCAGACATTTGATGGACTCGTACCAGAGGTGCTGCTCGTTTGTGACTGTTGGGAATTTTCATTGTCTTCAGTAACACTGTTTGCATGTTGATAATTGTTTGTATTTGAATTAGTGGCACTGCGTGCTGTTGCTGTTTGTAACCAACAGAATACTACTGCTATCACTGCCACATGCCACACGTATTTCAGCATATTGTGGTTGAAAGGTTTTTCTTTAGCACCGTTATATTCAACTTGTCACCTTTAAGTAATAATTTTACAAAATTTCAAATGATCCCTAATGGATCATTTATTTAATAAAAAAAATATTTTCTTATTTTATAAACAAATAGTTATATATCCTTTGTCTTGTTGATTGATGAATGCTGTGAAATTTTTTACTCCCTATTTGAGGTTCTTTTTTTTCAAAAATAATTTCTTTCACTTGTTCGGCGTTTTCTTATAAACTGATCTTATATTTTAATTGTTCGTGTTTTTTATACTACTAAAAAAATATTATATTATATCTGGCTAATTTTCATGAATTTTCTTTCAGTTTTTCTTTCAATCGAATGCGTTTTTTCGCTTTTTGCATTTTTATGTCTCAATATTTAATTGTTGCAGCTCTGAAGAAGAGCTCTAGACTCTACTTATTGTTAAATAAATTAAGAAAACAAAAAGTAATAACCAAAATCATCATCTGATAAATTAACTACAATTTGGTGTTTTTTTTTTTTTTTTTTTCTTTTTTATGAAGTGCATTTCGTGTAAAAAAAAGTAACAAGAAAAGAAAATTAACTAAATACTAATCGTTTGTTTTACTCTAAATCATTTAGTGTTTATAAAAGTACACTGAAAGAAATAAAAATGTAAACTATTAGTAAGTAAAAGTATTTTTTTATAAGAAAAAAGTTTCACGTTTGAACTTTAAAGAAAACACATTAATATGAAGTTAATACTGATCTTAGTAATTTTGTGAAAGTGAAAAAATTTAAAAAATTCCATATACAAATATAATTAATACAATGCACATTGGGGTAAATGGGGGTCGAAAATGGAGTTTAATTCAGGGAAAGGGTATATCAATATTTTAATGATCACGTTTAATTTTTCTGTTTATTATTAGATAAAAAAAAGTATCTCCTATCTATATACAGTGTTGGAAAAAATAATAGGGACACTCTAATTTTTCAATATTTTCTTACTTTTTTATTTACTATTCCATAAATATTAAAAAGTATATACATAAAATTAAATAACTTCAAATATTTTAACTTATAATGCAAAAATAAGGAACTATTTCTGCAAAAAAATATTTATTTTTTTTTTTTTTAAAAGGCTTGGAAAAAATAATAGGAAAAATTTTGGAAAAAATATTTATTTTTTTTTAACATTACCATCATTTCCAAATACTTTTTCAATACTTGGTTGAAGATCCTTTCATTTTTATAACCTCCTGACAACGGCGATTCATAGAACCCACAATATTCGCACATACCTCGGGCGGAATTGAGTACCAGGTTTCCTGAATTTTTTCCCACAACTGTTGTTTATTTTTTGATTTAAAGCTACCAATTTTATTTTTGAGGACTCCCCAGACATGCTCAATGGGGTTTAAGTCCGGTGATTGGGACAACCACTCCATTACAGGCACCTCATTGTGCTGAAACCACGTTTTGACGCTTCTAGCGGAATGCTTGGGATCATTATCCTGCATGAATTCCCATTTTAGTGGCATTTCATCCTCAGCAAATGGAAGCATTTTATTCTGGAGAATGTCTATATAGTCAGCAGCATTCATTTGTCCCTGAATCCAAACTATTGGACCAACTTCAGAGGCTGAAAAACATCCCCATAGCATTATAGAACCACCACCGTGTTTGACTGTTTTTTTGGTATATTTTGGATCAAATTCAGCATTTGTAGGACGACGTACAAATGATTTTCTGTCAGATTCAAATAAATTGACTTTTGTTTTGTCTGACCATAGTACGTTGTTCCAGTTTTTACGGCACAGATGTCGTCTAGAAAATTCCAACCTTTTTTGTATGTTTTTCTTGCTCAACAGTGGTACTTTCTCGGACTGCGTCCCATAAATCCAACTTCCTGCAGCCTATTTCTTATTATTCGACTTGTCACTGAAGCACATAATTAATTTTTAAGGCTACTTGATGACATAAAGGGATCAAAACGCGCTGACGTTTTACGCTTTCTACCTCTAGTTTCATAACTTTTTTTTTTCGAATGAATGGCATTGAATACTTTAGTTTTGGAACACTTCATTATCTGTGCAATTTTTCTAATTGATAACCCATCCGAATTTAATTTAAGAATAACATTTTTTTCAGATTCAGTACAATGAACACCACTACCCATTTTCAAATTTATTTACCGAAGACATAAATCATAAACACGAAACCAATATGATTAAATTAATCACATAAACTTTGCTTTACGGATTTTTAATATGTTTATGTTAAAAATAATAATTTTTATTGACTAATGGTAATTTTTTGTAGTGCGTCCCTATTATTTTTTTTCCAATTGAAATTACAACTTCACTCATTTTTATACCCTACACCACCATAGGTGGGGAGGGTATTATGCGTTTGTGCTGATGTTTGTAACACCCAAAAATATTGGTCTAAGACCTACCTTAATTTATACCAATCGGCTTAGAATCACTTTCTGAGTCGATTTAACAATGTCCGTCCGTCCGACTGTCCGTCTGTCCGTCCATGTAAACCTTGTAATCAAACTACAGGTCGCAATTTTGAATCAAAATTAATAAAATTTGTTACACAGGTTTCCTATAGTCCAGGGACGATGCTTATTGAAATTGGTTATGATCGGTTCATTATTTCACCTAGCCCCCATACAAATGTCCTCCCGGAAAAGGGTTTAACGATCATAAATCCCTTAAATATAGCAATATTTTAAATTTGGCACATATAATTTTCATATAAGTCTTAATAAGTGTGCCGATTTTTAAAAAGATCGGTCCATAATTAACCATAGCTCCCATATAAACCCCTTTTTAGAAAATCACTTTAACGGGCATAAATCCCATTAAAATGTTAGTATCAAGTTAATATTCGACACAAATAAGTTTTATATGAACATAAATGATAGTGCCAAATTTTACAAAGATCGGTCCATAATTTACCATAGCTCCCATATAAGGCCCTCTTTCGGGAATCACCCAAAAGTGAATAAATTCATATAAATGTCAGCATCAACGTAATATTCTGTATTCGTATGTTTTATTTTACACTTATGAGTATCGGGCGACATCTGACTCCAAGTCAAGTCCCCTCCCCGAATTATAATGTACACAATGGTGTAGGGTATCATATGGTCGGGCTTGACCGACTATATTTTTTTCTCTCGTTTTTTTTTTTTTTTTTTTGCAAATAAATATAAGATAAAAGCGCAAAAGAGAAAAAGTAAACAAATAATGAAATTCCGTTATTTTAGGAACAGTTAAATAGCGGGACCCCAAAAAAAAACTTAATTAAAGAAACTGTTTGCATCTGTTTGCGAAAGTAAGAGTCGTCCCTATTATTTTTTCCAACACTGTATATAAAGAGTAACGTGACTGACTGACTGATTCATCATCCCACAGCACAAACGGCTGATGATAGAGAGACGAAATTTGGAACGTAGGTAGGTCTCCCTTCATATAGATCCACTAAGAAATTCGAATGTTTAGGGGTAAAAAGGGTAAAAACGGGTAAAATCGGTAACTTTATACCTCCTAAACTAATGAAGATAAAAAAATTTAATACTTATTGTTATTCATTTAAAAAAAATCGGAAAGGTGTCTGGTATTTTTTTTAAAACCGTCCCTTTTAGGGAGAAAACGGGTAAAACTGTATTTTGGTACTTTTTTTGGCACCATATGTAGCTTTTAAACCGGTCAACATACAGATAAAATTTATATATTATTCTTAACTTACTCTTAACTCATTTCGAAATTCAAACGTTTAAGGGGTAAAAATCGTACCTATTTTTGGTACTTTTTTCATAAAACATTTTAATATGGGTGTAAAAATTACCATAAGGGGGTAAGAGCGGGTAATTATATTTTATTCAAACTTAATAATGAATTTTCAATTACATTAAACATAGAAACGTCCTGTGGGAAGAATTCAAGAGGATGAACTTTGTGGTACTTTTTCTTCTTCTGATGGTACTTTTTGCATTTTCTGTAATGTTTAACCTAGAAACATGAAATTAAATATGCATGGTCCGATGTGAGAAAGAATTCTCAAGGGGGAACTTTGTGATACTCGTTCTTTTAATGGTACTTTTTAAATTTTCTATAATTATGAACCTAGAAACATAAAATTAGAAATATGTGGTCCTTGGTTAACGAGAATCCATAAGAGGGGTCTTTGTGGTACTTTTTTGTTCTTCTATTGGTATTTTTTGAATTTTCTATAATATTTAAACTAGGAATATGAAATTAAAGATATATGGTCCTAAATTAATGAGAATTCACAATAAAGGATTTTGTGATACTTTTTTGTTCTTCTAATGGTACTTTTTGAATTTTCTATAATTATGAATCTAGAAACATGAAATTAAGGACATGTGATGCTAAGTGAGTGAGTATCCATTTAGAAGCCAAGAATAGGGCACGAAAATTAAAATCAAATTTCATTAAAAAATTATCATATTTTATAATGGACGACGAAACATATGCGCTGGCAGAATTTTCCCAGCTTCCGGGTTAAAATTTTTATGTTGCTAATGCTCCAGGAAAAGTTGAAGATAAGTTTAGGACCCAAAAGCAGTTGCGAAAAAACAAGAAAATCACAGTCGGCTCTATAAGTACCGAAATATACATTTAAGAATGTTTTCAAAAAAGGCTCTTTCATAAGAGAGCTCATTGTGTTCACATATTTTTTTGCCCGATTTGACATCATGTCACTATGGTAAGAAAGCTCTGAAATGGTAACAAATTAATAACAATTTTTTTTTTTTTTTTTTTGTACCAAGAGAGGTCAATTCTCCAAATTGTCTGGAGCTAACACCAGTGCACTATGGTTTCAATGACCACTTTTCTTGGCCAAAATTACCAAAATGGAAAAAAAACAGATTTTCTTGTTTGAAATATGATTTGGGTGAATATCGAAGCAATTTAATGTATTTATTTTGTATTTCAAAAATTTAATTATTTTTACACTTTTTATGTGTCAGAAGTAAAGTCATTACAAAGGAAATTTTAATATATTTCACTTATAAATCAACCCAAAGTCGTGCATTTTCTTTAGCAGCATTAATTTTGTTACACAACTATATTTTAGCAATATCTGCTATTTTATTTTTTAATCTTGGCATTTTTATTCATTGGTTAGACCTTTGTAAATGATAAGAATTCCCAATGCTTACTTATACGGAAAAAATGGATTTTCTCGAAAATCGCAAAAAATCGCAAAACGAGACAGTATGAGAAATATAGCCCAGATATATGTTTATATATTTCTGGTGAGTTTTTCTCTACCAATTTTCCCCAAAAACTTAGAGGTCTAATTAAATGTAAATTTTTTTACGAATCCAATTTCATTTTGGGTTTTGTAAAACAAACTGTATTTTTCTAAGATGACAACAAGTTCTAACTAATTTCGTATTTAATTATAAAAGTACTTATCCTAAGTACTATTCTTCATAATAAACTTATTTAAAAAATTTTTCTATTCAATAATTATAAATTAATGAAAACCGTTGAAAAAACTCACATTTTTTATACATATTTTAAACTTTGATCTATTGTATTATGGCGACAAATTACTGAAAGTACGAAAAAACTCTATTTTCTGGCATTTTAAAGTGTTTGGTATAAAACTACGATAATTAAAACACAAAAAGAAAATGTTACCAAAATTAGTTTTGGCCAAGAAAAGTGGTCGGCGAAACCATAGTGCAGTGGTGAGATATTGAGCTCTTGTGAAAAGAGAATTGAAGAGCACACAAAAGGTGTCCCAAAATATCGAATATTTTAAAACCAAAAAAGTGACTAAATTCAATTTTAAATCAGTTTCAGAACTAGCAGACCTATGATAAATAGATGTAAATAATATTACTTACATAAATAAATCCAGTCGAAGCCTTTCTACAATCCTCCAAAATTTGTTTTTTAAATTTTTACAGTGTAAATAAATTATTTTCTTTTTTTTAATTTTTTAGTATACAAAAACTTATACATACTTATATAAACAATATAGTTATAAACAAACAGCTTCAGTTAAACATTTATGCACTCTCTGCTAATTTCATATCCCTCGTAACCAATAAGAACCAAAGAGAAATATTTTTATATTAAAAAAATACATACAAACATTTATATACTTAAATGTAGGTGTATATTATCAGACTACTTAAGATATTTTTTTTTTTTTTTTTTGTTAATTTTTCTATTGTAAGTTTCTATTTTTTATGATCATTTTTTATTGTTATTTTGCTTTTGGTTTATAATTATGCACTTTTTCTGTACACTTAAAGAGTATGAAGATATATATACATATGTATGTGTATACATATTTTCTTTTCACGGTTCCAATCTATTGAATTTTCATGTCTGATGCCAATGCTACTTGAGATTTGAGAAACTTTAAAAAAATTCATCATAATTGCGTGTTTTTAAAACGTTTATCGTTATTGTTATTGTTTTTTAAGATAAATAAGAAACTCTTAATATAAAGTAGAAAAAATAAATAAAATAAGTATAATATTTATTTTAGTTAGAAATTAAATTTAAACATATTTTATATTTTTAGACAAACAAAGAAAAGTTTGTTCTAGTTTAAAATTTAAAAATAAATAAGAAAACTTCGTTGTAGGTGAAATTTTAATTGGAGTAGAACTAATTGTAATATGTTTAGAGAAAAATTTCACTTAAAATTTTCTTATTAAATTTAAAAGGATTTAATAATATCTTTGCTTATTATAAAGGTTAAATTTAATTGTGATAATAAAGCGTTTTTTCTCTACGCCTGTGCAATTAAAACGTTTTATGTTTTCCATTTGTTTGGTTGTTAATGAAAATGAAAGTTGATTAATAGTTAAAAGTTTAAATACTCGTACATAAACAAATGCGCATAAAAATGCTCACACCTGTAATTATTTATTAAGTAGTTGGTTGGTTGATACAACAAACAAGTGTTAAATTCAAAGCCATTTAAGTCTTAAATACATTTATGCACGTTTGTTTTGTTGATTTACTCACATAAATATTTTGTATTGTGTTTTATTTATTTGTGAGCTTGTGTGAGTAAAAATTTAAATAAGAGTGGGTATGTGTATGAGAGAAAGAGAGTTAGTGTATAATGTGTAAAATTGTATAAAAGCTTTTTTAATTACTATAGCATGCTTTTAGGTGTTTCGCTTTAAATAGGTAACAAAACAAAAGATTTAAGACAAGAACCCTTGAAATAATTTAATTTATACAGTACACATTTCATGAATAATATTTTAAATGATTAACAAATTTTTAAAGCATAAGTTGTTGGTCACAAATTAAAAATTTTGTGCAAAACTACGTACCTATATTGATTTTGTGAGGAATATTTATAACAAATGTTATAACCTTTTTTTAAATATACTACAATTAGATCACTCTGATCAAGATAAATGTATTTAAAATTAGTATTTTAGGATGTGTGTGAAGATAAACTCGTAGTTTATTTACTTATAAAAAAATTTAACAACCATAAATTTTACTTTAATTTTTAACAACTTTAACATAATGAAATAATAGGGAAATGGTACCAGGTCCACCTACTAAACTACACTAAACTTCTGTTGCATATTAACTATTTATACTCTTTATAGACAGTTAAATATGCTCGCAAAATATTTTTTTTTTTTAAGAATTTTATACCAATTTTGGGTGTTATTCATTACGTATAGTATATATGTCAGAAATAGATTTTAAAAAAGATGAATTTACTCGAAAAATGTTATGTAGGTATGATCTTCGTTATCTCTTTTCATAGGACCTAATTATGTGCTATAAAATTAAAATGTTTGATTTCCTCTCATAGTTCAATATTTATCTTCACACACATCTCAATAGATAAAAACATTTCCTACTATAATTTAATTCTAC
This sequence comes from Protophormia terraenovae, assembly GCA_951394005.1. Lineage (NCBI taxonomy): Eukaryota > Metazoa > Arthropoda > Insecta > Diptera > Calliphoridae > Protophormia > Protophormia terraenovae. The sequence continues at coordinate 154,667,433 of OX596073.1, forward strand.
TTAATCATATAATTTGTGAAATCACCTCCGACGCGCGCACTTAAATCACCGAATTATGAACTTGCAACTTGAGAACCAGACATGTGGTGTTGGTCATTACCTATAAGAAATTTTGCTAGATAATACTAACCAAAAAATTTTAAGATATTAGATTATACTTATCATGACTTAGACATACCTTCATTCTTTATTTTGCATTTCCTTGCAGCGTTCACTTTAATAACTGAAATAAAAAATAACAACTTTTGATCAATGCAAATTGTGCTGTTGAATAAAAAAAATATAAAATACGCTTATAATAAAATACCACAACAATTTTTTAAGATATTAAGTTTTACTCATCTAGCCTTTATACCAGCACACATATGGGGAAAAGTACATAAACCCTTTATTTTGCATCTGAAACAAAATTATATTGGCATCATTTGCTTTGTTTACATCAAATTCCTTATTACTACGTACAGTACTTGCACTTTTTATATAAATCACTATTATTTAAACTCAATTATATACATCTTTTTATTTTTCACATTTCTTGCACAATATGTTATATTTTTATTTTAACTTATTTTATAAATGTCACAAGAATTTACCAAATTTTCGGTTGCGAAGCCCGAATTAAGTTTTCTTTTGATAATACCGAATTTCAGAATTATCGAAACAAATTTTTGATTGTAACAATCAATAATTTTATTCTGAGATCTTATACACTAAATAAAATTCGGTTGACTCTTCAAAATACTTTTAATAAATTTACGAATGTACATAATTGGTCTAGACAACTGAATTTACGTTCGTGAAAATCCTAATTCCATAACAATAATGTTTTATTAATTTCAAGCATAAAAAATCAGCTCATATATGAATTTTTTTAGAATTGTAATTAAATATAAGCTAAGATAACAGTTTTCTACTCAATTTGTTTTCTGTGTGTAGAATATGCTGAAAATGTGTTATTAATTAAATTGCATTTTCTGAAAATATATGAAGAATTTTTTTGATTAAGAAAATGTTTAATAGCTTGTTGAGATTTTATACGATCTTAGTTGATATCTCTTTTTATTTTAAACAAAATTGTACACATTGGGGTAGAATCGCTAAAAATAGCACTTAACTCAGAGAAGAGTTATTATTTACAATTTGTCATAATTATTATTGTATGATTATTACGTCAAAAAAATATTGTCTGAATTTATAAAATTTTTTTTTTTTACCTCAAAGCTCTGACCGTCCGGCAGTCTGTACATCAATAACCAATATTTGAAATAGTCTCTAGTTTGCCATTTTTAAATCTACAAAAAAATTACGGACTTTTTCTTAATAGACAATGATATTTCATTTTATATATTTCTACTTGAAATCAAATATTTTTTAAAAATATTTTTTATTTGCAATTAATTGCCATTTTTCTCAATTTCACCCCTCTGTATGGCATTTAAAATTATACAACACTAGAGTGCCTATTAAAGATTTGTTTTGAAAAACCACTCCAACGAGCTTTTATTAGCAGTATACAGGAAATCTAATAAACAAGTTTTAAAAATTCATCTTCAGTTCCCTAGCAGGGATCGAAAATCATGGGCCTATCACATTTTACTAAATATAAGTTTTCTTCCAAATTGAATATTTAAAAGCTCGAAGTTTTGAGTAAAGCATTTCTACATATTTATACCCTACACCACCTTAAAGTATACCGTTCGACTTGGAATCACTTTCTGAGTCGATTTAACGATGTCCGTTCGTCCGTCCGTCTAGTCGGTCGGCTGGCTGGCTGTCTATGTAAAGCTTGTGCGCAAAGTACAGGTCGTAATTTTGAAGATAATTTGATGAAATTTAGTACACATGCTTTCTTCAATACAAGGACGTAGGACCATTGAATTTGGTTATGATCGGCCCATTATTTCACCTAGCCCCCATGCAAATGTCCTCCCGGAATAGAGTTTTAACACTTACAGATGTCTTAAAAATAGGAATATTTTAATGAAATTTAATACAAATAAGTTTTATATAAGCACATTTGCCGAATTTCATGAAGATCGGTTAATAACTGACCAAAGCTCCTATATAAACTCCTCTCCCGAAAATCACTTTAACGTGCCTAAATCCCATACAAATGTTATTTAGCACAAGTAGGCTGTATATAAGTAAAAACAAAATTATGTGAATCGAAATGGTGTAGGGTATCATATAGTCGGGCTTGACCGACTATATATTCTTCTCTCGTTTTCTTTTGCTAAATATATGAGAATTTTGTTTATTGTTTAATAAGCAATTTTTCCGTTTTGTAAATCAACTAGAAAATTTAAAGTTGATTCAAAATTTATGGAGCTTTGTAATTCTTGTAGCAGTAACTACACTCAAATCGGATTTTTCGCAATATCTTAAAATCTATGGTGTATTTAAACATTTTTTAAAAATTGTTCTATGATGTATAAGAATAAATTCTTCTAAATTCTACGTTAAATATTTTTGTATAATATGCGATCTAAGTTAATAAAATCTATTATCTTTTAAACAGAGTTTAGGAATATTATACTCTAATTTCTGCATGTACTGAGTTCACCCGTTTAGGGAATTGTAACAATGACACATCTAAAGTTCATAATTCACATATCTGAAGTATACTAGCACTTTTTAAAGAGTATTACTTTCACATTTTAAACATTATGTCACAAATTTTATAAATAGTATAATCTATATATAAAATTCTTGTGCAGATTTTGGATGAAAATTGATCTCTATCTCCGCGAGTAAGTCAATATAAAAAAATCAATATAGCCCTCATCTGGTGGGTATAACAATGAATGAATTTTTTTAGCCCCCATCAAAAATATATTGATTTTGTCATTCCGTGTGTAACATGTTGAAAAAATCATTTAAGACTCTATAAATTATATATTTACTGGTTCCTGTGGGTTTATTTTGTAACTAAATTCGAAAGGAAAATCATTCGAATTTGTATGCTTTATACATTGAAATTCGAAAATGTGTTCTTTCGAATCGAATAACACAATAACCCCCCCCCCCCCCCTGGTTAGATTCTGAGTCGATCTAGCTATGTCCGTCTGTCTATCTGTTGAAAGCAGGATAGAACTCGAACGGTATAACCTAGGTGGACAAAATATGGCTCAAATATTTATCTTATATAAGATTTGTTTGGTAAGTAGGCAAAATCGTTAAAAAAAAAGAAAAAAAATTATTTGATAAATACTAGAAACATAGGGTGTTATTTTTAGCTTCATTTCATACATTTCTGCTGATATCTCTTAAACAAAAGAATGTACGAAATTGATCAGATAGTTCGAGTGTGGATATAAACTTGGATCCAAAAATGGGCTTGGTCCGCCCACTTTACCGTCCACCTCCTATATAAGGTGAAACATCAACCAAATTTTGTACAAATATTTCAAGGACCAATGTAGACTCGGAAACAAATAATGGACATGGTCCGCCCACGAAGAATTTGAAAATGTTGATGGTAGTTTTATATAACATTCTCGCTTGTTAACATTTTATTTATTGATATCTGAAGATGTAAACCCTGTGAAAACTAAAATATGTCTCTACGCCGGACGTATGGAGAGACTTAATTATAACACCAAAATTGTTTAAATAACATGAAAAAAAAATATATGAGATTCAACATGGTAACCGTAATAGATCAGTGTAAATATGATTACTCGATTGATTTCTGAGTTATTATTAATAACTCATTAATAAAAAGAAGTTAGTATCTACGTATTCTTAGTACTAAATATATATTTCTATATTCTACGTTACCACATTATTATGCATTTATGCTAATGTTTATAATGCACAAAAGGTATTATTAAGCGCCCACCACCAATCGATTCAGAATCACTTTTTAGGTCAATCTAACGATGTGCGTCCGGCTTGTGGTACAAGAATTGTGCATGTCGCAATTTTGAAGATTATTCGATTATCGATTATCGATTTTTATGACAAAAGAAAGAAACCTATTAAAATTCTTTATAACCAGTCCACTTTCGGTCCTTTCTACTCTTTTAAATTCATGAGAAAGTAAGTGAGTCTAGATTTTAATTAAAAACATCATACAGAGTTGTGCTACACAATGTAGAAAAATGATGACTGTAATCTGTTTTATTATTTCGTTTATAAAGTTATTACAATTAGAAGAAAATATTGTCAAAGTTGTTCCACAAATAGCGAATTTAAAAATTGTTGAATTTTTCCAGAGCATCTTAATATTATCCTAATTCTTAACAATAATATAAAAAAAGGAAATTTTAACAGCATTAAAAACTTAAAACAAGAAAATAAGATCTTACTATTGTACCAATAAACTGAGATTACTGATATATGTAAATATTGACAGAACAAATACATATGTATTACAATACCTGAAACTCTTAATAGTGATTAAAAATTCAATTACGAAATTAAAAATCTCTATGGAAACAATTTCATTAGAAAGAAAAAATAGAAAAGGAAAAAAATAAAAGTAGACACAGAAAAAATAATTTTCATAATGTTTTTGAATGCAAGAGCTACTGTATCAATTAAGAACAAAACAATAGATGAATGAAGCAAATAAAATTGCAAAGCAGCAAGTGTTTCAAGTCAGTGGCAAGCAAAGGAACAAACAGATTATATCAAATACAATACAAATTTACTTGTGTAGAAGAAGAGTAAAGAAAGAAAAAATAAAATGAAAAAAATGAGAAAATTGCTGTAGAAATATAATTAAATTGCATTGTGACAATAAGAAGATATAAATGTAGGCTTGAAAGACAAAAGAAATGAAACTTTAGAAAATTTAAAAAGAAAACGAAATAAGAATTGACATGATTAATTAAAGATATGCTCTATTAAAGTAAAATAAATGAAAAAGAAATGATTTATAACTATTAAATGTTAAAGGAAATTTAAAATGAAACAGGTTCTATTTTCTAATCACTGAAATGATAAATAATGATTTATAGAGCAATTAATTGTATTCTAAATATAAAATGACCGGTCGGTTATAAAGTGTTACAACACTGTAGAGATTGCGATTTAATGTAATAGTATCAACAGTATATGGAATATTTTATTAATTTATCTCAAAAAAGTAATATGAATATGATTATTTATATATTGTAAATAAAAACTATTCAGGAATAATATACATTGGGACAAACAACTATATTTTTCGTTATTAACTAAAACGAAAGTTTGTATAACAAGATATTGATAGTGTTAATAAGCAGAAAATTGAAAAGCAATAATAAAATTTATAAATATGGTACGATTATTTTTATAATAACTGGATCATTCTAAGATGTACAGTTTTATAGCACCTTTAATTAGGCTTATAATGCTTAAAAGCGATGTTATTTAGTTATTTTCAAGTCTTCAATTTAGTGCTAAATAATTTACTAAACCAATTTAGTGGTATGCATCAGTCTGTCCGTCTAATCGATATTTATGTAAATGTTTTGATCAAACAATAGTTTATATGATATCCCTGCGGGTCCTAGGACCTATCCTGTGACCTGTCCCAAGGGGATAATTAGCCACCTCCAATGACAACCCCATGTAAAAGTGACAGGTTCTTCTCATATAAAGTTCCAGAACTGGGACCGGTCACTAGCCCTGAGAACCTGTCACGTGACTAGTTTTGAACCGGTTCTCTTTACTCAAGGGATATTAACCCAGCAAAAAAAATTAGTTTTACCACTTCAAAAGTAGAACGAAGTACATATTTTAAACTTTTTTGGAAGTTCTTAATAATTATTTCCAAAAAAGTGAAAATAAATGAATTTTTTGCAGGAAAAAAGGTTACTAATTTCTAGGGAAATTTTAATTTTACAAATTTTTAAGCATTTTTATTATATTCCCAGCAAAAAAGAACTGAAAAAAACTGAATCAGTTATGAATTTAACATTGTGTTGTTATACGAAGGAAGTACTTAGTGGTGAAAAAGAGCTGCATGGTTGTCATTGGTAGGATGATCTTCTTTTATACTTCTTGTTCATTTCTCTTGAAGAGCTACCATTAAAACTATGTTTATAAAATTTTTTAATAAAAAATCGGCTTTAGCCTTATTAAAAGATAATAAAAATGCTTCAGAATTTTTAAAATTTTAATTTTCTTATTATTGAATTATTGACCTTTTTCCCGCTAAAAATTCATTTTTTTTTCACTTTTTTGTAATTAATTATTATGAACTTCCAAAAAATGCTCTTTGTTCCACTTTTGAAGTGGTGAAAGTGTTCTTTTTTAGAATTCTTTGATCGTTTTTTAGCTAAGTTTTAATAAGCCTAAAGCAGAATTTTTGATAAAAAATTGTATACATAGTTTTAAAGGAAGTACTTTAAAAGAAATAAGCAAGAAGTATAAAAGAAGAACATCCTACCAATGACAACTACGTGTTAAAAAAAAAAAAAAATAAAAAATTGGCAACTCTTTTCACCACTAAGTACTTCCTTCCAATGACAAAACAATATTAAATTCATGACTTTTTCAGCTATTTTTCAGTTCCTTTTTTGCTGGTAATGAAATTTTACACATTACTCGTTGAACTATAAAAAAAGAATTATTATAAATTTATAATTATTATAAATTATTATATAAAGCTAAGTTAGAAAAATAAAAATATTTTTCAACAGGCAGATCAGAGTAGAACAATTTTATAATATTTTTTAGTCCTAATTGTAATTTTAACCTAATCGAGAATTAAAAGTTTATTTAAGTTGATTTTTTTTTTCGTGCTTGATTCTCAAAATCTAATTTTGGAAAAAATTAGAAGATTTTTAAAAATTAAATTTATTGTTGTGGGGATAAGCTGATTTCTATGCGCATTTCACTGTTTGCTTAAAGGGCTGCCAGAATTGGTTTTAACCCCAAATTTGAGGAATTTTTGATGTAGAAAAGGATAAAAATTTGTAAAATTATACTGGGGAATTTTTTTGGAGAAATTTTGATATAATAGCATCTTTTGTTAATTTAATAGAATTGGAAAAAATCTGTGTAATTTTAGCAATAGTTTTAATTGGTTTTATCTGGCATCGATAAATACCTCATTCATATCATGATATCATTCATATATTTGCTCTTTTTAACATTTTTTAAAGGTTTGCTTAAACCAATTGAAGAGGCTCCCGCCTCCTACAAGTTAGGAAATTTTTTAACAAATACTTCTTTGTGTTCTATATGAAAAGTGATCTTATTATCCAAAGAGAAACAAGAGACGAAACTAATTGTCAAAATTGTCAAAAAAGAAAATAAAAACAATTTTATTTAATTGTCAATCGAGAATTTCGTCTCTATGTGTTACTCTATGTTATTATCAAATAAAAAAGAATTAAAACGATAATCAATACAATTGATTTTGGCTCAGATTTAAGAACGAGCTGCCAAAATGCACATTGGCAAGTGAAGACATTATAACTTTAAAGCAGAACTGTTTGCAGTATTTAAAAAAATTGATTTTTGAAATGGTGAATCGATAACCTGAAAATTTAAAAATTTTTGAACTTTATAAGTATTTTGATAAAGAGAAATGTATTAACGTAATAGCGAAGCCAAAATTCTGTGCTATACAAAATGTGTTGATTAAATTTATATACAAACATATTTCAATTGATGTTTATGAGACTCAATGGGAAAAACTTCCTTTTACTTAATATTTTGATAATGATTTTCCATCTAATATAGTAGAATTTTAGCCAAATATATATAATTTCATAGATGCTGCAGGTACATTCTACTATAAATAACTTGCACAGGCAGTTCTTAATATGCTAACGATCCGATGATATTATGAATTTTTGAAATATATATGAATGTATTTATGTATAAATACTCATCCAGAAATGATTTCTTTTATTACAAAGTACAAATATTTTTTAAAAACAATAAAATTGAATTATTTTGAATTACAAATCGTGTTTTTTTTTCTTTTTGGGAAATTTTTTTTTAAAATTTGGGGTTGACCAAAAAAAGTATCTGGCAGCCCAGGTTCCTTATGCCAGATCATTAGGAAACCTTTCCTAGTTTTTAGAAAAGCTAAAGTTGTCTAAGGAGTGCATTCGAAAAAATCTTAACATATATAATATTCAATAACTTGGAAACTGTTGGTCTTAGAGTTTTCAATCATTTTTTATATAATTGATAATTTATCATAGATCCCAGTGAAATATAACTTTTGTAGTTCTTACCACTTTTTATGATCTTATGGACTATTTTTGGTAATCCTTCCGTTAGAGATTTGGTAGTTGCTTCAGTCACTTTTTTGGAACCATACCTTTTTTGTCCTCTTCAATTCACTTTTCACAAGAGCTCAATATCTCTCCACTGTTCTAAGCTATGTATAATTTGGAAAATTGACGTCCATTGGTACAAAAACTATGTTATTGTTTTGGTACCACTCCAGAGCTTTCTTACCGTAGTGACATTATACCAAATTGGGCCAAAAATGTGTAGACACGTTGTGCTCTCTTATGAAAAGAAGTCGTTTTTGCAAACACTCCTTGATGTATATTTTGGTATTTATAGATCCGAATGTATCAAATGATTTTCCTGTTTTGCCTTTCAATATTGAAAGAATATTGAAAGGAACTCCAAACATATCTGGTAGAAAAGCAGTACAGTTAGCACAGTGCTTTGACTATTTGGTACGAAAATTTAAAGCTAGTGCAGAGTTGATAACATACAAAGTTCAAAAAGTTACAAGCAGGAATGCTGCCAAAAATTTAGAAGCCAAGAATAGGAAACGGAAATTAAAACCAAATTTCATACCTTTTTTTCTTTCCGATCCCGGTTTTTTATCAATGGTCAAATTCTCCTGATATTGTTTAATTAGAAACATTTTGACGGTAGAAATTTAATTCTGTGGCCAATTATTTGTAGGACCTATTTGGATTTTTTTTTAAATTTTTTTAATAATTTGTAGCACGTACATCTTTTTCGTAACTCATTTTGATGAAAATCATGACAAATCAACATGGCTATTATCAAAAATAATAACTGAAGTATTTTTCCATGATAACTAGATCAAAAAAAATTTTAATATTGATCCCAAAAAAAGTTATGAGGCAAAACGTGTGTTAAGATTTTTTCGATCGCACTCCTTATACATATAAAAACTTTTGTAAACTCAATGAGAGTTCATAAAAGTTAAATGCACGAAACAACAAAGCTTTAACAAAGCACAACAATAAATTTAGATTTTTATTTTTCTTTACATTCTTTTTACATTTACAGGCCAGAATTTTTCTGACAATCAAATGTAATGGTAAAGGGTGTAAATTACTTAAATAAAATAAGTAAATAAGTTCTTACATTTAACGTTGATTTAAAGAAAAAGTTCGTGTTATTCATAATAAGAGAACATGTTCTTTGAATTTAAAGAACTTGTACGTTCGTTCAATGAATTTGTACGTTGATTTAGAGGATTAAGAAAAAAAAATTTAACATAAAGTATGCACAAAAATAGCAATTAAATTTTTAAATTTAATAGCTATTTTTTGTTGATTTAAAGTACTAATATTTTAATTTTATAAAAAAGAAACTTTACTCAATGAACAAGTACTTTGAATCAAGGAATACATATATTAAATTCACTGTTTTCCTTCATTGCTTTATAATGGGAAATGTAGTAAAACAAAACTGCTTATTGCAATTTATACTTTAGTTTGAACAATTAATATGTTCATTAAATTTTAAAACGTTGTAAATGTTAACGTTAATCAATACGCTGCTTCAATGAATCTATAATTAATGTCAAAATTATGGAACAAATACGATAAAGCAATGAACTTTTTCGCTGTATTTATGTACCTTTTTTCAGCGTATTATATAAGGGAAGAAATGCTAAAAAGATTGCCATATATGAATATAATTTTTGTATTTAAAGTTGATGCTATACATACATATATTATAATAAAAATATTTATGTTTGAAATAATTTTTGGAGACGCTGACCTAGTTCAACAAATAGCATACCAAAAAAATTATTTTGGCTAAAGTTTAGCACATTGCACGGTGGGGCGGAATCGAAATTTTTTTGAAATAAATCTGTAAAACTGAAATCTTCTGATCGGCTGCTTGGATTTGCATGAAATTTTGCATAGGCTTAGCAGAGGAGTGTACAATGTTAAATTTGGAAGGGGGGGGGGGGGGGGTCGTACATACCCCTCAGGGGCGGAGCTAAAGGGGCCCAAAGTTGGGTACTTCTGACATACAAATTTTTTAATCGGTTGCCAAATTTTTGTTTCTGGTTCAATTTCAAATATTTTTATATATTATTGTAGGCACTGACAAGACCTATTTATCTCTTATAGTTTTTGAGTTATTTACATTTTAATTTTAAAGTACCTCAATTTTACATGTTCTTGGTCTAGTTTTAGTCATATATATCCTATTGCTTCCCACCGATTTCATTTATTTTTTCTTTAACTATTTAAAGAACAAAATTATCTATTGAATAAAAAAAATTTGAAGTCAATAACTTTACCGAGTCCAAAATAAATGATTTTGAATTTCAAAATTGCAAAAATGACGACTTTTTGTGTTTTTTTGGCCGACAAACTATCTACACTCTTTTTTATCTAAAATAAAATTTTCTTTAACAACATATAATAATTTTATACTTTTCTGAAAGGTATCTTCACAGAAAAAACTTTGAAATAAAAATCAAGCCCAATAACTCAAATGGTCAAGGTACACACCCTCCCGAATGCGACCCATTTTATATGAAAGTTTTGAATTTAGTCAATATTTTCTCAAATCCCAAAGCACGATTCGGCAAACGGAATGCAGTTTAACAATCTGTAATATGTTGTCAAAAGCTTTCAGTCAAAATCTATGGGACTTCGGAAAAATGTCGATTTTATAGCCGAAAAAGTAAAAAAAACATGTTTGCGATTTTCGGTGTTTTTTTTTTTTTTTTGGGAATTGTGGGATTCTTTTTACATAAATCTTAAAGTTTTTTTCACTTTCTCATTTTATAAAATAAAGTCTACATCCACCGAAAATTACGTTAAGATATCTTTAATAACAAAGATTTTATTACATATTGAATATTTATAGTTTCTCAAAAAAAAAAAAAAAAAATTTTACACAAATTTTATTTTAACTTCAAAAATCAGAAAAAGTATAAACTCGATTTTTCATATCCAAATTACATTGCTTAGCTGACATAATCCTTCGTTATACAGAAAAATATTGAAATCAATACATTTTACAGAACCGTAACTATGCCACTTTAAAGTTTATTAAGTCACGGACCCTGATAGGTCTGTACGGTCCCCCTTCCAAACTTAACATTGTACACTCCTCTGCTACGCCTGTACCAAATTTCATGCAATCAGCCGATCAGAAGTTACAGATTTATTTCCAAAAAATTTCGATTCTGCCCCACTGTGCATTGTTAGCTATTTAATGCGATATTTTGCAAAATTCTTTAGAAATTTTATTTTTTCCGGAAAACTGTTCAACAGACATCTTTGTGTAATGTATGTACCCGTAAAGCATAAAAATAAAGAAATAAAAATAACTTTATTTTGATATTTTGCTATTCAAGTTTAAAAAGTAAATTTCAAATGAATTCCAACAATTTCACTGTCACTGACAATACAATTCCATAGAAAACTCCATGCAACATACATCAATTTGTTGTTTTTTTTTAACATTGAAATCTCATCAAAATCAACTGTAGCAACAATTGAAACTAGTTATATATAGCTACTTCCTCATAACATGCAATATTGCTACACATTGTGGTGTGGCATTTTCACAGAAATAAAATATAACAACACACAATGCTACTTGTATCAATAATCACAACGTGAGGGAAGTGAAATAGAGTATAGACAAGTAGAAAAAAAACTATGTCAGGAGAACAAACTGCAGAAAAAAAAATAAAAATAAAAAAAAGTTATAAATAAAAAAAAAGTTAAAGATAAAAATTGAAGTTGTAGTCATGTTATATTTGAAAGTATAAAACAAAAAAATGTCAGCTACTTAATAATACCTAACAAATTACCTGATGCATGCATTTTGCCTACATCTAAATGTTACTTACTGATGTTGCATCTTTGTCACTTGAAATTCTTTTGATATTAGATACAATTTCATTATGAGAATATTAGGTATGTCAAATTATTCTAGGTATTATTTTGTAAATATTAGAAAATCAATATTTAAATATATTTAAAAATGTTGTTAAAAGATTAATTAATATTTTAGTTTCTTTGATGTTGTAACATCAGTGATATTTAAATATTGACATACATACATAACAATTGATTATGTAGGCGATATTAAAATACTAAGGATTCAATTTCCATTTCTCATTTAATAAGATTATTTTTTTACTATACAAAATAATGACACAGGCCAACACTGTTTTCGCATAATAAGATTTTACCAGTTATTTTATTTGAATGGATTTTGGTTCTGGTGAAAAACAGTTTTTAAAGAAATAATTTTTAAACATTGGTTGAAGACCATTCATTCGACTTGTTTTATATATTAAAACATTTTATTTCATTAAATGATATATTAAAATATTTTATTTACTTCCAAATTTTTGGTAACATTAATTTAATATAATTGTTTATCTGTAAAACCAGAGTCAACTAAAAATTTCTAAATTGACTTAACCCTCTACTGCATACAACGCCAAATATGGTTTTCGTCTTTTAATGCATTGTATTTTCTATAAACGGGACTTAATCAAAAGAGAATAATATTTGTCATCTTCTATGTTTTGATTTCTTCTCAAATATAAAGCAAAATATTTTCAAAGTGCGTTTCGGCCACTGCACTATGGTTTCAATGACCACTTTTTTTGGCCAAAACTACCAAAACGGAAAGAAACAAATTATCATATTTGAAATATGATTTAGATGAAAATCAAAACAATTTAATGTATTTATTTTGTATTTCAAAAATTAAATTCATTTTTACACCTTTAATGCGTCAGTACAGTCATTCCAAAGGAAGTTTACAAATATTTCAATTATAACTCAACCTAAAGCCGTGAATTTTGCTTTAGCAGCATTTATTTTGATACACAACTATATTTTAGCAATATGTGCTATTTTATTTTATATCCTGGCATTTTAATTCATTGATTAGACCTTTGTAAATGATAAGAGTTTCCAATGCTAATTTATACGGAAAAGATGGATTTTCTCGAAAATCGCAAAAAATCGCAGAACGAGACAATATGGATAATATAGCTCAGATATATGTTTATTTATTTTCGTTCAGTTTTTCTTTACCAATTTTCACAAAAAACTTGCAGATCTAATGAAATGTAAAATTTCTTATGAATCCAATTTCATTTTGGGTTTTGTAAAACTAACTGTATTTTTCTAAGACGCAAATAAGTTCTTATTGATTTCGTATTCAATTATAAAAGTACTTATACTAAGAAATATTTTCCGTAGAAAACTTATTTAAAAAATTTTTGTACTCAATAATTATAAATTAATGAAAACCGCTACAAAAGTACGATAATAAAAACATATATAGAAAATGTTACCAAGATTAGTTTTGGCCAAGAAAAGTGGTCCGTGAAACCATAGTGCATGTTTCCTTAAGTTTTCTTTAGGGCTTCATGTGTGAAAACAAAAGTAAATTTTGAAACGATTTGTGTACAATTTTTCAAAAAATATAAGAACGAAAATAACATAAAAAATATATTTATATAGGAAATGAAGTTCTTTTTCAAATAAAGATATTTATCTGCAAAGTAAGTATTTTATGTATAATTTTTTTGGGAAAACTGACGAAGCCATATATGGCCTAAACATGCACAAGTAGTATATAATTAACTTACATATATACATAAGAGCATTTTATTCTTTCCATAAAATGCAATGCAATTTATTTAAAAATGGATGTACGATCATTTCATGGTAATTTATAATATGTTAGTGAAATTTATAACGTTGATCATAGTGGTGATGACCAAATATCTGCTATTGAAGAAGAAGTCTTTATAAGTCAACCGTCAGGTCAGGAACATATTTATATACCGAAGACTGCTGACAGCGGTGATTATGACAAGCCTAATATATCGAATGCAAAATCTACTAAAAAGCCAAGATCACCAATTTGGAAATTTTCACTCACTTATTCGAGTGAAAATTTTCCATTTCTTAGAGATACGAACCTTATTGACCTTATTGAGGAACTGGAGACACCAAAATATGTCTCCATACAATTTTTAATTTTATTTTCTAAGATAATATGTTTCCACGCCGAATATTTTTTTTTTTTTTCAAAAATAACTTAATGCATATAAGGCCATATATGGCTTCATTTTATTTTTCTTCCAAAATTCCGAGTGAATTTTTTAATTTTTATTACATACGTATTAAATTGTCCATAAGAAACATATATTTACGGTGTTTTATATTTTTTCTTTATTTTAAACATCTTCATGCAGTAGAGGGTTAAAAAATAATAAAAAATCGATTTGTTTCGCCGCCTTGTGTTTTAGTAGTTATTTTAATTAAAATAATATTGACATATTGAATCCACTGAAATGTATAATTAACTATTAATTATAATAAAGAAAAACAAATAAAATTATTATTTTATTCAAATTTGCCACCACAATAAATAAAAAAGAAAAAAATTGAAATGAAATTATTTTCTATAGAGCGGAAAAAAGTTAAATTATAAGAAACTAAAATGCATAAACCAAAATTAACGAAGCGAAAAAGTGGGAAATTAAATAAAATAATAAAAAAATTGTTAATTTTATTGAATGCAAAAATGCAACATTTTTTTATGCTGGCTGCCAGAAAAAAAAAACGAAATATTTAACAGACAGTAAAATTTAGAACAATTTATGGTATTAGAGTGGCAACAATTTGTTTCAATTTATGTACATATGTAAAGATATTATTTTTAAACTCTAAATTAACTCTAAACGTTATTAGAATTAGAATTGTTCCACTATCATCAACGTTCACACATGTTAAAGAAAATTTTAGTAGAAAATTTTAAAGCTATAATTTTTATTTTATCATAAAAACAAATTTCTTAACTTTGTTTAATTAGATATTAGCAAAAAAGATTTCTTTTTAAGCCTGTTGGTAACAAATGGGCCTCACATTAATGTGCTCAAGATTGACACGGTGCTTTTAGCAGCGAGTGAAGTACAATGCGCCGACCAGCGTTTTCATATGCTGTTACACATACAGGATGTACAGTGTTCGATTTTCAAATTTAGGTGGCCAAAATTAATTACACAAAAACTATAAATCGTAGTGATTTTTGGCATAGTGATTACTTATATATTGAAGAATTATTGGACAAAAAATTAGACAAATCCGCCTACCGCCACGCCCTCTATTAATTACCCAATTATGAAAAATAGTCAATATTTAAAAATAGCTTCTTTTATAATTCTTTTTCATTTGAAAATAAGTTTAATTAAAAATACAAAATAAAGATTACTTAATTCATCATAATTTTTTAATGAAAATATAAAAAAGTTTAGTAAAAAAAAACTAAATCATGTGGAATCTGCGCCAATATCACAGTCATTTTCACTATCAGACTCTTGTATATTATAACATGCGTTTTTTAGTAGTTTCAATATATCTGGCGTTAAAGTTCGTTTTTTAACTGGTGGAGTTTTCCTGAAGCTGCAAATATATAATATAACGTCTATTATCTTTATTTGAGCTTCTTCTTGAGCTTCTTCTGATAATTGACCAATAGGAAGGATGCAATGTTCATCCAATGTTTTGCTATTTGGTCCTTAATACCTTGTACTTCTTTTTTTTATCAAGTCTGTTGTCTCTTTTGCAAAGATTAATTTTATAAGACGACAATAGCGAGAGGAGTTGGGCGTTTTGTTTTCATAAATTTTAATTTTCTCTTCATTTTTATTAATTAAATATATTTGTACTAGTACAAGAGAAATACTAAACAAATTTTCATCACTACTACCTTCTTGTATCCATTTTTGCTTATAAAGACTTTGATTAGATCCATCGTATCCCCATTTGAATAAAGCGAATATTTCCGTATATGTAGTTATGTGATTTTTTATAAAATCACTATAACTTGAATATAGTCTTAAAATCGTGTGGTCTATTAGGGATTGTAATTTAATTTCAGCATAAGATTCTGTTACTGCTATTTTTTTTGGGTAGCATAGTTCTTTTGACCTCTTAACTAATTCATAAGAAATAAGGGTATAAGGATCGATTATAACTCATTGTATGTTGTTTTAACATTCGATAGCTAAAGCTTCATCCGCTGAAAGACAATTTGTTACCTCAATTGTTGACCTTAACTTCTTTATGGCTTTACCCCTTTCTGGTGAAGACAAAGCTAACTCTTCCACCAATTCAGCTGAACAGCGTTTTCCAGAGAAATGCAGATGTGTTTTAATCGCCATCACCATTTGTTCGGCACCTACTATTCAACTTCGGAGTACTAAAATTTAAATTTTTGACAGTTACTTAAACTGTATTCCGCTTGTCGATTCTGCTTTGGGATTTGAGAAAATATAGACTAAAGTCAAAACTTTCATATAAAATGGGTCAAATTCGGGAGGTTGTGCACCTTGACCGCTTAAGTCATTGGGCTTGTTTTTTATTGTAAAGTCTTCTCTATGAAGATACCTTTCAGAAAAGTATATAAAAAAACATAGTCGTAATTTTTGCAATTTTCAAATTCAAGAGAATCGCTTATTTTTGAAATCGGTAGGAAACAATAGGATATATATGACAAAAACTGGACCAAGAACATGAAAAAGTGAGGTAATTAAAAATTCAAATGGAAATAACTCAAAAACTATAAGAGATAAATTCGACATGCAAGCATGTTTTTTGTAGGTCTTATCAGTGCCTATAATAATGCATAAAAGTATTTGAAATTGGAAGAGAAACAAAAATTTGTCAAGCGATTAAAAAATTTGTATATCATAGGTACCCAACGTTGAGCCCCTTTAGCTCCTTCCCTGAGGGGTCTGTTCGGCCCCCCTTCCAAACTTAACATTGTCCACTCCTCTGCTATGCCTATACCAAATTTCATGCAAATCCAACCGATCAGAAGTTACATATTTATTTCCAAAAAATTTCGATTCTGCCCCACTGTGCACTGTAGCGAACAACATCAATTTCAACAGACTTGGTTTGCTGAAATTTTGCGTACAATTCTCCCGATTGTGGACACATTAATTAATTATGCTTACCAAAAAACTCACGAAGTGCACGAAATGCATTTTGATTTTAACACCCATTCATCTGAAGGTTACACCACATCCCGTCGCTTGTCTGTCTCTTTTCAGCTGATCACTTAAATTTTAAGGGAGATATTATTCAAGACATAATTATTATATTACATGTGAGGAGCCGAAGAACAATATTTACTTTGAATTTGTTGGGATATCATCATGAATATTGAATGCTGCTGCATCAAACAACAATTTAAAATAAAAACGTATTAAAAAAATATGTTTTTTAACTACTATATCGACTTTTTTGATTGGCTTCAGTGTTGCCAAAACTTTGTGGTTATGTCCCACCAGATTGTGTTTGAAAACCCGCTAGAAACCGTCTACACTTTAAATAAAATCGCTGATATTCATCGCTAAAATATTTTTTATTAAAGGAACTAATAAATTGTTACTTTTTATGTGATAAACATATTAAAAATTAATATTCTTTCTTTCGCAATCTTCTTTTTGAAAACCTGAAGGCTTTTCAGAGGTTATAATTAAGCTGAAAAACATTTTTGGTTACAAAAATTGCTTTGAAGAGTAGCCCATTTTATTTAGATTTTAGTACATTAAACTTAAAATATTTACAGTGACCAAAAAAAAAAACTATTCGACATAAGCAATGCTATTTAAATTTTTTAAAAAATTATAAAATTTTCTCAGAATTTCTAAGTAAAAAAATGGATTAAAGTTTAGTAGAACATAAAGATTTCAAATCTGCATATATTTTAAAGTTAATACAAATAAAAGTTAATTTAGAAAGCCATTTATATAATGACATTGAAATTCAAGGCAAAAAAAGTATTCGACATTATACCTTATGCTTAGAAAAATCTCAAAAATATTTTTTTTTTTTATTAACACGTAGCTTTTTCTTTTCACTTTATAACCTCTTTAAAGCGTTTTGATATAGGTTTGATAAGGATTTTGTTATATTCAGGATCAATTTTGTTTCATTGCATTTACAATATCAATTTAATACCATTTTTATTCGTGAAGTTTTTGTTAATAAAAACTCCACAAATGTCCATTTAGATTGATATCTGGTGATTATAATGAGGTTTTGTTATTATTTTCGTGCAGTTACAGAGAAAGTTTAGCTTTATAATTAAAGCAGAATACTTTGGGTTATTATCCTGCTAAAAATAACTCTCTCAGATATTCCTAATTTCTCAGCACTTTTATGTGAATTTTATTTTATTATGTCTACATAATAATGATGATCCTATAAATAAATACTAAAATACCTACTCCAGACCCCATCGCATACCCCCTAACCATAACACTTCAAGCTTCCTTACTTCTCTCTTCTAGCTCAGTATATGGCTTTCGAAAGACTAAAACATTCATATTGCATACAAAATAATTTAGATTGATCCCAATTGCAAAAATTTCATTCTTTCAGAACTTTTTTAGACTTCCTGCTATATCCTCTTACAAATTATAATCTTAATTTTATAATCCTTTTGAGATGTGGGGGCTTGTTTATACCAGACCTGGCTCTAAAATAATGTATTTCTTCAATATCTCTAAATTTTTAGAATGCAACGAGTGTTCCTAATTATTTTTCACTATGTTTAGCCATGCTCTATGAATTTAATTTGTAATATTGTTTCACTTAACGTAAAATTTTACGTTCAACCAGCTTTTGCAAACCTTAATATCCTGCTGATTCAGCTTTATTTATTAGTGAATTTAATTTTTTATTTTTTTTTTATTTTTATTTTCATAATGTAGTGGGACGTTTCTTTTAGTTTCTACTCCTTTTTTACAATTTAATTTTCCTATTTTCCTTGCTAAAAATGATTAATTATGAAGTTTTTGGTTTCAACTGAAGTTTCTTTTTTTAAGTCCTTTATTTACACAAAATCAGAATAAAATGATGTAAAATTATTTAAAACACATGTAATTGTTATCCTAGTTCTAAAACCAACAATAAAAAACAAAAGGAAATTTGTATAGTTATCGGAAATGAACAAATAAACAACATGTCGAATACTTTTTTTGCGCTTGAACTCGTAAACTGTTGAAGAAATGGCAGCACTTATTAAAGTTCTGTGCATTTGGGAGCAAATATTACTCGAAGTAGAAGGAAATACATATTTGAAATAAATATTTGTCATTTTACTCGAAATAATTCAATAAGTATATAAATTATAAGAAATGTTTAGGTTTCAACGAAACCAAAATGGATAAGACACCACGAATGCTGATGAAGTGTGTAGCGGCACAGAAAATACGTATCCACATTCTGCTGGTGTCTAATTATAGTCCACAAACTCTACCAACACCACGAATGCTGATGAAGTCTGTAGCGGCACAGAAAATACGTATCCACATTCTGCTGGTGTTTAATTATAGTCCACAAACTCTGCTTTGGTACCGCCAAACAGAGACAACAAGGCAATTTACGATTGCAAACTTGTTTATGGTCCTTCGAACCGGATGTCGGCTTACGACACTATGTAACCACATCTTAAACAGCGTTTACGACGCTAGGTTCAACCTCTTTTTTACTTGCCCCAAACGCCTGGCGCTGCTAACTGAGTCCCTCAAAATTGCACCCAGTGCAAGGCGGGCGACATGTTTAGGTTTCAACGAAACCGAAATGGATAAGACACCACGAATGCTGATAAAGTGTGTAGCGGCACAGAAAATACGTATCCACATTCTGCTGGTGTCTAATTATAGTCCACAAACTCTGCTTTGGTACCGCCAAACGGAAACAACAAGACAATTTACGATTGCAAACTTGTTTAGGTATGTCGAATACTTATTTTGGCCACTGTACATGTAAAATCACCTACATATAAAATTCTTTAAACATTTTGTTTCCATATTGCAAAATCTCAAATATTATATATATGGAATCGAAGAGAAAATCATTCTAAATTATATCTTAAATACTCTGAATTTCGAAAACATTTCCTTTTGAATAAAATTGCATAATAAACCTTCAGTGTTTAATAGATTTGTCCATATAATAATGTTGAGATGATTTAAAATTGTCAATAAAAATATTGAAAAACAGTTCAAACTTTTGGATTTTTGGTACCTTGATACTTTATATAAATTAATTAGTTGTAGAATTAAAAAAAACGTATTTGAATATTCTTCTTTCTGTTTCAAACCCATGTATTTCCAATAAAGGGAAAAGTCGATAGAAACCGCCAGGTATTACAGCCAGAAAAATCATTCAGCGGTTTTTAATGAAAAGTACCCGCTAAGAACAAAAACTTATCGTCAGATCTAGCGGGAAAACCACTGCTTTGGCAACACAAAAAACCCATATCAGAAATAATGCATTTTGTACGTTAACTGGTGCCACAACGGCTATGAAGTTTGAAGATGCATTTACAAGGGGAAAATATGATTTTTTTTCAGCTTTCACAAAAATTTTGTCATTAAATAGTTAGTTTTGTACTTTATTGTAAAGCAATCGTAATGTACACAGAATTAGTGATACAAAAAGATATAAAACACAAAAATTTGTTGAAAAATGTAAAAGTTATTGAAAATTCCCCAGGCCATTAAAGTGTTTTAGAGCACTTGAATTCGAAATGTGACCAAAAAATAAATAAAGTTTTTAAAATATTCGAATAAAACAATTGTATTATTTAAAATACATCTGTAGTTACTTGAATATGAGTTTTTGTCCTTATAGAATAACGAAAACCTGTTCTCAGCTATGGTCAAAAAATGTTGATATTTTTAACGGTCGTTTCAAAACTCAAATTTCAGTTTTTTTGATACTTTGTTAAACAAATTTCAATATTTTTGAGAGATCTCATAGGGATTTATGGACAACAGATCATGGAATAAAACAGTAAAAAAATACCTCTTATAGTTTGCCTGTACCTGCATTTTGAATTCGGCGGATTTCGAGAAAAACCCATTTTTATGTAATATTTTGGCAAATCAGCCATTTTATTACATTGTTGTAAATTTTAAATGGAACTTTTTTCAAAATTTTATAATTCACATAATTCTAAATATAAATCAAGAGTTTCATACAATTTGGACGACATTAACCCATAAACCTTAAAGGTCAAAGGTCAAATTTTGTAATATTTGCAATTTTTGATGGAAACTAGTCGAAATTTTATCTATTTTTCGGTAGATTGTCATAAAACTTAAGAAATTTATTTATTAACAACCGATATTTACAATGATAGTGAAAAAAATGAAATTAACCTTTAAACGGCCTTGGGTCAATATGACCTCGATGTTTTAAAAACATGCCAATTTGAATATATTTCAATAAAACCCGTTTGCAATCTCATTAATTCAGAAAATTTATAAAAAAAATTAGGCATTAACCCTTCTTTGAATATGGTGTCATATTAATTCAGCAAATTGATAACAAAAAATTGGGTATTAACCTTTTTTGAAAGGTTTAGCAAATTGATAAAAAAAATGTGGTTATTAAACCTTTCAATTTTCAATTTTAGGGGGAGGGGCGGCCTGTAGGATAACATTTTTTTTCCTTCATACAAGTTTGGAGCAGTCTAATGTACATATATGATTAGATATGCACATCTTTGGTTGCTCTCATAATCACTAGTTACACATATCTATTACTTTCGCTTTAGATTCTATAAATAATTAATTTAAAATTATTTAATATTTTTTGTTGAAAATTCTTTAGTTAACAATTTAAAAGCTAATTTTTAGCTATTAAAATGAATTATTAATATTATGTTAATTATTCATTGTAAGTAACTATTAACAAAATTATCATCACAAGGCCTTAACTAACTTTCTTATCTGCTATAACGGAGCCTCGATAAGTCTATGTTAATAAGTTTAATAAGACAGGTCATGTTTATTTTACTTACAACATAAGCCTAAAAGAAAAGAAATCCCAAGTAACAAAACTGTACAGCTATTTAAAACATTAGCTAATAAATTACTAAACTAAAGCTTCTCGAATAACATTTAACTATTTTTGTTTTTCAACTAATTTTAAACTATTTATAATAATAAAGATGCTTTGTATTTAAGTCTATTATACTAAACTTTCTTAAACATTTGACATGGTTTCTTTTCGTTTCTAACAGAAAAAAAAAATAATAAAATCTTAAAACTAAAAAAAAGAGCTAAATGGAAATAACACAAAAATCTATTTAACATTAGCCAATGCAAGATATGATTTGGAAAGAAAATAAGAAGAAGAAAAAAATAAAATAATAAACCAGATAAAATATAAATTGTTTGTAAGATGACTTACACACTTTATAATAATTGACTTGACTATTTCCAAACACCACAGGCCACCTTTTAATTGTTACATTAGAGATAAGTGTGTTTTGAGGCTTGTGTTTCGTTTATGGGGAGTCAGGAGGTGGAGTTGTTGGACACCGGTTTAAGTGTCTTTAATATGTTGGTTTTTTTTATTGAGGTATTTTTATTTCTTGTTTTGTTTAAAGTGTCTGTTTATTTGAGAAGTTAAAACCACTTTCACTGTCATCATTATTTTTGATGATCATGATAATGATGTTGCTAATGACGCTGTTGTTTTTTTTTTTGTTTTTTGGATGATTGTCGAGATGATATCGAAAGAAATGCAAAAAATTAATGAAGTTTTTTTTTTTTTTTTTCTTTGTTTCTTCAAACAATTTCGAAAGAAGTGTTTAACGAAAGTTTTTGAAATTAAGTATGGGATAGTGGAAAATTTTAACAACATTTTTTAGTTTTATAAATATTTTTAATTAGTTAAAGTTTTTTATTTAGTAGGTATTACTAAACACGTGTATAGAAGGCATTTTGTAAGAAAATACTTTTTTTTTTTTTTTTTAATTAGAAAATGTCAAAGAGCTTTAAATGGTTTTAATAGTAACCAAGTTAAATTAATAAATATTTTATTTTTTAAGTCTTGGAAATGTGGATTTTTGGGATGAGGTTTTTCTTTAATTTTTTTTCTTATTTTAACTTCTGCATTTGTTTAGAATAAAACACTTGGGTTTTTTCAATAAATTACTTTATTTATTTTTTGTAAAATTTTTTTTCTTAGATTTTTTTTTTTTGTGATGATTTTTTTTCATTTTTGTAATGAAATGCTTTGTTTATGACAAAAATTTATAACTTAGGTATTAAACTATTGTTTTTTTTTTCGGATTTATATTAAGATTATATTTGTTGTTTTGTTACAGCGTGTAGGTCAATAAATAATTATATAAGAGTGTGTGGTAGTGTTATAATTTAACATTTAATACTATTTAAAAAAAAACATAATAAAATAATAATAAATAAATAAATTATTACAACTATTTTAAAACAAATATTGATACAATTTTTATTTTGTATTTGTGCGGCTATTGGAAACGGTGTCAAGTTAAAAGAGAAAGATAGAAAAAGTACAAAAAGTATTAGAGAAATAAGAGAAAGAAAAGTATAGTTAAAAAAAGACAGGATAGTAAAGTTTTACTTAAGAGAAAGTATTAAGAGAAATTTAGAAGAAAATTAAAGTTAAGAAATGAAAATAAAAAAAAGCATTAGAGATTGAAAGTTTAGAAAAGAGAAAAAAATAGCTTTAGAAAAGAAAAGTGAAAGTTGAAGTTATGATAGTTAAGAGAAGTTAAAGTAAAAATTTAAACTTAAGAGAAAAGTTTAAAGTTAAGAAAGTTTTCCTGAAAGATAGCAATAGACAGAAAGTAAGAGAGAGAGAGAGAGATAGAGAGTTAAGAGTTTAGTTTTTTTAGACGATGAAAAAACTATGGCAAGTTATGGCGTTTTGTTGCCTAAAAACAAAACTAAATAATAGATGACATGTGAGATGTGAAGAGAAATGAAAGTTAGAGTAAAGCGTTTGAAGAGAAAATGAAAATAGAATGAAATTGAAAATGTAAAAGAGCTACAGTAAAAGACAGATACAAAATAGCAAATGAGAGTTAAGTAAATAGATGAAATAACAGTTACATAATAAAGCTATGGAAGTTTATAAAAAAAACAATGTTGTTATATATTTAAGACTAGAATTAAACAAAAAAATAGAACAAGATTTTATGTAAATTAAACAGATTTTTGTACAGTAACAACAGAATGATAGCTAATGAGTAAGAAATTAATGAAAAAGAGACTAGATGGAAAATAAAGAGCATACAGAAAAGAGTAAATTTTTTAAAGAAATAGAATATAAAATAAATGTTAAGAAATAAGAGAAAAGAAAAAAGCAAGAAGAGTAAATGAAAAGTTAAGTAATAGACAAAAAGGATTTAGAGAAATTTCAGTAAAGTATAAAAGAGAAAGTTTTTTTTTTCGGAAAAAGAGAAAGTTATAGATTTTAAAATAGACTAAGTTTTGAGAAAATAAATTTCTCTTGGTTTTGTTGAGTATTTTTTTTTTCTTTTTTGCTTTATAAAACTGGTGCAATTACATATTATTTATAAGTTATCAATCGACTTCTTGCTTTTTTGTGTAGGTTGGCCTCCTCCTAAGTGGAAAAAGCCATTGGTTTCTTTTAAGCTTTTATATATTACTTAATATGTGCTATTATATAATACATAAAAACTGTTATATAAATATTATATATCGTTATATTATGTATAAACAAAGGCACACACTAATCTGTATTTAATGTTATAGATTTTTGTTTTTTTTTTACTACTTTCGTTTCGTTGCTCGTTATTGGTTTTTTTTTTTTTTTTGTGATTTTTTGGAGATCCTTGGACCTCATTAGTTTTAAAATTATAAACAAAATGATAATGCAAAAACTAAAAAAGAAAATAAATTAAATAAATTATTAAAAATAAATTAAATAAATTAATTAACAAAAATAATTTAAATATTTTTTGTTATGTTAAACTTAATAAAAAAGAAAAAGTCTCGTTTTGGGGATAAAAAGAGTCAAGCAAAACAATATTTCACAAAATTTATAACACAGAGTTAACACAAAAGACTCTAAAAGTTTTCTTACTTCAAAAAACTTCTAGCTCTTATGGCTCTTTTTCTAAAATAAAATATACCCTTTTGCAAAAAATTTTGTTACTTAGTTAAGCCGCCCCTTTAAAAACCCCTTGAATAACTTAGGTCATTACAAGTCGTCGTCGGTAAAGGCGTAAATTGTTAGAATTCAAAAATGATTTAACTATTTTAACAGTCGTTGGGTTGTAAAGTAATGTTGCGTTTGTAGTAGCTGTAGTTCTAGTTAAAGTAAAAGTTTTATAGTTAGTAATAGTATTTTGAGGGTAGTTAAACTTAAGCCTTGGGCTTTTGGGCATTGTAGGCCAAATCTTGAGCGTCCAAAGAACGGCCCCAACCACCATGACCAGAACTGCCGTATGATCCTGATGAGCCAACATCGGCACTGTAGCCACTGCCATAAGAGTCATGGCTGACTGAGTGGCTGGCACTGTGATGAGGATGGGCAACAACTTCATAGGTAACGTGTTTCTCTTGAGACAACAATTTCTTCAAACCAATAACAGCAGAAAGAACCAAAGCGATTTTACCGATCAACAAGGCCTTGCCGGCAATCAAAGCAATAGCACCCAAGAGCAAAGGCAAGAGAGCGGCAGCCTTCAAGGCAATCAAGGCAATGATGGGGCCCAAGATTTTGGCAGCCTTCTTCTTTTTGCCACGGCTTTCTTCAGGAGCATTGGGATCATCGTTACCAAACAAAGATTCGGAGACATCTTCCAAAGCACGACCAGTAGAGCTAACAGCTTGTACAATATCGGCACCCTTCAATTCAACTTTAATGGTGTGAGAGTTTAAGAAACCAGCAATACGATTCATGGCCAAAGATTCGAAAGATTCATCGCCAGAAATGGCACGGGCAGCTTCTTGGGCAGGAGCATCAGGAGAACGTACAACGGTTACGCCTTCAGTCAAGGCAAATTGATCGCGTGCTCCCAAGACTTTATCCACAAAATTGAAGAGCTTATATTTCACACATGACACTGAATCCTTACGCAGACAATCGCTGTATATACTATCCATAATGTCATTGTCGGATCCCACAGCATTGCGGGCATGACCGCGTGTTTCTTCGGCAGGTAAAGCGGCAGCGAGAGAAATTAAACACACAACACTGATTGCAACAAATTTGTGAGCCATTTTTGTTTATTTGTTTTTCTTTTTTTATATTTAATATAAATTAATTAAATTTTTTTGGTATTTTCTTTTTCGTTTATTTTTAAGTTCTTTAAATTTTCATTAAAGTCCTTGTCTTAATAACAATACACAACACTTTAGTATTTTATAATTTCTCTTAAGTAAATTATTTCGTTTTTTTTTTTATTTTTCTTGTGAATGAGTTTAAACCGTAAATATTACGTTAAAACACCACCGTTCGTTTTTTGGTATTTAATATTTTTTTTTGTAAAGATTTGGCCGAAACGCTTGTGTTAACGTTTGAACGAGTAAGGATGAAATGATACAATTTCCCCATGGTCTTAACAATTTATATACAAAAAGCTAAGACAACATAAGCAGCAGCAAAATATTCAAGCCATACGCTGTCTCTATGGCTCATGAACGATGAAGCTGGCTAAAACAAAACAACAAAAACAATATACTGCAAGCAAATAGAAATAAAAAACTAAAAAAACGACTTGCTCAACAACATTTTCTTCTTTTTCATTCATATATTCATTCATTTTCAACCCAACAAACTACCCAGTCAGTCTGTCAGCCAGCCAACTTAAGTCATGTTACAACGTAGTAAACAATCATCATTCAGTCAAACAAACAAACATACACACCATCCAACGTACATATTTGTATGTCAAACAAACAGTAGTTGTAGTAGAGCAAGTTTATGTCTTAAGTCTTTTGTTTTGCTTAAGATAGAAACTCTTCTTGCCTCTTCTGTTTGCTCCCAAATTACAAAAACAAAAAAACTTTTTCCATTTATTTATATTTTTGCCAAAATAAAACCTGTTTAAAATACTCTTCTCTTTGGTTAAGTCAGCTTAAACACAGCAGTAGAAAAAAAATGCTTTCGCTAAAAATTTATTTGTTGTTTTCATTTCTTTTGACGTTGTTATTGTAATTGTTCATAATTCGTTGCAACAAGTTCATGTTACATTAACAACTTTCAATTGGTTGTTTTTAATTTTTTTTATGTCTTTATATTGTAACTGTAATTGTTTATACGTCGTTGTTATAGTTATTATAACTATATATGTATGTGTGTTCAAAAAACATAAAATCTTATGACCATTTAATCTTCCTTAAATGTTAATATCTTCCTTTTTTTTCTGCTCTGTGTATATATTTTTTCTTTTCTTTAAAAAGAAAACAACTCAGCCAATTTGTTTTGCTTATTAATAGATATAATATAAGGACTGATATCAGTCAATTTAGTAATATTGACACCGTTGGACATCGAATTTAATTGAAAAATCATCTTTTGTAACTATTTTTCATGTCGTCTACAATGCTATACGAAAATGCTGGTAATTGGGAAATCTCACATTGTCGAGTGGTGCTTGCATCTGCAGACAATTTTGTGTGGATATTGGAAAAGTTGGAATATAATTTTCTTTCATAAAAAAAGTATTTCAATATTACATTTTGGATATATTTCTTGTAAATTGCATAAAACCTATAAATATAAATATACCATAATGTGTTGCATTTCATGTCCTTGGTAATGGTGGACATCTTTTGAATAGAGATCTTGGTATAACTATAACTTAATTTTAATTTTAATCTGATATATTTTTATAATTTAAGATATCGCATTTTTCCTTTATTAAAATCATTTTAGAAGTGTAGTAATATGGACACCATGACAGCTTTTAGCTCAATAACATTTAATTAAAGTTCGACTATTACAGTGTGATCGATAATACTGGTCAACGCAATTCTTGTTTCCTTGGTTATTTTTTATGTTATTGGATATTTCTATGGCCCTTATTATGAAAAAATACTGGAAGATTGCTAAAAGCTTTATTTTTTGAAATATACATTTTTATTATTTTGACAAAAAAAACTAATACAAATGTTAACAAAATTAACGAACAATATCAAGTGATCTTTTATAAGATTTCCTTGAATGAATGACTTTAGGAAGATCTCGTTGCAAACTCCAGCAATAGTCTGACATCATATGTGAGTCCCACCTTCCCACTTGCAGGTTCGGTAGCATGATCAGCAAGCTCGACATGGTCCTCAGATTTCTTTTTGCATACGAAATTACTCATAACCAGGGAAACCACAAATATTTAATTGCATGTTTTTCCCTGGATGTTGAATGAAGCCATCGATTAAATATTTATCCGTTTCAGAACAAATAAATCATTTTGGCATCCATTTTTTAGTGCATATTTTTGCATATTTTACTCTTAACGGCATATTTTTGCATTTTTAGTGAATATTTATTGTATGTCTTGTTATTTTTAGGTCGTATTTAACCCTTTTAGAGCATTATTTGCTTTTAAGGATAATTAATGAAATGTTTTTATACCCACAATCAAAAAAATGGGGGGTATATTGATTTTGTCATTCCGTGTATAACATGTCGAAGGAATTATTTAAGACCCCATAAAGTATGTATTTTCTGGGTCCTGGTTAGATTCTGAGTCGATCTAGCTATGTCCGTCCGTCTGGCCGTCTATCCGTCTGTCCGTCTGTCCGTCTGTTGAAAGCAAGATAGGGCTCGAACGGGACAACGTAGGGAGACGAAATTTGGCACAAATATTTGGCTTATATAAGGTTTGTTTGGTATTGAAAATGGGCAAAATCGGTCAATAAAAAGTCAAAAAAGTTATGGCTAAAATCTAGAATCACATGGTGTCCGTTTCATACTTTTCTGCTGATATCTCTTAAACAAAAGCATGTACGACAATTTTGTACACATAGTTTGGGGTCGATATAAACTCGAAAACCAAAAATGGGCGTGGTACGCCCACTTTACCACCCACCTCCCATATAAGGCGAAATTGTGTTCAAATAGTTTAAGAACCAATGTACTACTTTACTGCCCACTTTGCCGCCCAACTCCCATATAACGTAAAATTTGAAAAATTTGATGGTGGGTATATAGATTCGGTCAAGTCGAATATAAATTTGCGCTTGTTCCAATTTGATTTTATAAAAAAATTAGAAAACAAAAACAATAAAAAAATATTAATAAATAATTTTAAAATTAACTTTAATAGATATCATTTTATCGTTGAGCAGCTTGTCTTGTGGCAATAAAATTGAATATTATGATTGAAGTTTATGTTGTAAAAACAATATTATTTTATGAAAGCATATCGAGCCCTAACCGCGAAAATGTCGTAAGTGTAGAAAACAAAACTTTACGGAGCATTTTTGTTATTGTTTACACATTGTTATATGTATGAAAAATGTCACTTACGATAAAATTACTTTCGCTAAAATTACATCTAATGGTTTAAAATTATAGATTTTGATCAAAACACGAATTTCGAAAATGTTGTCTGTTACGATATTTTGGCGGTCAGTGATCGTTATGATAATTTTGATAATTTCTGAACTAAGAATATTGACTGGAATTAGATAGGTAAGAAAATAGAAGATCAATAACTTTTTTATGAGATACAGTAAAAAATGGGAAATAAAATTTCGACGCGGTTGATAAATTTCAGTTTTGCCCTATTTTATAACGTTGAGATATTAATAAAACCCTTTGTTTTAATGAAAAACATAATTTTGTTTTTTGTTTGTACAAAAATCTTTGTTTTTTAAGTGCATATTTTTACTGCATATTTAATGCACATAAAACCCATTTTTTATAGCATATTGTGATTTCCCTCCTCATAACCAAAGCAAATGAATTCCAAGCTTTAGAAACGACTTCAGTCATGGATTTGACAAAATTAAGATCTTTCTGGAGTTGTCTAATCTGTGGTTCGTCGAAAATTCCGGTCTAAATTTGTAGTCTGGAGCAAACTCTTCACTTGGTGTATTTATTTCGGGTTCACAGAGATTTAGATCATCAGAAGATTTAGATGTGCTGGGTTGTACCTCTCGTGATTTTAATTGAAGCCGTTGAGTAGAAGATAAATTAGGATATGACCATTTATTTCGATTCCAAGAGTTAATTATGATTATTTTCACAATTCAAAAGTTGCAGTCGTCATGATGGTTTCGAAGTTCTCGCCAAATTTCAGAAAGTTCGATCTGGGTTTTCGATGTTTTTCAAATTTATATTCACCAAAAATTTAGCAAAAACAATCCGGATTAAGCACACAACATCTTTTTGATGAACCCACATCGGGAACAACAACATAATATATTTTACTTTCAAATAAAAAACTAAAATCTAAGTAAAATAATAAATGAGAGTAGTTAGTTATAACTCAAAAACAAAAGCTGGTAGGGAAAAATTGTTGCCGTTTTAAGGAAACAAACAAGTTTTTTTTTTTGTTTTTTTGACCAATGTAATCAATGTAAGCAAAATTATACCTTTTCGTTTGCTTCAAATGAACCAATCTGTTAGTTATTTATCAATTTCAGAAAATTTTAAGATTTTTATCATCGTTTTGTTAAAGCATAGGTATTTTTGCATATTTCGGCCACAACAGCATATTTTAAGCTTAGCAGCATATTTTATCATATTTTCACAGGAAATTTTAATTCAGAGCATATTGTACAAATAAAATTGTATTTTTTATACTTAAGAGCATATGTATACGGAAGAATAAATAAGTATGTAAAAAAATAATGAGTGGAATGTAATTTTATCGCAGAATTTCTCGAAGGACTTCAAATTTAGCATTTTTGTGTTTTTTTTTTTTTTTTTTTTTAACATAAAGTAAATATTTAAACTTTAATAAAATTTAAACGAATAGTAATATTTTATTGAAATGTTAGTACAATATGTATCGACTTGTTTTAAAATCGGGGAATTAAAAAAACTCCCACTTGTTTTACATGAAAATACCCAAAATCCCAATCCATATAATCCGTAATGTTTAAAAATTTGACTTTTTCATTTAAATGGTCACCCTGTCTTTATAAGAGGCGTCCGTCAGAAAATAGTTTTTGAGTATTTATCTTACATTTGGAGTTATATAATTAAAATAATTTTAAGTCGATCCCAGCTTTGCAATTTATGAATTTAACAAAAAAAATTTTTTTTTGAAATTGACAAAGTTTGGATAAAGATTGTGGGCAGATCTTTGCCCCAAGCTCCTCCGGATTTACTTTAAACGCATTTGCATTAAGATTTCTTTTGAAAACATTAAAAAAGTGATAAAGCCAAGAGCAAAAACAAATTTTATCAGTCAATAAATATTGCCACCTTTTTGGAAAAAGACCCAAAAAATTTAAAATATTTTTATAAGTTCCAATTTCAGATTAATATAACTTTTTAACGGATTCATATATTTATAAGATTCTTGCAGCAATTTTATTTAGAAATCTGTAGGGAATCTGGCGAATAGTTTAAAGAACATTTAGGGGCAATATTAAGCACAAGTTAAAAAAAAAAAACTAAAAATAGGCGAGGCGAAAAATGGGGTAAAAATTTATTTCGACCCAAATATCTTTTTAACTAAAAGAGATAACCTACACATCTAAGCGTATTTTTTGTAGAGATTTACAATGACTATTTATAGATAAAAATAACATAAATTAATTTTTGGCGATTTTTCAAAAAAATTACATACCCGAGGTGACCAAATTTGGAGGGCCATCCACTACACCTCTGACCCGCTAGGGGCCTGTACTACTTCAAATCAACTCGAAAACACCTCACCTCTGACCATGGGAAATATTATTAAGACATCTCCAACTGTTCAAAAGTTATAGAATTATTAAAAAAAAAAAAAAAAAAAAAAAAAAGCGTTTTGGAACCACTGTGGGATGTACATGTAAGGGGTATCCCACAAATTAGTTATAGCTTTGGCTACAAAATATTCTTTTATTTTTTATTATTCTTGACGAACATTACAAATTTTCAAGTTAGGATAATAATTAAAACTCAAAATATTATATTTCAAAAATGAAAAGTGATGTTGTAAACATAAGGGTTAAAAATTTAGGTAAAGAGAAGTAAGAGATGATCAGTGTTACCAGTTTAGCCTTTTTAAGGTTAAATCTAGCCTTTTTATTTTGCTTTTGCCTCAAAATTTTCGTTTTAGCTTCTAGCTTTTTTTCTACACAGAAAAAAGTAAAAATGGACTTCAATTGCGAAATTGCTTATATTAATTAATTTTTAATTGATTTTGCTCAAATCATCAAAATTATAATATTAATAACTATATTAATTGATTTTATTATTACTTCTTTTCCTTAAATAGATATAATGAACTGAAAATGGTTGGAAATTGACTTAAATTTATTTTATTTCTGTATTTTTATAGACAAATCTTTCATTTTTTTTCATATTTTATTAGTAGTTGTCAATTTATTAAAAAAATAAATTGTAAACCAATTAGGAAATTAATTACTTTAATAAATAATATAATTAAATTTCAATGCAAAGTTAGTTAATAATTTTATTAAAAGATAATTTGAAAAATTTTTTTCTGTGCTAGCCTTTTTTGATTCATAACATAGCCTTAAAAAGGCTAAAAATTTACTAATTTTATTTTTACAGAATCATCAATTTAAGCATTTTTGTGTATTAAATCGCACAAAAAAAAATTGATATTATTTATATTTAACGAAAATTTTTGCCTGCGGCGCTTTATTCTACAAGAATATTATAAGTATTTTTTAACAAACTTTATTACCTATAGAAACTATTTATGTTATATTTATAAATTCACTAAAAAGAAATACCAAAAACTAATGAAAACAAAAAAATAAATGCGTTTTTTAATAGAAAAAATATATTAGCTTTTTTCTGGCTTTATTTTTTGGGACATTTAGCCTTTTCTGACCTTTTTTTAAGTCTAATTTAGCATCTTTTTTTTTCTCAAGTCCTGGCAACACTGAAGACGATACTAATTTTCCAAAATAGAAGTCGGTTGTCAAAAACCACTCATATAATAACAAAATATATGTAAATAGTAAATTGAAATACACGTAATCTTAGTGCCCTAAGCTAATACGAAGCAAAGCTAATTCTTTCTTTAAAAAAGTGGGCTTGGCATTCAGTCAGTAGTTCCTTCGAGGATATACAAGAGGCCATTTTTAATTTTTATCGGTTCAGTAGTTTAGACATAAGGTCAAGTTAAATAAAGTTAACTATAATATGACAAAAAATAAGTGTAAAAAGGGAATGGCATCCAGTAAAAATTTATTGTTATAATGTTAGAAGTCTATAAAACAACAATAAATATAAAAAGTGCGAATTGAAAAATTCAAATGATTTTTAAATCCAATTATATTGAAGAAAGAGCTCCGACAAATTGGAACTTCAAGAGGCCATAAAATCAAAATTCGAACTAACTTTGAAAAACCCTTTGGAGGTTTTGTTAGACTACTGGTACGATTTTATTTTGCGTTGAAATTATTCAGGCAATTTTTTTCTTATTTCACTGTGTAATCCTTTTAAAAAGTTGATTATAGATTTAGAACTTTATAATTCAAATTCAAAAATTTATATAAAAAGTAAATTTTTTCACTCACGATCAATTAAAATTTTTACGAATCAAAATCGTAATCATAATTTTAGAATTTAAAAATATTAAAACAAAAATTTTATAATTAAAAAAATTAATAATGTTAAAATTTCCAATGTTACTCCCTGCTTTACTTAAGTTCCCAGCAAAAACTTTGGTTGCCATGTAATGAGTTAGGAAGCTAATATAATGGCTCTTCACTAATTACACATTAGCTGAATAACTCATTATTTTAACATGGTGATGACATTAAAGGCAACTACTTACCCTATACATTACTTAGATGTCATTACAATAACTAATTATTTCCAAGCTGTTAGATAGCGCATTGATTTAAAGCATTACTGAAGTCATGATTAGTAATAACAATAGATACTAGTTACATTTTAGGTTATAAATAAGTAATAAAATGTCAGGATATAAAATATTTTTTTTTTTTTTTGTCTCGTGTAAAGATTTTATAAATTTTAATTTAAAAAAATATTTTAGATTACAAATTAATTCATACGCAAATTTTGCCTTTCATTTATGTATCCATTCTTCAAATATATAAATTGATAACTGCATTATAAAAATCAATAAAAATTATTATTTTCAAAAATCTGATCATAAATAATTATTTACATTTGGGTTATAAATAATTAGTTACTAAACAACTTCTATATAATGCAGATAGTATGTTGTTGTCATTACAAAGTAACTACATCCGTAACTATATGTCATTACCAAGTTTTTGCTGGGTTATGTAACACAAGTTATAATTTAATTCAGAAATTCTATTTTATTTGTATAAAATTAAAAATTGTATTCTAATTTAACTAAACACGCTCCTTAACATTATTATGATATTTTTTCATAACGTTATGATCTTACTTACTTACTACTTCTTTTTGCAAATACAGAATTAGTTTTAAATTTAATTATAATTTTTGCACTTGTTATTTTTTTCCCTTTTCCCTTTTACTTTTCATTTTAATTTCTTTCGTTTTTTTTTTTCACTTTTTATAAAGAAATTCATAAAAACATGAAATGCAATTTAAGTTTTTTTCTTTTAAAATTATATATATAAACTTTGTTTGGTTTTCTTTAAAATGAAAATAAAGTAATTATAGAAATTTCTGTATTTTGAAGGGGTGCAGTTTTTGACGTTTTTTTTGGGTCATATTTAATGATTATTTAAGTTTTCCGTTCATTCATTTTGTTGATGTTATTTTGTGTAACTGTGCTGTGAGATTTTATTTTTATATTTTGTCGGTTTTTTTCTGTGTAATAATTTCTCATAAATTTATTTGTTTTCTCCTTTTTTAATGCAGGTTTATCTTGCACATGTTTAAGAAAACGAAAAAAATATAAAACAAAAATGCATTTTATTAAAAACGTACATAGCTGGCGGTGAAAGACAAAAATAATATTTATAGACTAACATAATTTTAACCCTGACTGCAAGTGTTGAATGTTACTTATATTCGGATTACAGAGATAGTGTGCTATCTGGCATGATAATTTAAATTTTTTAAAAGTTGCCTACAAATCTGTATTTGTTTATGTGAAAATATTTCAGCTAATTTGTTTACAAATTAAATTAGTAAATTTCTGCTGTAGAGTAACAGAAATTCGTTTAAGTCTACTTATGCATTTACACTTGTTGCATGAAATTTCCTTTACATATTTGAAATTTTTAAAAATCTTTTTTAAGGAGTGGCTTCTCCATTAAAAATATTTATAAATACATATATATTCAAGCATATAAATATTGTTGGCTATTTAAAATAAGCAACTTACAGAGTATATGTAGGAAGATCATAAACATTTATATTTGAATTTCAAAGGAAACGGTTGCTAAACATGAAAACGGAAATGAAAATCTCTACGTAGGCCATTTTCTAAAGAAATCTTAAATCTTTTATAAAATTTTACAAAGTCTATACAAAATTATTTAAATTAGTTTACATCTTAATAAATATAAAGTATATTGTTAAACATCCCTACATATATACATAGTATATATCTATTGTCTAAATAGTTAAAGAGTATGTATTGAATGTTTATTTAGTTTTGGATAAAAATTCCAATCAATAATATGATGATGACATTTTTAACAATTTGTTTTTGTTTTTATATACATATATATATATATATATATATATATATATATATATATATATATATATATATATATATATATATATATATATATATATATATATATATAAATATTTTATTTTATTTTCATTGGATTGTTTGTATATTCATACTTGTACATTCATTTTCATATTCGAATTTCAATTTCAATAAAAAGGGAAAGTTACATATTTAACTAAATGCTATCACTTTTGCGTCTTGCGTTTCGGTTGTTACTTGGCAGTTTGCTTGTTGTTTGTTGTTTTTATTTTTTAATTTTTTGTTATTTTTACAAGATGCGTGTTTAACCAGATTGTAGCATCTGTTTAAAGACAATAACAACAATAACAAAATAAAAAAAAAAATGTTTAAAAATCATGAGACAAAACCAATGACGACCATGATCATAGGCATCGCATACGGATGAAGATCATAATACCTAGTAATGGAAATGAAAAATAAAAAAAGAAATGATACAGAAACCGGTCGCTCATCAGCCACTATAAAATACTTCAAAGAAATTAAAAATTGTAGTTGAGAAAGGTACAAATAACAATATTCAATGGATTTGTAATGAATTGATTATGTTTTGGTGATAAAGCTAAAATAGGAGAGAGAGAAAAAAAATCAGAAATTAAAGTTTCAATTTTATAAACAAAATTTTGTTTTATATTCACTGACTGATTGTCTACCAAATAAATATTCTTTCAACATCTTAAGAGGTTTGGGTAAAGACCTGTCATAATGTAGATAATTATAATGAATCTTGATATGAATACATTTATTTGATTTTAACAAAATTTGAAATTTTGTTTTGTAAAATATGTGTTTTATTTGTTATTTAATCGCCTGCCATAGGCTTCACTTTATGAATGAAATTAAAATGTGAAAATATTGAAAGTTTTTGAATGTGATAAAAATATTTTAAGAGATTAACAAAAGTGTTTGGCAACCGAACGATTGTAGTATAATTTAATGAAAAACATAAGCTGCAACCACTTAGAAATTTGTTTATTTCTATATAAAATATTTTTGATAAAGATGAAAGTCTCGTGAGAAGAACAAAAATTTTTATATTATTTACATTTCCCATAGTCCTAAATATGTACAGTTTTAACCGGTTTAAAAATGACATAATTTTCAGAGTAAATATCACTTTGATCTTATTGGCGACCTGAATAAACTCTTGGCACTTTTTGAAGCGTTTCAGCCTAACAAGAAAGAGGTCGAACCACTTTATATGAACTGATAAATATAATAGAAAACTTGAATATGAATAACTAAATATAAAAGTTGCATTACTAATTACACAGTGTGACAGTCATTTACACACATGAATAAAATCTATATATACATGAAACTGGAGACGATACGTAGTTAAACTGCGTACTCAGTTTTCCTCCAGGACATCAAATTTTTTCTTAAAAATTCTTCAAAGTTACAAAGGATACACATTTTAGACAAGGAATCTCTGCATTATAATATTTATTATTTAAATGTTGCAGCGCAAAAACTTAAGAAAATATCCTTTTGAAAATTTTCCTTCTTACTATTTATTTCCAAATATATACCAACATGCAGAAATCTGTCTCACACGTCAAAAAAAAAAAAAACGTTACACAGATAAAACTAAGCACCATTCAACTATGTACCGACTTTTTCTCCAGGATATCAATTTACCTCTCAGTATCACTTCAAAATTTTGGAAAATGCACAATTTTTACGAATACTATAAAATATTTACACAGATTATATTGTAATTTTCAAAACTTTTGCGAGAAAATTGACGTACTGGAGAAAAACTGAATACAAAGTTTTTTATGTGTAGGCATTTTTTTAATGTGTGATAAATTTTTTGGGAAATTATTACATGATGTTGGAACTGATTTTAAAGCTTTTAAAAACATAGCACAAGACTTTATTTGTTCTAAAAATATAAATTTAATTTATCACTATTAAGTTATTAGACTAAACAAGCGCGAATGTTATATTCGGCTCGGCCGAATCTATATACCCACCATCAACATTATCAAATTTTTCAATGGGAGATGGGTAGTAAAGTGGGCGGACCACGCCCATTTCTTGTTTCCGAGTTTATATTGGTCCTTGACTATTTGTACAAAATTTCGTTGACGTTTCACTTTATATGAGAGGTGGGCGGTAAAGTAGGCGGACCACGCCCATTTTTGTTTTCCAAGTTTATATCGACCTTCGAACTATTCGTACTAAATTTCGTTGTCGTACATGCTTTTGTTTAAGAGATATCAGCAGAAAAGTATGAAAAAGCTACAACGGACACCCTGTGATTTTAGTTTTTAGCCCATAATTTTTTTTGTTTATAAACCGATTTTGCCCATTTTCAATACCAAATAAACCTTATATAAGATAAATATTTGAGTCAAATTTCATCCCCCTATGTTGTCCCGTTCGAGCCCTATCCTGCTTTCAACAGACAGACAGATGGACAGACGGACGGACATAGCTAGATCGACTCAGAATCGAACCAGGACCCAGAAAATATATACTTTATGGGGTCTTAAAAGATTCCTTCGACATGTTACACACGGAATGACAAACTCAATATACCCCCCCCTCTTTTTGATGGTGGGTATGAAAATTGCAAAAAAAAAAGGGTCTAAGTCTAAAGTCCGTTCAAAATATTTATAAGCGGTTGATTCGTTATGTGTCAACTGATTCTATCTGTTGCATATATACTAAAGTGTCCGTGGAAGAACTTTCTTAAGATTTCAATGCAGGAAGACCCCTTAAACGATGCGTACTGATGAGCTGAACACGGAAAAAAATACTTAAAACATTTTTAAAATTCATCATCAGTTCCCTATTGGAAATTTCTAGCCTGGCACAATTTGCCAAAAAAAAAAAAAAAAAAAATAATTTTGTGTTTTTTTGCGAAATAAATCTTAAGACATTTTCAGCTTGTTTTGGAAAAAATTTCAAAAATTTTCCCATTGGGATTGTTTTCCACCAGACGACTTTTTAGAGCAGTTTGGTGATGAAATTTTTTTAAAGTAATACAAGTATAAAAAATTAAAAATTTTTTTTCTGCGCCACGGAATATCTATATAGTCAATTTTAGATAAATCCGTTTTTTTTTTTTTTTTTGAATTGTCCCTGGTTCTCGCCATAAATCACTATTTGTAATATGAACGAAGTTGTACCATATAAATGTACAGTAGAGTGTCCCGTAGACAAAAATTTTGTAGGAAGACTCCTCAAATGATGCGTAAAAATTAGCTGAATATGGAAAAATTATTAAAATAATTTTTAAAATTTATCTTCAGTTCCCTACCAGCGATTGAAAGTCACTGGTCTAGAACATGTTGTCCAAAAAATAGTATTGAGTTCTGTCTAGAAATGGGTATCAAAAAGTTCGTAATTATAGAAAAAATATTTTAAAAAATTTTCGAAAAAATTTTGGGTCCATAAGCCATAATTTTAGTACACCATGCAAAAAAAATGTCGATATTTTTCTTAAAAAATGTATGAGAATTTTATAATTTTGTTCCTTTTAAGGCTAAAATATTAAAAATTTGCATTGTAGTAAGTACTGTTGATAATATATAATTTTCCAGATTAAAAAAAAAAAAAAATTTCATCAAAATACCTTAAAATGTCTTCTAACGAAACACATTGGAAAAATTTTTTAAATATTTTTTGCATAACCAGCATAAAATTACGAATTTTTTGATATCCATTTCGATTAAAAAATCTAAACTTTTTTTCTACCGAAAAGTATGGGACCCATGAATTTTCAATCGCAGGTAGGGAACTGAAGACCAATTTAAAAAAAAATTTTAAATAATTTTTTCATATTAGGAAAATTTTTACGCATCGTTTGAGTGGTCTTCCTATATCGAAATCTCGAAAAAGTCTATTCTAGGGAAAACTTAAATTTGGTACAAAATGTCAAAAAAAAAGAGTTATAAAAATCAGATAAATTTGCTAGAAAAAAACAAAGCAAATTTCATTCAAATCAATGCGTAAACTTGAAATATTAAAAAAATCACTAAATTATTATCATCATTTTTTTATTTGGGTCTGCGTTACGAATCTACTGACTTAGAATTATATCAAACAAGTCTATCGATTCAAATTAGTGTCTTTGTTGTTATTTTTTTATAAAAACAAACATTACTAGTCTTAATGATACAATAACATAGAACTTGAGTTTTTCCGCTTTTAAGTGAGAGAGTTGTAAAAGAGAAGTGTTAAAAACATAGAAAAAGACTTTATTGTTTTGAATTGCTTTGTTCATTTGTTGCTTAAGTCTTATGTGTAATGCTAAAATAAGCATATAAGTCCGACAGAACAGTTTTTTTGGACCAATAATAATTTTTAAATTTTAATTAAGTTTATAACACTGGTCGACAAAAAAATTCAACGCCATATACGAATAGTTGGAGTTGATGTAATTTGATGTGCTAAACACGAATCTGCTTTCAGTTTTTTTCCATCAGGTCTGGATTTTTTTTATGGGCATGTCTAATATTTCGGCCATAGTAAGGCCATTACTCTAGTATATTTAAGAAAGGTGTGTACGATTGACATAAATGATACACCAAAAGATGCGGACTAAAAATATCTTCAAACTAACCTAACTCCATTTTTTATTTTTTTTTTGTACTCAATAGTTTCGAAGTTATTTTGAAATAAGTGTCAAAAAAAAAAAAAAAAAACTTTTCATGCAAAATTTTAGATATTTTTGTAACTAAAATTTTTTTAATTAATGAAAACATCAAAAATGTTTCAGTTTATCATCTTTAAACAAGGATCTGCATTCACTTTTGTTCTACCACGTACTGATTTTTTTAAGGACATGACTTATATCATCATCTTATTCAGCGGTTCTATAACTCAAGAATCGTTTACACGATTTTGATAAATGATACACCAAAAGACGCATACGAAAATTGTCTTCAAGTTATGTCAACATTTGTACTCGCTGAAGAATTTTAGAGTTATGAATAAAAATTTTCACGATTTTTCAAATTTTTTTTTAATTTTTTTTTTTTTTTTTGTTACTAATTACCAAATAACTACGGAAATATTAACTGAACAAAAAATTATGTAAATTCAGCTTAAAGACAATTTAAGTCGCTATATATTGTAGTTTAATTTATCATAATAGAACAAACCGTTCTCGAGTTATACAAGTGTGACTGCCTAAAGGCGGGGTCATAGTAGTCATTCCCATAAAAAAAATTCGATACGTGATAGAAAAAACGTAAAAACTGATTCTTCCATTTAATCCACATTTTTTTTTTTTTATTTAAGATGAAAAAAAAAATAAAAAATTTTTGTTTTTTTGCCCACTAGTGTATCTCCACTTAACTGTAGGTATGTATGGGTATCCTATCTTAACTGCAGTGTTGCCAGTTTAGCCTTTTTAAGGCTAAATCTAGCTTTTTTATTTTACTTTTAGCCTCAAAATTTTCGTTTTAGCTTCTAGCCTTTTTTAATACTTAGCATAGCTTTAAAAAGGCTAAAAAGTTACTAATTTTATATTTACAGAATCATCAATTTAAACATTTTTGTGTATTAATCCGCACAAAAAAACGAAATTAATTATATGTAACGAAAATTTTCGCATGCGGCGCTTCATTCTACAAGAATACTTTTATTATTTTTTAACAAACTTTATTACTCATAGGAATTATTTATGTTATATTTACAAATTCACTAATAAATCATTAAGAAATACCAAAAACTAATGAGAAGAAAAAAATAAATGCGTTTTCAAATAAAAAAATGTATTAGCTTTTTTCTGGCTTTATTTTTTGGGGCATTTAGCCTTTTCTGACCTTTTTTAAAGCCCAATTTAGCTTCTTTTTTTCTCAAGTCCTGGCAACACTGCTTAACTTTGAATGCAATCATGATTTTTGCATCAATTTTTATGATACGTGTTTTTTTTTACTCGTAGTCTTGCCAGCTTTGAGATAAAGATGATAAACTGAAACATTTTTGATGTTTTCACTTTTAAAAAGAAGTTTTAGTAAAAAAAACTCTTTTTTTGAAGGAGCACGAACAAACATTTTTTTTTTCGACCAGTGTAATTAATATCAATTTTTCGACTTTCTTCTAAATATATTTGTTACAAATTTAATTTTGTTTCATTTTTGAGTAACCAAAGTTAGCCAAATTCTAAAAAATGCATCATTACTGAAACAAAAAAAGCCTAAAGAATAAAATAAATTTTTTATTCGAATTGGCAAGTTTTGGCAAAATATTATTGATAAATCTTCACAAATCATTCTAAAAACAACTATATAGAAAAACTCTTTAAAAAATATATTTTTTATTTTAACAACAAAGTTTTTAAGAGTTTGCTTCATCGTTGTCTAAAGCGAAATTATTTTTTCAAAAACCAATTGTAATTTTTGCTTAATTGAAGTCTTTACTATTACACTGCACTAAAAAATTTTCATTCCACATGATCAGTTTGACCAAAAACAAAAAAAAAAAACTATGTCTTCGGACCTATGAAAAAATTTGAATTGCTTTTTAAGTGTTTTTATTTATTTATAATTATTATTATTAATACTTATTTTTTTTTTTTTTTTTTGACAACAAAAAAAAAAAAGGGAAAAAAATTTCAAAATCAAAGAAAAAAACAAAAATTAGATCATAAAAAAATAGCCAAAGTGAATCACTAAAATGAAAAAAAAAAACATCGCATAAACTAAAAGTATATTGATTTTGTCATTCCGTGTGTAACATGTCGAATGTCGGAATCATTTAAGACCCTACAAAGTAAATATTTTTCTGGCTAAAAACTAGAAACACAGGGTGTCCGTTTCATACTTTTCTGCTGATATTTCTTCAACAAAAACATGTACGACAACGAAATTTTGTACGTATAGTTTGGGGGTCGATATAATTTTGGAAACCAAAAATGGGCGTGGTCCGCCCACTTTACCGCCCACCTCCCATATAAGGTGAAATTGTGTTCAAATAGTTCAAGGACCAATGTAAACTCGGAAACAAAAAATGGGCGTGGACCGCCCACTTTACCGCCCACCCCTCATATAACGTAAAATTTTAAGAATTTGATGGTGGGTATATAGATTCGGCCGGGCCGAATATAACATTCGCGCTTGTTTTTTTTTTTAGTTCTACATAATCTCTTTAAACTATGATTGAATGTCGAAATCTTGTTTATGAAAATGTTTTACTACATTTATATAAGTAAAAAAATAAGTTTAATTTTCACTAAATTTTTTTATTTCAATGAACCCTGGTATAATCTAGTTTTTCATATTATTTGTTACTTGATCCCCTCACATATGTTCTTTTGCCATGCATGCCACATACACAAAAAATAACTAGCTTGGACTTGTATGTGCAGAGAATGTTGCGCCATTCGAATGGGGCCAATAGGAGTAAATTATTGCGAAACTAAGGCGATTTCGCACCTGCCCTTAGTATAGTTTGTTTGAGTTCACCATTCCCTTCGTAAAGTCATTTGGAATTTTTTTTTTTTTTTACTTGCGACTTCGTGTTTCTTAGTTTAGATTATGTTTTTTGAAATTTGCAATAAGTGTAAGAGAACAACATTCCACAACATTTTTGCATTAATCGGTACATTTTACCTTCTGAAAGTAGTTCTACGTCTGCTGGCGTCTTTCGCCACCTATTTAAACATTTTTCAAAAGCAAAATTTCAAAATTTGCTACCCTTATTTTGCACAGGCAAAAAGTACGCGACTTAAATCAAATAACGATGCATAGAAAAAGAAAAATATTTATTTTAGGATTTTCATATAAACAAATTGTTTTTAAATTCCTTGTATGTGGTAATGCTACTGTTATTTTGTACACAGCTGTATATTAAAGTGCCTCACGAAAAAAAATTGCAAATGTACCCCTATAAAAATGAAGATAAGTATGTTCTTATATGATTAACAAAATATTACATCTCAATGTTAAGATTTACCTGAGCAGGTCCATTTTTAAAACACCTCTAAAATTACGTATTTCTTTCAATATTATTATCAAAATTTTAGTTATATGAAAATACCACTACGACCTTAAATGTTAATTTAAATAATTATTTTATTTCTTTTCAGATAAGATTAAGATTTTACTAAAATTTTTTATCACATTTTCATTTTTAAAACATGTAATTTTATATATTTCGGATATTTTTCAAAATATATTAGGTTTTAATGAACCATAGGAATGGTCTATCGTGCTACTATTGAAGATAACAAGTAATTAAGAGCTAAAGGGTCAATTTTATGCATTTAGTTCCCAAAAGATTAAATTAGCAATTTTTGCAAATAAGTCGCATGGAAGTACTCATTGCATTTAAATATTGATAAATTTATGAAAAACATAATAAGTTCATTCAAA
This sequence comes from Protophormia terraenovae, assembly GCA_951394005.1. Classification (NCBI taxonomy): domain Eukaryota; kingdom Metazoa; phylum Arthropoda; class Insecta; order Diptera; family Calliphoridae; genus Protophormia; species Protophormia terraenovae. Next base: position 154,711,634 of record OX596073.1, read on the forward strand.
ACCGACATAATAATCGAGTAAAAAGGAGTTTTTGAAATTTAGCCGCTAATTTGCACGAATTTTCAGCTTTCTTGATCAATTTACGCTTTCGGGGACATTTTTATCCTTAACTAACCATTTATTAGCCATTAAAAAAAATTCCAAAATTTTATTTGTGAAACTAAAGGGTTAAATAAATCCATATATTAATAGTATTTAATTAGACCTTTCCAATGATGTCCTAAAATATAATTTAAGATGGAAAATTTCCAAAATATGCAAACTTCTATAAATTACTGTCTGAAATAAAATTATTGAAAATTTTATTAAAGTTTTAATTTCGCGAGAATGAAAACTAATTTTAAAATATTTTCTACTCGATATGTATTAGACATCGTTTTTCTATCATATGTTGTAATTTTTTTGACAAAAAGTTAAAAATTGTGTATACTGTTTATCGAAAACCATATTTTTGGAGGTTTCTTAAAAATGATCCAGCTTACGTAAATGAAATAATTGAACAGAAATATTATGGGAATGAGTTAAAAACATATCAATTTTTAATTTGAGGGGGGTACATTTGCAACTTTTTTTATCCCCATACAAATTAAGGCACTGTACTGTATATAATCACCAGGGTAACCAAAATATGAAAAATAATTTGTTTATATACGAATCTGTAAAATAAAATAAATAAATAAAATTGTTTAATTTTATGTTTAATGCAGTTTATTAACCCTATCACAGCCTTTTTTTTATTCCAAAATAAAAAAATGTATTTTCAATTTCTACTAAGGAGTGGATCGAAAAAATCTTAACACACAGTTTGCCTCATAGCTTTTTTCGGAATCAATATTAAATTTTTTTTTTTTTGATCTAGTTATCATGGAAAAATACTTTAGTTATTATTTATAATAACAACCATGTTAATTTGTCCTTATTTTCATCAAAATAAGTGACGAAAAAGATTTACGTCCTACAAGTTATTAAAAATTTCAAAAAATCCAAATAGGTCTTACAAATACAAATGTCGTCCGTAAAACCGGTTCTAATGTTATTAAACAGTATCAGGAGAATTTGACTATTGATGTGAAACCAAATTTGGTAAGAAAAAAGGACCACATGATATTGGGAAGGCCAGAAAATTGAAGCATATTGAAAGGAACTCCAAACACATCTGCTAGAAAATCAGCTCAGTTTTCTCAGTGCTTCGACTATTTGGTACGAAAATTTAAAGCTAATGGGAAAGTTGATAACATATAAAGTTCAAAAAATTCCAAACTGCAAAAAAAATAGGACTCGGAATTTAAAACCAAATTTCATACAAAAATACTCAAGCTGTATAATTGACGAAGAAACGTAGGTGCTGGCAGAATCTTCGCAGCTTGTGTCTCAAAAATTTTTATTGCTAATGCTCGAAGCAATGTTGGAGATAAGTTTAAGACTTAAAAGCAGCAAAAATTTTTTACAAAATTCATGGTATGACAAGCTTTTTGCAGTTGCGGCTAAACAGGAAAGTCATTTGATACATTCGGATCTATAAATACCAAAATATGCATAAAGTAATATTTGCAAAAAAGACTTCTTCTTTTCTTAAAAAAGCACAACGTGTCCACATATTTTTGGACCCATTTGGTATAATGTCACTACGGTAAGAAAGCTCTGGAGTGGTACCAAATCAATAACATAGTTTTAGTACCAAGAGAGGTAAATTTTCAAAATTGTCCATAGCTTAGACCAGTGGAGAGATATTGAGCTCTTGTGGAAAGTGAATTGAAGAGCACAAAAAAGGTGTGCCGAAATACCGAAGATTTTAACAGAAGATGTGCACACTGTTCCAAAAAAGTGACTGAAGCAACTATTAAATCTCCAAAGACTAAAAAAATAATGAAAACTCTAAGATCAACCGTTTCCAAGTTAATATTATGTATGTTAAGAATTTTTCGATCTCACTCCTTACTTCAAATGTAGAAGTATATATTTTGTCTCTCTTACATACTATTATATAACATCATTCGCATAAATCATTCTAATAGTTCTAAGTAATTTTTATTCTTTTATATTTTCTTTACTGCCCTTTATTTTTTGATATTTTCTTTTACTCACCTAAGTTATTACATAATATTTCTATTTTTCTTCAAACAAACCTACGCAAATACAACATGATTGGTTTGGAAGAAAAAATAAAGATAAAAATTCCAATCCCTTAAACAGAAGCAAAACATACACGTTCATTAAGGGTCAAGTAAAGCAGCACATGTAGTTCAACAGCAAATTTAAATGTAAGATTTTTTTATTTATTATTATATTTTATATTTTTCCGGCTTAAATAAAAAAATCTAACTAATCATAATTTATAAATGATTTTATTGTAAGAGAACAATCTGCAATTGCTTACCCAGCTTCACTATACCAATTTTATAAATGCCAATATACTCATATGTATATTTCAATACAAAATGCATTCATTCACTGTTGTCGTTGTTAGATACGCAAGTAATTTTTAGCTTTTTATTATTATTTTTTTTAGCAATGTGCCAAACGTGTGATCATCATGGTATAAAAGTTTAATGCCACAATAGTAAATATTACTTACACACATACTAATATACTCTTTGCCAAAGCGTGTCTAACATTCATATCAACAACAACAAAATGAAAAAAATAAAATAAAGTGAAATAAAAAAAAAATAATAATAAAATATCTAATACGAATATCTAATATTGTGTAAAATACCGTTGTCTTTTTATGCATCATCATACAAAGATTTTTTTTTGTCGTCGTTGTTTTATACATATTTTTTTTTTCAAACTTTTTCTCTGTTAACCTGTTGGCTTAGTTTTTTTTTTCTATTTTTCGTTAAAATTCATATTCATGAATTTCTTAAAAACAGAAAAAATATATATTTATTCATACATATGTATGAATCTTGTACATATTTGTGCGATGTGTTGCGTATGGCATAAAAATGTAAAATATTAATAAAAATAAAAGAAGAGTTAAATATTTGTGTTGATTTTTAATTGATTTTTATTTAGTTGGAATATGAATCAAATAGAAATTTTTCATGGTTCATACATTGCTGCCAACTATGGATGTTTAAGTGGTAAGTTGGAATCTTTAACACGAGATATTTTAAGGAATTTATTATTTTGTGGAAGGCCACAGTTAATTAGGTGGTTGTTGTAATGGATATGCCCCGGATTATTTAACCCTTCGTCATACATATGTTTCAATTGTCACATTCGTAACAAATATGGTCTGGCCAGACCAGTTCTGTAATTCTATATATTTCAGTTGAAATTTTGGTGATTTTTTTATATTATTACATTTGTATAACTATATGCTAGCATCACTACCGCATAATTTTGCAAGATATAACCTTTTCCCGTCGATACACTTTATGTTCTTCTCCCTGTTTTGGGGTCTAAAAACGCATACAATATTTCTTTTCAAACATTTGAGGTTTTATAGGTATTACTCTTATAAAACAAAATATGAACGAAATGGTAGAAAATCATAACATAATGTGTGTCAACTGATGAGAGCTCAGTTTAGAAGGTTTCAATAAAATAATATCTTATCTATCTATATATGTACATAAAAATTAATGTGTATTTGTTTGTATGTATGTATGTATGTATGTATGTATGTATGTATGTATGTATGTATGTATGTATGTATGTATGTATGTATGTATGTATGTATGTATGTATGTATGTATGTATGTATGTATGTATGTATGTATGTATGTATGTTTGTTTGAAGTCTATAGCCGCCTAAACGGCTAAACCGATTTTCTTGAATTTTTCACAGTGTATTCCTATATGCCCGGAACTTTTTTACTTTTTATTTTGAAATTCCATGTGGGCGAGGTGCCACGCCCACTTACTAAATAATTATTAAAAGTAGTATATCTCGGAAATTGGTAATACTAGAGTCCTCAAATTTTGCACGAACAACTTTGATACCTATATGCACATTCTGGAAAAAAATAGGCGAACTAGCAATAGGGGGTGTGGCACATCCCACGCCTAATATTGCTTGCCAATACCAAATGCCGTAAATTTAGGAAACTATAACAGTTACATTTCCCAAATTTTGTAGAATAAACTTAAGTGTCAATGTGAACATTTTGTGCAAAAATGGGCGGAAAAGAAATAGTGGGCGTGTCATCTCTCATATAAAGTTAATACCAAAATTTTTATATCTGGGAAACTATAAAAGTTAGAGAGCTCAAATTTTGTACGACTAGCATTAGCTTCAATATGAATATTTTGGACAAAAATTTGTACACTAGCAATAGTGGGCGTGGCACCTCCCATATAAAGAAAATATTAAATTATCATATCTGAGAAAATATAACAGTTAGAGTTCTAAAATTTTGTCGGAGCCACTTTGGTATCAATATTAATATTTAAGAAAAATATGGGCGGACTAGAAGTAGGGGCATGGTACCTCCCATATGAATTAAATGCAAAAATTCGAATATCTGGGAAACTATTGGAGTTGGAATGCTCAAATTTTGCACAAAGAATTTTGACATACATAAAAACATTTGTCTAATAAATTAGCGGATTATGGGGGTATGGTCCCCCATAATTCATATATTTTTAATCCTTTAATTACTATGTATTTCATTTCGGGGGGTGGCGAAGTACACCGGGTATTAGCTAGTACAATATAAAAAGAACGAATAACATCGCACGGTGTGCGATTCAAAAAATGAAATGGAAATAATTATGGAACATTGGAACGGCTACTCCGATTTCCATGAAATTTCACATGGTGATAGTAGAGGTGTAGGCAAGTTTAAGTTTTGAGCTTGGACCATATAGACTTGCAGTGGGCGAGTCCACAGGGTCCCAAAGTTGGACACCTCGTGTAAAAAGTTTATTAAAAATGATCCTGATTCCTTATAACTGAACCGATTTCAAAGATTTTTAATATGGGAGGATTCTGCTAGTCGATGTCTAGAAATAACATCGTCGCATGCCTATATTATATCTTTTTGTTTAAGAGATATTAAGCTTCAAAAATTAAAATTTTTACTTTTTAGCCTGTCTTGGTGAAGTTTTTTTCGCTACAGTTGGTCCAATTTTAGCCCCATTATTTCAAAATTTCCCTTATTTCATTAAAAACAAATAGAAAAGTTGTGCAAAGAAAGAATTTTGAAAAAATATTTACGGAGTCAAAAGTTAAAAGCATTTAAATTTAAACTTTCAAAAAATTAGATTTTTTCCGTTTTTTTGCCAAAAAAGTGGTAACATTCTTTTTCTGTTATATAAAAATTTTATTAAGTACTATATATAGTGTATATATTTTTCTGAAAGATAACTAAATACAAAATATTTTGAAGGAAAAAAAGTTTTTAAAAATCAATTTTTGTGAGAACCAGGGTTTCCCAAATTTTACCTATTTTTCCAACTAATTTCGAATTTTCGGCTTAATTTCTCGAATCGCAAAGCCGGAATCAAAAAAAAAGTTACATATTTTGTTTAGTCTGAAGTGTTTTAATTTTTTTCGCAATAGAAATTTTTGCTCCCCGTTATCGGTTGGAAAGATATAGCCAAAAAAGTAAAAAATCCTATTTTTGTAAATTTTTTAAAGTTTTTTGGTAATCACGGGATTTTTGTAGACAAATCTAAAAAAGTGAATAGCGCTTTGAACTAAGTATCAAAAAATCTACTTATGTGTGAAATTTCATTAAAAAATATTTACTAACAAGAATTTTATTGCATAATTTAAAATGAAAAATATGCAAAAAATCACACATCCATCCTTTCTCAGTGTTTTTTTTTTTTTTTTTTTTCAAAAAGTCTTTAACAAATTTTCGTATTGTAAAACTTTTTATACATATTTGAAAAGAAGACAAAATTTCCTAAACAATGGTATATAATATGTATTTGTTATCTGTCTTACGGATAAAACAGAAGGTTATGTATTTAGCACTATGCTGAAAAAATTAAAACGTTGAGCTTTATTAAAATATTTTTTGTCACGGCATTATCATGAGATGCATTACCATTCATATAAAAATTACTCAAAATTCGCCAAATTACTTGAAATCATAAAAATTTCTATTGCGAAAAAAATTAAAACACTTCAGACTAAATAAAAAATATAACTTTTTTTGTTTACAGCTTTGCGATTCTAGAAATTAAGCCAAAAATTCGAAATTAGTTGGAAAAATAGGTCAAATTTGGGAAACCCTGGTTCTCGCATAAATTGATTTTTAAAAATACGTAAATGAGTGCCTTTGAAAATACTTTTCTATTTCCAAAGAAAATACAGTGTATCCATTCTTCGATTCTTCTCATTACAGCAACAAAACAATGGAGTAGTAATAAAGAAATTGTTAGTGTTTATACTGAAAGATGCGAATCCATCAAATTGTCCGAAACTCCAAGCAAATGAAAGATATTGGACTCTAGTAAAAAATAATTTAAAGGACATTAAAAGCTCAGTTTAAAAAGAAGCGGAGTTTAAATAAGTGGACCTATTCGAGCAAAAAAGTGACCTAAACCTTCAATTGGAAGAATTCTGAAAAAATTCTTATATTTCCTTAAAAGCAGTCATTAATAAAAATATAATTATAAAAAAATTCGCCCACTGGTTTAGTTTCTATTATGCACGGATTTTTTTCGTGCGCAGTCCTTATTATCAATATTGATACCTGCTTCTGTATTTTGGATATCGTCGTAATCATGTTCATCTTCCGATGAATCTTCAATAACTTTATTTTCAATTATTTACTATGAAAATATAATAAATGAAAAACACAGGCGTTTTAGTGAAAACCTTTAAAAGTGCCTTCCATCAAAAAACCGGTGAACCGACAGAAAAAACCGGCATTATTCGAAACCGGTCGGTTTTTTTAAATTCAAAAACCGGTTTCGGATTTCGGTTTTTTGAATACACTATTCACTATGTTTGCTTTCGGAAAATATTAACTTCTTAACAAAGTTCAATTTCAAACAATTTATCAATAGCTAGCTGCATGTTTATTGGCTGCTAGTGTAAAGTGAAATTTTCCATTTGTTCATTTCCATTAATTCAAATAGATTTGTCAGTTAGTCTGTACATATACAATTTTTGATATACAATTTCTGCCACTTCCACCACACCAGTACGATATACGAGGAGTTTTTTTTTTATTTTATTTTATATGTATATTCAATTTCAATCATGTTTTTTTTTTTGTTTTCCTTAACACTTCCAAACGTTCACTGACTTGTTGTGGTCATTGTCATGAAGATTATTGTTTTCATTTACCATCATCTTGCACAGACTAAGCGAACAGACAGACAGATGGACAGACAGTTTAACAAATGGACTAACATTAGAGAGAAAGAGAAACATACTTTAATATAATCTAACAATAATACAAGCTTTAGAGTCAGTTTAATATTTTTTTTTTTTTTTTTTGTTTTTGTTTTATCAGATTTTATACAACTTGTTATGATTGTATTTAGTATTTATTTATTTTTTTATTTAGATTTTTTTGTTTCGAATTATATTTTTTTATTTTGAGGATTATTAGTTTTGTAAAAGTTTTATGACTTCTGGTAGTTTATTTGTACATTTGACACTTCAAATTTGTAGAAAGTTATTAACAATCAACTAAATAATGTCACTAACAACATATTTTTAAGCTTATTTTATTTTTTGCTTAAGGTTTTGTTATTGTTTCTTCACTAAGTGTAGGTATGAATTGAATGAAAGATGACAACCGATCATTTGTCAAACGCTTGTTAAGAGGGCTGATTGGCTCATCATTTGCATGAGCTCAAGGTATGCAAATTAATTGATCATAATTTTAAATATTTATTGTAGTTCGTGTTTTTTGATAATTTATTTTATTTAGCTTTCTCATAAATCATTTCAACTAAAGAGTGTTAAAAAATTAGAAAATTTTACAACTATTGTTTATTTTATTTAAGTACACGCAGAGAAAAAACATTTCTCAATATGGTTGCCCCAACAATATTATTTTCATCGCAAAGAAATTTTTCCATCGCAAGCATTCTTATTGTTGAATGTATTTTATTTTAAAAACTATTTTGTTGTAGCAAATATACATTTGTTCTCAATTCACAATTATATTGTTGACACAACATGTTAAGCAATATGTTTAAATTAGAACCACATTATTGTTATTGAAATTCCATATACAAACAAATTATTTTCAATACCTGAATATATTATTGTGTTTGTAATTTTGAATTGACAATACAATTTTTGTTTTGTATTGGCAACAATATGCATTATTAGTGCTTGACAATAAGTATACTTGCTGATTTGTATTCAGTTTAGTGTGCTTCTTGCATAGAGCTGGTTGTCTGTCGGCAAGTTAAAAATGTATTAGAAAATATACTGAATGTAAATTTAAAAAAGTGAATAATTTATTTTAATTAAAATTAAACTATGTAGAAATAAATAAATGTTTCAAATTGTGAAAATATTTTTAGTGGATAATATACAAAGGAAACTACATAATAGGTTATCTTCGGAGTACTAAAAAAAGGCGTCACCTTGTACAAGTATTCAAAAAATTTCTCAGGTTTCATCATTCACCGGTCTTGAATTTATTTTCTTATACCAGTGATTTATTTTACATAACTAAATTAAAATTCATTTTAATAAAAACTGCGATAAATTAATTAGCTTTTATTTTATTTATAATTGTTTCTCGACACTATGTTTTTTTTTTTTTTGGGATTCAACCATATTATTGCTGTATACATGAATCAAGTACATAAACAACAATAATATGGTTGCAGATCAACAAAATTTTTATTGTGATTTAACCATATTATTGCTGTGTACATAAATGAATTACATATACAACAAAAATATGGTTGCAATATGTTTATTTTGATTTAACCATATTATTGTTGTATACATGTATCAAGTACATGAACAACAAAAAAAAGGTCGCAGATCAACAATATTTTTATTGTAATTTAACCATATTATCGCTGTATACATGAGTAAAGTATATATATGCAACAAAAATATGGATGCAGATCAACAATATTTTTATTGTGATTTAACCATATTATTGTTGTTTACATGAATTAAGTACATAAACAACAAAAATATGGTTGCATATCAACAATATTTTTATTGTTATTTAACCATATTATGGTGCTACATCTAACCATATTATAATTTACAAACAACCATAAAATTCAACCATAATATGCCAGTAATCGAATATGGTTGCTATTCACCATATTTTTTCTTTGCGTGTAATAGGAGTAAACATTTTTTTATTTGCTAGATCTTTAATTTAAACTTTATTTTTTTAATATTGTTTTTGGTCTTAGTAAACGTCATTAAAGTCACAATTCAACTAAATGTAGGAATTCTATAAATATTTTTATAAAAAAAAAGTTCTGTTAATTTAATAAAATCTAAAAACTATTTTAATCACGATATAGCTCTTAGAGGTCACAGAAGCGACTTTCTCTTCATTGTTTAATTTCAATGAATAGAAGTCTGATCTAAAACACATATTAGGTCATATTTATAAAAGAATTTAAAAATAGTTTCCAATATAAAACAGTTGAATATTTACATCTATAACACACTTTCATAATTTAGAAATTATTTATGATATGATATTTATTCAAAAACGCATTTACATGCATATATTATACTATTATTCAAAATTTTGATAAAAGCCATAAAATCTATTGATAAATATCGGGGTTTGTTTAATAATGTTTTCTTTTTTTGCTGTTTATCTCCTCTTTAATATATTGTCATTAATTTAATATTTAAAGTTTTTTTTTTTTTATTAAAGTATTATGAAACAATTTGAACTTGTTTTTTATGTTTGAGCTTCTCAAAAAAAAAAAAAAAAAAAAATAATAATATTTGTTTTTTTATTTGTAAATTGAACTTCTAAACTTATGTAATATTAGGTTTTTAAAGTCAAGCCAAAGTAACATATGGCTGTCATTAATCTTCACATAAACCCACACATTGCTTCCAAATACTACTCTTTTACACGCATTACCAAAAATACAGCATGAAAAAGCATAACAAAACATTAACATGAAATATGTATGTAAAAAAAAAATTACTTAAATATCATCACATGCAAACACATTCACTCACTTCCACACAAATGAATATTTACTTACCATCATCAAGCCCCAACTTACTCACAAACACTTGTAAATTGGCATCAGTAAAATTTAAAAATTTTTTAAATAAAAATAAAATAAAAAAAATAACGACGAAAGATGAACTTTCACTTTCATCATGAATTTATTTTATAACTTTGAATCTGTATGGCTTACATATGTACATACACACACGCACGCCCGTGTGAGTGACTGAGTATTGGCGCGTTTTCTGTATCTATGCATTTGGGGAGTGTGTTTAAACATATTTTTGTCTTTAATAATTATTAACCGTTTTTATGGGTTGTGCTGTTTATGTTTTTTTTTTTCTTTTGTTTATGTTAAGTTAAATATTTAAACATTATCTAATTCAATAAGTATGAATATTTATTAAAATAAAAAAAGTATCTATCACCTTAGTATTGCTACACTCAATCAACTGAATTAATGTTAGAAAATTATCGATGGTCAAGATCGACGATAAGATGACCTACATACGGCAAACATGGCAACACAGCATTTGATAGTTATTAAAAATTCCTAAAATATTACGGCGATTATTGATGAAATTTATTTTAGACGGCTATTTTCTTTGTACTTTGATTGGCAGAAAGATTGAGTAATATTTTGAGGCATCTTATAACAATAATTGTACATAAAATTTAGTTTTGGGTACCTGTAGGACATACCAAACCACAACTCTTTGTTTTTCGGTAATGTCAACTACTTATTTAAGTAATTACTTGGTAATTATGTGTCGTGATTTATTGCCTACTCCACAAATAATTTCTTCGTTGTTGTTTCTTTTTTATTTTTGGTTAACATTTACAACAATAACTCATGAAAAAATTACTTACTTCAGGTCAAAAAACAAAATAAGTCAAAAGTTTCTGGACAATGCAATTAAAAATAAGTGGTTATTAAACCTCTGCACAAGACTACTTGAAAAGCAATTACCACTTGCTTTTTAAGTTCATTTACACGTCTTGCTTGCACAAGAACAACAATAACTACTGTTTGTACTGTTCGTCGACCAAAGCAAAGCAAACACTTCAAGACATTGATTGGTTTCAAATACTTCAGTGTACACCACTTCTTCGAAACAAATACTGCAAATACTGTGTACAAAAAAAGCAAGACATACAAGACATGTCTTTTATGTCTAGCTATGTGTTTGTGAAATTGTTTGTGTACAAAAAATACTCATGTATGTATAAGACTACACACAAAAACATACAAAGCAGACAAGAAAAATGTTCTCTATTGAAGCAAACAAGCAAATTTCTTGTATGTTTTAAATTTTTGATTGACAGCACTGTCATGTCTTGTTAGCTCACCACTACACCACTTGAAGTATTTTGCTTGTACAGTTAAACACTACAAACGGTATTTGAATGGTTTCAAGTACCTGCTTTATAGTATTTGTTCCTTGCGTACGCACAACAGTAAAGCATTTGAAAAATACCAAGTGTCTTAAAATATCTTGTAAGACATTTGTTGCAGGTCTCTAGTAATAATTGGGGCAAAAATAACAAGGATTTCTGTTTCTCTAAAATTACTTGCTACCTTATTATGTTAGCAAAATTTTGCTGAGTATTAATTAGTACTTATTTTCCTAATTTCGGATTGATATTTGATTTCAAATGAATGGAGAAATGATAGCTAAAAAGAATCGATGTTTAAAAGCCTGCAAAATTACAATATTGAGTAGTAAAAAATTATATGCAAAAAATTCTTAATCTTTTTCACAATTCTTCACTCTCTTCTAATAGGGTTTGAAGAGCAAATAATGAGTATAACAAATATGAAATAAGTCAAATAAATCTGACATCTCCGCTCCCTGAAAAAATTCAAAATCAGGTTTCGTTAGGATTCGTAGGACGAATAGTTTTATATGTAAGCCGAATTTAAATTTTTTACATTATCTTGGAGCTTCAGAATGCTCTGGAAAAAGGAAAATCTATTAGGAAATTATATACATTACAGTGCCTCACGAAAAAAAGTTGTAAATGTACCCCTCTAGAAATGAAGACTACTATGTTCTTATATGATTACCAAAATATTACATCTCAATGTTTAAATTTACGTGAGCTGGACCATTTTTGAATCATCTATAAAATTACGTATTTCTTTCAATATAATTATCAAAATTTTAGTTAAAGGAAAATTAACTTCAGCTTATAATAGAGGCTTACTACGACCTTGAATATTCATTTAAATAATCATTATGTATATTTTCAAATGCGGAGTATTAAGATTTTACTAACGTTTTTTGTCAAATTTTATATATATATATATATATATATATATATATATATATATATATATATATATATATATATATATATATATATATATATATATATATATATATATATATATATAAATTTTTCAGCATATATTGGATTTTAATGTACCATTGGATTGGTCTACCCTGGCGCTATTAAAGATTACATCCTTTAAGAGCAAGAACGTCAATTTTATGCAAATTTTTGCAAAAAAGTCACACGGAAGTACTTATTACACTTAAATATTGATAAATTTATGAAAAACATAAAAAGTTCACTGAAAGCTACGATAATAATCAAATAAAAAGGAGTTTTTGAAACTTAGCACCTATTTTGCACGAATTTACAGCTTTTTTGATTAATTTATGCTTTTGGGGACATTAATATCCTTAAGTAACCATTTATTTCCCGTTAAAATTAACTTAACCAATTATGGACCGGAAATCCCAAAATATTATTTGTGCAAATGAATGCACATATCAATAGCATTTAATGAAACCTTTCCAATGCACATTTTGTCAGAATCAAAATTTTTTGGAAATAAATCTGTAACTTCTGATCGGCTGGTTGGATTTGCATGAAATTTGGTATTTGCGTAGTAGAGGAGTGTTAGTTAAGTTTGGAAGGAGGACCGAACAGATCCCTCAGGAGTAGAGCTAAAGAGGCTCAAAGTTGGGTATCTCTGACATAAAATTTTTTTAATCGTTTGCCAAATATTTATTTCTCGTCCAATTTATACATTGTTGTAGGCTCTGGTAAGACCTATAAAAAACATGTCCTATTTATCTTTTATAGTTTTTGAGTTATTTGCATTTGAATTTTTAAGTACCTCCATTTTGCATGTTCTTGGTACAGTTTTATTCATACATATCCTAGTGTTTCCGACCGATTTCACTCGTTACTAAATAACAAAATAATCTAGTGAATAAGAAAATTTGAAGTCAATATCTTTAGCGAGTCCAAAAATAAACGATTTTGAAAATTGTAAAAATTACGATTTTTTGTGTTTTTTTTTTTTTTTTTTTTTGGCTGAAAAAGTATCGACACTCTTTTTTCTCTAAAATAAAATTTTCTTTAAAAACATATAATATCTTTATATTTTTCTGAAAGAGAAGACTTCAGAGAAGATTTTAAAATAAAGAGCACGCCCAATAACTCAAATGGTCAAGGTACACACCCTCCCGAAATCGACCCATTTTATATGAAAGTTTTGACTTTAGTCTATATTTTCTCAATTCCTAAAGCACAAATCGGCAAACGGAATGCAATTTAAGAATCTGTAATATGTTGTTAAAAGTTTTTGATCAAAATTTACGGGACTTCGGAAAAATGTGGATTTTATAGCCGAAATAGCCATTTTTGCAATTTTCAAATTCAAAATCGTTTATTTTTGGACTCGGTAAAGATATCGACTTAAAATTTTCTTTATTTAATAGATAATTTATTTCTTTAATTAGCCAAACGAAAAACAAAAGGAATAGGTTGGAAACACTAGGATATATATGAAAAAACTGGACCAAGAACATGCAAAATTGAGGTACTTAAAAATTCAAACGCAAGTAACTCAAAAACTATAAGAGATAAATAGGACATGCAAGCATGTTTTTTGTAGGTCTTATCAGTGCCTACAATAATGTATAAAAATATTTGAAATCGGACGAGAAACAAATTTTGGCAAGCGATTAAAAAATGTATGTCAGAGGTACCCAACTTTGTGCCCCTAAGCCCCGCCCCTGAGGGGTCGGTTTGGTCCCCCTTCCAAACTCAATATTGCACACTCCTCTGCTAAGCCTATACCAAATTTCATGCATATCCAACTAGCAGATCAGAAGTTACAGATTTATTTCCAAAAAATTTCGATTCTGCCCCACTGCGCATAGTATACTTTTACACAGACATATGTGAATGTATATAATTATACAATAATAATAATAAGGTAGATTCTCTGAAATGTCAGTCACATATAAAACAATAATAAAACTGAAATAAAGCAAAACTTCTAAAATAAGATTATTATGCAAAAACTAAATATTATTATACTAAGTACTTACCAACAAGTACCAATAATAATTCTAAGTATTATTTCGAAAATATAAAAACTAGAAAGAAAGTAATTCTAATATTCTGTAATAATACTCTTTTATACAATTGAACTTTTCTTATTGACGTCAATACTAAATAAATACTTATATATATTAATATGACCAAATTACCAAATATTATTAAATAAATAGACTAGTACTTTTCCTTTACTACTAACAACAACAGAAGTTTGAAGGAAATTTCCAACATCATCTCTAACCTATAATACCTATTTCTTTTGCTAATAGAGTACAGGAAACGGAAGCTGCTGATAAACAAAAAAAAAAGAATTTCAATTTTTATTGTACTTAATTGTTTTTGTTTATAATATTTTCGAGATTTTCTTTATTTTTATTATTTTATATTTTTATTTATTTGTTATATTTTGCAAAGTAATCATTAAAAGTAGCAGCATCATCATCATTAAATCATTTAGAGCATGAATACGCCTGGCAACACCTTAAAAGAAAAATAGATATTCATCGTTTAAACAAATATTTTTATTTTAAAAGGAAAATTTCTTTTGAGATATACATAAGTAAATGATTTAAAATTTTAATTATTTTTTTAAATTTTAAGTAATAAAAAACAATATTTTCTTAACAAAATACCATGTATATGAGTTAATAGATACCATAATATCAAATAATAATGATGTTAATGTTAATAATCATAATTGCTGTATCACGCTTAGTTAATTGTACTTGCACGTTTTCTTATTAAATATATTTATTTATTATTTATTGTATAATACTTTACCAATTAACTACAAATAAATAAATGTAATACTTACAACTCGTACATTGGACTTATGAAATATTAAATCTTTGATGAAAAGAAAATTATGATTTTTTCCTTTATATTATTAATATGTTTTCAATTGTTGCTATTTTTTTTTCTTGTAGTCAGGTACATAAATGTGTTATAAAAAATCAATAAACAAAACATTTGTATAGAAATATTTACTAGTAAATATAATGGTTATAATTTATGCAATTAACTTAATTAAAATGGAAGAAAGTTAACCAAGAATTAGTTTGCTATTTATAAACAAATTTACTAAATACATACAATGAAGTGGAAACACATGCGTGTGACCGTAATTACTTACTAATTAGATGGTTTTATATGACAATCAAAGATGCTTTTGTTTTATAAGAAATTAATTTAAATAATCGTATACATACTCATACATTTTGTTAATAAGTTTCATAGACTAGTTGCAGGAAGTGTAGTATTTATTTTATACATATTTTCACTTTAGTAAATTTCTGTTGCTATTGATGTACGACAACGTACGTATAGTTCGGGGCTCGATATAAACTCGGAAACCAAAAATGGGAGTGGTCCGCCCACTTTACCGCCCACCTCCCTTATAGGGTGAAATTAAGTTCAAATAGCTCAAGGGCCAATGTAAACTCGGAAACAAAAATGGGCGTGGTGCGCCCACCTTACTGCCCACTTTACCGCCCCCTCCCATATAACGTAAAATTTGAAAAAGTTGATGGTGGGTATATAGATTCGGCTGGGCCGAATATAACATTCGCTCTTGTTATAATTTAATTTAAATTTCGATAGTTTGATTTCTTTTTTAAGTTAAATCAAACTCTCTAAAATAAAGAGTGAGATAATTTTCAAATAATAATTTAAATTTTAAATGCAACGGAAGAGCATTAAATGTACGAAACATATCATAATATGTTTCGTAAATTTAATAAATCACAAGCATTTTTATATCACTGCTAATAAATTACTCACACATTCTTATGAAACTCGTTGCAATTAAACATTTTTGTTTATGAGTCATATACATAACAAAAAAAACAAGCGCGAATTATATTCGGCCGGGCCGAATCTATATACCCATCATCAACTTTTTAAAATTTTACGTTATATGGAAGGGGGCGGTAAACTGGGCAGTAAAGTGGGCGGACCACGCCCATTTTTTGTTTCCGAGTTTACATTGGTCCTTGAACTATTTGAACACAATTTCTTTGATTTTCACCTTATATGGGAGGTAGGCGGTAAAGTGGGCGGACCACGCCCATTTTTGGTTTCCGAGTTTATATTGATCCCCGAACTGTACATGCAAAATTTCGTTGTCGTAAATGCTTTTGTTGAAGAAATATCAGCAGAAAAGTATGAAACGGACACCCTGTGTTTTTAGTTTTTAGCCCACAACTTTTTTGTTTATTAACCGATTTTGCCCATTTTCAATCCCAAACAAACCTTATATAAGACAAATATTTGTGCTAAATTTCGTCCCTCTACGTTGCCCCGTTCGAGCCCTATCCTGCTTTCAACAGACAGACAGACAGACTGACAGACAGACAGACAGACGGACGTACATAGCTAGATCGACTCAGAATCTAACCAGGACCCAGAAAATATAACTTTGTGGGGTATTAGATGATTCCTTTGACATGTTACACACGGAATGACAAAATCAATATACCCCCCATCTTTTTGATGGTGGGTATAAAAAAAACGAAGAAATATTGTTTCCCAAAAACTAACATGATTGTAAAATTGACTTTAATTAGTTAATAAATGTCATAACGAAATAAAATGGACGCAATTTTTATTAACGGAACTAATAATTAAAAAAAAACTTTCTAGCTTTTTGTGGTCTGTCATCATAAACTAAAACTGCTAATGCAGCTGAAGACCAAATGTAATAAGAAAGTGTATTTTACAAAGTTCACGCCCTTACTATCAAATTATGACCAATAAAAGTTAGACAGTGGGATTGAATGTTGAAATAATGGTTACCATTTTTATAGTTCCTTAATTATTATAGGTAGATCAGAGGCAGAGGTTTTTTTTTTTTTTTTTTTTTTTTTTTTTTTTTTGAGTTTAAAAAGATTGGAATAAAATTATTTTCACATCATCAGTATTAACTTTTCATATTAAAAAATCCTACTGCGAAATCAAAGGTGAATGATGTCCCACTGTGCAAGCTAACTCTTGCAGAGATATGTAATTATTGAGTAAATAATAGTAGTGTTGATTGTAACAAGAGTTCGTGGGTAAACATATTTGACAGTAATACAACTATTAGTGTTAGTAATAAACTACATTACAAGTGTAAATATGTTTGTTTGTATAAATGACAATATTTTTGTTTAATTAAAATTTAATTTAATTAACACAAGCTTCTTCTTTATCACTTCTTTTATTACTTATTACTACTACTATTTATTACAGCAAACATCAAAAGAAAACTTTAAAGATTTAATAAAAAAATAAATAAAATAAAATCAGTGATGAAATTTTTTTTTTCTATTAAAAATATATAAAATGAAATCAAATTAAATTAAAGAAATTTCACTTTATAAGAAATTTCTGATTACGTGTTTCCAGCCATACAATAATAATTGAATGGAATGAATGAATGAATTTCAAGATACTCATAAATGTTAATGTTGCTCTTTATAATGATGTTGATGAAGATGACGATAATTATGGATACTAAAAAAGAACAATAACAATAACAAAAAACATACTCGTATGAAACTTTGATCGCATTATAATATAGATGATGTGAATTATGGATGTGTAATGATGCAGATAGATACATATTAATGTTGAATACATACACTTAGCGAAAGAATACTTTGATTTAATGTATAAATAGTAAAGTGTGGGAATACACAGATGCTTTTTATTAAAGTTTTATTACGGGGAAAATGATACAAACAAATTCTAATACGTAAATAAGAACTTTTATATGCAACATATAAAATAAGCATTTATTTAATGGTAATGAGGAAATGTTCATAAATATAATTTGCTTAATTATTATTGCATGAAACTGATAGATTTTCTTTACTACAATATAAAATATTTATTTTGGATTCACAAAAAAAATAAATTTAAGTCAATCAATTACAAGCTATTATCCATAACCACATTCTCCAATTATTTTTATTAGTAAATTTAAACAAGTCAACAACAAGTTCGACAAATTTAAATTAAAAAAATATAATAAATAAAGGACATTATCTGAATTTATTTTCAAATTGAATACTATCCTACAATTTCTTCAAGTGTACTAAAAACATTGCACACTCAAGGCATAACTGTAAAATAAAAAATATTTGACTTTTCTTTTCAGCTCTTATTTTATACTATATCCATTTTTGTAGTAGTTTTTGTTTTCATAAAGTGGACTTTAAATAAGAACCAGTTTAAACATTATTCATATTACGAGTATGAACATTTAAGCCCTTTTTAAATTCACACACATAACGCAAAAACAGTGGGCATGACACAAAGCCAGACAGAAAGACCGACAGCAAAAATAACTAAAGTAATGGACGCATAGATAGCCAGTCATCCAGTCAACTAGCCAGACATTTGTAAGACACGTTTATTGTTTTAGCGAAAGTTGTAAAAATCATTGCAACCACAACAGTCTATGTTGCTCGTATATATGTATGTATGTATAAGCGGCAAGATGTTCCAAGTCAAATTAAACAAAATAACCATATTTAGTAACAATAGCAACTAATATCATATGTATAAACGAAAACCAAAAGTTCTGTAAATTATATATTTTTTTCTTTCTCTGATTGAAATAAAAAAAACTCTAAAAATGATGTAGGTTAATTGGAAAATTAAAAAAGTTTTAGTGTTTAAAGTAAAAGTGTTTAAATAAAAGTAAAATAAATTTAATTGAATTATAAAAAAGGCAAAATTATTTTATTTTAATTTTAATTAGTTTTCTCATATAAAAATCGGATTATAAAAAGAAATGAATAATAATATTTAAAAATGTATATATTTAGTAACGGATGTGTAATGTTTATTTGATTTAATGCTTATCAAGTGTGAATTTTCTATTAACTGTTATTTTTCTAAATAAATATTTATTTAATGTACATTGTATGTTTGTATGTAGCTAAACAAGTAAAAGTGTTAAATCTATAGTTTAACTTAAAATATATCATATGCAGTGGCTCCATTGGTAATGATATTGGAGAGCTATATTCAAGGATTACTTTTTTAAATCACCTGGGCATTAGACTCCTCCTGGGAGTTTTATCCTATGTGATTCAATAGCGGGGCAGTCACATATATACATAATTCCGTTAGTACTATAAGTTCCTTTTTATCGAGCTACAGCAACCTCTGGAATCTTACATCTCTGATTAAGTCCAGAGATATTATCCCATAGTTTATGCAATTTATCTCTCAACCTAAGAGTTAATCTTTTTCCTAGTGTATCCCTCGAGAATACAAAAATTATTTTGCCCAGTTTATTTCCACAGTAGCCCCCATGGCATAGTATACACCAAAACGTTATTGTATTATATGCACCAAGTTCAATAGAGATTTAAATTGAATAATAGATTCCACAACAATTCATTCACCTTGATAAGATAAAATCCTTAAAGTCCAAGCACACTTGGCGCCATTATTGCCGTCAGTCTATTGATGTACCAAAAACTGGAACTGAATATCGTGCCACCAAGATCGATCCAACCAGTTATTTCTGTTGGTTATAAGAAAATAAAATTTTCTCAATACCACTAAAGAGGGTGACAAACAGTCATTGATCATCTTCAAATAATCTCATTGTCCGCATAAGTCAAACCATGTTAACTGCATTAAAGTTGGAGATTCCTGATAGCAGTCCTCTTTCAAATCATACTTTGGTGATGGACAGTGTTGCCAGGAAGTGAGAAAAAAAAAGAGGCTAAATTGCACTTTAAAAAAGGTCAGAAAAAGTTAAATGCCCCAAAAAAATAAAGCTAGAAAGAAGCTATAATTTTTTATTTAAAAACATTTTTTTTTTTCTGATATTTGTTTTAAAGCTATAGTAAAATATTTTTAAATAAAACATAGAACGGCTGTCAAAAAACTTATCTAATGAAATTTCACCCACAAATTATAATCATAATTCATATGAAAAATTTCCCAAAGTTTTAAAGCGATTTTTCATTATTTTTGAATTATAATTAATTTTTGAGTAATTTTTTCTAATTTTTGGGTGATTTTTTGCGGTTAAAAGATACGTTTTTTAATTATTTTCATTTTTCTCTTGTTAATAAAGTTTTTAAAAAATTAATTATAACAATTTATTAGTCCATGAAATTAGTTTAAAAAAAAGGCTAGAAGCTAAAACGAGAAGAGTTTGTTGAGCATTAAAATATGTGAAATAGTAACAGCAGATAACAAAAATGTTTTAGTTTTTCATTAAATTAACGCAAATATAAAGGCTAGTTGTTGGGTAGTTCCGAACCTCCCACGATAGGAAAATGTAGGAAAGTAAACGTCAAAAAAAACTTACCCTGATGAAATGGTGACGCAGTCCAGGTGCAGAACTCGTGGAGCCACTAGATGGCAGCCTACTACTAAGGAGTGAGATCGAAAAAATCTTAACACACATTTTGCCTCATAACTTTTTTCGGAATCAATATTCAACATTTTTTTTTGATCTAGTTATCATGAAAAAATCCTTCAGTTATTATTTTTAATAACAACCATGTTAATTTGTCCTTATTTTTATCAAAATAAGTGACGAAAATGATTTACGTGTTACAAGTTATTAAACAATTTCAAAAAATCCAAATAGGTCTTACAAATAATTGGCCACAGAATTAAATGCCGTCCGTAAAACCGTTTCTAATGTTATTAAACAGTATCAGGAAAATTCGACTATTGATGTGAAACCTAGTTCGGTAAGAAAAAAGGACCACATCATATTGGGAATGCCAGAAAGTTGAAGGCATATTGAAAGGAACTCCAAACACATCTGGTAGCAAATCAGCTCAGTTTTCTCAGTGCTGCGACGTGGTGCGAAAATTTAAAGCTAATGGGAAAGTTGATAACATATATAGTAGGGTGATCGATAATTCGACTTTTTTGAGAAACCGGTTTTCGAATAGTTCGAATAGTTGGTATTTTAAAAAAACCGGTTGCACTTATTGAAATTCAGAAAAAACCGGTTAACCGGTTTTTTGCAGAAGTTAATATTTATATCAAAAAGCTACATTTCTTTAAAAAAATCAATAATTCTTATAATATTCAAGTTAAAATTTTTAAATACAAGCGTATAAGCCTGACAATGCCAGGAAAAAATAATATTATATGCTCAAACAAATCTGAAAATTAAAAAAAAAAAAAATATGAACAACATATGGACACCTTCCTCTCACTAATCGAAGTTAATTATTTGAAGCCGTTAGAATTTATTGGGATAATATTGATTAAAGTTTTAAATTCGTAAACCTTTCAAAATAAAAAAATCGTCGTAATGCGCTCCCTGACCGAAATGCAGAATCAGTTTTTGAAAGAATTTGGAGAGCAAATAATAAGTATAGCAACTCAAATATCCGCTTCCTGATACAAATTTCAAAATATGGCTCCGTTAGGATTTGTTGGACGAAAAGTTTTATAATTAAGCCAAATTTTAATTTTCTACGTCGTTTGGGAGCTTTAGAAAGCTTTGGAAAGAGAAAAAATGCTAAGCAAATTATATATCTAGATGACTAGAAGATAATTATGTTTCAAAATTGTAGAAAAAAAAATCATCAAAAATTAGACAAAATTTTAGTTAGCATAAACAGAAACCATGGCTTAATATGGAAGCCTGCCTCAACTGAAATTATTCTGCAGGTGAAACTTTTTTAACACAATACCTTTAAAAAATAAAAGAAATATTGGATCATAAAATATTAAATTGGGTGTAAAAATATTACAGATATTACAATAGATTAAAAAATTCATGCAAGATAATTGTTACTTATTTATTTGTTTAATTTTACAGAATAAATTCCAATTTAGACTTAAACTATATTTTAAAAACATAAGAAATCAGTCTTTATGAATATTTAAAAAATTATTCCTAAATTTTCAAATATCACTATCACTATTTAGTACATGTTTTCTGAAATAAAATGCTATTTTTGAAATCGGTTTTTTGTGTTTAAAAAAACCGGTCTATTCGACATTCGAAAAATGAACATTTTGAAAAAACCGACAGCACATTGACTGAAAAAACCGGTTTTAAAACCGGTTGGAAAACCGCGTCGATCACCCTAATATATAGTTCAAAAAATTCCAAACTGGAATTCTGCAAAAAAAAAATTACAAGCCAAAAATATGACTCGGAATTTAAAACCAAATTTCATACAAAAATACTCAAGCTGTATAATTGACGAAGAAACGTAGGTGCTGGCAGAATCTTCGCAGCTTGTGTCTCAAAAATTTTTATTGCTAATGCTCGAAGCAATGTTGGAGATAAGTTTAAGACCCAAAAGCAGCAAAAATTTCTTACAAAATTCATGGTATGACAAGCTTTTTGCAGTTGCGGCAAAACAGGAAAGTCATTTGATACATTCGGATCTATAAATACCAAAATATGCATAAAGGAATATTTGCAAAAAAGACTTCTTCTTTTCTTAAGAAAGCACAATGTGTCCACACATTTTTGGACCCATTTGGTATCATGTCACTACGGTGAGAAAGCTCTGGAGTGGTACCAAATCAATAACATAGTTTTAGTACCAAGAGAGGTCAATTTTCAAAATTGTCCATAGCTTAGACCAGTGGAGAGATATTGAGCTCTTGTGAAAAGTGAATTCAAGAGCACAAAAAAGGTGTCCCAAAATACCGAAGATTTTAACAGAAGTTGTGCACACTGTTCCAAAAAAGTGACTGAAGCAACTATCAAATCTCCAAAGAAAGGGTTTTCAAAAATTTTATAATTAGTGGTTAGAACCATAAAATTTATATATTTCTGTAATCTATGCTAAATTATCAAATTATTAAAAAAATAATGAAAACTCTAAGATCAACCGTTTCCAAGTTATAGAATATTATGTATGTTAAGAATTTTTCGATCTCACTCCTTACGTCAAAAAATGGTCTTATTAATCTATAGTTTAGTTTATAGTCTATTCTATAATTTATTTTAATCTAATCTAATCTATCCTATAGTTAAGTCTGTACTTATAGTTCTTAAGTTATTCTTAAATTTCCTAATTTTTAATAATAAATATTTTATTAAATTATTTAAAGATAAAATAACATTATTACATTCAAGATGTTTACTTTTTATATGACAACCTAAAACTTTTTCTTGTCATTAATTTAAGCAAATAAACAGCTCATCTATATATCTCTCCATCTAAAGATGTCCTCAATATAAAATTTCACACAATTTTAATTCCCAGAATATTTTTAACGTAATCAACAACAAAAAATAAACTCTCACAATTGCTCTTGAAATAACACCCATATGCCCAAAATTTATTATGCAAAACATTACAATTATTACGTACATTTTGTTTTGTTCCCATGATCCCTTACCAAAATAATAAAAAAAAAACTCAATCTCAAATACAAATTGAATGAAAAGTTAAAAAAGTTAAATATGTGCCTGTAACCAATGATGCATTTAAATGAGTCTCTAGTTAGTCAGACAATCAGTTACATAAAATAAAATCTCGAATTTTATTCAAGTGGAAATTCGTGCATTTTATACAGTAAGATATTACAACTACACAAAAGTAGAAAGAAACAGGCTCAAGTACAGAAAATAACTTTTACTTACCTTGAAAGTAAAAGTTACAGTTAAAAAAAAGTAAAACAAAAAAATATGTAGGTACATAAAAAAAGTATATTTACTATTATTACAGACATTTGTATGTTGGAACAATAAAATTATGCTTACCGGATACACATACCCGTAGATACATGTACATATGTATCAGTCCATGTAGGAACAAAATTTACACAAAAAAAAAAAAAAAAATTCTATAACAATCAAAATGAAAGCTACTTTAATGCATTTCAAAGTTAAAACCTTAATGAAATAAATGTGTGTGTATAAGTTAGCAAGTGCAATATAAACAAAACAATGACATGTAATAACATGTGTAATTATTCAATAAAAAGAAAATCACACAATTTACTAAATAATCGCATTAAAATGTTAACAGAGGAATTGTGTGTATATGAATGTTAGTGGGAAATTATAATTAGTTGTTGTTCAACTATAATTAAATTACTACTCCCTACATGTTTGTATTTTATAGATCTTAACTACCAAATAAAAACTAAAAAGCTAAACAACAATGAATTTAAAATTATAATATTTACATATATATTTATAAGTACAACGTAAAAGAAAAAGTTAATTGAATAGCAAATTCATCCATCACATATCTTTCAATTCAATTTCAAATGGCGAAAATGTTAAAATGAAAAAAGTTTAACGTAGTCTGAACATGTTTAACGTGACATTAAGCCGACTGTGACGTAAAACAGAATGATATTTGAAGAATTTGTAATAAGAATGTGAATGGCGAAAATATTTTGTATTTGTATGACAATAAAGTGACGTTTTGCAATATGCAGCAGGCCACAGACATTCCCAGCAAAAACTTGGTAATGACAGTTACGGATGTAGTTACTTTGTAATGACAACAACATACTGTCTGTATTACGTAGAAGTTGTTTAGTAACTAATTATTTATAACCCGAGTGTAAATAATTATTTATGATCAGAGTTTTCAAAATATTAATTTTTATTGATTTTTATAATGCAGTTACGAGAAGGGATACATAAATGAAAGGCAAAATTTGCGTATGAATTAATTGGTAATCTAAAATAATTTGTTTTTATTACATTTATTTTTATTACATTTTTAGTTGTTCTTAAATTTTTTAAATTAAAATTTATAAAATCTTTTTACAAAAAAAAAAAAAAAAAAACAATTTTATGTCCTGACATTTCATCACTTATTTACAACCTAAAATGTAACTTGTTTCTATTGTTATTGCTAATCATGACTTCAGTAATGCTTTAAAATTAATGCGCTGTTTAACAGCTTGGAAGTAATTAGTTATTGTAATGACATCTTAGTAATGTATAGGGTAAGTAGTTGCCTCTAATGTCATCACCGTGTTAAAATAATGAGTTATTCAGCTAATGTATATGTAGTGGAGAGCCATTATACTAGCTTCTTAACTCATTACATGTCAACCAAAGTTTTTGCTGGGTTATACTAAAAACATTTGCCTAATAAATATAAGATAAATGATGGAAAAAAATAAATAGAACCCAGTAAGTTTAAATTTTTATTTTCGTTTTTTTTTTTTTTAGAGAAATAATTCGATTCAAAATCCACCACGAATTTTATATACTGTTCGTTAACAAAGTTATTAAAAAACTTAATGCACATAGTATCGTTCTTAATATGTATGTATGTATGTGGTCGATTTTTCTCTGGGTGTAAAATGAAAATATTACTATTTATTATGGTTATGCGATTGTGCAAAAGTTTATATAAAAATCTGATTAGTCTATAAGTGTTTGTATTTCCATTCATCAAAAGTAAATTATAAAGTCGTTGAGTTGCATCTGCTACGTGACTGATTCATACCAACCTGTAAGAGTTAAGAAATAGAGTATTGACTTTATAATTATTCTTATGAGAGAACCAAAGAGCATAATTCTCCTTTCAAGCTACCGTTAATGTAGGGCAGTTGAAAATCCTTAGAATAGGAGTTAAAAATGTGTATCCTTTTTATATGAGTCCCTATATTACAATGATATAGGGACTCATGCAAATATTATAATTATAAACTTTTATTCTCTCACATGCTATACATTTCAATATAAATTGATGATCTTGAAATAAATCGTCCTAGCAAAATAAGATCAAACAATATCTAATGTCAAGTTTCTAGATAAAAGACATCAATAATGCAGATTTTAGACTTGGTATGATAATAATACTATTTAAAGAAAATGGCAAGGTATGGATTGATCAACAGTCAGCGTTTAAATATTTAGCGCCAGTAAAATTTCTTCACCTTGTGACTATACAATAAATATTAAACTGTTTAATTTTTACTACACACGGCAACTAAAATTATTAAAAATATAACTTCGTGCTTTTATTAACAATGTCAATCATGTTTGCAATTTTAAGCAGCAAACAGAAAATATTGCTTATCAAGAAAACTAATACTCCAATATACGTGTGTTTTATTCTTCAAAGAAGAAATTTTAGTAACAACAAAATTACTTAAATAAAAATACTAAAAAAAACTATAGTTGCAAAATCAGAACAAAGAACTTTTGAAATTTTTTTTGCAGCACAAGAAGAAAAATTTTTCGTGTGCTATATGTGTCCGACAAAGTTATGTATATGAGACTAAAACACGAAGTATTATTTTTCTATGTTAATTTATGTACGAGTTGAATATTTTTTGTTTATGCAACAAGAAATTGTAAGTAAACGCTGCAATTTTTTATTGACACTACTGCAAACAGAAAAATAATTTAGTTGATATAGTAAACAAAAATGAAACGGTAAAAATATTTTAAGTATATTTTTTGCTAGCAGCAGATATTTATTGCAAAATATGATAAATATAGTAGTAAAATCAAACCCTGTTATATTTTCGTGGAAAGTCTCCTCTATGCAGTATAGAAAAGTAGACTAGTTATTGGATATGCAGTGGGGGCACTTTCTATGTTTAACAAAAAACCTCGAAAGACACATTGGGTTGCTGTTAAGCGTGTATTTAGTAGGGTGATCGATACGGTTTTCCAACCGGTTTTTAAACCGGTTTTTTCTGTCAATGTGCTGTCGGTTTTTTCAAAATGTTCATTTTTCGAATGTCGAATAGACCGGTTTTTTTAAACACAAAAAACCGGTTTTAAAAATAGCTTTTTATTTCAAAAAACATGTACTAAATACTGATATTTGAATCGAAATTTATGAATATTTTTTAGAGTATTATTTGTAATATTTTAAAAATATAGTTTAAGGTTAAAACGAAATTAATTATTGTAATATTAAATAAATAAATTAGTAATAATTACTTCAATTGTAACACCTGTAATATTTTTACACTTAATTTTAATGTTTTAGTCTTTTTTTTCTTCAACATTTTCTTCATTTTTCAAAGAGTTTGTTTAAAAAAAGTTTCTCCTACAGAATAGTTTCAGTAAAATTGTAATTCAGAGCCAGTCTTATCATATTAACCCATGGTTTCTGTTTTGTTTGTTTTGATGATTAATTTCTTAAAATTTTTATATTATATTATTCGTTCGTTCATATGCTTTGTAACACCCAAAAATATTGGTTTAAGACCCACCTTAATTTGTACCAATCGTCTTTAAGTCGATTTGATGATGTTCGTCCGTTAGTCTGTCTGTTTATAAAAAAATAATTAATTAATTAAAATACAGGTCACAATTTTGAACATGTATTAAATTTGAAATTTGGCACACAGGTTTCTTATAGTCTAAGAACGAAGCGTGTTGAAATTGGTTATGATCGTTCCATTATTTAAACTAGCGCCAAGCAAATATCCTCCCGGAAAAGGGGTTTAACGATCATAAATCCCTTAAATGTAGTAAGAATTTTTTTTTACACATGTAAGTTCCATATAAGTTAAAAGATGTGTTCGAATTTAATGAAGATCGGTCCATAATTGAACATAGTATTGGCCCACAATTCCACAGGTTTAGAAAAGAAGACACTTCCCCGAATTTGGTGCACATATTTGAGTAGGTTATTGTCGGACTTGACCGACTATTTCTTTCTCGTTCTTATTGGATTAATAGTTATTTCCAAAAATAATTATGTGTAATATATTTTAACTTGAACATCATAATATTTATTGATTTTTCTTTAAGAAATGTAGTCTTTTGGTAGAAATTCGTTAAAATCGTTATATTACGAAATTAACAAAACAAAAAAAAAAAAAAAAAAAAAAAAAAAAACGACGAGCCTTGGACACTATATTCAGACAAAAAAGGTGCCATAGCATTAGCACATAGCATTGAGTATCACGCTCGATCAAGACCTATCGACATTCGGTACCATTTTGTTCGTGAATTGGTACAAAATAATTATATACAAATAAATAATATTGGTACTGCAGATATGGTAGCAGACATCCTAACTAAAACGTTACCCGATGGAAAGTTTTATGAATGCCGTAAATATCTTGGTGTAAGAAATGTCCATTCTAGTGGTCAAATAAACCTCAAGACATTTAAATAACATGTTTGTTTTATATCCTTTATATATTTGGGCTCATTTCTCCTGATAAATTTATGTTTGCTAATTTATCTGCTTCTACATTTCCAAGACTCTGGCCATTTCCTTGAATACAGATTTGCTTGACACATTACAGTACTACTCAGTTAAGAGATATGAAGTAGTCAGTGAATAATGTAGATATCGTGTAAAAGTTAATATATTTAATGATATTTTGACCAATGACATTTCAATGGCAGAGATTTTCTTTAGAAATATAGGTCATACATAAATATTTCAGTTAGTCTAAAAGATATTTAAACCCTTAGTTCATATAAAACTACAGCCAAATTTAGATATTCTTTTCTAGCCACTAGTGTTTACCAACATATTTATAGTCCTACCTACTTCTATCTCGTCGAGCATTTAGTCTGACTGCAAAGTTGAGTGCTGACCTGACCTGACAGGCACCTTTCAACATCAAAGAAAAGTATAGATTTAATGATAGTTTCAGAGACCTATCACGTGGTGTTCATTACCTGGTTTCGATCAGTAGTATTTATACATATACAGATAGTCATAGTGACCTTGAAGAAATACTAGTTTCAGAAATAAGCTATTTTTGAAATTTCTAGGTTTTTTAGGAACTTCAGAAAAAAAAAAAATAAAGGTGAGAATGTTATATGGATCCTGTGCGTAATTGTGGAAAAAGTAAGTGCTATCATTCTTTAGGACTGTAAGAATGTTATAGTCTATATTGACCGATTTTCTCAGAGAGTTTATATAGAACGTGTGTTTTATTTTATATCAAGTCTTGTTGTAAAGTTTAAAATTTAGAAATACAATTTATACTTATTACAATCTTTTGTATAAAAACGTTTACCAATACTAATTTATGCACTTTATCATGATTTTCAGAAATGAGCCATATATGGAAGCTATGGATTTTAAAGGTACGAATCTGATAAAAACGTAAAAAAAAGTTTTTACGTTTATAAAAATTATTTTATAAAATTAAATAGGGTGTCTAACGTCCAAAAAACTAAATTATACAATACTAATAATTTGTATGGGCGTCGAAACCCTATTCTAGGAGAAAAAATTTAACGGAGCTCGTGTCTGCAACATATAAAGCCAAAATTCATATAATTATTTCAAAAACTGCGATTTGTAGCTTCATTTAAAGTTGAATATAGACTATAAGACAGACGGACGGATATCGCTAAAATACTCAAACATCTTTTACTAAATGTATTTTCAGATTTGTTTTAAGATCTGTGATCAGTCGAATTGTTGTAATAAAAAATTTATATAAAATTATATATTTTTTTGAATAAAATCAACGAAAATTAAACTATAGTACCCGGGTAGCACGGGTATTGACTAACGTTAATTATACCCTACACCACCAAAGGTGGTTGGGGTATTATGTGTTTGTGCAGAAGTTGTAACGCGGAGAAAAAATCTTCCGACCCCCACCTTAAAGTATACCGTTCGACTCAGAATCATTTTCTGAGTCGATTTAACGATGTCCGTCCGTCCGTCCGTCTGGTCGGCTGGCTGGCTGGCTGGCTATCCATGTAAAGCTTGTGCGCAAAGTACAGGTCGCAATTTTGAAGATAATTTGATAAAATTTGGTACATATGCTTTTTTCAACACAAGGACGAAGCCTATTGAATTTGGTTATGATCGGCCCATTATTTCACCTAGCCCCCATACAAATGTCCTCCCGGAATAGAGTTTTAACACTTACAGATGCCTTAAAAATAGGAATATTTTAATGAAATTTAGTACAAATAAGTTTTATATCAGCAAAAATTCGTCTGCCAAATTTCATGAAGATCGGTCCATAACTGACCATAGCTCCCATACAAACTCCTCTCCCGAAAATCACTAACATGCATAAATCCCATACAAATGTTAGTAGTATGTTACTATTTAACACAAGTAAGTTAAATACACACGTAAAACAAAATTATGTGGATCGAAATGGTGTTGGGTACCATATAGTCGGGCTTGACCGACTATATCTTCTTCTCTCGTTTTTTTTGGGTATGTATCGTAGGATTAAAACTTTTAGAATCCCAAATATTTAAATGTATTGTATTTGAACATTGTTACAATTTTGCTCTTCAGTAACATTTATTTTACAACTTATCCACTATATGCGTCTCACTAATTGTTTTGAAGCAATTAAATGTAACCAAATTCTCAATTAATCAGCTCAATCGTGCTCAACAAGGAGTAGATTTTAGTAATTTAAAAAAAAAATTAAATGCTATTAGCTTTCAACGGTCTCTTCTTCATGCTAAAATTTTAAAACAAATGCTTGTTTTACAAATTCTTGCAAATCGTTTTTAATTGGAATTTGTTTCAAACAAATGCTGACAATATTCAGTTATCAACTGTTCACCGTTACTCAAATGCATTTGCTTGATATCTACCAAGTATTTATTTGAAATTTCTTCTATATATGGCAAATCCGCATAAAAAGGCTTTTTTTGTATAAAATTTATAAAGAAAAAACTTGATTTTTTCTCATTTTTCTCTTAATACTAAAGTTGTAGTTGTTGTATGTTGTCTTTATGCAATTCACACGGTCAAACTTTCACTGAAATAGTGATATTTTTTTTTTTTTATATTTCAGTTTTATTTTTAAAAAAATTAATTTTGTTTTTTCCATTATTATGATTGTCGGTCGGTTTGGTTTGGTTAGGTCTGGTCTTTTTGTCGGTTATGTGTGGCCAAATGAGTAAGAAGTTGGGTTGGGGTACATAAGTGTAATAAAGAAAATTCAAGTGCTTACATACATACATACATTTGAAAACACTATGTATATTATTGTTTAGTATTTCAAACACTATTATTTATATGTACATAAGTGTGTATACGATGTACTCTACCACTCCATCACCTTAAAAAGCAAAAGACCATTTACACCAAATAAAATCAAAATCATAGAAAAAAAATGTTTGTTTTGGTTATTTCTTGTGCTGGTTATGGCTCGTTATTGTTGTTATTTTTGTTGTTAATGAATTGTACAACATACTAAATGTGGTCAATGACCCACCTCATACGTACAATAAATTGTATAAATTTTAGTTGTTTACATATGTACGTATGTAGATAAATTTACAACCAGCTTGTTACATGTACTAATACTTGTATGAAAAATGTTTTTAAAGGCCTTTAACTGGACAAAAACAGAAAATATACTCTTATGGAGAAAAGTTGTAGTTATGGGCTGAATGTTGATTATGGTCATGAGCAGGGCAAACGTAATATGGGAAATATAATATTGTATGATCGTTAATTTTTAGAGTATTTGCTAATGGTCAGATTTATTTATTATTTTTGCAAAGGAGATACATAAACATTAATTTAAGAATGGCTATTATAATACACATGGTAATTATAAACCTGAATTTTGATCTACTTTATTGCACTGTGGGTCAAGTAAGTTGTCGTTCCAATCATTAAGTATCATTTAATTGTAACTCAGGGAACTGCACAGGAGGATGGGGGTGGTGCGGTTAATCTCCCCGCTTTTGTGGCTTCTAGTTGTAAACTAGGTTATATGTTCGACAGAAGCAAAGGATATGAAAATTGGGGCCCTATGTACACAGAAAAAAGTCACCAATTAACAAATATGTATGAAAATAATTCATTCAATTATAAACTTGTTTAAATTTGCACCTCTCACCAAAATGATTATATTAATTACTAAAAACTATAAAAAATACAAAACAGAAAAAAATTCCCAATTAATAAATTAATTAAATCAATCAAGTAGATGATTGAATGAATTAAAAATGTATATAGGAAATAAAATCATACCAAAATTTATTTTTATTTTATTTTTTCTTGAACATATTTATTAAATTTTGATGCAAAATTAAACAACTGAGTTAATTGTAAAAAAGACGGTAATAATTTTTTCTGTGTAGATGATTTAGTTTTATTGTCATCTGGCAAATATTTGGATACTATATATTTCTACACACAGAAAAAATATTGATTGGAAAACTGTTGCAAAAAGCAAAATGTATTAGGGGCGATTAAGATTTGATTGCAGTTGTCATTAATTTTTAAATACTGCAGATTTTATATTTCTATATTATTTTAAAAATAATTGTGATGGAAATATAGTTCACATCATAGATAATTAAGTTTTGTAAACCAATTTGTCTTTTTTTTAATTTAATTTAATGTAACCGAATTTAAATGAGTATAAAAAGATGAAATGCCTGAAATATTTGTTGCAGTAATAAATTTGTTATAAAAATTCGGTTGTAGCAACAAAATTCGGTGTTCCCAACCGTAACATTTTTATTCTGATGTTTCAAAATAAATTGTTACATCACATAAAAAACAAACAAAAAATATTTTGTGTAAATGTTTCAGAAAAATAACAAATTCATAAAAATATTAACAATAAAAGTTTTAAATTAAAACAAGTAAAAGCGCTATATTCGGCTGTGCCGATTTTTAGAAATTCGAGTATTTACGGAGTAAAAAAGGGTAAAATCGGTAACCTTATATCTCCTAAACTAATAGAGATACAATAAATAATAAATTAAATAGTTTGGATGTTTAGTAATATATCTAAGACAATATTAAATTAAAAAAAAAAGAGTATCGTAAAAATTTATAGACCGATTTGACTGATTTAAAAAAAAAAAAAAAAATCTAAAAAAATATTTATGATCAATCTGAGCAAGAACGAAGTCCATATCACAAATAGTACCTGCAAAAATCTTAATAACGCGTTTTGGCCTATAACTCGGTAAATAATGGACAGACTTAGTTCACTTTTATAACACAAAAATTAAAAAAATTCGAATTTTCAGTGAAAGAACGAAGCCTCTAGCTTACACAATTCCTTCAAAAATTTGAAAAAAAGTTGATATTATATGCCACAGTTCATTGTTGTTGTTGTTTTTCAGCATCCATGAAAACGCGCATTAAATAAATAAAATAAGATTTGTAATAACTCGGTTGTTTATTAATCGATTTGGTTGATTCCAAAAACCGAAATTCAATAAAACTATTTGTGACCGATCTATAAGATCTATAGAACTAAGTTCGTAGCTTATATAGGAAATTCTTCAAACTCGTTTACTTTTGATATTCAAAAAAATTTCGAAAATTTTTAAATGGCACATCAACGATATTTAGTACCAATATTCCTCGGCTCTAGTGGAACACAGATATGTTCGCGTGATTGACTTTTATCGAACGGCATCAATGTTATGGCGATTTAAAATAAAAATTTACAAAAAAAATTAACAAAATTCTATTTATAGTCCAAAATCAAAAATTATTGCATTTATGTACTCTAAAATGCTGTATCTAAAATACAAATTAAAAATATCGCGTTAAATTAAGTATGCGTGGATATATTAGTGATTTAATAATTATTAAACCTTCTTATAAAATTTGCAAAATTCAGTTTTTAGTGATGTAGTTTTGTTCATATTCATCCATTTATTGCAAAAATTATTCATGTTTTTAAATAAGTCAAAAAACAATGTCATTTATATACATTTTTTAATTGCACTTAGTCAAATCTCTAAAGTTGCATTAAATGCAAAACCGTACTTTTTTTCGAACGCCATATTGATTTCGATATATTTTATTAAAGCAGCTACAGATTGACATATATCATCGCCAATTTTGATTAGCGCCTTAGGTGTGCCTCGACGATTAATGTTAAACTAAAAACATCGCGCTCTTAGCCCATGAAAACCATTGATGAATGTTTTTAGTGAAATTATATTTTCTGCGCTAAGTAAAACTTTACACGAACTTATTTCAGCTTAAAATTGATTTATATCGCCAACATCCGCTATAACAAAATATGCAAAATTGCTGAATTCTTTCAAATAGCTATACACGTTTAGCAAATTAATATTTTAAAACGCCACAATGATTTTTAAATGTCATTTGGAAACCTTCTTTGAAAACGCTATACTCTAGCTTCACTAAAATAACGTTGCGAGTGTGCCTTGTGAAAAAGGCAACTCTAGGAGCCATTCACGTTTTTTCTTTCCAAGTTTGGGTACCTCCTACAGCATTTATGTTGAGGGCACATTAACGAGATATATGTCAAATGATGCATAATTTTTTTTTTATTTTTGAATTATGAAATATCCGAAACGGCGTAAAATCCCCAGTGAAAAAACTGCAAAATTTTAAAATTTTTTAAAATTTGGATTCACGACTTTTGCACAACATAATTTGACACTGGTTAATGGCACGCTAATTAAATCCATGCTGGTCCTTTTCTACAACTGTTTATAGTCTAAATTAGAAGAATTGGACATTTATGCTAAAATCCGCGACTACAGCAATAAAAAGAAATAAAAAAAAACTTGTTAGTTTCAAACAATTTTTTTTAGAATTTTTGACTTTGGGTGCTTGCCGGCACCACATGGAACCGTTTCAGGTTTTTAATTTTTTTTTTTTTTGTTACAGCACTAAGTGTTGTTAACATAATTGCATCAAAAGTTGTTTATAAAAGTGAGAATTTAAAAAATATTTGAGGTTGAAGGTCGGTTTCATAAAGACAAACGTAAAAAGAGAATTGCCCATATAAGCTTGAAATCGGTAAAAAAAAATATATTTTGGACAATATTTTAGTTTATTTCTTCTACACAAAATTCAGAAAAAAATGTCTGATCTTTTGTCGTAAAAACGAATTCATTAGCTTATATAGGGGATTCAGAAGATCGAAAACTGGTTTTTAAAAACCGATTTTTTTTTTAATATTTCGGCCCTCTTTGAACCGATTTTTTTTT
The DNA here is from genome assembly GCA_951394005.1 of Protophormia terraenovae. NCBI lineage: Eukaryota > Metazoa > Arthropoda > Insecta > Diptera > Calliphoridae > Protophormia > Protophormia terraenovae. Next base: position 154,746,932 of record OX596073.1, read on the forward strand.
TTATTCAATAGAAAGTTTTAGAAGAAATGTCTGATCTTTTGATACATATATCATGTATCTATGTTATCGGAAGGCTATATAAACGCCATTTATAGCATTTTTAAACCAAAAAAATAACAAAAAAAAAAAAAAAGCCATATCTCCTCCATTTATGAACCGATCTTGCTGAATTTCAATAGCAAAATTTTCGAAAGAATTTGTGATCGTTTGATATATATATTATATATGGCAGTTGTCGGTGGCCTTCGTAAACGCTATTTCAACCGACGGACACACGGACGGACAGACGGACATCGTCCAATCGACATCATTTCTTATAAGGATCAAGGATTTTCTCTCCGACGAAAATTGTGGAAATTACAAACGAAATGACAAACTTATATATACCCTTTACACCTGTGGTGAAGGGTATAAAAAATAATAATAATTGCAAACGCCACTAGTGATTACTTACATCACTATGTATACATTAATAGTCAAGAATATCATGTATAGTCTTTCGGGCAGCAATCTGCAGTTGAGATCGACGGTAAAAACGGTGATGTTTTGCATAATGGATAAAAACAATGACATAACATGAAATTTTTTTAAATTATTTCCAAAATTTACCGAGTTTTGTGGGTGAACTTTTTCGACAACTGCGAAAAAGTAATACCATTTTTTTAAATAATTTTTAATGACCTATTCGACTATACATTATAGCCCTAATGTAAATAGATTTTAAACGAATACAAATTTGTTTATTTCAATTCACAATAGTTTATATTTTTTGAAAGAATTATTTTCTAACTCAGATGTGATTACCATATAAATACCGAACGAATTCGGTTGGCAAAAAAATTCGGTTGCCATAACGAATCCGTTTTCTCTGTATAGGTAGTACACTAAGTCTGTTATGTTCATGGGCAATCGAATGAGGATTAGGTGTGAATCCTGGTAAAACGGAATTAGTGCTCTTTACTAGGAGAAGGAAAGTAGCCAGATTTCAAACTCTGATATTAAATGGCACACAGAGAAAATAGATTCGTTGTGGCAACCGAATTTTGTCAGTTCCCAGTATCATTTTCGATTCGATAACTGATTTTAAAATTAATTCGTTAGAAAAAGTAAGTGTCTATTGTGAATCAAATTAAAATAAATTACAAAATTTTATTTCTTTTTATATTATTCTATTAATTTTGTCAGATATACATATACATACAACATACATATTTACCAAAAAGAAAATGTGAGTAATGTTGCAAGGTTCGCCTTAATTTTGAGGAGGATTTAAATTTGCTAGCAAAAACTAATTTCTGTTTTAGGGATTTTTATAAAGCAGATAATAACAAATAGTATAACCAATGGAAATCATTCGGACAACAAGTACTTCAAACAGACGAAGGAATGAAGTGACTAAACAGGATTTCTCCGGTCACAATTGATTACTCATAGAACTCCAAAAGGAATTCATACACATATTCATATGTACATAAAACTAACACCTCCATATTAATTTAAAATATCCTCAGAACATATAGAATTAGATACGATAACATTAATAGCTCCAATAGATGGTGAATCTAAAAAAAGGAATGTTTTAAAGGAATGTGTAATATTTAATAGTTACTTCGCTTTAACCAATACTGTGTTTCAAAAAACATTCCCACCGTTATATGAACCGTTAGATCTCCTCTTTTCACATGCATCATGTTTATGCATTAATTTGAAATAATCTCCGCAAATAAACTCCGCAAAATTGTTTGGTGTTCAATTGGATAAGAAATTGAGCTGCCAAGAAAATCTGAACGAAAGAATAAAGAAGGCCTATGCTGCCCTTTACTCATGTCAGAAGATTATTGGAAAAAAAGGAGGACTTAGACTAAAACTTTTCCACTGGCTGTACACAGCGATAGTTAGACCAGTTGCAAGTTATGGATGTCACGTGTGGTGACCTATTATTACCAAAAGGACTTACGCTGAAACAATCAACATATTGAACAGGTTAGACCTTCTGAGATTAAATCTGGCAAGGGGTATAACATTCACTAAAAGTTTGGAAATAGTATTCAATGTCAACCCATGAACTTGCATATTAAACAAACAACTCTGAACACCTTGTTAAGATAACAACAGATCAAAAACCTCAAAACTACACTTGTGTGTCACTCCCAGTCCAATGGTATTAATTTGAATCTCGAACATAACATAATGAACATAAAGTAGTCTTCCCACCATTGCAAGACTGGATAGAACGGAAAGTGAATTTTTCACAATTAAATGTCCACACTTATGGTTCAAAAATAGACACGGGTACCGGCTGTTGAGTATACTGTAAGGAACTGAACCTGAATGACTCCAGGCGGAAGTATATGCGATAGCTAGGGCTTCCCAACAAGTATATTCAAGCATCAAACTGGGAGGCGTAGAAATCAAATAGCAGACATATATCTTATTAGAGAGAGAGAGAGAGAGGACCCAAAAACAATAAGGAATCATAATGGATCCAATAGTCTCTATGGCTATCAATTTTTCTAAAGTGCCGTTGTTATCCTTTCAACCTACCTACCTTGACGTCTTAAAATTTTTTAAACATTTTGGTATATTTATATAATCTATAAAAATATTCTAGATTCATTTCATAACCCTTCCAATGTTTGTAGTCATGTTCCTGTGTACTCAATGAATATAAGATAATTAAACATTTTCTCATTAATTTTAAAGAAAATTCAATATTTATTCCTTAATAAGCCAATATTCCTTATTTGTAAAACTAACTTTTACAAAATTATTAATTTTAATAAAGTTTTCTTCTTTTCATATCATTTACATTTCATTTTAATTGCTTATTATCATCTCTACTTGCAATATATTTATGAAATGAAAGCAAAAACTGAATTTTTAATCAGAAATTTTTTATACATCAACAAATCATTTCTTCGCATCGTACATCTTCCCAATTTTGCTGCTCTTATTTCTTTCTCAGAAATTATTTCATGAAAATTCTTCTTAAGAAGGTGTTTCTTTTTTAATTTTTATGATTTTTTTTCCCATCTCTCCATCTTCTTTTCTGACTAAAGTGAAAGCGAATATATATTGTAAGTACATATAAGCGCGTATGTTGGATATAACTTGGTGAGGCATGTTTCTGTTGCAATTTCGTCTGTCTGTTTTTTGTTGAATATGCAACTTTGTAGTTTTTAATACGCATGATACGTGTAGGAAGACCATTACTAATAAAGATGAAAAATTATTAAAAACCAGGAAAATGGAAATGAAATAATGCTGCTCATTTTTTGGCGGACACATGATTTTGGTGTGACTATGGTTAAGTATGATTACTAAAGTTTAAAAGTGCGCAAGTCTGAAGTTATGTATTTTTGTCCATAAATTCACAGAATGTTAATGAATAATAACAGACAAAAATAATTCTGTCAGTCTGACGACAGTCATTTTTTTCAGTTACTTAAAAATAATATCTGTTGTATCATTTTGCTTTGTCCCATAGTGCAATCATTGTTACTGGTATTATTTCATCCTCTTTCCAATATATTCATATAAAGTTTTTTTGTTTTTGTAATTTCTTTTGTAATTAATTAAAAACAGTGTTTTCCGTTAAACATAAAATTGTATTTATGGCAGATAAATTTTAAAACTGCAGAATTATCTGTAAAGTATTTTGTGTCTTTTGATCTTTTGGTATTTTAATTAATTGGATTTTTTTAACAAGCATATAGTAAAAGTTTATTTGTTTTTGCTATTAAATTGAAAATGTATTAAACTTTCACTGAAAACAATTATTTAGATGAGTTTAAAATAGTCAAAATAGTTTCTATAATCAATGTATTGAATTGAATTGTAAACAGCGGACAAAAGATTTTATTGAATTGAAATAAAATTCCTAAAAAAAAAACCATTAATCGAATACTTTTGTTTGTTTGAATTTCGTAATAGTTTTCACAAAGCTCCAAATAACGTGAACAAAAATTCTTTTGCTTTAAACATTTGCTTTGTTTTAGTACTAATTATATAGTCAGATGCACAAGTTTTGGTCAGAAATTAAAACATTTTAATACAGAAAAAAGGTATTGGTTTAACAGAATTGGCAGCATTTTGGGTTATCACAACAAGCAATAAAATACTTTTTAGCTTTCATTTCAAAGTTTATTAAAAAACCAAATATCAATGCGTGACACTAGATAAAGGAATTGAATTTCAGGGTAAATAAAAAGCATAACAGGAGCTAAAGGAGAACTATGAGGACTAAAATAATTAAAACTCCTTTATAAAAAATAATAATAACTTCTTAGTGTTCTGCATTAGATTACAAAATATACAGTGTCTCACATAAATTAGTGAATTTTAATTTTGAAATAAAATAATATGTTATTTTTAGTTATAACATTAGGTAAATAAAAAAATAATAATTTTTTATGAATGAGATTTTTTGCCAGATTTGTCTTCTACCAAATGCTGCAAAAAGTAGCACAAAATATTGAATCGTTTCCTATAAATTGAGACAAATAACACGTGCAATCATTTCAGGTACCTTACAAAAGTATTTGAATTTTTTAATTCTTTATATTTGAAGATACTCAAAAAACAAAAAAGATATGTTTTTATACCCACCATCAAAAAGATGGGGGGTATATTGATTTTGTCATTTCGTGTGTAACATGTCGAAGGAATCATTTAAGACTCCACAAAGTATATATTTTCTGGATCCTGGTTAGATTCTGCGTCATCTAGCTATGTCCGTCTGTCTCTCTGTTGAAAGCAGGATAGGGCTCGAACGGGACAACGTAGGGTGGCGAAATTTATTTTATATAAGGTTTGTTTGATATTGAAAATGGGCAAAATCTGTTAATAAACATAAAAGTTATGGGCTAAAAACTAGAAACACAGGGTGTTCGTTTCATACAATTCTGCAGATATCTCTTAAGCAAAAGCATGTACGACATCGATATTTTGTATAAATAGTTCGAGGGTCGATATAAACTTGGAAACAAAAAACGGGCGTGGTCCGCCCACTTTACCGCCCACCTCCCATATAAGGTGAAACTTCAACGAAATTGTGTTCAAATAGTTCAAGAAACAATGTAAACTCGGAAGCTTTACCGCCCACCTCCCATATAACGTAAAATTTGTAAAAGTTAATAGTGGGTATATAGATTCGGCCGAGCCGAATATAACATTCGCGCTTGTTTATATTAATTTTTATTAAGTATCACTGTTAAGCATTTACTAATTATTTTTATAAATTTGGGGGTCAAATTTTGGGGAAATTAGGCGGTAGGTTTTTTACATGTATCTTACAAAAAAGAAAATTGAATTAATTTTCCTAAATTATTTCTTAAATTTAATTTGTTTTATTTGGAAATATAAATGGACTTTGTCATGTCCTCGAAAAATAATTTTTACTGCAAAAGTTCAAAATATTGATATTTCAAGCGGTATTCATTGCTTCATTATTTTGTTAAACATTAAAAATCTTCAATATTAAGCCCATTTTACTGACCTATTGGTCCACATATTTCAACAAAACTATCAGATTGTGTTTTTCTAGGTATTAGCTATTAGAAAATTGTAGACTTGGATACCGGCTACAAAAATACAGAGCCAATTGGTGAAATAGTATAAATACGCACTATAAAAAAGGTAAAAATACTCGAAAAAGTTTAGTTTTCTGTTAATATTACTTGTATCGATGAAAATAAAATTGAAGATTTACCGTTTCAGTATTTCTGAAGCGCAAGCTCTTAACCCAAAAATAATATGCCTAAGTAATTCGAGAAATAAAACCAAGTACAATTATGTAGTCAGTTGTTTAAGTCTCCAAAATTAACAATGGCTATCTATCGGGAATATATTTCCCAACATTTCGAAATAAACTTTAATACAAAGGGTACCAAAATGGGCTTGATATTTAAGATGTTATATTTTTAATGTTTTTAATTAACGACATGGACCCTTCATATATGGCGTTTTAACAAAAAAAAAAAAAAAAACTTATAAGAAACTAAATACTTATTATTTTTTACCATAATGAGGAAAAATATTATCATATTTGTCATTTATAGAAAAAAATAAAAATAAAAAATAGGCGTGTTCTTCCCTAATCAATCTTTTAAGTCCATTAAATAAAAATATGGACTAAAAATCAACCAAAATTAAAAAAAATAACTCCAAATTGGGAAAATAAATCAGTAAACTTTTAATAGTAATACTTATAACCTTTAAAATTAATAACTAGAGAAAAAGATATAATCGGTCAAGCCCGACCATATGATACCCTACACCATTGTGTACATTATAATTCGGGGAGGGGTCTTGATTTGGAGTCAAAGGAGCCATGGTTAATTATGGACCGATCATTTTAAGAATCGGCACAGAAAGTGATTCTAAGCCGATTGGTATAAATTAAGGTGGGTCTTAGACCAATATTTTTGGGTATTACAAACATCAGCACAAACGCGTAATACCCTCTCCACTTATGGTTGTGTAGGGTATAAAAATTACAATAATTTCACATACAGTAGGGCCTCGATTATTTGTGATTCGATAACCGGCAATGTCAATTATCCGGGAAAGAAAATTTGTAATTTTTTCTATTTTTTTCCATCCATCCATTTTTTTTTTTTTTTTTTGCATCGATTAACAGCGATTACCTTTATTATCCGGGATTCTAAGCATAATTTTTTTCAATTGCTTTTCAACAATCAAATAAAATGTGAATAAAACAAAAAAGGGGAATTTCATCGTTTGAATAACATGAGTCAGAGCAAGGTAAAAGTCAAGTTTATTCATGAAAAGCTAGTTCTGCTTTGAATTTAAAAAAGAAGAAACAAACAATATTATATGATTTTTTTAAGAAACTACGTAAAATGAATATACGTAGTTTCTTAAAAATATATATATATATACATAGTATATCTCAAAAAAATTTGACATGACTAGAGCTGAACTATTTTCGAGTTGGTTTGAAGGAGAATAAATTCCTATCGATTCTGGGATTATATGTTAGACCTCCAAAATTTGATTGAAATTTTTTTCAAAAATTTCTAAAAGTTTATTTATGACTTGAATTAAAAAAAAAAAAAAAATATATTTAACTCTGAAATTCTTGAGCGAATGAAAAATATTGTTGACATACCTTGAAGACAATTTTCGTATGTATCTTTTGATGTATCACTTATCAAAATCGTGTGAAGGGTTCTTGAGTTATAGCCAAGTTTGACAAACTATTCTCGAATTTTATAATGTGACCGCTATATAAGGTGATGATATTAGTCATGCAAATAAAAAAAATCAGTACCCGATAGAAAAAAAGTGAATGCAGATTCTTGTTTAACTCGTCAGAATCCACCTAGTCCTGTTTCAAGAAAAAAAAAAAAAACATTTTTTTTTGGCCACCACTGTATTTCTACTCAATTTTATGTAACATGGGTATTTTTACTTAACTGTGAATAAAACTTAGATTTCTGCATCAATTTTGAAGATACATGCCTTATTTTATTCGCATTATTACCGGCTTTAAGATAAAGATGATAAACTGTAACATTTTAGGTGTTTTCATTTATTAAAAAATTTTAGTAACAAAAAAATCTAAAATTTTGCATGAAAATGATTTTTTTCGGACACTTATTTCAAAATAACTCCGAAAATATTGAGCACATAAAAAAATTAAGTTAGAATGATTTGAAGATATTTTTAGTCCGCATCTTTTGGTATATCACTTATGTCAATCGTACACACCATTCTTGAATTATGAGGAAATATACTGGAGTAATGGCCTTTCTATGGGCGAAATATTAGACACGCCGTGTTTAGCACATCAAAATACATCAAGTCCAACTACTCGTCTAAGGGGGAGGATTTTTTTTGTTGACCAGTGTTATTAATATCTTTTTTGTTCCGGATTCTATAATTTTTATTACGGGTTCAAAAGAAAAAAGGTATATAATTATTTAAAGAAAAAAGTTTCGGAACCACTGTGTACTGGTAGATATTATATTATTTGATATTTTGTTAACTTTTAAGAAAGCAATATAATTTATTAATGGTAACAATTACAAATTCCAACAAAGGGGAAAAAAAACACTTCAAGCTGCCAAAAAACACAGCATTTTTTATTATACCATGATATTTATTTTCTAAGTACATGTGTATATAGTTCTGTTAACAATTCACACCTGTTTATTTATTAATACCAACGTATGTATATATGTATTACTAACAAATACCTATTTACACTCACATAAATATTGTATAAATTTAAAACTTTTATTATAATAAAGATGATAATGATGGTCATTTAACTACTTTCATTCCTAAACAATAGTTATTTAGACATTTATTTGTAAGAAATCTTTTTTTGTTTAAGTATTATTTTTATCATTTTCATTTTATTATTTATTTATAAATTCAGATATTTCAAAAGTAGAAAGTAAAATTTATTTATTTTCTTTTATGCATTTATATTTTTAGAAACATAACATAATTTAAATGTCATTTTAATAATACATACTTAAGACTTTTTTTTCATCATGTCATAATATTTTCTTAAGAAATATATAATGAATTGATCAAAATTTTAAAGATTATAACATAAAATTAATGATAACATATGCCTGAAGAAATACTGATATGAATTGTAATTATAGAAATTTATATGAAGAATATTAGAAACAACAAAAGATTACTTAAGAGCTTTATTTATATATCATTATTAAAGTAAACAATGAAATACTTCCTTTAAATAAAATTTCTTTTATAAAAGAGTTTTAAGCTCTTTGGGTTGTTAAATTTTTAAAAGGATTTTTACCTTAGGGCAATTATAACTTTCCTTTATATATTACAAATATATTTTAATTAAATGTGTAAAACGTGTTTTATGTCTGCTGACAGACAATTTTAACTTTTTACACCTCATTTAATCAATTCTGTTGTATAATTCAAAGTGAATAAGAAATAAACAAAAATAATTATCATCACACCATGAACATAATAAATAAATCTATTAAATAAGAGCTTAATCATTCACTAACATCTCTATTATTTCTCTTTGTCTATTCGAATAGAATGTTAGACAAAAAAAAATAAATAAAAATAATCGTAATTATAATGAAGCATATCAAAAAAGTATATATTAAGTAAACTTTGAACTAAAAAGGTAATATCAAAAAAAAAAAAAGACAAATGAAATAAATAATAAGAAATAAAACATACTCTACACCACCATAGGTATACCTCAAAGTATACCGTTCGACTCAGAATCACTTTCTGAGTCGATTTAACACATTTTTTCACCTAGTCCTAATACAAATGTCCTCCCGGAATAGGGGTTTAATGGCAATACTTCTATGAAATTGTGCAAAGAAGTTTTATATAAGTGCTAACCTTATGCCAAATTTCATGAAGACCTTACCTCCCATATTAATCCCTCTTCCTGAAATTACATAAACGTCCATAAATCCCATACGAATGTTAGTGTCAAGTTAATATCACAAGGCAACAAAATCGAAAAAATTTTAAAGGCTTGAAAAACCATTTTACAATTTTGAAGTAATATGGTTCCAGAAGTCCAAATATGGTCCAAATTTTAAATTCCATGGAGAGGTTTTTTAAAAAAAAAAATTATGTAAAATTATAAAATTTTTTTAGACGTTTTTCCATAGTTTAATGATTACTCAAAAAGTGTTAGTCCGATACTATTGAAATAAACTTAGAAAAATTTATATTTATACAACCTTTAATCCCTTTATATATTGCGTTCCAATCGGCTCAGTACACGCTGAGAAAAAACATGGTTACAGTATGATCACCACAACTATTCAATGGTTACATAACCGTTTTCTCGTTGATTTAAATATACTGTGTTCATGATAGCAACGTTTATGATTCTGTCTAATCATTTAATGATTACTCACAATCAAAATTGTAATATGGTTCACTGAATTATAATATGTATTTAAATATGTTTATATGAAATCATATTTATGAATAAATACAACCATTTAGTCAATTCTACAATTATTTAGTTAATTCTACAATCATTAAACTAATTTTACAAATTTAGAATTCTACAACCATTTAGCCTGTATTTTTATTTGATTTTAAGTCATATTTTGTTTTGCACAACTGTTGAATGTTTGTATTTGAAAATGTTTATGTTTTCCTCAAATATAAAATATTTGTTTTGGACTATAATTTGATTTCACACAACTATTGTATTTTTATGCACAACTGTTGAATGTTTGTTTCTGAATATGTTTTTATTTTCCTTAAACATAAAATATTTGTTTTTGACTATAATTTGATTTCACACAATTATTACATTTCTATCGTTAATCATATTTATCTTCTGCATAACTATTGAATACACATTTTTGTGTATAAGTTCAGTAGTTTGTTAGAAGGCAAACGGTATAGCTTTGTGTTTTCGGAAAAGTATTAAATTTTTTGTGTTCTAAGTTTAAAAAATTATAAAAATTGTGAAACAAAACCACAAAATAGGAAAATTAGTAAAACAAATGTCTTGGTGTGATATATGCAAATTTGAGTGTTATTAAAAACTTATTTCGTAAGCACGGCTCATTTAAAACTTGTTCGTATTTAACAGTATGGAATTAATGTTATTACTGTTACGGATTATTTCACACCTTCAATATGAAAATATGTATTTCAAACCAGGAACTTAAAACTGTTGAATTAAATTCTTATGAAAATATTATAAAACAACATAGAAAATTGTTAATAATATTTAAAAAATGAATATGTAAATATATGTTAAAAATTAATATGTAGATTATAAATATTATATAAAAAACTATTAATAACTTATAATTTAATAATTAAAAATTAATAAATTTTTATACATGTAAAATTTTTTCAATATTTTTAATAAATAAATAAAATTTTCAAATAAATGTGCTTTATTTTAATAATATTCAGTATTGCAAACTCGGGGATTATATATATGATAAAATGGGATTATATTATGATAAAAGGGGATTATATATATGATAAAATTGATTTATATACATGATGAAATGGGATTATTAAATGATAAAATTCGTTTATATATATATGATAAAATGGGATTATTAAATGATAAAATTAGTTTATATATCTGATAAAATGGGAAGAAATATTATAAAAAAAGTTAGAAATATGATTAAACTGAATCATTAAATGATGAGAAAATTATTAAATGGAATGAATTATGTACAAATATACTTATTGTAACCTGGGATCATATATTACAATCATAGTATGTTGCTCTTAGTTTATGGTCACCCGAACCATATTTTTTCTTTGCGTGTAGTTTCGGAGTTACAATAAAAAAATTAAACGAAAAATAAATTTTTTAAATGAAAAAAGCAAGTCATAACTCAAAAACAACTTGTCCGATTTTGTTAAACTAAATTTACAAAAATTTTGATTTACAATATCTCTAAATGATACACACAATTGTTTTTGATACGATCAATAGTTTCAAAGTTATGAAAAAAATTGTTTGGCAAAAAATATAAAATTATTCAAAAAAAATAAAAAAAGCGAGAATATTATATTCGGCTTGGCCGAATCTATATACCCACCATCATCTTTTCCAAATTTTACGTTATATAGGAGGTGGGCGGTGAGGTGGGTGAACACGCCCATTTTTTATTTCCTAGTTTACATTGATCCTTGAACTATTTGTACAAAATTTCGTTGACATTTCACCTTATATGGGAGTGGGTGATAAAGTAGGCGCACCACGCCCATTTTTGCTTTCCAAGTTTATATCGACCCTGAAACTATTTATACAAAATTTCGTTGTTATTAACCGATTTTAACCATTTTCAAATTCAAACATTTTTATACCTACAAAAGATGGAGGGTATATGGATTTTGTCATTCCGTATGTAACATGTCGAAAAAATCGTTTAAAACCCCACAAAGTATATATTTTCTGGGTCCTGGTTAGATACTGAGTTGATCTAGCTATGTCCGTCTGTTGAGAGCAGGATAGGGATCGAACGGGACAACGGAGTATGACCAAATTTGGTACAAATATTTATCCTATATAAGGTTTGTTTGATATTGAAAATGGTCAAAATCGGTTAATAAATAAAAATGTTATGGGCTAAAAACTAGAAACACAGTATGTCCGTTTCATACTTTTCAGCTAATATTTCTGAAACAAAAGCATGTACGACAACGAAATTTTGTATAAATAGTTTGAGGTCAACATTTTTGTTGTAAATTTAGTTTAACAAAATCGGACAAGTTGTTTTTGAGTTATGACAACATAAGTGGAGAAATGTCTCAAAAAACTAAAATTTTGTGAAAATGAGCGAATTCACTTAATTGCGAATAAATTGGAAAAGAATCAATAGATTTTTATAATTGATATCTGAACATTTTTTGCCGTTTTCGATTTTTAAAACAAAAAAACTTGCTTTCTTCACGTAAAAAATATAATTTTTGTTTAATTTTTTTTTATTATAACTCCGAAACTACTGAGCCGATTGAAACGCAATATATAAAATTATCTTCAAAATTGATGCACAAATCTTGATTTTATTCACAGTTAAGTAAAAATACCCATGTTCCATACAATTGTATAGAAATACAGTGGTGGGTAAAAAAATATTTTTTTATTTTTTTCTTGAAAAAAAAAAAATAGTTGAACTAAGTGGATTTTGACGAGTTAAACAAGAATCTACATTCACTTTTTTCTATATCGTACTGATTTCTTTTTATGGGCATGACTAATATCATAACCTTATTCGGCGGTCACACTATAAAATTCGAGAATGGTTTGTCAAATTAAGGCTATAACTCAAGAACCGTTTACACGATTTTGATAAGTGGTACACCAGAAGACGCATACGAGAATTGTCTTCAGAGTTATGGATCAAAACTTTCACAATTTTTCAAATTTTTTCTATTTTTTTTTTTTTGTTTTGCTACTAATTACCAAATAACTACGGAAATATTAACTCAACAAAAAATTATGTAAATTCAGCTTAAAGACAATTTAAGTCGCTATATATTGAAGTTTAATTTATCGCAATAGAACAAACAGATCTCGAGTTATACAAGTGTGACTGCCTAAAGGCGGGGTCATAGTAGTCATGCCCATAAAAAAAAAACATCAATACATGATAGAAAAAAAGTAAAAGCTGATTCTTATTTAGCACGTTAAATTCCATCTAATCCACCTATTTTTTTATGTTTTTTTTATTTAAGACGAAAAAAAATTTTTTATTTTTTTGCCCACTAGTGTATCTCCACTTAACTGTAGGTATGCATGGGTATCCTAACTTAACTGTGAATGCAATCATGATTTTTGCATCAATTTTTATAATACGTGGCTCTATTTATTCGTAGTTTTGACAGCTTTAAGATAAAGATGATAAACTGAAACATTTTTCATGTTTTCACTTTTAAAAAGAAGTTTTAGTAAAAAAAATAAGAAATCTTGAATTTAGCATGAAACAATTTTTTTCGGACACTTTCGAAATATCTCCAAAACTATTATGTGGATACAAATTTGTAGTAGAACTACTTAAGCCAATTTTATTCCACATATTTTGGTGTGTTATTTACAAAAATCGTGCATACCGTTCTCTAGTTATAGTGAAATATATTCGAGTAATCGGCTTATTTAGGGCGCAATATTAGACACACACATAAAAAAATCTCGACCTAATGGGAGAAAACTGAAAGCAGTTTCGAGTTTAGCATGCGGAATTCCATCTAGTCCATTTTTTTTTTTTTTTTTTTGAAGGAGCACGAAAAAACATTTTTTTGTCGACCAATGTAATTTACCTTAACACCCATATAAACCCATTTCCGGAAATTGGCAATCTCTTGAATAAGGGTAATCTGCATAATTAAGAATTTTTAAGGAATATCACTCATGAGCGGCTGTGGAAAACAAATAACTTTATAAAATTAATAAATAAAATAAAGTAATAAATTTCAACATTAGAAATAAATGATGTTAGGAAATATTTTCACAAGATTTTTAAATTTAATTGAATACATACCATATTGTTTCATATTTATTTGTATAACTAAATCAACCTTTCTGTTCCATTTAATTTTTCGTCAAGTCATTGTACGGCTTAACTTAGATATAGGGTACTCAATAAAGCTGATAAATATATGTACATCATTGAGTGACTGCCACTCATACTGTGCATATGCGGCATTCATATACGGCTGAATGTTGCAAAAGTGAGAGTTTTTCACTTTATTTATGTAAAACTTTTAAGATAAACAAAGATCAGAAGAAAAAAAAACCCAAACAAGTTTATAAAATAAAAAGTAATGATTTTAGTTTTATTTTTATTTTTTTGGTATAAAAACAAAGCCAAATAAATACACATACACTTGTATATATATACATATGTATAGGCCAAACATTAACATAAACATATGTGTTAAGACAAATAAATATTTACAAATTTATTGTTACACAATTACTCATGCTTCATTCAAATATGGTTAATTTTAGACTTTATTTCTTCAACATGTCAGACCATCCAAGCAAATACTATGTGTATGTTTAATGATCTTTGAAATGCCCTTTAATGAATGGTGTTTATAAATGAAGGGATGCTTGGGTGGTTGTAAATGTGTTAGATTCAACAGCCGTTAATAAATTATTTTATGGTTTATAGAATGTTTAATAAAATGAGTCTTAAATAAATGAGTCTGTTTGAGTTCTATTTTTAGATAGATATTTAAATTTATTTTATATATTGTACTTACAAAAATTTATCATTTATATATTATACTTCCATATGGTGAAAAGTGTAAAAGTTGTTTTGTGCCGACTTTATGTCTGTATTGAGTATATGAAAATATTAAAAAATATTGTACAATGGGACAATTTGTTTAAAAATTTAAATGAAATTTAAATTCATGACTTTGAAGATTTCTGAAATGGAATATCTATATTTTTAGCAATATTATAATGCTTTGCAGTTCAAGTTGAAAATTATTCACATTGAGCAACAAAAACGGCATAAACATGAAAAGAGATATTTTAAACATACGATTTCTGGACATAAATATTTCCAAATAAAAGGGGTTTCCAAAACCCCTTTTACTGATTACTTTAATTCTCTTTATTGATTTTACAATGACAGAGACCATCTCGTGCTACAGTTAGTACACCCAGACAATAATTAACCAAATACCTGTTGAAAATGATACCACTCTGTGTCAATAGTGAATCTGTCCCATATTTATCAAAATTGAACTCTGCGTGGTCGAATAATTAACGATTAATTTGTCAGCAAATTTACACCACTTCAGTATAGAACTATTTCTTTCATATTTTAAATTTGTTAATAAATGGCAACAAAAAGCAGCATCAATCTGACCAGAACTGTCGCATATTTTAAATCAATTTCTTTCAGTGTAAGTCTATAAAAAGTTACTTTATGTAAGAACGCTGGTGAGTGGAGAAATACAGTTTGTTTTACTCATAAAAAATACAAAAAGTTCACGATTAAAGAATTCTGATAAGAAAAAGTTGATTTACAGACTGTACACGCAGAGAAAAAACATGGTTACAGCATGATCACCGCAATTATTCAATGATTATATAGCCGTTTTTCGTTTATTTAAATATACTGTGTTCATGATAGCAACGTTTATGATTCTGTTTAATCATTTAATGATTACCCACAGTCAAAATTTTAATATGGTTCACTGAATTATAATATGTATTTAAATATGTTTATATGAAATCATATATATGAAAAATCCAATCATTTAGTCAATTCTACAACAATTTAGTTAATTACATAACCATTCATTTCATTTTACAAATTTGGTTAATTCTACAACCATTAAGCCATTAACTTTTAATGCCTTTTGAAAACACATTTCTGTGTATCAGTCCAGTAGTTTGTTAGTATATAAATTCTCATTTAGTTTATATAAGAACAAATATAAATTGACAAGTTTTGTTTTTATTCAGTATGATGAATGTACCACATATCGAGGTACAAATGAATAAATATGAAAACATGGGATTATATATATGATAAAATGGAATTATACTTATGATGGAATTAGTTCATATACCTCTGTCAAATAATTATAAGTGCAATATTTGTTTTCTGGTTTTTATATATTCCAAGAGTGATATACATTTCTTTGGTTTACAATTTTTTTCATTCTTACCTAATGCCCCTATTTGCAAAATTTTAGGTTCTTCTTGGCATTGTATTTAAAGTGCCGTTAAAATAAACATATCATTCTCTAAATTTTAATAGAAAATAATTATATGTGCAAATTGACATTTTTACTCAACAGACTGACATGAAGTCTACAGTTTGAACCGTTAACCAATTAAAGTTAAAATTAAAGTTATTTGGGGAATATTTAAAATGATTAGACCTAAAATACCAACATTTTTTTATTTATTTATTTTTTTTTTTTTAATTTATAGCCAAAATATGTCACCAGGTCATGAACTGTCAGTTGAAGTGCTGAAATCATTAAAGTAAGACGACAATTTATGTAAAATTCCAAAAGATGGTGTATACAGAAAATGTTTATCATAATACTGTTGAAAATTTTAAAAAAATCTGAGAAATTGCTATCATTCTAGGAGCGGTAACCCATAATCAATTGCTGATTAGCGGGGCTTAAGGACATTTTTCGAAGAAAAACAACATGTGTTACAGAAAAATAACGGCCAATGAACGGGTTTTAATAATTGGACGTGAGCATAGAATAATAAAAGAGGTTTTAGATTAAAATTATGACCTTTGGGTGGCAAAAACATAACTAATAGAGCGGTACAAAAATCCACACGCAGAATTTTATGATAAATATAATTTTTTGGTTAAAAACTTTAATTACACCATGAGTTCATGTGCATAAGGGATGAAAAATATTATATTTAAATTATCCAAGTGTTTATCAAAAATATTACATGGGTATTCGACGTCTACAAAAGACATGCTTGAAGCGTAATCATAGTGTCGAATCGCACATAATATAAGTCAATTTTAGTACTAATTAGAAGTTGAAAATATTTATTGGACATAGCTAAATTAATTCACAGCACAACATAAATTTACTTGATAAAAAATCCAATAGCTTCGTTGATGAATTTCCTACAAAAATTAGATTTTTCCGTAAATTAATGTGACGATGTTACTATATCGGGCCTCAAAATCGGTTTTTAAGTCACAAAATATTACATTTCTGCAGCGACCAGTAATGATCCTCAGACCTTCAGGACATAAGGATTTCCAAAGAATACTGTATGCTGAGATATATTTATATTCAGAGCTATATGACAATATCAAATATTTCAAATTGATTTTGTATAAGTATACTACAGTTTTGATCTTTATATATGTAAAGGAAAAAGGACGAATCGGTATAACGAAGGATGCATCTGGTAACGTTATATTAGGATAATACAATTCCTTAACAACTTTTATGAATATTGAAAATTAACTTTATTTAAATAAAGGATTTTTGTAAAATTTTTGTCGTGCACATATAATTATTTTCTATGAACAATTTTAAAATCAATTAATTTTTGCCACAAAATACACTTAAAAAATAAATTTTTCATTTGACTTATAAAGCTCTAATAAACATTAAAAACATAAAAAAGATTTGAATTTGAAAATCCTATTTTTAAAGAAAATAAATTACTTTATAGGTATGCACATATAATTATTTGACTGGGGTATATGACAGAATGGAATAATATATATATGATAAAATGGAATTATATATATATGATTAAATTATTTTATATATATGATAAAATGGAATTATTAAATGATAAAAACATGATGAAATTGAAAGCAATACTTAGGAAAAGGTTATAAAACTTACTAAAAGTTATTATTAAGGTTATGAACCTTACTAATAAATTATAAACTGGAATCAAAGTAATGATTACGTACATATATACTTATTGTAACCTGGAATCATATATTACAATCATAGTATGTTGCTCTTAGTTTATGGTCACTGGAACCATATTTTTTCTTTGCGTGTAGGATCGCAGATCAAATTACATGAAATTTAAGCTTTTTCATATGCAGTCCTTATTTCATAAGCGTGCAGAATCCTAGGTTTTTACATTTTTTTGCTAGATTGACATCTCTGTCTTCTTTAAAGAATGTACACTATCTTATACAAGGACATTACAAGGACAAAATAAATAATCAAATGATAAGAACTCACAGTTTAAAACTTGTATAGATAAGGTTTGGTGACTGAAACCATGTTTAAATTATAACAGGAAAATATATATATATATATATATATATATATATATATATATATATATATATATATATATATATATATATATATATATATATATATATATATATATATATATATATATATATATGTATATATATATATATATATATATATGACAGATGACAGAATATGCTTCCTCTTTATTCGTATTTGTATTCACTTCTATTTTCCAAAAAACTTCTAAAATTAGCTTAAGTTTTAACGAAATTCCAATGGATCAAAAATCAAGAATCATAGTGATTTATGTTACAACACAGAAATAAGGTATTTATTCAACTAGTGTCTTTATACTTAATCTTCTTTGCTATGTAAGGAGTGAGATCGAAAAAATCTTAACATATATAATATTCAATAACTTGGAAACGGTTGATCTTAGAGTTTTCATTATTTTTTTAGTCATTTGATAATTTAGCACAGATCACAGAAATATATAATGGTATTTATGGTTCTAGTCACTACACGCAAAGAAAAAACATGATTCCGAAATGCTCGCGGAAATCAGGTGATGTTCCTAAATAGTTTATATGGCTAACACAATCAAATTATTGTGTTTTTGACTAAACTGAATCAATTATTTTTTGTTCTGATCATTTTAACATATGGTACTTTGTAATAATATAAAGTCGGTGTACTAAAAGAATAATATGTTTCATGGTAACATATTATTTCAATGAAATATTTGTATGTAATATTTTAATGCGAGGGGTGACAATAATATGCTCGTCTTTATTGTTATCTCTCTTTCGAAATAATTTACTCAGTCAGTAATGAAATCTTAAATGTGACGGACGTAAAGTGAAGAAAAACGTTTAAAAAGATTCACAAAATTTTTACTAAAAAACTTTATTATTATTATTTTTTAATAACGAGATCCACGTAGTGCTGACGGAGCAAATCAACAATGGCCAAATTTAAAATTGGAAATATTTTTCGGTAAGTACAATAAATATCAATAATTCTGTGCGGTCAAATATAAAAATAAAAAAATGTATTTGTACAAATTTTCTTTTAGGTGTGTGAATGTGAAGATGAATTTTCTTGAACGACATCGTCCAGTGAAGGCTGTGGTATTTTTTTTTTTTTAATTAATTTCTATTCGCAAAATTTAAATTAAAATAATAATAATAATAATAAATAAAAATACATTTTAACCGTATGCATAGTATTATGATTGGGGGTATTATAATATTTAATATAGGGATCATGTTATATTTATGCAGTATGGTTGTGAGGACTATCACATATAAATGTTATGATTGTGAGGTTCATATTATATTAATATTGGATAGGACAATATTATGTTCACAAAAGGGTATAATAACTGATTTGATTGAGGGAATCATAAACCTAAACATTAATGATAGTTACCGATTATGATTTGACCAACCATGTTTTTTCTTTGCGTGTAATTATAAAATTGTGGACCATTTTTGAAAACCCTTTCTTTAGAGATTTGACAGTTGCTTCAGTCACTTTTTTGAAACAGTGTGCACATCTTCTGTTAAAATCTTCGGTATTTTGGGACACCTTTTTTGTTCTCTTGAATTCACTTTTCACAAGAGCTCAATATCTCTTGGTACTAAAATTATGTTATTGATTTGGTACCACTCCAGAGCTTTCTTACCGTAGTGACATGATACCAAATGGGTCCAAAAATATGTGGACACATTGTGCTTTCTTAAGAAAAGAAGTAGTCTTTTTTGCAAATATTCCTTTATGCATATTTTGGTATTTATAGATCCGAATGTATCAAATGACTTTCCTGTTTTGCCGCAACTGCAAAAAGCTTGTCATACCATGAATTTTGTAAAAAATTTTTGCTGCTTTTGGGTCTTAAACTTATCTCCAATATTGCTTCGAGCATTAGCAATAAAAATTTTTGAGACACAAGAAACGGTTTTACGGACGACATTTAATTATGTGGCCAATTATTTGTAAGACCTATTTGGATTTTTTGAAATTTTTTAATAACTTGTAGGACGTCAATCTTTTTCGCCACTTATTTTGATGAAAATAAGGACAAATTAACATGGTTTTTATTAAATATAATAACTGAAGTATTTTTCCATGATAATTAGATCAAAAAAAAATTTGAATATTGATTCCGAAAAAAGTTATGAGGCAAAATGTGTGTTAAGATTTTTTCGATCTCACTCCTTATACTTCATGTTTATTTTGGAGTAAAATATTTTCTTCATTATTCACCTCTGTACAGTTTTACAGATTCTATAATATAATTAAAAACAATTTATTACGAAAACAAAAAGCACAAACCCAATTTTTTTTTTTTTTACCTCATTAAAGTATTCACGTGCAAAATTTTCCAAACTCTTACTATAAAATCTTTTGGCAGGTGTTTTTCAAATCGCTTTTATTTTTGTTTTCTCCGAAAGCGCACTCTATAGTTGTTCAACTCAGCCTTTAACATTAACACTACTGTAGCATAAGTTTATATTTTTTTCTTGATTGTGGTTAGATTATTTTTTATTTTTGTTTTATTTTTTCATTTCTTTTTTTATATTTATTTTTTGGTTAAAGCAAACAAAGAAAAAAAAAAAACCCCAACAAAGATTGTGTAATACTTGAATCTCCCAAGATTTTTTTATTTTCAATGAAAGTAAAAGCCAAACAAAATAACAACAAGATAAAAGATTTAATAATATTTACCAAATTGATATTTAATGGCGGTTAAGTTCAAAAAAACAACATTGAACGCTAACCAAAGAAAATTATAAAAAATTTAATTAACAAATAAAAAGTTTATGTAGTATATTGTAATTAAAATGAAAGGAAATTTATTCGCATATTATAGGGAATATGGGAAAGAGTTATGTACTTATTATATCTTTTAATTTCGATCAAATATTTTTTTTATGACTTTTTTAATTTTATTATTTTTTTTTTTTAGTAAAATTTTAATTTTTGTAGATATTTATTTTTAATGAAAATTTTTTATTAAAATAATTTTATAAGCTTAATATAGTCATAGCTAACCAGAAAGAAAAAAAAAAAAACGGTATTCGCTGCTTGTAAATGTAAACACTTTCACTAAGTGGCCAACATCAGTCAGTTGTCTTTTGGTTAAACAGTTAAAGATGAAAACAACAACCATAAATTTTATATTTAATTAAAATCTCCGTCTTTTTGTAAAATTGTGTACACTTAAACTTGAATTTACAAATCGGCAGATATGAGTACATTGACAAGGATCTTGAAGTGGGAAAGATAAAATACAACAGAGTTGTATTCAATCTTGTTATGTTACATATGCTTTAAAATATATAAATAAAGAACATACATATATATTTACTG
Source organism: Protophormia terraenovae (assembly GCA_951394005.1). Classification (NCBI taxonomy): domain Eukaryota; kingdom Metazoa; phylum Arthropoda; class Insecta; order Diptera; family Calliphoridae; genus Protophormia; species Protophormia terraenovae. Next base: position 154,768,535 of record OX596073.1, read on the forward strand.
ATAAAAATACATCTTTATTATTAATCTGTACACAATGGTTCTACAATTTTCTTTTAATGTAATTAACTTAATTGATCATATATAATAGAAATTGAAGTAGAATTGAATTTTGTAACAACAACAAAACAGTGGTTATCATATAGTGTGAACCCGATCTTATTTAAAGTGTTGCTTTATATTAGTTTGATGTAGTAATCCATACACGCAAAGAAAAAATATGGTTCTAGAGATCATAAACTAAGAGCAACATACTATGATTGTAATATATGATTCGAGGTTACAATAAGTATATTTATACGTAATCATTATTATGATTCCAATTTATAATTTATTAGTAAGGTTTATAACCTTATTAATAACTTTTAGTAAGTTTTATAACTTTTTCTTAAGTATTGCTTTCAATTTCATCATGTTTTTATCATTTAATAATCCCATGTTATCATATATATAAGCTAATTTCATCATATATATAATTCTATTTTATCATATATATAAAATTATTTCGTCATATATATAATTCCATTTTGTCATATATATAATTCCATTCTATCATATATATGATCTAATTCCATCATAAGTATATTTGCATTTGATCATATATATAATTCCATTCTATCACATATATAATCCCATTTTCATTAAATATATAATCCCATTTTATCATAATCCCATGTTTTCATATTTATATTCATTTGTACCACGATATGTGGTACATTCATCATACTGAATAAAAACAAATCTTGTCAATTTATATTTGTTCATATCTAAACTAAATGAGAATTAATATACTAACAACTAGTACTGATATACAAAAATGTGTATTCAAAAGACATTAAAAGTAAATAAAAATATTAGCTTAATGGTTGTAGAATTAACCAAATTTGGGAAATTAGCTGAATGGTTGTAGAATTAACTAAATATAATTGACTAAATGATTGAATTTATCATAAATATGATTTCATATAAAAGTAATTAAATACATATTATAATTCAGTCCACTATATTAAAATTTTGATAGTGGGTAATCATTAAATGATCAAGCAGAATCATAAACGTTGCTATCGTGAACATGGTATTATCAAATCAATGAAAAACGGCTATATAAACATTGAATAGTTGTGGTGATCATGCTGTAACCATGTTTTTTCTCTGCGTGTAGTACATTTTATAATAAAATATAATTTTTGAAACATGTCTTCCTTTGATCATTTAATCATTCATTATAAATAATTCTCAGTTCATCTACCCATCTTCTCTATACAAATCCATAAAATTTTTATACCCTACACCACCATAGGTGGTAGGGGTAATATTAGTGTTATAAACGTTTAAATCAGTCAGTATTTATCATTGTATTTTCTTTTTATTTTTTTTATTTTTTTATTATTATTTGACTTTACGCATTTACACATCTTCTCAAAATAATAGATACACCTTATAGGATGATATTAAAGTGGCGAAAATTTTGGAAAATTCTTTAGAAACACGCGGAGTATTTTTTTTTAACATTGAATTTTGTTATGACAATTCAATGAAAAATATGGCAAATATATGCATTCAAATTGAAAACGTGTACACTTTCGATTTAAATACCAAAAATTGTTGCATTTAGGTTGAAAATTTTATAAAGAAATAGTAATCTGACATAGAAAATGGAAGAAACAATCTTTGTACTAAATATGAGAGAAAATTGGTTCAAAACTATCGGAAATTGGATAATCTCTGCTTGAAATGGCAAATAGGCTTAGCAAAAAACCAAAATTTTGTTCTTAAAAATAAAAGATAGACACTCATATTAGACCTCATAAGCAGTGTTGCCAGGACTTGAGAAAAAAAGAAGCTAAATTGGACTTTAACAAGCGCGAATTATATTCGGCCCGGCCGAATCAATATACCCACCATCAACTTTTTCAAATTTTACGTTATATGGGGGGTGCGGTAAAGCGGGCAGGAAAGTGGGCGGACCACGCCCATTTTTTGTTTCCGAGTTTACATTTGTCCTTGAACTATTTGAACACAATTTCGTTGATTTTCACCTTATATGGAGGTGGGCGGTAAAGTGGGCGGACCACGCCCATTTTTGGTTTTCGAGTTTATATATATCCCCGAACTATACGTAAAAAATATCGTTGTCGTACATGCTTTTGTTGAAGAAATATCAGCAGAAAACTATAAAATGGACACCCTGTGCTTCTAGTTTTTAGCCCATAACTTTTTTGTTTGTGCACCGATGCCAAATTTCGTCCCCCTATAAATATATACTTTGTGGGGTCTTAGACGATTCCTTCGACATGTTACACACGGAATGACAAAATCAATATACCCCCTATCTTTTTGATGGTGGGCATAAAAATTTTAATTATTATTTTTTTAACGACTACGAAAGTGATGTGCATCGTGCAAGAGTGAAGAAATTTCACGTTTTATTCACAAAGATGACTGTTGAAAACATAAAAGTTTAGGAGTGCTTTTAATAAAATTGTGTTTGTCTTTTTTATAGTATAATACACAGAAAAAAATATTTCAAATTATATTCTAATAAAATTATTACCTAAGAGCCCAAACACAACCAAACGAATTTCAACGTTGTTTTCCGCTCTAAGAGAGAAATGCAAATTAAATGAAGATGGAATCCAGCAGCGGATTTCATATATATTTTGTTTTTGTTTCTTTATATTTTTTGTGTTTGGCAACAACAAAACTACATAGTATATAAAAAAATATTTATCTTTCTCTCTTAAATTCCATACATAAAAAATAAAAGGCAAATCTATCTATCTCTTTCTTTCTTATATAAATTTAATGTAAACTTATGTGATTCATTTTGCAACAACGGCAATACTGACAGAGAGGGAGATTGAGAAAATGAGAGCTTTTGAGAATCCGTTGTGAAATTAAAATAGATTTTAATTTCCAGCGGATTCCGCTGTGTTGTTTTAGTTGTCAAATCTTCATATAAAAAAAAAATAATCCGCTAGGTTGTGTTTGGGCTCTAACTTTATAATGGAATTGAATTATATATTTCATTAATATAATTCATTTTCTAATTGGTTTACAATTTATTTTTTAAATAAAATGACAGCTATTAATAAAATATAAAGAAAAATTCAAATTTTGTCTATAAAAATATAGAGATAAAATAGATTTAAGTAAAATTCCAACAATTTTCAGTTCATTATATCTATTTAAGAAAAAGCAGTAATAATAAAATCAATTATTCTCGTTATTAATATTATTATTTTAATGATTGGAGCAAAATCAATTAAATCATTAATTAATATAAGCAATTTCGTAATTGAATTACAATTTTACTTTTTTCTGTGTAAATATAATGAACGCAGAAGGATACAAGGATATATGGGAAAATGTTATATTTCCATATGCCGTAGAGAATATGTCATACTCTTTGGACATACGAGCAAAATAATGGTCTCTAACACAGTACGAGGTTAGTTAAGATAGTGTTAAAAGCTGTCCACGTGAATATGCGTATAAAATTTTTGTTAAATGCTTTAAAGAACAGAGATGTTTAATAGGAGAAAACATTAAAAAATATGGTACCAGAAACTTGTCAGAATTTGCGGTTTAGTATGCCCAGACAAATGCAGAAAGTTGACCTAAATATGGATAGATACACAGGATTTTAGTCATTGTTTAATATTACATAATAATTTTTAATAATAACTAGTTTTTAATTTATGTATTTTTCTTTTAAATGTATCTATTATTAGTATCTACAAAATTTCTTACATAGCAATGAATTATAATATTGACGTATAATTTAATATAATTAATCGCTTATTTAGATTTATTTGTACTTCTTTAATTGATAAAAATAAGTATGGACTGATTTTTTATTTTATAATAAACGAACAAGTGCGTTTTTGCTTCCTTATGTAAAGCAAACTTGGGTGTATCTATTATTTTGAGCAGATGTGTGTGTGTCCAAGAGGGCGGATGAACCAACATGTCTAACGCATGTTGAAACTGCATTTTTAATGTTTGATTTTGTCTCTTCATTACAATTTCTTCTTTCTTTTTCAAAATGCGTGGACCGCCTAGATGTCTGTAAAAGAAAATGTTTAAATACATATCAAGATTGAGTATTTTCTATACTCACTGTATGGAAATTTATTGCTTTGTTTTGTTTTAAGCTTGTTTTATGTATGAATGAGTGAATGACGCTGCAAAATTTTCTGATTGCATGGGTTGTTTGCTTTTTGGACACTTTCAACTTTGTTTGTCATTCCTAAAAGAGGCGTATATTGAGTTCATCGAAGTGTTTGTAATTTCATGTTTTATAAACAGTGGCTGAGTCTGGACAAATAATTTCTTTTTACATTTATTACACGAATAGGATTGAGGAGAGTATGAGTATGGTAAAAATAATGTATAATGAACTGGCAGATTTTTCGCAGCTTGCGGGTCAATATTTTTATGTTTCTAATGCTCGAGGAAATGTTGAAGATGAGTTTAGGACACAAAAGCAGACAAAACATTAAAAAAAAATGTATGATATGGCATGCTTTATGCAGTTGCGTCAAAAGAAGCAAGTCATTTGTTTGGCTCTATAAATACCCAAATATACATAAAAGAATGTTTGCAAAAATGGCTTCTTCCTTTCACAAGAGAGCACAATGTCTCCACATATTTTTGGCCTGATTTGGCATCAGCTTTAGAACGGTATTAAACAATAACAATAATATTGGGCCCTTGTAAAAAGAGAATTGAAGAGCACAAAAAGGTGTCCCAAATGATTTTAAAAGGAGATGGGCAAACTGTTTCAAAAAAAGTGACTGAAACAACTATCAAGTTTAATTTTATATATTTTAGATCTCATGTGATAAAAATTTCATTAATCGCGAATTATGTAAAAAAAAAAAAAGATAAATTGGGTGCAAAATATGCAAAATTATTTTCTTTAATGTAATATGTGCAAAATATTGTTCTGAATAATATAAAAGTCAAAGCTGAATATCTCAAAAAATGGTATTTAAAAATTCTTAAAAAATATATATATATATTGAAATTGAATTTTAACGAGAGTATAGAATATATATATATATATATATATATATATATATATATATATATATATATATATATATATATATATATATATATATATATATATATATATATATTCTATACTCTCGTTAAAATTCAATTTGGAGACTCTTTTGGCTTGGGAGTAGTGTTGCCAGGACTTGAGAAAAAAAAAAAGCTAAATTAGACTTTAAAAAAGGTATTGGTATTTTTTAAAGATATTTTAGTATATTTATAAATATAACATAAATAGTATAATAATTATGACATTTTTGTAGAATGAAGCGCCGCATACGAAAATTTTCGTTAAATATAAATAATTTAGATTTTTTTTGTGCGAATTAATATACAAAAATACTTAAATTGATGACTCTGTAAACATAAAACTAGTAAATTTTGTTAAGAATAAAAAAGCCTAGAAGCTAAAACAAAAATTTTGAGGCTAAAAGCAAAATAAAAAGGCTAGATTTAGCTTTAAAAATGCTAAACTGGCAATACTGCTTTGGAGTAATGAGGCAAAATATGGTAAAAAGCTATTTATACCCTACACCACCATAGATTGTTAGGGTATTATGCGTTTGTGTAACATACAGAAAAGATATTCGTACCCTCTACTTAAAGTAAACCGTTCGACTCAGAATCACTTTCCGAGTTTATTTAACGATATCCGTCCTTGCGTCTGGCTGGCTGTCTATGTAAACTGTGTGAACAAAGTACAGGTCGAAATTTTGAAGATATCTTGATGAAATTTGGCACGAATTTTGACACAAGTACGAATGCTATTGAAATTGGTTATGATCGATCCAATATTTCACCTAGCCCCCATACAAATGTCCTCCCGGAATAGGTCCTTAGTGGTCATAACTGCCATATATATGACAATATTTGAATGAAATTCAGTGCAAAGAAGTTTTGTGTAAGTGTTAATCTTTGTGCCAAATTTCATGGATCGGTCCTTAATTGACCATAGCTCCCATATATACCGCTCTTCCGGAAATTACATTAACGTGCATAAATCCCATACGAATGTTACTATCCAGTTGATATTTGACACAAAAAAGTTTTACATAAGTAGAAAAAATATTGCCATATTTTATGAGAATTGATCCATAATTTATTCCCATATAAATCCACTTCCGAGAATTGCCCCAAAGTCCAGTATTTGTATATTTTATTATACATTTACTAAAAGTGTTGGTCTACAATTAGCTACAGATCTAATATAAGTCCATTTCCCGGACACAAAAAAGTTTTACATAAGTAAAAAAAATATTGCCATATTTTATGAGAATTGGTCCATAATTTACTTTCATATAAATACACTTCCGAGAATTGCGCTAAAGTCCCGTATTTGTATATTTTATTTTACATTTAGTAAAAGTGTTGGTCTACAATTAGCTACAGGTCTAATATAAGTCCCCTTTCCGGATCTTTATGCTCATACACAATGGTGTATGGTATCAAATGGTCGGTCTTGAACCGACTATATCTTTCTTTCTCGTTTTTTGTATCAAAGAGTTTTTTGTAAATATCTTACAAAAATTAATTGAAATTTTATACACAAAATTAAACTTTAGTTTATATTTTGCTACAAAACTTCTAAACTAAAGGGTTGTTTAATATGAGTTTTGGAACGGGTATGGGAAAAAGTTGTGTTAACAGTATATAATTTTTTAAGAATTTTATAAACATCAATTTTGGAGTTATAAAGGTTTAATTTTTATAAGTCTAATTTTGACCTTTCGATCAACTTACTTCAAATCATTTTGAAGGCAATATCTTCATATTTAAAATGGTACTAAAACTAAAATTTTATTGTGTATTATTCAGAAGTCAAAAGTAATTAGATTTTATTTTTGTTAAACTAAATGAGTCTCCAACTTGACATTTTATATGCGTAGGAGTTACGTCCACACTATATATTTTCTTAATAATTATAAAAATGCAGTTTTTAGAGATATACATGTTACACACGAAATTACAAAACCAATACAACCTCCATCTGTCTCCCTGATGACCATTCTATATAGTCCATCTATAGAGTGTCCACTAATCAACATAACACTTTTACTTTTTTTCAACTTTAAAGAAACACTGAACTTTTAAACAAAATCAAAACTGTGTAACAGGAGATTAAATTTATGCTCATACTAGCACAGACATTACAAACTAAATTTTGTAAATCTTAAAATTTATATATTTTTTTGTTAACATTTTCTTTGTCAGTTGGTTTTAAAAATATTTCTTACATCTAGTATTTCTGCTTGCTGTACTATGTGTTCAACTTCAAAAATGGTAATAAATTTTAATACCGTTATGCCTCTCTAGACAATGTCTAAAGGTTTTTATATTTCTTTACTTCATGTTGTCGCTTTTTTTATTTTTCATTTAATACATTTGTTTTTTTTTTTTTTTTTTCTTGATTATAAATATTTTGCGAGAAATATCAAGTTTAAGGTTGGTTGTCTTTTTATGTTTAGGTCTTTTCTTTATATTTGGTTGGTTTCGTACAAAGATGTTTGTTTCGGTTCAAAAATACATATCTTAAATATTGTTGGAGTCGTCTGTTGTGTTGTGTTTTTTTTTTTTTTTTTTTTGTCTTTCCGTAATCTGGTTTTTCATTTCAACAGGTAGTTGTTGTTGCTTTATATTTCCAATGAAATTGAAATAAAATTTCACTTTCTATCCAGTTTAAAGTTACCAACCAACAAGCTGTTGTATGCCTTCTTATGGTCAATCTTTTATAATTTTATTTTTTGTAAATTTTTGTAACTGTCGGCTTGTCTGTCTACTTGTATATATTTTTTTTTATTTTATGCTGTAAAAGATTTTGTAAAAACTCTGTATCAATTTTATTTGTGTTTATGTAATTTTAAATAAATTAAAGGGTTGTAATATGAAATTTACTTTGCAATTTCACCATTCTTCTTTGTTTTAATTTTATATATTTTTTGTAGATTGAGAGCCTTGTGGCTATTAAGAAAAATATAAATTTTGATTAAATTACACTAAGAGAAAATTAATTTTTTTTTTAAGAAAATTCTTTCAGTAATAATATTTTGCTGATTAAGTACATGTTACTTTCAAAGTTTAAACGCCCATTTCCAAAGGATGGTATTATAATTATGTATTATTCTGAATAATAGTTCAATTAATTAGTCTACCATACTTATTGTGCTTTACATGTATTTTATGTGTGTAAATATTTAAACAACTTGGTCCTTCGAACCGGATATAATATTTTTGGACACATTTAAAGAAATTGCAATAAAAATATTCGTTTGTGTAATGGTATATGTAAATTTTACAAACAGTGCTTTGTGTTGAATATTATTATTTTAAATATTACAGTTTAAACTAAGTTTAATTAAAGATTAGCGGTCTTTAATTAAACTTTGTTTAATTAAGTATATTGTTTGAATTCAAACAATATATGATGACAGCTTTTCTCAACATAAAAGGAGCTTTTAGTAATGTCACGACTTATTATTGTTATAGACCTCTAAATGTACTAGGAATTGAGGATTATATCACCAACTGGCTGGTCTCAATGTTGGAGACAAGAATCGCCATCGCGAGCCAATAGTGTTAAGATAAAACTGGTTAAGCATGGAGGTGTTGTGGCTTACCATCCGCTGTTGTTGCTTACCATCTTAAATGAATTGGAAGCCAAGGTAGTGAAATTCGATGTGGTGATACTAGTATCAGGACTGTTTCTGAAAGCGATATCATATCAACTGCTCTGACTTCACTCATAAACTGGGCCAAAAAATGTGGACTAGGAGTAAATCCGAGAAAGACACATCTGGTACTATTCAGGCTACCTCGGTTGAACACACCTTGTCTGACAATGCAAAGTATCTGGGCATTATTTTGGACTCCAAGCTTTCATGGTAGCAATTAACATAGCGTTAGTAAGGCTAAGGTAGAATACTACATTTGTCGAAAGATGTTTAATGTTAAATGATGCCTGAATTCAAAATTTACAAAATGGTTGTACACGGCAATAGTACGGCTCATTCTTGTGTATGTATCTCTTATTTAGTGGATATAAGTATCTTAAATTTAAATGGATACAAAGTTCTGCTTCCATTGAAATCGCAGGTGCATTATGTACTAGTTCTTCAAAAGCTCTTAATACTATATGACACCTGATACCCATAAACTTACACATTATTGAAGCATCAGTTAATAGCGCGATAAGATTATCTGCGACTGTGTGCTGGAGATCATGAACATTGGTTTATTTGTTAGTCAGTACAGAGAGGAAGTGTTCAGATTAAGTCGACTGCATATTACTATAATTTGAGTTCCTACTCATAGGGACCATTATGGTATTGAATTAGCCCAGGCTGGGTCTGCTCTGAATGTCTCCTTGGTGGCTTCAGTCACAATCCCGGTAGAGTCAGACTGAAGCATGATCAAAAATCCTATATTGAAAAAGCTAAGAATAGATGGCGAAGAAAACGTGCCCTACCTACAGCGAAAAATCCTTCTCACAACTAATAAGTTACAAAAGCAAAGACATCTCGAGACTAATAGCCATGTTCACAGATTACTGGACGATAGGGAAACATGTGAGTAGACTTGGTCTCCCATATAACGAAAACTGTAGCAGTTGTGGCAATCATGAGAAGGAGGAAACAGTGTATTATCTCCTATGCGAATGACCAGCCTTGAACGCAATCACATATAAATTTCTGGAAAGACACCAATTAGGCAACCACTGTAAGATAGCGGACGCTAGACTAAGTGATCTCATTAAATATCTCAATTACGCAGGCTGGATCTAATCCAGGCGAGTAGTCATTTAATTTCGACTTAAAATTATATAAAAAGATTATACAAATTTTGAGTAAAAATTTCAACATATCTGGGTGGAATTAGACTTATCTTTTAGATTTCTATGTATCTTTTATGAGAAAAGTTAAAAAAAAAAAACATTCCTAAAGACTCTTGAAGTAAAAAATGATCCTAATAGGAAGGCAAAAGAGAGGATAAGCTTTGTAGACTCTACCAGCCACGATAGAGATAACTGCTTCTCTGTTTATGCCTCCAGAGATATTAATATTGATGTCTTGTTATGTGGTTTTGTCCAGGGTCGACTTATGCGATCCAAGAACCTTAAGTAAGTACACAATCTGGAGGTCAAATATACAGTGTATTTTTATTTAATAATTCAGCACTTTTTGATTGGTAACAATAAATTATGATAAAACTATTGTATTAGATAAATTACTAGCAGCACGGTGATAGGTAGAAATTGAGTCGGTTACTTCTCAGGTTTCGGATTTTCAGATTCTAATACTGGCAGGTGCGGTGTTGAAGATTTGGTTACCTCAGATCTTGCAGATATCTTAAAAATACTGATGTAAATAATATAATTTCTTAAAGTTAGCTTACAAAATTCAGACTTAATCTAAAGAAAACCACAGAAGTTAAAATTTGCTGTGACAAAACCGACGACCAATTCCGAAACTAACATCCAATCTTGTAGTGCCGAGACAGACGTCTGAAGTCACAGCGTAGAAACTAACAACCGAAGTTGTAATGCCAAGACAGTACCAAAAGAATAAACAAAAGCCGCAGTGCCGAAACTCACAAATTGCAGTGCCGAAACTAATATTCAAAACAATCGTGCGAAGTCATTAGTCCCGAAATTAACAACTGAAGTTGTGACATCTGAACTGACAACCGAAGTTGTAGCGCCTATACGGACGAAACAAAGCCGCTGTGTCCGAAACGGACAATTAAAATGATGTGCAAGGTATCATATGTTTTCAAATATGACATCGCTACTACATCATCTAACATATTTGAAAAATTTTATAAACTAAATGAGAATTATTACTTCTTTACAATAGTAATACATTTAGAATGATAATAAGTTGGTTCCTAACTAGGCAGATAAACAAAATAACGTAGTATAAAATAGATGATAAACTAAATTGTACATACGATAAATAAAATTATGTACTTATTCAATAGTATAAATTACATTTAATACTACATTATTAAACTTTGTTAAAGTCTTTATTTTCGTTTCAAGAGATGATAATTTTGACTTCTTAGTTCCCAATTCAAAAACTAATGATATTCCTTTTTTCTTTACTAAGAGCTCTAACACTGATTATGCCAACCTTGATGAAAAAACTGGAAAACTAAAATATTTTTCCCGTAGACACTTTAGTTACAATTTTAACATAAAATTTAACCTTCTAGTTACTCTTTATAATCTGTTTATTTTATTTCTATTCATTAAGCTAACTAAATAAATTAAAGCTAAATTTATTTAAGGTTTCATAAAAATATACATATGAATGCGTAATTTTCCTCTACGACTGCTTACGCTAACTTTTAATTTTATTTTAAGCTACATTATTTTTACTTCATTAAAATTTTAATCAGCTCTAAAATTACTTTTCTTACCAAATCAAATAAAGTTTACCTTAGAAAAACAATTGCTTTCATTTAGAAAATAAGTTTTATTACAAACTTACTTTTACTGCACTTAATTAGACGCAGTTTCTGATGCAATTTTAGTAAAATAAACAACTACAAAAATTTAATGAAAACTTTATTTGTCTCCAGCAGTTTCTATCTCCATGTACAATACAAAGTGTTAATGAAAACAATTTTCATTAAAGGCAGCAAGCAGTACACAGTTAACAAGAAGAAAAAGTGAAAAATAATTTTAAGTTTAGCTTAAAACTTGAAAAAAAGACAACAGTAGCTGCAACTGGTAACAAATAGATGAAAAAATAAATAAGATTGCTTTTTAAACAAATATGCTGCAACACTTTCACACGCATTGTTTTATGGCGAATTGTCGACAAACTCGCCAAATAAAGTCAAATGAATGAATTCATGCATTAATGAATGAAAACAATTGTATGTATTTGTATTTGTGGATTTAACAATGAAACTAGTTTTTTAACAGCATCAAATGGATGGTAACTTAAATTTTTCTTCTTAATAACTGGGTATAGCCTATAGCGAAAACTACCGAATAGATTTATGTGAAAACGAAATTTTATTATTAATCGAATATGAATTAAAGGAATATGAGCAACGTAATTTAAAAGTTATATAAAGTTTTTTTATTTTTTTTTTTAAGCCGAATTTTTCAGTTTTTTAGAAATAGCGCATTAAATATGCATTATCAACACCGCACATTTGTTTTGAAATTGAAAATTGTATACAAGTTTGCATCTTGATAACAGATTCAATAAAATCAAACTAATGGTTAACTAAAATAAAAACAAAAAAAAAAAAAAAAATAACAAAAAATTCAACAACTTTTGCGCATAACAAAAGTTTCAATAACCCTGAAACTGAAAATGACAACTAACAAATCAACAACGTCAAATACAAGTTTAAAATTTATAAAATCGTAATGATTTTTTTCATTATTTCGCTATTTTCTATAAAGAAAGTGTTAAAAAGTTGTGCCTTCAAAAATGTCCATTTGATACAAATAAAATATGAACTGTTTCTTTATTATTCGCTATTTATTAATTTTTTTATAGTAGATGATAAACTAAATTGTATAAAATGCATATATATCAGTACGTATATTATACTTTAATACGTTTCTAAAATAACATAGAGCATGTATTAAACTCAAAGAAAAATGTTAGTAGAAACATATTCTACTGGCAACTAAAATGCAATATATAAGGAAGCTGAATATTTGATACTAATATTCGATATAAGAATAGTAATTAGTTATTATAACAAAAATATAAGTAAAACGTTTAACATGTATATTTAACATACAATTCCATCTAATATTTTATAATATTTTCTGATCATGACGTGAGAAAGGCTCAATTCACAAATAATGCAAAAGCTCGAGAGGAACACTACATATTTTGGTTTCATATCATAAAAGTTATAGAGATATCAAGGCTAAAATGTCCATGTTAAAATTATAATTATAGGCACCACTCGTTTTGGTAATAGTGGAACCACTAAGTAATTTCAAAAAACTTTGACCCAGCTCGAATTTTTACCATCTCCGAATTTAATGAAATTCAATACACATAACCTACTCTTCTATGCGCTTTAAATGACGTATAACCCATCAACATATCGCTAACGATTAATTCAAGGTGAGACACATTGAATCTCGGAAAAATAATATGATATTATTTTAAAAGTTTCAGGAACACATTAAGAGACCTTTAAAACACTGTAGCCCTATTTTAAAAATCCGAAAAATTTTTTGTGAAGATTTTAAAGAAAATTTACTCAAACTTGATACATGAGGTTACACTACTAAATTTCGTAATGATCGGTCCATAACTGACCATGGTTCCCATATAATTCAAATTCCCGAAAAATACTTATATGTGTCCCGTTTCGGACATGTGATATTATCTCACATGTCCGAAACTACGTTCGAATCGAACTAACCTGACGCATGTATGAAGGAATTGATCGCTCTGACGTCAATATCCGAGAGTTCCGACAATACATGCATATTCGGACTACCGAACTTGGCGGTCCTTATTCCATTGAGGGTCGGACAGTGACATAGGAAGTGTTCCACTGTCTCCTCCTCTTCCTCATCAAAGCAACTTCGACAGAAGTCATTAAAAGGGAGCCCTAGTCTCCTAGCATGTGCCCCAGCAGTCCAGTGCCCTGTGACAACGGATATTACAATACGTAACCGATGTCTTGGTAGTCCCAAGATGAGGCTTGACCGAAGTCCATCATAATGGGGCTATATTTGTCTCGAGGTTGAGCATGTTGTCAGGTTGTGCAATCCTCGATAGAGGAGAGCGGGACGCCGACCAATTGATCTACTTCTTCATGTCGAAGAAGCAAACCAATTTTGGCCAGTTCGTCCGCAGTAATATTACCCGGGGTATTTGAGTGACCCCTAACCCAGACTAGCTCCAGGTTCTCTAGTATCCGCAGTATCATGGATCTGCAAGAGGAGAGCGGGACGCCGACCAATTGATCTACTTCTTCATGTCGAAGAAGCGAACCAATTTTGGCCAGTTCGTCCGCAGTAATATTACCCGGGGTATTTGAGTGACCCCTAACCCAGACTAGCTCCAGGTTTGAATGTCTCGCCATCTCGTTTAGAGATGTCCGGCATTCATGTACCAGCCTGGATGTCGAAAAGACACCCGAGAGCGATTTAATCGCAGCCTGACTGTCCGTACAGATTTGGATATCCGCACCGAATACCCTATAGTACATCAACCAGTTTACCGCTCTTTTTATGGCCGAAATCTCTGCCTGAAGAATGCTGCAGTGATCCGGCAATCTAAAGGAAATACTTTTCTTATATTCGGGAATGTATTCTGGAGCCAGGATAGTTTGGAGTCTAGTATGATCCCTAGATACTTTGCACTATCTGACACCTTTAATTCAACACCATTTAGGCGTGGTAATGGGAAATATGGAATCTTGTATCTTCTAGAGAAGAGAACCAGTTCCGTTTTTCCTGGATTCACACTGAGGCCACTGTTTGTGATCCATACCCAGAGCAGTTTGCAGGCGTTGTGACATAGTATCTAGATATTTTCCAGATACAGCCACCGCAACATCGTCCGCATAAGCGATAGTCTTGAACTTCAGAGAATCTAGTTCCCTGAGTAGTCGGTTCACGGCGATATTCCAAAGAAGAGGAGATAAAACCCCTCCTTGCGGAGTACCCCTATTAGCTACCCTATATATGGTAGATGCTGCCATACTGGATATTATAACCCTGTTGGTTAGAAGTCTCCATATGAGGCTGATTAGCGACTGATTGACATTCAGTCTTTCATGGACAATTTAATAGCCTCCGGAGTCACATTATTAAAAGCTCCCTCTATGTCAAGGAAGGCAACTAATGCAAACTCCTTATGCTCAAGAGCATGTTCTACATGCCCCACAAGTGAGTGTAATGCAGTCTCGACAGACCTACTTTTCATATAGGCATGTTGAGATGCTGATAATAGGTTAGGGTTGATTGCATTACGTAGATGAAGATCAATCAACCTTTCCAATGTTTTCAGGAGGAAGGACGACAGACTGATAGGTCTGAAGTCTTTCGGTCCCGTGTGAGAGGTCCTCCCCCCCTTAGGAATGAAGACCACTGTGCATCTAGTCCATGACTCAGGGATATAAGAGCACGATAGACATGCTGAGTATATCTGAATTAGCCACGGGACTATTATATCCGCATTATATTGCAAATCAGCAGGTATAATGCCATCTGGGCCCGGGGATTTAAATGGGGCAAAACTTTTCAGAGCACATCTCAGTTCACTATCCCTTATAGGAAACGCAACGTCATGTGAGGCTGCCAAAGGTGTCGCAGTATACTCCGTAAAGGAGAGACTGCCAGGAAAATGCGCATCCATCAAGACATCCAAGGTCTCTTGGCCGCTAGTTGTCCAACTGCCACAGGGTTTCTGAATGAAACTTGGGACAGCAGGTGATGATGCCAGAATTTTACGAAGACGACTAGTCTCGGAGTGACCTTCCACGCCGCTACAGAAAGCCCTCCAGGATTTGCGTTTCGCATTTCTTATCTGGTTCTTAAACTTATTTACTGAGGACTTATAGGTAGACCAGTTACCTAGCCTTTTTGCCTCATTAAATAAACGGCGACATTCTTTTCGAGTTTCGCCAATCTCGGAGTTCCACCAGTGTGGTTTACTCCTACCTCGCATTAATGTCAATACTGAAACAAAATTTGGAAAAAATATTGTTCATATACGAACAAACTATTGTAATAAATTTCATAAGGATCGTCAAACAATTGACCATAGGTCCCATATAAGGCCCTCTCCCAATAAATAATGTAGTGCCCAAACACACGCATTTAGGGTATTATATGTTCGATCTTGACTAACGCTGCTTGATTATATCCTTTTCTATTTGTTTTTATATAAAACTTAAAACAAAATTTGTTATTAAAATTGTACTTACTATTATAGACAAACTGTAATAACTTCTGATCCCATTGAAATCACATTGTCAAATAAATAAATGAAATATAACGACAATACGATTACAAACATCATTGAAATCCCATTGTCAAATAAATAAATGAAATATAACGACAATACGATTACAAACATCATATGAAAAAATAAGGAAAATAAAAGGACCCTTTTTCAGAATATCCAAGGATAAAGGATATTTCTTTCATTTTAGAGGTCTTTGCATCAGAAGATGTGTATGATGTGCAGTGTTGCCAGGACTTGAGAAAAAAGAAGCTAAATTGGACTTAAAAAAAGGTCAGAAAAGGCTAAATGCCCCAATAAATAAAGCCAGAAAAAAGCTAACATATTTTTTTATTTAAAAAAGCATTAATTTTTTTGTTCTCATTAGATTTTGGTATTTGTTAAATATATTTTAGTGAATTTGTAAATATAAAGTAATTAGTTTATATGGGTAATAAAGTTTGTCATAAAATAATTGTAATATT
The DNA here is from genome assembly GCA_951394005.1 of Protophormia terraenovae. Taxonomy (NCBI): domain Eukaryota; kingdom Metazoa; phylum Arthropoda; class Insecta; order Diptera; family Calliphoridae; genus Protophormia; species Protophormia terraenovae. The sequence goes on from OX596073.1 coordinate 154,785,018, forward strand.
TTTGTAGAATGAAGCGCCGCAGCCGAAAATTTTCATTAAATATAAATAATTTCGATATTTTTGTAAGAATTAATATACACAAATGCTTAAATTGATGATTTTGTAAAAATAAAATTTGTAAAATTTTAGCCTTTTTAAGGCTATGTTAAAAATAAAAAAGGCTAACAAAAAAGCTAGAAGCTAAAACTAAAATTTTGAGGCTAAAATCAAAATAAAAAGGCTAGATCTAGCCTTAAAAAGACTAAACTGGCAACACTGATGATGAGTATTAGAGACCTGCAAACTGTGTCTTAAGGCATTTCAAGCCACTTGATATTTTTCAACTGCTGTTATCAGTGTGTGTGCGGAGCAATAAATACTGTTCTGCAGGCACTTAAAACCATACAAATACTGCGCGTGTGCTTCAACTTTATGAACAAATCATGAGTGTGTTATGATAGCGACCAAACAAGACTTGAGAGTGCGACGCTAAAAAAATACAAGCCTTTTGACCACTTGATTTCTTCAATAAGAAAAAAAAGTAAGATTTTTTCTGTTTTCTTTGCATGTTTTTCTAAAAAAACATATGTATGTATGTGTGTGATCATTACTGTGACATAGAAAAATCAACAATAAAATGTAGACATAAATATATATGTGTATATGCAAGAATATTTATAAACAACCCCTTCGCACACATTTTTTGCTACACACAGCAACTACGTATTAAGCCCAAATTACAATTACGTGTAGTCAGCAAAAATTATCAGCTGTTCACTGTCAGTACAACATGATGCTGCCGTTATAATTACAATTAAGCGTAGGCAGCCACAATTTACAACTACCACCTAGCTTTATTCTACTTGTGTATTTTAGCCTATCATTTATTTGCTCACTATTTTTGTCTCGCTCTCAATCTGAATGCAGCGCAGTGAATTTAGAAACAGGGCTAAATGAAACAGCACTATAAACTGCTGCTGACCAAATGTAATCAACACCATAACAAAACAGTGCTTTCTAAATTATCAGCTGATTATATCAGCACAAACTGCTGCTGACTACGCGTAATTGTAATTTGGGCTTTACAAAAAACAAACAAATCATCAAGACCACTTGAATGCTTTAAATCATTTTTCAATGTCTTGTATGATTTGCTTTTTTTTGCCACACCACTTGCACCACTTGTTTACGCTCATACACAGTGCACACTTGCTTTGCTTCGGGCAGCGAACAGTACGAACAGTATTTATTTTTGTTTTTGCACATGTTGGCTATGAAACACACACTTGAAATTCAAGTGGATTTGTTTTTCAAATCATCTTACGCAGGAGACTAATGTGTATGTAAGAGGAATATTAGTATTTTCCATTGACACCATTTTTGTTAAAATCGGATAAAGCATTTGAAAGTTATTAAACATTTAACTTTATTCATTACTGACAAAAACGCCCAAGGTGTCCCACTTTAGATGTCCATAAAATATGAATCGTAAACAATATGGAACTGATTCATATGCCATAAAATGCACGATGACTAGTTTAATGTACACACCAAATCGAAGATGCTTATTTTTGTTAGTTTAATTACTAACATTATTATATTTTTATACCCACATTCGCATTTTATAACATTCGCACTTGTTTTTATTAAAAAGGGTAGTTATGTTCTTCAAGTATCCTCAATAGCAGTCAAAATACTTACTGATACTTAATCTTTATTAGTAGTTCAATTTTATTATCTGATTCTTCAGTTACTTATTTCTTTAAAATACTTCACTTGCATCGTATACAAAGGATAAAAAATAGCTCTTGCCATTTTTAAACAAATGGTAATGCTTAATTCCTTCCCACAATAGTTGGGAAGGAATTAAGCACTTATGCTAATGTTTGTAAGATCTACTTTAAAAAATACCATTCGATGTAGCCATGTCCGCCGCAATATTTTACCTAGCTTTCACACAAATTCCTTCTCGGAAAAGTTTTTTTTGTAACTTTACAATTTTATTAGGATTGGTTCTATACAATGTCTCCTTCTGAAAATTACTAAGACGTGCATAAATTAGCATCACAGTAAAATTGAAACCCTACATCATTGCGTATAAGTATCAAAATTCCCAAAGGGGTCTTATTACACACCTGTGGCAATTGTGGACTGATATAATCATATGAATACAGAATAATAAGTCGATACTAACATCTATATGATTTTATTCCAGAAGTGGGCTATGATAGCTATGGTCAATTATGGACTGATCTTCATGAAATTTGACACAAAGATTAACACTAATAACTATTCGTGCCATCAAGATATATTCAAAATTGCGAGCTTTACTTTGTTCACAAGGTTTACATAGCCAGTCAGGCAGACAGACGGACAAACATCGTTAAATCGACTCAAAAAGTGATTCTGAGTCGAACGGTATATTTTATGATGGAGTCCGATGAGTATTTATATCAGCCCAAACGCATTATACTATCCCCCACCTTTGGTAATATAGGGTATAAAAATAAAAATCATTATCATAAGGTTTCAAACACATATATTTATTCGAGTGTATGAGTATGCACACTTTGGATTTTGAATGTGGCAGGTGTGTTTGCATGTTTTGATTTATTTATAGCTCTCCAAACAATGAATGAATTGAAAACAAAAAAAAAAAAAAAAAAACGTTTTTTTTTTCTCATATTACTTAGTACTTTTACTTCACCTGTGTAATTTATTTAGCTGTTGATATATTGGTCTTTTGATGATACTCACAACTGTGCTATAAAGTTTTATGTCAATATTTTTTTTTTTTTTTTTTTTGTATTCTTAGAAAACTAATTGAAAATGTTTTGAAAATATGTTCAATATTAAACGGAATTTTAGTATGCTGCTGAATTTTATACATAAAGATAACAAAAGTGAAATAACGTTTAGAAAATAATTAAATTTCTCATATAACTGAACTGGTATTAGCAGAAAAAATTTAGAGGTTAATAAGGTGACAAGGAGTTGACAATCATTTCATAAAATAGGATACAAACCGGGTAAAATAAAAAAAATGTTTGTAAACAGTAATAGTTCTAAAGTTACAAATGGAACAAATATTTTTTAATAAAGGTGACCAAGGTAGCCGAAAAAGCTAATTTTTTAAAATTTCAACTGAAAAAAGTAAAAATGGAAAGGAATAAGTCATTGAAATTTAGTATCTCCAGATTTAAAGTTTCTTTTTTATCCTGTAGTTGAAAGAGTTTAAAAGACTCAATGTTCTTAAAAAATCTAAAATTATTCTCGCCTATAAACGGATTTATAATTATGTATGTAATCCATGTTTTTTTTAAGTTTAAAATTGTGGCTTTTTCTCTATTTACTTTCTGACAAAATTTTTTTTTTTTTTCATTTCACAATGATGCCATTGACCAGACCATGAACTTCAAATACATTGTGATTTTATCAGACTTTATTGACTTGGCTTCGTTTTTTGTTTAAAGTGTTTTTTCTTATGTTACTGTTTATTTTACAGAAATAACCTTACTTTTTTTGGCTTCGTTTGCAAACAACGTGTTATGAATTTGTAACACATTTTTATGCCATAACAAAAAGGTGTTAAAAATAAAATTTTACTTTTAAAAGCCACATAAATTAATGCACATGTTTTCATTTTTAATTTTCAAGAATTTAAAATCAATTGATTTTTTTTTTTAGCAAATGACAAAAATAAAATTCTAATAAAAATAACAATGTTTTACTATTAAGAATATCCTTAAATAAAGCAAAAGGAAATAAAACTTAAATTCATTATTAATATCCGTTCGGAAATAAATGAAAAGGTCTACAACGGGAAATGTTTGTAAGTGTATGAATGGAATAAAAATTAAAAATAAATAAATTCTACTTTAGGGGTTTAGTAAACTAAAAATACTTTGTGACCAACACGTTTACATGTGAGAACAGTTTTTGTAACTGTTTCTAGTTTTAGTAGAGGTTTATGTTATACTTTTATTTTAACCACATTTCATCTGTTTCTATTGCCTTGTTTTTTTTTTTTTTCTTTATTTTAAAAATTGTTGCATACTTTTGTGTGCAAAGCTTTTTTGTACAATTTTGTTTGAATTTTTTTTTATTAACTTTTGTGGTTTTATTTGAGTAGAATGGTTATAAAGTGGCTTTTATAAAGTCAATTGTTTTGTTAGGCTGTGGTTTTCAAAACAATTTAATAGAGTTTTGTTTGTATTTATTTGTCTACAAACTTCGTTTTAAAAGTTGTGGTTTTTGACAATTTATTTCAATAGTGATGTTAAAATATTGACCTATTTTAAATTTTTTCAAAGGAATTTTATTTAAAAATATTATTAATATTATATTGTATATTTAAAAATACTTTAGGTTAGCTCCCTTTGTCAATTGGTATGCTATATATGCTGCAATATACACCTTTAACAGAATTTAAGGGCTTCCAAACAAAAATACTGCGTGTTATATATAATAATTATTATTTACAAATCCGCTATTTCAAATTTTTCAGTCAAAATTTGTCTAACTTTTTCCTCACCACCACAGCTAATTACAACTAAAGAATTTTTCGTAGTAACTAAATCTGCTGAAACCTCGACTATACAATAATCGAGTTTACCAAAAGGATCCAAAAGTTGAGCATCGAAGGTATAAACTACATTTGGTGCAAATTTATAACCAGCTTGTACACCACGCAGCCTTTAAAAGAAATAAATTAATATAAAAAAGTTAAATAATACTAAACAAAAACAAAAAAAAAAAAAAAAAAAACTTACGTGAAATAAGGACCATCTTTCTTACGTAATTGTGACAAAGCATTGGTCAAAATATCAACGGCATCTTGTAAATCTTCGCCATATAGCTAGATATGTAAATAAATGAAAGTATAAAATTGGTTTCAATTATATTTCATAATTAATAAAACATAATTTTTTACAGCGCGCTACTTTGTCAATAAATGTAGAAAAATTGAAATATTAGTCAATTCAATTGATTTGTCTTTTTACTCAAATGGATTCCACTTAAAGAATACAAGGAACCGGATTAAATTTATTGTAATACTTTTAAGTAATACCAGTATGTTGAATACAATTAAAAATTTGTTCCTAATAAATTATTTTTGGGAATAAGACAATCAGTTACAGCAAGAGAAATTTTACTCAATTCGGTTATCGTAAAAGAAATCTTGTATTAAAAGGTGCTCTAAACTAATATTGATTGTTGTTGACATTTATAAAGAAAATTTTTTATATTTGTTTTACAAAATACAAATTTGCTAATTTATTTTATAAAAATCTTAAAAACAAGTGCGAATATTCGGCCCGGCCGAATCTATATAACCACCATCAACTTTTTCAAATTTTACGTTATATGGGAGGAGGCGGTAAAGTTGGCGGTAAAGTGGGCGGACCACGCCCATTTTTTGATTCCGAGTTTACATTGGTCCATGAACTATTTGAACACAATTTCGTTGATTTTCACCTTATATGGGAGGTGGGTGGTAAAGTGGGCGGACCACGCCCATTTTTGGCTTCCGAGTTTATATCGATCCCCAAACTATACATACAAAATTTCGTTGTCGTACATGCTTTTGTTGAAGAAATATCAGCAGAAAAGTATAAATCGGATACCATGTGTTTCTAGTTTTTAGCAAATAACTTTGTTTATTAACCGATCTTACCCATTTTCAATCCCAAACAAACCTTATATAAGACAAACATTTGTGCCAAATTTCGTCCCCCTACGTTCTTCCGTTCGAGTCCCATCTTGCTTTCAACAGACGGACAGACGGACGGACATAGCTAGATCGACTCAGAATCAAACCAGGACCCAGAAAATATATACTTTGTGGAGTCTTAGATGATTCCTTCGACATGTTGCACACGGAATGACAAAATCTTTTTGATGGTGGGTATAATAAGTAACCGTGTAAAAACTATTTAAATCGTTAGAAATCTTCAGCAATGTATTGGACTTTTAAAGGTATGTTTTTCTTTACATATGTTGGCCAAAATTTCTTTGAACATACACATGTATGTAGATGTGAAGACATTTGTTAAATTTTGTTTTTTTTAGAATTAAATGGACAAATAAACATGGATCATTTAACCACAGGAATGGTCTTTAATAACAATTTATGGGAAATCTCTATTGAATTGACATTGGATAACTATTCAGGGAAAATTATTTGAGGAAACCATAAAGATTGGATGAAACTACGATATTAATATATACACACAGAAAAAGGATTGCAATAATTAAATTTCATTAAATACGATAAATATTTAATTGTAATTGAGGTGAATTTATAAATACTACAGATTATATTTTTTGATAGAATAGCGTTTGGAAACAGTTGTGTGTATCATATATATTCGATAGTCTCAATCGAATTGTATATTAGTATTTGGAACCGAACGGATTCGATTGGCAAAAAATTCGGTTGCCACAATGAATCTCTTTTCTCTGTGTATGTAAAAGGTTTGAATGTCATATATTATTTCTCATTATTGAATACTACTTAATAAAAAAGCGATAACTATAAATAAAAATATATATATGAAAATAAAAATGATTGATTTTCATTTGTTATTATTTTATAATTCGATTGCAACTACCGATTTTTTGGCTTTTAAAATAATTAACTTTACCAAAATTATTCGGTAGTTACAATTGAATTGAGAGTTTGTTCTCATAACCGCCCGAATTCAATTGGCAAAAAATTCGGTAATCACAACAAATCTGTTTCCTCTGTGCAGACGTGGCCTATTTTTGGTAAGGATTTATGGATCCTTTGCCTAATTATGGATGAATTCAGTGTTAACATTATTTAGGACTGTAAGAACTTTATAGTCTGTCTTGATCGATTTTTTCAGAGAGTTTATACGGAACGTGTGCTTTTTTGTAGATCAAGTCATGTTGAAAAGTTTAAAATTACAATTTATACTTTTTAGAATATTTTGTTAATAAAGAATGTATATAGAGTGCACATATTTACCATAGAAATTGAAGGAAAATGTGCAAATTTTGCGGAAGGAGGTAAAGTTTCAGTTAGTTTTTAAACGATAGTATTTGTGCAAGTATTTGGTATCGTTGGAAAGGTTATTACTTGAAAAATAATAATATATAAATAATAAAGTATTCCAACTAAATTTTTTCATTGAATTGATCAAAAAACGAAAATTTTTTGTATTTAGTGTTATTTTTCAAAAAAAAAATTTTATTATTGACAAAAATTAGGTATCGTGATCGAATTATTACTATTTTGTTATTTTGACATTTTATAAAAAAAATATTAAAAATTTTTTTTAAATACAATTAACAAGAAAATAAATGCATCAAGCTCGAAATTTAGAAAACTAACGCTAAAAAAGGATACAAATCATGATATTCTTGATAACATCCTTGACTTTATGTAATAATAGCATCTTGTAATATTTTCAGATATTATTATGCCCCAATAAGGAGAAAACGGGTTGTACTTTGATGTTAATGTAAAATGTAGGTATGTCTTTGTCTAAGTCATTGTGATATAAGATATTTATATATCTGCTGTTGCAGATGCTGCTGTTTGAAATTTACACACATAAGTGTAAGCATTAGAATTGTGATCAAGAAACCTGTGGCTTGAGAAAACTGAAAAAAATTTTGGAAAAACATAGCAGACATAAACGGTTTTGGCGTTCACGGGACGAATGTATAGATATATGGCGCCATATAAATTCATAAAATTATAACATAAATTTGTGTATTAGAGTTTTAATTTTATAAAAAAAAATAAAATAGCATACATATTACAAAACATTCTTTTAATTTTTATTAGACACGAAAATTCGGTAATTGCAACCATTATGGTATGTGGATTTTATTTCGACTGGTTTCCACAAATTCGATTACTATAACTAACTTTTTTCTTAGGTGTATCTATAACATTATGCTGGTAAATGAAATATTCCATGATTGCAACCAATTCACTTGATAGTTGTTGTAACCTACCGGATTCGATTGGCAAAAAAATCCGGTTGCCACAACTAATCTCTTTTCTCTGTGTATTATATATGCCCCAAAATTTAATTGGATAAATCAAATTTAAAGGTCCTTAAATATATTCCCATAAAATAAAAATTAACTTACCTTGCCGGCTTTGATTCCAACATATAATAGGACTCCAATTAGGAAACTATGAATTAGTAATTTTTTCATTTTATAAAAAATGTATAAAACTATTTATAATAAAAACTTCAAGGTTGAATAAATTAAAGAATATTAAATAAGAAAGTAACACTATTTTATATATGTTCTTTGTAAATATACCATTTATAGACAATTTGTATACAGAAATTAATTCGTAATGGTTATTAAATTTTATTGGAATATTTTTTATGGCTATTACTAAAAATATTAGTCATTTATGTTTATGAATTTTAAACAAAAAGCAGTGTTAGCTTGAGAGTTGGCTAAATGGTTCCCCTTTTTATTTTAGTTCATGCCTTTTTGGTTTTATAAAAACTAACAGTAATTTTCTTTATATTAATCATATTTTTAGCATTTGGGTTTATTTACAATAACTTACATAAATGTAAAAATTAATATTTTATTTTCAAATAACAAACTAATTATTTTCAAAAGATATTCTAAAAATATTCTTAATGACCTTTACAAATGTTAAGATAAAATGTTTAATTTTTGAAATTTGAAAGTGAAAATGTATCTACATTTTGCATCACATCAGGTCTTAGAAAGCTAATTTGTCTTATTGTTTTTATTTGCTTTAACGGAAATTTAAAATGTCTAGTAGATCTTTTACAAGCAATCACTATAAACTAATTTAATTTTTCGGTTATTATTTTTTTTACTTTATTATATTTTTAATTAATCATTTATATGTATTTTTTTCTTTGCAGGTAAGTTTTAATAATTTTTAACAACACAATTAATAATATTTGTAAGTATTAATTTTGATAATTTTAATTTCTCCAAAAATCAAATCCCTTTGAATAATAATTAAAAATAAGTTGTATGTATTATATAAGTATTATAAATATTATTTATATATCATCGAATTCAATTTTTTGTGTTAAAAGTTGTCTATGTTTTTCTACACCTCCACAGGTTATTGCGACTAAAGAGGTTTCCGTTTTAACTAAATCTAATGAATACTCGACTATACAATAATCGAGTTTACCTTTAGGATCCAAAAGTTGACAATCAAATGTATAAATTACATATTGTGCAAATTTAAAAGCTGCTTGTACACCACGCAGACTTTGAAATAAATAAATGAAAATATTATAAAGAAAATAAAAAGATTTTTATATTACCAACAATATTTAAAACTTACGTATAATAAGGACCACTTTTTTTACGTAATTGAAACAGAGCATTGGATAAAATATCTACGGCATCTTCTAGATCTTCACCAGATAGCTATTTAAATCATTCAATGAAAGTTTATTAACTATAGATAATTTAAAAACTTTTAAATATTAAATTAGCAAATTCAAATATTTTTTGTTAAATATATAATTTGCAATATAAATGTAAACAGGATTTAAAAGTAAAACAATTTTATTTTACAGATTTTCTTGGATAAATCTAATTTAAAATTCTTAAATTCTTAAAATAAATAAATAATATATTAGCTCTGTTCCAGTACTTGTCATACTTGCAGGAAAGCGTTCCCGCACTACAAATATATGTGTATTTTGTTGTTTTTTTGACAATTTCTGTCTGGTACTGGAACGATGCTATTATATCAACTTACCCTTCCAGCTGATTTGATTTCAACGCATAACAGGATCATTATAAGGAAAACTGTAATTAATATTCTATTCATTTCGTAGAAAATCTGTAAAACTATTTAATAACTTTATAGTTGAATAAATGATCGTATATGAAATAGCAAAGTTACGCTATTTTATATGTAATTTATAAATTTACCATTTGGAGACAATTAGAATAAAAAATTAATTCGTAATGGCAATCAAATTTTGTTTCCAATTTTTTTTTACGGTGTTCATTATAAATAACGATTTATATATAATGATTTTTGGACCTCCTGAGTAAGTGTTGCCTAAACGGCGATTTTCTCTTAGCTTTATTTCATTAAAATGTTTAAAAGAGCTCACACTGCTTTTTTTTTAAGATAGAACATGTTTTTCATTTATCATGAATTTCATTAAAGAGATTAAAAAAATGCAGTATCTTGGTACATCAGATTTTTGCCAAATTAATCAATTTTTATTTTTCTAAAATTCGAAAATTCGTGTGTGTTTCACGATATTATGCTTATACGGAGATTCCATTTTAAAATGGAAGGCAATTGAATTATCATTGATTTTAATGAAATTTGGTAGATGTTGATATTTGAGAGTATTTCTCATTAATCACGTGACAGGTTATCAGGGCTAGTGACCAGTTCCAGTTCCGAAAGTTTATATGAAAAGAACCTATCACTTTTACATGGGGCTGTCATTGCTTTGGTAGCAGGACAACCTTGGGGGACAAAATTTGGCTCAAATATTTTTCTTTTATAAGGTTTGTTTGATAAATGGGCAAAATCGGTTAATAAATAAAAAATGTTATGTACTATAACCCAAAAATTATAATTTTTTTAAATTTCAATTTCAGGTTAATATAATTTTGTTGGGAATTTTTGTTTGGGAATATTTAAACTATTGTTTCAATAATATATATGAGTCATTCCATTTAAAACCAACCAGCTGATTTTCTCACCTCTTCCGAATTAGATAATATTTGGTACAATTATTACTCTTGTCAAAACTAAGACTTATTCAAAATTTCAGATAATTTCATCAAGTGATTCGCGAAATATCGCGGTTGGAAAGTGCAAAATAGCTCAAAATGCGTACAAAGTTGCATACACAAAATTACAAATATCTTTCGAAGTATTTATTATATAAGATTTATTGAGATGTCATATTAAAGGTATCAAAATTACCTTTAATATGATTTTTTTCTCAACATCAAAATGGTCCATATCTCGCGATTTTTCATTCGCGGCCAAATATCTCGCAAAGTGGTCTTTTTAAAAATTTAAAAAAAAAAAATATATGTTAATGGTTGAAATGTTTTCTATAAGCGTGGTAAGTGGCATTCTGGGACCCGCAATATTTTAGGAGTTATTACAATAAATGTCATAATAAATACGAAATATTTGTTGCAACTGATATTGTTTTGTTTGTAATAAAATTGAAAAATCGCTATTTTTTTTGCAAAAATTGACGCTGTTAACGCTAATGCCGAGTTTAAGTGTGATAACAGCAATATTTCGCGATTTGTAATATCTCAAAAATGAGGAAAATTGTGTTTTTAAAAATACAAATATCTTCCAAAATATTTACGTTACAACGTCCATTAAGGTAAATATTTAAAGCTAATGAAATTACCTTTAAAATGATACCTAAAACATGTTTTCATGTTGAATTTTTTTGGCGGAAAATTCGCGAAAAAAATTTCGCGGTCGCGTATTTCAAAAAGCGGTATTTTTAAATTCGTGAAAAATATATATTTAGAGGTTGGAACCATTCTAAATGCTCCCTATAAGTATCGTGAGGAGACTTTAAACAGTTTATGAGTTATTGAAAAAAGTCGCGCAGAATAAAATGAACAAATTTATGCTTGAAATTTCTTTCGAAATAATTATTTTTTTGTTTTACACTGCATTTTATTTTTTGCAATAATTCAGAAGCTATTTATAGTCCCAATACGATACTTACAGAGAGTACTCAGAAAGGCTAAATCATCTACATATGTATTTTTCACGAACTTAAAAATACCACTTTTTGAAATACGCGACCGCGAAATTTAATTCGCGAATTTTCCGCCAAAAAAATTCAACATGAAAACATGTTTCAGGTATTATTTTAAAGGTAATTTCATTAGCTTTAAATATTTACCTTAATGGACGTTGTAACGTAAATATTTTGGAAGATATTTGTATTTAAAAAAAAAAACACAATTTTCCTCATTTTTGAGATATTACAAATCGCGAAATATTGCTGTCAAAACAATATCAGTTGCAACAAATATTTCGTATTTATTATGACATTTATTGTAATAACTCCTAAAATATTGCGAGTCCCAGAATGCCACTTACCACGCTTATAGAAAACATTTCAACCATTAACATATATTTTTTTAAAATTTTTAAAAATACCACTTTTCGAGATATTTGGCCGCGAATGAAAAATCGCGAGATATGGACCATTTTGATGTTGAGAAAAAAAATCATATTATACATCATATTAAAGGTAATTTTTATACCTTTAATATGACATCTCAATAAATCTTATATAATAAATACTTCGAAAGATATTTGTAATTTTGTGTATACAACTTTGTACACATTTTGAGCTATTTTGCACTTTCCAACCGCGATATTTCGCTAACCACTTGATGAAATTATCTGAAATTTTAAATTAGTCTTAGTTTTGACAAGGATAATGATTGTACCAAATATCACTAAATTCGGAGAGGTAAAGTCAAAAATTTTCATTTTTCGTGTTGGTTTTAAATGGAATGACTCATATGTATATAATTTTGTAAAAAATCTAAAGATTATTTTCCAAAAATTTTGGGGTCCAAAATAAGGCCCACAAGAATAAAAAAAATAAAAGCCTAAAAATTAGAGTAAAATTAGCTATAAATATAAGAATATTGACTATAAAGCCTATTTGATTAAAGAGAATAATTCTCAAATATCTATTAAACTAAAAGAGATAACCAAACATGTGAGTATATCTTCTAAAAAGAGATTAACAATGACTATCTACATGTAAATTGTTTACGTTCCAATCATAAATGAAATGTTGGCGAATTAAAAAATACATACTCAAGGTGACCAACTTTGGAGGTTTGTCCTTTAACCCCGCGACTCAATAGGAGCTTGTACTCCTTCAAACCAACTCGGAAACATCTCAGCTCTGACTATGCGAAGTTTTATTTAGATATCTCTAAGAGTTCACAAATTACAGTATAATTAAAAAAATCAATTTGGGACCATTGTGCGATAGTCGACTTGATCATTCTTAGAATTAATCAATAAAAACAATTCATACAGTTTTAAAAGACTTTACATAAAAAGAAAATTATGAGAAAAAATACTTATTAAAATTTTACATTTAAGACACAATTTATTATTGATTTTCTTCTTGTTGAAGTTTGAGATCCTCTGGTACAAATATTTTCTCATTTATAATTCGCTTTGAAACCTCCTTCTCATTTTCACATTTTATAGTTACCAAAACATTTACTTCAGTATAAGCATATGACAGTGCTACAAGACAACGTTTTTCGTCATTTCTCCAATCCTCGAGAATAGTATCGAATGTATAAATAATATTGGGAATAAATTTATAAGCGGCATCAACACCATGTTGCCTTAAAATATAAAACAAATTAAATAAATATGAATATAAATAAATTATATTTATTTAAATTCAAATTTGTTTGTATAAAAAAAATAAGAAAACTTACGAATAAATAGGCCCATCTTCATGAATTATTCTGGCTAGAACCCTATTTAAAAGTTCCTCGGCTTTCTTTAATCTAGCACCGTATAACTGAAAAGACGAAAACATTTTTGTTTTGAAAATATAAGAAAAAAAATATTATTTTGTTTATATGTTTCTTACTCTTAGAGTGTTTACTCTTAACAAAAGTACCGAAATCATAAGAAAGGTGGCAATTTTAAACATTTTGTTGATTTTAAAAGTTCTAAACGTTTAAAAATCTTATCAAAAACTGTGTAGATAAATACCATAACGTTTTTCTTATATGTGAATTCTTAACTAAACCATTAAATGTCAATTTAAAGGAAACATTTTGATTTGCTACACCCAATTGCTTTATAATGCACACGTAATAAAAATTTATAGTTTATTATTATTTTTTATCATTATAATCCTTTTTTTAAGTTATAGTTTTATGTCTTCCTTTTGTTTTGAAATACTGCAAAAAATAAAAGTAAAGAATTAAATGAAACCCAAGTGGAGAACAAGTCATAAATGCTAACTCTGCTTTAGAACTGAAAAACCTCGGTAACAGAAGGAATTACCAATTGCAACTTCATCGAACTAGATGTTGGTTAATGACGTAGTTACTAAACTTCATCAGCATTCGTGGTGTCTTATCCTTTTCTGTTTCGTTGAAACCTAAACATGGCGCCTGCCTTGTACTGTGTACAATTTTGAGGGACTCAGTTAGCAGCACCAGGCGTTTGTGGCAAGTAAAAAAGAGATTGAACCTAACGTCGTTAATGCTGTTAAAAATGTGGTCACATAGTGTCGTAAGCCGACATCCGGTTCGAAGGACCAAAAAACAAGTTTACAATCATAAATTGCCTTGTTTTCTCTGTTTGGCGGTACCCAAGAAAAATTTGTGGACTATAATTAGAAATCAGCAGAACGGAATATGTATTTTCTGTGCCGCTACACACTTCATCAGCATTCGTAGTATCTTATCCATTTCGGTTTCGTTGAAACCTAAACAGTTTTATTGAAACCTTAACTCGCCTATTGCTGCAAGTTTTCATCCTCTAAATTTCACCATTGCAAGGAGATTGCTTGAAGTGCGATCATCTATAGAACTAAAAACGAGAGAGAAACTATAGTCGGTCAAGACCAACCATATGATACCCTACACCATTAGACCGATGGTGTTAGGGCGATTCTGAAAAATTTTGGCAATGTTCTTATATAAAACTTATTTGCGTGGAATTTTAACATGATACTGTCATTTGTATGGGATTTATGCACGTTAAAGTGATTTCCGGAAGAGGGGTTTATATGAGAGCTATGTTCCATTATGGACCGATCCTGATGAAATTCGGCACAAAGATTGATACTTATACATAACCGAGTTTTGAAATATTGCTAAATTTAAGGCATTTATGATCGTTAAACCCCTATTCCGGGAGGACATTTTAAAATTTTCATATTGTTTATGGCATCATAAGAGGTTGCGAAGCGCACCGCAATATATATTTTGAAATAAAAGTAAAAATTTAATTTAGAAAATAAAACTAATTTTTTGTCCAATTTAAAAATTTTAAACAGTCTTAAAACCTTCTAAAATTACCCCAATTAATACAAAAAGAACTAAATTAAGACTATTTTTTTTATATATATATATTAACAAACAAAAACAAATTTCATAAAAACCTTAATTAATTAAATTCAAATAATATTAAAACTTCTTGTAAGCCAATAAAACACATTTATTTAATAATATTTGTGTTATTTACAATTAATTAAAAGTTGTTTCAAGATCGTGCATAACTGAGCATTTGACTTGTATTTGAGATTCTTTTTTACCAATCGATGTAATATCTATAGTACAGTTGTGCTCCTTATGTTGATCATCTAATAGCATCGCCTTATATTGATAACCATCACGGTCCATCATTCTAATAGCTGAGTTTATATCGCGAGATCTATTGAAAATTATATTTTCAAATATTTAAACAAAATTTTGTAAAATATCTTTAAACTTACGAAAGGGACATTTCTTTTTTAGTATTTAATTGATCCAAAGCATAGAGTAATAAATCAACAGCATCTTTAAACTCTTCACCTCTAAGCTGCAGTGAATAGTATTCATTTTGATATGAAATAATAATGAAATTGTATTTTAACAATAACTTACTTTTTTAGCACAATTTGCTGTAGTCATAAATATGACAAATAAAACAAAAATTCTTATTTTCTTCATTGCTGGATAAAATTAATAAATGAAGTTTTAGTTTTAGTTTAACCATTAAATATATTTTGTTTCTATTTGAAAAGTTTTGAATTTCCATATATAACATTATTTTCCACTTGATTTGTCAAGCACAATCATATTAAAATCGATTAGATAGCCACATAACGTAAAGCTATATATTATTTGTTTAATATATATTACTAAATATTACATTTAGAATAACACTGTGTGACAAATTTTTAATAATGATATATTGCCTCAATATGTCTAATTAAATGTTGTAAAGTTTAAACTTCGCTTTTATGATCTTTTGAATTTTAAATATTTTAGAAAACATTTTTCATTGCTTACAAAACTGTCACTGCAATAAATATTCATAAGTAAAATTTTAAGCAAAAAACATTACATTCATAAGACTAGGGTATAAAAGTTATTGTCAAAAGTCATGTTTCTATTTTGATACAAAACCTTACACTATGCGACAAATTGAGTATTATTGCATGGAGGTGCAATAATTCCATCTACAATTGATTGCATTTGAAGAATGCTCTCCAAAGGATTTTTCGCTGGTAGAAAAAATTTTGTTTTATGACCTTTTAAGCTTTTTTTACACCAAATATAGTTCGTAGTTTATATATTTTTACATAAGTAATTAGAACATTAAATTCATCTATCTCTCACAGTGTTGTCAGTTTAGCCTTTTCGACTCAAAATTTTCGTTTTATCTTCCACCTTTTTTTTGTTTCTGAAATTGCCTTTAAAAAGTTAAAAATTTTAACTTAATTTATATCAATTTCGAAAAAGAAGAAAATAATTTCTTATTTGCTTTTAATTTTATTTTTTACTAAATTACAAAAAATTTTCGCATGCGCCGCACATTAGGGTAAAAGCGGTCGAAAATGGCGATTTGGGAAAGGTGATATCAATATTTTAAAAAGTGCGTTTATTTATTATTCTTTAATTTATTATTAGGTAAAAAATAAATTTTTAGAATTTTATAATTTTTTTTTTTTTGCAGAATGGTAATGTCCGTCCGTCTATACGTTAAATGGGTCGAAAATTATGCATATTTCAGGGAAAGGTCATTTCAACACTTAAATGATCACATTCTATTTTTTCTTTTCCTTTGTAAGTAAAGACAATTTTTGGAATTATAAGATGTTTTTTATGCAGAATAGTAGTTAAATGGTTTGGTTTAATGTGTCGAAAATGGCTCTTAATTCAGGGAAAGGTAATATAAATACTTTAATATTAAGATTTGGTTTTTATATAGGTCAGAGTAAATACAAATGTATATTTCGGGACCAGAATTTCTATATATCGTGTTCTCACTTGGGTCCTATTGGTCCCATTGTGTTACCCTTAAGATCATGTGGAATTATTTCACATGTCCGCAAAGAGGTTCGGATCGGATTCGAACCAGCACGACGCACGTATAAAGGATCTGATCTGTCTTATGTCAATTACAGACAGATCAGATAACGCATGCAGAAACGGACTACCAAGTTCCGTAGCCAAAATATCTGCAAGATCAGGACAGTGACATAGAAGATTTTCCACTGTCTCTTCCTCTTCCTCATCTAAGCAACTTCTACAAAAGTCGTTATAAGGGAGTTCTAATCTCCTAGCGTGCGTACCGTCTACCCAGTGCCCCGTAACAATTGCTACAAGTATCCGTAGCTGACGCCTAGGCAATCCCAGAATGTAGTTCGATCGCAAGTGATCATACTGGGGCCATATACTTCTCGAGGTGGAGTATGTAGACTCATTTGTCCACCTTTGCTAAGCTACCCTCGATAAATACTGCAGTATCATAGATCTGCAAGATGATAGCGGCACACCTACCAGTTGGTCAGTTTCCCCATTTCGAAGGTGGGAACAAGTTCTGGCTAGTTCGTCCGCAACAGTGTTGCCCGGGGTGTTTGAGTGACCCCTTACCCAGATCAACTCTAGGTTTGAATGTCTCGCCATTTCATTTAGAGATGTCCGGCATTCATTTACCAGCCTGGATGTCGAAAGGACACCAGAGAGAGATTTAATCGCCGGCTGACTATCGGTACAGATTTGAATATTCACTCCAAATATTCTATAGTATATAGGATCATTGTAGTGCGCTACAATGATCCGGCAATTTAAAGGAAATACGTTTTGCATATAATGGAATGTAAACACCCCCCAACCCCCTCAGCAGATTTGGATCCATCAGTGTAGACTTTAATCTATCCATCTCCTATGGTAGGATCAGCTGAAGTTGACACTGAGAAGCCTGTGTCCAGAAAGGGTTTAGGTATGCAATAGTCAATATTGTCAGGGATGCCTTCCAGAATTCCCAGGATGGTCGCATGGCCATAGTTCCTACCGTTCCATGCACATATAGTGTTAAGCCTAGTCGCCGACATGACGGCGATTTGTTTGGCTATTAGATCAACAGGCAACCAGTTCATTAAAACGAATAATGCCCTGGATGGTGTTGTACGAAGCGCGCCCGTAATTAATAGCGCTGAGCTACGTAGAACTTCCGCAAAAGGTGGGTTTCTCCATCGCCTTCCACCATACTAACGCTCCATACATAAGTATGGGCTTAATTACCATATCGAAGAGCCATTTCGTGTTCCTAGGATTTAAACCCCAGGACTTATCTATGGCCTTCCTACATATATAAAGGACAATATTTGCCTTTGACGCCCTAGCCTGGATATTCTGGTGCCAGGATAGTTTGGAGTCCAGTATGATACCCAGGTACTTCGCACTATCCGATACCTTTAGTTCAATCCCATTTAGGCAGGAAAGTGGGAAAGAAGGGATTTCGTATCTCCTCCGAAAAGAGAACTAATTCCGTCTTACCTGGATTCACGCTGAGGCCACTATCTATACTCCATTTACTGAGTAGGCCTAGCGCAGTTTGTTAGCGGTGAGATATGGTATCTAGGAATTTTCCAGATACAGCAACCGCAACATCGTCCCCATAAGCGACAGTCTTGTACTTCAAGGAATCTAGTTCCAAGAGCATGCTCCACAAAAGTGGAGATAAAACTCCCCCTTGTGGAGTGCCCCTGTTTGCCACTCTATAAGTGGTAGCTAATGGTAGGGTAGGGTAGATAATGACCCTATTGGTCAGAAGTCTCCATATGATGCTTATAATCGACTGATGTATACTCAGTCTTTCCAGAGCCAATTTAATTGCCTCTGGTGTCACATTATTGAAGGCTCCTTCTATATCAAGAAAGGCCACTAATGCATATTCCTTATGCTCGAGAGCATTTTCAACATACCCTACAAGCGAATGTAACGCCGTCTCAACCGATTTACCTTTCATATAGGCGTGTTGGGACGCTGATAATAGGTTTGGGGTCGTTTGTCCTACGAAGATGCTGGTCAATCAGCCTTTCCAATGTTTTCAAAAGGAAAGACGATAGACTGATAGGTCTGAAGTTCTTCGGTTTCGTGTAGGAAGTCTTCCCTCCTTTAGGAATAAAGACCACCTTGCATCTAGTCCATGACTCAGGGATATATGAGCGTGATAAACAAGCTGTGTAGATCCGAATAATGCCACCTGGGCCCGGAAATTTAAAGGGGGCAAAGTTGTTCAGGGCCCATTTTAGCACATCTTCTGTAATCCGAATCTGAGCGTCGTTAGGGTCCTCAGAATCTACCGCAGTATGCTCCTTTATAGGGAGACTGCCAGGAAAGTGCGTATCCATTAAGACATCTAAGGTCTGTTGGCCGATTGTTGTCCAGCTGCCACAAGGTTTCTGAATGTAACTTGGGACAGAAGGGGAGGACGCCAGAATTTTGCGTAAACGACTTGTCTCGGAATGACCTTCCACGCCGCTACAGAAGGTTTTCCCAGATTTACGTTTCGCATTTCTGATTTGGTTCTTAAACCTATTAACTGAGGATTTGTAAGCTGACCATTTACCCAGTCTTTTCGCCTCATTAAATAAACGGCGGCATTCTTTACGAGTGTCACCTATTTCGGAGTTCCACCAGTGTGGTTTACTCCTTCCTTTATAGACCTTAGGTCTACAAGCCACAGAGGTCGCTCTATCGACAGAGGATTCAATATCCCGACGAGTACCTTGGGACCTTAAAATCGCGTTAAATTAAAAAATATGAAATTATTCTTTTTTTTTTATCTTGGTTCCAACGATTTTCAACATTTCAACACATAGGAGCTTTGGTATCGTTTTTCATACCAGCATTTATTAATTGATTTAAAATATAATGGAAATGTTTCATTGGATTTCATTGGATCATCTGATAAAGATTCTCCTTGAATTAATCATTCTTGTAAAAATGTCATTAATCGCCAGAAATTGCTTTCAGGTTGTTCCAAGCAATCACAATTGAAAAAAAAAAATTTAAATCTTGTTATTCAATCATAATTTTTTAATTGGTTTATATACTATTTTATTAATCTAGTTATATTTAAATAATAAGTATATAGTATTTAACTCCACTCCTAAATTTGACACAAATAATTTCTATATATAAATAGAAACAACATTGCCAAATTTTATGAGATTCGGTTCATATGGGTATGGTAACCCACTTCCGGGAATCGACCTAAAGGGCATAAAATCATATAGATGTTAATATCAACGTATTGTTCTGTATTTGTGTGTTTTATTTTACATTTAGTAAAAGTGTTGGTCTACAATTGTCCACAGGTCTAATATAATTCCCCTTCCCAAATTTTTAGTCTTATACTCAATGGTGTAGGGTATCATATGGTAGTTTTTATCTCGTTTTGGTATGAAATCTACTGGAGTAATTTCTCAAGTCGGGTTACACATGCGCACAATTGTTTCCATTGTATTAAAGTGAATAGTATGTACTATTTTTCAGAAAATTTTCAGAACAAACATCCTGTAACATTTTAAGTTGTATTCCATGAAAATTTAAAATTATGTATTTAAAGACAATTTTCAAAAAAAAAAAAAAAAAAAATTAAATAAAAAATAACAAAGCTATTAGGACGAAATGTAATTTGCAAATACTTGAAGGAAAATGCTTTTAAATACCAGAAGTTGATGGCTTCATTTTAAAATGTTACTTTAAAAGACTTTTTATTTGAAATAAATACACTTATTAAACTTGATGAAAATTTAATTTTTTACCCCTTATAAGAAAACAGCACCATCTAATTTAAAGATTTTAATTGATACATAATTTTGTCTATTTTTATTCGGTACCCAACTGATTTATGTAGATGTAGATTTTATGAAAACAGTCAACTTTTCAAAAGTTTTTTCTTAAATTGAAATTCGAAAAAAACAATAAAAGCAGATGCTTTATAGTTGAAACATCATTACATTTTAATAAACATTTCTTTTAACATTCAGTTGTAAATTTCCTTATGGTATTCTTATGTTTCTTAGAAATTAAAATTATTTTTATTTTTTTTAATTTTATACATATTAATATTTTAAATTTCCGTTTTCTTTTACATTGATTTACTTATACCTTTATAATGCATTACAATTCCCAACTGTATGTCACTGCTAATTGCATTTCCTTTTGGAAAATCGTTTGTGTGTTTTTTCTATCTTTTCATTAAACTTGTTAGAAAATCTCATAATCGGATAGGATGTGAGTGTTCATAATTTTACTTGGTACTAAAAATTAAACAAAATGTGTTAAAATTGAAATAAATGTTTGAGAAAAATTTTATTTAGCTAAAGTGTAATAAAATTAATAAATGTTGTTATGAAATCAAAAAATTAAGCAAATTCGTCTGTGTGAATAGATTTTTAAAAAGATAGTGCTTGAATAGCATAGATACTGCTAAAATCTACAAGGTTTGGTGCTTCAATAGCTTATTTTAGTTCGCAATGATTATTAATAGAGGTCGCCTTTTAATAAAGTTTTACTTAAAAGGTTTAAGTCTTAGATAAGATATTGATATTAAAAAAAAAAAAAATCGAACGCATATACCCTATATACGTTTTATTAATATTATTAGACATTTTGAGTTATTTATTTATTTAAAAAATATAATACACATTATTGAAAGTTTTAAGAATATGAAAATAATTTGGGAATACATATGTACATATTTTCCCCGTAATAACTTGTAGATTGTCTGTCTTTAACCAAAAACGTAATAATGAAAACATATGTGAATTAATGTTTGCCAGTAGCTGGTAAAAGAAAATCTAATTAAAAATTTCAAACAAAATTTAAAATGTGAACATATCGTCACGTGAAATTCCAAGTTTCAAGCGGAAATGAGTTTATATAAACCAAAATAATTTTTTAGAACCAGAATAGTTTTCAACTTATTAAATTGTTTATTTATTTTGTAAAATTTAAAAGTTTTTGTTGGACCTTTTGCATTTTAGCCGGAGATATACATGTATATTCTGCTAAGAATATACATGTATATATGTTTATTTAAAAAATAAATTAAGTTACACATACAAGTACTTAATCCTAATGAAAATTCGTATTACTGTCAACAGGTAACTAAAGTTAAATATTAGTATAGTTCCAAAAATAGTTGTCGTTAATTTCTCTTGGAAACCTCAAGGCCTTATATTTTTCAAGCGAAAGAGGAATACCTAATGTATATATTTATTTGTATTATTTATAAAATTTATATAATTAATATTTACTTATATACCTTTATGTATAGTAAAAACGTAATCTACGAATTATTGGGTCATAAATCTGAACTTAGATACTTAGAAAATTGTGAATTTTTTAAGACCCATTTAGAAAACAAAAATATGAACTTTTTCTTCAACTAAAATGCCATGATTTTTCAATTGTCAGGTTAGATTATGTTTCGCAAGTTACCTTCTAGTATCAGAAAAGGGTAACTAAGGTAGATAGAGGGAAATAAGAATTGGAAAGCAAAAAAGATAAATATATTAAGCCTTGAAGAACCTGTATAGATAACTCTTAAGTCATTTAGATTTTATAATAAACAGCTCCATCTTACACAGTTTCATACCAAGAGTGACGGCCTACCAAAAATTTGTTGCTTATGATCCTCCAGAGTTGAGCAACCAAACTAAAGGGTAACTTTCGACTATGCTAAGTTCTTATCAACTAATATTTTTACCAAACATGCAATGTCCAGTCAGCAGCTAAATCGTATTTCTGAACTCCTTGGCGTCTAATTTCGACCACAAGATCCTAGACACTGAGCAGGAATTCTCCTATGACCATATTACTTGAGCTCTACTTAGAAACACTTGTTTCACGTGACTCAAAATGTTAAAGGGACTCAACAAAAATGATCTATATGACTGACGTCCAGCATTGTCCCTAATTTTGCTGAAACATAGACAATGTTATTACCTATTAGGGGCCTGTATTAATTCACAGGCATTCATGAACCAGTGTTGATGTGGAATAGACACGCATCAAGAATTTAATAAAACTTTTGTTGTCAGTAATGACAAGCGTATTTTAAATTAGAAATCCTGTAATGCCTCAGTTAGTTTTTTACTACCTATATGGTCTGGAAGTTCTTCCATAATCCTAAGGATACTAGATTATAAGCCATATCTTTCTAGTTCCCAACTGTATTCAACCTTATCGTAATATTGAACGCAATTTGCTCTACTATCAAATTCACTGGTAGCCAGTCTTAGTACACGCAAAGAAAAAATATGGTTCCAGTGACCATAAACTAAGAGCAACATACTATGATTGTAATATATGATTCCAGGTTACAATAAGTATATTCATACGTAATCATTACTATGATTCCAATTTGTAATTTATTAGTAAGGTTCATAACCTTATTAATAACTTTTAGTAAGTTTTATAACCTTTTCTTAAGTATTGCTTTCAATTTCATTACGTTTTAATCATTTAATAATTCCATGTTATCATATATATAAACCAATTTCATCATATATATAATTCCATTTTATCATATATATTATTCCATTCTGTCATATATATGAACTAATTCCATCATAAGTATAATTCCATATTATCATATATATAACCCCATGTTATCATATATATAATTCCATTCTATCATATGTATAATCCCATATTATCATATATATTACATCATATATATGATCCCATGTTTTCATATTTGTATTCATTTGTACCACGATATGTGGTACATTCATCATACTGAATAAAAACAAAACATGTTAATTTATATTTGTTCTTATATAAACTAAATGAGAATTAATATACTAACAAACTACTGGACTGATACACAAAAATGCCTCCAAATGGAAAAAGGGCCTTCATTTGTGATCACTTTTATATCTAACCAAAAATCAAGATTTTGTATGAAAATCATAAAAATTTTTAAATCTTAAATATCTCGGTAAATAAGCCTCCAAAAGCAAAAAAGGCCTTCATTTGTGATCACTAATACTTCTAACCAAAAATCAAGATTTTCTATGAAAATCATAAAAATTTTAAATCTTAAATATCTTGGTAAATAAGCCTCCAAATGGAAAAAGGGCCTTCATTTGTGATCACTAATATTTCTGACCAAAACTCAAAATTTTGTATGAAAATCATACAAGATTTAAAATCTTAAATATCTCGGTAAATAAGCCTCTAAATGGAAAATGTGCCTTCATTTGCGACCAAAACTCAAAATTTTGTATGAAAATCATAAAAATCTTAAATCTTAAATATCTCGGTAAATAAGCTTCCAAATGGAAAAAGGGCTTTCATTTGTAATCACTAATATTTCTGACCTAAAATCGATATTTATGGAAAAGGGATTTTTGATAATTTATATTTTGCGAGCATTCTTGTAACTCTTTTAATATTTTTTTTATTTTTCATACATCAGTTATAAGTGTTGCTGGTGTTGTTTCTTCTAAACAACAACAAATACATGGTGAACAAATTTTCAATATGAAAATCTACTTTTATTTCTTGTTAATAAAGTGGATTTATGTCGCCTGTATTTCATAAGCGTAGTTGTTTTTCAATTGAGCTTTTTAAAACATTTTTAGTTACTTTAGTTTTCAAATTAATTGGTAATGTAGGGATATTATTTCATATTGGGAAATATTTTTTCCCCGTATTCCGTTCATCAATGCACATCATTTGTGTGGTCGTCCTATATAAGAATCTTAAAAAATCAGTTTCTTGGGACACTTTTACAAAAAAAAAAAAAAAAAAATCTTAAACTGAAATCTTTTTGTCTCTTTCCGGGGCAAAGTTTTAATTTAAGACCCTTAGTTTTGTTTTTACTATACCCGAACAATTTGACCCTCCCTAATGTAAACACATATAAAAAGTGATTTTACTTTCAGATTTTCTTTTATATTATGATATAGAAAAATATTTTTAGAGTTCTTCTATTTAATTTTCGTAAATACAAACATAAAACTAAAATTTCTTTTGCATAATAAATAGTTTACTTAGTAAAGTATTTTAGATTCAGTTTTTAAGTATGATTCATGAACAAATTTTGCACCAATGGCATAAGTTTTCCATAACATTTAAATTTCTACACTTTGCATCTGGGTCCCAATAAATTGTATGTATGTATATCAGTGATGTCAGATGGAGGGAATTTTTCTCTTTTTTTTTTTTTAGGGAATTTTTAAGGCAAATTTTAGTCGAAGGAAAAGAAGGGAGGGAACTTTAATTTTTTTCAAAGTAAAGGGAATTTTTAATACGTATAAACTTATATCAAAAAACGACAAAAATATTAAATAAATAAACAAAAAATACAATATTATCATATACACTTAATTAAAAATAGAAATCTTAATTTTTCGAAAAGATATTTTCAGTATTCTCGTTCTTTGTTTAAAATATATTTTTATATAATTTTTTATTGAATTACAAACAAAACTATATTTATGTAAATTTCAGTGTATTTTAAAAAAAATTAAACAGAGGGGTTTTTTCTTAAATTTTATCTGGCATCACTGATGTATATACATTAAAGTGCCTTGATATTTATGGGGACAAAAAAAGTTGCAAATGTACCCCCCTAAAATCAAAGATTGATATATTTTAAACTTATTCCCAAAATATTTCGGTTCAATTATTTCATTTACGTGAGCTGGACCATTTTTAAAAAACCTCCAAAAATATGGTTTTCGATCAACAGTACATACAATTTTTAACTTTTTGTCAAAAAAATTACAACATATGATAGAAAAACGACGTCTAATACATATTGAGCAAAAAATATTTTAAAATTTGTTTTCATTCTCGCGAAATTAAAGTTTTAGTAAAATTTTCAATGATTTTATTTTAAATAATATTTTATTTAAGTTTTAATATTTTGGAAATTGTCCATCGTAAATTATATTTTCAGGCATCATTAGAAAGGTCTCATTAAATATTATTGATATGTGCATTCGCTTAACCCTTTAGTTGCACAAATAAAATTTTGGGATTTCCGGTTCATAATTGGTTAAGTTAACTTTAGCGGCAAATAAATGGTTACTTAAGGACATAAATGTCCCCGAAAGCATAAATTAATCAAAAAAACTGTAAATTCATGTAAATTAGCGGCTAAATCAAAAACTTCTTTTTATTCGATTATTATCGCGGTTTTAAATGAATTTATGTTTTGTTTTTCATAAATTTATCAATATTTAAGCGTAATGAATGCTTTCATGCGACTTATTTGCAAAAATTGCTAATTTAACCTTTTGGGAACTAAATGCATAAAATTTACCCTCTAGCTCTTAATGGGTTAATTACGTATTATCTTCAATAAAAGCAGGTTAGACCATTCCTATGGTACATTAAAACCTAATATATTTTCAAAAATATCCGAAATATGATACAAAATAATAAATAAAATCTTAATATTCCGCGACTGAAAAGAAACATAATAATTATTTAAATGAATTTTCAAGTTCGTAGTAAGCCTCTATTATAATTTGAAGTTAATTCTCTTATAACTAAAATTTTGATAATGTAAATTTTAAAATTGCGATGTAATATTTTGGGAATCATATAAAAACATACTTATATTCAATTCTAGAGGCGTACATTTGCAACTTTTTTCGTGAGGCACTTTAATATACATATGTATATAGGGTGTACCTATTTATATGAAGAGGAAAAAGGGTATCCATGCTCTCAGAGCAAACAAAAATTTACTTCATTTTAAGATGACTTTTTTCAAAATTTTCGTCCAAGCTTTATTGTTTCGAAAACTAGATCAAAATTAATTTTTTTTGTTCATTTTGATCTAGCATCCTTGTATGAGGTCCTGTTTAAATAATATGTCTACCATAAAAATTCATTCTTGTACCAAAAAATGCACACAAAATATGTTCGTGTTTATCATTTTTATCAATAAGTTGTGAAGATTTGAATATGAAACTTATCTTCTAACGTACTATCAGTAGATGCTAAAATTGATACAGAATCTTCAATATTTATCGAAATACACCGAAAATAATTTTTTTTTTTTTTTTTTGCACAATTTCGTAAATAGCAAAAAAAAAAAAAAAAAACAATATTGGTTAAAATTTTGCAAAATTATGAGTAATAAAAGACATATCTTGGGATCGTTCGCTGAAAAAATTTAGTGAATATCGGTTTTAGTTTGGAAAATATAGTCGTTTAAACATTAGAACTTATAATAATATTCCTTAAAAAAAGCGCGATTTTAATTTTTTTAAAAGTGAATTTTAGTAAAACTTTTAAATTGTTTATTATTTGATGAAAAATTTTACATCGAAAATTGATTTTATTATTTCAAAATTGATTTTTGAGGTTAAAAACATGTTTTTTGGTCTATACAATTATAAGTCGTTAAAATATTTTAACGCCATCTGAATTTTAGTATTAAGGAAATAAAATGCTTTCATTTGACATCAATATTAACATCATTTATACTTCGCGAAAGTTGTCAGTAAGCGAAATAAGTTTGGAGATGAATGCCGCTGTAGCCGATATAAATTACTTTTTTTTTTCATAATATCAATTTTTCAATGATTTAAAGTCATATATTACACTGAAAAAATTCAGAACAAAATTTTAAAATTTGGTGAAAATTTACCAAATTACATAAATTTTTTGCATTTCAAAAATGTTTAACGCCATTTTGATTTTTTTTTTTTTTTTTAGTGACTTTATAAACTTTATAGTTTCGGTTCTCAATGTTATTTAGATGAAAAAATCAAATTTATAGTTTCTCTGATTTTTGAAATTAAAATAAAATTTTTTGTAAAAAAGTGGCTTTTTGAGAAACTATAAATATTTTATTTGCAATAAAATCTTTGTTATTAAAGATATCTTAACGAAATTTTCGGTGAATTATAATATAAAATAAGAATGTGAAAAAAACTTTAAAATTTTTGTAAAAAGAATCCCACAATTCCCAAAAAAAAAACACCGAAAATCCCAAAAATGGATTTTTTCACATTTTCGGCTATAAAATCTATATTTTTCTGAAGTCCCGTAGATTTTGATTGAAAACTTTTAACAACATATTACAGATTCATAAACTGTATTCTGTTTGCCGATTTGTGCCTTGGGATTTGAGAAAATATGGACTAAAGTCAAAACTTTCATATAAAATGGGTCGAATTCGTGAGGGTGTGTACCAGGACCGTTTGGATTATTGGGCTTGCTTTTTATTTTAAAGTTTTCTCTGTGAAGATGCCTTTCAGAAAAGTATAAAATTATTATATGTTGTTAAAGAAAATTTTATTTTAGAGAAAAAAGAGTGTAGATATTTT
The DNA here is from genome assembly GCA_951394005.1 of Protophormia terraenovae. Lineage (NCBI taxonomy): Eukaryota > Metazoa > Arthropoda > Insecta > Diptera > Calliphoridae > Protophormia > Protophormia terraenovae. The sequence continues at coordinate 154,813,376 of OX596073.1, forward strand.
TTCGGCCAAAAAACACAAAAAGTCGCCATTTTTGCAATTTTCAAATTCAAAGTCGTTTATTTTTGAACTCGATAAAGATATTGACTTCAAATTTTTTATGTTCAAAAGATAATTTTGTTCTTTAATTAGCTAAAGAAAAAAATAAATGAAATTGTTTGGAAACACTAGGATATATATGAAATAAACTGGACCAATAACATACAAAACTAAGGTACTTAAAAATTCAAATGCAAATAACTCTAAAACTATAAGAGATATATAGGACATGCAAGCATGTTTTTTATAGGTCTTATCAGTGCCTACAATAATGTATAAAAGTACTTGAAATTGGACGAGAAACAAAAATTTGGCAAGCGATTAAGAAATTTGTATGTTAGAGGTACCCAAATTTAAGCCACTGTAACTCCGCCCCTGAGGGGTCTGTACGACCCCCTTGCCAAATTTAATATTGTACGCTCCTTTGCTACGCTTATACCAAATTTCATGCAAATCCAACCAGCCGATCAGAAGTTACAGATTTTTTTCCAAAAAATTTCGATTCTGCCCCACTGTGCAATGGGAACTGATACAAATGTAATGCCACCTAAAAATAGCAATACAAAAATACTTACATATATCTCTATATAACTTTTCTTTGATATTGAAAATTGTCATTTAGAATTTCCAAGAATATTAACAAACATTAAATGAAAAGTTATATTATTTATTAAAAAAAAAAATCATTTATTGCTTTGTTTGTTACTAATTAAATCAATATTGTTATTTTTTTAAACAACATTTATTAATAAGAGACACTAATAACGAAAATGTTTATTTTTATTTTTAACATTTATTAAAACTTATTTATATTTAGATACTAAAAACACAACTAATTATATATATCTATATATATATATATATATTACTTACATGAATTATTTACAACCGTTTCAAGCCATTTTATTGTATACATTTCTATATTAAAAATATTTACCAATAATTTCTCTTTATAATTCTAAAAATAGAAACGCATTAAAACACTAATAGACAATAATAATTAAATACTTAAAAGACAAACAACATTGTTAAAAGGGAAAACTTTGTATTACAAAATAAAAAAACAAACAAAAAAGACATCAGTTTTTATATACTATTTTAAGGGCATATTGACCCGGTCTGAACAAAATAACTTTCGCTTTTTTATCTCTCTTCGAAAACGCAGCATCCATCCATAATTTGTAGGTTTGGTTTTGTTGTTCATTTAACAAATGATTTGTGTGGAGAATAAATGTCTGTGAAAAAAGGTATTGAATTGATTATCTACAAATAATAACAACACACATATAATATTAATAAAATTGATTTACAAAAAAAAAAAAAATATGAACTCTTAAAGGCATGTAAATAGTTGTGGTAAAGGTGGTAGGTAGATGAGCGACATTGCAATACCCCTATAGTAAAGGAATTAAATTGTAGAAACTATTTGTTTGTGAAATGATAAAAAAAAAATAATAATAATAATATAAAAATTTCTAAAGGATACTTAAGTTAAATATAATCATCAGGTCTTAAATCCTATAGAATCGTATCAGACTACACTTTAACAAGTTTTTCTTGTCTTATTATAGTATATGTGTAATATAAATTAAGAAAATAAAGAGAAATGTATTTAGCAAAACATATAATTTATTTAAGTATAAGTATGTAAATATTTTTGCTAAAATTATAAACATTATTAACCTTTAGTTCCCTGGACCATAATGTTGTGTAGGGGACAGTAAATAACACACACATCAACATTTTCACCTTTAATAAAATATTAACGTATAAATATATTAAGTTTACTCACCTTAAAGAAGAAAAAACAACAGAGACACAAAGTATTTTGGAGAAGAAAATAAAAATGTAACATTACCTAACAAGCAAGTGTGGACAAAAAAATAGCGGTGTTGCATAATTATATAATTTTTTCTCTGATACCTTTCAAGATCTAAAAAATGGAATGAAAAAAATGATGGAATTTCAGAACAGGTTGTATGATTTCAATGGAATTTTACATAGTGATAGTAGAGGTATAGGCAAATTATATTTTTGAACTTGTACCATATAGACCACTGTTCCAATCTACAGGGTTTTAAAGTTAGACATGAATGAAAATGTTCAAGATTTTTAAAAACTATCAGATTTCGTATAAACATCTTCAAGTGCAAATTTACAAGATATTAGACTTGGTGAATTTTTTAAAAACATATTGCAAACGAATTTTGTAAAAATATTTATTTACTTTGAAGTAAATTTTTTTACTCTTTTTTTTCAAAAAAGTGGTTCCGTTCTTTTTCTGTTATATAAACATTTTCTTAAGTAACTTATACAATATTTATATTTTTCTGAAACATAACTAAAAACAAAATATTCTGCAGGAAAAAAGTTTAAAAAAATGATTCCTATGAGAACCAGGGTTTCCTAAATTTAACATATTTTTTTTTTTTTTAACAAATTTTAAATTTTCACCTTTATTCTCAAGTCGCAAAGCCGGAATCAAAAAATTTATTATATAATCTGATATGTTTTTAATTTTCGGCTAATTAAAATTTTTGATTCCTGATATAGTTGAAAAAATTAAAAATACCATTTTTTGAAAATTTGTAAAGTATTTTGAGAATTGTGAGATTTTTGCTGACAAATCTAAAAAACTGAATAATATTTGAAATTAAGCATGAAAAAATCTACTCAAGTGTAAAATTTCATTCAATAATATAAACTAACAAAAATTGTATTTCATAATTAAAAATAAAATAAAGTCGGTGAAGACCGATATAATACCCCACACCATTGTGTCTGAGCATAAAAGGGGTTTTATATTGGACCAGTGGCCAATTGTAGACCAACACATGTACAAAATAACATCTATAAGATTTTATGCACTATGGTGCGATTCCCGAAAGTGGGATTATATAGGAGCTATAGTAAATTATGGACCGATTCTCATAAAATTTTGCAATGTGTTTTCTACTTACATAAAACTTGTTTGTGTTGAATATGAACTTGATACTAACATTCGTATGGATTTTATGCAGGTTAAAGTGATTTTTGGAAGATGGGTTTATATGGAGCTATGGTTAACCGTGGACCTATCTTCATAAAATTTGGTATGAAGGTTAATACTTCTTTGTATCGAATTTCATTAAAATATTCTTATTTTTAAGGCATTTTAAAGAGTAACTTTATTCCGGTGGAACATTTGTATGAGGGCTAGGTCAAATAATGGATCAATCATAACCAATTTCAATAGGCTTCGTCCTTGTATCATAAAGGTTTACATGAACTGCCAGCCAGACCTCCAGCCAACCTAGTGTTTATAAACCGGTTAACCGGTTAACCGAAAAACCGGTTTTTTCTTCAAATTTCGGTTATTTGCGAACCGGTTAATTTGAAATATTCAATTTCTGTTAACAGGTTTATCCGGTTTTTTTGTGTCGGTTAACCGGTTTCAAAATTTTCTAAAAATATCACTAAATTTCGTCTTTTTTTTATTTTTTCCTGAATTTAAAATATAAGAAAATATTTTGAAACTTCTAAAAATGCTTGCTATTTGAGTTAACAAGTAGTCAGTTGATAGATATACTTCTGTGAAGTTAAATATATTTTAAAACTGTATGTATAATAAATCAGATAGATAATTAAGCATTCCATTTACAAAAACTTTAATTTCATACGAATGAAATTTTCCAAAAGAAGAAAATAACTTTACACCTAATGTATAGCTTAAGAGAAAATAAGATTTTATATAGGATAATAGGAAAAAATAAAGTCTTCAAAAGTAGAACTGAATAAATGAATAAAATTTACTTTTAAATAATCAATAATTCTTCTAAAAATTAAAAACAAATCCGTTTTTAGCAGAAAAAATGTTAATTATTTTTCCAATTTTATGCAAATATTGTTATCACATTTTTTTATAAGAATTATGTAAACTTTTCCTTGAGAGAAAAACTTTAAAAGAGGTGAATATAAATCATAATATAAGGTACATTATCCTAGGTCTAAAGCTTCCTTTTTATAAAATTTCAATAATTTAATTTTATTTTTAAGCTTGAAAAATTAAAAAAAAAATAAAAAAATCTTTATAGAATAATTTTAGATCATTATAAAGCTGTGCTATAAGATGCCAAAAAAAAAAATGTTTTTAGAAATTATATTAAAACTAGTCCAAAGACTGAAAAAAAGTATTATAAATTTTCTATGTAAATCAATCGCAATTTATAAAGAACACTGCAGTGCACTGTTTATTATATGGTGCATGATTAAACCAATAAGTTGAAAAACTCTTTTTTTTACCAAAAATATTTTTATTAAGCCTCAAATCAGAGCAATTATTAAAATGTCGGTTAACCGGTTTAACCGGTTTTTAAGTAGACGGTTAACCGAAAAACCGGTTTTTTAATTTTAGCCAATTTTCGGTTAACCGTCAAACCGGTTTTTTAAAAAGTCGGTTTTTTATAAACACTAAGCCAACCAGACGCACGGACGGACATCGTTAGAGTCGATTGGTATACTTTAGGTTGGGTACTGGATAACTTTTTCTAAATGATTCTGAGTCGATCATCAGCACAAACACATAATACCCCAACCACCTATGGTAGTGGACAAGATCTCAAATCAATCAGTTGTAGATTTCAATCAGCAGAATCCTTTCATCAAATCATTATTCTTTATTCAAACCGATTCAGATATTACAACTCATGATGATTTTTAAAAATGTTGATACCCGAAGTGTGCAACTGTGAGACCCTGTAGACCCGCACACGGCTATACACTGATTCTGCGGCAAGGGGCCAGAAAAAATTTCATTTACCCGGTAAGCCAACATATTACATTGCTAAATGGCGGTAACTACTTATAATTCGGGTGAAAAACTCATTACCTTTATATGGCGATGTCCACGAATTCATGAGTCCCCATTACTAGAGTACTTATTCTAAACAATCAAATAAGTAATTAATTAAATACTACAAAACTACAAAACTATAAAATTGCAAAAAAAAAAAAAAAAATAATAAAAACAAAAGGTTGGCTCAACTGAGATTTGAACCTAAGCAAAAACTTTCGCTCATGTTAAAAAACAACTGTCTTACTCACTACGCCATGTCGACGTTAAAACTTGTGTGCTTTATCAATAGTTTTAACATACCAATAGAAATTCAAATAATTTCATAAAAAAAATATACGGGTTTAGTTTGGGGTTGAACCGATAACCTTCGGAGTGCTACGCAGTCACTTTAGCGAACTGAGCTATTGCAGAACTAAATGAACTTGTTGTTTAATGGTAACTAGTTATTCTACTACTCGAAGAAATGTGAAAAATAATGATAACTCAATACCTAATAATGATAACTCAATGATAACTCAATACTCAATAGGTAATGAGTCTAGTAAGTATTAGTCATTACCAAAAGCCCAAAAATTTTCTGGGGGGTTTCTCAGTCAATTCGGATATACGGTATTGAAATTTTATATAAAATTTCATTAAAAAAAATGGACCTAATATGTCCATAACCGTTGACCGTATTAAAAAGTTATGTAAGAACGACTTGTTTTAAACAAAATAAGAGAAGTCGTTTTCGAGATATACTTCAATATATGGTGAAACTTCCTTAATTCTACAAATCGCGATTTATCGTGAGCACTAAGTCGATTCAAAAAAAGTGGAAAAAATATGAACACTGCGTATCCGAGTTGACTGGGAAACCCCGTTCTGCAGAATTTTTTTTCATTGTGTAACTCTGTGTCTCAATAATATCCCTATGAGGTATGTGTAAGTTAACATCGATTTTATAAGAAGCATGGAGCCTTAAAAAATTCCTGTCTAACTTTTGCCGCTACTGTTTAGATTGATTTGTATTCCATTTGATATTAATCATTAAAAAAATATATATATTAGTTTTTTATTTTTATTGCTCATAACCTCTGCTATTTTTTTCAACACCTCTGTACCCATATACTAAATTGAATACAACACATACGATTTTTTGTTAAATAAAATATTAATGACACATACATTCATAAACCGTCATTTAAATCATAAAAATGAACGAAAGAAATATGAAAATAAGTACCAAATTCTCACATACATTTACTCTTGTTAAATTTTGTTGTTTTTCAAAAAATTAATTACTTAGATGCTGTGTGTTTCGTTACTTCTGTCTCTACTTCTGTTGCTTCTGCTGCTGCTATCAACTACCTCTCTGGCTGCGTTATCTAACTGATGTCGTTTGTTTTTGTTTACAACTCTGAACATTTCAAGCTGAGCTGAATTTTGGAACTGCTTCTCCATATAAGTTTATTTTTTGTTTATTTGGTAGTATAATCATGTTTAAGTACTTTAAGAAAACGTTTAAACTTTAAACACATTTACGTTGTTTTGTCTGCTTCTCAAAAACAGAAACTGGGTCAGAATATTGTGGGTAAAGCACACGCATACACATATACAAAATATTAAACGGCACGAACACCGTTTTGTATACAAAGTTGTTTGTATAAATTAAATGTCCAAAATTTTTTTTATAATGTGCCGGCAACAATTTAAAGAAAAGTAAAAGCTTTTAATTTGAAATGACACTGTTTTAATTGTTTATATGCAGGAGCGTCGATAAAGTGAAAAGGAGGAAAGACAGAATTGATAAGAGGATCCAAGATTCCCAATGAAGCTATCGTAGAACAAATTTTTCACACGTATTATTATAATTTTTAGAAAATATTTTCAAGATTATTTATTTAACAAAACTAAATGATTTTAATTTGCCAGTTGTGACTTGCGAAATAATGAAATTTTGATAGATCGTCGAGTGCATCCGCATTATTAACCATATGCTTGTAATTTGACATTAGAATCTGATTAATGAATTACAATACCGATAGCCGAACAACCAAGGAACTTTGCCACCAGAGTCTGTCAACATGAACCTGTTCCTTTTGTAAAATTCTTTTGTTGTAATTATACCGTACACCACTATAGATGGTTGGGGTATTATGTGTTTGTGCTGATGTTTGTAACGCACAGAAAAAATCTTCGAACCACCACCTTAAGTTATACTAGTTGACTCAAAATCACTTTTTGAATCGTTTTAATGATTTCCGTCCGTCCGCCTGGTGGGCTGGCTAGCTGTCTGTCCATGTAAACGAAGTACAAATCGCAATTTTAAAAATATCTTGATGAAATTTGGAACGAATAATTGTTTTGGCACAAGCACGAACCCTATTGAAATTGTTTATGTGCCCACTTTCGAGAATTAGCACAAAGCAGATGAGTTAATATAAATGTTATAGTATCAACGTTATATTCTGTGTTTGTATAATTTATTTTACACTTAGTAATAGTTTTGGAGCCAGAAGTCTAATATAAGACCTCTCCTCGAATTTTGATGCACATGTATAATTTTGTAGGTAGTCATTGGTCAATAAATATATGGACTACAAAATTATTTTATTTAATAGATAATTTTGTTCTATAGCTATTTAAAAATATAGTAAAATTGGTCGAAAATGTTGGGCTATATATGGAAAAATCGTGACCAAGATCTTTAAAAATTGAAACAATAGTATATGTCTTTAAAGTCTGGTAAGAAACAACAATTCTAGTGGATAAAAATTTTTTATGTCAGAGGTAGCCTACTTTAAGCCCCCACACCTCCGCTCCTGTAATGTGTGTAGAGCCTTACTTCCAAACTTAAATTTTTACTCTACTATGCCTTTGCGAAATTCTATATAAATTTAATTAGCGGATTAAAAATTACAGATTTATTTCCACGAATGTTCGAATCTACCCCACGGTATAAACCTTATAGTATATTATAAAAATGAAGTGTAAGTTTATTTGTGCGTCAATCACGTCTAAATGGCTGAACCCAATTTCACGAAATTTGACACACGGATAAAGCCGGAGATGGTTATGGGATATGTAAGATCTCGATTGGATGTTACGTCCACTTTTTTTAAACTCTTAAATGGCTGCAACGATTCTCACAAGATTTGACATACAGATAGTACCAATGCCGGTGGTGGTTATAGACTATGTAAGAACACGATTGGATGTTACGCCCACTTTTTTTAAATTTGACACACAGATAGTACCAGTGCCGGTAGTGATTATAGGTTATATTGGATCTCAGTTGGATGTCATGCCCACATTTTACTCTCACTTTTTTAAAACTGAACCGATTTTCTTAAAATTTTCACAGCACCATCCTGTGTGTCTCTAAATCAGCGATAACCAAAAAGAGAGGCACTAAAATAAGTAAGTGTTAGTGTCTTGTACTGTCGCAATGAAAATTGTTACACACATACACATTATACATATTTTTGAAAACAATGCGACATAGACCTACTTTGTTGAAAGCTAACATGCTACTAAATGACTTTTTCTTTGTTTTGCTCTCAAATCTGAGTGTTTCGTTGAAGTTCATGTTATGTCTGTGTAAATAGCCGATTATGTTCGGGCCCTGGAGCTAAGTTGGCGACCGTTGCTCTAAATTCAAATATGTTGTTTCATTTTTCGATTGGAGCGGGCGGAGTGGAGCTTCCCATACAAAGTAAAGTGGTGTATCTAGAGAACTAATAAAGTCAAAAGCTCTTAAACTTCATGTGAACATCAAGCTTATCATATCGCATTGATAAAATGGAAATAGCACGGATAGTTCCAGTTCCACCTTAATTTATAACAATCGGCTTAGAATCACTTTCTGAGTCGATTTAACGATGTCCGTCCGTCCGTCTGTCCGTCCATGTAAACCTTGTAATCAAACTACAGGTCGCAATTTTGAACCAAAATGTATGAAATTTGGTACACATGTTTCCTTTGGTCCAGGGACGAAGCCTATTAAAATTGGTTATGATCGGTCCATTATTTCACCTAGCCCCCATACAAATGTCCTCCCGGAAAAGGGTTTAACGATCATATATCCCTTAAATATAGCAATATTTTAATGAAATTTGGCACATATAAGTTTCATATAAGACCAAATAAGTGTGACGATTTTTAAAAAGATCGGTCCATAATTAACCATGGCTCCCATATAAACCTCTTTTCAGAAAATCACTTAACGGGCATAAATCCCATTAAAATTTTAGTATCAAGTTAATATTCGACGCAAATAAGTTTTATATGAACATAAATGATGGTGCCAAATTTTATAAAGATTGGTCCATAATTTACCATAGCTCCCATATAAGGCCTCATTTCGGGAATCATCCAAAAGTGAATAAATTTATGTAAATGTCAGCATCAACGTAATATTCTGAATTCGTATGTTTTATTTTACATTTATGAGTATCGGTCCACATTTGACTCCAAGTCTAATAAAGGACCCCGCCCCGAATTATAACGTACACAATGGTGTAGGGTATCATATGGTCGGGCTTGACCGACTATATCTTTTTCTCTCGTTTTTTTTTTTTACAAAAATTTTAATTTTTTAAATCAGTCTATGTAAGAGCACAAGACGATAAGTTTAATTTTCAAAATTAAATTAATCGCCATATATATTTTACCCCAAACTGCGCCGTTACTTTTATAACTATGTTTCGCCATAACCTAAACATGGCGGTCTCCTGATACTGCTGCAATTTTGAAATGTTCCAGTAGTAGCACTAGGTGAACCAATATCCGGTTCAAAGGACCATAAATCAAATATTTTGTTTCTGTCTTATAATGCATCACGTTTCATTGTATTCTAAAAAACATTTAAAACTTATTTAATTTTAAAATACTTTTATATTAATCTTTTATACAATGCAGTTTCAGGCTGTCTAAATAAAAATTTTGAGAATGATTTCTGAAGCAGCATTTTTAAAGTTCTCCGTTCATTAATAACAAACAATAACTTTTGTGGCTTAAGTGTATTATATCCTCAGTTATTTGTTTTAGTGACTACTACTGCAATTAAATTTCCCCATCACTGCAAATAACATTGTGAAAGTTTATTTTTTCTCTTTCATCAAGGTAGAATATCGTTGTATATTAAACTCATTTTTGATTGTTTTTTTCAACAAAAATATTTATTTTATTCCAAATTTGATGACTACTATTCCCAAAATCACGTACCATTTAATTGTATGCAATTTAAAATATTTTATTAACCTGCCAACCGAGAATTCTCATAAAATCTCTTGGCTACACTTTCAGTTAATGAATTCAAATTTTTACTGTTTTATGGCCATAATTCTTGGTTATTGTTCTCTTCTCTTTAGCGAAAAATAAAACACAACAAAGTAATTAAAATGCAAAGTAATTCGTTTTTTATTCGTATATTCACATAAAATATAAAAAAAAATATGACAAATAGGTTTTCAAGTGTTAAAAAGCTGCAAGTGGCCAAGGTATAGGGAAAGAAAGAAAATAGAATCAGATACTCAGGGAACTGACACAAAGAATTCCAAATAATTTTGTGAAACAAAAAAAAGAAATTACAATATTATTTGTATGAAAAATTATGAAATGAAATTAATGGAAAAAAAGTGAACAACAGCGGTTTTGGAAATGATAAAGGAAGTAAAGAAGAAGTATAAAAGAAAATGCAAATTAGATAAAATTTATAATAAAAGTAAAGGAAAAAGTTAAATAAAAGAGTTTTTTTTTTTTTTTTTTGTGCTAGAAAAAAGTGAGGTTGTAAAGGTATTTGAGTGAGTTTGAGTGTGTGTTTAAGAAAAGAGCGTAGGTTCAAATGAATGTTTTTATGTTTTTTTAAGGTGACATAAAAAGTAATGACAGTTTAATAAAAATAATATGCAGATGTAATGGCGGTAGGCAAAAAGGAAATTTAAAGAAAATATAAGAAATATGGCAAAAAAAATAAGTTCAAGGAGATACTTTAAGTTAAAAAATAAAGAATGAAAGAGAGTCAGATTTAGTAAAATATTAGATGACATTTATGAAGAAAAATAAACAAATTAAACAAAACAGATGAAAAGGTTCACTGTAAGGTGTTAATGAAATGTTAGTTGCTAATTTTATATTTCTCTTTTTTTGTGCTGCTGCGTTTTGTATAGAAAATAATTAAACATTTAAATGACAATTTGTATTTATGATGATGATGGTGTTTGAGATTTTCTAAGCTTTTTTATAAAAATGGAATGAAAAGAAAGTTGCTGTTGCTGGTGGAGAAATGACGGCACAATATTTAGAAAAGTGTTAATGAATTTTGTAAAGTTTAGAAAAAGTTTTTTTGTTTAGTTAAATTTTGAAAAGATGAAAAGAAATAAAGAGATTTTTTATGTTTTTTTTTTAGAAAAAGTCATGAGTTTGTATTTTTTTCGTTTCTTTTGTAGATGTTTTCAAATGGTTGAATAGAAAGATAGATAAAGTTTTTGGTATAGTTAAAGAAATTAGATCAAAATTTAAAGAAATAGTAAAGAATTAGAATATAAAAGATAGAAATAGAATAGATAAAGATATAATAGTTAGAAATAAAATAGGTAGAGATAGAAAGGATAGAGATAGCATAGATAGTTATAGAATATTGATAGAAAGATAGTGATAGTTTTAGAATTAGTAATAGATGATTTAAGATTTTCAATACACATTATGCTTGACTAGTATTCATGCATTTTGTGAATTTGTTTTAGTTAGTCAGCTGTAAATTAAAGAAAAAATCATATTAATTAATTTTTAAAATGTTTGAAAATAAAAAGAATTATTTTTCAAATACATATGTTAATCTTTAAAGAGCTTAATCTTACATAATTGTGTTTGAGAATTTTAAATCATTTGGTAGTACGATTTTGCTTGAGATTTTCAACTTGAAAACCTTACAAAAGATTCTAATTATATTTTCAACAAATTCTCATATTTTTTTGGAATAAAGGCACTTTTTAGGTTTTTTTCTTTTGTTGTTTTGTTGCAATAAATTAAAATAATAATAAATTAAATAAATAAAAATAAATTATAATAATTAAATAAATTATTTCGTTCTGTTTTGTTTTTAAAATTTTCGTAAAGATTCCTAGAAATGTTTGTTGCTATGTGTTTCAATTTGTTCGAAATTAAATAGTTATTACCCTAAAAGAAACTTATTTAATAGAAACAAGTCTCTGGAACAGCTTATCGTCTGGCTTGTTTGTAGCCGGAGTAAGCAATAGTTTGGGCAACGGGTGAGCTGTAGGCACCATGGGTATCCCAGCCGGAGCTGCTGCCAGAAGACCAACCACCAGTGCCAGCACCACCACCGGATGACCAGCCACCAGAGCTAACACCAGCGGTAGCAGCACCAGAGCTCTTACCACCGAATAAACCACCAAGACCGCCCAAGAGACCGCCGGATCCACCACCACCGATACGGCTCAAGCCACTGCTAGCACCGGCAGCCAAAGCCAAGAAGAAGGCAATAACGGAGACAACGAGAGCCTTCTTGGCCAAGAACAACAAACCGAAGATGGAACCAATAACTAAAACAGCAACCTTAGCACCAACACCCAACAAGATAGGCAACAATTTCTTGATCAACTTCTTCTTCTTAGTACGGGATTCAACAACCAATTCACGCAAATCAGCCTTGATGTCATCGGGAATGGCACGGGCTACAGAGCGGGCAGCATTGGCAAAGTTAAAGTTCAATGAGCGTTCAGCAAAGAAGTTCTTGGCATTGGTCAACATATAGTTGCCGATTTCAGAATTGCGGGCTTCAACGCTGGGAGCAGCTTCAACGGCAAGAGCACTTTCATCCAAAGATTTACCTTGACGACCTTCATTAGCTTTCACCAAAGATACACCACCGAACAATTCAATTTGAGGATTTTCGAAGATTGATCTGGCTTTGCGGAAGAGCTAAGAATAGGGGGAAAGGGAGAAAAAATAAATAAAATTAGTTTTAATCATAAAAAGGAAAGAGAGATAAAATTTTATAAACTTTGAGAAAAATTAGGGACTTAAAGGATTAAACGATTAACAAATAAGCTAAATTTTTACAATTTTATAACTTTCCTAAGTTGATGTTTAAGGATTTTTTGTTAAATAGTTTAAGAAAACTATTTTTGGGGTAAAGTTAGGATTTTGAAGCAGTTTTTGTTAGAATTGATTTCTAAAGAAAAAAATAACAAGTGAAGAGTTCTGTTAAAAAATTAAGGCTTTTAAGAAGCTGAAGCTTAATAATATCCAAAACTTTTATGCTTAAAAATTTCTCAACAAATTTAGTAAATTTGCTGACAATTTTAAAAAAACCAAAATTTTATCTAAAGTTATGTGGGATATATATTTATTTTATTAAGATATTCTTGAAAACTATACTTTTCAATGAGATATCAAACATTTTTTTTTTTTTTTTTTTTTTTTTTGGGACTTGGTTTTATAAAGCACTTTTTAAGTTAAAGAAATTTTAAAATATAAATTTAAAAATTTTGGAATTTTCTTTGAAGTGGGGAAAGGCTTTGAGTTGGTATTTTTTTTTTTTTAATTTTCAAAATTTCTGGGAATTTTATCAATATTTATTTTAAATATTTTAGCACTTGTTATGCAATATTCAAGTTACATTTCATGATTATAAACATTTTATTAATTTAAGTGAATTAAAATAAACACACACAAATAATTAAAATTCTTTAAACAAGATGCATTTTAATTTGGCAACAAATTTATATAAGAATTTCATTAATACGTAATTGTAATTCATTGGAAATTATTATGAAATATTTTGTGTAATATTTTAAAACTTGTTATTTGTTTTTTAATTCACTTTTTCTTAAATCAATAAAATGATATAATCCACAAAGAAATTTCACTTTTATTTTTAAGGTCGCTGGCTAAATGTTTGGTATGTGGGTTTGGACCACTGAAAATTTAATCCTTGTTATATAACTTAGTGTTATTCAATAGCACTTGTTTATTTTAAATTTATGCAGTTTTTATAGTTTTTTGTTCTTCTTTTTTGTATTTACGGTTTTTCTTTTAGCTCACAATTTTATTTTTTATATTTCCTTTTTGTTTTTAAGCAAAAGTTCTTTTAGTTTTAATTCACTTTAAGTCTTTTTATTTATTTTTTTTTTTTTTTTCTCAACTTTTTATAAAGTTTTCACTTTCTTGTTGATGTAAATTATTTCTTTTTGTAAATTATATAATCCTTTAGGGTTTTTCTTGTTTTTTTGTTTGTTTTATTTCTTTTATTCAATTTGTATATTAAGTAATCCGTACCGTTAATTGTAAACACGAAATTGAATCAGATTCCAAGCAGTGGGCAAAAGCACTAGGTTGTTCACCACTGTTATCCTTAGTGGCGGCGGGATTGGCAAGGATGCCAGTAGCTAATAAAAGCACACAAGTTGTAGCAACAAAGAATTTCATTTTGTATGTGTTTTTGTGTTTTATATTTAAAATTTAAATTTAGTAACCGAAATTTTTATATTTATTTTTTTTTATTTTGAAACACCACCGAAATCACTATGTGTTCATTCGAATGGAACAAGCTGAGGTTTGATAATTTTTCGACGATGTCAGGCTGTTTTTAAGCAGTCTCCAACAATCAACAAAAATCATATAATTATGCAAAACCTATAAAAGAAAACCAACAAAAATACAGCAACCAATGATAAACCAATTTTTGCTGCTGCTGGCATTGCCATTGCCCATGATCATCATTATTATTGTTATTATCATCATTATAAGTAGCAGCATTTGTGGTAGATGTTGCTCTTGATCATGAAGTAAAATGTTTAAAGGTATTGTAATAATACTAAAACCAACAACAATAACGGCAAAAAGCATGTACTACCTACTATATGTCATTAGTAAGAAATGTACGAAAAAAAAATATACACAAACACACTTACACTCAGATCTTACCCCTCTTTTAGCCTCCCTACTTACAAAAAATAAAAATAAAAAAATACGCACTCTCACATTAACCTGGTAAAATGCTCAACAAAATCCCAAAAAGAGTGTCAATAACGACAGCACACAAAACTGTTGTTCACAATCCCCCCGATATGTTAACAAAAGATCAATGTAAATATTCGTATAAACATACATACATAAACGATTGCAGTAACAACTCAGTGTATTGGCTCAAAGAATTTGGTTAAAAGTAAAAACGTTTTACTTACTCATGGGCACATACACACACTCATACATGCTCCGAAATGAACGCTCTTGTACGCTTATACAATTGTTAGCTAGAAAGAAAGAGTTGGCTTTAAGTTATTGTTGTCATTTCTTTCCGCATTTCTTTACTCTCCATTTCGTAAACTCTCTTTTGATTATTATGAACATCATCAGTGAACTTTAAATATCGCACATTGGGTCTAAATCAAATCTTAAAGATATTTCGTAAATTTGTTTTTTGGGAAATTGTAAATCATTTACATTTTTTAAGTGACCTATAATAATTAAATTAAGGCATATTGTTGAAATTTTATTATAAACTAATGACGTCATATACATGTCTTAATATCACAATGATTCTGAATAAGTTATGGTGTAAAATAAACTTTATTTGTAGATTTCTTAATTTTCTCCAATTTTTTTAATACTAAAAATGTTTTTCTATCCTATATTCTATATAATACCTATTAAGTAACAAATTTTATTATGAGTATTAGATACTTGGATATCAGCGAATAATATATTAAAGGGTTTAGGTACATCTCTAGAGATATATTTAAAAAAGAATCGTAATTTTGAAAATTTTAAGAGTTCAAGTACCCAAGTAATTTTTGTGTTTGAGAGGATATTTTTACAAAAAAATATCAAAACTATCTTCTTACGATGAATATATGACCATGACCAATAAATCAAAATTCAAAAATTAATTTTCTGATGCAATTTCATATTATTTTAAAGAGGACATTTATGTGTTCACAATATGTTAGCTTTAATTAAAGTATCCAGCAAAAAGAAAAAAAAAAAAAAACGCGAGAGAAACTATAGTCGATCAAGACCAACCATATGATACCCTACACCATTCTGTATGAGATAAAAATTAGACCTGTGGCTAATTGTATACCAACACTTTTACTCAATGTAAAATAAATTATACAATACAGAACAATGCATTGATACTAACATCTATACGATTTTATGCCCTTAGACCGATTCCCGGAAGTGGGTTTATATGGGAGCTATGGTAAATTATGGACCGCTTCTCATAAACTTTGACAATGTTGTTTCTACTTATATAAAACTTATTTGCGTCGAATATTAACTTGATACTACCATTCATATGGGATTTATGTACCATAAAGTGATTTGCGGAAGAGGGGATTTGTATGGGACTATGGTCAATTATAGACCGATCTTGATGAAATTTGGCACAAAGATTAACACTTATACAAAACTCCTTCTGATTGAAATATTGCTATATTTAAGACATTTCTGATCGTTAAACCCCTGTTCCGAGAGGACATTTGTATGGGGGCTAGGTGAAATAATGGACCGATCATAACCAATTTCAATAGGCTTCGTCCTTGTGTCAAAATAATTATTGGTGCCAAATTTCATCAAGATATCTTTAAAATTGCGACCTGTACTTTGCTCACAAGGTTTACATGGACAGACAGCCAGCCTACCGACCAGACGGACGGACATCGTTAAATCGACTCAGAAAGTGATTCTGAGTCGAACGGTATACTTTAATGTGGGGGTCCGATAATTTTTTTCTGTACGTTACAAAAATCAGCACAAACGCATTATACCCCAACCACCTATGTGGTGTAGGGTATAAAAAAAACGAAAATTTTCAACATTTTTGGAAGTTTTTAATCATAACATCCAAAACTATTTTAACTATTTAAATTAATGAAGAACCCTGCAAAAATTATAGGTGGTAGGGGTATTATGCATTTGTGCTGATGTTAAAGTATACCGTTCTGAGTCGATTTAACGATGTCCGTCCGTCCGTCAGGCTGGCTGTGCAAAGTTTTAATCTTTGTGCCAAATTTCATGAAGATCGGTCCATAATTTCCGCTCTTCCGTAAATTTCATTAACGTGCATAAATCCTATACGAATGTTAGTATCAAGTTAATATTAAACACAAATAAGTTTTATATAAGTAGAAACAACATCGCTCCATAACATACCATAGCTCCCATATAAACCCACTTCCGGAAAACGCCCTAAAGGACATAAAATAATGCAGATGTTAATATCAACGCATTGTTCTGTATTTGTATATTTTATTATACATTTAGTAAAAGTGTTGGCCCACAGGTTAATATAAGTTCCATTCCCGAATTTTTATGATCATATACAATGGTGTAGGTTTTAAACGTAAAAATATTTTATAAATTTTAATTTAAAAGAAACTTAAAAATGACCCAAAAATGTAACTAAAATAAATGAAAAAATAATAATAATAATAAACCATTTTGGATTAAAAATTAATTCATACCCATATTTTGTGTTTTATATACAATACAAAAATAAATAAAATATGATTTGGTAACTAAAATAAAAAAAAAAAATCAATTAAGTTTATTACTTTAAAAAATCTTATAATTAAATTGCATACCGGGTTATAAATAAGTATTTACTGAACAACCTTTATGTAATGCAGACAGTATGTTGTCATTTCAAATAATGGCATATGGTTATGGATGTTACAACTTATATGTCATTACCAAGTTTTAGTTGGGAAGCTATTTGAATAAAAGTTTTAATAATTATAGATAAAAATGGTCCATTATCCAAAATGTCTGGGATATAGAGATATAAGAACGGTGATAAATATAATTGATCGGACCATAAATTTAAGTCAAATGTCATTGATATTAAAAAAAAGAACACTCTTGTCAAAATGGATTTTGGTAAGGAACATCGCATAGACAGCGTGAAATATAATTGGCATAATTAGTAGGCGTTTTTAATGCTTAACAAAAATGCGGAGGCTAAACAAAAAGTTTCTTTAAATAATGAACCAAATAAAATTTACTTGTCTTATAAAATTATCACAATATTAAATAGCATTTCTTTGTAATAAACTATAATAACTATATATATTCTTATACGCCACTTACATTTGCCCAAAATCTAGTTTAAATGAGGTTTTAAGCCAAATCTACATAATTTTATTAGATTTTAGTTAAATTTTCCATACAAAACAAAATCTAGTTTCTAACAAGATTTTACCAAAATCTACTAAAATTAAATTAGATTTTGAACAATATCGTTTTTCAACACTGTTTTTCTTTCAGTGTGTTAGTAAAATACAACAATGTTCTAAATAAAAATGACATTTGTGTTTAAACAAATATTTTTAAAATTAAAAATAAACGAGAGAGAAACTATAGTCGGTCAAGACCGACCATATGATACCCTACACCATTGTGTATGAGCTAAAAATTAGATCTGTGGCCAATTGTAGACCAACTCTTTTACTAAATGTAAAATAAAGTATACAAATACAGAACAATGCATTAATAGTAACATCTATGTGATTTTATGCACTTTAGAGCGATCCCCGGAAGTGGGTTTATATGGGAGCTATGGTAAAATATGGACCGATTCTCATAAAATTTAGATGTTGTTTCTAATTATATAAAACTTATTTGTGTGTAATATTAACTTGAAACTATCATTCGTATGGGATTTATGTACGTTAATGTAATTTCCGGAAGAGATGTTTATATGGGAGCTATGGTCAATTAAGGACCGATTTTTACTTATACAAAAAATTAAAACTTATACAAAACTTCTTTGTGCTGAATTTCATTAAAATATTGATATATTTAAGGCATTTATGACCACTAAACCCCTGTTCCGGGAGGGCATTTGTATGGGGGCTAGGTGAAATAATGGACCGATCATAGCCAATTTCAATAGGCTTCGTCCTTATATTGCTTACGCCAAATTTCATCGAGATATCTTTAAAATTGCTACCTGTACTTTGTTCACAATGTTTACATGGACAGACTGCCAGAAGGACGGACGGACATCGTTAAATCGACTCAGAAAGTGATTCTGAGTCGAACGGTATACTTAAAGGTGGGGGTCAGACAATTTTTTCTGTGCGTTACAAACATCAGCACAAACGCATTATGCCCCAACCACCTATGGTGGTGTAGGGTATAATAAATTTGTGTTTGAAAATGTTCATAAATAAACTTAAAATTAATTAAAAAAAAGTTTTGCAAAGATTTTTGGTTATTTAAAAGAGTTTAGTGCCTGTGTTTAAATTTAACAAAAAACATTGTCAAACAAAATCTACAAAACTGTCGTAATTGCGTAATATAACAGGATAGATTTTGTAATACCCAATTTACACGTAAATGTATTTAATACCCAATTTATACTAGGGTGATCGATACGGTTTTCCAACCGGTTTTTAAACCGGTTTTTTCTGTCAATGTGCTGTCGGTTTTTTCAAAATGTTCATTTTTCGAATGTCGAATAGACCGGTTTTTTTAAACACAAAAAACCGGTTTTAAAAATAGCTTTTTATTTCAAAAAACATGTACTAAATACTGATATTTGAATCGAAATTTATGAATATTTTTTAGAGTATTATTTGTAATGTTTTAAAAATATAGTTTAAGATTAAAACGAAATTAATTATTGTAATATTAAATAAATAAATTAGTAATAATTATTTCAATTGTAACACCTGTAATATTTTTACACAATTTGAAGGTTTTAGTCTTTTTTTATTCAATATTTTCTTCATTTTTCAAAGATTTTGTTTTAAAAAAGTTTCTCCTACAGAATAGTTTCAGCAAAATTGATTCTGGCTCTTATCATATTAACCCATGGTTTATGTTTTGTTTTAATGATTATTTTCTTAAAATTTTTATATTATATTATTCGTTCGTTCATATGCTTTTTAACACCCAAAAATATTGGTTTAAGACCCACCTTAATTTGTACCAATCGTCTTTAAGTCGATTTGATGATGTTCGTCCGTCCGTCTGTCTGTTCATAAAAAATAATTAATTAAAATACAGGTCACAATTTTGAACATGTATTAAATTTTAAATTTGGCACACAGGTTTCTTATAGTCTAAGAACGAAGCGTGTTGAAATTGGTTATGATCGTTCCATTATTTGAACTTGCGCCATGCAAAAGGAGTTAACCGATCATAAATCCCTTAAATGTAGTAAGAATTTTTTACAAATGTAAGTTCCATATAAGTTAAAATCTGTGTTCCGAATTTCATGAAGATCGGTCCATAATTGAACATAGTATTGGCCCACAATTCCACAGGTTTAGAAAAGAAGACACTTCCCAAATTTGGTGCACATAATTGAGTAGGGTATTGTTGGACTTTACCGACTATTTCTTTCTCGTTCTTATTGGATTAATAGTTATTTCCAAAAATAATTATGTGTAATAAATTTTAACTTGAACATAATATTTATTGATTTTTCTTTAAGAAATGTAGTCTTTTGATAGAAATATTAACTTGTGCAAAAAAAACCGGTTAACCGGTTTTTTCTGAATTTAAGAAAATACCAACTATTCGAACTATTCGAAAACCGGTTTCTCCAAAAAGTCGAATAATCGATCACCCTAATTTATACGTAAGTGTAAATTGGGTATTAGAATAAATTTTGCTAAAAAATCCCTAAAATATCCCTAGAGAAAAGAAGACCGGTTCAAAGCTAGTCACGTGACAAGTTCTCTAGTTTAGTGACCGGTTCCTGTTCCGGATAAATACCTATCAACCATTTTTTATAAATAAAAAAAGGTCTTCGAAAACCTCATAAAAAAAAAAAAATACAAAATAAAAGAAAATTTTTCCTTAATATGTAGATTGTTGTTCATAACTAAGACATTTTAAAAGTTTGGTCATAAATAGAAAAGCATTTATAAATTATTTTATAGAAAATGTATAGAGATTTAAAACTTTTGAACTTATGAAACAAATAATTGTTCTAGATTTAAAAAAAAATAAAAGGCCTCCTACATTTTTATTTCTATTTAGTTCTCCCAAATTTTCCACTATCATTATCAGTGTTGCCACTGGCAATTTACCGGGAGCGTCATATAAAAAAGGATGAATTGAACTTTAAAAAAGGATAATTGCCCTAGAAAAATAAAGCTAAAAATGTTGACGAATTTTTTTTTTTTTTTCTGGTTTTCATTAGATTTTGATATCTTTTAAAGACATTGTTATAAATTTATAAATAAACATAAAAAATCTCCCAAAAATTCCCTTACAATTTTATATGAATAATACGTTTTAAAATGATTTTTCGCCAGTTTTATTCTGTAATTAGTTTTCGATTAAGTATTTCCCAGATTTTATGTAATGTTTCGCTTTAATATTTTTAATTCCTACACTCGTAAAATTATGTAAGTAAATTTAACAGAAAAATCATTAAAAACAAATATAATTTCATTTAAAAAACGGACTGCTTACATTTCATTTGAGATAACAATTTTTTTCAATTATTTTTTACTGTTGATTTTTTAACTAACAAATTCTGTAAAAGTAAATCATTTTTCATTTGTTTTAACTTACAAAATTTCAACATACAAAACAGTAAAATCGAATGTTTTTGTCAGTTATTTTAACTCATTTATTTAGCGTTAACATAAAACAAAATTTTTGTTTGTTCACTAAATTATCTTCTGAACCCATTGTGCGTATTTTAGGGAGACCTCAACATTTTATAGCTGGTATTTTGTTGTTATTTGTAAATTCGACTAATATGCGTCGGCGCTTTACCCACATTTCAGACGACGTCGAGCGTCATAGCTGTCTCCGAAGTCGTTTCATTGTCATAATCATAACCTAACGTAAGGTTTTATTTAAAAACCAAGTTTTTGATTTCGATTTTCGTTACACTCAGTATTTTGTTGTTGTTCTGTTTATTTATTTTTTTGTTTATATTTATTTTGGTAACGGAAATTCACTCATATTGACTTTTTCTTGCTGTTTCTTTATACATTTTTTTTTCTGTTTAAGAAAGTTTCTCTAAAAAGTTGATCATCAGTGTATTTTATTTTTTTTAAGAAGAAGAAGCTGAAAAAAATGTGTATTATATAAATCTTGGTCTTTTGTTTTGTTATTAAATATTTAAACAGATAAAAATTTATGGAGTTTTTTTCCCGTTGACTGTTTCTTGTTTTTGTTATTCATCTTCTTATTTCAAGGCCTTTTTTGTCAGATTTCTCCAAATAGTTTTGTGTAGTTAAAAAAAAGCATTTATGTACTCTCTTACAGCATCATCGATTTTCTTCATAATTTATTTATGTTTTGTTTATTTTTTAACGCTTTACGTTGTCGTTTTTTTTTTTTTAATTTCTTTTTAAAACTGAAAAGAATTTGTTTCATGCCTCAAAAGTGTCATGTGATTTTAGTTGACCATTGCATGTCAGTCTATTAAAACTAGCCAAGCGACATAACGTTTAATTTTAGAGGTGTCATCGGTGTGGATACGCTATTAATTTTGTTTTTTTTATGTTAAATTTGAAAATAGTTTTAAATTGAAATAAATGTGTTATTTAATAATTTAATTTTAAGTTAAAATTGTTAAAAGAAAATAAATTTCTGTGTTAAGAAAAATGTGTAAAATGTTTTTTTATATAAGGACAGGAGGCGAGCCTACAGGGTCCCAAAGTTGGACACCTCGGGTATACAATTTATTAAAAACGATCCTTCCCAAGATTTTCATATGGGAAGATTCTGCTAGTCGATATCTACAAATATTATTATACATATATTATCTCTTTTTGTTCAAGAGATATTAAGATTCAAAGATTAAAATTTTTTATCCTGTCTTTGTGAAGTTTTTTCGCTACAGCGGGTCCAATTTTAGCTCCATTTTTTTAAATTTTTCTTATTTCATTAAAAACAAATAGAAAAATTTTGTGAAGAAAGAATTTTGAAAAAATATTTACAAGCATTTAAATTTTAGCTTTCAAAAAAACTTGATTTTTCCCGTTTTTTTTTTGCCAAAAAAAGTGGTAACATTCTATAACTGTTCTGTTATATAAACATTTTCCTAAGTAATATATATAGTATTTATATTTTTATGAAAGATAACTAAACACAAAATACTTTAAAGGGAAAAAAGTTTTTAAAAATCGATTTTTGCGAGAACCAGGGTTTCCAAAATTTGACCTATTTTTCCAACTAATTTCGAATTTTCGCCTTAATTTCTCAAATCACAAAGCTGGAATTAAAAAAATTATACTTATACTTTTTTTATATACTTTTTATTTAGTTTAAAGTGTTTTAATTTTTTTCGCAATAGAAATTTTTGCTCCTCGTTATCGGTTGGAAAGATATAGCAAAAAAAGTAAAAAATCCCATTTTAGTAAATTTTTTCAAGTTTTACGGAATTGTCGTAGACCAACCTAAAAATGTGAATGGCGCTTTGAATTAAGCATCAAAAAATCTACTTATGTGTTAAAGCTCATTCAAAAATATTCACTAACAAGAATTTTATTGCATAATTAAAAATGAAAAATATGCAAAAATCAAAAATCCGTCCTTTCTCAGTGTTTTTTGCAAAAATTCTTTAACAAATTTTCGTATTGTAAAATTTTTTATACATATTTGAAAAGAAGACAAAATTTCCTAAACATCTACTATCACCATGTGAAGTTTCATGGAAATCGGAACAGCCGTTCCAAAGGTCCATAATTATTTCCATTTCGCACAATGTGCGCTGGAAGACTTTTTAGTACATTTTGGTAACATGCTTACTACAACGAAAATATTTTACCCATAAAACGAACAAAATTATTAAATTTTTATCTATTTTGCAATAAAAAATATCGAACTTTTTTTTTCGCATTATGTGCTAAAATTACGGTATGGAACCAATTTTTTTTGTTAATACTCTTTTCATTATAGAGACAAAATATTTTAGAGCCGTGACTTTCAATCGCTAATAAAACACTGAAGATTAATTTTAAAATGTTTTTAATATTTTTCGCATATTCAGCTTATTAAATCGCATCGTTTGAGGGATCCTCTTACAAATTGTTTTTCTTCAGGAGTGAATTTCCCGATATTAGCTTTTTACAGTTTCTGCTTACGTGATTATTAGTTTATAAATTGAAAATTGATTGTGAAATAATTATTTTTTTAATTTTGTTTGTATGTATAGAAATTTAATTCAAAATTATATCCCAGCTAAAAATTGTGATTCTTGAGACACATGTCACTAGCTGATGACAATTTGCATCGGACAACTTAATGACATTTCACAACATATTCTACAATTAATTAAAATTACTAATAGTTTGGTAAAAGTCATGCCTTAGTTACTATTTATAGTAGGGGTGTTGTCATTCCACACTAATTTCAAAGCTGATAGTGAAAATAGTTATCGGGATCACACTTTTTTTTAACAGCTGTTTAGACATTTTTAAAATATGTGACTAATAAGTAAAAGTAAAAAACTGTAACAGTCATTAAATCCTGTTTTAAATGCATAATTAAGATGCATATGTATGTCACAACTTTTCAGTACTATAGATAATCTGTTAAATTTGTTTTAAATAAATTTAACAAAATACATATATGAAAATGTCGAAAGGTGTCATAATGTTTTTTTTTTTTTTTTATTTGGGAACAGGGAAGAATATCAGCTGCTACGCTGACAAGTCATAAAAAATTACTTTAGGATTTTTTAAAGAAATTTCCAAATGTGGTATTTTTTGTTAAGCTAAGTTAGAAACACTGATTAACAGGGCAGGTCAGGGCAGAACGATTTTATCATATTGTTTTATTTAAAAACGCAATTATTTCTTTGTCCTTATTAGTTTTTGGTATTTCTTAAACATATGTTACTGAATTTGTAAACATAACATAAATAGTTCCTATGGTAATAAAGTTTGTTAAAAAAGTTATAATATTCATGTAAAATCAAGCGCCGCACATTGAGGTAAAAGTGGTCGAAAATGGCAATTAATTCAGGGAAAGGCGATAACAGTATTTTAATGATCACGTTTTATTTTCATATATAATATTAGGTAAAAAAAATTCAGTTTTATAATATTAAGATTTATTTTTTTTTTTTGGCATAATGGTAAGGTCCGTCCGTCTATACATTAGAGTTAAATGGGTCGAAAATGATGCATAATTCAGGGAAAGGTGATATCAACACTATAATGATCATGTTTAATTTTCCTATTTACTAGTAAGTAAAAAAATGCATTTTTAGAACTATAGAATGTTCTTTGGATGAATGGTAATGTTCGTTAGTCCGTCTATTCATTTGAGTTAAATTGGTTGAAAATGCCACTTAGTTCAGGAAAGGGTGATATCCGTATTTTGATGATCATGTTTTATTTTTTCTATTTATTAGTTAGTAAAACAATACATTTCTAGAATTCTAAAATATTTTTTGGCAGAATGGCAATGTTCGTCCGTCTATATAACATTTGGGTTAAATGGGTCGAAAATGGCTTTTAATTCAGGAAAAGGTGATGTTAATACTTTATTATTTCGATTTAATTGTTATATTGGTCAAAAGAAAAA
Source organism: Protophormia terraenovae (assembly GCA_951394005.1). NCBI lineage: Eukaryota > Metazoa > Arthropoda > Insecta > Diptera > Calliphoridae > Protophormia > Protophormia terraenovae. The sequence continues at coordinate 154,838,766 of OX596073.1, forward strand.
AATATAATATATTTTTGGAATTTAAAGACTTTTGTAAAGAATTCTAATGTCTGTTCTTCCGTCCGTCTGTTTATAAGTTTTTACAAATTTACCAATTCCAAATCGTTCATTTTTTGATTCAATAAGGACCTTAAATTTTCTATAATCGATAGACAATTTTGTTCTTTAATAAACTGCAAAAAATATGATATAATCGGTTGAAAATATTAGGATATATATGGAAACGACTTGACCAACATCATGCAAAGTTGAGATTGTTGAAATTTCAAATAAATTTATCTCGAAGAATATATAAGAGAAATAGTATGTGCAAGCATGTTTTCTAAAGGATTTATCAAGGACTTTAAGGTGATATTAAAATCTTGGAAATCGGGTAAGGAACAAAAATTCGCTAGTGGTTAAACCTTTTCTATAAAATTAGTACCCTTTTTTAACCCCCATAGCTCCGTTCCTGAATCGTATATGGGATCCTGCTTCTAAACTCAAAATGTTATTGTCCTCTGCTACGGCTATGTGAAATTTCATGTAAATCCAATCAGCTGATTGGAAGTTCCAGATTTATTTTGTTTCTGAAAAACTACTTAATGTTTGGTAGAGCAAAGAAAATGTTTAAAAAAAAACTTTTATTTATAATAAATACACTGAAAGTTGATAAAAATTTAATTTTTTACTCTTTTTCAAAAATGTAAAAAAAAATGTTTAACTTTAACAGCTCTTTGTAAGAAAACAACACAACCCAGCCTGAAGAATTTAATTGATATAGATACATAATTTTGTCTATTTTTATTCGGTACCCAAATTCAATTCAAAATTCAATTAATCGCCACTGACATATTTTACCCTAAAATGCGCCTCATGCGAACATTTTCGTTAAATATAAATAATTTCACGCAGAGAAAAAACATGGTTACAGCATGATCACCACAACTATTCAATGATTATATAGCCGTTTTTCATTGATTTAAATATACTGTGTTCATAATAGCAATGTTTATGATTCTGCTTAATCATTTAATGATTACCCACAATCAAAATTTTAATATGGTTCACTGAATTATAATATGTATTTAAATATGTTTCTATGAAATCATATTTATGAATAAATCCATTCATTTAGTCAATTCCACAACAATTTAGTTAATTACATAACAATTCATATCATTTTACAAATTTGGTTAATTCTACAACCATTAAGCCATTAACTTTTAATGCCTTTTGAATACACATTTTTGTGTATCAGTCCAGTAGTTATAATTCTCATTTAGTTTATATATAAACAAATATAAATTGACAAGTTTTGTTATTATTCAGTATGATGAATGTACCACATATCGTGGTACAAATGAATATAAATATGAAAATATGGGATCATATATATGATAACATGGGATTATATATATGATTAAATTAGTTCATATATATGATAAAATGGAATTATATATATAATAACATGGGATTATATATATGATAAAATGGAATTATACTTATGATGGAATTAGTTCTTATATATGATAACATGGAATTATTAAATGAAAAAAACATGATTAAATTTAAAGCAATACTTAAGAAAAGGTTATAAAACTTACTAAAAGTTATTAATAAGGTTATCAACCTTACTAATAAATTATAAATTGGAATCATAATAATGATTACATACAAATATACTTATTGTAACCTGGAATCATATATTACAATCATAGTATGTTGCTCTTAGTTTATGGTCACAGGAACCATATTTTTTTCTTTGCGTATTCGATTGATGATTCTGTAAAAATAAAATTTGCAAATTTGTAGCCTTTTTAAAGCTATGTTAAGAATCAAAAAAGGCTAGAAAAAAAGCTAGAAGCTAAAACGAAAATTTTGAGGCTAAAAGCAAAATAAAAAGGATAGATTTAGCCTTAAAAATTGACAACACTGCCAACACTGAAATGGAAAATAAACTAAACAAATTTGCAATCGTAAATTGCCTTATTGTCTCTGTTTGGTGGTATCAAAGCTGTAATTAGAACCCAGCAGAATTTAAAATGTATTTTCTGTACTACTACTTACTTCACAAGCATTCATGGTGTCCTATCCCTTTCGGTTTCGTTGAAGCCTGAAAATTGTATCATATAATAATGTTTAAAAAAACATTGATTTTAAAGGCGCACGCATTTTTAATGAGATAAGTTTGGGGCAAAGGTCATCTTATGTCAGAGTCCTTCAGTCTGGCTGTTCATATCAACCTTGTGTGGCAAAGAAAATTTAAAATTTTGAAGATAACTGTTACGTATTTTTATTTATTTATTTATTTTTTTTTTCTCTCTTTTGGAAAAATTTTGGTTTTATACTGACTGATTAACTAATATTTAATATAAGAGCATTTTAAACACTCGCCACCAAAGTAAACATATTGGATTAAATAATTATCTATTGTGACCACAGAATTTACATCATACTCTGTTGACTTTTGTGTACCGAAACTTACAACTACCAATAATGCCATGCACAATTTTTACATTTCACACCCATTGGAATTGCATGGCCTTTTGATGCTGGGTATAGTTGTTCATGTATGTGTATGTGTTTTTCTCTTTTATTCCCTGATGATTTCTGGCATTAACAGTCTTTTTTTTTTTTCTACATCATTTACCTTTACAGTCGAAAAGAAAGTTTATTTGTATTAAATTCGAGTTGGTGCCTTTTTTGAAGTTATATTGTACATGTGTGTATCTGTTTATAACGGCTTTAATAATATTTATGTGTTGGTTATATTAAAATTTATGTATTTAGACCTGGTTTGTTTTATTTTTATTTTATTTTTTTCTTCTCAAGTAAACGTGTGTGTTTGGATGGTTTAGAGTTCAACATGTAACATTTTTTTTTTTTTTTATGATGATGTTATGTCACTTTTTGAGTATGTGCTATTGTTGTGATATTTATAACAAACATCAGATATAGAAATAAATAATAAAAAAAAAAAAAAAAAACCGAAATTGTGTAATAGCACATTACACATTGTTTATTTAGTTAGAGTGTGTTTAGATAAGATATTGTTAAATAAAAAAAGTCTTAAATGGCTGACAACACGAGCTTTATGGGTGGACAATTAAATTGTGGCAACGCAATGTTAGAAACAAGAAAATTTTATTTTTATAATTTCATTTAGATAAAAAAAAAACAACATATATACATATATAGTTTTATTCTGAAATTATTTTGCAGATTTGATGGTATTCAAAAACACTAATAACACATTGGATCAAGAAATTGGTTTAATAAAAAAAAATAAAACGTAAAAAAGAGGAAAATATTGACATTTGATAATAAGGGGGCAATATTTTCAAATATCAATATTTTTCGTAAAGCTTCTTGTCAAAAAAATAAAAAATAAAAAAAAATAAAAAATAAAAATAATTGAAATTTGAAGTGCAGAAAAACTACAATATTTTTTCTATTTTCATTAATTTAATTTTAACTTTTATCCTATTTTTATCTTTCCAGCCTAAACGCCCTTTTTATACCCAATTTTGTCATAATATTGTTAACTTGATTTGACGTACGTTGGGGTAAAATGTGTACAATGTGTCGATTAATTGAATTTTAAAATTTAAATGTTTGTAATAATGTTGGGCACCGAATAAAAATAGACAAAATTATATATTAATATCAATTATAATATTTAACCTAGGTTTTGTTGTTTTCTTATAAGGAGCTGCCAAATTTAAACATTGTTTTTTTTTAATTTTTGAAAAAGAGTAAAAAATTCAATTTTCATAACTTTTCAGTGCATATATTTTAAATAAAATGTCTTTTAAAGTAGAAATTTTAAATGGAACCATCAACTTCAGGTATTTAAGTTTACTTTTCTTCAAGTATTTATAAATTATATTTTGTCCTAATATTTTTGTTATTATTTGAAAACTGTCCCTAAATACACTAATTTTCAAATTTCATGGAATGCAACTTAAAATGTTACAGGATGTTTGTTCTGAAAATTTTCTGAAAAATACCACATATTGTCCACTTTAATACTATAAAAAAAATTATGAGCGTATATACCTCCATTTGAGAAATACATTTTTTTCGAAAAAAACTCCAATAGATTTCATAAAAAAACAGCTTAAGTGCAGACATTTTCTTTGCTTTATCAACAGTGGGGCTAAATCGAAATAAATCTGTAACTTCTAATGGGCTGGTTGGATTTACATGAAATTTCACATAGGTGTACCAGAGGATAGTAAGATTTTGAGTTTAGAAGCAATATCCCAAATACGCTTCAGAAGCGGAGCTATGGGGGTTCAAAATAGGGTACTAATATAATAGAAAAGGTTTGACAACTAGCGAATTTTTGTTCCTTACCCGATTTCCAAGATTTTAATATCATCTTAAAGTCCTTGATAAATCCTTTAGAAAAGACTCATTTGAAATATCAATAATCTCAACATTTCCAACCGATTTTATCATTAAAGAAGTTTATTAAAGAACAAAATTTTCTATTAAATAAAAAAAATTTGAAGTCAATATCTTTATTGAGTCAAAAAATAAATGAAAAAGTCTTAAAATTCCAAAAATATATTATTGTTTTAGTTTTTGACTAAATCTAAATACTAAAGTATTCACATCACCTTTCCCTGAATTTTCGACGCATTAAACCCAAATGTATAGACGGACGGACATATCCATTCTGCCAAAAAATAATTTAGAATTCTAAAAATAATTTGTTTTCATTAAATAGAAAAAGTAGAACATGATCATTAAAATTCGGATAATAGGGATTCCTGAATTATGTGCCATTTTTGACCCATTTAAACCATGTACAGACAGACGGACGGACACTACCATTCAACCAAAAAACATTTTATAGTTCTAAAGATGTATTTTTTTTTTACTAATAAATGAGAAAATTAAACATAATCATTAAAGTGTTCATGTCACCTTTCCCTGAATTATACACAATTTTCGACCCATTTAACTCTAATGTATAGACGGACGGACGGATATTACAATTCTGCCAAAAAAATCTTAAAATTTTAAAACTGATTTTTTTTTTACGTAATAATCAACAAGAATATATAACGTAAGCATTAGAATATTAAAATCACCTTTCTCTTAATTAATCTCCTACTACTGATCCGATTAAAATTAAATTCCGCACATATGTAACTATATTCCTGAAAAAGTACTGGCTGAAAGAAACATCTAATTTATATTTTACCCATAGAATTTTTGTAGAAAATCCCCGCATCTCTCGATGAAAAGTGCCCCCAAGAGTTAAATGTTCGGAATTATTTGTCCGAAAAGTTAACAAGAAATCTGACCTGAAGACAAAAAGTTCTTGAGAGGAACGCAGGGAAGAATTTGAAGGCAAAAGAGATGTTATAAATAGTGTATCCTGCCGGGTGTGAATTAAATAGAGGAATATTAGTTATTCTTAAACACATGGACTTTAACATTGAGATGCCCGATAAATATCGGGAATATATATGAATATATACGTGTATATACATATTATTACCAAGTCTCATGAAGGAGAAAATGTATGAGTATATGTAAAATTTGTTTGTAATTATTGCAAAGAAGAGAGAAAAATAAATAGTACTATCAAGGGCCCTTAATTTTTATCTAATTTAAAAATCTGTACAATTTATATGAGCCATATTCCTGCTACATAGTTATTTATAATACTTCAGTTATCTTTATAATTCAAGCCATCTATTCTTATTTTACTCATAAACTACAATAGAAAATTTAATTCCTGGAAATCTAAGTATAACGACTCAACTAAGACAGTGTAACTTTCAATATTTATCTTGCTGGTAAAAATATTACTGCTCCTAGGTACATTGTGGCGGGGAGCATCATTTTACTTACATCTTAATCAATTCCATCATATCTCTTTTTTATATTTTAACTCTTTTTACAAAGAAAAATGTAGACAATTTCTAAATATTTGCAGATTTCTTAATTATTATTATCGTGTGTTCATTTTTTTTTTTTTTTTCAATTTACCAAATCAATGACAAACAATTTCTTAATAAAGTTTTCATAATATATAGTTGAACTTGCAATATTCCATGGAAAAAAGCAAAAAATTAATATTTCACCATCATTGTGATCATCTTCAAATCACTTAATCATCATCTTAAGGTACTTCAAATGATTTTCAATTTATAAGTATGATGAACTTCATGATGTTCATGTTAGGTGCTTTATCATACATACCTGCATCTTATACCTCAATACGTAGTATGATGAACTATGTATTGATTTTTATTTACAATCTGTAATGCATGTATGTATATTTATAAACTTAAATCATGTGAATGATAAAAACAACAGAGTGACAATTTTTATAATATACAGAAATCTAAACTGTTAACTGATTGAAATTTTGAAGTTTAAATTTACTAAAACCTGTAATTTCTGGCTTATTAATCTTACTTGTATTTAGAATAATTGCGTAATATATTGGTAATTAAATTTTCTTTAATTCGAGTTTTATTTTTATATTAAAGCTTAAAAAACGTGAAAATTGTTTGTTAATTTTGAGTAATTACACCCAAAGAGAAATCGAACACATACATAGGTGTTTACAATGATACCATTCAAATTTAGCACTTTGTGTTAAAATCATTAATGACAATACCTCAGTATCAAATTATTAAATTACCAAAAATTCGATAGCGCAAATTGTCAATGTAATCACAAACGTCATGGATTTTGAATCGAATTTTTCGCCTTAATGTAAGTTTTGAAAATTTCATAAAATTTACTTTAACTCAATTTTAATTTCAGAACTTAGGCAATTTTTTAATTGTATTCTTATTTTTTAGTTACTCTATAAATTTTTATTTCTAATCATTTTGTTCGTTTTCTTTTTGTTTATTTGTTTATTTTATAATTTCTCTTTCATTTCACTTTAATGACTGACGCATTATTTGCACTTTTGCTTAAATTGTTTACTAATGTGTCACAAGTCTTTGGTTTAATGATTTGTGGCAACACACTCATTCATTCACCAAAACCAAATCGTATTGAACTGAGCTCAACAGAAAAACAAAAAAAATCAACAATAGCTGTAACAACAGCAGTCAGAGTCATTAAATACCAGAAAATCATGAGCATATCTAACAATAATTTGGGATAGGTTAAGTGATTATTTAGTTTTTCTATTTTTTTGTTCGTTTTTTTTTTTCTTTAGATATGTAATAGCGCATATTTATACCCTAAAAATTGATCGCATAAGAGATAACCTTTTAAAAAATAAATGATTTTCGGCCGCTGCTAGGTGTAGGGTGCATGCTTAAAATTTTATAAAATTTGAAGTTTGAGTTGTAATATTTTAGAAAATATTCAAAATTAAAATTTTAAAGAACTATGTGAAATCTTATATACCTTTCACCCATATTTATATAATGAATGTCAAATATAAATTAATCAAAAATACATATGTATATAGGATTCAATCCTTAAGGAAGATACGTATACTTATATAACCACTTCGTTGCAGAAGAAATATCTTTTATATGTAAAACAATATTAAATTAAAATTGTCGTTCAAGCCAGACCATATGATACCCTACTCCTCCCCATGTGAATCAAATATATGTTCAATAAAATATGTATACAAATACAGAATATTACGCTGATACTAACATTTATATATTTTATGCATATTAGGGCGAATCCCGGAAGTATGTTTATATGGAAGCTATTATAAATTATGGACCGAACCTCAGAAAATTTGGCACTGTGATTTCTACTTGAACAAAACTTATTTTGATTGATACTGAAATTTGTATGGGATTTATGCACGTTAAAGTGATTTTCGGAAGAGAGGTTTATATGGGAGCTATGGTCAATTATGGACCGATTCTGATAAAATTTGGAACAAAGGTACTTATATAAAATTTCTTTGCACCAAATTTTATTAAAATATTGCTATATTTAAGTCATTTCTGATCGACCAGACGGACGGACGAACATCGTTAAATCGATTAAGAAAGTGATACTGAGTCGATCGGTATAAATTAAGGTGGGAGTCCGAAGATTTTTTCTGTGCGTTACAAACATCAGCAAAAACGCATAATAACATGGAGAAAAAATTTATTTTGGGCAATGTCTAGGTTACTAATGAACCGATTGAGTTCATTTCTGCAGAAAAAAATGCTCAAGTTTTCAGAAATTCGTTAGTAATATTCTCGAAAGGATTTCCGATCGTTTGATATGGCAATTATCGGTAGGCTTCATAAACGCCATTTCAACCTATAAGGATATTATAAGGATCAAGAAAATACACCCAAAGAAAAAATATGGTTCCTGTGACCATAAACTAAGAGCAACATACTATGATTGTAATATATGATTCCAGGTTACAATAAATATATTTGTACGTAATCATTATTATGATTCCAATTTATAATTTATTAGTAAGGTTCATAACCTTATTAATAACTTTTAGTAAGTTTTATAACCTTTTCTTAAGTATTGCTTTCAATTTCATCATGTTTTTTATCATTTAATAATTCCATGTTAATAATTAATTAAATTAAATGATTAAACAGAATCATAAACGTTGCTATCATGAACACAGTATATTTAAATCAATGAAAAACGGCTATATAATCATTGAATAGTTGTGGTGATCATGCTGTAACCATGTTTTTTCTCTGCGTGTACCTACCGAAAAAATTTTTGAAATTTTACAACAGGTAGAGCAAGACAAATACACAAGCTTTCATGATATATTGGAGAAACTAAACATCAACCATAGACACCCTCATCTTTGATGATCCCACCAAAAATGTACTGCACTTGGCTGGAAAGTGCAGTAAATGCAGTCTCTACAAAACTCTCTTGATGGTAAAAATGCGTACATATAAAAAATTAAACAAAGAGAATATTCGATCGCTGAAACTCTAATTGAACTCTAATTATTTTATATTTCTTTATTCTTGAATTAATTTATTCAACTAAGATTCCTATCACCAGTGGGAACAGTTATAATATTGGTGTTCTGTCAGCATTCAGAACAATAAATTTTTAGATATTTTAGTTACCAGTTTTTTTTACATTTTTAACGTTCGAAGTTTCAAAAACTAACAAAATATTTCTATTATTATATTTTAGTAGAGAAGAATGTGACCAATAGGGCTTGTGGATTTTAAACATCTTTAGTTTCACGTTTAAAAGTTAATTATTATTACCCTCTTATGGATTTTCATTCTTTTAGGACTAAATATCTTTAATTTCATGTTTCCAGGTTTAAAATTTTAGAAAATTTAAAAAGCACTATTAGAACAATGCAAAAGTACCACAAATCCTCTTTTCTGGATTCTTATTCACTTAGGACCATATATTTTAAATTTCATATTTGTAGGTTCATTACTATAGAAAATTTAAAAAGTATCATTGGAAGAACGAAAAAGCACCACAAAGTTCCTCTCTTGAATTCCTACCCACAGAGGACCATATATCTTTAATTTCATATTTCTAAGTTCAATGTTGTAGAAAATTCAAGAATTAGAAGAATGAAAAAGTACAATAAAGTACCCTCTTATGGATTCACATTCACTTAGGATCATATATTATTAATTTCATATTTCTAGGTTCAATATTATTTCTTATTTTGTCAGAGAAATGTTCGCAAATTGTTCGAAGGCAGTATCATACAACCTTAGATGGTAACAGCCACTGCCACACCCACCTAAGGTATTGTTGGGTATGAATATTATACTATTTCTAATAATTTTAGACACAAAACCAAACTTTTGTTAAAACTGTTAAGGCAATATAGTAGGGACATTGTAGTCATATTTAAAAAAAAAGTCTTATATCATTTTTCTTTTCTTTAAAGTTTTGTTATTTAAGTACATTTTTAAAGACACATTTTCATTTTACCAATAATACCTCTGACTCACTTAAAAACCTGTGTATGTGAATTTTGGTTTATGTAAAATATTTTTTGTACTTATCAGTAATGTTAAACGTTGTAACTGTAAAATCCTTAAAACAGGTTAAAGTAATTGAAATATTTGTTCAAAAAAAAAAAAAAACACACGTTTTTAACGTAAAATTATAAAGAAAAATAAGTACTCACAGGTCGACATGTGTATAATACACTTCCGGTCATAATTTTAAAAACACTATCGAATTAATATATTTATAACGGCAATACAATGATGGAATTAATTAAATATGTAATTACTGTCTATTCAGCAAGATAAACTATTGCAAAAGTAGCCTAAACTTCTAGACTTTAAAAATAGTATGGGAAAACTTAAGACTATATCGAACCATAAATTCAGAACCCAAAACTTCAAAGGGGATAATTTTTTTGATTCAGTACTTGATACGTCAGTGAAATTTTGAAAGGATATAAATAATTCAGAGTTTTAAATTTGCATAAAAAACGAATTTCAAAAATATTGTCGGTTAAGACATTTTGGCTGTTAGCTCGATATTATATCGTGAAGTGTGAAAATTGGAGACATTGAAAAAACTTATTATTATTGCCATTAGTGTATCTTTATTTTAAATAGTTTAACCTCAAAATACCAACGATATAATAAATAATCAGGGTGTGTTGATGCAACAAAAAAAAAAAAAAAAATCAACATATTTTGAGTGTTAATAATTGAGAAAACAACATGTTTTTTCGATTATAATCACGAGTACATACTAAAAAATACCACAGCAACAACTTTCATGCCAAAAATTGTTGTAAAATATTTATGAATGAATGTCGGTGTAAAATCTTACAATGTGAATTTAATGACGAGTATATGTATTTAAGTCTGTGTATTGGTATTGATTATTGCATCAGTGTTTTATGATATTAAGTTAAAGGAAATTACGTTGGTTTTAACGGTTTCGCAGTTATGTATTTGTTGGTACATATACTTATACGTATGTGTGGGTAAGTAAGTATTTTTGGATTTTAGAAGCTGGTTAAATAACCTAAAATTCCCTTAGGTGGAGGCCTTTATTGTTTTTTTTTTACACTTTACTTTTGCTTATATTAAAGTGAAATGTTGTGATTTTAAAAATTTTTATTGTTTCTGTGGATTTTTTCAATGTGTAAGTTGTTGATGGTGTTACTACATTAAGACAACATTTCACCGCTTAGGGCTTTGTTTTTGTTTTGTTTTTTTTTTTTTTTTTTTTTTTTTTTAGATACTATTTACATAAAAATTTCATCACTGCTTTTAATGCTTTTTGTTTACTTGACGTATAGAAATAATATTGTAATATTTTTTTTTTTTTTTTTTTTTTTTTAGATACTATTTACATAAAAATTTCATCACTGCTTTTAATGCTTTTTGTTTACTTGACGTATAGAAATAATATTGTCTTTTTGTGCTTCCTTTAAAAAAGGGAAAAATGGTCAAATCAGTAAGCAAATAACTTGAACTTTAGAGAAATTAATGAAATTTTGGCACATAGTAATAAAGCCCTATGTTCTTATGTGAAGTGGAGCAGATCGTTTGACATAAGAAATGAAGTTTTTGAGGTTTAAGGGCAAAACTGTCATAGACTTATGTAAGGAACGTGTGTAAGAGGTCTCAAAATAGGACCTCTATGAAACACACATCTTTAAAACGCTTTTTAATTTTTTTTTCATAAAAAGAACAGAATTATACAATTTTTATCCATTTTGTCAAAATAAATATCGAACTTTTTTTGCATGTTGTACTAAAATGTCGGTTTATGTACCAAAACTTTTGGAAAAATTTTTTTAAATTTTCTCATAACAAGGTCAAACTGACGAGTTTTTGATACCCATTTCGAGACAATACTTAAATTAAACAGTATCAGGAGAATTTGACCATTGATAGGAATTCTGGTTCGGGAAGAAAAAAAGGTCCACATGATATTGGGAAGGCCATAAAATTTAAAGCCTTATTGAAAAGAACTCCAAACACATCTGGTAGCAAAGCAGCCCGGTTAGCTCAGTGCTCTAACTATTTGATGCGAAAAGTTAAAGCTAATGCCGAGTTGAAAACACATAAAGTCTAAAAAGTTCCATACAGGAATGCTGCAAAAAAATTAGAAGCCAAGAATAGGGAACGGAAATTAATATTAAATTTTATACAAAAATACTCATGTTGTATAATAGACGACGAAACCTATGTAGTGACAGAATTTTCGCAGCATCTATGTCAAAATTTTTATATTGCTAATGCTCGAGGCAATGTTGAAGATAAGCTTAGGACCCAAAAGCAGACAAAATTTCCAAAAAAAATTCCTGGTATGACAAGCTTTATGCAGTTGCGGCAAAACAAGAAAGTCATATGTTATAGTCGGCTCTTTAAACATCAAAGAATATTTGCAAAAGAAGCTTCTTTCTTTCATAAGAGAGCACAATGTGTCCACACATTTTTGGCCCGAAAACTTAGTTTTTGTACGAAGAGAGGTCAATTCTCTAAATTATCGTAGCACAAAAAAAGGTGTCCCAAAATATCGAAGATTTTAAAAGAAGATGTACAAACTGTTCCAAAAAGGTGACTGAAACAATTATCAAATCTCTAATGGAAAGGTTACCAAAAAAGGTACATGAGTTCATAAGTAGTACTTAGTAAGAACTATAAATCAATTAAATAAAAAAATAATGAAAACTCTAAGAACAACCGTTTCCAAATTAGTGAATTTTATATATGTTAAGATTTTTTCGAACGCACTCCTTAAATTTTTATTGGATAGATATATTGATATGATTCCTGCAGTAATATTATTTAGAATTATTTAAAAAATCTAGTGAATATTTTCAAAAAACTTTATGGTCCAAATTAAAAAAAGTTAGAAAAAACGAGGCCAAAAATAATGATAAAATTTACTTCGACCCCAACATCTCTTAAACTAAAAGAGATAACCAACACATGTAAGCATGTTTTTTGTAGAGATTTACAAGTACTGCCCACAATTTTTTTACATCCAAGTCATAAATTAATTTTTGGCGAATTAAAATAAAAAAATTACATACCCGAGGTGACCAACTTTGGAGATCTACCCTTTACCCCCGTGAACCGTTAGGAGCCTCTATTCCATCAAATCAACTTGGAAACACCTCAGCTATGACTATGCGAACTATTATTTAGATATCTCCAACGGTTCACAATTTACAGAATTATTCCCAAAAAATTGATTCGGGCTGAAATTTTTAATTTTTTCAGCAACCATAATAATCACAAAAAATCTTTAATTCACTATTCAGATACAATTTATTTTATTTTTGAGATACTATAAATTGCAAATCATTGTGGATATCAAGCTAAAACTTGGAATTTGCGGTATCAGCGTCAATGTTTATATTCTTGCCGAATTTCATTATAGTCGGATGATTTTTGGATCCAATTGGCGATTTTTCCATTTTATTATAAACAAAACAATACAAATTGAAATAAATATTTCGTATTTATTATGACATTTGTTGTAATTATTCATAAAATATTGCGAGTCTCAGAATGCCACTTAGCTTATCATGACCTTTTTTTTTAGTCGGGGTTCATACACAGCAATTTTTCTTGTCGCAATTCTGACTTCGTAGGCGAGAGGGGTAAAAAGAATGTAAAAGTTTATTATTCTCTTCTCCTCTCTCTTCTATAAACTCAGAATTGCGGCAATTAGAATTGCTGTGTGTGAACCCCTACTTATAGAGTAAATTTTGTTTTTCTTTTTTTATTCACAAAAATAAAAAAAATAAATGCATATTTTTAAAATTTTTATTTTGAATTTTTAATGCATTTTTAAATGCATAAAAATCAGCCCCCTAATGATGAGCTGTTACGTACTGATTTTTTTAATAGTTGTGACTAATATTAGCCCCTTTTTAGACAGTCACACTTGTATAACTCGAGAACGGTGTGCCCAATTTAGATAAACTAAATTCCCGTAGATGCCAATTTAAATTATGTTATCATAATTTTACAATCCGCTCAATATTTTCGTAGATATTAAAATCCATATAGTTCAACTATTCGTCTTTAGGGGAGAATTTTTTTTAGCAAAAGCATTATCTTTCAATTTGAATTACACAATAATTTCCCAGTATAGAACAATATCTATAAGTTTTACCCTTATAACAAATTGATCTTACATAACAAATTTTAAAATTGGTAATTATATATTGCATACTACAGACTTTAAATATTTGACCCACAAACATCAATCGTTTGTTGCTTAACGCTTTTATTGTGTTTTGCTTGATTGGCATTTATTTTACGAAACCGGATAAGAGTTTTATTACAAGTGCGGATATTTGTTCCCTCTATAATCAATACATTTCTGCAAATACAATATAATAACGGTTATTCAAAGTACGCATGTAGAAACACAAATTTGTAAAAGTGTACAGAATGACACGAGAGAGTTTTGACAAATTAATTTTTAACAGTATATCTGTATAGTTTTGTGTCTTTATTCAATAAAAGTATGATTTTTGCAATCTTCTCAGCAAAATTTTTTAGGCTTTTGGCAATGACTCATTACCTGATAATGAGTTGTCATTACTTTTCTAATTTCTTTGAGTAGCGGAGTAATTAGTTACCGGTAAAAAACAAATAAATAGTAATTAGCGGTTTTGTTGGGTTCTGACTTTTGTCATAAAGAGAGTACAGTTTTAGACATGTTTTTTATACCTTAAACCCTTATATGTGTTAACCGTCTGGATTGCTGACTGTCCACGTAAATTTTGGGCGCAAAGTGCAGATCGCAATTTTGAAGATAAATTCATGAAATATGGTATATCATATGGTAGGGCTTAACAGACTATTATTACGTTTATACGCATGCTTATTACAAATAAATAATTCACTGTTTATACACAGCGCCGTTTGCTTTATTTGTAAATAGCTTCACTAGTTACGATTAGTTTTCGTGAGTGATAAACTCGCATTTATAATATTAACTCACCGTTAATATGTCATAATGTTCATATCGCGTATAAACACTATACAGCTTTCTTATTATACCTACCATCATAAAATGGGGGGTATATTGATTTTGTCATTCCGTGGATAACATATCGAAAAAATCATTTAAGACCGCATAAAGTATATATTTTATGGGTCCTGGTTAGATTCTGAGTCGATCTAGCTATGTCCGTCCGTCTGTCTGTCTGTTGAAAGCAGTATAGGGCTCAAAAGGTGCAACGAAGGGGAACGAAATTGGGCTCAAATATTTATCTTATATAAGGTTTGTTTGGTATTGAAAATGAATTAATAATGAAATTGAAAAAAGATTCGGCTGTGCCGAATCTTTGATACCCTTCACCATATTACCATCTTACTATCTTATCGACATCATATTACCATATTACCGACAAATAATAAAATTTTCGCCTTAAGGTATGCTTTCATATTTTCACATATTTAAATCTAAATTTTTTTCAAACTACGAAAATTTGAATATGAAAAAAAAAAACAATCATAGCAGGCTTTGCTTTTAAAAAATAAACAACAACAATTCCATATTTATTTATTTTTTTATGTGTGTATATACAAACTGACTGCATATACAAAGAACAACAACACTGTTATTCATTATATTACTTCTGTTGCTAACTAAACTACTTGTCTTATAGGCAAAAACGTCACTAATAGTCATTACAATGCTTAATATACATGTTTGTGTATGTATTTATGTATATTCTTAACAGATATGTTTTAGTTTTAAAAAATAAACAACAGCAATTCCATATCTATTTATTTTTGTACAGACTGCATATACAAAGAACAACAACAACACTGTTATTCATTATATAACTGCTGTTGATAACTAAACTACTTGTCTATACAAAAAACAAAAAACGTCACTAATAGTCATTACAATGCTTAATATACATGTTTGTGTGTTTATATTCTTAACAGATTTGTTTTTGGTCCATAACTCTGTTGATTCTGAACGAATTTAGTTTATTAAAAAAACGAAATTTTATAAAAACATTTATGACTGATCTATATAAAAATAAAAATTTGTAGCTTGAACAAGGGCTTCAAAAATAAAAAAATCGTTTTCCCCGATATCTCAGTTATTACTGAACCGATTTATTTCATTTTTTCAGAACAAAAGTTCAGAAAATAATTTCCGAGCCCCCTTTAAAAATTCGAAGTCCCTGGTATATGCAGAGGCTTCAGAAACTGAAAAACCGGTTCCAAAAACCGGTTTTTAAAGAATATCTCCGCCATTTACAAACCGATCCTGCTGATTCAAAAAACCGAAATTTTATAAAAATATTTGTGATCGATCTGTATAAAAATAAAAATCTATAGCTTAAACCAGGGCTTCAAAAAATAAAAAATGCGTTTTGTCCGATATCTCAGTTATTATTGAACCGATTTATTTCATTTTTTAGAATAAAAATTCAGAAAAAAATGTCCGAGGCTTTTTTGTAAAAACAAAGTCCCTAGTACATACAGAGGCTTCAGAAACTGGAAAACCGGTTCTAAAAACCGGTTTTTTTAACATATCTCCGCATTGTATGAACCGATCTTGCTGAATTCCAATAGCAAAATTCTCGAAAGCATTTCCGATCGTTTGATATATATATTATATATGTCAGTTATCGGTGGGCTTCACAAACGCCATTTCAACCGACACACGGACGGACGGTCGGACGGACGGACATGGTCCTATCGTCATCATTTCTTACAAGGATCCCGAAAATGTAAACTTTTTTGCTCTCCGACGAAAATTGTGGGAATTACAAACGGAATGACAAACTTATATATACCCTTTACACCTTTGGTGAAGGGTATAAAAATCGGGTAATAAACAAAAAAGTTATGGGCAAAATACTAGAAACACAGGGTGTCCGTTGTAGCTTCATACTTTTCTGCTGATATCTCTTAAACAAAATCATGTATGATAACGAAATTTTGTACAGATAATTCGAGGGTCGATATAAACTTGGAAACAAAAAAATGTGGTCCGCCCAATCTAACGCCCAATATTCGGCCAGGCTGAATATTGTTATATTCGGCCAGGCCGAATATAACATTCGCGCTTGTTTGTTTTTTATTTGGATTGTAAACGACTAGAAAAGTAAGGCGTTTTATGAAATTATGATTTATTTATAACATAAACATTTTCGAATATCAGTTTTTTTTTTTTTATCAAATTAAAAGCTTTTTAAAATAAGTTTTTAAGTTTTGTTGAAATAATTCCTCAACATACTGTATGATTATTTACACAACAACGGATACTCATGTATATATGTATTTGTACTACATATATATGTATATCCACATCCGTAAGATGAGCAACAAGTTTTTTTGTTGTCGTTATTTTATTGTTAATGCTGATGCTGCTGTTGGTTGTTTCTTGGCTCGATTATTTCAATTTGTTTCAACGAAATTTATGATTTCTTTGCATTGCGTAATACTTTCAACATTGGCATACATATGTATGTATACTGGAATACTCTTTTGTTACTACTATTTATAAATATATTTCAGTATATTTTTCATTTTTCTTTTTGTACGATATATGAAACAAGTTTGCTTAAAGCTGCTGTTTTAATGAGTTGAAGGAAGAGAAAGAGTCAAGTGACTAAATGATTGACTTGACTGAATTTCAGTAGTTGATGATGATGTATTTGTATTCTTTTGTGTTTTGTCGAGTAATGAAGATGAAAATTATTATATTTGCGTTTTTTTTTTTTTTTTTTCTAAGTAGCAAATAAGTACGATTTTGTATTATGATTAAATTCAATTTTATTATTTTTTATTTAGCTTTCTTAGGAAAAAAAAAAAGAATATAAGTGATAAATTGTTTTGATTTTTGTTTCTTCTGAAAGACACGTTTCTTTAATGAGTTTTACATTTTTGAGGAAACAATTTTCAAATTAGTGGAAAAAAATGAAAGTTTTTTTTTTTTTTCTTATTAACATTTAAATTAAATTGCCTATTAATGTAAATTCATATGATACAATTTAGTTTTACAATATACATGTCTGCTATATTATTAGAAGTTTTTTCAATATATAAAAAAGTGTTGTGAATGTTTTAAATTGCTTTCGGATCCAGTAGGAAATTAGAAAAAGTATCGACAAATAATCGGATGGTGTTATTCAAATATTGAGATCTTCAATTATAACCTTTGTCCTAACAGCTTAAAGAATCATCAGTACTTCTAACAATGTGCTTTTTATGATGATGAATTTCTAGGCTAACATTTTGTTTTTATTTCATGAATAATTTCTTTATATGAAAAATTTCCAATAGGTCTTTATTTTTCATAGATATTTGCGTTTATTTGCTTACTAAAAACATATGTGATTTTTTCCTATTCCATTCATTATCTTTAGCAAAGATTGATGATTCTAATTTGTTAATAACGTATATTTTAAAAAGCCCCTAAGGCTGCCTACTACATGTCACAAAATGTCTATTAAAACTCTCAAACTTTTTAACAAGTGGCAATTTAATGACAATTAAAATGTAAATGATTATTTGAAATAATTTTTATCTCATTTCTGTTCACTACCTTTTGGTTAACAAATTATTCATAATAAATTTAGTTTCATTCATTAAAACTTTTTGTTTTTTCGTTTACAATATTTGTTTAAAAACTTTCTCAAGCCGAAAATTATAATTTTAAATCTGGTTTGAGTTAATTACAAAACTTAAAATAATTCAAATTTTTTTCTCTCTTTGGGAATCTGAAGTAAAATAAAATACTAAAATAAAAAAAAAATAGTTAAAAGAGAAAAATTAAACAAAGATCAAATGAATAAATTAACTTTCTTTATCGAAATACTTTTGGAAAAAAAAGTCTTTGATAATAGGCCTGTTTAAAGAAAAGTAAAATTAAATAATAATAAAAACCCTTTAAATCTCCTACATAATTTACAAAATCAAGAGGGGACAAATCTTCCAAAAATAAGAAATGAGAAACATAACGATTAAATAAAATAGAAAGTGAAAATTAACATAAATTCTCAAAATATTTTAACAACAAATTTGAATTTTAAATGAATCCAATTAAATTTGTTTAACTTTTTTTTTTTTCTTTTTTTAATGTTGAAGTCATTTGACCATTTATTTTATTTTTTTCTTTTTCTTGATGAAATCTTTTAGTACATAGTGTTAAATGTATAATAAATATCTTTTTATTTTTATTTTTTTCTTACAGTGGCAAAATTTTGATAAATAAAAAGTATAGCTAACCATTCAATACATTATTTTATTATTATTTTCATGTTTTTATTTTTATTTATTTGCGTTTATTATTTTATTATTTTTTTGTTTATCTATATTGTTCATCTCTAACACGAACGTGTAAAATGAACAACATTTCATTAGTGTATTTTTTATTAAATATTTACAACTTTGGTAGTAAATACATAAACTACAGAAGCTGTTGCAGTTCCAACCATTTAACCAACCTTCAGACATTCAGCCATCCATTAACAATAACAGCAGCATCAAATCATTGCTACCAAGTGAAAGTTCTTCTTTTTGTATTGTTTTTTCTTTTCTTGAAATTTTTGGAATGTACTCGTACATTATTCTGCACAACCACTTAATACTATTTATTATTAATTTATTTTTAATTTAACAATAATAATCCGGGCTACCAAAAATATGCAAAATAATACTAGTAATTTTAAATATGTTGGCATATTTTGGTCAAAACTTTGTATTTAGATATATTTTTGACTTAACAGCGCATTTTGTCATATTTCCTTATACTTTTTTATATTTAAGAACATAATTATACCCTTAAAGTATAGCATTTGACTCTAAATCACTTCCTGAAACAAATTTTTTCTTTAATGGAACTTTAAGAAAAAAGTGAAAGAATTGTACTATATTTTTGTAAAAAATTGCCATTTTTCATAGTAATTTCAGAGTGCTGACTTTGAATATTTTTCACGTCTAGACGCATTGAGATAATCCAAAAATTCTTTCAACATATTATTTTGAAATATATAGCAAATTACATAATATTTTAAAAAAATGTTTACCTCATATATCTTCGGACTTATTCTTGAAAAACGAAAGAAAATCGAGCCAAAAAAAACAAAAATTAAAAGCAAATATATTTTTAACTGTAAAAGATAACTTAGGTGAGTAAGCCTATATCTTGCAAAGCACTTTACAGAAATATAAAAATCTTAAAAATCGGACTTAATTTGTAGAGGTTAGGATTTTTTTAAACTTTTACATACTCGAGGTAGTCAAATTTGACACCCTGTAGCTTATTTTGTGTTATCACAGGGTGACCACAAGATGATTTTTCTGAAAGCTTAAGTCCTCCTCTGCAACTCTTCCATACATTTCAATTTAATCCAACCAGTAGTTTAGGAGATGCTGATTTATTACCAACAAATTTGCGTTTGACCCCACTGTGTGACTTCCGTCCGTCTGTCTATGTAAACCTTGTAATAAATCTACAGGTCGCAATTTTAAAGATAATTCAATGAAATTTAACACCTATTGACCTATTATTTATGAGAATTAATACATAATTTACCATAGCATTCATATAAGGCCCGCGTCCGGAAATCGCCTTAAAGTATAGAATCCCATATAAATGTTATTATCAACATAATATAATGCATATGTATGTTTTATAAAAATATACATTACAGTTATCGCATGTATCGTTCCACAATTGGCCACAGGTCTCATAAAAGATCTTTCCCCAAATTTTTAATTTGCATACACAATGGTGTAGGTATCATCAGGTTTGTCAGATATGTTTGAGCCTCTGTCGCCAAATTGTTAATCAGAAATCGCCAAAAATCTCCAAATTAAACTATATATATATATATATATATATATATATATATATATATATATATATATATATATATATATATATATTTTAAGGAAAAAACTAAAAAATTAACTAAAATTGTTAGTGCTTCAAATTTCACATAACGAAGCTAAAAATAATTGCAGTAGCTAATAATAATTGAATAAAAAATAAAATTACAAATTTAAATACACTTTCCTGACATATAACTCCATTTTAGGTCAAAAATTTTTAAAAATTTATTAAATTTTTAACAGAACGTTTTCTTTTTATTGTGATTTATAAAATTTGAAAGATGATGGAAAACAAATTATAAAACATTTATTGAAGCTATTTATAAATTAAGGATCTTTATTTTGTTAGTCGGAGTTCATACACAGCGATTTTTCTTGCTTCAATTCTAAGTTCGTAGACAAAAGAGGTAAAGGGAACGTAAAAGTTATATATTCCCTTCTCCAGTTTTTCCCTGTCTTGTTTGAACTCAGAATTTGAGCAATAAAATTTGCTGTGTGTGAACACCAACTTAGATCAGGGGGTTCTTACAACCCACTTGATACATTACAACTTGAAAATGACCCACAACCATTTTATGGTAGCTAATTAACTGTATCCTAAGAAACTAAAATCTTAGAAATTTGATAATTCAAACTTTAATGAGTAACTTCAAATTATTTTCTGTGTTATCTCTTTAAAAAAATACTTTTAATTTTATATTCAAACGAAAGGTCTTAGCGACCACCCAATAATTGCTAATAAGAAAATGAAACTCCACGAATACCTATTTAATGAAATTTAAAAAATTAGCGAAATAAATCGCCACCTTGCTAAAAATTGCCAAAAAATTTGCCATGTTGCCAAACAGAAAATTCAGTCGTCAAAAGCATTTAAAAATCGCCACATCTGACAGCCCTGGGTATCATATGGTCGCGCTTGACCGACTATGCTTTTTTCTCGTTTTGTATATATTACTCTAAGGCCCGTTATTATAACTTTCCAATAACTAAAGTTAGGATGTTATCGTTCACTTTAACTGTTTTTGGTTGTTATAAGTATAAGTTAAGCCAAAAGTGACCAATAAGCTAAATGTAAGAACATCTGACCATTAACTTTTATCGGACGGTTTATGTATTCAGAGCTGCCATATTTTCTGCTTTATAAAATAAATAAATAAAACCATATTTATTCCGCTGTAGTTTTTAGTAATTTGTCTGTCTATATTTATATTAGCTATGGCGTTGTCTTTTAGTTAACTTAAACTCATTTATTTTAAAAATTTCTTTGTTTTTTATTTGTTTATATTTCCGTTAGTGGCAGTTACATTCAAATAGTACATGTTGCCACTACGTAAAGTGGCCAAAAGTAATCAGTTTTTGCTTTGATATTGCCGTATTATCAAAATTATAAAATTTACCTTAAAACCAAGTTGTAATAACCAAAAGTAGATAAAGCTCACTTTATCGTTCACTTTAGTTTATCTTGCCTTTAACTATCTGATACCTTATAGGTAAGTTATAATAACGGCCCTAAAGGGCATAATTATACATTTAAAAGTAATATTACTCGTATTTATACATAATTTGACAGTAGATTATTATTTTTTTACTGTCAAATGCGTTTTTCAAATTCGAATTCCTCAATCATTTTGGATGAAAATGTAATTTCCAGATACAATGTATCACCTATATATTTTAACATAGATATGAAGTTCCGTTGTCAAAAACCTAAGGCGGTTGTCAAAAAAACATAAGTCTAAGTGTTAGTAAAAAATTTAATTGAAAACAAAAACAATTACAGTACGTGTGCCTTTTTGAGTAATTTTTTTTCAATTGATTTTTTTAAGCTTCTTATCATTCAAATCAATAATCTTTGGTATAACTTTTGAATATTTTTAAGAGTAAGAAAAATATTTTTTCTGCAATTACTAATCAAAAGCAAATAATCCTTAATAATTTAAAACAAGTAAGAAAGTTATACTCGGTCAAGTCCGAAAATATGATAACCTAAACGTTTGTGCTCTAAAATAATTTTCGAAATTTTTGCAAATTAACCTAATATATGACCTATGGCCACTTATAGAGCGAACTAATGAAATTAATTAAAATTATATCTGCTTAAGTTTAACTTATTCATGTCAACTGTTACCATGATACTGTCATTTATTACCGATCTTGCGAGTTAAATTGATTTTCAAAAGTGGAACAAATATGGGAGTTATACTTAATTATGAAGCTTTTTACTCGGATTCCGTCTGGTATAAAACTTATTCGTACCGAATTTTATTGAGATATCGATATTTTTAAGCCTTATGGTATTTTTGTGTGGAATAGTGGAGCGATCAGCGTTCGTCATTATACCAAAATAAACATATGTGCCAAATTTCATAAAATGATCGTAAAATTAAGACCTGTACTTTGTGGACAGAAGAGTGTCCCGTGGATGATAGACCCCTCAAACGATGCGTAAAAATTACCTTATTATGGAAAAATTTTTAAATTGATCTTCAGTTCCCTACCAGCGATTGAATGTCAGAGGTCTAGAACATTTCGTAAAAAAAAGTATTGAGTTTCGTCTTGAAATGGGTATCAATAAATTCGTAATTTTGAGTCAATTATGAAAAAAATATTTAAAAATGTTTCACAAAAATGTTGGTCCATAATGCATCATTTTAGTACATCATGCACAATAAAAGCAAAATGGATAAAAATTTTATCCATTTTTATGGATAAAATATTAAAAATTTTCATTGTAATAAGTATTGCTGATAAAAGATAACACAGAGTTATACATCGAAAATGACTTGTCTGATTTTGATCAAAAAAATATCCAAAAATTCTAATTAAAATTGTGTTCAAGTCTTACTTACATTACTTTTTAATACGGTCAATAGTTATGGAGTTATTAAGCCCATTTTCTGGAAAATCATTAAATTTATAAAAAATTTCAAGAACATTTTTTTTTTTTTTAAATCATAAAAACTCGAAAGTTACAAAAATTCAAATTTGTATACTTTAATCATAAAGAAAAATTTGTTGCAAACAAAACAAGACATATTCATATATTTTACGAATCGCGAAAACTAGAGTCAATTCAAAAACACTGGATTAGAGGCTTAGTACTTATTAATAACGTGTATTCGAATGGAATGAGAAATCTTGTGCCGCTGAATCTGTGTTTTCCTGTTTAATTTTAAAAAAATTCATCAAAATGTCCTAGAAAGCCTTCTAACGAAACAATATCCCATGAGAAAAATGTTTAATATATTTTTTCCATCCAGCTTAAAATTACGAATTTTTTAATACCATTTGGACTAAAAAATTTTAACTTTTTTTTTTTTGCCAAAATGTATGGGACCCATGACCCATGGTAGGGTATACTTAACTAGAAAAATCATATGTTACAGTTCTAAGGGCATATTTTCCGATTTTAAGTACCTTTGTAATGAGCATTAAATATTTTGTAAGAGAATATTTTTGGTTGCTCTGATAATAATTAATAACATTTAATTTTGCAATATATCTTTGAGCTTCCTGCAATTAGTTGATACACTGATCTATAATATTAATATGTATCCGTATGTTCTCAAAGGAATTTCACAATATTGTTTTAATTGGAAAGAAAGTCTTCGTTGTTTAGTATACAGTCGATTTCTAAAAAATATTGATTTCAGGAAAAATTCTGTTTTCGTATAATTGACATTTTGTTTGCAACATTCATATGATTATATGATTTTTTTTTTTTTTTTGGAATTATTTATTTACAATAATAATTAATTTTTCTCTTCTACTTATACCATTCTCGCATTAAATTTACTACAGTTTCATTAAAATTTTATTTAGAATAATTTGCCGTAATCACTTTAAGGCGTATATACACACAAGCTACTTTATTAAGTTTTTTTTTTATAGCTTACCAATCATAGTTAGTGTTTCAGATACTTAGAAACACCCCTGCAGTTTATTTGGTGGCAATTAACCCGATTTTAGACATTAAGATTCATTGGTGTATAGTCAGTCACCTGCCGCTCTCCATCGGTCACCAATGAGCGTATTAGCAATTGCCACTTTATAGACTCTATGGTAAGAGGGAAGAAGACGAAAAGAAAAATCAAAAATGTTTTACTGACTCATTGTAACCAGTAAAGTGGTTGTGTGCTCACAAAAGTTACACTTTGTAGCCGTTGAAGTGATTTTGTATATAAAAAAAGGGCCACCTTGTAGTGGTGGAAGTTACTATTTGTTATTTTATTGACCTCTCGGTAGTCGTGGAGGTGATTGTGTGTGCAAAAAAGTGACACTATGTAGTCGTTGAGGTGGCAATAGACTTCCTCCTAGGACAAGCTCATGCTAAAGTGACTAGTGGTATCCTAATGTAGTAACTTGTATGCAACTGCTACCATAGACTGCAGGGACTTTTTTGGACCTATTTTTTTAACTTTGTAATTATACAGAAAATGTTTTTATTTGAATGAATTATTTACTAATGTAATTGGTGATTGGTGACTTTTTGACTATTAAAATTGCATTATATTTTTATTAATTCTCGCATCTGTTTTAAGATTCCAAATGAAAAGTATATAATATGTAATTTCCTCATATGTGAATATAAAAGACTTCATTTTATATTGAATGTCTCGAGGATAATGCAACCAGTGTTACCGTTGAGAATTTAAAAAAAAAGTAGTTTCATACTAAAGAAAAAAATTACTCCAATTTTTTTTTAATTCAATAAAAACAAAAAATGTCAAGAAAATCTAAAATCTATACAATGTCCCAAATCCCGCTCTAACAAATTTAGGGCTGAAAGAAAGGATTCACAAGTGCTGACCTTAAGTCTGTAGAACACTTTATAGTTCAATAGCCGAGGCATTGCAATGATATAAACTGGGTTCTTATATCTCATCGAATGTGTTTTTTATTTCGGAATTTGACGTTTTTAACATTTTTATCATCAACCTTTATTTTATTTTAAAAAATTCTCCGTCAGTGACCTTAAATAATACTTTAAATGAAATTTCATAATCATAAAATTTCAGTTTAAAAGTCACTCTTAAACAGAATTAACATATTTTTTAATTACATCTTGCTGGTTCGATTTTCATAAAAATTAAAATGAAAGAGCGAATCTCACATATTTTCCAGGGGCTTGGCTATTTGAATTTAAAAATTTCGCGCCTCTTATGTAAACATTTTTTAAGCACTTGTCCATTTTTATACCCACCATCAAAAAGATGGGAAGTATATTGATTTTGTCATTCCGTGTAACATGTCGAAGGAATCATTTAAGACCCCACAAAATATATATTTTCAGGGTTTATTAACCGGGGCAAAATCGGTTAATAAACAAAAAAGTTATGGGCTAAAAACTAGAAACAAAGGGTGTCCATTTCATACTTTTCTGCTGATATCTCTTAAACAAAAGCATGTACGACAACGAAATTGTACACATAGTTTGGGGGTCGATATAAATTCGGAAACCAAAAATGGGCGTGGTCCGCCCACTTTACTGCCCACTTCCCATGTAAGGTGAAATTGTGTTCAAATAGTTCAAGGACCAATGTAAACTCGGAAACAAATAGATTCGGTATATAGATTCGGCCAAGCCAAATATATACGCGCTTGTTTTTATCTCATTCGAATTAATTTAAAATTTTGTATTTTAATAAAATTTCCACTGGTCGAAAAGCAGCTCAGGTTATATAAATATTTATCGCGTCATTATCGTTTAAGAGATATTAGGCTGTAATTAGTTTTTATTTGTCTTTGAGAGTTTTACGCCTTACTCTCGCATTGGCTTATTGCTTTAGACATCGCATAACTGTAAGGAATATATATTATAAATTTAATTTAAATCAGGAGATCAGAGTACATTGGGAACTTTTGCAAAACAAATAGTAACAAATATTGATAGTTGAACCGATCAGGATGAAACTTGGCAGACCCATAGAGGAGAAGTTATGCTTTTAGAATATTGTTGGCTGAAATATATAACTGGAACACGGAAGGCGCTACAGTGGGCAAAATTTTACCACCTCGTTGACCACCAGAGCGCTGGTATGGTAATAAAGATAAAATTAAAACATTTTTTTAATATTGTACAAAATGTTTTTCTACAGGATACTCTAATGGATATAATTATGAATTTATCGTATATGGGCCGTTATCAATAATTTTTAACTTGGCTGAAACTGACTTAAATCCTTAATAAGTTTTATCGTAATGACAATTTAAACAAATTGGTTACAGATATAAACTAACAAGACTTGAAACTAATAAAGTGCATGATTGTTGTTCAAAGTTCAAGAACATAGAAAAACGGCTAAAAATAAAAAAGTTTTTCCCATTCTTGTACAGGGATAGATACATGTTGTAATTGTGCGTATTTTGCACTATATCCCGATGATGTGCCCGAAATAGTCAACGTTGTAGATAGTCTCAAAGTTTGGAAAACAAGTGCGAAAATTTTCCAAAAAGTCAGTTTTTCGCGAGGCAAATTCACATTTTCATATGGAATTGCTTGAATTACTGCGTGAACTTAGTTTTATTATATTTTAACAAAATCGGAGGAGCATTAAAAATTAATTTAATACAAGAATTTTATGGACTTTTTGAAAATTATATATTTTCTGGGTCCTGGTTAGATTCTGAGTCGATCAAGCTATGTCCGTCCGTCTGTCCGTCTGTCTGTCTGTTGAAAGCAGGATAGGGCTCGAACGGAGCAACGTAGGAGGACGAAATTTGGCACAAATATTTATCTTATATAAGGTTTGTTTGGTATTGAAAATCGGTTAATAAACAAAAAAAGTTATGGGCTGAAAACCAGAAACAAAGGGTGACCGTTTCATACTTTTCTGCTGATATTTCTTCAATAAAAGCATGTACGACAACGTTATTTTGTACGTAGAGTTCGGGGGTTGATATAAACTTGGAAACCAAAAATGGGCGTGTCCGCTCACTTTACCGCGTGGGCGTGGTACGCCCACTTTTCTGCCCACTTTGCCGTCCACTCCCATATAATGTCAAATTTGAAAAAGTTGATGGTGGGTATATAGATTCGGTCGGGCCGAATATAACATTCGCTCTTGTTTATTTTTATATAGAAAATTGAAATTTAAACAAATATTGGATATACAGATATAAGAGTGGCGATAAATATAATTTATCGGGATCATAAATTTAACTCAAATGTCATTGATAATTGAAAACGGAACACTTTTGTCAAAACACATTTCGCTAAGGCACATCGTATGGACAGCATGAAATTAACTATAATTGACATAATTAGTTGGTGTTTGTTATGCTTAATAAAAATTCGGAAGCGCATCAAAAAATTTCGAAAGATAAACATTTTATGGACCAAAAAATATTTACTTGTGTTGAAAAAGGATCTAACAAAATATATTTTCATTCAATGTGTGAAGAAATAACTTAAATTCGATCCCTATTTTTCGCAAAATTTTTAAAAATCGCGTTTTTTGGTATAAAGAAAATTGTTTAAATTTGACTAGGAAACCCTAGTTAGAACTTTTTAATATTTTGTTTAACCAAATCATATAAAATATTTTCGAGATATGGCTAAAGAGGCGTGACCTCGTTATTTTTACAAAAAGCGATTTATCGCTACTCTAAGATATCCCGTGCCACTGAAAATTTGTTTAATTTTGCCAGCCTGTATTATTGTAATTATTATTTTAATAATTTTTTTACAATTTTTTTTAATCCACCAATGAATTAAATAAAACTTACTTATTGTTTTTATAAACTCCTTGCTTTTCTTTAACTATCAGAAACTTTTAAGTTGTTTTTCCTGCCAAAACCCATATTGGTTACTCTTTTCCTCAATGTAATTTTAATAATTATGCTTAAGGCCTACTCACTACGCAGTTTTATTTCTTTCAATAAACATCCTTAAAAAAAAGCAAACCTTTTTTTATGTTTGATTTTCTCCCCTCTGGTAATAAATACACAGAAAAAAGTCATCAATTAACAAATATATATGAAAATAATTTATTCAATTATAAACTTGTTTAAATTTGCACCTCTCACCAAAATGATTATATCAATTACTAAAAACTATAAAAAATACAAAACAGAAAAAAATTCCCAATTAATAAATTAATTAAATCAATCAAGTAGATGATTGAATGAATTAAAAATGTGTATAGGAAAAAAAATCATACCAAAATTTATTTTTTACTTTACTTTTTCTTGAATATATTTATTAAATTTTGATGCAAAATTAAACAACTGAGTTAATTGTAAAAAAGACGGTAATAATTTTTTCTGTGTACCAAAAATTGGTTTCAAGTATAACCGAAAAAAAGAATCAAGTGTTTGTTTGTTAAACCAAATAACAAGTGCATTTTATGATATTTTTGTTGAGGGAGAATTTGCAAATAAAATTTAATTATATTGTTCTTGAAAAAATCTTCAGCCAATAATAAAACTTTGTAATTTCCATTCACTTACAGGAGAGAGAGCTCTAAACAAAAAAAAAAAAAAAAGGCATAATGGAAAATAAAACTTTTCTGGTTTTTTGTTGGGTTTTCTTTGGCATTTTACTTACTCGTAAATAAACAACCATAAAATGTTTAATATACATAAAAATGTGTTAGAAAACAATAAAAATATTTAAAACATTAAGGTCTTGTCTGGGTATGTTTCATGGTTTCTGTTTTTGTTGTAAATAAAACTGAACTTGCTACAAACAATTAAATGAAATGAAAAACGAAAATAGTAAATTAAAGAGCAGAAAAACTCAAAAATATTAAAGTTTTAAATTTGTTAAGAAATAAATTAAAGTGCTAAAATTTCAACAAGACGAATTTAAAATACCTTTGATGTGTTCAGAAAAAAAATATATTAAACTAAGTTGTCGTCAAATATATAGCAAATATATGTTATTTTAAAGTTCTTCTTTTAATTCCTATATACTCTACCTTAAACCCACAATACCTCTCTCTTTAGGTAGGGTATAACAAATAGCCCTAAACATTAATTAAAAACAAAAATTATACTAGCAATTAGGAAATCTTATAACTCCATTATAAAAATTTTTAATGTGACATTTTGGCATAAACCAGCTTTTTTATAACACAAAATTACTAAAGTCAAATTTTTATATGATTTTTGTTATACTTTAATATATTTAAATAGTTATATAATTGTTATGATATAATAATTATAAACAAAACAAAATGTTAAATATAAAATAGAAAAAGCAACTGTTAGATGGAGATTGCATTTAAACAACAAATGGGTTGGGTCCGGCATCTTAATTTATAAATATTTTTCGCACTTTGTATTTGTTGGTTTCATCAGAAAACTCTTGTTTTTTTTTTCATTTCTTGCTATTTAACACTGTTACTAATTGCCAAATACCAAAAAAAAAAATCATCTTCGTTAACATCATTATGATGATTCATTATAATCATTATGATGACGATCATTCACCATAACTTTCCCTTTTCATAATAATATTTCAAAAACATTTTTAAATTTTTATTTTTTGTAATAGAAGAAGAGCCAACATCAAACCAAGCCAATTATTGATGGTTTTGAAAAAAAAAAAAAAAATGAAGAAGCTTTAACAATAAACATGTTTAATAAAAGATGAACAAAAGTTGTAATTAATTTTTATTAAAAAAATAAAAATAGACTAACATATAAATAAAAACATTTAATAAAAATAAATTAATTTGTGAGTAACTAAAACTTTTATTGCCATTGCAGCAGTTTTGACTATAACTTTACTATTTAAGTGTTTGTTGAAATTTTATATTGTATGAAACACGGCAGCAATAAATTGTGAATGACTTATTAATGATGTTTAAAAGATTATTCACTTTACAGTTTTACAGAGTTTTAAAGATATTAATTCATTAATTTTGCTTTAAAGACTCCTTGGAAAAAGTGAGCACTTTTTTTATAATTTTTTAAATAATTTTGTTTTAGTTTTTAAAAGTTTTGTTTTAGGCAAACAATCACAAAAAAAAAAAACATGTTATCGTGCTTAATGTAGGGTGCGTGTACAAAATTTTACAAAAACTACACTTACACGCTTTTTTAGGTCTAGTCTTTCAGAAAATATTAAAGTTCTTTTACACAGTTTTTAAAAAATTTAAACATGCAATTTTTGAGACCTGTTTAGAAATTTTTACTTTGAAAATTGTTTTCTTGTTATTGAATAACTAATTTTTTTAAGCATTATTTGGAAAATGATGTAGATTTTCAATATATTTTTACAAAATTCAAATTGATTCATAATTGTAAAAGAAAAAAAATTCAATCGACGCACATTGGGGTAAAAAGAGTTGAGAATGGCGATTAATTCAGGGAAAGGTGATATCAATATTTTGATAATCTCGTTTTATTTTTTATTTATTATAAGGTAAAAAAAAAATGCATTTTTAGAATTTTAAGATGTTTTTTTGGCAGAATGTTAATGTCTGTCCGACCGTCTATACATTTAGGTTAAATGAGTCGCAAATGTCGCTTAATTCAGGAAAACGTGATATCCGAATTTTAATGATCACGTTCTATTTTTTCTATTTATTAGTTAGTAAACAAATGCATTTTAAGAATTCTAAAATATTCTAGGCAATTGTAAAGCGGACGAATTGGCAAAAAGAGGACCACAGGAGAAAGCAGTAAGGGAAGTTTTTCCACCTCTATCTATATACAGACAAAGCAATTATGGGAGGAGGAAAAAATAAAATGTAGTAATATTCTTCAAGAAATTAATAAAACGCAATTGAGAATGGTAATTAATCTAATTACTGGTCACAATACTCTTGGTAAGCATATGGTAAGATTAGGAATTATAGAGGATGATACATGTAGGTGGTGTAGGGAAGCTGTTGAAGACAGCTATCACTTCTTACGTGAATGCCCTGCCCTATCCAATAGGCGATCTAATGTTTTTGGATCTTATTTCTTTCAGAGGCTGAATGATATTAGTGGTGCAAATCCTTGGATTTTCTTTGAAAATATCAAGGCAACGAAATGGAAGGCGTAGAATGCACTACAACACGAAGAAGAGGAGTATATTTTCAAGGAATCATAATGGACCACCTTGGTCTCTGTGATCATCGACTTAGTCGGTGTCATCCTTACAATCTAACATAATCTTCATAAAAATCAGTTAAGACGTTTTATCAATTTTATCCCATTGTGCAATGGTTTATTTATACGATAACAAATCAGTTAAAAATTCTTAACCATAATACTTACTCCTTTAAATATCTGTTTTTTATTTAATAAGCTGCATTTTATTTCATTAACAATAAATAGTTTTAAATGGCAATAATGAAAATTTAATTAACTATAATTACTTTGGCCTAATCATTTTTTTATTTTATTTATAGTATACTGTAAATTAAATACCTTAGTATTTAATTAAATATTATTAAATTCAATCAGCCTTTAATTAATATTCAACGGAAGAAAGCTTTTATATAGAATAAATTATATTTAAATTCATTAATTTTGATTGTCATTTTCCATTATTATGATAATAATTTTTACTCTAAATATTATCATGGTGAGTGAGTTGTGTTGTGTTGGGTTTTTAAATTTCTACTCTAAAGAAATTTCACTTTCCATAAGCAAAACAGCAACAACAATAACTACAACAATATGATGATTAAATTATGATCACACCTTATACAACCAAATTTGTTTTTATTGGCATCGATTTTTTTTACGAAATTTCAGTTAATGAAACCTTATTAAGATGTTAATTTATATTTAACCCAAATACCTAAAATTCTTTATATGGTCATACCTTAAATTTGTTATTTATTTTATTTTTTTCTTATTTTTACCACACATGTTTGTATTGATTAATATTTTTGGTTGTTGATGAACGTGAAAATAAACTTGGAGACTGATTTCTGTCTGCTCTATGTTATTTTTATGCAAATTATTGAACAAATATATACAACAAGTGAAGAAGAAAACACAATTTACACGAACATTTTAAAATAAAAATAAGAAAAAACTTGAACATGTATCCTTTGGTAATAAAATTCACAATAAATAAGATATTTAAAATAAAAAACGATTTGCTTTAAAAACAAAAGCATTTTTACTAAAAAGTCTTGTATTTAATAAAACTTTAAATACAAATCCAGTGATACCTTTAACATAAAGATCTAAAACATAGTTAAAGGAAATTAAATAATATTTTCGATTTACATGACAAACAACTAAAGGATCCCATTTTTTATTTTTTAAATTGACAGCTTTCTTTGTAGTTGATTTTATTTATACTCTTAACATTGTTTACAAAACTTGTTTTTCTCGCTGAAATAAATATTATAAAATTCAGTCATGAATGAAATTTATTCCACATTCCAGACAGGTTGATGTTGCAATACTGTCATAATATTTTTAAGTTTTTTTTTTTTTTTTTTTTTTTTTTTCACTTAGTAAATTTCTTCTGGTTTCCACTTTAAAGAAACTGGTTGTCTCTGGCTACAACTTCATCTTTACTTATTCAATATCAAAGATGAGCTTCTTGTTTTAAGGTTTCGATACTTTATTGTTGGTTGTCATTAAAAAAAAAAGACTAATACTTAAAGATCTAGAGATTGTTGTGTAATAACCCTGCAAGACTTAACTTTGTTTATCTTAAAGGTATTTGAATTTCCAAAGTTTCCAAAGGGATAATTCTTAAGTTAAAAATTAAGTAGCCACTTGTTTTCAACTTGATTTGCACTGAAAGCAAAAGTATTAAATGGAATACGAAAATTACAAATATATCAATTACAGCCATGGTTAAGTGGCCACTAGCAGAACTGTAGGGAACGCTAAAAATTATGTGTATAAATGTTTATATATGTAAAAAGTGTGTTTTGATGAATAAAACTACGTTACCTTCAGTTTTCTTATGGTTAAAGTCGGAGAAAGTTATTAAATTTAGCTATTGATCATAATTCTTGTTCTGTTGATAATGATTCATGTTAATTTACCTTATTTGTTATATCAATTTAGATTACCAGGATAGTTTAGCATCTAATTAACTGCTTCAGTATTGTGTTACCTGAGTTGGAAATATCAAATTGGGAACGTCACACAGTGTTTTGTCCCATAGGCTAAAAACAATATATAATGGAGTGATTCCATGTCACAACTGACTTGACATCCCCGATGTCTATGAAATTCATAACAGATATTGACAATTGGAAGTGTTTCTCAAATAATAAAATTTTAGACTCATATCCCTTTCCGGTCCAAAGATATGAAAGTTTAAAAAACAAAAAAAAAAAAAAAAAAAAATGCTAAAAATTTTATAAAGGTGTACTTGTTTAATTGCTAATAACTTAATGAAAGTATTTATCCGGTTTTAGTTTTATATTAAAGACAAAGATATTACAATATTTATAAAGTGTTTTTGCATCAAAAGTTCAAACGTCAAAGTTAGGCATATACATATATCTTAAAAATATTTTCAAATTCTGAACAATAAATTTTTATACTCACCATCAAAAAGTTGGGAGGTATATTGATTTTGTCATTCCGTGTGTAACATGTCGAAGGAATCATTTAAGACCCCATAGAGTATATATTTTCTGAGTCCTGGTTCGATTCTGAGTCGATCTAGCTATGTCTGTCTGTCTGTCTGTTGAAAGCAGGATAGGGCTCGAACGGAACAACGTAGGGGGACAAAATTTGGCTAAAATATTTATCTTATATAAGGTTTGTTTGGTATTGAAAATTGGCAAAATTGGTTTAAAAAAAGTTATGAGCTAAAAATTAGAAACACAGGGTGTCCGTTGTAGCCTCATTTCATACTTTTCTGCTGATATCTCTTAAACAAAAGCATGTATGACAATGAAATTTTGTACAGGTTGTTTGGGGGTCGAAATAAAATTGAAAACCAAAAATGGGCGTGGTCCGCCCACCTCCTATATAAGGTGAAACTTCAACGAAATTTTGCACAAATAGTTCAAGGACCAATATAAACTCGGAAACAAAAAATGAGCGTGGTCCGCCCACTTTACCGCCCATCTCCCATATAAAGAAAAATTTGAAAAAGTTGATGGTGGGTATATTGATTCGAGCGAGCCCAATATAACATTCGCGCTTGTAGTTTTAGTATCATTTTAAATTGACTGCAAAATGATGTATATCAAGTTGATTTAGACTAGAGCCCTGCAAACTGTGTCTTATAAGGCTGTACAAGCCACTTGATATTTTTCAAGTGTTGTTATCAGTGTGTGTGCGGAGTAATAAATACTGTTCTGCAGGCACTTAAAACCATACAAATACTGCGTGTGTGCTTCAACTTTATGAACAAATCATGAGTGTGCTATGATAGCGACCAAACAAGCCTCTCAAAGGCTTGTATAAAAAAATACAAGCCTTTTGACCACTTGTTTGCTTCAATAAGGAAAAAAATTGTGTTTTCTTTTTTATTAAAATTATATGTGTGTGTGTGCGTTCATGACTGTATAAAGTAATTTCGTAAGTAAAACAGTCGTTAAAAAGTATTGTTTATAAACTTATTGTTATTTACGATCAAATAAATTATTAATGTTACTAGTTATAACAATTTAAAGAAACATGCATTAAGTTTTATTAGTAAACAGATTTTATTAAATATTTAAAGTTTTTTACAAGGTTTTTTTGTTCTATATTATTTCCTTTTAGTTTTAAAATAGAATGATTACTTAGTAAATATAAATTAAATGCAATAAAATCTATCATAATATAAATAAGTACAATTTTAAAATTTTTTATAAACATACAATTAATTATAAGACTAACTTTATTTAAAATATAAATAAATACTAAAGATAAAAATTTTCTAACTTACATATGTAACTGACAGTTTCAAATGTCAACTTTAATTTTTTTACTTTTTTAACTCTTAATAAAGAGTATTTTTTAATAACTTTATGAATTCACCCTTTTACATTTATTTAGAAAAGAAGAACCAACAATAAAATATAGACATACTGTATATATGTGTGTGTATGCAAGAATATTTATAAACAACCACTTTTTACTCATTATGAAGATTTTTTGCCACACACAGCAACTACGTATTACAAAAAACAAACAAATCATTAAGCCCACTTGAAATCTTTAAATCATTTCTCAACGTCTTGTATGATTTGCTTTTTTTGCCACACCACTTGCACCACTTGTTTACGATAAATGATTTGAACGCACGGATTTGCAGTCGCTCATACACAGTACACACTTGCTTTGCTTCGGGCAGCGAACAGTGCGAACAGTATTTATTGTTGTTTTTGCACATGTTGGCTATGAAACACACACTTGAAATTCAAGTGTGTTTGCTTTTCAAATCATCTTGCGCAGGAGACTAATTTAGACATATAAATATTAAACCTTTATATCTCCAAAAATTATATTTTTAACATTCTTAAAAAATTATATAACCTTAGCACAACACTTGTTCATATCCGTGCAAAATTTTATATTGTATATTACTTTAGTTTAGAAATTATGTAATAAAATTTAAAGTCAAATTTTGTATATAAAATTAATTTTTTTTTTAATATGAGCTCATTTCTACATACAAAAAAAAAATATATTTTTACCACAGTTTGTTCCATAACTCTTAAACCAAAAGAGTCTCCAACTTGAATTTTGGCACGAGTATAGAAAAGAGTTAAATTATCAATATATATATTTTCTTTAAATTTTAAAATATTGAGATGTTCAGATATGATCTTTATATCATTTTGACCTTTGAAAATTTCGAAGTAAATAAATTTTATACACGTCATTTTAAAGTAAATCAGCCGTATTAAAAAAAAAAAAAAAAGAATTAAGATTAAGAAAAAACTATTTACTGTCTGTATTAACTAATAAACTGTTTTTTGTTTATGTAGGCAACCCATCTCAGTTTCTCTCTTATTCTTATTGTCAGTGTTGTTAGCAGTAAGAATAAATTATTCGTTAACTGTTTTATTCTATTATTATTTTTGATGTTCTAGTACGCTTTTAATGATAAATAAGTTTTTTTTTTTTTTTTTTTTTTTTTTTATTTTGAAAAAAAAAGCATTATTTTGCTTATGTAAGTACACTAAGGGAAAAAATTCGATTCAAAATCAACAACGGTTGTGCTCACATTGGTAATTTACGGTAACAGCTTTTTAATACCTTTCGTTAACAAATTTAATAGAAAACATATGTAATTTAACAATTTGATACCGAAATGGTTTCAACTTGGTATTGATTTTCAATAAGAATTGAACACGCAGTGTTTAATTTTAACACATACGGTGTAGATTCACTATTGACACAGAATGGTATCGTTTTCAACACGTATGTGATTGATATTTCTCTGGGTGTATACTTAGGTATAAAAGAAAAAATTTTATTTAATTTTTGTTGGATGTAATTATATGTATCCGAATAACGAATATTCTGTGATAAAATCAGCATCACTATTTCATATTTTATTTTGTTTACATCACTTTTGTTGAAATTTTAATAGTTTTTAACTATTTTAATAATTTTTCTGTTAAAATGCATAAATTTTAATCCGAAGTTGATATGACGTGTATATATTAATATATATAGCATATGAAATTACGTGGTAACAGAAAACAATAAAAATGTTGAACATATGCAATTGTGGTGAACACTGGGTTGACATACCAGCAGCCAGAATATACTTTTTCCTGTTTATGAATTAAAAAATTTATTATTTTTTTCTTGAAAAATGTAACGGAAATAATTTTAAAATAGCCTTAAAGTTGGGTCGAACCAATATTGAAATATTTAAAGCAGAGATGCGCAATTTTCAAATTTCCTGACTCGCGAGTTTATACAACAAATGCTGTTTACGCAACGCTGCTTCACACGTACACTATAAACTATTTCTGTCGACTGCTGCGCTCTCATTAATGTCAATGCAAATCAAGCAAAGTTTTTTTGCTGCTTCACACACACAAGCGCAAATGTATAGTAGTGTGTGTGCGCATCACTGATTTAAAGTAAACAATGATTTACCGAAGGTATAGTAAGCAAATCATCGTTTTTGAATACAACTTTAAGGAATTTTGCTTAACAATGGTTAGTAAAGCAGTGTTGTTTTTTTTTTTTTTAACGCGCTGAATGAATATCTAAATGAAATAAAAATTATAATTTTACAATGGACATTGCACAGTGTCACATTTGGCCGTTTTAGAACGACAACGAGAGAAAAAGATATAGTCGGTCAAGCCCGACCATATGATACCCTACACCATTGTGTACATTATAATTCGGGGAGGGGTCTTGACTTGGAGTCAGATGTGGACCGATACTCATAAGTGCAAAATAAAACATACGAATACAGAATATTACGTTGATGCTGACATTTACATGAATTAATTCACTTTTGGGTGATTCCCGAAAGAGGGCCTTATATGGGAGCTATGGTAAATTATGGACCGATCTTTGTAAAATTTGACGCTATCATTTATGTTCATAAAAAACTTATTTGTGTCGAATATTAACTTGATACTAACATTTTAATGGGATTTATGCCCGTTAAAGTGATTTTCTGAAAAGGGGTTTATATGGGAGCTATGGTTAATTATGAACCGATCTTTTTAAAAATCGGCACACTTATTTAGACTAATATAAAACTTATATGTTCCAAATTTCATTAAAATATTGCCATATTTAAGGGATTTATGATCGTTAAACCCTTTTCCGGGAGGACATTTGTATGGGGGCTAGGTGAAATAATGGACCGATCATAACCAATTTCAATAGGCTTCGTCCCTGGACTAAAAGAAACCTGTGTACCAAATTTCATTAATTTTGATTCAAAATTGCGACCTGTAGTTTGATTACAAGGTTTACATGGACGGACAGACGGTCAGACGGACAGACGGACGGACGGACGGACGGACATCGTTAAATCGACTCAGAAAATGATTCTAAGCCGATTGGTATAAATTAAGGTGGGTCTTAGACCAATATTTTTGGGTGTTACAAACATCAGCACAAACGCATAATACCCTCCCCACCTATGGTGGTGTAGGGTATAAAAATCCAGTTTTGAAGATATTGGTCTGAAATTGTATATTCTTTTAGTAGATAAGGTCATAAACATTCCCACTAAAAATGGGCTGGTAGAATCACTGCCACTCCCATAATGAAAAAAATACTTTATTTGTATAAATTTCGGATACATTTTTGTAAAATTTATTAAAATAAAATATATTAAAAAAGAATGGCAAAATCTAATCACACCAATCTTAGTGAAATATTAGCATAACAAATTTTCAGCCAATACCTTAATTTTTTAAATAGTTCTTAAAAAATTGATAATATGAGGTATCGCACTTTATTTTATAATATTTTAAAAGACCGCAAAAAGTCGCAACTAATATTCTCAAATATTATTTTATGGGTATTCTTTTATATATAAATTGTATTTTTAGATTGGAACTCGTTGGAACTTTTTAGTTCTATTCTATTAAAAATTGAATTTCCCAAAAAATATATTTTTTATCATTATGATTTCTTTTAAATGGAAAACAATATTATCTGTATTGATTTTTTTACCAAGGAAATTATAATGGAATAATTTGTATACATTTGTTAGTACATACCAAAAAAAAAATCGTATTAATATCTGCAGTATTTACTGAGATATATGAAGTTGAAATTTAACACACTTATTTACAAAAGTTTTAAATAAAATTAAAATATTGTTTAAAGTTGCAACTTTGAAAATCCACAATTCGCGCTATAGATACTTCCCAAAAATTTAAGTATTTTTTCCATAATATATGATATGTTTAGTAATAAATGCGAAAAGAATTAGTTTAATTAATAAACTTTTATTTTCGTATTTTTGTCGTCCTAATTTGGATAAATGTGACACTGTGCATTGGGGCAGAATCGAAATTTTTTGAAAATAAATCTGTAACTTCTGATCGGTTGGTTGGATTTGAATGAAATTTAGTATAGGCGTAGCAGAGGAGTGTGCAATGTTAAGTTTTGAAGGGGGACCGAAGTGACTACTCAGAAGCGAAGCTAAAGGGGCTCAAATTTGGGTCCGAAACAGCCGTCCTTCGGATATAGCTTCCGAGTTTAAATGTATATTTAAAATTCTAAAAATGGTATAATAATCTACTGACCCTTACCTATAAACTACACTATATTATGTTCAAATATTTTTGTTGTTGTAAAATTATATTTTAAAAATATGTACTATAAAATCCCTCAGGTGCAAAATTTAGTACATGCGAGTTGTTTTAGTTTTGTCGGATTTTTTCGTAGAGCTTGATGCTTTTATTTTTAAATTATAAATTATTTTAGTAAATACTAATCATAAAATAAATTAAGGAACAAATTTTTGGATTTACTTTACTATTTTTATTTTTATGAAACGACAAGTGCACAAATTACAAGCATGCACTCTTTTGTACTACCTACTGTATATACATAGTTTTAATAGTAGTTGGGAAAGTGGAAACTTTTTTGTTTTTTGGAGATAAACTATAACAATAAATTAATAATAATACATTAATACTGTTAAGGGACTCAAAATCTATGATTTGACTCAATTTAAATTCCTCGAATAAACAATCTATAATCTTTACTTTATTCTCAGTTATGTATATTGAAAACTTTAGAGCAAATTTTATTCGTTTTCTTACAGAATTTAATTGTTAATTGTCCTTCACAGTGTAAGTGAAAAAATACTATATCAATTTAAAATTTCCATTGACCTTATCATTACATTTCTAAATACTATTTAATTATTATAAGAATCTCTTTGTCCAATTCATTTTTCTTTATTCACTTATTTTATTCCCCATGCCTACAGCCATCCATCTTGTTAGTCTCATTCACTTTTCATTTCTTTTGTAGTGTTGAAAAGAATGTAAAGTATAACAAAAATTAAAAAAATAATAAAAATAAACAGAAAATCATATTAAATTTCGTATATTTAAACCGATTAAATATTATGCACTTTCACTGTTTTCTTATGAATTTTTCTGCTTTTTGTTTCTTGAATTTTATGTATTTTTAATTTTCTTTAACAGATTTTTGTTTCAAAATATTTATGTACCTAAAAAAAAAATTCATAAATTTATCGAAATATTGTAGAGAAGTTTGTTCCAACCGTTAACAGATGAAAAAGACAAGTGCGGCTCTTGGTAGTGTTTGCTGCCTGCCCATGATTTTTATTATTATTATTTTTTTTTTGTTAGTTTCATTTCATCATCTAGTAGGTGTTTTAAAATAAATACTCTCATAAACATTTTGTTTAAAATTTGCATATTTCTTACTATGATGAACAAATTGGAGAAAAAAAAAAACCGTATAGAAATGGAAATTTGTGTTGTGTTCATCAGACAATAGAAGTGAAATTAAACATGTAACAGATAAACATTTTTAGCGCACACATTTTTTTCATATTTTTTCATGAATTTTAACCAGTTATTTTTTACACCTGGTGAAATAAGTATTTTTTTTTATAATATTTCTTTTGTTTATATTTGAATTTTTAATATAAATGTAGATTATTTTTGTTATTTCCCTGCAAACATTTTCTATTGCGGAAGTGACTAAGGAGAGTCTTTCAGAAGTTGAAACTCATCACCAAAAATATTGCCAAAGTATCATTAAAATCATCTTTCGTCGGGAAGAACTGTTCCTCACAGAAGTGTCGTCTTAGTCTCTTCTAGAAGATGATTTTGCATTTTTTACTTCTGTATTTATAATTAATGTTAAAGTTCCTTTTATTTCATAATAATCTTTATTAAACAATTATCTATACATATATAAAACTTCAAAAAAATATTCAAATAAAAATTAATTTTACATTTAATCATAAAATCTTCATGAGAAACTTCTGGTGAAATCCGGTACCTTCAAAAAAGAAAATAAAATTAATAATAAATTTTTGCAAAGAACACTCTTACAGGCAAAGTTTTGGACTTCTTTAAATATGCAAATACTTGTCTAATTGATGGAGTTTTTCCTAAAATAAATTTAAATTGTGACTAAATTCCGATATTACTAAATAAAAGTTTAAGAAGATTTACTTATTTTTTTTTTTAAATTTCCTTGTTAATAATTTCCAAATTATGATATTATTAACAATAAACAAGCGAGAATGTTATATTCGGCCTGGCCGAACCATCAACTGAACCACCATCAACTTTTTCAAACTTTTCGTTTTATGGAAGGTAGGCGGAAAAGTGGGCAGACCACGCCCATTTTTTGTTTCTGAGTTTACATTGATCCTTGAACAATTTGTACAAAATTTCGTTGACATTTCATCATATATCGGAGGTGGGCGGACCACGCCCATTTTTGGTTTCCAAGTTTATATCGACCCTTGAACTATCTGTACAAAATTTCGTTGTCGTACATGCTTTTGTTAAAGAAATATCAGCAGATGTAACTACAATGGACACCCTGTGTTTCTAGTATTTAGCCCAAAACTTTTTTGTTTATTAACCGATTTTGTCCATTTTCAATCCAAAACAAACCTTATATAAGGAAATATTTGAGCCAAATTTCGTCCCCTTACGTTGCACCGTTCGAGCCCTATCCTGCTTTAAACAGACAGACAGACAGACGGACATAGCTAGATCGATCCAGAGTTTAACCAGGACCCAGAAAATATATACTTTATGGAGTCTTAAATGATTTTTTCGATATGTTACACACGGAATGACAAAATCACAAACCACCACAAAATCTTTTTGATAGTGGATATAAAAACACTTATGTAATTATCAGGAACATTTTTCTTTTATACCCACCATCAAAAAGATGGGAGGTATATTGATTTTATCATTCCGTGTATAACATGTCGAAGGAATCATTTAGGACCCCACAAATTATATATTTTCTGTTTAAAGCAGGATAGGGCTCGAACGGGACAACGCAGGGGGACGAAATTTGGCTCAAATATTTCCTTATATAAGGTTTGTTTGGGATTGGAAATGGACAAAATCGGTTAATAAACAAAAAAGTTATGGGCTAACTACTAGAAACACAGGGT
The DNA here is from genome assembly GCA_951394005.1 of Protophormia terraenovae. Taxonomy (NCBI): domain Eukaryota; kingdom Metazoa; phylum Arthropoda; class Insecta; order Diptera; family Calliphoridae; genus Protophormia; species Protophormia terraenovae. Next base: position 154,881,507 of record OX596073.1, read on the forward strand.
GTCCATTGTAGCTACATCTGCTGATATTTCTTTAACAAAAGCATGTACGACAACGAAATTTTGTATAAATAGTTTAAAAGTCGATATAAACTTGGAAACAAAAAATGGGCGTGGTATGCCAACTTAACCGCCCACCTTCCATATAACGTAAAATTTCAAAAAGTTGATGGTGGGTATATAAAGGCCTGTCACAGAAAACCATTCCGACCGAAAGTGGAATTAATTTCGTACTTTGCTTCTTCAAAAAGCATGAAACGAAGAAATAAACAAACAATATTTAACGCTCTTCAATTGATTTAAGGATAAAAATATTAAGGAAAATTTAAAGTAAAATAAAAAATTAAAAATTACATTTTCCACAGCATTTCATTGTTTTAGTGATAACAACAAAATTATAGTGAATTTTCACATTATAAAAACTTGCATTAAAATTTCCATCACCAAATATTTTTTTGAAAATATGCACCTAAAAAATACACTTAAAAATTGAAATATATATTTTTTTTTTTTTTTAATTTATATTTGTGACATTGGGTTAAACATTTTTATAAACAAACATTTCTTTTACTAAGTTGTCAAACGTAAACCATTGTCTATTTTGGCAAAAACATTTTTATACATAGAAAAAGATCCTTCCTCATCAACAAATGTTGTAGGAGTGTATTTGAATAATTGTAATTCAGAAGGAAAGTAAGTATTCTGCTAAACACGAAATATGAACGCAGAATAACTGATTTTGAATTTTTTTATTTTCTTAAATTCATATGCATTATTAAGAAAAATATGCATTTTCGAGTAAATAAGCGCTAACAAATCGATGTCACTTTTTATTAAAATGTCTGATTCGTATATGACAGTTTTTAAATGTTCCAGAAAAAAAAACTCATTTGCACTTAAATCTGCCCCCTACATATAACATTTGTGGCTATAATACACTTAAAAAGATATTCAACCAAAAAATTTGCAATTTTTTTACTACAATTATTCTTTATTTTCTACTTTCAGTAAATAAATAAATAACTTAAATAACAATAAATAAACATATAAAATAACACTTTTATACAATTTCCTTTGATTTCTTCATTATTTCTGCCATCCTCTATAAACCAAAGATGGTGATATCATTTTTATCTCACCATTTGGAGGCAAAGTTGATTGCAATCCAGTAACAATATTATTATTATTGTTACTACGACGTCTTCGCCTTCTATGATGATGACCGTCCGCTGATACGTATTGTACACTATGCGATGGCTCGTGACCCTGATTTGCTAAAGATTTTACACCAACCATTGCGGCCATCATAAGTGCAGTCATTGCTACACCCAATGCTTTCATAGCTAAAGCTCCAATACCACCAAGACCCATAACAGCCATCATTTTGGACATCATCAAACCAAGTAACATAATCATACCGTTGCCTTTATCTTTTTTGCGTGCTTCTGTTTAAATTGGATTTACATTTCAAATTTATATTGTCATCATCATTGTTGTTGTTGTTGTTGTTTGTTAAGACCATGTAAATAAGGAAGAAGAAAAAATGGGAAAGAACAATATTTATTATAAAATACATTTCTGTTTTTTTTCTTTTTTTTGGTTTTTTATAAACTGTGAATATCATTTACTAAGTGGATACGCTAATAAAAAATGTATTTATGCAGTTTTAAGATTGTTGGCATAAAACAAGATTAAAAGTTAAGTACAAATTGGAAAATATTTCTCAGAATAATACCAGGCACCAAAGTCAAATTTAAATTATATTTCAGTATGAATATGTAAAATTATTCAGAAAATATGGGATATATGCAGAATGAAAATCCTATCATTTAAGGCCATATACAAACTTGCCTATTTAAAAAGAAAGCATCGAACACAATTTTGGTATTTTGGACATTTTAGGCTCTATGAAATAGCACCCAAACAAATAACTTCCAAAAACAAAAATGAAATAAGTCCCAAAAATCCCATACATTTTAGAATTTCTTTCATATGAAATAACTCTTACATTTTTTTGAAATTATTAAAATTTTATTAGGGAATAACTTAATTTTTTATGAAATTATTTCATTTTCCAAAATTTATTTTGGGATTTATTTTTCAAAGAATTAAGGGATTGTTTAATTTTTTCGGGATTTATTTAATTTTTTTATTTATTTTTATTTAAATTGAGATAATTTTATAATTTCTGAATGAAAATGTGATTAACCTATTATGGTCCCCTATCCGATTCCGTTGAGATAACTTTACGAATTTGGCACAAAGCTCGATTTCGTTGATTTTCACCTTATATGGGAGGTGGGCGGTAAAGTGGGCGGACCACGCCCATTTTTGGTTTCCAAGTTTATATCGACCCCCGAACTATCCGTACAAAATTTTGTTGTCGTACATGCTTTTATTTAAGAGATATCAGCAGAAAAGTATGAAATGAAGCTACAACGGACACCCTGTGTTTCCAGTATTTTGCCCATAACTTTATTAAACCTTTTATATTTATATAAACCTTATATAAGGTAAATATTTGAGCCAAAATTCGTTCATCTACGTTGTCCCGTTCGAACCCTATCCTGCTTTCAACAGACAAGCAGACGGATAGACGGACGGACAAAGCTAGATTGACTCAGAATCGAACCAGGACCCAACTATATAAGTATATGGGGTCTTAAACGATTCCTTCGACATGTTACACATGGAATGACAAAATCAATATACCCCCCCCCCCCATCTTTCTGATGGTGGGTATAAAAATGTCACCATTAATTGCATAACTATTTAATAAGGCGATGTAAAAGTTCCTGATGCGAAAAAGCAACAGCAGTCCAAAATGGGTTAAGGCTTTATTTATGAATTATACTTTCATTTTTTTAAGAAGTCATTAATCTTCAAACCTTCTGAAGAGTGTTGTTTTGAAATTTTAGATGTTATATAATGCATACCGCTCATTTACTAGAAGGACCTCGTAACTCAAAAAATATAATCTTTCCGGAGACGCGTTTTTAGTTATTACTTATATATTTTTTATTTTTTATTTTAAATGTAAATAATATTATATTGGACCATACATTTTTCAAAATGTTAATTTTTCGAACGTCGAATAAAACGGTTTTTTTAAACACAAAAAATCGGTTTTAAAATACGCTTTTTATTTTAAACAAGCGCGAATATTATATTCGGCTCGGCCGAATCTATATACCCACCATCAACATTTTCAAATTTTTAGTTGTATGGGAGATGGGCGGCAAAGTGGGCGGACCACGCCCATTTTTTGTTTCCGAGTTTACATTGGTCCTTGAACTATTTGTAAAAAATTTTGTTGATGTTTCACCATATATAGGAGGTGGGCACATACTGCATAAGCTCAAGCAATAAGTATGTATTAGTAAAATTTAATGTGTGCGTCACACCGACAATGCAGTATGAAAAATCAAAATCGTTTTGATTTCAAAATGAACTCATACTGCAAACAAATATTTTGAATGAATTTTTGAAGTTTTCTTTTTCTTTTATAAAAATTTCGGTTTGACTTTTTAAACTGAAAGAAAAATAAAAAAAAAAAAATATTTTAATTTTTTCGTATTAAATCGAATTTTCTTAAAAAAATTAAATTTTGATTGATAAATGTGTAGTAAAATCACACACGTATAGGAAGGTTCATCGGCAGTAACTCTCTGCAGTATGTGTCTATGGGCGCCTTAAAGAAAATGTTTTTTTTTATGTACGAAAAAACTTTTTTTTTTTTTTTTTGTATAAAAAAAGCAGTAACATAATAAGCAAACATATTGGACTTTGGATATAATAGATGACCATATTTTCTCTGTTGATCATCGCAAAAAAAACAACTTTTTAATTAACGTTTTAAATGCGACCTGTACTTTGTTCACAAGGCTTAAACGGACGGACATCGTTAAATCGACTCAGAAAGTGTTTCTGAGTCGAACGGTATACTTTCAGTTGGGGGTCCGATAATTTTTTCTGTGCGTTACAAACATCTGCACAAACGCATAATACCCCAAACACCTATGGTGGTGTAGGGTATAAAAAGAAATCTTGAACTTAGCATGAAAACATTTTTTTCGGACACTAATTTCGAAATAGTAATAAAGTTTGTTAAAAATTAATTATAACATTTTTGGAGAATGAAGCGAAAATGTCCATTAAATATAAATAATTTCGATTTTGCTTAAATTGATGTTAAAATAAAATAAAAAATTTTTAGTCTTTTTAAAGTCATTTTAAGAATAAAAAAAAGGCTAGCAAAATAGCTAGAAGCTAAAAAGAATTTTGAGGCTAAAAGCAAAATAAAAAGGCTAGATTTTGCTTTAAAAAGGCAAAACTGGCAACATTGATGATAATTATAAACCAGTTAATCGGTTAACCGAAAAACTAGTGAAAATAAATAAAATGCGGTGAAACTTCTCCTGACCATCACCAGAAAAATTAAAAATTTGAATTTAAGCACATTTTTGAGAAATAATGTAAATATTTATTTGAACCTAAATAAAATTTAAACAAGTAGATGTATTCTAATGACTTTTTGGCACAATATAAATATACTTGTTCTAAAATCAGAAAATTAAAGAATCTCCCACTTTTCAGTACGGAAATACCAAATATCTCAGTCCGGGGAAAACTTGTTTCAAAAATTGACTATTTTCAATAAAATGCTCCTCTTGTCGTGGTAAAAGGCGTGGCTCATTAAATAATTTTTGTGTGTTTAACCAACATATGGGAGTATATTGTCAATAAGTTTCAACTTCAGATTAATATAACATTTTATTGGATAGATATTTTTATATGCTTCTTGTAGTAAAACATCTAGCGATTATTTTTAAAAAATTTTAAGGCCCAAATTAATTCCCCCAGGTTTAAAAAACTTAAAAAAAGAGGCAAAAAATTAGGGTAAAATTTAATTCGACCCAAATATCTCTTAAACTAAAATATATAACCTACACGTGTATGCATGTTTTTTGTAGAGCTTACAAGGACCACCTACATGTAAATTTTTTTACATTCAAGTCAAAAATGATTTTTTGCGAATTTAAAAAAAATAAATATACCCGAGGTGACCAACTTTGGAGGTCTACCCTCTACCCCCGTGAGCCACTAGGAGCCTGTACTCTTCCAAATCAACTCAAAAACACCTTAGTTCTGTGTATGCGAAATTTTATTTAGATATCTCTGACGGTTCACAAATTACAGAATTATTAAAAAAAATCGATTTGGAACCACTGTGCAGCGCTAATTGTGAAGAACGAATATACCCAGCAAAAACTTGGTAATGACATTGAGTTATGGATGTAGTTACTTTGTATTGACAACAACATACTGTGTGCATTCAATAGAAATTGTTTAGTAAGTAATTATTTATAACCCGAATGTAAATAATTATTTATGATTAGATTTTTTAAGATATTAATTTTTATTGATTTTTATAATGCAGTTACCTATTCACATATTTGAAGAAGGAATATATAAATGAAAGACAAAATTTCCGTATGAATTAATTTGTAATCTGAAATAGTTTGTTTTTATTACATTTATTTTAATTACATTTTTGGTTGTTGTTAAGTTTTTTTAAATTAAAATTTAAAAATCTTTTTACAACAACAAAAAATATTTTATATCCTGATATTTTATTACTTATTTATAACCTAAAATGTAACTAGTTCCTATTGTTATTACTAATCATGACTTCAGTAAAGCTTTAAAATCAATACGCTGTTTAACAGCTTGGAAGTAATTAGTTATTGTAATGACATCTAAGTAATGTATAAGGTAAGTAGTTGTCTCTAATGTCATCACCGTGTTAAAATAATGAGTTATTCAGCTAATGTGTAAGTAGTGGAGAGCCATTATATTAGCTTCTTAACTCATTACATGGCAACCAAAGTTTTTGCTGGGTAATTATGTTGTGCTGAGTTGAGTGAACAGAAAGTGAACTTTTTTTAAGCTTTTTAACAAAATGATATTTATTAAGCTTTTATTTACATTATTTATTTAAACGTCGGTTGACCGGTTTTGGAGTAGATGGTTAACCGAAAAACCAGCTTTTTGAAAAGTCGGTTTATTATGAACACTAATTAGCACCGATAAACACTTACTAATAGTAGACTTGTGTAAAATTCCATTACGTAATTTCCAATGGTTGACAACCTACTAAATCAATAAAAAAAATGGAAAATTTATAAGTAAATTATATGGGAATTAAATTTCGAGTTCAAACTTCAACGATTTTTAATAACTTGATAAATAACACTGGTCAGCAAAAAAAAAAAAATTGGTTAAAGAGATATAAGTAAATTATATGGATATTGATATGCTTTCAGTTTTTATCCATCAGGACTAAATTTTTTTAAGGACGTGTCTAATATTTTCCATAATAAGGCCATTACCCGAGTATGTATATTTCACCATAACTCAAGAACGGTGTATATGACTTATATTAATGATACACCAAAAGATGCTTTTAAAAAGTGATAACGCCAAAAATATTTCCGTTTTTCATCTTTAACATTAAGCTGGTAATGCTAAGAATAATATAAGCCATCTTTCTTCAAAACTGATGCACAAATCTTCATTCTGTTCACAATTAACTGAAAATACCTATGTATACATACAATGAGTGAAGACACATGCACGTGGAAAAAAAAACCATGCAAAATTGAAAATTTTCCAAAATTTTTCAGTTTATCATCTTTACCATAAAGCTGGTAATACTATGAGTAAAATACGTATCTTCAACGTATGTTCAAAATTGATGCACAAATCTTGATTTCATTCATAGTTAAGTGAAAATACCCATGTATACCTATAATTAAGTGGAGATACACTGGTGGGCAAAATAAAAAAGAAAATTTATTATTTTTTTTTTTTTCGTCTTAAATAAAAAAAAAAAAAAAGTGAATTAGATGGAATTTAAAGTGCTAAATAAGAATCAGCTTTTAATTTTTTTTTTATCACGTATCGATTTTTTTTATGGGCATAACTACTATGGCCCCGCCTTTTAGCAGTCACAATTGTATAACTCGAGAATGATTTGCCCAAATTCAAATTATCTTTGTGGCTTTTTTTGATGGCTTAATAATTGCGTAGTTATTCGGAAATTAGTACCGAAAAAATAAAAATGTTTTTTTTTTTTTTTTTTTTTTAAAAATCGTGAAAATTTTCATCCATAACTAAAATTATTGAGCGAATAAAAAATAATGTTAACATACATTAAAGACAATTTTAGTCTGAATCTTTTGGTGTATCATTTATCATAAATCATGCAAATGGTTCTTGAGTTATAGTCTAAATTGGACAAACCATTCTCGAGTTTTATAGTGTGACCGCTGAATACGGTGATGATATAATTCATGCCCATTATACTTGTCAAATTCCATCTAGTCCACCTATTTCTACTTAATTGTGCATAAATTTTAATGCAATATGCCTTATTTTATTCGCAGCATTACCAGCTTTAAGATAAAGATACTAATTTCGAAATAGCTCCGAAACTATTAAGCACATAAAAAAATGAAGTTAGGGTGGCTTGAAAATATTTTTAGTCCACATCTTTTGGTGTATCACTTATGTAAATCGTATGCACCGTTCTTGAGTTATGGTGATATATACTAGAGTAACCCAGCAAAAAACGATAAAATTCTTCAAAAATAGAACATTTTCACAACTTCAAAAGTGAAACAAAGTGCTTATTTTAAACTTTTTTGGAAGTTCTTAATAATTAGTTCAAAAAAAGTGAAAATAAATGAATTTTTAGCGGGAAAAAAATGGTAATAATTTCTAACAAAATATAAATTTTACAAATTTTAAAGCTTGTTTATTATTTAGTAGGTCAAAAGCAGAATTTTTATTAAAAAATTCTATAAACATAGTTTTAAGAGAAGTGATTCAAAAGCAATGAACAAGAAGTATAAAATAATAACATCCTACCAATGACAACCATGGGATAAAAAAATAACTTCTGCAGCTCTTTTTCACTACTAAGTACTTCTTTCCAATGACAACACAATGTTAAAATCATGACTTTTTCAATTCTTTTTTTTTTTTTTGCTGGGAATGGTCTTATTATTGGTGAAATATTAGACGCGCTCATAAAAAAATTGTAGACCTGATGGAAAAATACTGAAAGCTGATTCGTGTTTAGCACATTAAAATCCATCAAGTCCAACTATTCGTCTTTGGGGAAGGATTTTTTTTGTCGACCAGTATAATTGATATGAACGTCAAACTTTACAAATTTAATAATAAATCCTCTTCGAACTGTTAAAAGCGCATTGTTATGTAGAGAATAATTTTTATAATATATCTCTTAATTAATTTTTTACAATGTTATATTTTAAAATTCATAGCAATGTTAATGAATAAACAAACTTAATAAAAATTTAATTAATGCCCAAATGCATACATATATGTATGTAAATTTTTACACGTTAAATACTTAATCATAGTAAATCACAAGAAATTTGTCAAATAAACATGACATTTATAGGCAAAATTATAATGACATTACACACATATTTTACATTTGATTGTTGTATACGCGAATACATGATAACACGTGCCATAAATCACATTTAATTTATCGGTTTGTCTATCGTTTTCGTCATCAGTCAGTCACTTACCATCCAACAGATTCATTTGCATTCCACTCTGCTCCGGATCATGTGTCAAATAATGTTCACTTTCGTCTGATGACATTAAATCAGAAAATTTAATATTCAATTCATGTGTACGCAAATAACGAGAAAAGCGTCCAAGAAAGGTGTCATCAATGTCACCTTCTCCCACAATATTATTGTTGTTTTTATTATCATTATCCGTGGTGGTATTATTATCATTTTCATTATGACCATTTGATGGTACAATTTCTAAACCACGTACAATGACAATTGGTTTATCGGTTTTACTTAGATTATTGATAATATTATTTATAGCTCGTGAGCCACGACAGTAAAGTGAAGTTTCCAAAGAATTTGTTAAACATTCTGCTGAAATATTGGCAATATCCTCGGGTAAAGATGATTGACAATATTTTATAAGGATATGAAAAATTAGGGTAATTAAAGCACTTTTTTTAAACATTTTTAATATTTATGTGTTATATTTTTTTTATTTTTCAAATACGGCGTTTAATATAATCCTTGACCGCCAGCCAGTTGTTTGGCTTGTGTAGTTCGTGTTACGAGTTCTTTAAACAATTGTCAACTAATTTCATTTGATTCAAACCATATCTAATTTATACCATTATTTTGTGAATGAAAATCATAACTAAATAAAGTATATAATATACTGTCCTAGCAACCCACAAAATTGACAGAAAGACCACATTTCTATCAACCCCTTTTATTATTTTTATTTTTTGTTAAAAAACAAAATTACAGACATATAATTATTTGTTACAATTTTCTTTGGTTTAATGATTGTTTTACTTTTTATTCTGCTACTGTTTTTTGTTTTGTTCAGTAGATGACAATTTTTCATTTCAATTGTTTTAAGTAATTTTCAATTTTCATGGTCAGTTGCTCACGCATCTTAAATTGAAATGTCTCAATACAATGACAAAGTTGTAAGCCTGAGGGCAATAAAAAGAAATGTGAAATGAAAGAAAAGTAGTAAAGTTGTTTGACAGACAAATATGAAAATTGTACAAAAGTTTGCATGATTTTTTGATACCCTACGCATACCTTTGTATGTAGGTAGGTTTATAAGTAGAATTTAACCCAAATTGACCTAGCGCACCAATATGGTAACGCAAACAACGGTTAAATAAAAAGCTATATAGCGTAGAAGATACTAAAAATTTTGAATACATTTTAATTACATTTCACCATATGAAATCTTTTTAATATTAATAGCATAATAAAAGGTCATTAATATTATATGTTTGGAAGCTATTGATCCTTTTATAAACCCTTAAAATTATTATTGTTAAAAATGTAAAAAATTAACGATATGAAAAAGTAATTCATACATTTTTTGACGGTGTGTTAATTTTCAGAAAATTTTTTTTTATCTATCTATCTATCTATCTATCTATCTATCTATCTATCTATCTATCTATCTATCTATCTATCTATCTATCTATCTATCTATCTATCTATCTATCTATCTATCTATCTATCTATCTATCTATCTATCTATCTATCTATCTATCTATCTATCTATCTATCTATCTATCTATCTATCTATCTATCTATCTATCTATCTATCTATCTATCTATCTATCTATCTATCTATCTATCTATCTATCTATCTATCTATCTATCTATCTATCTATCTATCTATCTATCTATCTATCTATCTATCTATCTATCTATCTATCTATCTATCTATCTATCTATCTATCTATCTATCTATCTATCTATCTATCTATCTATCTATCTATCTATCTATCTATCTATCTATCTATCTATCTATCTATCTATCTATCTATCTATCTATCTATCTATCTATCTATCTATCTATCTATCTATCTATCTATCTATCTATCTATCTATCTATCTATCTATCTATCTATCTATCTATCTATCTATCTATCTATCTATCTATCTATCTATCTATCTATCTATCTATCTATCTATCTATCTATCTATCTATCTATCTATCTATCTATCTATCTATCTATCTATCTATCTATCTATCTATCTATCTATCTATCTATCTATCTATCTATCTATCTATCTATCTATCTATCTATCTATCTATCTATCTATCTATCTATCTATCTATCTATCTATCTATCTATCTATCTATCTATCTATCTATCTATCTATCTATCTATCTATCTATCTATCTATCTATCTATCTATCTATCTATCTATCTATCTATCTATCTATCTATCTATCTATCTATCTATCTATCTATCTATCTATCTATCTATCTATCTATCTATCTATCTATCTATCTATCTATCTATCTATCTATCTATCTATCTATCTATCTATCTATCTATCTATCTATCTATCTATCTATCTATCTATCTATCTATCTATCTATCTATCTATCTATCTATCTATCTATCTATCTATCTATCTATCTATCTATCTATCTATCTATCTATCTATCTATCTATCTATCTATCTATCTATCTATCTATCTATCTATCTATCTATCTATCTATCTATCTATCTATCTATCTATCTATCTATCTATCTATCTATCTATCTATCTATCTATCTATCTATCTATCTATCTATCTATCTATCTATCTATCTATCTATCTATCTATCTATCTATCTATCTATCTATCTATCTATCTATCTATCTATCTATCTATCTATCTATCTATCTATCTATCTATCTATCTATCTATCTATCTATCTATCTATCTATCTATCTATCTATCTATCTATCTATCTATCTATCTATCTATCTATCTATCTATCTATCTATCTATCTATCTATCTATCTATCTATCTATCTATCTATCTATCTATCTATCTATCTATCTATCTATCTATCTATCTATCTATCTATCTATCTATCTATCTATCTATCTATCTATCTATCTATCTATCTATCTATCTATCTATCTATCTATCTATCTATCTATCTATCTATCTATCTATCTATCTATCTATCTATCTATCTATCTATCTATCTATCTATCTATCTATCTATCTATCTATCTATCTATCTATCTATCTATCTATCTATCTATCTATCTATCTATCTATCTATCTATCTATCTATCTATCTATCTATCTATCTATCTATCTATCTATCTATCTATCTATCTATCTATCTATCTATCTATCTATCTATCTATCTATCTATCTATCTATCTATCTATCTATCTATCTATCTATCTATCTATCTATCTATCTATCTATCTATCTATCTATCTATCTATCTATCTATCTATCTATCTATCTATCTATCTATCTATCTATCTATCTATCTATCTATCTATCTATCTATCTATCTATCTATCTATCTATCTATCTATCTATCTATCTATCTATCTATCTATCTATCTATCTATCTATCTATCTATCTATCTATCTATCTATCTATCTATCTATCTATCTATCTATCTATCTATCTATCTATCTATCTATCTATCTATCTATCTATCTATCTATCTATCTATCTATCTATCTATCTATCTATCTATCTATCTATCTATCTATCTATCTATCTATCTATCTATCTATCTATCTATCTATCTATCTATCTATCTATCTATCTATCTATCTATCTATCTATCTATCTATCTATCTATCTATCTATCTATCTATCTATCTATCTATCTATCTATCTATCTATCTATCTATCTATCTATCTATCTATCTATCTATCTATCTATCTATCTATCTATCTATCTATCTATCTATCTATCTATCTATCTATCTATCTATCTATCTATCTATCTATCTATCTATCTATCTATCTATCTATCTATCTATCTATCTATCTATCTATCTATCTATCTATCTATCTATCTATCTATCTATCTATCTATCTATCTATCTATCTATCTATCTATCTATCTATCTATCTATCTATCTATCTATCTATCTATCTATCTATCTATCTATCTATCTATCTATCTATCTATCTATCTATCTATCTATCTATCTATCTATCTATCTATCTATCTATCTATCTATCTATCTATCTATCTATCTATCTATCTATCTATCTATCTATCTATCTATCTATCTATCTATCTATCTATCTATCTATCTATCTATCTATCTATCTATCTATCTATCTATCTATCTATCTATCTATCTATCTATCTATCTATCTATCTATCTATCTATCTATCTATCTATCTATCTATCTATCTATCTATCTATCTATCTATCTATCTATCTATCTATCTATCTATCTATCTATCTATCTATCTATCTATCTATCTATCTATCTATATATCTATCTATCTATCTAAATATATTTTTTTAATCCTTTAATTACTATGTATTTCATTTCGGGGGGTGGCGAAGCACACCGGGTATTAGCTAGTGATCTTTATATAAATAAGAAGTACTATATTATATTGGTATAAATCAATAAAATATATATATAATGTTTTTATCCTGTTTTTTTATGGATTATATATCTGCGTTACCATATTTGTGCGCTAGGCACAACATGGAAATTTTTTTCGTAGTACATTTCCGTGAAAATTTTGTTTAGAAATGTAATCTTTTTTTTTTTTTTTTTTGGTAAAAAACTTGTTTTTCCGGAAAATTATACATCAATGGAGCTTTGAAGAGGTTGAAAGTGACAATGATGAATATGTCTGTAGAATTTTCATCGAACGTCCTAAAAATTATATTGATATTAGTGAAGAAGTCGATGTTGGTAATGTTTCTAGCAGTAGTACTTCACATAAAGTCCTTGAATATACATTCCTTTAAACCAAAATGTGATTGTTTGTCATAATGAGTATAAAATAGGAACATCGAAAAGCAGAATTTTTACGTATATAATGGCATTTGTGTTGAAATTTGTTTGTCAGCATCAGGAAAATAGAAAGGAAGTCTTAAATAATTATAGTGTAGGACTCCAAAAGTAATTTGCTAGTATGTGAATTATATTTAGTGGATGTCCTCTAATATTCAAAGGTGGATTCTTAGCACAATAAGTTTTTTGTCATGGAAGTAATTTTTTAGTACCAACAGCTGCAATTAGGCTTTATATCGGTGAATGGTCCAACTAAAGTATGATATGTACTGAATGTATGATATGTAAATTACACCATAACAGAACTCATATTTACTTGCATCTCCTTAAGAAATTTGCCAATAAAAAAAACTTGTTTTCAAAAATTTACTGATTTTCTTCTTACAAAAAAAAAAAAAAAAAAAAAATATCTATGTACACGCAGAGAAAAAACATGGTTACAGTATGATCACCACAACTATTCAATGATTATATAACCGTTTTCTCGTTGATTTAAATATACTGTGTTCATAATAGCAACGTTTATGATTCTGTTTAATCATTTAATGATTACTCACAATCAAAATTTTAATATGGTTCACTGAATTATAATATGTATTAAAATATGTTTATATGAAATCATATTTAAGAATAAATACAACTACTTAGTCAATTCTACAATTATTTAGTTAATTCTACAATCATTAAACTAATTTTACAAATTTAGTTAATTCTACAATCATTTAGCCAATATTTTTATTTGATTTTAAGTCATATTTTGTTTTGCACAACTGTTGAATGTTTGTATTTGAAAATGTTTATGTTTTCCTCAAATATAAAATATTTGTTTTGGACTATAATTTGATTTCACACAACTATTGTATTTTTATGCACAACTGTTGAATGTTTGTTTCTGAATATGTTTATGTTTTCCTTAAATATAAAATATTTGTTTTTGACTATAATTTGATTTCACACAATTATTACATTTTTATCGTTAATCATATTTATCTTCTGTATAACTATTGAATACACATTTTTGTGTATAAGTTCAGTAGTTTGTTAGAAGGGAAACGGTATAGCTTTGTGTTTTCGGAAAAGTATTAAATTTTTTGTGTTCTAAGTTTAAAAAATTATAAAAATTGTGAAACAAAGCCACAAAATAAGAAAATAAGTAAAAAAAATATCTTGGTGTGAGATATGCAAATTTGAGTGTTATTAAAAACTTATTTCGTAAGCACAGCTCATTTAAAATTTGTTCGTATTTAACTGTATGGAATTAATGTTATTACTGTTACGGATTATTTCACACCTTCAATATGAGAATATGTATTTCAAACCAGGAACTTAAAACTGTTGAATTAAATATTATAAAACAACATAGAAAATTGTTAATAATATTTAAAAAATGAATATGTAAATATATGTTAAAAATTAATATGTAGATTATAAATATTATATAAAAAACTATTAATAACTTATAATTTAATAATTAATAAATTTTTATACATGTAAAATTTTTTCAATATTTTTAATAAATAAATAAAATTTTCAAATAAATGTGCTTTATTTTAATAATATTCAGTATTGCAAACTCGGGGATTATATATATGAT
The DNA here is from genome assembly GCA_951394005.1 of Protophormia terraenovae. NCBI lineage: Eukaryota > Metazoa > Arthropoda > Insecta > Diptera > Calliphoridae > Protophormia > Protophormia terraenovae. Next base: position 154,896,515 of record OX596073.1, read on the forward strand.
AAAATGGGATTATATATATTATAAAATGGGGTTATATATATGATAAAATGGGATTATATAAATGATAAAATGGAATTATATTATGATAAAAGGGGATTATATATATGATAAAATTGATTTATATACATGATGAAATGGAATTATTAAATGATAAAATTCGTTTATATATATGATAAAATGGGATTATTAAATGATAAAATTAGTTTATATATCTGATAAAATGGGAAGAAATATTATAAAAAAAGTTATAAATGTGATTAAACTGAATCATTAAATGATGAGAAAATGATTAAATGGAATCAGAGTAATGATTATGTACAAATATACTTATTGTAACCTGGGATCATATATTACAATCATAGTATATTGCTCTTAGTTTATGGTCACCCGAATTATATTTTTTCTTTGCGTGTAGTGCCTGGCGTGACCATATGGTAACGGCCCGTTCTGCCCGACTTAGGGACCGAAACAAAATTTTATATAATAGGTAAATTTTCTTGGGCCCTATAGACCTAAATTTTAAAATTTCATCATTATCTGAAACAAAAAATATTCCCGGTCAATTTAGGTTAAGACAATTTTTTTAGCTATAATTTTTTTTAGTTATAAACTGAAGACATATTGAGTTCATTCAAATTATTTAATGCTAATTTCATTCAGGTCAAAGATCAAAAGTTTTTTTTGTCACTTTCAGATGTTAACCACACTACAATTTTTATTAAGCCAATGTTTCGAAATGATTGAATTTTAAAAAGTAAACAAAAATATAATTTTAGTGATATAAAATGTAAACTATTCTCTTAAAAAAAAAAAAAAAATTGCTTAGAACACATTTGATATTATGATGTGATTTTGAAAATGAAGGGTGTTGCAGTGATTCGTTTAGCAATCGTTCATACAATTTGATTCACATAATGTAAATATAAAATTTAAGTCATAATTAATAAAGTGCACTCTTTAAAATAAATAGTGTACTAAGAAAGTAATCAATCATTTGCAAGAAAAACTTAAGGCTAACTTAAATTAGAAAATGATAGGCCTTTTATTTATTATCTTTTATCTATTTATTTTATATCCAAAAAGTATGTACCAGATTCTATTTTGAACTATTTGCAGTTACATATTTTGACACTGAAATTACAAAACTTAAGATCAATGTTAAGAAATATGATGCAATTGTGAAGAGTAGAACGAAATAACCTAAGCATACAAATTATATTAGCATGCTTTATTTAAAACTATATACAATATTATAGCGGTTTAATACTTTTTAGTAAGCATTTGCATATTTCGAAAGAATTTCACAAAAAATTCTTATTTTTAAATCTTTGCATAAATTTGCATATAATGGATACAAGAGTTAGTTTTCTTAACAAAAACACACTTTTTTTGTGATTTTTTGGAGTTCAGTCAAATAATTTCTAAAATTTTTTTTGTGAGTATTTTGAGTACATTGTAAATATAGTAAGGAAAAAATTAGAAGCGTCAAATATGATGCATAAAATTAAAATAGTTATATTTTTATAAACATCGAAATCTATTAGAGATTGAAAGTTAAAAATGCATATTTGAGCATATTTTCTACACATTAATATATAAGAATGCATAAATTTGTTGGTTTTTATATACATATTCATGCTATTTTTGCATATTTCTGTGCATATTTTATCATTTTTTTGTGCTTTTTCAAGCGCATATTTCAATTACTTTTATACATATAAAAACTTGCCCTGCTTATAACAAAATATATATATGTAGGCAAAATATACGCCAACATTGCATTATTATTGTCCATGCATTTTTTTAGGGCCTTTATAGTGTTAAAGCGGTTCCTTTCAGCAAAAACTGTTTGGCATATAATTCCTCGCATACTCTCGGAATAATTCAGGTTTATGAAAAAACTGGCTCATGTTCTATTAGAACAGTTTTTTTCCGCAAAAAAATTTTTTTTTTGTTGACTTTTAATTTTTGATGAGGCGATATCTCGCTGAAATGTATGGACCAAGTTCTAATAATCCTTTTTGTATGAAAAGGAACGTTTATCATAATATTCTGTACTTTTTTATTCAGCAAAAAAATAAAATAAATATTTAAATTTAAGATTTGCTATTCCAAATCTAAAATTTTAAAGCTAAATCTAATTATAAGTTTTGCTATATATTTTGCCTTAAATTTGCTGAACTCATCCATGACAAGGGGTACATCTAAATCCTTATGGATGTTCTCGTTTCTTATATACCATGGTACACCCGTCATGGTTCTAAGAATTTTTGATTGGGCCCTCTGTATAAGAATTTAATTTTTCTTTTGATAAAATATTATATCAGTGAATTCCAATATCTCGTCAGGCTATGGAAGAGATTTAATAAAGGAAAAAAAAGATAAAATTTTGCGGGAGCTCGCTGGAAGTTTAAGATATATTTAACATAATTTAAACCAAATTTAAGCATTCTCTTTAACTACACAAAAATACAATTTCAATCTCACTGTTTCAAATTTCCTAAATTTTCTTTCAGAATCTGAGCAAGAACTTTTAGCAGAGACTGTTTCAAAATTTCTTTTATTTTCTCTAAATTTCATTTAAATAAAAACATATTTCTATGTATGTAGGAGTAAAAAATTAAGTTTATAAAACTAACATAAATGACAATTCAATTGTCTTTCGACATTTTAGTAACAGGTATTTTTTTTTTTTTTTTTACAATACATACATATTTGAATTTATAGTGCCCTTTGTTATAGGCATATGAATATTTTGGTCATATATATAAATAATGTTGGTAATTTCATCAACACCTAAATCTGTAAATCATGTGGGATTTTCATTTTAGGTAAATACAAAAATAAGTTAATAGAAAACTAAATCTGTGTTCTATGCCATTTAAGGAGATGATTCCAGAATAAATCTGAAAAAAAAAATTTTTACCAAAAGTAATAATGTACACATCAAACTATAGCTAATAAAAAATAATTGTAACCACATATCGTAATTTTTCCAAAAAGCTAATATAAACATTTTATATAAAATTTCTTAGTAAAGTTTTACTTTTTATTTCTACGTAATTTTTTTAATGTGAGTTATTTTTATTAAAATGAAGATTTTAAAAATAAAAAAATATTTGAGGTGCAAATCATTAATAATAGTGAGAAAAAAAAAAAAAAATAAACAAAAATTTGTTCTAGTATCATCGACGTAAATGACCATGTAGCATCCTGTTCAAATCACAGTAGAAAGTTTCAATTTGGCCAAAATTTTCTAAATGACATCCCATTTCATAATTTTAGAAATCTTGGATAACCCTAATGTACATTGTACAATTTCTAGTAATAGAAAAGTAGATTGAAAGTTCCATTAAGACAATTTTTAAAAATTTCAATATCAGCTTTAAACCCAATAAATAATAATGAAAGTACTGTCAGAATTGTCATACTTGTGGGAAATTTATGCAAAACCTAAAATCCTATAAACAAAACTTGATAAACTCAATCATATGATGTATTATACATCTTTGCTACATTTTTATTTGTGTTGCAAATAAACTAGCTTTAGATTTGTAATTAAATGTTATTTTGTAGAATTTATTGGAAGCAATATTCATTTTCCTAATGAATTTTTATGTTTGCAAATTTCATATGCTAAATAAATAACAAACTTGTTTTTGTCAGAATTGTTCAGAATTGTTCTTTTTTGAAATAAATATGTATGTATGTAGCTATCAGTAACCAGAAAAAAATTAGTTTCCAAAAATTAAAAATTAAATATTTCTAAAAACTAAAAAAGTAGTTTTTTAGCACGAAATAAATTTAGCAGTTTTTTTTTACATGCAATTTCACAAATTTTAAATAACACAGGTATACATTGATTCGGTACGAGATGTTAATTGGCAATCGCTTTATTATGAAGTACTTAACTTGTAAATCACTTTTTATACCCACCATCAAAAAGATGGGGGTATATTGATTTTGTCATTCCGTGTGTAACATGTCGAAGGAATCAAGGAAGTCCTGGTTAGATTCTGAGTCGATCTAGCTATGTCCGTCCGTCTGTCCATCTGTTGAAGGATAGGGCTTGAATGGGAAAACGTAGGGGGTCGAAATTTGGCACAAATATTTGTCTTATATAAGGTTTGTTTGTATTGAAAATGAGCAAAATTGGTTAATTTCACACTTTTCTGCTGATATCTCACATTTTTGGCCTTGATTTTTTTAAGATTTTGCCCTATAACTTTTAAAATAAAATTTATAAAATTTTTTTAAAAATATGTTGAAATTCTCTACAATTTTCTATATTATGCTAATAAAAAAATTTTTTGTTATCTCAATTCGATAACAAGAAAAAAATTTTCAAAATCAAAATTTCAAAACAGGTCTCAAAAATTGCAATTTTTTGCCAAAAAAGTAACTTTATATATTTAATTCTTTCACAAAATTTTGTTAAAAAAGTTTAATAATTTTTTACATTTTCTGAAAGACGGGACCTCAGAAAAACGTGTAAGTGCCACCTTGAAAAGTTCTGAAAGTTAACCCTACATCCAGCAGTAGTCAAACATGGTTAATTTTGAATGAGAAGTTGAACTTTTTGAGTCTGTAAAAAAAAATTATTGTTGATTTCGGTACTTCTGTTAATTAAACTATATAACTCAATATGTTTTTAAAGGTCTTGCAAAAAATTATGACAGCCCACCGGTAAATTTAGTTACACGAGACAATTTTACAAAAATACCCATATTTTTTCAATCATAAAAATTTGGACCTTTAAAAATATATAGTAAAATTATATATATTTTTTTTCTGATTTTCATATTTATCATTTCCCCATTAAATATTTTATATCATGCGCTAAAATTATTTTGATACCTATAAGCATTTATAAAATATTGTCTCAAATTTTTGAAATATGTCGCTGTAAAAATAATTTGCATTAGTTTGTTTTGTTTTAAGAAAAGTGTGCTAAAAATGTTAAAATAGTAAAATTTGTTATACATAGTTTTAAAGAACACACAATTTCCTTTAAAATGATATATAATACGACTATTTTTTGTTTGCAACGTTTCTTGTAAATAAAATTGAAATTAGCAAAGACTTGCAAATTGTAAATAAAATCTTTCGTTTTTTTCATGTTGTTTTTTATACGGCCTTACCGCACCGTCTTATCCCACTGCATTACCAAAATAGAAGGAAACATGAAGATTTCACAATTTTTTGCGTTTTGCCTATTTGATTGATTGAAAATTGATTTACTATAAACGCTATAAACTCAAAAAATTCACATTATATATCATTTACTGTGAAACAAGCTCAAAATGATTAATTTATTTGTTGAAATTAATATATGAACTTAGATTCTTGTCATTTAGCACATAGTCTTCAAAAGTCTTTCTTTTAGTCTTTAAAAAAGGGGCCAAAAAGGTGGCCATGTGGCTAAAAAATACCGACTAAAGTCGCCAAACTGTAACCCTGATTATGACAACAATATTCTAAATCGCAACTTTTTCAGTTCCTTTTCATTTCATTTCATTTCATTTCATTTCATTTTTTTTTTTTTTTTGTTGCTGGGAAAATATGCATTTTCGCAGTTTTATGTGTTGAACATATAAACTATATATACAAAAATAAAACCAGAGGAAATGATACCTCCATAAAAGGAATATATTAAAATTTTTAACATTTTGTTAGAATAACTTTTCCAAAAACCTCCATAAGTTCAGACGCAAATTGGATAGGACCAGGGGAAATAGTACCACCCTTACAGACAATCCTTTGGAGGGTTTATTACACATTATTACACGATGCGTAAAAATTTGATTAATACGAAAAAATTATTTAAAAAATGTTTAAAATTGATCTTCAGTTCCCTACCAGCGATTTTAAAATCATGGGTCCCATACATTTTAGTCAAAAAAAGGTTTGGATTTTTTAATCGAAATGGGTATCAAAAAATTCGTAATTTTTTGCTGGTTATGGAAAAAATATTTAAAACATTTTTCCAATGGGATTTTCGTTTGCTAGAAGACTTTTTAAGGTATTTTGAGGAACAATTTTCTTAAAAAATCTGGAAAATTACATATTATCAACAATTCTTACTACAATTCAATTTTTTTAAAATTGAATTGAAAAAAAATTATAAAAATCTTATCTATCTTTTTAAGAAAAATATCGAAATTTTTTTTCATGATGTACTAAAATGACGGTTTATGGACCAACATTTTTGCGAACATTTTTTTAAAATATTTTTTCTATAATTGGATTAAAATTAAAAATTTTTTGATACCCATTTCAAGACTAAACTCAATACTATTTTTTGGACGAAATGTTCTAAACCCGTGACATTCAATCGCTGGTAGGGAACTGAAGATCAATTTAAAAAATTTTTTTAATATTTTTCCCATATTCAGCTAATTTTTACGCATCGTTTGAGGGGTGTTCCTACAAAATTTTTGTCTACGGGACACTCTATTACACATATGAAGTGCTATCCATTGCAGATGGAATGATTCGGACCCCCAAAATACTGTCGCATAATGTTATATTTAATACAATTTAAGAAAAAAATGGGGAGGATAGGACAATGGTAAGGGGTACCATTGTCCTATATTCAAAGCAATTATTCTAGGGACTACTTTCTTATCATATTGAATTGATAAAATAAAATAGAACAGATTGGGGAGTGTAGCCTCTACATTTTTCTTATATCTAAAGTAGTAATTTATTTAAGATTGCAATCGAGAGAATAGGTCGAGTGGGAGTAGTAGCCCCATATAAATTTAATATCTAATATGGCATCAAAAGGGGTAGCAAGGCGCAACGGGTTAAGCTAGTATTTCATTAAAAAAAACTAATTTAGAGAGAATATTGTTTGTAAATATTTCATTTCCTAGGATAAAATGACATTTGAATAAAAGCAAACAAACAATATATAACTAAGTATCTATATAATACATATGTATGTAAGCTGTTGAAAGGTAAATAATATGTTTTTTGTTTGTGTAAAACATTTTAGTTTTTATCAAATGATATTAAATTTTATAATTTGAAATTTTGTGTGATACCTAAAATTATCGATACTTCGAAATAATTATTCTATTGTACAAATTTTCAGAATTGTTTATAAAATACAAATAATATACATAAAATACGTATTTTTTTTTTAGACTTGAGTTCATTTTCTATATTTAATATATAAATTTCGCTTTCATGGTCCGTTGATTATGATTTTCTCCTGCACGACTATTTGTCTGTTGTTAAGTAAAGATAAAAAATATATAATGTGCACAAAGATAATATTTACTTCAAAATGAAATAAAGTACATTAACATTATTATTTTATTTTATTTTTTTTTCTTCATCTTAAAGTTTAGTGCTTGACCATTGTATAAGATTAGGGTGTACCGAAAATTTCTGCATATCATTTTTTAAGCTAATTTTTAAAAGTTCTCTACCAATCTTTGCTATTGAATTTAAATTAAACAGTAACCCTAAGTAATATTGGAATACGATATAATATTCATACCAGAAAACTGTTACCGTTCGGAAAAAAAACGTGATTCAGTTTTTAATACTTTCTATATGATACTTTTTAATGATTTATTGTATAGTAGAAATAGTATTAAACAAGTTTGTTATTGTCAATTGCCTTGTTGCCTAAAAAAACAGGAACTCAACAATATTTCAATAAACAATCAATTTTGTAAACTTCTGTTGTTATATTTCTAGTAATAATTTTTAATTATAATTGAACTAAATCTTCTACAATTCCTTGAAACTCAAGGTCCTAGTAAAATTAACACAAAAAATGTTTGTAGTTTTCTTTTGAAATGGGTGTCAGTATATATTTTTTATGGACACCCTAACATTCACACGTAGCCACGGTAAATATGACCAACTACCTCTTGTACACTTACTGAGTAGTTAACATTGTTATTATCATTATTACATTTTTATCTTAATTTTTTTTGTGCGTGCCATTGTTTTTAAAATGTTAAAAACAAGTGTAATTTTCATTTAAATAAATACGACGTTAATGATGATTATGAGTACGGTGTGGGCATTCTATACCCTACATAAAGCTACAAAATATGACAAAAACTTTTATTCTATTCTTTTAATGCATAGAAAAAAAATGAGATTTAAGAAAGCTTGATAAAATCTTATGACATAAAGCACCATTTTCATAACCTTGTAGTTATTACCCTAGAGTAAAGAGAACCGGTTCAAAACTAGTCACATGACAGGTTCTCAGAGCTAGTGACCGGTCCCAGTTCCGGAACTTTATATAAGAAGAGCCTGTCCCTTTTACATGGGGTTGTCATTGGAGGTGGCTAATTAGCTCCTTGGGACAGGTCACAGGATAGGTCCTAGGACTGGTCCAAGAGGACAGGTTCGGTAACGATTAATGTAATAAAAATTTTATAAAAATTCTGTAATTGTTTACTTTTTAAAGATTAATGTCGATGGCGGCAACCCGGCTCGAATCCATGTTCATCTGACGTGTGTTATGTTTTATAGTCTTCAACGCTTACCACTCAGCCACTGATTGTTATTGCGCGCGAGTTGCTAATTGCACACTTAACGAGCATGTTATAAATTAACTCTCAACTGTTAAATAGTGAGTGTGTTTGTGTCAACTGGTTCCCAATTGGAACTTTGGTGACGAGTTAGGTGTCAATTGGTACTCAGGTGGTACAGAGGAACCGGACCATTACTGCAATTGTCACAAATTTCCCGCAGGGTAGTTAGTTACAGTGAGCTCTACAGTAAGGTTTGAGTACACGTAATCATGATGTTTTAAACCTATAAAATGTAAATATAAATAATTCAATTCTTTTAATTCTCGATATAACCGCCAAATGTAAAATTATATTTAAATAATTGTAAATAAAGCGAAAATGTATGCATGGTCAGCTTTGAATTGTAATGTCCCTGCAGGAAATGTGTGGCAATTGCAGTAATGGACCGGTTCCTCAGTACCAGTTGAGTACCAATTGACACCTAGCTCATCACCAAAGTTCCAATTGAGAACCAATTGACACAAACACACTCACTATTTAACAGTTGAGAGTCAATTTATAATATTCCAGCAGTTTTTTCATTTTATTTGTGACTACCCAACTAACTCATTCAAATGTGTATGTTTTTTCTTTACCCTAACTTCGCATATTTTGTGAGCACCTTTTATTAACTCTTTAGAAAGCGTGGAGGTGGCGATTTATACTTTATTGACCCTTTGGTGAGCGTGAGGGTGGCGTTTGGTTTTTTTATAGGTCACAAAAACGTCAAAAATATAAATAGATCATCCATTTGCAGTTCAGGTTAGGTTACTTGACTAATGGCAATAAATACATGGTAGGACATTTGGATCTGATGCATCTTTTTCAGACGTGTGTAGTGTCAAATATCAATTTATTGACTCCTTGGTGCTTAACAGAGTCTTTAGTATATTAGATAAAAGTGAATAATATTTTTTTTTATATTTTTATGTTATGCGTACTACATTAATTAAATGTGTTTTTAATTTAAACACGTGGAAAACATCCAATAGAAATGGATTACCTCTCAATTATTTCATATAATACAAAACCCAGTCTTGCTAATTATAATTTTCAATTTATTATAGAAATCAATTATTTTGCATTTGTGTTTTTTTAATTGACTTCTTTGTACTAGTCACAATATCGCCACTTTTTGGTCCTGGGGTGTCAATAGACTTCCTCCTAGGACATCCCTATGTTAAAGTGACTAGTCACCTATTTGGTAAAGTGACCAGTTAAAAAGATTGTCAGGTGACTGACTCAATTTCACCAATAAAAGGATTCCTATGAATTGACTTTTTCGTACAAGTCACTATATCGCCACCTTTTGGTCCTTTTGTGCCAATACGCTTCTTCCTAGGATATCCCCATGTTAAAGTGACTAGTCCGGTGGTTAGTAAAGTGACTTGTGGTGCCCTAATGTAGTCAGTCAAGTAACTTGTTTCGAACAGTCACCATTGACTGCAGGAATGCTTGTTAAGTGCGCAATTAGCAACTCGCGCGCTGAGTGGTTAGCTGGTGGTTAGCGTCGAAGACTATAAAACATAACATACGTTAGATAAACATGGGTTCGATTCGAGGTGCCGCCATCGACATTAACGAAAAATTATAAAATAAACATAATTTAATAAGGTAAAAAAAAAAAATTTTAAAAAGTAAAAATTTACTGAATTTTTATAAAATTTTTATTACATTAATCGTTATTGAATCTGTCCTCTTGCATCAGTCCTGTGGCCAGTCCTAAGGGCTAATTAGCCACCTCCAATGATAATCCCATGTAAAAATGACAGGTTCCTCTCATATAAAGTTCCGGAACTGGGACCGGTCACTAGCCCCGAGAACCTGTCACGTTACTAGTTTCGAACGGTATCAGTATTTTAATATTTACATTTAGTTTTTATATTGATTGAAAAAATGTAGTTTTAGGATTTTAAAATTATTATCTTGGAAGAATTCTGTTGTCCGTCTACACAGAAAAAAAAAAAAAAGATTTCAATTAGGAAATTGCTTATATTAATAAAAATTTTGTTTGATATTGCTCCAATCATCAAAATGATAATATTTATTAATTAAAAATAATTGATTTTTTCACAAATTTCTATTAATTCTTTTAGTCAAATCAAGTATTTTCTTGTTTAGAATTTTACTTAAACTAATTAAGGTAGTAATTGGACCCATTATAAAATGAACTGATTCAGAATCATAGGTAATAAAATAAAATGTAATAAAAATTTAAAAGTTTTTACTAATTTTTTATTGGAAAAAACCATAGATATAAATTACATTATATTGAAATTGTGGGTAAACTTTGAATTGCATTCATTATAGTAGTAGTATTCTTTTTAATTTTTGTTGGTCATGTTCTCTAGGATTTTCATCTTTTCCGTAGTTACCATCGTGGTATTTATTGTATTTAGTAGGCATCTTTCAATGTTTCTATTTAAACATATGATCGCCTAGAGCAGATTTTATAGCCTCCTTATAACGGTTTTCATTTGGTACATGAACACATTTGTCACAGTATTCAGTATCGGAGCAAGTGCAAAATTTAGGATGATACTCTTTGCAGGTTTTCGCAATTAATATATGAGCGCTGAAATAGAATTTTAAGTATTTGATAAATATTTGATTACTATAGAATCACTATAAAGATTACACTTACTTGTTAATATGGCAACAGTCGGCAATACAAGTACTTCAAAGTATTTGCATTATAGACATTGATCACTGAATACTCAATGTTTGAAATTTTCAAACGTTGATAATTTTTGAAGATAATTATTGATATAATTAATGTTTAATATAAGATGAAAAAGCAGATTAATTGAAAAAATGTTTCTAATATATATATATTTTTTTTTTTCTGTATATCTGTCTGTTTTTTTGGAAATTTTCCAATTTAAAATCGTTTATTTTTGGTCTTAATAAAAATACCGACTTTCCTTTATTCGATAGATAATTTTGTTCTAAAATATAATAATAAAAAAATCTTAGCCATGATCTACAAAATTGAGATTTCTCAAATTTCAAATGCATATAAATGCAAGCAAATGCAGGATTTGTCAATAGCTTTATGGTGATATAAAAATCTTTGAAATCGGGTAAATAACAAAAATTCGCTAGTGGTTAAACCCTTTCTATGAGTTCCCATAGCTACGCTTCTGAAATGCATTTAGTATTCTCCTTCCAAACTTAAAATGTTAATCTCCTCTGCTGCGTCTATATAAATCCAAACAGATGCACATTGGGGTAAAAGGGGTCGAAAATGGCGCTTAATTCAGGGAAAGGTAATATCAATATTTAAATGATCACGTTTTATTTTTTTTTTTATTAATTATTAGTTAAAAAATTTAGCTTTAGAATTTTTAGTTTTTTTTTGCAGAACGGTAATGTCTGTCCGTCCGTCTATACTTTAGAGTTAAATGTGTTGAAAATTATGCATTATTCAAAGAAGGGTGGCATCAACACTTTAATGATCAGGTTTAACTTTTCTATTTATTAGTAAGTAAAAAATGCATTTTTAGAATTATTAGATGTTTTTTTGGCTGAATGGTATTGTTTGTCCTTCCGTCTATACATTTGGGTTAAATGGGACGAAAATTACGCTTAATTCTAGAAAAGGCGATATCCAAATTTTTATGACCACTTTCAATTTTTTCTATTTACTAGTTAACAATGAAAAGCATTTTTAGAATTCTAAAATATTTTTGGCAGCATGGCAATGTCCGTACTTCCGTCTATACATTTGGGTTAAATGTGTCGAAAATTCCACTTAATTCAGGGATAGGTGATATAAAAATTTTAATACTTATTTTGGTTTTCATATTAATCAGAAAGTAGAAAAAAATATTTTTTAAATTTTAAGATTTTCTTGAAAGAATTCGAGTGTCCGTCCATCTGTCCGTCTGTTTCTTAATTTTTGCAAACTTTCCAATTTAAAATCGTTCAACTTTTGAATCAATAAATATAATGACTAAACATTTTCTTTGTTCGATAAACAATTTTTCTTTTTAACCAACTGCATAAAATATAATAAAATCGGTTGAAAATATTTGGCTATATATGGAAAAATCTTGACCAAGATCTTGTAAAATTGAGATTTTTGAAATTTTAAATGTATATAACTCGAAAAATATATAAGATAAGTAGTACATGCAATTATGTTTTCTAAAGGATTTATTAAGGACTTTAAGGTGATGTAAAAATCTTGGAAATCGGGTAAGGAACAAAAATTCGCTACTGGTTAAACATATCCCATGACACTAGTACTCTATTTTGAACCCCTATAGTTCCGCTTCTGATGCTGTTTCTAAATTCAAAATGCCTCTGTCCTCTGCTACGCCTATGTGAAATTTTATACAAATCCAATCAGCCGATTAGAAGTTACAGATTTATTTCGATTCTTCCCCAATGTTTAATGTTTGATAAAGCAAAGAAAATGTCGGGCCCTTTTTGTATGAAATTTACAGGAGTTTTTTGAAAAAAGAAAATATTTTCTCAAATTGAGCTATATATGCGCACGATTTTTTTTCATAGTGATAAAGTAGACAATATGTACTATTTTTCCGAAAATTTTCAGAACAAACATCTTGTAACATTTTAAGTTGCATTCCATGAAAGTTGAAAATTAGTGTATTTTAGGATAATTTTCAAAAAAATAACAAAAATATTAGGACAAAATATAATTTACAGATACTTGAACAAAAGTACACTAAGATACCTGAAGTTGATAGTTTCATTTTAAATTTTTACCTTAAAAGACTTTATTTAAAATAAATGCACTCAAAGCTGAAGAAAATTTAATTTTTTACTATTTTTCAAAAATGTAAAAAAATTCTTAAGTTTGACAGCTCCTTATAAGAAAACAACAAAACCTAGCTTAAAGATTTTAATTGATATTGATACATAATTTTGTCTATTTTTATTACAAAACTTTAAATTTTAAAATTCAATTAAGCGCCACTTTTGACACATTTTACCCCAACGTGAGACGGTTAGAAGTTACTAATTTATTTCAAAAAATGTTCGATAATGTGACAAAGTAAAAAAACAGTATGCACTTAAGTTGTTTTTTGTATGAGAGCTACTGAAATTTTTCGAAAAAAAAAAAAAACAAAAATTTAAATCGAGCTAAAGTAAATAGTAAATTTTGCACATGTAAGCGTATTTTTTGTAGAGAATTATAAGGACTATCTATGTGAAATTTTTTTTTCAATCAAATCATAAATGAAAATTTGCCAATTTTTAAAAAATTGTCATACCCGAGGCGACCAAATTTGGAAGTCCTCCCCCCGTCTCCCAGACCAGTTAAGAAACTATGGTCTATTGGAATACACCACAAAATCGTCCATGCGAAATTTCATTAAAATACATCCAGCAGTTCTAAAGTTACAGAATTATTTCCAAAAAAAAAAATCGTTTTAGGACCACTGTGCACTGATCTGTACCGCTTTAAGCTGTCGACTTTTACTGCCGCTCATGTTATTAAGTACCATTAGCGGACGACAAATATACAAAACGAAGATCTCACTCAACATTTAATGCAAATTGTTATTAAACGTTTTTCATGTTATTATGATACTTTTTTCCTACAAACAGTAATATTTTTTTCCATTGTTAGTTGCTGTGTAAATAGTAAATTTTACTACTGCGATGTAATAAACCATTTGTCATATTTAGTGTGTATCTGTATCTGCTGTCAGACACTAGATGAGCTGGAAAACAGCGACATAGAAAAAAACAAATACACAAATATTTAAAACTTTCGCTTTTCATTGAGATTTATTTTTTTTCCACCTTTTTTGTTATTTTCTTAGCTTTTGAGAAACATTTTTTTTTAACTCCCAGTGAAAAATTATTATGTAAATTTTTGTTTTGGTTTATATTCCATTTGAAATTATTACCAAAGAAAAAAAAAGTAAATAAAAAGCAATGAATACAAGGTGTCATGTGTTAATAGAAGTCTGAAGCTCAAATAAAAAACACATTATGAAATGTTAAATATGTGTAAAATGTCTTTATTAAGGTGGAAAATTTAGAAAATTAAAGGAATTTATGAAGTTGTTAAATTAAATATGATGCTGCCAATGAGATTGAGAACTATTGGCAACAGTATCAATAAAATTTGTTCTCATATTAATTTTCGACTATATTAAAAGGTATTAAAGACTACTACAATTTAAACTCACTTTAATATAAATTAAATTTTTAATATATCATTTTATTAAGTTATCTAAAATTCCTCCTTTTTTCAAATTTTAGAATTTCTTAATTTAATATTGAGAGCACTTGTTCATTAAAATTATCACAGCATTCAATTTTTTTTTAGACATTTTTCTACATTTCTTTGAAAAATCATTCAATAAAATCAACAAAACTTAAAGACACGTACATATACAAATTGTGACACAAGAATTTATTTAATAAAATCTTGTCTTAGATATTCTCATTTTCCATCATATTTCCTTGAATTGTAAAAGCAAATGAACTCTCAAGTCAATCTTGTACGAGTTTATATGTAATTGAATTTAATGGGAGTTTAAGGGCAAAATAATTTAAAATAAAATAATAGAAAACATAAAAAACGAGAAGAATTTAAACATTATCGATTTTTAATAAATAAATTTAAACATACAGTAAAAACATCTTTAACAACAGGGTGAAGGAATTTCAAAATTTACAGACATTTTTAAATTTATAAACCTTGAAAACTTTAACTAATGTTAGAAAATTTGTGTGATTTTCCTTTAATAAATTACATTCCCAAAAGACTGAAATTCTCAAGTAGCTAACTATTATATTTAGCAACTAATTTATAAAACAAAAAAATCTTTTAAAAAACTATTTACTTTCTTTTCTTTGTTGAGAAGTATGATGAAATGACATACCAAAAAAAATTTAAGGCGGAACAAAATCAAATTATAAAAGTATCTTATGCCACCAAAAATGACTGTCACACATTGACGTAAATACTTTTCTATACAAGAAATATATAAGTCGATCTAATGCCATCCCAGCAAAAAACGATGAAGTTCTTCCAAAAAAACCTTTTCACAACTTCAAAAGTGGAGCAAAGTGCTTATTTTAAAATTTCTTTTGGAAGTTCTTAATAATTACTTCGAAAAAAGTGAAAATAAATGAATTTTTACCGGAAAAAAATTACAATAATTTCTAACAAAATTTAAATTTTACAAATTTAAAAGCATTTTTATTATTATTTAATAGGGCAAAAACAGAATTTTTACTAAAAAAAATTTTATAAATCAAAAGCAATGAACAAGAAGTTTAAAAGAATAACATCCTACCAATGACAATCATGGGTTAAAAAAGAACTTCTTCAGCTTTTTTTCACCACTAAGTACTTCTTTCTAATGACAACATAATGTTAAAATCATGACTTTTTCAGTTCTTTTTTTTGCTGGGATGTAATACCATCTATACAAAAAATGTCTTTGAAATTCCATTTTTATTTTGGGAGTTTTCTTTTTTTTTTATTAAAAAACATTTGTTTTTTCGGTCTTTAGTTTTAACGCTGGACAAGTTTTATAAAAAAAATAAGAAAAAAAATGTTGAGCCAGCATTTCTTTTAATGAATTTATACTCACACAAATATGTTACTAGTAAATTTATCGAAAGTGAAAGTTATAATTTAATGGTTGACTGAATTTATAATATTATTTTTTCTTCTTGTACTTATTCTCTGTCTTTATTTCAATAATATTAAAAAAGTATTTTTTGTACGCTTTATTAAGTTCTTTTATCAAAATACGTTTAGTTTTATCACCAAAAATAACATATGTGTAGAAGATTTTTTTTTTTGGAAAAGAGAAGTTTCTTAATGTAGAAATGAATAAAAATATATGTACATTAGGGTGTTCCAACATTGTATGAGATGCCAGTTTATCCCACTTTTAAACGTACCTTATATTATGAAAAGGGATGTCATTTACAATATATTTGCCAAATTTCAGCTTCCTACGATGATTGGAACAGGTTGCCACACGGCCATTTAATATTTTTTTTTGGCCTTCTGAGGGCTACGTCAGTCGAAACGACTAACACTAATACACTTGATTTTTAGTTGATGTATTCTTTTGAACAAAATAACAACAAAAGTCCTAAAGACTTTTCGTTGTTTTCAAAATATTAAGGAAAAACTGAAAAGATCTCAATATTTCTGTCCTGGGTCCTGGTTAGATTTTGAGACGATCTAGCTATGTTCGTCCGTCTGTTCCTCTGTCTGTCTGTTGAATGCAGGATAGGACTCGAAAGGAACAACCTAGGGAGACGAAATTTGGCTCAAATATTTGTCAACTTTTGGAATCCAATTTAATGCTGCATCAATATTTTATAAAAATTGAGCAAAAATTTCAAGTTATTTAAATTTTAATTTTTCCTCTCTTTTGTTCGATACCTTGGGACAGATATTCATAGTGTAATAAGAAAGTGGCCGCACATCTACAAAAACAACAATTACTTATATTTTGTTAGTGGAAAACTACTGCCCATAATGTCAAAATACTATGAACAGAAAATGAGAAAAATCAAGAAGAAGAACAGTAAAAAAAACACGCAAAAAATTTTACACGAATGCGAAAACAATTTTACAGTTTCGCGAGGTATGCATGTATATGAAAAAAGTCGCTTGTGCATACGAACTCTCTTATTACACTATGCCAGTGCTGTTAGGCTTTTTTCTCAAAAAATTGTCAAAATTAAGAAAAAATATCGTCAAAATTGTCAAAAAAAATTTTAAAAAATCATCAAAAAACGTCACTAACAAAAACTTTAAAAAATAAGTTTTTTTTTCATAAATAAAGTTAAAATTTTGTTAAAAAAGACAATATTTAAAATAGTTTAAACAATAACTTATAATTTGACTTATATCAGTGAACTTTTGACAGAATTTCTTAAGTGCAGATTGTTTAACGATTAAATTAACATGCTAAAGTCGCATCGTTAAGACTAATAGGTATTTTCTTACTACTATTATATTTGGAAATATATGCAGTTGAATAATTATTATTTCCATGGAAATTTTTAATTCTTAAAACAGTTTTTTAGCTCTCCAGAATTTTTTTTGAGTTTACTCAAAAGTCCGCAGATATATGAGTTACAAAAACATAGTAGTTTATAATGTAATTATTATTAATATTCCCTGAAATAATTGTTCGAGTTTTGAAAAAAATTTAACGTAGTATATAATTAAATACAAAAAATTAAAACGGTAAAATTTTTTTAGTTATAAACTTTTCTTTGAATTATTTTTAAAATATTATTAAAACGTCATTGAATTATTTTAAATTATGAAATTCCTAAGGATTTTTTTAGTTTCGTTTGTTTGATAATTTTATAGATTTCCTTTTCCAAAAAAAAAAAAAAAAAATATATTGATAAGAATACAAAATATTTTTGCCTAAATTTACAATTCTTTTATTTAATTTCTGTTACATCATATTATTCTTTATCAATCCAATTAAGAAAACTTTATAATAAAGAAAGTAAAGTATTTCCTATTTATGAATCAAAAAGACATCCACATTATGTGTGTTAATTATGAATGAATTCCCAAAATTAAATATTTCCCTATATTAAAAGTACAAAAATATAGATTCTTACACAATTTGTCTGAAATTTATATAATCCTTAACACATTTATATAGTAAAAAATATTTCATTTAAGAAAATCGTCACAATATTAGCCACTTACTATAAAAAATCGTCAATCGTGAAATTACAAAATTCATTTTAAAAAATCGTCAAAATGACGTAAAATCGTCACACCTAACACCACTGCACTATGCAGACATTTAAAAAATGTCCATTTGTCAACCAACAACTAATAGTTTAGTTATTTTCACCATCATCATGTGGTGAATAACATTTATTTAACTTATAAAGTAACTGCCTTAAAGTATGCCTTAATTTTTAACCATCATTATGTTGGTTATGTTAATGCCAACTTAAACAAAATGTAACGTATTGAATGATACTATTCCACATAATTTTTTTTTTTTTTACAAAATTAAAACAAATGTGTTAATTGAAATTAAAATTAATCATTTATTTTCCTTTCTTATAAAACTTAATTTGTTACAAATAAAATGACAGATATGTCATTAAAATCGTTATATAAATGTCGACTTTATACACAATTAAGTGATATTATCTCATAAACAAAAAGCTATTTACTAACTTCTAATAAGTATTGCTATTGAAATAATTTTGCTGCTTTTGCTAATAATTTTATTATTTATTGTATGTATAATTTTTAAACTTCACTGAATAGTAAATAAAAAAGAAATTTTTGTATTTTGATCTTAACACATTAATGCCCACTGTTACGTACATGTAAGTTTAAAACGATATTGTCAAAGAACGGAATAATATAAACTGCAATTTTGTTATGAATTGTCCTGCATCCTCAAATGTTTTTTATTTCATTTCCTTTAATTTTATTGCAAAAAGACTTACAGCCGTATTCAAAAAAATTAATGTAGGTTTGATAACGAATTACTAACTTTTTCTTATGGAAATTTACATACAAAAAAGTCAGTAACTCGTTATCAAGCAAACATTATTTTTTTGTGAATACGGTAATTATTTGCATTATATATATTTTAACGAAAAATTTTTTTGTATACTAAATGAAAAGAAATCAAATATAAGGCGTGTCCAATGAAAATTAGAAAGTGAAAAAAGAAAGTATTACGTATATATAACACTGGGTCATTCTCAATTCTTATTGGCCCCCACTATTTTCAAAAAAAAAAAAAAAAAAAAGGATTAAATGAAAACATTTTTTTAATAAAATGTACTCTTTGAGCAATAAAAATAATATTTTATTTAAATAAGTTGTTATAGAACCGTCCTTGTTTATTATTAGCAGTTTAATAAATATTGTGGGTATGAATAAGTATGGGGCACTATACAGGCATTCTGGTCGGATTTATTTTTGTATACACTTATTCTCGTGCCAACTATCAGCATGAAAACGCAGATCATGAGGAAGATGATAACCGGATGTAGTCACTTGGTCCCATATATGAATTCAGTAAAGTTGATGAATTAGTACAAATCATAGCGTAATTAGAAAGTGCTCGCACATCTACAAAAACAACAAATGCTTGTATTTTGTTAGTGTAAAACTACTGCACATAATGTCAAAAATCTATACTATTGTACAAATGTTATAAAACTTCTTAAATGTATACATTTTATTGTGCCTTCTTTCAAAAAAAAAAAATTTAAATTGTTTAGTTTTGCTTATATAACCCACGAGATTTATATAGAAAATATAAGGTCCAACAATAAGTGAGTAATGAACACTGTTACGCATATGTAACGGCTTATAACTTCCTTACTAAACCGAATATAAACAAATTTTCAACGTCAGCGGGTTTATATGCCTCATTTAACGTGATTTTCAAAATTTTAAATCTCTAAGTTGGCTAGATCGCCGTGGGCATTAAAGGGTTAACCCTGAAAGGCTATACCAAAGACTCTATATATAAATTGGGAGTCTTTGGCTATAATTATTTTTATTACGAAGATGCTACACTTGATCGAATCGACGACAGTGATTTTAAACAAGTTTTTGTACACAATACAATATTGAAAATTTTCCAAAATTTAACTATTATAATCGGGTCGTAACCGTTATGACTTTTATCATAAAAATAACAGTTGTTTTTTGATTTTTATTTTTCGAGCAGAAATAAGTTATTTCTTGACTTTTACCACAAAACAAAATCACCAAAAAAATAAAATAAAAACACAAAAAATAAAAAATAAGACAAAAAGAAAAATACAAAAAATACTACAACAGTTATTTTTGCTCGAAAAAATAAAAATCAAAATTTAAAAAAGCATATCACTTTATGAAATTAGACTCCATACAGATCACAATGCTTTTTCTGTTAAAAAATTCAAAAATAACAGTTATTTTCCGTCCCTGATTATAATTATATAATTTGTATATAAAAAAAATAAAATATTATTTACTACCAAAAATTCAGTTTTCAAAATATTGTTTTTTTTTCTTTTTTTTGTAAAAAACGACATCAATTAAAATGCGTCGTTGATTCGACGAAGTGTTTTTTTTTTTTTTTTGGAAACATATCTAGCTTTATGTTAAAGAAAAAAATTAAAACTTTATTTTAAAGTTTAGAACTATATGAACACGTGTATTTAATTTGCTGCGAAATTCCGTACTGCAGAATCTGTGCAGCCTTATAATTTTTAAGTACGATTTTCCATCGAATTTTAATTCAATTGTTGTAATTAAAATTAATATTTTATAGGAAATTGATAAACCCTTTGTAAATATGTGATACATTCCAAGAAAAAACGTCCTAATATGGCCATCGAAAAAAAAAAAAATATTTAATTAATTTATAACTTAATTTTTTAACTTTCAAAATAATACCTTTATTTTGCCACAAAAGATAATTTTGGAAATAAGCCGCAATAGCTAGAAATAAATGTAAACTAATCTGTTTTATTTTTATACCTACTTGTTTGCAACAAATTTGTTAAATTTAATTAAACTCAAACACTGTTAAATAAATCAATTAAATTATTTTTCCGGTTAAATTTGTGTAATTGTTTTCAAGGACTTTCAAAAAGGTTACATTAAACTTTTAACAACAACTATGACCTTGATTATTTGGCTTCATATTGAAAATTCTTCTTTATAAATAATTCAACTTACTTTTCAGTAATATTTACAAGAATAAAGAAATGTCATGAACAGCAACAGATACAAAAATCATTAGAAACTTTATTAATGTAAGTATTTACTTATGTATAAGTAAGAATATCCTTAAAGGTTTAATAATAGAAATGCAGTTTTTTCACAGAATTGTTTACTGTTGTGTGTTACATTTACATACATATGTATAGCTTGTGTCCTTTTTAATGCAGAGGGATATCAAAAGATCATAAACTCAGACAGTTTCTAGAACTGTAGGAATTTTTTTTACAGATTCCTACACAAAAATTTCAATATCTGTTAATGATATGTGTTATCATGGTACATTAATTTATTGTCAATAATTGATTTTTTTAATATTGAAAGTTAACTGAACTAAAAGTTCAAATATTTTAAAACGTAATTTAAAATCAAAGAACTCAAATACAGAAAGTTAATCAAATTCATTTAGTATAGTTTTTTTAATAATTCTTCAACGATTCTTTATAGAATTTATATTTTACAAGATGTTTTCTAAATGCGAAATATGATATAAATTGTACATAATATTTGACAATTAGACTTACATATCGTCAACTAAAATTTAAAAATGGCCAAACAGTCAATAAATTAAAAACAGTTTTGTTTAAGTGATAATGATGCATTGCACTGTAACTTTTAATCGACTGATTAGATTCACATGAAATATAAAATAGCGTAATTTGGTTTTATAAAAAATATTGACTCCAATCTTTTTGCATATAATTATTATATAATATTATAATAATAACGTTAGTCAAATAAAATAGAACCGATTTGAAAATATTGGAGTCCATATTTTTGAAATAAAATAAATGTTTTGTAATAAAATTTGTATGAATTAAGATAATATAGCGACACATAGTGGTTTCAAAACTTTTTTTTTTGAACCGTTGAAGATATCTCAATAGAATTTCACATGGTCAGAGCTGAGGTGTTTTCGAGTTGATTTGGAATACCTAATTTGGCTATAGGAGGCCAAGTTTCTATTAAGTTTTAAGCAAAAGTATAAACCTTTGATACAAGTATTTGGTATTTGATAAATTGTTAGAATATGGAGATAATTTATTAAAAAAAAAGTTAGTGGAGTGTATTTTGATAGCAGAATTTCTTGAAGGACTTAAAATTTAGCATTTTTGCGTTTTTTTTAAAATAAAGTTAATATTAAACCTTTAATAAAATTTAAACGAAAAGTGATATTTTACCGAAATTTCAGTATAATATGTTTGAACTTGTCATAAAATAAGATAATTAAAAAAAAAATCCCACTTTTTTACATGAAAATATCCAAAATCCCAATTCGTATAAAAAGTGTTAAAAAAATTGACTTTTTCATTGAAATTGACACCCTGTCGTTATAAAAGGAGTCCGTCAGAAAATACTTTTTGGGTGTTTACCTTACATATAGAGCTATATAATTAAAGTAATTTTAAGTCTATTGCAGCTTTGCAATTTGAAAACTAAACAAGAAAAGAAATTTCAAAATGGACAAAATTTGCGCCAAACTCTTCCGGATTTACTTTTTAACGGATTTATATATTTACATGATTCTTGCAGCAATATTATTTAAAATTTTGTAAGGAATCTGACGAAAATGGGGTAAACATTATTTCGAACTGAATATCTGTAGAGATTTACAAGGACCATCTATAAATAAAATTTCTTTTCTGTCATATCATAACTTGAAGACACTTCCCAGCAAAAATTGTTTGGCTTTTAGTAATGACTACTAGACTAATTACCTGGTAATGAGTTGTCATTATTTTTCTCATTTCTTCGAGTAGTGGAATAACTAGTTACAGCGTAGCACTCAGAAGGTTGTCGGTTCAACACCAAACTAAACCCATAAATTTTTTTAGAAAATTATTCGAATTTCTATTGGTATGTTAAAACTATTAATTTTATTCGATAGATAATTTTTTTACAAAACTGAAAAATAACTACAAAATCGGACGAAAATATTGGTCTATATAATTCTATAAAAATTTTGACCAAGATCTTACAACATTCAGAGACTTGAAATTTCAAATGCAAATAACTTGAAAACTGTAAGAGATAATAACTTGAACTATAAGCACAGGCAATCATGTCTTTCATAAGTCTTGTCAAGGACTTTAAGAATATGTAAAATATGTTTTTCAGAAGCCTTATCAAAAACTTCAAAAAAAAAAAACTTGGCAAGCGATTACAAATTTTGAATGTCAGTAGTACCCTATCTTGAGCCCCAAGAGTTCCATTCCTGAGGGGTCTATAGAGCCCCTTTTCCAAATTTAAATTTGTACACTTCTCTCCAACTTACTTATGTACTTATGTGGCCTTAAACAATTCATAATCTATAAATTGCAATCTGTACTTTGTGCACAAAGTTAACATGGACAGACGCACAGAGGGCCAGAGAGATAGATTTTTGGCCATAAGTCGTTTTTAAGAATTTAAAAATAACGAATATGGCAAATTATTAGGAACATTTAAAAACATGTTTTCCGAATTTTTTTTGTTATCCATCTACACCATTTCCTTCTGTATCGATCCAAAGTTAAAAAAGTTGTTAGAAATTAATTTTATTGAAGGGCAATTTTTTTTGGTTTTTGCTACATATTTTTATGACAAAAGCTGAAATTTTTTTTCGCATCAATTAACATCTAAATCGGCAATTGTATCAAAAATAACCCGAGTTTAAATTATTTACATATAGTATATATATATTTTTTTAATTTAAATCAAATTAGTTAACATTTTTTGGATATTAACCTTCCTCCAAAGAAATCCACGCAAATCCTCAGTCCGATTAAAGCAATTTTTTTTTCTATTTTTATATCTGATAGAATGTGAGTTTTTGAAAAAAGTTGCCCAAACTTGCTCCAAATGATAAATGACCATATCGCACCAATTTATAATAGTGTTCCTAGATATCAAAATAACATAAATTTTAATAAAACATTTAGATATTTTTTCAAATAAATAATTATCCAGTGTATTTACACAAGCATTGATACTTTCGATATAATTATAGATGCAGTTAATTTTCTATCTCTATTTAAAAGAAGAAAAACAGTATGGAAATTGGTCGTGATTTGTCAATTATTTCAACTCGCTCCCATACAAATACCCCCCGAATAGAGTTTTAACGTTTAGAAATTCGTTATTTATATCACTTGTTCTTGAATTCAGTAACATCAAAAACAAACAGAAAACTTAATTTTAGAAAGATACAGCAACAAAAAATTTTGGACGCAATATTGTTTCCGCCATTTTGCATTTTTTTAATATTTTCGATAATTTTATAGAATACAGATTTCAAAGTTTTCTTGTATTTGGTTTTTGACACATTTATCGGTTATAAAAAAAAATATATATATTTTTGAAGAAATTAACATAACTTAAGAAACATGTAGAGTCCGCCATTTTGTTTTTTCAAATTCTGATTTCAGTTTCAAATTAAGTAACTCTAAAACACAAAATTTTAGCTGGATCAGAAAATTTTTTAAAAAATTTGGCAGTTCCGCCATTTTTATTTTTTTATTTTTTAGTTCATTTTTGGAATCAGCAAGTCCAATAACCTTGAAATATGATTTTTTTTTTGCCATATCCGACAACAATAAAGGGTTTTGACCAAAAATCGTCCTGACGGATGGACGGACATCATTAAATCAACTCAAAAAATGATTCTGAGTCGATAGCCATCCTGACGGATGGACGGACATCATTAAATCAACTCAGAAAATGATTCTGTGTCGATAGTACTTCAATAATACCCCCAACCACCTGTAGTGATGCAGGGTATAATTAGCTCGACCTCTAATTATACCCTGAAACGGTACATGCGGTTTGATCTTTTGCGCTTCTCCAGTTAGTCAAACCAAGTTGATTGATATTTTACTCCACCTGGTCCTTCCAACGGAGTCGGGATCTGCCTTTTTTGCGCCGTCTTTCGAGATCGTATTCGAACACCTTACCAATCTTCACTGAAGGTTTTGTGTTCACCCGGGTGCAATTACACATACGGATAAGTTTTGCAGGAATAATTAACTCAGACATGGCTTCGTAGAGTCGATGTCTTATCTGAATATCGAATTCAGCTCCTTCGCTACGTTTTTATGAAATTTAATGTAAATCTAACCACCCGATTAGAGACTAAAGGTTTATGTTCAAAAATATTTGATTCTTCACCACTGTGCATATATCACAATTTTTTAGACTTTTATTTTCAATAATACCTTTATCAATGAAATTAAAAAGGATGTATCAACAAATTAGTTCAACTCTTTACAATTAAATATTAGTTCACATCAAACGAAATAGATGTAATAAAATCGTTTTTTAAAAGCACAATTATATGTGTTGTTAGGCCCTTATGCATTTCAGTTGACGATATATGTACATTAGAGTGTCCCGTAGACAAAAATTTTGTAGGAACACCCCTTAAACGATGTGTAAAAATTAGCTGAATATGGGAAAAATATTAAAAATTTTTTTAAATTGATCTTCATTTCCCTACCAGCGATTGAATGTCATGGGTCTAGAATATTTTGTCCAAAAAATGGTATTGAGTTTAATCTTGAAATGGGTATCAAAAAATTCTTAATTTTATAGAAAAAATATTTTCAAAAATGTTCGCAAAAATTTTGGTCCATAAAACGTCATTTTAGTACATCATGCAAAAAAAATTTTCGATATTTTTCTTAAAAGAATAGATAAGCATTTTATAATTTTGTTCCTTTTAAGGCTAAAATTTTAAAAAATTGCATTGTAGTAAGAATTGTTGATAATATGTAATTTTTCAGATTTTTTAAAAAAAATTCTTAATCAAAATACCTTAAAAAGTCTTCTAGCGAACGAAAATACCATTGGAAAAGTGTTTAAAATATTTCTTCCATAACCAGCATAAAATTACAAATTTTTTGATACCCATTTCGATTAAAAAATCGAAACTTTTTTTTGACCAAAATGTATGGGATCCATGATTTTAAAATCACTGGTAGGGAACTGAAGACCAATTTTAAAAATTTGTTTTAATATTTTTCCCATATTCAGCTAATTTTTACGCATCGTTTGAGGGGTGTTTCCACATCGAAATCTAGAAAAAAGCTCTTCTCGGGACACTCTAATGCACATATATCTCTATATTTTTACTTTTAATATATTTTTTGTATAATAAATAAAATAAATTTCATACCTAACATTTAGAAGTTGATCACGTTAAGTATTTATACTACGTGATTGCATGTATGAGTTCATATCTATGTGCGTGTGTATGTAAGTACAAGGATCATTAAACTCACCATCTTTCCAGATTCCTCTATATTTTTCTTTTAGTTTCTTTATATCTAATAATGCTCTATTTGTCACCATAATTCACTTAGACAACAAAACATATTTATAATTTCATAAAATTAAAGATATCTTGAATACGTTTGTATATATTGTATGTATGTATGCGTTTATATTTCTGTATGCATGAGTGCAATAGTTTGGATTTGTGTTGCTGTTAAAGATGACTTTGACATTGTGATTGTTTTTTCTGTGTTGGGTGTTGATGCGTAACACAAGATTAAACATTCGGTTTTGAATTACAAAATTTATTTTTATATATTTTATCATATAAAGTTCATCAAATGCACTAAAAATACACACCACTAGAGCAACGAGCGGTATTGTAATTGTATAAAAGTATTATGTTTAATAAAATAAAAAAAAAAACAAGCATCTATATCATATTAGTCACTTTCATTATTATTTAGCAACACACATTCACTTACATTTCACAATTCAAATTCACTTTACTAGACTGTTTTTGAGCATGCAACTTTTATGGTCAAGGCAAATGTACTGAAGTCCACTGACTTGCAGTTATTATAAAGCAGTCTACCGTAACAGGTAGGTGAGAAGTCTATTAATATTTTTAATATAGTGTCTAAAATTTGAACAACTCTTAAGACTTTAGCATAAAGAAAAATGTCATAATATGCATAAATATGATTTTCAGCTGAAACGAAATTTTTATGCTACTATATTCCCATAATAATTATTATGCTAGAAATCTCAATTTCTTATAGATTTCTAAAAAATTTATGCAATTAGCGAACATTTCAATTGGGGTGCATTGAAATAATGTCACTTAAACAAATATATTAATGGCTAGAACTTTTGAAGTGAATAATTTATAAGTTATTTCTAAAAATAAACCGAGTGGTTTGTTATATGAAACGACATATCAACTAAGTACTATACATATAACATATAAGTATTAAAAAAGTTGTCATAATCGCTGCATCTTACAAGGATTCTTTTCAATAAAAGAATGAAAGGCGCTTTTATGACGCCTTGAATGAATGTTAGTATGAAAACATGAAAAGGATTTTATTACATTTTTATTTAATACAACATGCCAATAAAGAAGACACGATAATGCAAAAAAAAAAAAAAAAAAAACACTAATGAAAAACTTAACAATTGTGTTAATATTTACACGTTTAATGCGTTTAATAAACGCAATTCACATTTGAGTTTCTTAACCAACCGTTAAATTTTCAACACCCTACAGCCCAGTTTTAAACACGTAAATAATTTTTGGATTTTAATAAAACGGAATATTATTTTTTACAACATTAATATAACAATAATTACACTGGTCAGCACAAAAATCCTCCTTTCAGGTCAATTTTACACTATTATTTTATCTGCTCAACAGTTTCGTATTTGTTCAGAAATTAGTATAAGAAAAAAAGATTAAATGGAACCTTTTTTGTTCCTTAAAAGTTCTCTTGGGAAATGAAAACGTAAAAAAATTTTTTTTTTTTTTATTGTAAATTCGTTAATACTACCAATAAAATATTTTATTGACAGTTATATGATACAATAAAATGGGTTCACATTGATGGCCAAAAAAACAAAAATCGAGAACGAAAGATATAGTCGGTCATATAATATCCTGCATCAAAATTCAGGGAGAGGTCTACGTTTTTCTATACCTGTGACCAATTGTGGTCCGATGCTTGTATTAACCCTTTCACCCTGGAGTTTTTTCACGAAATCTAGTGGCTTTTTTAATTCTGTTGGCAAATTCATTTATAAAGCAAAAATATAAGATGTTGGTAATATACGAAGGGAATATATAATCCCAATAAGCTTTTATGGTGGCACAATATGTCCCAATCAAGCTAAATTTTAAAAAAAAAAAAAATAAATAATAATAATAAAAAATTTCTTTGATAAATTTAAATTTTTTTATTTATATATATTTTTGTTAAAAATTAAAGAAAAATCAGGAATTCACAGTGTAAAGGAACAAGAAAGAAAATATTGGCATTTAAAAAATTCAAATTATAAATGTATTTATTGGTATTATGATACAAAACAAGACAGGTATAGACATGATCATACGAATTTGGTTCATCTCTCTTTCTTCATAGATGTGCATCTCACGTAACGACATTGAGAGGTCGTTTTATTGGACAAATGATCGCCGATATTCAGATGCTCCTTCTTTGAACACTTAGAAGGCCTGCCACCTGTCCGACGTGTTTTTAGTCCTTTGAGTGTTTGGTTCCCTCAGCAATAAGTGCTTCAAAAATGGACGCGTTTACAAAACATTAGGATTTTTACCCTGTTCAACTTCATTAGCCTCTGATTCGGAAAAAAATCCTGAAGACGTCATACTCAGTAGTCGATGGCCTAAAATCTAATAACACCTCTTTCGGTCCGTGTGTAATAGGGAACAAATGAATGTTTACTAGTATATACAGATCACTTACAAGTATGAAGCGTGGTAGCTGCGTCAAGAGCAATTTCATCAACTGCAGCAACATCAGTAGTTTTGAGAGAGAAACAGTAGCATCAGGAACAATCTCATTACCATGGGGACCAATTTCCATACCTTCAGCAACAACAGTATCAAGTGCAAGAGCATCATCAGCGGGATCATCATTCGTATGATCATTGATTTTGAAAAAGGAAAGGGAAATAAATTAATCATTTAATTTCAGTATATATTAGGGATGCCAATCCCGAAATCCCGATCCCGAAAATCCCGGGATTGGACGAAAAAAATCCCGGGATTTCATTTTCGAGATTTAGTGTCATAAATACAATCCAAAAAATTAACTCTAAGCAATACAAAACATCAAAATATTAACAGAAAATTTTAAAAAATATATTAAAAATCGATTACGAAGATTAGAACATTATAGGTCTGTTCGTTTGTATGCTATTCTTACTAGTATTTCTATTATTATAAGTATTTTACTCGAAAAGCATTTCTGTGCACATAAAACTAGTAAAAGTTATAAACATTTCAAGAGAAAATAATTTTCTATTTTGCTATACATATTTTACTTGAATATTTTGTACGAGCAAGACTAGTAAAATATTTTATATTCATTTTCCTATTGAATTTTAATTTAAAACGTAATTTTAATTATTAATACATATTGATTTGTATTAAATAATATGTATTAAATA
The DNA here is from genome assembly GCA_951394005.1 of Protophormia terraenovae. Taxonomy (NCBI): domain Eukaryota; kingdom Metazoa; phylum Arthropoda; class Insecta; order Diptera; family Calliphoridae; genus Protophormia; species Protophormia terraenovae. The sequence goes on from OX596073.1 coordinate 154,926,233, forward strand.
ATATGTATTAATAATATCTGGAAAGACATTTGTATGGAAGACGAAATAATGAACAAATGTTGGATTATACAAGTTCTAGGACCAAATTGCGTTAAATCATCTTCCAAAATGGATAGACATTAACTACTGATGATATTCAACAAAGCTAAAAATCATACTTATCATTAGCTAATGAAATTTTATAAGAAAAAATATCTGCAAAAGAACATATGCCCGTATTTTTGAGATATTTCCAAATTTCCGTTTAACACAAGTAAGAAAAAAAAAAAAAAAAAATAAATAATAATAAAAATTTAACTTTTTATTTACCCTAAAATTTATTTTATTATTTTCGGTTTTCTAACTTTTTCAAGTAAAAGCTTGGTTTTTAGATTTATTTTTTAAATATCTCTTTTATTTAACTAGTTTTACTAAAATTTCAAACGAACAAACCTTATGATTTATTTTTAATTTTAGAAATTTATTCGTATTTAAATTTCTTTAATTAAAATATGTATAAAAAATTGATTTTTTTCCATATATTTAAAATGTGTTTTTATATGAAATATAAATCCCGATCCCGAAAAATCCCGAAATCCCGAAAAATCCCGGGATCCCGAAAAATCCCGTGGTCCCGAAAAATCCCGGGATCCCGGGATTTGAAATTATAAAATCCCGAATCCCGGGATTTGCAAAATCCAGTCCCGTTTGGCATCCCTAGTATATATGCAAAAGATTTTATTATAGTTAAAAAGCTACACCCTTCAGATTCAATTTAAAAATCTTAAATCTTTAAAACTTTCATTGGGTTTTGTAACTTTTTTCCGAAAATTATGAAATTTATTTCTTAAGATATAATATTGTAAAAGCATAAAATATTAAAGTAGAAAAGTCGTAAATGACTCAACTCTGCATTTATAAAATTAAATGATTGTAAAGTTATAATGTTTTTATTTATCAATAAGGATTAATAAATAAATCTTTAAAAATATATAATTTATTTTTATTTTTTTTTTTAATATGATTTTGTGTTTTGCAAAATGCCTAATAAAAGTTATTATCCATTTTAAATTTTTATATAAATCATCAGCTTTTATTCTACCATTTCCCACAGTGAGAGGGTTCGAAAAATATTTTATTATATATATTTCATTTATAACACAAATAAATTCTAAAACATAATTGTTTACATCTTCAATATAATTGAGATTAAATACTTTATACATAGTCGTTATTTACCAATTTTCAGCATACCTCTTTGTTTCTAAAACGTTACGGTTGTAAATTTTTATGATTATTTTTGAGCATAATTTATTTTTGTTATACTTTTTACAACTACAAAAAAAAAGTGAATTTAAGACAGATTAATAAGTAGTGTTTTTTTTTTTTTTAAACGCATATGGTATTTAAACATGACATACATTGTTGAACTTTAATGCATTTTTCTTTCGCTTTTTTTTACTTTCAGCTTATTAATAAACATATTGCTGTATAATTGACCAGGTAAGTAAAAGAAAATTAATTTATTTAATAAAATAATTATTAGAAATGTTAAATGCTTTTTAATTGGCGAATATACTTAATATTTATTTACTTTGGTGGGAAATTAAAACAATACCAAGAAATGACGCTATGCTTTTCGAAAGTAAATTCTTTGAAGGTGTTTTATGTAATAAGAAATTAAGCAAAATTCTAAAGAAACATATGAACGTTTATAGTCATTAATTAATATTACATACACAGAATAAAATATTTCGAATAATTTTTTAATAAAATTATTAATTAACTTTATATTGGAATTTAATTATATGATTTATTAATATAATTAATTTTTTAATTGGTTTACAGTTTTGTTTTTTAATAAATTGACAGCTGTTAATAAAATATAAAGAAAAATTAAATATTTGTCTATAAAAGTATAGAAATAAAATAAATTTAAGTAAATTTTCAAAAATTTTCAGCTCATTGCATCTATTTGAGGAAAATAAGTAATAATAATATCAATTATTCTAGTTATTAATATTATAATTTTGATGATTGGAGCAAAATCACTTAAAAATTAATTAATATTACAAATTTCGTAATTGAAGTCTATTTTTACTTTTTTCTGTGTATTAAAAAAGCAATCAAATATGCAGTTCATTATCCAATATTTGTTAAAACAATTTTGTTATCTAAAATTCAACAAAATCTTAAAACTATTTTTGACAGTTTCTCTCAACAAGTTGTTTCGTAAATATTTCATTTTCTATTTTCAAAAATAATATTTTTAATGGTTTATTGACTTCTTTGTTCAGAAAAAAATGCTAGAATAACAAAAACATTTAAGTGTATTAAAAATTTCGATTTTTAATTTAAAAAAAATATTTTAATACACATGTTCAAGTACTTGTATTTATAATTTTCAACTATACAAATATAGTTTAAATATTATTTCCAATGTTTATTTATGCGCGAGTTCATCAGACCAAAGATTTGATTAGTTTTTTATTTACAACAATTTAAAATTTAAACGCCTTTAAATTGCTGCTGTGGTTTTATTTTTATGCAACATGCAATTTTAGCATCACCTTCAATAGCTGCAGCAGCGACTGTTGCAATTATTGATGCTGTTTAAAAAGTACACGCAGCTTAGAAAATTAAAAACATACTCCAAAGAGAAAGAAAGGAGATAGAAAATAAAACTTACACTTATGTATGTATATTCACTCATTGAAATGAAAACGATATGTTGTTTTTATATCTGTTTTCTAACGTTTTACTGTGCGGTGTATAGGTAATTAATACCTCAGAAGTTACCCTATTTGAAAAGAAAATTAAATCTAATATCATTCACTATGGGTTGGGAGAAGGTAAAATATGGGTGTAAAATTTAAACAGTTTAAAAAAAAATCTACGAAAGGTTTCTATAACAGAATTCCTTAGTTCAACTAAAATATATATATCTCCAAACATTGCTTCCAATTTTATTTTGAAGATTTTTGATACTAAATTATAAAGTTTGACTTAGAATCTTTTTCTGAGTCAATTTGGAAATGTCCGTTCATCTGTCTGTGCTTGTGCGCAAAATACAGGAGGCAATTTTAGAGACAATTTAATAAATTTTGGTAAATACGATTTTTTCCCACAAGGAAAATTCCCAAAATCGGTTATGATCGGACCATTATTTCACCAAGCCTCCATACAAATGTCCCAGAATAGAGTTTTAACGCTTATTAATGCCTTAACAATGGGAATATTTTAATGAAATTTGGCACAAATAAGTTTTTATATCCTTTGCCTAATTTTATGAAGATCGGTCCATAATTGATCATAGTTTTCTTCCGAAAATTACTTGAACGTGAATAGATTCTACAGGAATGTTAGTATCATGTTAATCACAAATGAGGCATATACTATAAATAAAAACTACAGTACAAAATTCCACTTAGATCAGACCATAATTGACTATACCTCCCACATATAAGACCTTCTTTCGGGAATTACCCTAAATATAAAAATGCCATATAAATATTAGTATTTATAATAATAGTTAGTACAAGCCCCTCCCTAATGCACATACATATATAATGGTGTAGGGTATCATATGGTGGGGCTTCACCGACTATATTTTCTGACTTGTTTCCATTTTTAAAATTTTTTAGAACTTTTTCTGCATTTCTATACCCACTATAAAAAAATTATAAGGGGTATATTGGGATTGTCGTTTCGTATGTAACTTGTCGAAATAATCATATTCTGTGTAGTTCTAACAACGTGTCTGTCTGTTGAAATCAGGATAGGCCTTGGGACGGACATCCAAGGGGAGTTAAATTTGGCTCAAATATTTATCTTATGTACAGTTTGTTTGATATTGAAATTGAGAACAGTTGGTTCATAAAAAAAGTTATAGGACAAATTCCTCGGCCGATATTTTTTACAAAAACACAGGCTGGCATCATTCTTATTATACCCTCCATTAAAAAGATGGGGGTATATTGATTTTGTCATGTCATGTCGACATGTCGATGGAATCATTTAAGACCCCATAAAGTATATATTTTCTGGGTCCTGGTTAGACTCGGAGTCGATCTAGCTATGTCCGTCCGTCTATTGACAGCAGGATAGGGCACGAATGGGACAACGTGGGGGACGAAATTTAGCACAAATATTTATCTTATATAAGGTTTGTTTGGTATTGAAAATGGACAAAATCGATTAATAAAAAAAATTATGGGCTAAAAACTAGAAATACAGAGTGTCCGTTTCATACTTTCCTGCTGATATCTCTTAAACATAAGCATGTACGACAACAAAATTTTGTATATATATATAAACTTCGAAACTAAAAATGGGCGTGATCCGCCCACTCTACCGCCCACGTCCCATATAAGGTGAAACTTCAACGAAATTGTGATCAAATAGTTCAAGAACCAATGTAAACTCGAAAACAAAAAATAGGCGTCGTCCGCCTACTTTACCGCCCACCTGCCATATAACGTAAAATTTGAAAAAATTGATGGTGGGTATATAGATTCGGCCGAGCCGAATATAACATTCGCGCTTGTTTTAATTCTAAATCTTATTTTAAGTAAATCTTATTTGAAACGTCTTTGGAGTCCTCTCAATATCTCCATGCTTGGTCAGTTGAAACTTAGATCGAAATTTGTCTCTCACTAATACCTTCATCATCAAAGTCATGTAAGTATGTAGGAAATTTCAATGTCCTCGATGTAAAAATGACTTAAAAATCCATCACGGTTCGTTATTCCGATTAGAGATCTTCTATGCACTGTGTCCTTTTAAAATTGCTTGAGATGCTTAAATATTGCCGTAAGAAGTTCCCTTGTTTATCTGGGCCACAAATTCGTGGTTGCTATAATAACTTAAATTTTAGCCTGGTACACAGTACATTCGTTTCAAAGTCTATCACATATCCAAATGTACATCCCCAATATAATGACACAAATTCTACATACATATCTTTTTTCTATACTTTCGTAAAAATGCATTAATCATTCAATCTGTCGAATTCAACAAGATATTTCTATCTTGACCGTCTAAGTCGTAAAATCCGAGGGGACTAAATTATGTCTTTCAAGATCATAATTTGTCTTAGTCAGGCGCGGATCCAGCTCAAGCTTTTGGGGGACGAAAATGGAACAATTTTCCTAACTGTTTCCATAAATTATATGATTTAGTACGGATTTTTCATTAAGAGACTAAGGAGTGAGATCGAAAAAATCTTAACACAGTTGGCTTCATAACTTTTTTCGGAATCAATATTCAAAATTTTTTTTGATCTAGTTATCATGGAAAATACTTTAGTTATTATTTTTAATAACAACCATGTTAATTTGTCCTTATTTTCATCAAAATATTTGACGAAAAAGATTTACGTCCTACAAATTATTAAAAAAATTCAAAAAAATCCAAATAGGTCTTACAAATAATTGGCCACAGAATTAAATGTAGTCCGTAAAACCGTTTCTAATGCTATTAAACAGTATCAGGAGAATTTGACTATTGATGTGGAACCTAGTTCGGTAAGAAAAAAGGACCACATGATATTGGGAAGGCCAGAAAATTGAAGGCATATTGAAAGGAACTCCAAACACATCTGGTAGAAAATCAGCTCAGATACACCCCCATCGTTTTAATGATGGGTATAAAAAGGTCAATCGGTAGCAATGTAAAGAAAAATCCAGGGCCGTTTTAGTTCGCTGTGATACGAAGTGCTTTAATTCTATAGTTACTACACTGAGCGAACAAAATCTTTTCAAGATTCATGATATAACATTGATAATTTCAGGTATCGGTTTTTTGAAAGCGTTATTTAACAAATTTTAATTATACAAAATATGGTGTCAACTTGATGCCAGTTGGTATTAATCTTAATGTATTATTTTTAGTATTTATGTGAACGATTTTTCTCTGGCTGTAGAATCGATGAAAATAGCTCTAATGAAAATAATAATTTCTGTTTTGTACTTTGCATGATTTTACTAATTGTAGTAAAAAACTCTCCGGAGACCGGAGAACAACTCGACATCATTCGAATTAGATAAGTATTTTCCAGTAAGCATGTTGTGGCCTACCTATGATGGAAGTAGAAAAGGTCACATCATAACAATAGAACACATAATCCAAGATCTTCCATTACATGATCTAAAAAGGTTCGGGTTTGGTGATTTAAATGCTTCAAGGATAATTATAGCCCACACTACCACATTATCTTTTACTTTACACAAGCACTTTTTGCACTTCTTTTTAACACTCCTACCCATAGTGTTATAGACCTGAAATAACAAAATGCAATAGAAAGATACATATTTTCAAAAACAAAATTATATTTAATCATAATAATGCAACAGCAAAAGTATATATATTTAATAAAAATATATATAGTAACATTCTTCTATATACAATTTGCGTTTGTCTTACAGTTTTTTTTTTTTTTCATTACTAGATGCCACAAAGACAATAAAACTGAGTTGCAAGATTGAAACAATAATTAGTCGACATTGAACAGCCACCACAATAAACTCACATTATCAATATAATAGAAAGGAAAAATATACGCGTTCGCGTTTTTCACCCCCTAAATAGAAACTGGACATTATAGGTCCAGGATATTAAATGTGTATAAAATAAGAAATCCTTAAGTGTGAAATAAAGTTAAATTAAAAAAAAAAAAAAAAAAAACATATTTATATTATAGAATAAAATAAATAAAATGGCTTATAAAAAAGTTCATACAAAACAATTGAAAACGCTAACAGTGTTGTTAACTTTATTTTTGTGTTGTTTATTAATGCCACCAATTAAAGCTGAAATACGTTCACGCGGTGCAAATAGTGTTAATACAAATAATAATAACAAAAACAAATATGAAGGCCATTTATTAAAAACTACAACAAATAAAGGTGATGGTGCAACATCATCAACTACATCTGAGTCAACATCATCTACATCTCATGTGAATACGGATTTTATGGATAAACTTTCTTGGAAATGTGCCAACAATGCCAGTTGTCTGTATTCTTTGGCTAGTGGCATTTTAAGCTCTTATCGTCGTGGTGATATGGTTAAATTTGGCTTTTTAGATTTAGTGAAATTGCCAGCTACATCGACCCACAAAACAAAATCAAAATTAAATTCAAATTCAGCTGAAACCGGTCGTAGTATGTCGACTTTTGTTGATTTTATTAGTGGCAATGCCATACGTATACCGGTTGGACCCATGGTCTTTAGTGTACAACGTGCTGAAGATGATGATAATTACATAGAAGTGGCTCTATTGAAAAAAGCCAGAAGTAGTACAGGTAGAGTGTTAAATTTTTAAAGGAAATATGTAAGAGAAGTTGTAATACTTATTTTAAACTGGTAATACAAGGAATTTAAAAAGTTTTTACATTTAGTTGAAATATGTTGTTGTTAGAGTTTTATGCTTGTGAATATCAGTGTTGCCAGTTTAACATTTTCAAAGCATTTTTAAAATTGCTTTAAAAAGTCGAATACATTATTATTTTAGCAAGAAGAAAATAGTTTCTTATATTTTAGTATTGAATTTATTTTCGCATAATCTTCCGTTTAAATATTACTGCCCATAAATCAAGTTGGGTCTGTGCCAACAAATTATTTACTAATGTTTAATAGTAACTCAAGTACATATGATTCCCAGCAAAACAGGAACTGAGTTATGTATGATTAGTGCATAAAAAGAGCTGCAGAAGTTCTTTTATTAACCTATGGTTTTCATTGGTAAGATGTTCTTTTTTAAAGTTCTTGTTCATTGCTTTTGAAGCACTTATCTTAAAACTAATTTAATACAATTTAAAAGATAAGAAAAATACTTGAAATTTTTTTAAATTTAAATTTTCATGGAAATTATTTACATTTTTTGCGATAAAAATACATTTATTTTTACTTTTTTGGATGTAAAAATGTTATTATACCCTACACCACCAAAGGTGGTTTGGGGTATTATGTGTTTGTGCAGAAGTTGTAACGCAGAGAAAAAATCTTCGGACCCCCACCTTAAAGTTTACCGTTCGACTCATAATCACTATCTGAGTCGATTTAACGATGTCCGTCCATGTAAAGCTTGTACGCAAAGTACAGGTCGCAATTTTAAAGATAATTTGATGATTTTTGGTACATATGCTTTTTTCAACACAAGGACGAAGCCTATTGAATTTGGTTATGATCGGCCCATTATTTCACCTAGCCCCCATACAAATGTCCTCCCGGAATAGAGTTAACACTTATATATGCCTTAAAAAAGGAAAGGAATATTTCAATGAAATTTAGTACAAATAAGTTTTAAATTAGCAGAAATCTGTTTGCAAAATTTCATGATGATCGGTTCATAACTGACCATAGCTCCCATATAAACTCCTCTCCCGAAAATCAGTAACGTGCATAAATCCCATACAAATGTTAGTATTATGTTAATATTTAACACAAGTAAGTTGTATATAAGTAAAAACAAAATTATGTGGATCGAAATGGTGTAGGGTATCATATGGTCGGGCTTGACCGACTATGTCTTCTTCTCTCGTTTTTTGGATGCACTTGATTTTTTTACTGGGCTATAAATTATATATCACAAAAAAAGCTTATGAATGAAAACGTTGATATTGTTTAGAATATTTTTAGATACTAACCAAATCTTGGTATAGTTAGGAGCACAAGAAAAATCGAGATGAGAACGAATGAGATGTAATTAAAGGGACATTCGTGCTCCAATCTTGCAAAAATCTATAGAAACTTAAGGTATGTTCAGACTACTCAAATATTTGACCAAAATGACTTTAAATTATTTTCTAACTTCTCCATTTTAATGGAAAAATATTTTTTATTTATCATTAATCATAGCGAATATTTTACTGAATCTAGTAGAGTGATCGATTATTTGACTTTTTGGAGAAACCGGTTTTCGAATAGTTTGAATAGTTGGTATTTCGAAAAAATCGGTTTCACTTTTTTAAATTTAGAAAAAAACGGTTAATCGGTTTCAAAAGACTACATTTCATAAAAAAAAAACAATAAATTTATTAAACATAATTATTTTTGGAAATAACTATTAAACCATTAAGAACGAAAAAGATAGATATAGTCGATCAAGACCGACAATACCCTACATCATTGTGTGTATCAAAATTCGGAGAGGGGTCTTCTTTTTTCTAGACACGTGGAATTGTGGACCGATACTTGTATTAAATGTAAAATTAAATAAACGAATACAAAATATTACGTCGATACTAACATTTATACGTCGATACTAACACAGATTTAAATTTATATGGAAATAACATGTGCTACATTTAAGGGAGGTTATTTGTATGTGGGCTAGGTGAAATAATGTGAAACAATTTATGTTAAAAAGTGAGACCTGTATATTGGATACAAGGTTTTCATAGAAGGACAGACGGACGGACATAGTTGAATCGACTCAAAGCCGATTGGTACAAAATAAGCACAAACGCATAATAGCCCCCACCTATGATGATGTGGAGCATAAAAATTGTATGAAAATAATCATCAAAAATGATACGAGGGCGGATCAATAAGTCCGTGACTTTTTGAATGAAACACAGTATTTTTTGCAAAACAAAAATTAATTTTTCAACATAATCTTCTTTCAACTCAATACGCTTAGTCCAACGTTTCTCCAGTTTTTGTATCCCTTCAAAAAAATAGGATTTTTTTCGAGGTCCTTAAAATAGGCATTTGTTTGGTCAATAATTTCATTGTTGGAACTGAATCTCTTTCCACCAAACCATTTCTTTAGGTTTGGAAATAGGAAGTAGTCACTAGGGGCTAAATCCGGAGAATATGGCGGCTGAGGTACCAATTCTAGCCCAATTCATAGAGTTTTGCCATTGAGACTGCACACGTGTGCACCCGTGCATTATCTTGATGAAAAATAACATTTTTCTTGGCAATATGGGACCGTTTTCTCTTTAAATCCTCATTAAATCGGTCTAATAAGTTGGCATAATGTTCGCCATTTATTTTTTTTTTCCCCCTTTTGAAGGTGATTGATGTGGATTATCCCGCGTGCATCCCAAAAAACTTGTGTCATCACCTTATTGGCCGACAAACTTACCTTGGCCTTCTTCGGAGCAGGTTCACCCGGAGAAACCCATTGCTTAGTGCAGTAATTTATCCATGTTTCATCCACAGTTACAAAACGCCGCAAAAACTCATTCGGAATCCTTTGAAGTTGTCACACGTTTACGGTCAATTCAGAGCAAACGCGACACCCATCTTGCAGACAACTTTCTTAAAGCCAGCTGATCATTTAAAATCGAAACCACACTGCCATATGAAATGCCTATGGCATCAACAATCTCACGCACTTTTACTCTTCGGTCGGCCAACACCATATCGTGGATTTTTTCGACATTTTCGGGTGTACTGACCTCAATTGGCCGTCCAGAACGTTCAGCGTCATTTATACTTGTGCGACCACAACGAAAGTCAGTAAACCACTTTTTTACCATTGAAATCGATGGTGCAGAGTCCCCATAGTATTTATCGAGCTTTTCCTTGGTTTGATTGACGTTTTTTTTTTTTTCGCAAAAAAAATAATGTTTAATGAGCACTCGAAATTCACTTTTTTCCATTTTTTAGAAATATACACGAGGTTCTATGTTTTGAACAGCTGTTACACGCAAAGTAAATGACGACACTAGCTCAAAATTTGACAGTAGTCTATTAACAGGTGGTACTTGATTTCATATAACTACGAGGGAAGTTCGAAAAGTCACGGAAATATTGATCCGCCCTCGTATTAACTTTTTCTTAGCATAAACAGAAACCATGGGTTAAAAAAAGCCAGAATCGATTTTATTGAAACGATTCTGCAAGTGAAACTTTTTATAATACAACATCTTTTAAAAATAAAGAAAATATTGGATCAAAAAAAAAAAAAAAAAAAAAAAACTAAAACACTTAAATTAGATGTAAAAATATTACAGGTGTTACAATAGATAAAAGAATAATTATTACTAATTTATTTATTTAATCTTACAGAATTAATTTCGATTTAACCTTAAATTATATATTTAAAACATTAGAAGTCATACTTTATAAATATTTAAACAAATATTTATACATTTCGATTCAAATATCAGTACTTAATACATGTTTTTAAAATAAAAAACTTTATTTTAAAACTGGTTTTTTGTGCTTAAAAAAACCGGTCTATTCGACATTCGAAATATGAACATTTTGAAAAAACCGATAGAACATTGACTGAAAAAACCGGAAAAAACCGAGTCGATCACCCTAGAATCTAGTTTGACGCTGTTTTCTCTTACAAAATATTTGCAAGACCAAACAACGGAAATAATATTTTTTAGAACGCACATTTGGTCAAATATTTGACATATGTGAACATAGTTTTACATTTACTTGATATCCTTTTGAATATTTCTGTTATCTGGAAAGTTGTAAACTCTTTTCATACTCAGATTATAAATTTTCTTTTCTTTGTATTATTATTCTTTTTCTAGTTTCCTTTACAATGGAATTGAATTTATTGTTAACATTTCCGTAAAAAAGTTAGAACTATTTAAGTTTTTTTTTAGTTAATAAATTCCTGCAACAGTATTTAGTTTTGCAAGGATTATTTCTTAGAAAAGGAATGACATTCTTTAGCTTCATGATGAATTTTTCCTAGTTACTCGGTTTGCATATATGAGTTTTCTTATTGTTAAAAATAATTGCTATCATATATGATTGTTGCTATACAAATTCCTGAAGATGAAATATTCACTTGTAAAAAAAAAAATATGTTCTCCTAGGCAACATATTTAAAAATTATATAAGGACTGCGAACGAAAAATTTAGTGCATACAATTCAGTTTTTAAAAATAAAACCAATGAGTCAATAACTTTGAAATTTTGATTTTGTTAAAGGCTCTTATATTTAAAAGAAAAATTCATGTTTTGATAGATTTCAATAAAATATATAATATTTTCTGCAATAACCTCCATAAGAGTTTTATTCTGTTTTCATTTGATTATGATTAGATTTAACGATGTCTGTCCGTCTGGCTGGTTGGCTGTCTATCCATGTAAATTTTGTGCACAAAGAACAGGTTGCAATTTTGAAGACAATTTTATGAAATTTGCAATATATAATTATTTTGACATAAAAACGAACTCTGTTGAATTTGAATACTCCTCGGTATAGGGTTATACCCTTACAAATGCCTTATTTATTTCACTATTTCAATAAAATTTGTTACTAATAAGTTTTATAAAGGGTTGATTCGCTTTCAGAAATATTGGACCACAATTAGGCATAGCTCCCATAAAAGCCCACGTTCGAAAATCACTTTAACTCGCAAAAATCGCGCATAAATGAATGATAGTGTCAATAATAATATTTGACACATAAGTTTAAAATCAGCAAAAATCATATTAACTAATAAAGATCGATCCAGAAATGACGCTAGGTCCCATTTAGGTCTAGTTCAGAAAATTTCGTAAATGCTCAAACTTAAAGGTGTGGGGTATCATATTGTCGGGCTTGACCATCGATAACTTTATTACTTGTTATCTGATATATTTTCCATTACGTTTGTGATGTTGTAAAAAGTGGAACTTTTTTTACATTGAGGGGTCTTCAGTCCAGTCTTTTAATTTTTTTTTTGAGAAAGGATACAGAGAAATTTAAAGGATTCGTTAAATTCAATCCAGAGATGTAGAGATTTCCTCTAAAATTCATATTATTTTGACTGCGATCCTATAGTTTGTAAATCAACTTTTTCTTCAATTATCAGGACATTTTTCGGTGATCGTGAACTCGTTGTATTTTTTATAACTGAGAAACTGTATTTCCGGACTAGGCATTTGTTTAGTATGTGTTTCGATAATAAATTTGAATTGTTTACCGAAAAAAAATAAAAATTGACCTCAATTACGAAATTGTTTTTATTAATTAAATTTTGTTTGATTTTGCTCCAATCATAGATATAATGAGCTAAAAATTGTTGGAAATTGACTTAAATTTATTTTATTTCTATATTTTTATAGACAAATTTTTCATTTTTCTTAAGAGCTATCAATTTAATAAAAAAAAACAATTAGAACGTATATTATATTAATAAATAATATAATTAAATTCCAATATAAAGTTCGAGCTCATTTACATTGGGGATTTTCCCTGTGAAAAATCGCTGCAACTTTTAGGTTTGTTGACAAGAGGTGTAGAAAAGCAAGAGGGGTAAGAAAAGTTGCACGGCATCACAAAGCCAAAAATTTCATGAAATTTTTTCAAATTTATTTAAAATTTTTATTATTTGTTGTTTTTTGTCAAACATTTTTGAAAAAATTTCACAATACAAATTTATATGTGTAAATGTAGAAGGGATTTGGAAGCAACTTCAAAACAAAATATCATTAAAAATTGCTGCGATAATCTCCAATGTAAATATGCTCTTAGTTAATCAATTTTTAAAAAATATATGTAAATTTTTTTTCTATGTGAACGAATTTTGTTAAATTTTCATTTTAGTTACTGATTGTACACTCAAAGAAAAAATATGGTTCTAATGACCATAAACTAAGAGCAACATACTATGATCGTTATATATGATTACAGTTAAAAATTAGTATATTTGTTCGTAATTATTATTATGATTTCATTTTATAATTTTTTCATCATTTAATGATTCGATTTAATAATATTTAAAACTTTTTCTTATAATATTTCTTCCGATTTCATCATGTTTTTATCATTTAATAATCCCATTTTACCATATATAGTTCCATTTTGTCCTATATATTATCCCACTTTATCATATATATAATTCCATTTTATCATATATATAATCCCAATTTATCCTATATACAATCCCATTTTATTATATGTATACTACCATGTTTTCATATTTATATTCATTTGTACCACCAAACGTGGTACATTCATCATATTAAATATAAACAAACCTTGTCAGTTTATATTTGCTCATATATAAAATAAATGAGAATTAGTATACTAACAAACTACTGAACTGATAACCAAAAAAATACGTATCCAAAAATTCAGTAGTTGTGAGAAATCAAATCATAGTCTAAAACAAATATTCTATATTTGAGGAAAACATACACCTTTTCATAACAAACATTCAACAGTTGTACAAAACAAAATATGGCTTAAAAGCAAATAAAAATATTTTCTTAGTGGTTGTAGAATTAATCAAATTTGTAAAATTAACGGAATGGTTGTAGAATTAATTAAATGGATTTTTCATAAAATATGGTTTCATACAACAATATTTAAATACATATTATAATTGCTGTCAACCATATACAAATTTTGGTTGTGGGTAATTATTAAATTATAAAACAGGAACAAAAACGTTGTTATCAAACGATTTTGCCCATTTTCAATACTAAACAAACCTTATATAATATAAATATTTGTGCCAAATTTCGTCCTCCTATGTTGCTCCGTTCGAGTCCTATCCTGCTTTCAACAGACAGACAGACGGACAGATGGACAGACGGACGGACATCATGATGTAACCATGATGTTTTTTCTCTGCGTGTACAATAAAAATTATAAGCCTTAAAGTGTGCACAGATTTTTTCGTGCACAGTTTGTATATTAAAAAATAAAGAAAGTTATTTTGAGGATGAAAATTTTGTTTAGAATATTAGTTGCAGTAGTATTTACATTACAAAAATCCTTAAACCAAACATCATGAATATCCATTGACAATAAAATATATGTAATTTAAATAATAATATTTTGCTAAATTCTGGTAAATTGTTCTTATGAATACACAAATTTTGTATTGTCTACTTGCTGTCATAGATACATCATATCTATGTTTTTATCGGCCTATTTGTAACCTAATGATCAAGTCATTATTAATATTACGTTTGCTCAAATGTCAATTTCATATTCGTTTTTTGTCACATTATTGAAATTAACACAATGTTTATTTGCAATAGTTGCATATTATTTTCTCATCACCTATGGTGTGTCGCTTTTATAATAAATTAATTTGTTTGTTGTACATGACACGTGTTAAACAAACCTTATTAAATAGTTTGAGGCAGAAAAAAAAAAAAAAAAACACTTAGTGCACAGTAGTCGATTCTGGCAAAAAAAAAAAAAAAAAAATAAAAATAACTATATAATTTGCTAAGCATTTTTTCATTTTCCAAAGAAAATTTAGCTGACTTAACTTTTTGTCCTACAAATTCTAGCGGAGCCGGATTTTTTAATTTCTAACAGGAAGCGTAAATAAGCGGATTTATGTGTCATTTTCTAAGCATTTTTTCACTTTCCAGAGCTTTCTAAAGCTCCCAGACGTAGTAGAAAATTAAAATTCGGCTTACTTATAAAGCTATTCGAATTGTAATCAATTTCTTCATTTCAAATATACTACTGTGCTCCAAAAAAAGTAATGTTACAAATACATTTTTAATAGTTATTTCAACATGTAAAACATGATAACCATATGAAGAAAATTTTCAAAAATTGTTTTCATAAATTCCCATACAAAAACTACACTTATTTATGAAAACAATTTAATAAACTTGATAATAAATAATAAACAAACAGCCAACAATTTTTTTTTTTTTTTGGTTTAAATAAGATGACAAAAAAATAGTTTCATACACAAAAAAAATGTTCATATTTATTTCAGCACAAATAACAATAAATTGTAAAAACAGTGTGACTTTAAATGAATAAGGAAATTTTTTTAGAACAAAATTCTATATGTACATATAAAATGACATTCTATATATTAAATCAGAACTAAAGGAAACCATTTGCTTCCTTTAATTTTTAACTAAATATTCATTACAATTAGGGTATTCACTCGAATATTGTTTGTTCGATTAATCGACAAATTAAAATCAAATAATTGTTCGATTAAATTAAAATCAAGGATTTCGAGTAAAAATTTATTCGAGCAAATTATGCCGATTAATCGAATAAATTGAGTGAAAAATATTTCCTTTCTTAACAAATATTTATGATGTTTTAATTTTAGTTTTCTAAAAAATTTTGTTTAAAAACAATGTTTCAAAATTTTTATAGAATGTTAAATATAAAAATGGCATCACAAATTGTAATTTTATAAAAAAATTGTGTTTAGTAAAAAGAACCGAATATATGCCTAAATCACAACGTAGTTAAAGGTAATTTTTCAATTACAAAAATATAAACGTCACTAAAAAATTATATTGTAAATTTCAAATAATTTTAATATAAATATAATAAATAATAAGAAATAAATTGGAGGATTTTAAAATTGATTTGGAAAAACATATTACTGGTTCTACGAATGAAAGTACATAATTGAGATAATTAAGTTAAGCATGTAAATTTGTTCTTTATGTTAGGAATCGCTGAACTTCTTTATCTAAAGTAAAGGATGATCCATAGTGCTTTTTGCCATTTTCAAAATGCAATAACTCAGAAACTAATAAATATATTTTCACAATTCTTTCACAAACTAACTGACAAAAGTCCAAGTAATATTTGTGTAAAATATTATATGACTGAGTATTTTTTACTAAATTATAATAAAAATAGGAAGAACAAATTATGGTTTAGAGGCAATTATAATTCTTACGCGTACATTTGGGAGAAAGAAATATATATTTTATATTTACAATAAATTTGTCCATTAAATGGAGAAAATTAGGTAGTTCTAACTAATATAGAGTTTATATAGAATTTCTTATATTTGTACACCGATATTGTTAGGAAATTAAGAGTCGCGAAACATTTCTGCACAAAATTGAACTAAAAAATAATTACGAGATCGCTATAATACAAATAAGAGTAAACTAAACTTAAAAACTGTATATATTTTTATAATATGAAATGATCATCTGAATGCTTTCTAAATGTTGAACATAATTGAACAATGAATTATAAAACATTATAAAACCTGGTGCACAGAAATTATTCTGAGCATGGTTTCCTACGTTTTTGTTTTATTTAGAACAATTCAAGTCTCAAGATAAATTTGGGCATAATTTTTTTAAATTATTTAAGAAGCTAGTATCTTTTACCCTGTAGTTTTGATACTATTTTTTCGCTATAACTAAACCATTTAAAGACATTTTATGCTCAAAATAAATCTGGATTTAGTAAATCTCCGATACTAAAAAATATTGTACATTTTGAATATAACTGAAAACCTCTGTGTAGCACATAGGTTAGTATGAGTCCAAATTAAAAAGTGAGGTTATGAGACAAAATCGCTAATTATTCCAAAGTGGATAAAAACTCATCATTAATTTTTGTTTTTATCAAAAGTATTGATAATCACCTTTAATTGAATATTATTAGTTTTTTTTTTTCAAGGTGTAAAAACTAGTTATTTTATAGCGTTACAAACATTACAAAAACACTCCGGACCACCCTTTAATATAAAATTTGATTTGAATTGATAGATTGATTTCATAAACCCATTTTTTAAACTATCAATGAATATATTAAATACGGCAAAAGAGGCAAATATTCACACAAAATGCTTGTTTTATTTTTTAATATGCATTGAAAAAATATGTAAAATTTCAAGGTATAATTTACTCGAATAACTCGAGTAACTTAAAAGATTTACTCGATTATTCGAGTAATTTAAAAACTGCATTTATTTGATTAATCGAACAATGAAAAAGTCGAGTAAAATGAATACTCTAATTACAATATATATAACTAAAACTTTACAAAACTTGTTTCCTTATTAAAAAAATGCGCATGGTATATGTATTGTACATTCTACAGTGTTTATAAACTTTTATTATATATGTATGGGTATATAAAAATTCCGACAAAGACATACATGTATCCTTACAGTATATACACATACAATTGTTTAGAATATGGTTTTATGACAAAAATAGATGTGTGAAATAAAGCTGCAAATAAGCATTTTTTACAATATTTCTACAACGAACAAATGATAATGATGATTGCGACATTATATTCACTCGACTGTGTAAAATAATGACATGCCATGCAAATGTATGTATGTATATATGACACCTTTACAATAGAAATACATATTGGATGTGTATTACAATTTTATATAATATTTGTCTATTTTTGCTTGTATTTACTTGTTTATAATAAAGTTATTAAGTATAAAAAAACATACATATGTATGTGTGTAATTTATGTTTTTTTGGTGAATATAAAATATAGATTTTTTCATTGTATTTACGATTATTAGCTTTAGCAACAATGATATTAAATATTTGGTAAAAAGTTAAGGATGATTCATTTTTAAAATAAAATTATTTATTTAAGGACTTTTTGACTTTACATTGAAAAGAATGAAATAGTTTATTTATTTATGAAATGAAATAAAATGTTTTAAATTTAGGATTTGCTTAAAGTTAAAAAATAATCTATACTTTATTTATGTAATATTTTATTTCAAAAACTTACGCGTTTTAGCTTTATATTTAATAATACTCAACTGCGCACCAATCTTTACTACGTTCGCTTGAATGTAATCAATTCTATAATAAACAGTACATTCTAAATTGTGGCAGCACACACTACTGCTGACTACGCACTAATGTAATTTGGTCTTAAGGCTTAATGATAAAATGTAAAGGCCCAACTACATAGAATACTTTTGCTTCAACTGCAACAGTCAGCTGCTGTAAAATACATGCATTTATATGAAACGAAACTAAATCAGTACGACAAACTTCTGCGTGAAGTACTTCAAAGATGAAAAATGTTTACCTTTGAAGTGCCAAAGTATTTTGTTGGTTGTTTTATTCTTATTTTAATATTTTTTCGTTGAGTCGGAAATTTTAATTTACAATTCATTTTATGAACTGAGAACATAAGGAGTGCGTTCGAAAAAATCTTAACATATTATTCAATAACTTGGAAACGGTTGATCTTAGAATTTTCATTATTTTTTTATTTAATTGATAATTTATTACAGATTACAGAAAAATATAACTTTTATAGTTCTAACCACTACTTATGAACTTGTGGACCATTTTTTGTAACCCTTCCGTTAGAAATTTGATATTTGCTTCAGTCACTTTTTTGGAACAGTGTGCACATATTCTTTTAAAATATTCGTGACACCTTTTTTGTGCTCATCAATTCACTTTTCACAGGAGCTCAATATCTCTCTACTGGTTTAAGCTATGGACAATTTGGAAAATTGACCTCTCTTCATACAAAAACTATGTTATTGTTTTGGTACCACTCCAGAGCTTTCTTACGTAGGATGAAGTCTTTTTTGCAAATATTCCTTGATGTATATCTTGGTATTTATAGATCCGAATGTATCAAATGACTTTCCTGTTTTGTCGCAACAACAAAAAGCTTGTTGTACCAGGAATTTCGTAATAAATTTTTTCTGCTTTTAGGTCCTAAACTTATCTTTAACATTGCCACGAACATTAACAATATTAAAGTTTTGACACAGAAGCTGCGAAAATTCTGCCAGCACATACGTTTTTTCCTCAATTATACAACTTGGGTATTTTTGCATGAAATTTGGTTTTAATTTCCGTGTCCTATTCTTGGCTTCTAAATTTTTTGCAGTGTTCCTGTTTCGAACTTTTTGGACTTTATATGTTATCAACTCTGCTTTAGCTTTAAATTTTCGAACCAAATAGTCAAAGCACTAAGCTAACTGGGCTGCTTTTTTACCAGATGTGTTTGGAGTTCCTTTCAATATTCTTTAAATTTTCTGGCCTTCCCAATATCATGTGGACCTCTTTTTCTTTCCGAACCGGGTTTCCTATCAATGGTCAAATTCTACTGATATTTTTTGATAACATTAGAAACATTTTGACGTCAGAAATTTAATTCTGTGGCCAATTATTTGTAGGACCTATTTGGATTTTTTTTGAAAGTTTTTAATAATTTGTAGCACGTACATCTTTTTCGTCGCTCATTTTGATGAAAATCACGACAAATCAACATGGTTGTTATTAAAAATAATAACTAAAGTATTTTTCCATGATAACTAGATCAAACAAAATTTTTAATATTGATTCCGAAAAATGTTATGAGGCAAAACGTGTGTTAAGATTTTTTTGATCGCACTCCTTACTTATGTTTATATGGTACATATATACCTTAAAGAGATCTTCGGAAGATCTGTTTATATGGAAGCTATAGTGTAATATGGACCTTTATATTATGAAATTACGTACATGGATTTATACTTATATTTTTGTCCAAATTTCATCAAAATCGTGGTACTTTTAAAGAATTTATAAGCGATAAACCCTATTACGGGAGGTAATTTTTATGGGAGTTAGGCGAAATAATACAGATATCAACACAAATGTATTAATCCCAACCACCTATGGGTATATAAATTACACTATGCAACAAATTGATGATCATCGCATGGGGGCGGAATCATTCCGATTGCAATTTATAGCTCTTGATATGTGAAATAAACCCTCCAAAGGCATTTTTGCTAGTAGGCAAAATTTTTGTTTTATGACCACTTAAACTTTTCTATTTTTGCACCAAAGTAGTTTCAGATAAATAGAAAAAAATAATATAAATATAAATCGAAACTTAAATATTTTAATATAAATGTTTACAACATTTAAATGACAATATTTCATTAGAACTTTCTATTCATCTATCTCTGATTATATGGGATCATTTCTAGTCCGTTTAAACAAAATTAAACAAAAGTCCATTAAAACTTGAGTTTAATGGGTTAAAATATTATACAGAAATTTTCTACGTCGAATTTCACTAGGGGTCACCGAAGGTCCAAATTTCATACGGTGAAGCGTTTATCCAAAGAAATGAAATTGATTATTAAGTTTGTTTACGACAAAGAATACTAAGAATAGAAAGAAGGCTTGTCAAAAAAACCTAATTCTGTTGTCAAAAAAAACCTAACTTTAAGATTGTGTTAGTCAAATTTTATTTATATGTATTAGTGCTGAAACCACTTTCACCACACATCATAATCATACACAGTTGCACAAAAGAGTATTAACAAATTATTAAATATAATTCATCATCATTATATTCGCAGATTTTCATCTTTTGATGCGGGTTACATTCACAAATAGTAATTTAATTACATTTTTTGGCTTTATGTTGATGAATATGAAAATAATTTAAAATTATTTTAAATTCTGTTTTATTTTTAATACCAAAAGTAGCAACATTGTTCGTTCAATTTAAATTTCAACATACAAAAAAGGAATGTCAAAAATAAAATAAAATAAAAAAATATTTTTTCAGTTTGAGGAAAATATTCGTTTAACGGTAGTAAAAATACAATAAATGTTTGTAAAAAAATTATAAAAATATCGTGTGTACCAAAGATAAAAAATACTATTTTATAATTAATTTTCTGTACTTTTGGACTTCAGACCCATTTTTGACATAAATGTTATTTTTTTCTGTCATAATGTGCTTTTAGAACACACTTTACTTTTTTATTTTTTATAATACATTGAATACACTACTGCCACCTATACGTGTGTTTACCGCACTAAATTTTTTTTATTTTTGCGCCCAAAAAAATTTTGGTTTTTCTATGAAAAAGCTGCAAGACGATATAAGAGCTGCCGCCGGTACTGTCTTGTGTAAGCCGCCGCCGCCGACCAAAATTTGCCGTGCAGCCGCCGCCGACAATTTCGCCTCGGCTTGGTTCTCTGGTTGCGTGTGTAATTTTCCTTGAATTTTAAGGAAAATATTTGTTTATTTTGTGTTGTTTCTCTCTCTCACAAATGTGTTGAATTCACACAGAACTTGTATGCACTGTTGCCAGATAATTTATGTATAAAATATTTTTGGGTATTTATGTTCATATTAAAAATTAATATAAACGTTTTAAACTATAAAAAAACACTTTTATATTAAATATAACTCGAACATTGATTTATGTGTATTATAAAGGACTTGAAATTGTATATGAATCATTTTGTTTGAAAAGATTTCAGTTTTTAATTTGAAAACAAAATACAATTGATTGAATAAAATTACTACTTTTTTTAAACATTTGTATCTTTAAGAATAAATGAAACGATTATTCCACCTTTCCTTTTTGTAAGACACATGTAAAGAAACTTCGCTTAATTTCCCCAAAATTTTACCCCCAAATTTATAAAAAGAATTAGTAAATGCTTATCACTGATACTTAATAACAATTAATATAAAAAACATATCTTCATTTTTTGCCTTATTAGTATTTTGAGTATCTTCAAATATACAAAATTAAAAAATTCAAATACTTTTGTGAGGTACCTGAAATGACTGCACGTGTTATTTTTCTCAATTTCTCGGAAACGATTCAACATTTTGTGCTACTTTTTGCAGCATTTGGTAGAAGACAACTCAGGCAAAAAAATCCCATTCATAAACAATTATTATTTTTTATTTACCTAATTTTATAACTAAAAATAACTAATTTTTTTATTTAAAAATTAAAATTCACTAACTTATGTGAGACACTGTAAGTAGCATTTTCGCAAAGATATTTTCCTTAGAGGAATTTTTACCTTTTCAGCAAAAATTTTGTTTTATCAAATCTGGTTCAATTGCATTGTTTTATCGAAGTACGAACGAGAAAACTAAAACGAATTTCTAAGTAAAAGTTTTAACTTCTTAAATTCTGAGTTTATAGGAGAGAGAGGAGAATGGAATACTAAACTTTTAAATTCTCTTCACCTCTCTCGCCTACGAAGTCACAATTGCGGCAAGAAAAATTGCTGTGTGTTAACCCCGACTAATATATGACAATATAAAATCTGATTTCAACCCAGCACGCCATGTCTTGTCAAATCGTCAACCATATTAAGAAAAATAAATAAAAAAGGAGTTGGGTTCTGCTGAGATTTGAACCCAGACCACCAATTTCTCTCTACCTTATTGAATAGTCAAGCGCACTTACCACTTCAGCTACAACATTCTCTACTTTTTGATGATTTCATAAATGTTTTTATTTATCTTATAGTTATTGATGACATTGTCATGCAGCATGTCCTGTGTTTGGTTTAACTCACGACTTTCTCGCTTTACATTTTACTCATGTTGTTGAAGTCGCCGAAAATGGGGTAAGATGACAATATAGGTGACTTTTAGTCAAACTTGTCCTCTACATGCATTTTCTTGACGAAAAATTTCGGCGACATCATCGATGAAAGTGTCGTTAATGGACATGTGGCCTTCTGGGAACGAATAAAATTGGCCTGTGTGAACATTTCGTGAAATCGTCATTTTGTGGATAAAAATCGTCAAATCGAACTTTCGAATTTTTACAATTAAAAATCGTCAAAATGCAGATAAATCGGCAAATCTGGCAACAGTGCTTGTATGTGAGGAGAGAGAAATGTTGTTGTTGTTGTACGATTTTGACAAGCTTTCTATTCTTAGTATTCTTTGGTTTACGATTTGTTCAAAATTTTTAATTTTATGTTATATTTCATTGCCTAGTTTAAGGCGTTTATATAGGAAATGTGGGAAAATTTCATAATTTTCTTTTTTAACAACATATGATAAGTCGGATGAATTTTTGATCTTTGGAGACCCCTAGTAAAATTTAAAGATGAAAATATCTGTAGAACATTTTAACCCATTGAACTGAAGTTTAAATCGACTTTCATGTCATTTTCTTAAAACGGACTAGAAATGACCTCTTATAAGGTAAGATAAATGAATTTAAAGTTCTAATGAAATATCCCCGTAAATGCTCTAAATATTTATGGAAAATTATTTTAGCTTCGAACTATATTGATATAATTTTTTTGATTTATCTGTAACTACTTTGGTGCAAAAATAGAAAAGTTTAAGTGGTCATAAAACAAATATTTTGCCAACCAGCGAAAAATCCTTTGGAGGGTTTATTACACATATCAAGAGCTGTCAATTGCAATCGGAATTATTCTGGCCCCAAAATACTGTTGCATAGTGTTATATACTCATTATTACAAAATCTATACATAAAAAATATAAAACGAAAACTTTGTTTACCATGTTATATAAATTTAATGTTAACATATGTGATTTATTTTTCAACAACGGCAATACCGAATTAGAATAAGAGTGAACAGTTAAGAGCTCTCTTTACATGAACTTTGTCCTTCACCTGCATGATAATTAAGCAATTATAGTAATATCTGGTTTTACTAAAACCCCTTTAGTCGTTAGGTGACAATTGCAATTCAGGGAATTGAGAATGGTATACAACTTCAACTGTAATGTCTTTAAAATTTCGTATATGGTATGTAATTTCCTCTTCAGAGGCTTCTCCTAGAAGTTAGAGACATTGAAACACGAGCGAGATGTTTATGTAATTCGATTCGAAATTTAAATCGTTAGAATTTATGGGCTTTTTAAACAAAAAACATAATAAATGCTTAAAGTCTTGAACAACTGAGTGCGAACATGTAATCCCTGAAACAATTCCATTCGTCCTGATCCGTGTTATTATCTCGAGAAAACGCTTTTTTGCAATTTCATTGTAGGAAGACCCCTTAAGCGTCGTTTATTAATGAACTGAATACGGAAAAATATTTAAAAAATCTTTAATTTCGTGTCTAGTACCATTTCCCAGAATTTCAAGTTTTTTCACGTAATAGGTCTAGAAAAAAATTATTATTTTCGGCTTTTTATGAGGATTATTTATGGCGTCTTGAATAAAAAATGTATTGAAAATAATTTATTATGGGCAAATGTTAATACTTTACTCAAAAATGGAAAAAATTCATGAAATTTGTATCCATATTGCAAAAAAAAAAGGAAAGATATAGTTAACAACAATTTAATACCCTATACCATTGTGTTTGTGCTCTACAATGATTTCCGAAATTTTATGCTATCGAATCTATGGCAATTTATAGACCGATCCTTATGAAATTATTTAATAAGATTTCTGCTTATATTAAACTATTTGTATCAAATATTACTATTATACTGTCATTTATGTGCGAGTTTTTGAGTTAAGTGATTTTCGAAAGTGGGCATTATATGCTAGCTATGCCTATTTGTAGGCCAATCTTCCTAAAATTTTGTACCGAATTTTATTGAAATAGTGAAATAAATAAGATATAGTTAGCGTTAAAACCTTATTCCGGGAGTATTTGTGTGGGAGCGAGTTGAAATAACTACCAATTTCAATAAAATCCCTACCACCTTTTGTGGTGTAGTGTAGAAAAATATAGAACTTTTTTTCGGTTTATGAATTAACATTCTTGCGAAAAATGGGTTCCCAGGAAAAATTGTATTAGTTCTACAACTGGTTCCAGAATACATGAAAGTAGCCTGTACTATTTGGCGTTACGACCAATGATTTTTGTTTGAAATTGTCACCTCCAGAACTAGTTCTAGGCAAGTGTTAGCTAGCCAGTACCCATTCTATGGAACGGTTCTAGAACTAATTCTTTAATCAATGATTTTTTTTTTCGAAGTTGTCACATTCAGAACTAGTTCTATAGAAGCATTAGGAAACGGTTTGAGAACCTCTTCAGAATTTCTTAAAGGCCGCTTTTAAAATCAATTTAATTTTGTATTTATTTTTTTTTTTTTTTAATTTTTGAAGTTTTTTATACAAGTTTTTTTAAACCGTTCTAGGAAGTTATTCGAGAACCAGTAATTTGTTCTTAGAAGTGATGTCGAAGTCATACAGAATTAGTTCTTAAGCACTAGTTCTCTAAAACATTCCATAAAACGAATTTAGAATCACAATAAGGTTCTTCTCCATTATTGTCAGAATTAGTTGTGATACCACTAGTTCTGAAGATGTTATTAAAGAATCTGAAGTGGTTCTGATTACAACAGTTCTAGAACTAATAATTTTCGAACATGTTCTAAAATTTTTCCTGGGTTTTAATATTTTTTCATAATAGGCTCAACAATTGATTGATATTAATTTCGAGACAAAACTCGAAACTTTTTTTTTTTTTTAAATGGGATAAATAAATCCATAATTTTTTTAATTCAAATAAAAATTTTTAATTTTGACGTTTTAGAATTTTTATGATTTATCGAAAAAAAAAAAGTTTTAATTACGCAAATTGGTATAAAATTTAATTTTATTTCAGAAAATATGCTTAATATAAGATCGACTTGAAGACAATTTTTATTAAAATTTTTTGATAATTTGTTGATTAAAATCGGACAATTCGTTTACGGGATAGGCTTCAATATAAGGTGCAACCTCCTTAATTTTACAAACTACTAGAGTTAATTTTAGAAAAAGTGGATTAGAGGCTTAGTATTTATTAATACCGGCTCTGCGAACTGTGGGCCCAGGAAATATGGCCCCAAAACGCTAAACGAAAAATGTTACATGGGATACAACAACACTCAATTTTGGAGCAAAATTTCATCGTTTTTGGGGCATTTTGTGACCTGATTTTTTGAGGTGAATTTTCACCAAATTGGAATGAAAAATTGCCCTAAAAAGATAAAATGAAAAAAGCCTCATAAAAAAGTTTTATTTGTACTTTAGGGCGACTTTTCATTCAACGATTTTTTTAAAAAAATTATTTCACAGGCAGAAATTTGGTATTTCGGGGGATAACGACCGCCAAAGAACTTTCCGAACGGCTTATACCAGCGAATGAAAGTTTTCTTATTGTTTTTTCTGATCTTAAAATAGATTTAAATAGTTAAGGAAAATATTTTGACCATAATTTTCTTATGAAATTATTTCATTTGTTGAGAAAAAGAATAAAATTAGTTTTGGAATTTATTTATCAACTGCTCAAAATCCATATCAATCTTTAAGCCCAAATTAAAATAGCGCGTAGTCAGCAACAGTATCAGCAAAAATTATCAGCTGATCACTGTCAGCACAACATGTTGCTGCCGTTATAATTACAATTCAGCGTAGGCAGCCACAATTTACAACCACCATCTAGCTTTGTTCTACTTGTGTATTTTAGCCTCTCATTTATTTGATCACTCTCTTTGTCTCGCTCTCAATCTGAATGCAGCGCAGTGAATTTAGAAACAGGGCTAAATGAAACAGCACTGCAAACTGCTGATGACCAAATGTAATCAACATCATAACAAACAGTGCATTCTAAATAATCAGCTTATTACGGCAGCACACACTGCTGCTGACTACGCGCTATTGTAATTTGGGCTTTACAATAATATTTTTTTAATTTTTTTCGGATATTTTATTTTTTTATTTAATGGTTCCACATTCAGTATTACAGTAACTTTTTTATATCTTAAGTGTACTGCTAACGAAATAAATATAGGTTTATCCCTCCAAAAACTTCATATCCGTCGGAAAATTATAATTTTTTTCTTTTCTTTTTTTCAACTAAAATAAAAAAATACTAATAAAAAATCACCAAAAATCCTATAACATTCCAAAGATCTTAAAAAACATACCCATTTCATCCCTATTTCCCAAAATACATTCCCTAATCTTACAACACTGTCTCTAATGTACATCTCTAACTTTTGAACTCTTTGAAGTCAAAAAATTTACATGGTGAAATTTAAATTTTCCTGTAACATTCATCCTTTTTACAACCTTTAATCTTTTAAATTAGTAATTTGTTTCTCTTTTCTTAATATTTAAATAAAATATAATTTTACATTTAACTAAAAATGTTTGCAATATCATTTAAAAAGAGTAATAATTTTAAATATTCGCAAGCTCTTTCATGACGAAATGTTAAGATTTTGAAAAAAAAAAAAAATAATAATAATAAATTTATGATTTTATATTTAAGGTATTTAATTACATAAGTAAAATAAATTATTAGTGATGAGGAATAAATATGTTTGATATTGCTTTCGATAGATTGATAAATGACTGTAGAAATCTTTGACAGAGAAGTCCTCGAGTGATGAAAAAATTGATTGTATTTTTATGAAATAATGACTAAAATTGTACAAATTAAAAATTGTCCATAAATCTCGAGGAAGAGTTTCTAAGTGCTAGTATACATTATGCTTTCAATGATGTGAAATACTCGTATCTTAAAGGGTACTTAAAAATTATTATCATGTCATGATATACAAAATATTGATAGAAAACTTCATTATGTGTTAAATTCAAAGCATCTGTTTTTATGTATATTCATCAATTTATTTTGCTTATTTGTGTATAAGTCGATGTACTAAATCTAACGCAATTGGCAATAATAATAAAATTGCTCATCAATTTATCTATATATATATATTTAGTCCTTGCATGTTACATTTAAGATTTATGACTTTGTGTCATAAATTAAGACATTTTTGCAGATAGAATGAACATCAATCATAATTAAAACTCTCATGCATACATGAACAAACTGAAACAAAATATAATTGCGTAGTTTTTACTACTATTATTATTAATGATACATGAAAATAGTGAAATAAAAATTAATTTAATCTTCAGCACGACTGGGAGATGGCGGCGGCTTACTAGGCGGTGGAGGAGGAGAAGGTGGTGGTCATGGTCATGGCATTATACAACGTATTAGAGAACATAAGGAAAATAAAAATGATGATAAAAAACAAATGCAAATGTATATACCCATGTATTTGGCAGCAACAACATTTGGTTGGACTATGGTGGCTGCCAAAGCTGTGGGTCTATTAACACTTAAAGCACTGGCCATATCGAAAATAGCATTTGTAGTGGCAGCTATGGTACTAATGAAAAAACTAATGGAAAATGCTTCGGAGAAGTAAGCAGATTATGAATGAAGAACATAAACTTTTAATAATCTATTTGCAAAATCCAACAATTTCAGAATGATGTATCAATATCCCGAACAATCGCCCTATATGATGCCCTATAGTATGGATTATGGCATGCACTCAATGGCTGGAGCTCCTCCAGATATGGCTGCTGCCGCTGATATGTATGGTGGCGGCGGTATGCCCATGCATGCTGCTGTAGCACCCATGCAGGCTGCACAGGGACACCCGGGTTATGAACATTTAGCAGCCGAAAGTACGGTTCATCAAAGTATAGCAGATATTCAAAATAATACACAAGTTCTGGCAGCCTTAAATGCTGCAGGTCTAGGACAAAAAGTAAAACGTGAAGATTCATGGCTGGGTCGAAGTATGTATTCAAAAATTACCTTTGCCTCATATGTATATTTCCCCTAACTAAATATTGTCACTTGCACTTTTCATATGACATTTGGTCAGATCCCTTTAAACATTTTACACCAACTGCACGTTTACCGCACCAACGTTTAACTTCCTTTATAACGAAAAACAAGATCAATTTAAATAAGTTTAAAACTTATAATGATATTATCACAGCGGCAGCAGTTGCAGCTGCTGAAATAGTGGTGGAAGAAAATGAAAAACGTCTAAAATTTAAGTCGGATTTCTTTGGTGAAGACATCGATGAGGAGGATGAAGAGGAAGATGATGTTTTTAATGGGGAAGAAAGTATTAAAGACACATTACAATTTTTGGGTATGGAAATACGTAAAAAGAAAAAGTAATGTTTTTTGTTTCATATAAATATGTATTAGTTTTAGCAATAATGCACAAATTTTGCACAAGAAATAAAAATACAAAGAAACTGTGATAACTTTCGGAAAAAACAATAATTATTATTTTAATATTATATATTAATATAACAATTTATTTTTCGTGAAATAATGCTATTGAAAATAACATTTATTTATTGTAAAAGTGAAAGAATCAGAAAAAGTATATAAATTATTTAAGAAATTCGACAAAATTTCTGCACTCTTTAATGCTTATAATGTACCGTGCATGAAAAAAATGCTTAAAGTTAACTTATTTACATTTGACTTTATTCTCAGTAATTCTGTGCTGAATATTTTTTCTTAAAACGAGAAAAAGGACTTATATTACACCTGTGGCCAATTGTTGACCGATACTTTTACTAACTATGGTCAATTTTAGACCGATTTTCATGAAATTTGGTACGAAGATTGATACTAATACAAAACTTCTTTTCACCGAATTTCAATAAAATATTATTATTTTTATGACATCTATTCCGGGGGACATTTGTATGAGGGCTAAATGAAATAATGGATCGATCACAACCAATTTCAATGGGCTTCGTCCTTGTATCATAAAAGTTTCAAGTAGCAAATGCGACCTGTACTTTGTGCACAAGGTTTACTTGGACTGCCAGCCAGACGGACGGACGGACGGGCATTATTAGATCGATTTAAAAAGTGATTCTGAGTCGATTGGTATACTTTAAGGTGGGTTTTGGATAACTTTTTCTATGCGTTACAAACATCAGCACAAACGCATAATGTAGGTTATAAAAACACGCAAACGTGTAATTAAAAGTTAGAAAGAAAAGCCATGTCGGCGATATAAAACAATTGCTAGAAATGCAGGGCTGTCTAGTTGGGTCGTATATTAACTTAATAATAACATTTATATAGGACTTATGTACGTTAATGTGATTTCCGGAAGAGTTTATATGGGAGCTATGATCAATTATGGACGAATCTTTGGTACATTAATACATTGATACACAAAACTTTTTTGCACCAAATTTCATAAAAATATTGCTATTTGTAAGTAATTGATGACCACTAAACCCCTATTCTGGAAGGAAATTTGTATGGGGGCTAGGTGAAATAACCAATTTCAATAGGTTTCGTCCTTGTGCTAAAATAATTATCCGTGCCATGGTTTACACGGACAGACAGACGGACGGACATCGCTAAATTAACTCAGATTCAGAGTCGAACGGTATATTTTATGGTGGGGGTCCGAAGATTTTTTCTGCGTGTTACAAACATCAGCACAAACACATAATATTCCATCCAAGAAATTTGAAAAGGATTCACTCACTGATTTTATTTTTATAACAAAATTTGCGTACACAAATTGTTTTATGCACAATCCTTATTTAAGATGATATATTGAACCCCCTATTCAAGGTACTTTTCATAAATGATATTACATCAATAGAGTTACGATGCGCTATCAAATCCAAAAATTAGCATAATAGAAATATAAATGGAAATCAGGACCAATCGCGCAGCACCGATCTATAATGACATTTCACTAAAAAATACATCGTTTCTAATCTTTTTCAAAAATATACTTTACAACCACGTATGGGTTTTCTTTTCCAATGCGACGATTTGAATCGTAAAGTTAAAAATGTTCTTTAGAAAGTAAATATAAAGTTATGCTTCGTTTCTATTCCTGCGAATAATGTAAAACTGTTTCATATTTCACTAGGAGAGATTGTTCGCACCGAATTGACCCGAAACTCAAGGGTTGTGAAGATCTTAACAAGTGTTAAAATTACTATTTTGAAAGTTGTTACTTCCGGCTCGATGGACCACAAATAAAATTTGTGGTCGACTTTTCATCCCAGTGGAAAAGAAAAACCCAAACTCAACTATTGATAATTTGGTTATGTAAATGCCCGGAATATATATGCTATTAAACTTTACAGGAAATAAATCCGGCTCGTAGGACCAAACAAAACTGTTATATTCTTTTTATTTTATTATACATATTCAGTAATACAGAGGGAAACTGTCGTAATAATTATAAAACAATGAGTTCAGATAGCTATTAATATACGTATTTAAGTTGAGTTTAAAAAACGCGACACAAAAACAACTCTTTATAAAAGAATTATATTATGTTAGCACTCCATTTAGTTTATTTATAAAATAAATATTAAATGCACATATTGAAAACGATAATATTAAATATCAAACACATCATCCTCCTAAGCAAAATTCACTCATATCTGTACTACAATAATAAAATATTATTATAAATTAATTTTTATGATTTTAAGCAGCTAATGCAGCGCGAAGGCCAATGGTTTATAACTATTTAAATCCACATGCTTCATATTATAGACAATAAGGACTACTACTATGGCAATAATAAACAAAATAGATAAAGCAAACATATGCACAGGATTTTGAATGGATGATTAAGGAACAGATATTTTGTAGAATAGTTTGTTGGGTGTTAAGTAATTAAATTAATTATTTATATTTTAAATAGCAAATACAACTTTAGTCATTTTTTTTTAAATTATAAAAAATTAACAAAAAAAGCAAAAAAAAGAATAAGAATTTTAATTATGTATTTACTTTAGTTATAGTAAACACACACAACATAAACGTTTTTAATTTGTTTAATAAACAAGTAAGTTTTTTAAAGAGTTTTATTTAATATTATGTAGGCAATAATAAACCAGCATTAAAATGCTAAAAAAAAGTAAAAAAAAAAAAAATTAATAAATCAATAACATTAATTGCAAATAAGCATCAACTTTATAATTTATAAAATTAAGTTAATTAAACCATAACATGTTTGTAGGAAATTGTAAAACAAAAGTATATGTATTTTTATCTATAAAAATTTATTATAATTAATATTTATTTTTATATTTTAAGAACAATATGTATTTGTTTTAAGTAATAAATAAATTAGTAAAATAAATATAATAAATAAAATAATAATAATTACATACTAAATAAATTAACAAATATTTTTTATTAGCATTTTTATTGTTTGCAGTTTTTTATTAAATTTTTTTTATATTTTTCGTTTTTATTAATAAATAAAGGAAAATAAATATTAAAATTAATTAAGGTGTTTAAATTGTAAAAAAAATAGCATTTGAAAAAACCTTTAACCAGTGAGTAAAATAGAATTAATATGAAATGGTAAAAAGAAAATATTTTTAGCTTAATTTTTATTTAAAAATAGTTAAGAGTTCTAGAAATTCGTATACTAGTTATTGTAAGAAAAAGTTGATCTATTTAAAGTTAAAGTGAAAACAAAAGCTAGATATTTTCTAGTTAAAAAAATATAAGTAAAGTTAATCAAGAAAACAAAGCATTTCCGAGCTTTTTTGTAGATAATAGACCCAAGAAGGAAATGAATGAATATGTTCTAAATCCAACGAAAGATTGAAGAATGTGTTAAAATTTAAGAAATTTTAATAAAAATTATGAGTTCTTTTGGAATATTCATTAAAATACCAAAAACAAAAGTTAAAACTTTAACCGATTAAGCTTTTAATACAACTTTGCAACAGAATTTTTCTAAAGATAAACATTTATATCAATTTATTGATCTTTCAATTTGAAATTACAATTAGAGACAAGATATTATTCTTAAAATTCCGAACAATAATTAAGCCATTTTAATTGTTTTCATAAACTGTTAGCAAAGAAGTAGGAATTTTATAAGTTTTCCTCTTCCAACAACTTTGCATTTAACAAAAAATCTGACGTTATTTATTTTAAACTGTTTACCCAAGTTGGACCTAGATATATATGAAAAATTAAATATATTAAATATAAAAAACTAGTTATGTAATGTCTTTTGAAAGTTTAGTCTCTTTGCCAAATAACAGTAAGCAAATTGGTGAGTATGTGTGAATGCTCTCTTAGTTTTTCACACCGACATGTTCTTACAGATTAACAAAATCGGTAAGTCTCGTTTGAGCTTTCTAACAGTAAATTTGTGCAAACGCATGATTTTCAAAAAACACTGAAATAAATATTTAATGAGATATAGGAGAATTAATATTTAATAAGTTTCATTTATTTGTTGTACTTTTTTTTAAAGATAATTGTTTTAATATTCATTTATAGTTTTCATTATAGAAAGTAAATTATTTTAGAGCAGTCGTTTCTAAATTCAATAAAGTTGAAAATTTTTTCTGTGTACAATACAAGAGCGGGATAGTAATACAGAACATTTAAAAATACAAAATGTTAATGAATTTCACTCTCAAAGTGCTGAGCGCTGCTGTAAAAATAGTAAGACCCTAGAAGAATAGAATAGATTAGTAGGTAATTAACAGAAGAAAAAATTAAAAAACAATTTTTAAAAATAGTATAAAAAGAACAAAAATATATATAAATAACAAAATATAACAACAATAATAAAAAATAAATAACAATAAATAAATATTTTTTTTTAAAATAATAATAATAAATTACCCCAAAGACCTTAAATTAATAAACAAAAATATTAAAACCGAAAAAGCTTAAAAAATAATGCAATAGAAGATGATAAAACGTACAAAGTAAAATAAATAAATAAAAAATAGAGAAAAGTGCAATTAAATTCTACATCTTACATATAGAACATTTACATTAATTTTATAAATTTCCTGGCTTTTGACCATTAAACGCCATTTCATGAGCCATATCCTCGGCTAATATTTTTGCCGGTACTTCTGCCATGCCTTCTATGAAACCATCTAAAGCACGAGCCCAACCACTGCTGGAATAACTATCATGATGAGGCACTTCTACTACATGTTTCTTCTGTGATAATAGTTTCTTTAAAGCAATTATAACCGACAGCAATAAAGCTATTTTGGAGACAATTAAAGCTTTGCCGGCCAATAGAAATAGACCTTTAAGAAGTATAGCACCCACAATGCCTGCTTTGCCGGCCATCAATAACAACAAAGGACCTATATTTTTCATTTTACCACGTCCCTCTTCCAAAGCCTCTACAGGACTGATAGAAACACCAAAATTTAAATTTCCCTTTGGCTCGGTATTCATAACAAAATCAGCATTATCACTAAACTTATAGCGTAAGGTACGCGATCTTATAAATTTCCATAGTTTATTGGCAACTATAAGACCCAAGGTTTCATCATCAGAGTCTATAGAACGGGCTAATAAAATATCGTCTTCTGGGTCATCGGGTATGTCGTCAATATCGCTAAATATTAAAAATATTGTAAATATTTTTTAAGAAATAAAGCATTTTTTTTTTTTTTCTTAACAAACTCACCGATTTTGTGTTACAGTTACTTGTTTATTAACTTCTATGGATGATTTCTTAAATATTCGATTCATGTATACAATTAACTTTAACATCATACATGAGTGATTATCTCTTTGACTACATTTTACATTGAGCTTTCGTAGAAAACCCTCCTCCAATTGATTGCGATTTATGGCGGGAATCTATAGGGAAAAATATGAAAATAAAAAAAAAAAAAAAATAGATAAAATATATATGTATGTGTTTTTATTTTATTATACATATTTCCAAGTATTAAATATGTATAAACAAATGTTATATTATTCACATCATGTTATTTGAGTATTTGCTTTGAAACCACTTAAACAGGCTCTTGTGAAAGCTTAACAAAAAAAGTCCTTGTAAAACATGTGTAAGTAAAGATTAACCCTGATTTTGTGTCATTTACTTTAATTTAGACTTAACAGTAAACAAATAAAATAAATATTTTTTTCCAATAAAAACTTAAATCCATGTGTTTTTATAATATTTAGTAAAAAAAATAATAAAATAATAATAAAAAAATAATAATAATAATTATTGCACTTGATGCTTTAAATAAAATAAAATTTAATGAAATAAATAATAAATGTTTAGAAAAAATTTTATTATTATGATTATATAAAATTTGATAAACAATATTTTTAAGATTAATTTAAATTTTTTTTTTTTTTTTTGCTTAAACATTATCCTCTATAGTTTATATAGACCATAGTATTTCATATATTTTCTTTTAATTAAAAAAAATTTAATCATGTCGTACATGTTGTTATTTTCGCTCTAATAAGGGTTAATAAGCCACAAATTTCCATAATGTAAATTTCTCACAAGTTCATTGACTTTTATTTTATTTTAAGCAATAAATTTGTATACATAACCCTAATAAAGTTTGAAGTGTTTCCAAATAATTTGACTTTATAGATTTTAATGCAGGCTAATAATATTTGTCTACTATACATATATCGTCACATGAAATGCGATAACAAAAATATTCGAAAAATATTCATCACATATTTCTACATGTATGTTGCCAAAAATAATCTTTTTTTTTAAAAAAAAAGGATGGAACAAGAAATTAGTTTTATATTTTACAACTCAAGGAGGTGAAGCCACATATTATGCCACATCAAACAAACTCTCAAAGTCAAATATATTGTCCATTCCATGAGAGATTTATAAAAAAAAAATCAAATTTTTTGAAGGAGGGTCATCCCTCCTTCGCATATATCCTATGATGCCATTTAAATTTTTTTTATTATTTTTTTTTTTTTTTAATTTTAAAAAATTCGTGAATTTATTCACGATTTTATTTTTCGAAAAGTCAAAAAAATCGGAAAAGGGTTTAAATTTACATATCAATATCTCTAAAAGTTGTTAACGGTTTCTAATGATTTAAACTGAATGTAGAAGATGAATATGTTCTCTTTTAATGTAGTAATTTAAAAATAATATTATAATTTAAAAATCTATTCATAATGCAAATGAAATTTTAGGATGCATTTTTTAAAAATTTCTACCCTTTTATTTTAGTTTTATTTCAATATTTTCCCAGCAAAAAAACGATCAAGGGCTTCCAAAAAAGAACATTTTCACCACTTCAAAAGTATAACAAAGTGAAGATTTTTAACTTTTTTAGAAGTTTTTAATAATTACTTCCAAAAAAGTGAAAATAAATGAAATTTTAGCTGGAAAAAAGGTTAATAATTTCTAAGAAAATTAAAATTTTTTAAATTTTAAAGCATTTTTATTATCTTTTAATAATGCTAAAACTGAATTTTTGTAAAAAGATTTCATAAACATTGTTTTAAAGGAAGTACTTCAAAAGAAATGAATAAGAGGCATAAAAGAAGAACATCCTACCAATGACAACCATGGGTTAAAAAAAGAACTTCTGCAGCTCTTTTGCACCAGTAAGTACTTCCTTCCAATGCCAACACAATGTTAAATTCATGACTTTTTCAGCTCTTTTTCAGTTCCTTTTTTGCTGGGTTATAAAGCAATATCTTTACTATAAAATGTAAAAATAACTGTTCTGGGTCAATAAAATCTACTATTTTTTGGAAAAAATTTCCATTAATTTTTTCATACAAAAATTAAAATTTTTTAACAAATTTTGATTTTTAATTTTTTTTGGTTATACTCTAGTAATATGTAACTTTAATTGTTTATATCTCCTTAACTATTCGTCGGATTTTATTGATTTAAAAACCAGTATAAGGTATATTTCAATAAATATTGTAAATTATATTGTTTAAATCAAAAATAATTTTGTTTGTTAAAGATGCACTCACAAAAATAATGCAATTTTCGGATGCATTTTTAAGAAATTTCTACCCTTTTGATTTTAAATATGTTTACCTAATATTGAAGATAAATATAATTTTTATATAACACATCAGCATTTAATCTGGGACAAATACCCCAAATAACAAGTTATGAAATATTATCATTAAAATTAATTTTAAAATAAACTCACAAAAAAATAAAAAAATACAAAGATTAAAAAAAAATTCGTACGAAAAAAATTTGAAGAAATATTTAAAAAAAAAATTGTTTAAAATAGTGGACCATTTTGTCCCAGAACAATTAATATTGCAATTTTTAGCAAACATAATAATGGTTTTTATATCAGAAGAAGAAAAAAATTGAAAGGTTTAACATTTTTCAAAAATACATCCTAAAATTGATTTGGATTATGAATGCATTTTTAAATGAGAATATTATTTTCTAATTACTATATTTATAGTGGACATATTATTTTTATATATGCAATTTAAATCATTAAAATCCGTTAAAAACTTCTAAATATATTGATGTTTAAATTTACACACATTTCCGATTTTTTTTTTTTTTCTTTTCGAAAAATCCAAATCGTGAATAAATTCGCGAATTTTTCAAAATGTAAAAATTTAGAAATGAAGATATTTAAATGGCTCTATAGGGTATACGTATGCCAAATATTAGCAAAATCGAAGACATAAAAATATTTTTGGGCGTTTTCTCATGGAATGGATGATATATTTTTTAGATATAATAAAAACGTTTTTATAAACATGATAGTTTTCAACTTGAGTTTTTTTCTATTCTGTAAATTTATAACAGATACATATAATCATCATTTGCATTTCAGATGACGATATACATATTTGTACAATTCAATCGCTTATTTATGAGTGGCTGTGTCTTGTCAAATGTCTGTATAATAAAAAAATAAATTTATTTAGTAAATAAAAAGTCTGTTTAAAATTTTCTTTTTTACATATATACATACATACCAGGGTTGGGGGTTAATGATTACATTTTCAATTAAATTACTTTACAAGTAATTGTAATTGAACATTTTCAATTACAAATACAAGTAATAGTAATTGATATTTTTTCAATTACAATTACAGTAGTTTTAATTGAAAATTTTCAATTACAATGTAATTGAAAATAATTGTAATTAATTACACTCTTAAATTCTTTAAAATTAAATTTTATCGAAATGCTATTAAAAAAATTCAACATACAATTTTTATTTCCGGTAATTTTGAATATTTTTTGAATTATTTTTAAAAAAAAGTATACATTTCGAAGCTAATTAGTAATTGAAATTTTTAATTACAATTACTTGTAATTGTAATTAGAACTTTTCAATTACAATTTCAATTACAAATTACTGGTTAATTGTGATTGTGCATGTAATAGATTACCTAAACTAATGATTACCCCCCAACCCTGATACATACATACATACATATGTATATACTATATATAGAATTTTTACTAAAATTATGCTTTTGGCCATATTCATTCAATTGTAAAAATTTTCTTTTGTTTAGAATAAACATGTCATTTGTCAAGTTGTCTGAAAAGTTTTTAAATGTTAAAGTTTAAAATAAAATAAAATTAGAAAATTTATTTTTATTAAATATTGATGATGCTATGAGCTATTTTTTGTTATTGGTAAATATCGCTCATTTACTTTGCGGATAAATTTCATATACATTATTCAGTCAATCAAATATCCGACTCCTAACTGACTCAGACTATATGAGTTTAATAAAAGAAAACATTAAATTAGTATAAAAAATATAATTAATCTTAATTTGCCATTTATGAAATGAATGATGAGTGCAAAAACAAATATCATTCCTGATATATTAATCATTAATATTTAAAAATCATAAATACTGCCCATTTTTAAAGGAAAGAAATACGCTTCAATTCCAAATATTTGTATTGTAATGAAATAAGTATATTCTGTTAACAAATAATTTTATTATTTTTATTATAAACTACGTTTATAACGAACTAAATATGTCGGTCCCTTCGAGTTAATTATAACCATGTTCGATTGAATAATATA
This sequence comes from Protophormia terraenovae, assembly GCA_951394005.1. Classification (NCBI taxonomy): domain Eukaryota; kingdom Metazoa; phylum Arthropoda; class Insecta; order Diptera; family Calliphoridae; genus Protophormia; species Protophormia terraenovae. The sequence goes on from OX596073.1 coordinate 154,965,283, forward strand.
GTTTTGCAATAAAGTTTTTAAGAATTTATTCTATTACATTTTTTGTGTAATGGTGTAGATTCTGTTAATATTTGAATCGATTCGATTAACTTTGTGATAAATTTTGAGTAAAATTCCTATTACATCTATTATTTATTTGATTAGAAAATTAATTAAAACTTTTTATAAAAAATCAACTATTTTCCTTTAATTAATATTATAATTTTAATGATTGGAGTAAAGTCAAACAAAAGTTTAATCGATATAAGCAATTTTGTAATTGAAATCGATTTTTATTTTTGTCTGTGTACTCCAAAAAATTAAATGGAAATAATTATGCAGTTTAGGAATGGCTGGTCCGATTCCAATGAAATTTCATAAAGTGGTGCAGGCGAGTTTGGACCATAAAGACCTTCTAGTATAGGTCCACAGGGTCCCAAAGGTGGACTCCTCGGGTATGAGCATTTTAAAAAGGATCCTGATTAGTTAAATATGAAATCTGAATTTCAAAACTTAAACTTTCCTACACCTTTATTTTTTATTTTTTAATCAGGAAAAATAATTTACAGACCAGTGCACAGTGGAGCAGAATCGAAAATTTTTGGAAATAAATCTGTAACTTCTGATCGGCTGGTTAGATTTGTGTGAAATTTGGTATAGGCGTAGCAGAAGAGTGTGCAATGTTAAATTTTGAAGGGGGACCCAGCAGATCCCTCAGGAGCGGAGCTAAGGGGGCTCAAAGTAGGGTACCTCTGACATAAACAATTTTGATTCGCTTGTCAAATATTTGTTTCTAGTCCGAATACAACACAATACATTATTGTAGTCACCCTTTCAAACTTAACATTGTACACTCCTCTGCTACGCCTTCACAAAATTTCATGCAAATCTAATCAGCCGATCAGAAGTTACAGATTTATTTCCAAAAAATTTTCGATTCTTGTAATGGAAACATGTAATGGAAATTTTTACTAAATTAAAATTCATAGTAAAATAAATACATTAGTATAAGTTCTACACTGTATTAAACATTATCTATTGAAAAAGCCTATTTTCTGAAGTCTCTTAAAAATTCTAATAATGCGATATATCAAATGTTTATTATTATTAAATGTTTTATGTTTATTAAAGACTTGCTGGTTAGATTTGTGAATTCAGAGGCATTAATTTGAATTTTAACCTAAATAAAATTGTGTTTGAAATGTAAGCGTCTTTTAGATAATAGCATTATACAATTAATTCTATTATACCCAATGTACTCAATAAGTAGTGCTAAATAGTCTATTATATCATCTCTAATGTACTTAATTGTTACAAATATTGTCTATTTCAATAAAAATAGTAAACAATAGGTAAATTTGTAAAATGATATGATGTTTGATACTCTTATACAAATATTTACATACATATAAAACTTAAATGTTGACATTTTTCTAGAACTCAAACATACACACAAAATGGTCATTGACTTTTGGTCTTGAACATGTTGTAGTACAGCAGTTCCCACTATAAATCACCTTACGCATCTCGTGGTTTTAACTAAATTCTATGTCTAGCATTGCTTTTAGTAAATACAAAGTTTAATTACTTTGTATTTCAATTCTTCGGGAAACACTCACGAGTAAAGAACAATTTACTCAAGAACTTTATAAGATCTATATACCTCAATTGGTTATTTGATCGGTTTTTTTGATGTCTTATCCCCCCTCTTATTCTAACAAAGAAAGGAAAACGAATTAAAACTCTATTTTAGAACACTTCGCGGATCCCTTAAAAACTTGATATGAATCACCATTTGAGAACTTGTGTTGTACTATATTTTTGTATTCTTAGAAAACTGTATTAGGAAAATTATATTTTAATGTCATTCATAAATCAAGGACATTATTTTATATTGTAGTAATTTACAAATAAGAGCCAAATTTGAAAATTACGAAAGAATGGAAATTTGTAATAAAAGAATCAATTTTTTTCAGATTATTTTCAAAGATATCAATAAATAATGAACCCGTTTTTTGGTTAATAATCTAACGAGAATATAAGTACTTTATTAAATTGGCATCTGCTATGAATATGTGACATAGATTTATTTTAAATACTTGGACAAAACATTGAATAACTTGTCTATAAAAATATAGAAATATAATAAATTTAAGTAAATTTCCTAAAATGTTTAGCTCATTATATCTATTTAAGTGAAAGCAGTAATAATAAAATCAATAAGTGTTGGTCTACAATTGGCATCAGGTCTAATATAAGTCTCGTTTATCGTAACATAGATTTTAGGGCATCATTGGAATAGCTTTATTTAGTACTATTGATATATTTATTCATTTAACTCTTTAGTGACAAAAGTTATATATTTTGGATCACCGCTCCATAATAGGTAAAGTTAATTTTTATGGCAAATAAGAAAGAATTTATTAGACTTTTCATAAATTCATTGCTATTTAAGTATATCATTTAACTTTTTGAGAATTAAATGTATAAAATTTATCTTTTTGCTTTTAAAGGTTAATTAACTGTAATTTTCAATAGTATCAGAACACAGAAAAAAGTCACCAATTAACAAATATATATGAAAATAATTCATTCAATTATAAACTTGTTTAAATTTGCACCTCTCACCAAAATGATTATATCAATTACTAAAAACTATAAAAATTACAAAACAGAAAAAAATTTCCAATTAATAAATTAATTAAATCAATCAAGTAGATGATTGAATGAATTACAAATGTGTATAGGAAAAAAAATCATACCAAAATATATTATTTATTTCATTTTTCTTGAACATATTTATTAAATTTTAATGCAAAATTAAACAACTGAGTTAATTGTAAAAAAGACGGTAATAATTTTTTCTGTGAATAGATCTTTCCAATGCTAAAACCAACATATGTTGAAAATTTTCCAAAATATATAAAACAAATATACAGTTACTGTCAAAATAATAGCACCAGTGGTATGGTTTTTTTTTCAATTTTGTCATTCCATTATTGTTCAATTTTATTTTGGTCTATAATTTTGCAGTACCGTGATAATTAGTGTGTTTATTCTTTTTGTAAGTTTTTTGTTGTTTTATAAATATATTATTGTATTCTTCAGAGGTCTGCTTCCTTTGACTGTTACCACAGAGCTTCTTTGTTCCTTCATGACAAGAACAACGACGAAATGGTACCTAGCTATGAGAGAAAAGAATAGTGTTGGCAAAGTTAGTTTTCAGGTCAGTTAACAAAATAAAATCCAACGAGAAAAATTCTTCGGCTAACGGTCGGCTAACTACAGGGTTCGTCTCTAAAATATAATTCGACGAGATAAATACTTTGGCTCTCAATCGGCTATCTAGGATCGTATTAGCTACGCTACAATCCGACAAGATAAATTCTTCGGCTCACAATCGACTAGCTAAGATCGTATGCGCTATTTTATGAACTTAATACAGTCCGACGAGATAAATGCTTTGGCTCTCTGTCGGCTAACAAAGATCGTATGAGATATTTTATGAACTAAATACAATCCGACGAGATAAATGATTCGGCTCTCTGTCGGCTAACTACAAGTTTCGGCCTTCAAAATACAATCCGATTAGATAAATTCTCCAGCTCCCAATCGGTTCTTCGGCTTTCGGTTGGCTAACTATGGGTTCGGCTACGGTTTGGAAGAAAGAACTCCTTGAACTATTTGTACAAAATTTCGTTGACAATTCACCTTATATGGGAGGTGGGCGGTAAAGTGGGTGGTTTCCAATTTTATATCAACCCTCAAACTATCTGTACAAAATTTCGTTATCGTACATGCTTTTGTTTAAGAGATATCAGCCGAAAAGTATGAAATGAAGCTACAACGGACACCCTGTGTTTCTAGTAAGGAGTGAGATCGAAAAATTCTTAACACACATTTTGCCTCATAACTTTTTTCGGAATCAATATTCAAAATTTTTTTGATCTAGTTATCATGGAAAAATACTTCAGTTATTGTTTTTAATAACAACCATGTTAATTTGTCCTTATTTTCATCAAAATAAGTGACGAAAAAGATTTATGTCCTACAAGTTATTAAAAAATTTCAAAAAATCCAAATAGGTCTTACAAATAATTGGCCACAGAATTAAATGTCGTCCGTAAAACCGTTTCTAATGTTATTAAACAGTATCAGGAGAATTTGACTATTGATGTGAAACCTAGTTCGGTAAGAAAAAAGGACCACATGATATTGGGAAGGCCAGAAAATTGAAGGCATATTGAAAGGAACTCCAAACACATCTGGTAGAAAATCAGCTCAGTTTTCTTACTGCTTCGACTATTTGGTGCGAAAATTTAAAGCTAATGGTAAAGTTGATAACATATAAAGTTCAAGAAATTCCAAACTGGAATTCTGCAAAAAAAATTACAAGCCAAAAGTAGGATTCGGAATTTAAAACAAAAATACTCAAGCTGTATAATTCACGAAGAAACGTAGGTGCTGGCAGAATCTTCGCAGCTTGTGTCTCAAAAGTTTTTATTGCTAATGCTCGAAGCAATGTTGGAGATAAGTTTAAGACCCAACAGCAGAAAAAATTTCTTACGAAATTCCTGGTATAGCAAGCTTTTTGCAGTTGCGGCAAAACAGGAAAGTCATTTGATACATTCGGATCTATAAATACCAAAATATGCATAAAGGAATATTTGCAAAAAAGACTTCTTCTTTTCTTAAGGTATCATGTCACTACGGTAAGAAAGCTCTGGAGTGGTACCAAATCAATAACATAGTTTTAGTACCATGAGAGAGGTCAATTTTCAAAATTGTCCATAGCTTAGACCAGTGGAGAGATATTGAGCTCTTGTGAAAAGTGAATTCGAGAGCACAAAAAAGGTGTCCCAAAATACCGAAGATTTTAACAGAAGATGTGCACACTGTTCCAAAAAAGTGACTGAAGCAACTATAAAATCTCCAAAGAAAGGGTTTTCAAAAATGGTCCAGAATTTTATAATTAGTGGTTAGAACCATAAAAAATTATGTATTTCTGTGATCTGTGCTAAATTATCAAATGATTAAAAAAATATCGAATTCAACCCACAATTTACCGCTAAGACGGTCAAACATGGTGGATCCAGCATCATGGTGTGGGGGTGTTTTTCATATTACGGTGTTGGTCCCATTCATTCTAGACAAAGTAATGGTACCGTTTGCCTCGGAAGAAATGTCACTGATTTAGGTCATTAAACAATATAATGACCAAAAACATACCAGCAAAATAGCAAAGAAGTGGTTTGAGGATAATAATATAAGGGTGATGGGATGGCCACCTGACCTCAATCCAATAGAGAATTTATGGACTGATCCAAAGGAGAAAGTCCACGAAGTAAAACCGACCAATAATAATGATCTTTGGGAGACTGTAACATAAGCTTGGTACTCAATTTGAAAGATTTCACAGCTTGGTGAATTCAATGGGTAGACGCTGTAAAACCGTTATAAATAATAAAGGGAACACAACAAAATATTGTTATAAGTAAGTAGGAATAACATAACATTAAAAAGTGAACATATATGGTTTTTTATTTCGTTTTTAAATTTTTCTTTCAGTCGAACATGAGTGGTGCTATTTTTTTTACAGACAATTTTTATACTAATTCATAAAGTTATTTAATTTCTTAATTAATATGAATTAAAATGTGTTATTTTTTATTTTAATATTTTTAGTACTAATGTTCCTTTCATTTCAAATTTATCTTAAATACTCTTTTGAAATAAATTTTTGATAAACAAGTGGTGCTATTATTTTGACAGCAGCTGTTTAAGAAATTGATGTAAAAATTATTAAAATTGTCTAATACTGATAAATAGCTAACTTATAGTTTGGTTTATTTTAAGCCCAGGAACATATGATTTTGCATATTTTTGCTTGCCCTGGTAATGATCTTTTGAACACAATATAACTTATATTCTGAGTACAACGAGTCCTTATAGTGTAGGGATTATTATAAGTCAGATAATGAATTCAATGCTGAATAATAGATTTTCTATTTTCCTTTCGTTTGCAACATCAGCCCTGTTCATTTTATAAAATAAATAACAAATATTTAGTGATATCAGAAACTTTTCTACTCAAAAATGCTTAAATACTTTAAAAATTTAAAGCATACACAATGACTGTTGCATGTTAACTTTACAAAGTTCACTTTTAACAGTGTGATCTCATAAAAATAAAAGTATTAAAAAGTTCCTTAAGAAAAATATTTAAGTAAAACAATGAAAAAGCAATTCATTAACAAATGTAAAACACAATTACACACTTTTAGCACATCAACAAAAATTGAACACAAAAAAGTCTCAAGGACAAAATAAATATCCTTGAATAGATAAACAACAGTTGCAATAAATTGTAACGATAAACAACACAAACAAATACTCGAACAAAAAAACCTGCAAGACTTTAGCAATAATTTTTTAAATTACAAAAAACCAAAAAAAAAAAAATAATAATTACCGTATTTTCATTAGAGCTAATGGCAGGAGTAGCGCACACCGTCAGAATAATTGTAAATGCAAAAGCACATAGAAATACAAGTGTTGTTTTCATGTTGTCTTTTTTTATTTTCCTTGGATTATTTTTATTATTTTACAAACTTAAGCTTAGTTTTTGGCAATTTAATTAAATATTTATTTTTATTTTCACTTTTGTCTTTTGTTAATTGAATTTATTTTTTGGGTTTATTTGTTCTTTTTGGTTTACAGCAAGTCCTTGTGTAAAAGGATATTTATATTATTGCACTTAATTTTTGTTATTTGAAAAATATTTTTAAAGTTTTTAATACAATTAACACTGTTCGAGTTTAATTTATTATCCTTACATAACGCAAACACTGTTAAAAATTTTATTATTGAAACTTAGTCACTAATAAGCATACAATTTTTATCCTTATAAATGGATTGCTAGTTTTTTTGGTAACTTTATTTGTTTAATTTTTTTCGGTTGCCTTCAATAGCTGCTTAAACTACAACCTCTAACTTCTACGGCCACTACTACTACTTCGTCTTCTACTTCGACGACTACAACTAAGTGGATTTTATGCGTGGAAAATGTGTTGACATCGTCGTGATATATAAAAACCTAATGCGAATTTTCGAGAGTGTGATTAAGATTTTATATGAACCCCAACTGCTGCTGCTGCTGCTGCATTACAATTGCAAATGTTTAATAAACTTAGACTTTATGCTTGTGGCAATTGCTCCTCGCTGGAAAAGACAACAACAAATGTTGCTAAAACAAAAATAGAAAAAAACAAGGAATTTCATCTATTAACAACCACTTTTAGCCCGCATTGTCTTGTTTGTGATATATGTGCTTTTCTATATTTTTTTATTTTTGTTTTTTTTTTTTTCTCTATATTGTTTTTGGTTTGGAAAAACTAACTCGTTTTATTTGCCATCACAATCTATTTGCAACAAGACTTTTTACATGATACATAAACTACGAATAAAGCAAAATTCATTGATTGTCTTATAAAGTTTCCCAAAACAAAATGTACACCAGTGTCATGGTTTTTACGGATTTACTATTAACACATAGATACATATTGGTGGGATTTTATATTAAAAACTCTTCATTGTTTGGGCGCCAATATTTATCATGACAAAGTTATAATTTCTCGAGGAAAAAATTATGTAAATTTATAGTTTTAAAATCAGTTTGAAGTTATCGTGAAATGCTTCGTCTTATATTTTATAATGCTTATTAGAAATAGAAATTATGCTAATTGCTGATATTAGTTCTTTCATTGCAAATCTGAAGACAGAAGGTATTGAAAAATCCTGCTAATCCTTAGATTTGAAGTATAATGGTCTATTGACACAATACAAGATAGTTTAACGTACCTTTCCTTACCCGTTTTTTTTGTAATTTTGAAAGTAAGCACGAAAAATTCGTGCAAAGTTTCAGGATTATAAATTTTACAATATGTAGAAAAGTTGATGCTGCTATTACCAAAGGAGGACAATCCACAAAACTGTTCAGAAATGTTTCACTTTTAAATATATTTAATCCTATTAAAATAAATATTTAAAGAATAATAAAAGCTGGCTAAAATATGAAATATTTTACATTTTTATATTTTACATTTTCATTTGCATATATTTAAGCCACAGTATATAGTATGGGAAAATGCTAAAAGGTTTTTGATTCTGTAAAGTCTTGAGAATATATAAACATTTTTCTTTTGAGTTTCAAGATATCAGTCAGCGAAATATCTTAAAAATTGCAAAAAATCAGAAAAAAATTTTTGGACAAATTTCTTAAAAAAATGTGTAAACGACAAATTTTTTACATTTTAAAACGTAAATATTTCAGTCGCTAAGCAATATGATATAGATCGAATACTTTTCTGAATTTGCGAAGTCCGAAGATTTAAAATATGTAATACTGTTTTATTAAATCCAAACTGTTAATTCATATTCTTAAAAATTGGAAAATAGCACAAAATAATTTTTGAGCAAAATTTTTTGAACACTGCATCAACCAACTTCAAGTCAAAAAAAAAAATCCTACTTTAACAATGATAATCAAAGAAAAGACAATGTCATAATCTATCAATTGAAATACTAAATAATGTGTTGATTAGCACTCCGGCTATATTTGGCATCGAAAAGTGAATTGGGAAAAAGGTTATAATAAAAAACCGTAAAAAACACTAAATATGGGTGTTATAAAAAATTAACAAGGATCAAAACCAGTTAAAAAATTTTACTGACATAGCGTCAAAAAAACGTGTAAAATGTAAAAAAAATTGAACCTTTACCAAAGTTCTTAAGATATGGTGTGGAAAACGAGTTCAAAATTTTTTTCTGAATTTTTGCAATTTTTATATTTATTCAGCGACTGATAATTTTAAGCAAAAATAATAAGTATATTAGTATTCTTTGGAGTCTCTAGTTTCATAAAATTGACCTGCCCTATATAAGTACTTAAATATTTACATTTGAAAATGTAAATGTTTTTTCGTTTACATGCTTTAATTAATTTATCTCTTTAAATTTAATATTTTCTTTGTATGGGGGCAACTTCACCCTCTGGACATATTTGTCTATTCTCATTATATCCTACAACACCATTGGTAGTTGGGGTATATTATGCGTTTGTGCTGAAGTTTGTAATGACTTATGAATAACTTTCTGAGTCGGTTTAACGATGTCCGTCCGTCCGTCTGGCTGGCTGGCTGGCTGTCTGTCCATGTAAACCTTGTGAACAAAGTACAGTTCGCAGATATCTTGATGAAATTTGGCACGAATAGTTATTTTGATACAACTAGGAAGCCTATTGAAATTGGTTATGGACCAATCATAACCATACCACCTATCCCCCATACAAATGTCCTCCCGGAAAAGGCGTTTAGTGGACATAAATCCCCTATATAGCAATAATTTAATGAAATTTGGTACAAAGAAGTACTAGTGCTAATCTTTGTGCCAAATTTCATGATGATCGGTGCATAATTGACCATAAGTAAAAACAACATTGTCAAATTTTGCAACAGCTCCCATATAAATCAACTTCCGGGAATCGACCTAAAGGGCATAAAATCATATAGATTTTAGTATCAACGCATTATTCTGTATTAGTATAATTTATTTTCATTTAGTAAAAGTGTTGGTCTATAATTGGACACAGGTGTAATATATACCAGAATTTGTATGCTCATACACAATGGTGTAGGGTATCATATGGTCGGTCTTGACCGACTATAGTTTCTCTCTCGTTTTATCAATGCGATATGATAAGCTTTCACACGATGTTTGATAGTTCTTCAGATATACCATAATGAGTATTTGCTTGTTTAAGTCGAAAAATAAAATATCATATTTGAATTTAGGATCACAGAATATTTAAAAAATGGACGTGACATCTGATCAAGATCTTACATAGCCTATGACAACCTCCGGAACTGGTATTATCTGTGAATCAAATTTCGTGAAAATCGGTTCAGTCATTAGATATGTATAAAAAAAGTGGGCATTAAATGTGGGTGTGGTATTCAATCAGAATTCAGTATAACCTATAAAATTCGTCTGTACAAGTACTATTTGTAACCCAAATTTCATGTATGTAGCTGCACTTACGATATAATGTGCAAAATTAAGAAAAACAAATAATTTTTTTTTAAGTAGGCGTAACGTAGCCTATAACTACCTCCGGCACTAGTACTATTTTTGAGTCAAATCTCCTTTTGATGCTATAACCTATATTTACTTTATATAGGAGCTACTACTTCCCTTCGAGCTATCTGCCCTATTAAAAATTTTATATAAAAGTTATTATTTTAAGACTTTCAGTAAATAACTGCTCCAGATATGCGAAAATTATTATTTTTTATATATATATTTTTTTTTTATCACACTGGCCCTATCTGTCCTGTTTTAATTTCATCAATGAAATATTATAAGAAAATAGTTTCAACAAAATTTGAGAGGTCTCACTATAATAGTTCATTAGATATGTCATTAAGAATACCTGTTTTGTGTGGGAATACCATTTCCCCTGGTCCTATCTTTACTTATTAAGGTTGTTGAGAGAGTTTTTCTTATAAATTGTTAAAACCTTTTCTGTAATAGTTCCTAGGATACACGATATTTAATTATTTGCGTTGTAAAGGTCGAATCATTTCCCCTAGTCCCATCCGTTCCGTTTTAATTCCAAGTATATTTACCCGCCCGTTTCCATCTGAATTATGTAAATTTATAATTTAATTATTTTCTAAAAATCTTAGGACTTTGTATGGACGCTACCTTTCCCGCTGCTCGTATCAAAAAATAAAGTAGCCAATTTTACTTTAAAGTTCTACAGAATAATACTTTCAAAAAAATCAACAAATAAACAAACACAGTTTCATTTGTGTATGTATAGATATATAGATAATAATTATATGCACTAAATTTTTCGTACGCAGTCCTTACCAAATACCCATACCATATCCGCTCATAGTGCGCACAGAACTAAGATTTTCTTGGTTTGTAAAGCGGTTTTTCAGTTTTTCTGATATGTAAATCCTATTATGTACTCTTTTCGTATTGAAACCTCTCTTTGGTCGTGCGTTTTTTTTTTCGAAATTTCAATGGAAAAAATTATTCGGAGACCTACGGAGAAGGAACTGTATAATTGCTGATCTATGTGAAAGGAACCTAAACTCTTCAAGGACATCGAAAGCTGTCTAAGTTTGAAAACTCCTGTTTCGAGAGCTGCTAGTTTAAAATCATTCCGAGCAAGATCAATTGCATTCCTGATTCTAAGTAAAAGAATAGCAAACCTATGCCTGCCTTCCTGTTCATAAGTTTTTTACCCCTTCAACTGAGTTAAATTAGTTAAAACATGTAGATCTTTAAGCCAACCTTTCCTTAATTGTAAGGATGGACTTGTACAGCAGCAAAGGTCTAAAGAGGAGACAAAAGTGCAGAGCCAGCAGTCTGTCTTATGTCCACTAAGTCGATAGATAAACAGCTTCATTAATGGCTAAGGTTACACCATCAATCGGAGCGATTTAGATAACTTCCATATGTTATAGTAACTAAAATTTGGTGCCAAAAAAGTTAGTGTGAGTTTAATTTACAATAACTACTTCTGAAGTTAACGTTTGCTCTTTTGGAATGTTTATGAAATGAAGGTAAGCAGAAATTGGTATATTTAAGTTAGATTCTCTTCTATATCCATAACCAAACTATTTGCATTAAATCCCCATATAAAATTTCAAAATTGTTAACACTTCAATACGGAATATCCCCTATGCTGCAACATACACACAATACTTGTTCATAGTTTATGTATCACCAAGTCAAAGTCACACAGATCTTTAGCTCTGTGACTAGTTTTTCAAGTTCAAGGAGATTTGTGGCTTTTATAAATTTTTATTTTCATTTTATTCACTCGCATGCCACATTTTTTTCAATTTTCCATTCATTTTTCATCATCTAACAAGAGAAAAAAAACCAAACTAACTGATTTACAATTTTTATGTCTGTTTGTTTGTTTCATTAATCTGAGTATTGATTGCAATCATATGAACGACTTGTAATTCATTATACTTTTTCTGTTTTGTTTTTTTTTTTTTTACAATTTTAATTATGCTTCGAAACTTAGCTGTAGTGTAAGTATGTAATTGATTTATTCCAAATTGTGACTACTGAAAAAATTGCACGATAAATAATGGAGAAAAAGAGTTAAAAATTCAATAAAATGTTAGAGGAGTACTGGCAAATAATGTGTGTGATTATTATAATGTTTTAAAATGTTTAAATTTAAAACATATCAAAATCCTAGAACTTAATAAAACTAAACTACTCATAACAATTCTTACATTTATACTACAACTAACCTTGAAATAAATATAAAAGATCGAGTTTTAGCCTAATACAAGTGTGGCTATAATCATAAACACTTGATGGCATGTAGACAGTTTAATCTCTTAAGGCCTTTTCCATTTCCTTACAACAATTTCATTTCTTTAGAAAAATAATTCCCTAATGTCTACAAATACCATAATAAGACAGGCTCACAATTAAAAGACGAAAAATAGTGAAAATTGTTGTTCCTAATCTTAAATGTTAGTGCTACTGTTGTGGATGCCACAAATGAAATTTTCAACATACTCAAGACACACAATATCACATCTCATTCAAAGTTTAAATAATAAATTCTTTCCTCTACCTCCTAACATTTATTTGAATTTGTGTACAAACATTTTTAGCTAATCGACTTCTCTAGTTTTTCAGCAGTGTGGCATGTTCATATTTGCTGCTGTTGTTTGTTGGTATTTTGTTATGTGGCATGAAGATTTGAACATGCGGTTGAATGCGGTTAATTAACTTGATTTGCTTTAGATGAAGATGATGACGTAGATAAGTTTGTATGTTCAAGTGTTAGTGAACGATAAATTATGTCTGTAACATGACACTGTATTAATTGTTAATTTAATCATAAAAAAGTAAAATAAAGAAAGTTATAAAATTTAAGAATTTTCTTATGTTTAGGCAAATTCTAAATTATTATTTTTCTTTAATTAGTTGAGTGTCTGGATGACATTGTTGGTATTAGAGATTTTCAATTAAGTTGGAATAAAAAGGTGCTTAACCTTGTATCGTCTAGCTTTAATATTGTCTTATACCCCATTTACATTGGAACAAAATCTAGTTTAAATGAGATTTTACCAAAATCTAGTAAAATTTAAATAGATTTTGAAAATTTTCATTTTTCAAATCTTTTTTTCTTTTGGTGCGTTAGTAAAATACAACAATGTGGTAAATAAATTTTGTATTTAAACAAATATTTTTAAAATTAATAAATGAATACAGTCATAGTCATATATATTTACACATTTTCCAATTTTTCGAAAATTTGGAAAAAGTTCTTTTGTTGTTGTAAAGCCTGAAATGTATAGAGTAGATTGTGCTAATTTCTGAAAAAGTCGCGGTATTTATTTCTGATATTGAAAGAAAAATTCATACGCACTTTTGAATTCAAAAGTATTTACACACATTTTTTACACTTCATAATTATTTACACAGCTTTAAAAAGTCTATTATTTACAATTAACTTTGCTAAAGATGATCCCAAAATCTGTTGATACAAACTCAACTTAAATAAGTTGCAAAGATTTAAAAAAAAGTCGCAAAAATGATTAAAAAAATCATTTAAAGCCAAGATGACATTTAAATAAAGGTTTAAAAAGGTACATCGTCACTATAGTTTGGAAAAAGGAATGGGAATTGTTAAAGGATGGTATATAAAAGTTGAGTTTGTCTCAAAAAATTTAACACTATCTTATAGACAAGATTTGGGATCATCTTCAGCAAAGTTGAGCATAAATAATTGACTTTTTAAAGCTGTGTAAATAATTATGAAGTGTAAAAAATGTGTGTAAATACTTTTGAATTCAAAAATGCGTATGAATTTTTCTTTCAATATCAGAAATAAATACCGCGACTTTTTTAGAAATTAGCACAATCTACTCTACATATTTCAGGCTTTACAACAACAAAAGAACTTTTTCAAAATATTTTATAACAAAAGAAATATTTGACTTCTTTTCCAAATTTTAGAAAAATTTTAAAATGTGTAAAAATATATGACTATGACTGTACAATTTTGTTTGAATTTTTTTCATAAATAAGCATAAAAATTAATTAAAAGTGTTGAGTGCAAGTGTTAAATTTTAATAAAAAGTAGTTGTCAAAACAAAATCTACAAAACTGTGATGCAAAATATTAAACAGTGTAAATGTAAAGTGGGTATTACTTAAAAATAAAAAATCCTAATCAAATGGCTTTCCATGAGCAAATCCAAACATTCGTTTATAATTTAAACTGAAGAGTTACTTATATTACCTACTAAAAGTAATATTTTACATGAAACGTTTGTATATTTCTAACTACCAATCTGCCCGAAGTCAAAAGGTGCCATCGCTCAATTTCATCATTACCAAACTACAATTCAGGCTCATAAAAATTTGGACCACTTGGATGAGCGCCACTCAGCGAATTATTAGCACTTTATTGATAAAAATTTAATTAATCCAGTCGAAATCCGCTAATATTTAATTTAAAATATTTATTTATAGTTGAAAAGTTAGTTGAATAAATTTGTATTTTTTTTAACAATTTTATTTTCATTTGAATTTTTCAACAAGTTGTACCTTAAAATGCAACCTTATGATCTTGGTTCTAAGTACCAAGGTTGGCAGAAACTAACTATCCAGCAAAAAAATAACTGAAAAAGTCATGATTTTAACACTGTGATGTCATTGAAAGTAAATACTTAGTGGTGAAAAAGAGCTGCAGAAGTTATTTTTTTAACCCATGGTTGTCATTGGTAAGATGTTCTTCTTTTATACTTCTTGTTCATTGGTTTTGAAGCACTTCTTTTAAAACTATGTTTATACAATTTTTGAATAAAAATTCTGTTTTTGCCCTATGAAATAATAATAAAAATGCTTTAAAATTTGTAAAATTTAAATTTTGTTGGAAGTTATTATCAGTTTTTCCCGCTAAAAATTCATTTATTTTCACTTTTTTGGAAGTAATTATTAAGAACATCGAAAAAAGTTAAAAATATGAATTTTGTTCCACTTTTGAAGTTGTGATAACGTTCTTTATTTGGAAGAACTTCATCGTTTTTTGCTAGGTTCATGTACTTTTATAATGTTAATCGTCATGAATGATTGAGACTTCCTCCTTCGCACACACAAGACTTTATTAAAAATATTTCTTAAAACCAGATTAATATATCATGTTAACATGAGATTTTAATTGTACTAAATAATGATTACAAATCACAATAAAAAACATTATTTTTAGTGTTAATCAGTATTAGTTTTATTATACAATTTAATTGACTGAATATGAATATAAAACCATTTGTTTATCAACGCACAGTGGTCTCAAAATGTTTTTTTTTTTTGGAAATAATTTTCGAGCTAACTTGGTGAAGAGCAGACCCCTAGATCAAAGGGTAGTGGGATTGGTTATGTATTATTTTTTTAAATATGACAAAAATTAATGTATGACTTGAATGTTAACAACTTTTAGATATAAGTATGTCCTTTTAGATCTTTATAAAAGATATGCTTACATGCGTATTATTAATTTTTGAAAAATTTACAAACATTAAATCTTTTTTAATGATTTTTGCAGAATGAATAATTAATACTTATTTAATACACTAAATAATAAATAATAGTGAAATTTCAGAGTATACTAATGCTGATTTTGAAAATTTTCTCATCCAGACGAATTGAGATAATTCAAAAATGTTTTCAGCATATTATTCCATAATATATTGTAAATAGTAGAAAATTTAAACAAAAATTAAATAAAGCTATTTTTAGTAGAATGCTAATACATTTGAGTTAAATGGGTTGAAAATGGCGCTTAATTTAGGAAGAGGTGATATGCAAATTATGATGATCACGATCTATTTTTTCTATTTATTAGTTAGTAAAAAAATGCAATTTTAGACTTCTAAAATGTTTTTAGCAGAATGGCAATGTCTGTCCGTCTATACATATCAAACTTTTAATACTTACATCTGGTTTTCATATTGATCGAAAAGTAAAAAAAAATATTTTTGGAATTTTAAGTTTTTTTTTTTTTTTTTTTTTTTTTGAGAGAATTCTTATGTCCGTCCACTGTCCGTCTGTTTGTTAATTTTTGAAAAATTCAAAATCGTTTAGCTTTTGACTCAATAAAGATAACGACTCAAAATTTTCTTTGTTCGATAGATAATTTTGTTTTTTAACAAATTTCTTAAAATATAATAAAATCCGTTGAAAATTCTGGGCTATATATGGAAAAATCTTGACCAAGATCTTGTAAAATGTATATAACTCGAAAAATATATAAGTAGTACATGTAAACATGTTTTCTAAAGGATTTATCAAGGACTTTAAGGTGATATAAAAATCTTGGAAATCGGGTAAGGAATAAAAATTCGTTAGTGGTTTAACATTTTCTATGACCCTAGTATCCTATTTTGAATCCCCTTATTTTATGTAAATCCAACCAGCCGATTGGAAGTTACAGATTTATTTTGATTCTGCTCCACTGTTTAATGTTTGATAAAGCAAAAAAATGTCTGCAAATAAGCAGTTTTTTGTATAAAATCTACTGGAGTTTTTTCGTAAAAAAAAATATATATTTTCTCGAATCGGACTATATATGCGCACGATTTTTTTATAAGATTAAAGTGGACAATATGTACTATTTTTTAGAAAAATTTCAGAACAAACATCCTCCAACATTTTAAATTGCATTCCATGAAAATTGAAAATTAGAGTATTTTGCGACAATAAAAAAAACAATAATAATAATAATAAAAATATTAGAAAAAAATATAATTTACAAATTCTGGCAGAAAAGTGCACTTAAATATCTGAAGTTGATGGTTTCATTTTAAATTTTTACCTTAATTTTGATGAAAATGGAATTTCTTACTCTTTTTCAAAAATGTAAAAAAAAAGTTCTACATTGACAGCTCCTTATAACAAACCAACACAACCTAGCTTGAAGATTTTAATTAATATTCATACATAATTTTGTCTATTTTTATTCGGTACCCAAATTTATTACAAAAATTTTAATTTTAAAATTCAATTAATCGCCATTTTGACACATTTTACCCCAACGTGCAAAAGATACAGATTTATTACAAACATTTTACGTTTGGCTCTACTGTACAACGTTAATCTCGCTAATTGACAACTGTTTGATATTGTTGTCTTTCTTTGCTTAAAGGATTTAAGTGAAACTATGCAAAATTCACCTTCATTTAGTTTGTGTGGAAGAAAATAAAAATAAAGAAAAATATGAAACCCACTCACCATTCCAAATATTATTCACTTGTTTTCGAATGAAATGAAATAGAAATAAATACTTACGTCCACTGAACTAATAAGTTACTTAAACTGGACTGGATGGACCGCATTTTATAAAAGAAAGCGACCGGCTGCAGAGATAAATAAAAGTGTACATACACACATTGGCCATGAAAAAAAAAAAAAAAAACATGTGAAATGCAGTCTAATGAAAAAGTAGTTTTATATCAAATTTAAAAAATCAGAAGAAAAGAAAACAAGCGCAAATATTCGGCCTGGCCGAATCTAAATACCCACCATCAACTTTTTCAAATTTTGCGTTATAATGAAGAGGGTGGTGAAGTGGGAAGTAAAGTGGGCGGACCACGCCCATTTTTTGTTTCCGAGTTTACATTGGTCTTTGAACTATTTGAAAACAATTTTGTTGATTTTCACCTTATATGGGAGGTGGGCGGAAAAGTGGGCGGACCACGCCTATTTTTGATTTTCGAATTTACATTGATCCCCAAACTATACATACAAAATTTCGCTGTCGTACATGCTTTTGTTGCAGAAATATCGGCAGAAAAGTGTAAAATGGACACCCTGTGTTTCTAGTTTTAAGCTCATAACTTTTTTGTTTATTAACCGATTTTGCCCATTTTCAATCCCAAACAAACCTTATATAAGACAAACATTTGTGCCAAATTTCGTCCCCCTACGTTGCTCCGTTCGAGCCCTATCCTGCTTTCAACAGACGGACAGACGGACGGACATAGCTAGATCGACTCAGAATCTAACCAGGAACCAGAATATATATACTTTGTGGGGTCTTAGATGATTCCTTCGACATGTTACACACGGAATGACAAAATCAATATACCCCCCATCTTTTTGATGGTGGGTATAAAAAATATCAATAGTTTTAAGTAACGGCGCCAAAAAGAAAATAATAGTAATAATAAAACATGAAAATAAACAATTGTTGCTTTTAAATGGAATTATTTATATGGAAACTTGTTAAAAACTATCGGTATAAGGAGACTTTTTATTGAGAAAGAAAATAATTGATATAGAAATATCTTTCGAAGAATTCATTGAATTCAGTAAACCAATGAAATTACATAGTTTTCTTATATTAAACAACTTATAGATTGTAAATAAAACATAGATTTTTATTATTAAACGTTAGAAGAGAAAATTTCTACAGCTGTCCTGCTTACTTCAAAATAAATTAATTTCAGTTAAGTTATCTACCATTACCCACATTAGGGTATACATAGTTTGATATGAAAATATTAGCAATAATTTTTTCTTTTCTGGGATTAAAATCTCTTACTATATAAAACAAACTATGTACAGCACCTTGCTGATGGTGTTTTATTTTTTTTATTCCAACCATTCAACAACTGCACCACTTTTCACACATCACTTGTTTCTTCTGCCTGAATGAGAAAAACTAAAAACAAATGTGTGTAAGTATTATTCTACTTTTAGTATAAATATCTGTCTCTTTTTCAATGCTCTTTTACTGCACACTTGATGTGATTTTATACAGAAGGAGATTTTGTAAAAAAAAAATTAAAACTGAAACTCAATAAGTTGAAACATAAGCAAACTAACAACTTGCATGTTGCCACATAATATTTCTTATTTTTTTCTTAACTTGCCACAAAACATGTTGTGCTGCATCTATAGTACTATTATGCATCATTTCTCCATGAGCTCCTTATAAAGTCAGCAAAGTAAAGAAAAAAAATTAACAAAGATCTGACCCAGTTTAGATTGCTATATTTTGGTATGCTTTTGGGTTGATGGTATTTAGTTTGGCTTATTTACTTGTATCGTCTCTATATCAACGACAATATCACTTTTTACTTTATCTGGATTTGACAATATTTTACTATTAAATTAAATTTGATTTTTTACTATATTTTTTTACTCTTTACCAGTAACAATATCATAAATGTTGTGTCTATGGCAATAAAATTTTATATGCATTATTTTTTATATATATAATAAATTTTAATTTAGAAAGTTATTGAGTTTGTTTATTTAATCAAAATATATACATATAAATTAAATTAGAATAAAAATTATTAAGGACCTTACAGGATCTGTTAATTAAACTCGTGTTAAAATAAAAGTAGAATAAATCATCGGAAAGAAAAATCGGTCTTTAAATATTGCTCTAATTGAGAAAAGGACAGAAGTATGTGTGTTTATATAATTTTCCATTAAAAGTAGATGTTTTCAATAAAAAAATCGAAAAATAACAATCCAACTGAGAAATGGAAAATAACGTGATCACTAATATTTTGCATTACAATTTTTTTCTTAAAATCAAAAACAGGCTTTATAAAAAAAAAAAAAAAAAAAACTGTTCAAGTTCCCTAAACAGCATTTCAGTTGAAACAAGTAAGAATATTATAGTCGGCTTGGCCGAATCTATATACCTACTAGCGTATAAAGATGGCAATGTCAAGAAAAAAAAAAAAAAAATAATAGGTTAGGTTCAGTGAGAAAGCTAACTTGGGTCCGTAGTTCCCTTTGTATTGATAACAATATGAGAAATATGCACAAATACGAAAATCTTACCAAAAATATATATATAAAAAATATTTGGACAATTTTCCCCTCCTTAATTAAAGTTAAAGATTTGAAGTTATTAGAATCTGATGGAATAATTGTGATTAAAATATTAAATGAGAAAATAAAAATAAAAAATAGGCATAACAATTTAATTATTTTTTTGCAGAATGGTAATGTCCGTTTGTCTACACATTTGCCTTAAATGGGTCGAGCATTTTGCATAATTCAGGCAAAAGTGATATCAACACTTTTTGCAGAATTATGGAATGTCTTTTGGCTGAATGGTAATGTCTGTCCGTCCGTCTGTCCGTCTATACATTTGGATAAAATGGGTCGAAAATGGCACTTAATTCAGGGAAGGGTGATATCAATACTTTAATATTTAGATTTAGTTATTATATATTAGATAAGAAGTAAAAAAGTAATAAATTTTTGGAATTCAACTTTTTTTAAAGAATTATCATGTCTGTCCTTCCGTCGGTCTCTTTATTAATTTTTGCAAACTTGCCAATTCAAAATCGTTTATTTATTGACTCAATAAAGAGATCGACTTAAAATTATCTTTATTCGATAGACAATTTTGTTCTTTAAGAAACTGCAAAAAATAAGATAAAATCGGTTAAAAATGTTGGGATATATGTAGAAAAGACTTGACTAACATCTTGCAAAGTTGAGATAGTTGAAATTTTTTAAAGGATTTATCAAGGATTTTAAGGTGATACAAAAATCTTGGAAATCGGGTAAGGAACAAAAATTCGATAGTGGTTAAACTATGACATTAGTACCCTATTTTGAGCCCCCATAGCTACGCTTCTGAAGTGTATATGGGATCCTGCTTCTAAACTCAAAATGTCCTCCGCTATGCCTATGTGAAATTTTATGTAAATCAAACTAGCGGATTAGAACTTAAAGATTTATTTCGATTCTGCCCACTTGTTAATGATTGATAAAGCGAATAAATTGTCTGCACTTAAGCTGTTTTTTGTATGAAATCTACTGAAGCTTTTTCGAAAAAAAAATATATATATATATATATTTCTCAATTCGGGCTATATATGCGTAGGATTTTTCTTTCATAATATTAAATTGGACAATGGGTACTATTTTTCAAAAAATTTTCGGTTAACCGGTTTTTTGCAGAAGTTTATAATTCTATCAAAAGACTAAATTTCTTAAAAAAAATTAATAATATTCAAGTTAAAATTAATTAAATATAATTATTTTTGGAAATAACAATCAAATTCTGAGAAAATAATCTTAACTTTCACTTGACATAAACTTAGCTATGGTTTCTAGCTTAATATGGAAAAAGTCTGTCTCAATTTTATTAAAATGATTTTGCAGGTGAAGCTTTTTTAATACAACATATTTAAAAAACGATCCTACACCATCTTGCATCAAAATTCGAGGAGGGCTCATATATTTGTCCTGTGGCCAATTATGGGTCGATACTTTTACTAAGTGAAAAATAAAAAAATGTACAAATACAAAATATTACGTTAATAATATGAATTAATATGAATTTATGCGCTTTAAGATGATTCCCGGAGGAGCTTTCATAAATTATGGACCGAACCTCATAAAATGTAGCACTGCGATTCCTACTTAAACAAAGCTTATTTTTTCGAATGTTAACTTAATTCTGTCATTTGTATGGGATTTATGCACGTTAAAGTGATTTTCGGAAGAGGGGTTTATATGGGAGCTATGGTCAATTATAGACCGATTTTGATAAAATTTGGCCCACGGTAAAGTGGGCGGACCACGCCCATTTTTATTTCCGAGTTTACCTTGGTCCTTGAACTACTTGTACAAAATTTCGTTAAAGTTTCACCTTATATGGGAGGTGGGCGGTAAAGTAGGCGCACCGCGCCCATTTTTGGCTTCCGAGTTTATATCGACCCCCGAACTATCCATACAAAATTTCGTTGTCGTACATGCTTTTGTTTAAGAGATATCAGCAAAAAAGTATGAAATGAAGCTACAACAGACACCCTGTGTTTCCAGTATTTTGCCCATAACTTTTTTATTTATTAACCGATTTTGCCCATTTTCAATACCAAACAAATTTTGTATATGATAAAATTTGAGCCAAATTTTGTTCCCCTAGGTTGTCCCGTTCGAGCCCTATCCTGCTTTCAACAGACAGACGGACAGACTTACGGACATAGCTAGATCGACTCAGAATCGAACCAGGGCCCAGAAAATATATACTTCATGGGGTCTTAAACGATTCCTACAACATGTTATAAACGGAATGACAAAATCAATATACCCCTCATCTTTTTGATGGTGAGTATAAAAATTGCAGTAGCCGACGTTTGGTTACTTGTTATGATATAAAAATCTCTCGTGTAGACCCCCATCTTATGAATATATATGTATTTTGTTTAAATAATATTAAAAATCTATAATTTAATGAACAATAAAATACAAAATTATTTTAGTTATACAATTAATACTATTTTGTAATTAACAATTCTGATCATATTATGTACATTGCACACGTGTGCTTTAAAACCTAAAATTAATGGTCTGACTTCAAAATACAGGAAAAAACATTCGTGTAAGGATTCAGTTGCAGAAATAATAAGAATTTCAAAGCTTGAAATATGATTTATATAAGAGCTGCAGAGAAAACATATATATATATATATATTTTTTCAATTTTTTTGAGATGGGGTTCTTTTTATTTTTCTACTTGAAAAAATATTTTTTTTCCTTTTTCTACAAAAATGGAGTCTTTTACTTCAAAACGTATTTACTTATTTACTTGTGAAAATATTTTTGTAGTTTTTTTTCATTTATAACTTTATACTAAAACATTTTATTATTTTTCTTTATACATAGTTAACAAAACATATTTAGCAAAACTAACTTTTCACTATTATATTTAACAACACGTCCCTTTTATAATTTTACATCTTGTGATAGAAAAACACACCTTATCCTTTCCTGGTTCATGGTGTTTTATAAAAGAATGAGAAATATAACTCTATTCTGCAAAAAAAAAAAATGTATAACTTCTTTAGTTAATTAATAGTTTTTTTCAGTGTATTATGTTTGTATTTAAACATATACATTGTTTATATGTATATTTGTTTCTAAACTCTTCTGAATTGTTTCAAAGTATCTAGGCAACTAATTACAATTTTGTTTTATCATAAAAATTACTAAAGATATTTAAGTAGTTCAACAACTGTAACATCTGAAGACTAACTAACGTTAATTGTTTATTGCAACTTTAACTTTATAAACCTTTATTTAAGGTTTTTTTTTTTTTTTTTTTGTACTTGTGTGTAGGGTACACATGATTATACCACTTATTTTGTTAGATTAAGCTGTCTTTGAAGAAATTTGGAATATACTTATGAAATATTCTATTTTTATGAATATAGGGCATCAAATTGTCAGGTGTTATCGTATTAGCTATAACTTTATGCCTATTTTAATAGCTTTATGCTGTTTAATCTTCCATAGGATTTAATGTAATTAAATAACTTTGTAGTTAGTAAATGGCAACAGTAACCACATTTCACAATATTCAACAGCCACTAATTGTATAAAAGTAAATACATTTATTTTTGTGCTACAATAGCTACAAACTTTGTTAGGACAAAAAGGACATACCGTTTAATTTAACTTAATCAAATTTTATTTGTCAATTGTGTCGCCCGGTCAAGTTGTCAATAAAATAGAAAATAGCAATTTTGTTTCATAGAAGAAGGACAAAAATAGCTTGAATCTTATTTGTGTCTGTCTATAACTAATTTATGGAGAAAAGGCTATTTAGGCAATATTTTAATGTTTCTGTTTATAGAAGAGGAAGTTTAGTTAATTGTTTGCTTTAATTAGTAATGTGTCTAAATAATCGATAATTTTTGGTATAATAGTAGTCGTAAGAGAAACTTTGTCCAAGTAAGTTTAAGTTATTCTTAGCTTTGATAATTTTTAAGACTGTTTTTGGTTTCGTTTTATTAGTTATTTATCCTATCACTAATTTTTGCATATCCCTGTAGCTTCGTAATAGGGAAGATACAATTATGATTCATGACATGTCCAGCTATCATTCTATTTTTAGATTTTATATTTACTTTGCTTTATTTTTTATGAAACGTTAATGATTTTTAACATTTAAAAATGTTTCAATACTTTCATTTCATTGCCCACCAGTGTTGCCAGGACTTGAGAAAAAAAGCTAAATTAGACTTTAAAAAGGTCAGAAAGGACTAAATGTTCCAAAAAAATAAAGCCAGAAAAAAGCTAATTATTGTTTTATAAAAAAAGCATTTATTGTTTTGATTAGTCATTAGTTTTTGGTATTTCTTAAAGATATTTTAGTGAATTTATAAATATAACATAAATAGTTTCTATGGGTAATAAAATTTGCTAAAAAATAATTATAATATTTTTGAAGAATGAAGCGCCGTAAGCAAAAGTTTTCTTTAAATATAAATAATTTCGATTTTTTTGTGCGAATTAATATATAAATATGCTTAATTTGATGGTTCTGTAAAAATAAAATGAGTAAATTTTTAGCCTTTTTTAGGCTATGTTAAGAATCAAAAAATGCTAGAAAAAAGCTAGTAGTTAAAACGAAAATTTAGAAGCTAAAAGCAAAATAAAAATGATAGATTCAGCCTTGAAAAGGCTAAACTGGCAACACTGTTACCCACACTCTGTAGCAGTTTTTTCGTCCACTTAAAGCTTCAATAATTCCGGAAGATAAATACGAAATTACCATTTATAATAACCTTAAAAATAAAAATCGTAAACAAAATCTAAATTAACATTTTATCTTTGTATTGTTCTTTGACATCCTTTAGTTGGTGTTAGCTAAACGTATCACAAGTTTTTTTTTTTTTTAACTTTAATTTGATTTCCTTCATTTTATCTCTTTTCTGTTTGAGTAACTGTATATATTTATTAAAAATCTTAATTTTCTTTTACACCACTGCGAATAGCAAAAACTTGAGTTGTTGAGTTGACGGAGTTGTCTGCTGGTCAAGACGAATAATAGATACCTTTAGGCTAAATAATATCATGGTTTTAGTTTAATGAAATTATCATTAATATTTAACAAGGACTTAATGTGTAAAAGTTCCTTTCTTAAGAATAAGGCAAATTTTCAAATTATCATTGTCCCAAATCGATTTTTTTCTTTTTTTGAAAATAATTATGTAACTTGTGAACCGTTGGATATATCTAAATACAATATTGCATAGTCAGAGCTGAGGTGTTTCCGAGTTGATTTGGAGGAGTACAGGTTAAATATCGTCAGTCCTTGACCAGCAAAACTTAAAATTTTGATTTTAATCATATATTTGAATCTAAATAAAATTTAAACTCATTAAATATTTTTTGTGTATTTAACCAACATATAGAGGTATATTGTTATTTATTTTTTTGTTGACCTCGGCTTTGACATTTTTGAATTTAAGAAAACAAATTAAAAAACAAATCAAAACAGTTCCCCAGAACACCTCCGATTTTATTTTACAGGCATTTACTTAAATATTTCTTTTGAAGCCATTACACAAAATCTGTAGTCAGGAACAAAATATTTTAGAACTGAAAGAATATAACCACCTTTAAGTATTGGAAAATAACCTCAAGAATGTAATATTTTTAGAAGTTTCATCTTCAGATTATTAATTAGTTTTAAGAAATTTTAGGGCCCAAATTAAGGCCTCCAAGTTTAAAAAACTTTAAAAAAACAAGGCCAAACATGAGCGTAAAATTTGCTTCGACCCAAATATCTCTTAAACTGAAAGAGAAGACCTTCACATGTAAGCATTTTTTTTAGAGATTTACAAGTATTTTTTTTTTTTTTTTTTACATTCAAGTCATAAATGAATTTTTGGCGAATTTTTAAATAAATTATATACTTGAGGTGACCAAGTTTGGAGGTAAGGACTGCGCACGAAAAAATCCGTGTAAACAAATCTGCTAATAGAAATTAACCAATGCGTGAAATTTTTTTTTTAATTTTAATTTTGTTAATTGCTGTTATGTTCAAGTTCTAAAAATAAAAGAATAAATAAATTATAATTCGATCACTTTTTTCTCGAATAAGCCCACTTATTTTTAAACTCCGTTTCATTTTGTGCTTAGCTTTTAATGTTCTTTAAATAGTTTTTTAATAGAGCCTAATATCTTTCAATTGCACGCAGATCCGGACAATTTGATGGATTAGCCTCTTTCGATTAGCCTCCATTGTTTTGTTGTAATGAGAAGAAGCGAGAACAAACACAGAAAAAATCAAAATGGACTTCAATTACAAAATTGTTTATATTTATTATATTTTTAATTGATATTGCTTCAATTACCAAAATGATAATACTGATTAATTGATTTTGATTAACCGATAATAATTGATTTTGGTTTAAATTTCAATTAATTTTTCTAATTAAAATTATTGGTATTATGATTGAATATTTTCCTGAAAATCAACTAAAAATTTTGTTAATTTAATTCCATAATTAATTAAATTCTTTCTTCAATAAAAACGCATAAATTTTATTATAGTAATTTATTAAAATATTGACAATATTTAAATAATTTAATGAAAATAAAACTAAACGAAAGAAATAATAAAACTCCAAATTTGATTGGGGGAAACAAAACTTGATAAATAGTTTTATCTTGCGATCTTAAACATCTTTTTTAAATCATAGATAGCTACGTATTAATAAGAAATTTTGAAACCCTTTTTCTCGTTCCAAAAAAGATTTTCATATAATCTTATCATAGCGCCTTTACAACCTAAGATGAAATATCGATAAAAAACATTTAATAATATATCTATCATGTCTGAACAAATCGTCAAAAACAATCAATATGAACAGACCTTTTGTATGCATATAATATTCCATAGAACTGCTCTAATACAATTTTCTTGATCTTGAAATTAAACATAACTCCCGTTACTTACTACGGGAACATCTACAAAAACGTCTAAATGTTTAAAAATCTCATTAAATATTAAAAATTCGTACTTACCAAACACATGTCCTAAAACTGAGAAAATCCTTACAACATGTTATATTTCAGATTTTTAAACGATAGAATGAACTGAGATACTTAGTTGAAAATATTTGAAAATTGATTTAAAATTATTTTATTTTTATATTTTTGTTTTGACTAGTTTTTCTTTTTTCAGTATATTTTTTAAAAGCTGTAGATTTTTGTATTACTTTTTTTTCCAGAGATGAGGGGGTTTTTTCGCAAAATCCTTTCTATTTTGTCTAAGTGCAACAGCCTGAAGTTACTATATTTCTATCAATACTAGGTTTTAATTCAGTGACCAAGGCTTCTTTGTATAATATTATGAAGTAAGAAAATCTATTTTGTGACATAACTGCCTTCCTGGCAAATGTTTTATATGACCGATGTAAGATTTGTTTTTTTTTTCAATTTCAATTTTAAGAAAAACTAGTTTCGTTAATATCATGAAACTTAGCACATGGCTATTGAGCATAAAGATAAATTTAAATCAGTTAACAGAATTATTTATTTTTCACCACATCAAAAGTTATAAGCCCAAAAGCATGCACTCCTCCAAACCTCAGCTCTAACCATGCGAAATTTTATTTAGATATCACCAACGGTTAAATATATTGTGACTGTATAATTTTTGGTTTATCTAAATAGTAGTGACCTGGAAAAACTGGTGATATACACCATAACAATTCTGTAAGGAGTGATAAAATGTTGCCTTCTAAATGGACCACCTCCACCGTAGCCGTAGCTAAATGAATCACTCCATATTAATGATGTTGACGCTTTTCGCTTTTACAATATAATACAGCGTCATACAGTGGTTCCAAAGATTCTCAGATTTAAAACGAAAATAGTTCATATTAACTTGCCATTTTTGAAGACAATCATCTTTCTAAGGGGTCTTTAAATCTTATATCGAAATTGAAGAACCAAACTAAATACAAAAAAACAAGCGCGAATGTTATATTCGGCCCGGCCGAATCTATATACCCACCATCAACTTTTTCAAATTTTATGTTATATGGGAGGGGGCGGTAAAGGGGGTAGTAAAGTGGGCGGACCACGCCCATTTCTTGTTTCCGAGTTTACATTGGTCCTTGAACTATTTGAACACAATTTGACCTTATATGGGAGGTGGGCAGTAAAGTGGGCGGACCACGCCCATTTTTGGTTTCCGAGTTTATATCGATCCCCGAACTATACACACAAAAATTTCGTTGTCGTACATGCTTTTGTTGAAGAAATATCAGCAGAAAAGTATGAAACGGACACCCTGTGTTTCTAGATTTTAGCCCATAACTTTTTTGTTTATTAATTGATTTTGCCCATTTCTAATCCCAAACAAACTTTATATAAGACAAATATTTTGTCTCCCTTCGTTGTCCCGTTCGAGCCCTATCCTGCTTTCAACAGACGGACAGACGGACGGACATAGCTAGATCGACTCAGAATTTAACCAGGACCCAGAAAATATATACTTTATGGGGTCTTGAATGATTCCTTCGACATGTTACACACGGAATGACAAAATCAATATACACAACCCCCCCCCCCCCCACCTTTTTGATGGTGGGTATAAAAATAAATAAATAATTGTGTCCGATATTTTTATTTTAAGATAAAAACACAAAAACGTTCCTACACCGAAAAAAAATTTATAAACTTAAATTTTTTTATGTTAAATATTAATACAAAACTTTTTTCTAAATATTTGATAGACTTTTATGAAAAAAAAATACACATTTATCAACATTTTTTAGGTTTTTAATAAAAATAAACCAAGCATTTTTGACCCAAAAAAATTTATTTGTAGACAAAATTTTTCAACGCAATATCTTTGTAGCTAAAAGTAAGGAAAAATTGTCAATTCTTTTTGTTAATTATTATGAAGGTATGAGATAATAGTAATGTGCAAAATTTAGAGTAAAAATCTTTTTAGGTTTTAATAAATGGCCAAGAAATGTCATGATACCATATGGTATCAAAATACTGAAAGGTTTAACTGAGATATCTACAGTAACCCAGCAGTTTATTTTGTAGCAGTACATTTTACTGATGTATAGTTAAGTGTCGCTCACCTATTTGTCACCAAAGAAAATGATGGAAATTGACATTTAACTGACCCTATGGTAAGTGGAAAGAAGACGAAAATTATATAAGAAAAAATGTTTGCTGACTCATTATAACCACTAAAATGATTGTGTGGACACGAAAGTGCCACTTCGTAGCGGTAAAGGTGAAAAAGTCAAAAAAGAGCAACTTCTTAGTCGTGGAGGTTGCTATGGCGGCTATAGCCAGTTTTCTGACCTTTTGGTAGCAGTGTGCAAAAATGTTCTACCACGTAGTTGCTAAAGTGGCAATAGACTTCCTCCTTGGACATGCCCATGTCAAAGTGACTAGTCATGTAGCTAATAAATTACTTGTGGTGCCTTAAGGTAATCCGAGACATCTGGGAATTTATTTCCATTTCATATCCCATTATTGTAGATGTATCCTTGCATCTGTCTATCTCTGTAGGGTATACTCGTTAGCATTAATAAATAATTTTTAAATGAGAAATCAACATTTTTTTTATAATACTTAAAACTCGTGGACTTAATGAAGCTTAAAAATAAATCTGATCTCTTTGCAAGTACATTCATATTATTTTTTTTAACATAAAAACAAATTAAATGTCTGATTAGTGGTTGGTTTATTTCCATAAAAAAATAAATAAATATTCTAACCAAGTCAAGTAATTTGATAATAATTCCAAGAAAACTTTTTATTTTAAAATGGTTTAAACTTGAATTTATTATCAGTAATTTAAATACTTATATTAAAAATACTTTTATCACCAAACGACTATGTTATCCTTGTATGTATAAATTTGTAATAAATACATTATTTTACAAAGTAAATAAATTAAGTTTTATTTTATGGAAATACAAATCAAAATCTTCTTTGGTTTAAATGAAGTAAGTTTTAATTTTCCATGTCTTTCCCCCTTATCGCATTTAAGTTTTTAGTTTTGTAATCCTTTCATCAAATACATATCCAAAACTTTATGAAATTTCAAAGAATAAGTTTGTATTGAATGTTTCTTGATCATCAAAATTTTTTGTATACTTACTTGGTCTTATTTCTACTACAACTGCAGTTGTAGTAAGTTTAAATTTAATAACTTTATAAATTATTTTAAGTTTTTTTATCTTAACATGTCTCTGTGTTGTGGGAAATGTCACACAAATATAAAAAACCATGTTAAAGTAATTTAAAGTAGTAGTAAATCTTGTTCATGTTTGTGGTAATTGTAAGGAGATTTTCTAAAATTTCCAATTAAAAACCCAATGGAAAATTTTTGCTTAAATTTAATAACAATGACAAATTAATACAAATTATAAACAATAATATTATTTCCAGTAAATGTTGCATATACCGGAATTGCAAATCATAAACATTATTAAAAGGAAATGGACAACACTAGGGGTAAACATTTTTGCAATTTATGGAAAAAAAAATAAAATTACGTGGCATAGCCTGGTAGGCCATGGAAAAAAAGTTTCCTCAACAATCACGTTAAAGTTTTAAAATTAGATATTTTTGTAAACTTGTAGAACTTTTGCTTATTTTAATAATACATTATAAATATATGGTATTTAATAAAAATACTTCTTTTTATAAAAAACGTTAACATTGTGTCTATATATGTATGTAAATTTCTATCTGATGTACAAACATATTTTATACCTTTATCAACGTATCACAGTGGTTCCAAAACGCTTTTTTTTTTTGGAAATAATTCAGTAACAAATAAAATTTCACATGGTAAGAGCTGAGGAGTTTTCGAGTTGATTTATAGGAGTACAGACCCCTAGCAGGTCAGGGGGGAAGTGGGTGGCCCTCCAAAGTTGCCCATCTCGGGTATGTAATTTTTTTTAAAAATCGCCAAAAATTCATTTATGATATGACAGAAAATATACATAGATAGTCCTTGTAAATCTCTACAAAAAATACGATTACATGTGTAGGTTATCTCTTTTAGTTTAAGAGACATTCGGGTCGAAATATATTTTTACCTCATTTTTAGCCTCGCCTTTTTTTATTTTTTTAAACTTGGCGGTCTTAATTTTTCCCCTAGAATTTTTCTAAAATATTTTCTAAAATAATTATATGAATCCGTTAAAAAGTTATATTAATCTAAATTTTACATTTTTTTGTGTTTTTTTTTTTTCCAAAAGAGTGGCAATATTTATTTAATGATAAAATTAGTTTTTTGTTCTGAGCTTTATCATTTTTTTAATGTTTTCAAAAGAAATCTTAATGTAAATGCGTATAAAGTAAATCCGGAGGAGTTAGAGACAAAGGTGTGCCCACGAGCCCTATCCACGAGCCCTATCCAATTTTTGGTATTTAGCTTTTTCCTTTTGGAACGGTTCAAAATTTAAACAAAGTTATTTAAAAAAACACATTGAAATGGCTGTGCTCTTTATATATATGTTTCAACGTGTTTTTTTTAAATAATTTTGTTTAACTTTTGAACCGTTCAAAATACTTGAAAGAAATTTAACATAGTTATTACTGAGGTATTTCTCAAATATTTTGGAGGAGTACAAGTTTCTAGCTGGTATGTGGGCAGGAGGAGAACCTCCGAAAGTGGTAAACTCTTTTAATTACTTCTTACATAATATCCGAAGAGGGAGGTAAAGTGGCCAGTAAAGTGGGCGGACCACGCCCATTTTTTTGTTTCCGAGTTTACATTGGTCCTTGAACTATTTGAACACAATATCACCTTATATGGGAGGTGGGCGGTAAAGTGTGCGGATCACGCCCATTTTTTGTTTCCGAGTGCTTTTGTTGAAGAAATATCAGCAGAAAAGTATAAAACGGACACCCTGTGGTTCTAGTTTTTAACCCATAACTTTTTGGTTTATTAACCGATTTTGCCCATTTTTAATCCCAAACAAACCTTATATAGGACAAATATTTGTGCTAAATTTCATATACTTTATGGGGTCTTAGATGATTCCTTCGACATGTTACACACGGAATGACAAAATCAATATACCCCCCATCTTTTTGATGGTGGGTATAAAAACACGTTGAAACTGCTATGCACTTATGTATGTATATAGAATGCTGCAGCACACATTTACTATGGAAATTAAGGAAAATGTGCACATTTCGCTGAAGGGGGGTCAAGTTTCAGTAAGTATTTAAACGATTGTGTAAAGGATTTATGCAAGTATTTAGTATCATTGGAAAGGATATTAAAATAATAATATGGAAATAATAAAGTATTTGAACTAAATTTTTTCTTTAAATTAATAAAAAAACGAAAAATTTTTTTATTTAGTGTTATTTTTCGCAAAAAAATTTAATATTTGAACTTAAATAAAATCTACATTAATTAAGCTATCAATATAAAATGTTAGTATAATATAACACAATTTGTCCTTAAAAGACTAAAATAAATAGATTCCCATTTTTTTACTCCAAAATACCCAAAATTCCAGTTCGAGGAAAGCTTCTTTCAAAAATGGATTTTTTTCATTGAAATGGTCACCCAGTCGTTATAAGGGGCCTCCGTCAAAAAATACTTTTTGGGTGTCAATTCCAGCTTTGCGATTTGAGAACATAACAAAAACAGAAAAAGCTAACTACCAAAATTGTCTAAATTTGGATAGAGCTCGTGGGCAGACCTTTGTCCCTAACTCCTCCGGATTTACTTTACACGCATTTACATTAAGATTTCTTTTGAAAGCATTAAAAAAATTATAAAGCTCAGAACAAAAAACTAATTTTATCATTAAATAAATATTGCCACCCTTTTGGAAAAAAACACAAAAAAATATAAAATTTTTTAAAGTTCCAAATTTAGATTAATATAACTTTTTAACGGATTCATATAATTATGTGATTCTTGCAGTAATATTATTTAGAATTTTACAGGAAATCTGGCAAATATTTTAGAAAAATTTTAGGGGAAAAATTAAGCCCGCCAAGTTTAAAAAACTAAAAAATGAGGTAATAATTTATTTCGACCCGAATATCTCTTAAACTAAAAGAGATAACCTACACATGTAAGCGTATTTTTTGTAGAGATTTACAAGGACTATCTATATATAAAATTTTTTTTCTGCCATATCATAAATGAATTTCCTGCTACTCCTATAAATCAACTCGAAAACACCTCAGCTCTGACCATGTGAAATTTTATTGAGATGCCTCTAACGGTTCTTTAGTTACTGAATTATTTAAAAAAAAAGCATTTTGGATCAATTTAAAATTATATTAAATATATAGCTCTATATATAAGGTAAACACCTAAAAAGTATTTTCTGGTGGACGCCCCCTTATAACGACAAGGTGACCATTTCAATGAAAAAAGTCAATACGGATTGGGATTTTTGGTATTTTCATGTAAAAAAGTGGAAATTTTTTTAATTTTTGATTTTAGGATACGTTTATACATGTTATACTAAAATTTCAATAAAATATCGGTATTCATTTAAATTTTATTAAAATATAAATATTAATCTTACGTTTAAAAAAAACCATAAAAATGCTTTACTTCCAAAGAAGTGAAAATAAATGAATTTTTAACCGGAAAAATGGTAAGAATTTCTAACAAAATTTAAATTTTACAAAATTTAAAGTATTTTTATTTTTATTTAATAGAGCAATAACAGAATTTTTATTAAAAAAATGTACAAACATAGTTTTAAGAGAAGTGCTACAAAAGCAATAAACAAGAAGTATAAAAGAATAACATCTTACCAATGGCATCCATGCCCAGCAAAGAACGATGAAGTTCTTCAAAAAAAAAGAACATTCTCACAACTTCAAAAGTGGAACAAAGTTCATATTTTAAACTTTTTTGGATATTCTTAATAATTACTTCCAAAAAAGTGAAAATAAATGAATTTTTAGTGGGGGAAAATGGTAATAATTTCTAACAAAATTTAAATTTTACAAAATATAAAGCATTTTTATTATTATTTAATAGGGCAAAAACAGAATTTTTATTAAAAAATTGTACAAACATAGTTTTAAAAGAAGTGCTTCAAAAGCAATGAACATGAACTATAAAATAATAACATCCTACCAATGACAATCATGGTTTAAGAAAAGAACTTTTGCAGCTCTTTTTACCATTAAATACTTCCTTCCAATGACAACACAATGTTAAAATCATGACTTTTTCAGTTCTTTTTTTGCTAGGAATGTATGGAAAATAGCAAAATTTGACTAGAGGAGGCCAAGTTTCTGCTGGGGTTTAGGTAAAAGTATAAACTTTTTATCAAGTATTTGGTATCTAAAAAAATTTTAGAATATGAAGATTAATAATTTATAAAAAAAAAACAGTTAGTGGAAAAAAGTAGAAGAAATAAAAAATGTGTTTATATGTAAAAATATCAACATGTTAACTTATATAATATTTGGTTAATCGGCAACACCTAAATTTCGATTAACTGTTTAATTCAATAATAATATTAAAATACTCACTTTGTGATCCAAATTTTTATGCTACACTCTACAAATAATGCTAATATTAATAAAAAAGTGAAAACTCGATACCCCAAATTCAGATTTTTGTCCATCTACGCTAAAATAGTAAGCATATGTGCCAAAATGTATTGATCAAAAAAATAATAAAAACTAATAAAAAAAAATAAAAATTTCTTTTAAATTTAAAACATGAACATAACAGTTTTTAACAAGACAAAATTTTAAAAAGATTTTAATAGTAACTCAAAAATTGCAAAGTATACTCTGTGAATTTTCAGAATAGAGGCTTTGTCTGGTGACTAAATGTTTTAAGTTTTTCCTACTGGGTGCAAAATGTACTTGCATTTTGTCCGACTTAAAATAGTTTTTTGTAAATTAAATATTCTGGTCATCGTCAGGATTTGCTAAAAGTTTTTTTTTTAATGACGTTTAATTTTGATAAAAACTTAAATAATAATTTTTTTATAAAGACAAGATGTTACACCCAACTAATATGTATGTACATATGTATATGTTACATAAAATTTATGTCACATCAAATTGCATTTTAATTGCTTTTAAAATATGTTTTATTTTATAAAAACCAACATGCATTTAAATATCTAATGATTTATCAAATATAGAATTTGTATTTTTTGAATGATTTTAAATTATGGATTAGAAATTAAAAGGAATATTTATATAAATATGACTTTAAAAAAAAAAAGAAATTAAAATTGCTATTAGAAAGTTAAGGCTTAGATTTGGGTCATTTCGTTATATACAGCATATTATTTCTCTGGAAGTTAAAGTAACAAGTAAATGTATAGGAAAAATTTATGGATTATTGATTTTCTTTAGTTTAAAAGGCTAATTTTCTATGTTAATAATAGTCGGTCAAGCCCGATTATATTTTTTCCAGGAGTAGCTATTAATAATTTCTAAAAACTTCTTAAATATGCATTTAGTTCTAATTTTGAAGTTTATGCTGGAACCCTTCAAATCAAACACATTTCATTTATTTTATAGTTTAAAAAATACATATAAATAAATATATTTTTCTTCAATTTGTGAAAGTGAAATAAATATAGTACAAAAAAAAAAATAATAATGCAACAAAAATTATAATAAAAATAACAATTAAATATAAAATAATTTTAAAAAGAAATGGCCATTTTACATAAAAATAAAATTTCTTTTAAGAGAAAATTTTCTCTTCTCACTCTCTTCCTCTTTTTAACTCTTCTGAGTACTTTCAATACCTTTGTCAGTATTTCTGCCATAATAACCAGAATAAGCAGCATCATGTGCAGATGTTTCACCAAAACTAACTGAATTACCAGCAGCCGAAGAAGCATAATTCTTACTATAATAATCACCATAAGGTTTAGAAAAATGAGGATCAGGTCTATAATATTGTGTGTTGCCACCAGCACCACCATCGTAATGCTCATGATGATGATAATAAGTAGCTGAACCCACACCTTGTGGTGAATATTCAGGGAATGTGTTCTTGCTGCCAAATAGGCCAGAGAATAAACCACCGCCAGCATTATAACCACCAGGGCCAGCTGGGGGACGACATAACTTGAAGTAGGCAAATAGACCGGGCAAAATGATGGCAGCCAATGTAAGTATTTTCTTAAGACCAGCAATACCCAAAATGAAGGGCAAGAATAACAACAATTTCAATTTGAAAATTTTCAACACCAACAACAAAGGAATGATCATTCTCTTCAACTTTTTACGTTCTAAAAGGAGGAAAATTAATAAAAAGTTACTTTTAGTATTCAGTTTTTGGTATTTTATTTAAGAATAACTTACTAATGATGGGAGCATGTTTATCCTCAATGATATCCAATTCACTATCAATATCATTACCAATAAAACGGGCTTCATAACGTCCTGCTTCGGTAAGTTCTTCGGGTACATCAATTTCCAAAGCTGTGGATTTAATGAATCTACAAAGAAATAGGTTTAAGATTTAGTTAGTTTTAGAAAAAAACATGAAATTAATAAAAAAAAAAAAAAAATAAAGATTTTTAGTAGAATTGTTTGAAATTCAGGAACATTTTTAGTTTTGGTAATTGTTTTTAAATGAACAATTTTTTATTGTGTTAAATAGAGGATATATAGTCTAAACAACCCTGTTGGAAATTCAGTCTTGAAGTCAGTTTCATAAGTGACTTATATTGTTAAAGTCATTAGGTGATGATATTTATATGGGATGACTTCATGACGTGTCGACACTTTTTCTACAGATTACTATCATATGAAAATAGATGTATGTCTGCATGACTACAATTAGACAGAACAAAATATTAAAAACTACAGCGAAATAAATATGATTTTATTTCTTTCTTTTATAAAGAAGAAAATAAGACGGATCTAAAAGCATAAACCTAAATTTAATGGTCATATGTTCGAATTTCGAATTTCATTAATACATTTATATTTTTTTATCTTTTAAAAAAGTTAATACATTTGTTAAACTTTTAAAATAGTTCTAAATAGTATACCAAATTAAAAAATAGAAAATAATTCAGTAAAAATTTTTTTAACTAAAACTCTATGACACTAGTTTAAAAATATAAACTATCAAACGTTTGTTAAAAAAATATTAAATAATAAAAACGAGCAAACAAAATCAAATTTCACGTAAGTATTTTCGAGAAAATAGTTTTATAAAAAATAACTAAAACATTCATTTAATTCGTTTTACTATTTTAGAAATTCTAATTACTCGTATCTCAACTAAAAGAGCAATTTTCTTGCTTGCAGGCCGACGTTAATACAGTCATTGCTACCAACAACAATGAAGTTAAAGAGCAAATTAAAATATTGCAGATGGGCATAAAAGGATTTTGAACCAGAACACAGATTTTACCAATATCGTTGGAGAGATAACTGGGTTTAATATTGATATCATTGTTATTAAATTTTGAATTTACGTTAGAATACTTGATACTAACTTTTATAAATGAATTTCTATTATTTCCATTAATTGTATTTCTTTTAATAAATATATATAGTAGGCATCACGTATGCACTGTTGATTGAATACTGATATTTTTAATTCTATTCTTCAAGACATCTTATAGATATGTTAGCAGTAGTGACCAAAGAAGGAAAAAGTATCACTGACAATACATTGAATTTTTAAATGCAATAATCACGTAAACATCACTAAGATTTGTCAAAAATTTGTCAGCACTATTGACAAAAAAATTTGACAAAATATATGAATATGTCAGTAGTTGTCATGAAGTATTTAGTATGGGCCAGTGTTGCCGATTTCTGTGTAATTATCCAAAAACAGGACAATTTTAAATTTCTTGGATAATTTTTGGATAATGAAATTTTTGTGTAATTTCGTTAGAAGTTCATTTGACAAATTAGTAAATTAACTGTTCATAAAAAGTCTCTATTATATTATATTTTTTGTATAACAAAATTGCTCCAATGAATTAAAATTAGAGCTCAAAAATACCGTGGTATTATAATACAAGATTGCAAAAGGAGAAGAAATGTTCTCTCAATAAATCATGATTTGTAAAATTAAGGCGGTTGTGGTATATATTGAAGCATATCTCGAAAACGACTTGTTTCATTTTATTAAAAAAATTTCAATCAAAATTGTTTTTGTCTAAGTCATTATTATATTATTTTTTTAACGCTCCTGTTGGAGAAATTAAGCCTATTTTCTAAAAAAAAAATATAAAAATCAATTTCCTACAAAATTATCAGCAAAATTAATTTAAAAAATGTTCGCCCTCTCGTTTACCTAGCGTTTTTTTAAATATATAGAGCAATTTAAAAATTAGTCTCATTCCATCTAGATGTAGAAATTTTCTTTTAAAATTCATAATATTTTGTTGGTGATCCTTCAGTCTGTAAATCAACCTAGTTTTCAGTTATCAGGATTCTTTTCGGAAATCTTGAATTCTTTGTATTTTTTATGACTCAAGAAATTGTATAACCAGGGCAAACGAAAATATGCTCCAAAAAAGTACTTTAAGGGCATAAAAAATGCTCTTGAAATCTGAAAATATGCTGTTACAGTATTATATGTTTTGTCTTAATTTAGAATTATCTAATATTCATGCTAAAAATAACTTTATTTTTATTAGAAATTGCTAAAAAATATTTTCATTCTGTACTTAAAAAATTCAGAATCTAATGACTAAAATAAACAAAAATATGCTATAACAAATTTATTTCATTTTAAAACCAGGAAAAATATAATTAATACTATCTGCACAAAATTTTGTTATCGTACATACTTTTGTTTAAGAAATATCTGAAGAAAAGTATGGACTGAAGTTCCAACAGGCACCCTGTGTTTCTAGTATTTGGCTCATCATCGACATAGAATCTTTCTAGGATCCAGAAAATATATACATTTTATAACATGACAAACTTTATTATATAACCCCCATCTTTTTGATGATGTATATAAAAGTCTATCTTTCTTTGACTTACCTTTCAGCTCTTCTTAGAGCATATTTCACTAATTGATCCCATTCATTATCCTCATTGCGTGGTTCTTCGGAATATTCAAAAGGTTCTTGTAACAAAGAACGTTGTTGAGTTTCAGGCAAGCGAACAACACGAGCAAAATCGGATAATCTAATTAAAAAATTAAATAATAAGTAACTTTTAAAATCTTCAACAATTTTCAAAAAAACTTACGGATATTGTTCACGATAAAAGATTTCATCAAAAGTATTTAAAGCTTGAGTCTTGAAACATTCCGATAAATCACCGCTCAAACAATTCGAATTGGTACGAGCCAAAAAGGGATCATTGTCACCGCCTCCTAAACCGAATATGCTGAGTAATGAAGAACGGCCTTCACCCCCACTAACTGGTTGTGGTTGCTGTTGAACATATTGCTGTTGTTGTTGCTGCTGTTGATTAGGGAAAATTTGTTGTACATGTTGTTGTTGTTGCTGTTGTGGCAATATCTGTTGCTGTTGTTGAGGTATTGTATTAGACTGTTGATCCGGTAAACGTAAACCTTCTGCTGAGGCTGTTTGTATTAAATTGCCGGCACTATAGATCAATGTCGTTACAAGTAATATAAATCCCAAAGATTTAATTCTCAATTCCATCTCTATAGAAAACGAAAGTAAAAAGAAAAATAAATAAAGAAAAAAATTCATTAATAAACTGTAAACATAAATTTGTTTTAAATGTCAAAAAGAGTTAAACATGTACATAAATAAATTTATTAATAATAATTCACATCAGTTGTTATTGTTGGTATTGTGGCTTTAAAATTATGTTGATTTCAATCTTAAAAAAAAAAACAAATCTTTCTCTCTTTTTCTCTAACTAGCTTTCTTTAAACGCGGCTTTATTTAAATATTTCAAATAATTTTATCTTAACGATTTTAAAACATTTTTTTATTTTTTTTTTTAGTTTTTAAAAACTTTCCCAATAAACTTTTTCTTTTCATACAGCATACATATACGTACGTTTTCGTTTACAATTTTGATAATATATGCATAAATTTAATTGATTTCTAATAAAAAAGTTTAATAACATTCAATGACTTTGACTCGTTGTAGGTAGAAAAGTCGAGAAAAAAAAATTAAAACCGGTGTTTTAAATTTTATTTTAGCTGGCTGCTTAAATGGCGGGCGATTTGTCTGGCTGACAGGGTGTGTGGATGATTGGTTCACTTATTTCGCTGGCTGTTTAAAAATAAAAATCTTTATTTCTTTGGCTACGTCTTGTTTTCACTTTGATCAAAACAAAATAAATTAAAAAATAAAAGTTTTTAATTTTTGCCCAAAAAAAAAATACACAAATTCGAGATAAAAAGCTAAAAGCAACAGATGTAAATATTTTCAAGTTATTGACTGGATGCTGCATGTGTACCAACGTTGTGCATGTTGTTGGTGTTGCTATTAGTCAACTTTATGTAGTGGTTTGAGGCAGTAGTGTTGAGTTTGTCATAACGTTTGTTTGGGATGAAAAACATAGGGACATTTAATTTGTTGTGATAACTGAATTTAAAACTTGTCGAATTCTTCAACTTAATTTCCTTATACATCACAGAAAATATATGGTATCTTAAACGCTTTATCATGGATAAAAACTATTCCAATTACTGTTTTAATTTTATCAATTATTCCAGTGATCAAAATTAAAATTTTCTAATATTTCTTACTAAAAATAAATATGGTTTCAATTAATAAATTAATCAAACATCAATAGAAATAGGTGATAATTTGAATAATTTAATACTCGATTTTTCTCAATTTCAATAAATAAAATCATTGAATATGAATTATTGGTAATTTAAATAGAGTTTTAGATATTTTTAAGCAAAATTCGAATTTAATTTCACACAAAATATATGTTGTATTAAACGATTTATGAAAGAAAAAAACTATTCCAATTACTTTTTTAATTGTATCTATTATTCTTTATATAAAATATAATATTAATTATTCAATTGAACAAAATTTAAATTATCTTTTATTTTTTTCTGAACATAAAACAATTTATTTATTAGCTTTTAATTAATTCATTTATTGTGTCAGTTAATAAATTAATCATAATTGAATATGTATTATTTGAAATTAAAAGTGGATTTTATATTATTCTATATAAAATTTGAATTTAATTTGTTAAAATATTTCGATTTCAAGCAATTTTTTAATCAATAAAAATAACTTCTGTCTGATATTTATGATAAAAATTTTCAAAAATATGCACTGGAAACAAAATATTCAAATATACCCAGGAATACCCAGGAAAAAACAATGAAGTTCTTCCAAAAAAAGGACACTTTCAGAACTTCAAAAGTAGAACAAAGTGCATATTTTAAACTTTTTTAGAAATTTTTAATAATTACTTCCAAAAAAGTAAAAACAAATAAATTTTTAGCGGGAAAAAATGGTAATAACAAGATTTAAATTTTACTAATTTTAAAGCATTTTTATTGTTACTTAATAGGGCAAAAACAGAGTTTTTATAAAAAAAATTGTATAAACATAGTTTTAAGAGAAGTGCTTCAAAAGCAATGAACAAGAAGTATAAAAGAATAACATCCTTCCAATGACAACCATGGGTTAAAAAAGAACTTCTGCAGCACTTTTTCACCACTAAGTACTTCCTTCCAATGACAAAACAATATTAAAATCATGACTTTTTCAGTTATTTTTTTGCTGGGTATTTATTAAACAGGCTAAAAAAATGCTATAAAATAAGATTTTTATGTGTTTTTACTAAAATATTCAATGTTAATTTTCGATATAAATTTTCTTCAAATAGTCCAATGTGAATCAGTAACTAACACTTGCATTTATATACATATGTATGTGAAGCTCAAGAAATTAGTTTCCCTATAGCTCTCCCTTACGTCGACTATGGTCTTCTATAAATCATTCGCTTATTTTCTTTAAATTTTTATTTAACAAACAAAAAAGTCATACTAAGAAAATAATAAAAAAAAGTTGACAACAAGCTTTTACGTACAATTCAATGAGTATAGAGATTGTTTTTTTTTTTTTAGTTTTAATATTATTTTTGTAGTTGTTTGTTGTATTTAATGACACACCTGACACACTTTCTTTCACTCTTAACCATATAAACAAGATCGATCATAAATAAACCAACTCCAACAATATTTTCGTTTTCTTCTTCTTCTGTGTTGTTTAATGAACATGAAAATTAAACCAAAACCGAAATCAAATCAATTGGACTTTTTTATATCAAAACTTGGTTGGTTAAATGCAAAGCTATCACTAGCTTTACAGCATCCAAAAACAATTGGTCACATTTTTTTATTATTTTTAACATTCAATTTCTATTTCAACATTATGATAAAATTGTTTTAAAATTTTTATTTTTTTTTTTTGTAATTAAAAAAAAAAAAAAATCATGTACTCTAAATTGTTTAATTCTTAAAAACACTTTTAACACTTTAAACGATCGTTAAAATTTAATTGTATGTTTTTCTACAATTTTTTTTTTTAGTAAAACCAAACGATCTTATGATCTTACATTATTGATCTTTATCTCCTTGAAGCCTAGAGAGCTCAACATAAATTTTTTAATATATTTTTTAACATTCAATAATGTTGATATTGTAACGTTTATTTGTTTGCTGAGATGTTGTAAGAGAATTTCACTTTAACAATGTTGGTGGCTGACTAAAACTAAAGATTATTTTGCCATCAACCAGATTTTCTGCACTTTAGTTTTTGGTATGACTAACTGACAAAATGTAAGTGAGGATGTTGTAAAGAGTATAAAGGGAGAAGTGGAGACATTGTTTTTATTTCTTTAATAATCTAGAGAGATTTACTGTTGGTGTTTTTTTTATGTTTATATTCATATTTTTTATAAACAGTTCTTGAATTTTAAGTTTAGTTTATTTTCTTTGGTCTGTTTGGATTATGTGCATGTAACCAGAACCAAATAAAGTCCAGTTATTAAAGATTTAATATTATGCACTACATGCATTATAATTTTGCTTATTATACATACAATATATGCATATGTATGTATATGTGTGTTTTGATTATTAGCACGTTACAGTTTTTTGTGGTTAATAACTGATTATGAAACTTTTCAATAAAAATTTACTAACAGATAGGGGTATACAAGGTTTTGGACATGAACATCTAAAAATAGTTTCTAAACCTATTTGGGCACTGAATTCAAATTTTTACTCAATTTTTCAAAATTGGTTTTAGTTTTCGAGAAAAATATATGTTTTATTATATTTGAGATTTTGTTACCTTTTTGATCAATAAAATGTGATAAATCGGTATTAAAGATCTGTCAAATTAAATTATTCATATTATTTGGGATCTGTTTCACACATTAGTGACTAATAGCAGTAATTTTCATTTTTCGCAAATTTTTAATTGTACATACTGCTAGTTAAAGATTTAAGATTAAGAAAAATCTAAATATCCACCTGGGAAAAAAAATCAACCACATACGTGTTAAAAATGATACCATTCAGTGTCAATAGTGAATCTGCCCCATATGTGTCCAAATTCAACAATGGATGTTCAAATCAATAACGAAAATTAATTACAATTGGTATCAATTTGGCACCACTTCAGTATAGAATTAATTTAATTTAAGTTTATTTAAAAATTGTAAGCGAACGGTATCAAAAAATTATACCGAAAATTATTTATTAATGTGATCGAATTTTTTTTTTTCCAATATTAGTTTAGGCAATCATCTTTGACTTTTGACCTTCTCCGATAAGTGTTTTGAATAAGTTCTTGATAAGGAAAATTTCTATGTGAAGAGGTGAATAGAATACGTTTTATTTACCGCTACGAATGACATGAATGCTATACTAATTATATCAAATATACCGTTAATTTCTTCATAGATGTACATATATGTAACAATTTTCAAGAGAATCCGCAATAGCACCTCATGTTTGGTTCCGTTTGCATTGACGTTTGTTACAGTGTTCAACAGTTTTTACTTTTGCAACCATGATTTAATCAACTTTACTAATTGTTTTAGTAAATTAAAAATTAAGCTAACGTTATGAAAATACTCAGCTCTGAGTATTTAACACCAATTTGCCCATTTTCCCAAAGATGTAATATTTGTAAAAATAATAAAAAACTGTTGAAATTGTCTTTGTAATACGTTTTCTACATTTCTACATGATCTGGAATAAAATCCAACATTAATCTTAAAAATATTCGAATTCATCGCCCCCAATTACATTAAAATAAGTTGTCATCTGCAGTAAATCCTTTATACATAAAAAAATACTATTACTGATAGTTTTCTCGAATCAATAAGTAAATTTCATGCTTTATTCTGGATCCATATAAAATTCCGAATAGATTTAGCTAGGTGCATCTATCTGTGGGATAGTTAGATATTTTCCTAAACAGCTTAATAATTAAACTCAGCTCAGGTTTATTATAATGAAAAATAAAGCAAAAAAGTTAATTTTTACCTAAACTTAGTGTATATGAGGTACCGTGAAATAACTCCCAAATGAATTATGTCTCAATGAAATTAGTCCCAACAAAAATGAAGAAACTCCCAAATGAAAAAAATTAAATAACTTCTAAAGGGGTAAATAAAATAATTCCCAACATTTGGGAGCTTTATCATAATAAAAAAAAGGTATCAAATTTAATGAAATAACTCCCAAATGAAATAAGTGCCAAAACAAATAAAATAAGTCCTAATTGAAAATTATCAAATGAAATAATTCTGAATAGTTTCAGGGTTGCAAGAAGTTATACTTAGCGAAGCTGGTGTTTATACCACAGAGGAGAGAGCCC
Organism: Protophormia terraenovae; assembly: GCA_951394005.1. Classification (NCBI taxonomy): domain Eukaryota; kingdom Metazoa; phylum Arthropoda; class Insecta; order Diptera; family Calliphoridae; genus Protophormia; species Protophormia terraenovae. The sequence goes on from OX596073.1 coordinate 155,009,937, forward strand.
TTTTGCTAAGTAAAGTTTGTCTAAATAGCAGGCCTTCAGCCAGGCGAAAGGAGTTTCTGTGGTATTTAAATAATTTAAATAAATAACTCCCAACAAATTTTCGTTGGAAGTTATTACATTTGGGAGTTATTTCATTATGAAATAACTTCCCATAGAATGAAATGAAACAAGCTCCAACCCATTGGGTGTTATGAAATAAAAACCAATTTGTATGGAAAAAATTTCGGGAGTATTTTCATTATTTATGATTTATACAATCTATATTATATATTTTTTCTAATATCACCCAGTAAAAAAAGATCATCATAAAAAAGATTGATTTTAACTCATGGCTTTTATTGGATCAATGTTCTCTTTTATTATTTCCTGTCTTAGGTTATAAAAAATACCTACTATTAAATAAGAAGCATTTTATTTTTCTTAGAAAAACTGAAACCTTTCTGCACTAAGAAGTGTTTAATTTTCACTTATTTGCAAAAAGTTATAAATAACTCAAAAAGTACAAACTATAAATTTAGTTCTTTTGAAGTGGTAAAAATGTATTTTCTTCAAAAGTGAATTTCTTTACTAGGAACTTATGCAATTTGTTGTAATGTATTTAAATGTTCCAAGAATTTTGATTGATTAGTTTTTTCATACTTATAAAATTCTTACTCTACGTCTCCATGCAGACATTTTGTTTCCTAACATAAGAAATAACGTCGGCAGAATAACGGGAAGAAACTTTTATCTCCACCCCTTAGGAGAAAACGTACATGAGAAATTTAAATTTAAATTTGTCTTTTTTATCGAAAATTTGATTTTTTTTTCTTCGTATTTATTTTTTATTTATATTTTTAAAACAAAATTAGTTCATTTTCCATCTTTGTTTTGTTAAAAAACATTCAAATTTTATGTTTATACGGTTATTGCAAATAAATAATTCACTGTTTATACGCAAATTGCACAAAGAAATATATTTTCTTATTTGTCGTGCCAGATCGGAAAAATGAAACTATTATAATCGAAAACTCTATGAGCGTAAAAGGAAGTGGCAACACTGTACGTTTTATTTGCAATTAGCTTCACTAATCACGATTATTTTTCGTGAGTTACTTACAAATATAATACTAACTCACTGTTTATACAGCAAAATTTTCATATCGCAATATTTTTAATTGTGAGTAAATGGTACGTATAAACGTAATATATGTTAAAGATTATTGCTCAGCTTTGCGTTTAAACATTTATTGCGAAATAGATTGCGCAATAGATTTCTTATTGGTCTACACGTAACATTTTGAAAAGAGAGATAGAATTTGACAATTGCGGATACAAAAAATGTCTGCGTGGAGACTAGGCGTTACTTACAAAATATCAAGAAAAGTTATGAAATTAATTTTTTACAAACTTAACAATAAAAACTTTTAGCATGTGCATATAAATTGGATTCCAAACCCTTTTCAATGCTTATATTTTCTTAATAATAATAAAATCTATAAATATTTTATTGAACTTTTTAAAAAACTTTCAATAAAAATTTAAAAATATATTTTTAATTTCTTTTTAGCACAAAAGCCCTTAAATCTAAATAAAAATGTCACCCAAATAATTGGATAATATTAACAAGAAAAGTAAAAGAAAAAATATATATAACAAAGGAAAACCTAAAGCAACAAAGAAACACACGTTTCATTTTAGTCTATTGAGGTTACGTTCCACTATTGACACCTTTTAATCTTAAAGGTAGCTAATATTTCTTTTTTTTTATTTGCTGGGTACGGATATTAAGTAAGCAATTGAATGAATGATCTAACAATACTTGTATAACAAAAAGCATTCCTTCATTTGCTCATTTATTTATGCCCTTTTTATGAAACGTTAAGTTTTCTTATGAATCAACTTTTAATAGTACTTGAGTTTGATTTTGTTGCTTACGTTTGTATTTTTCTTTCTTTTTTTTTTTTTTCAACCTTTAAGATGCTGGAATGAATACTTAAGCTTAGGGCAAACAAAAGACTAAGAATACCAAAAAAAATACAATACAAACAAAATGAAACAAAACATTAAACCACCAAGACAAGACGCATGACTTCAGTGGTAAACTTGTAAGCCGCATAATAAAAGAAGAAAAAAAAAAAGAAAACAAAAATCACACTAAACAAACTTTTACTTTCATTTTTGCTGTTGTTTTTTTCTGTTTGTATTTCGATTACGTTTTTTTTCAGATTTTTTTTATTTGTATCTTGAAAGAGTCTTAAAAGTTGTTTAAAGGTGTCTCTATGTATTTATTTGTAAAATGATGATGATGAAAAGATAGCTGCGCAAGTTGCCAATGCCAAGCAGCTAACAATCAATACAAAGACAAACAAAATACACCCGAGAGAAAATGTGGGTAGAAAATTATGCTATGAAAAAATATATTGTTATGAAAAGTTATTGATACTTAAGTAAAAATAAATTCTCTAACACTATTTGTTCCACTTTAATATCCCTTGGCATCATTAAAGCAACTAAAGTAGCCAAAACTATAAATCTCATAGTTTACTGATGAATTCAGATTCTACAGAAATTAAAATTTTCCCATTTTTTCCCAAATTTTTTGGATTGGTTATTCAACACACCGGGAAGTTTCCGTGTAGAGATTAACATCAATGGAATAAGCCCATTTCTTACATAATTTAATAGTTAAGAACCGGGGTTTTAAATGAACCAAACCGTTCATTATTTATTCGTTTCAGACAATTTTAGGAAATTTATCATCGATTTGTTATAGCATATTTTGGCCATAACTGCTTATTTTGGACTTAGCAGCATATTTTGTTATATTTTCCTATATAATCCTTATTTTAGAGCATATTTTAGCTTAGATGACATATTTTCACTTAAGAGCATAATTTTGAAAATTTTACACTTAAGAGAAACATTTAGCATACAACATAATTTTTTTAAATAATTTGCCATTAGTGAAATTTCATTTTAATGTCACACGATTTTCAAACCCGATTCTCTAAAAATGTTCATCTTATAAATTTAGAGATACAATGATTTTATTACAAATAGGAAATATTTTTTAGCAATTGCTAATTAAAATAAAGTAATTTATATCGTTAATAGTAGATGATTTAAAATTTAGCCAGAAAAGGGTTAAATTTTCAGAGCATATATGTTTCTTTAATTATAAGGGCATATTTTACGATTTTAAGAACATTAACATAACAAACTTTTTTTAGAGCATAATTTTGTTCTTAACCATTTAAATAACAAACTTCTTGGGAAAATAATAAACAATATAGATAAAATATTAGAAGATCTGGAGTAATTTTTAAAAAAGCTTTTCTAATAATATGTAAAACATTGCTCGGCACTCTGAGAACGCATTTCTTTCCCATTTTTTATTTGCATATGCTCTGTATTACTCTTTCGCTCTTATGTTGTACACTGAAAAAAGGTTCTACTTTATAATTTAATATATTGAATTTATAAAAGACGTATTGTTCTAAAAAAAAAAAAAAAATGTTTTCTTTAATGAAAACTGTAAATGAATATTAACACAATTTTCTAAAAAAACGTATTAGATATATTAAATTTATTAAATTCTCCCACATCTCATTAAACATTTTTTTCAGTGTTTATTGAAAACTATGCGACTGCACAACCTTGCTGTAATTCTGGTAATCTTTAAGAGCATGCATGTGCAAATGCATATGTGCGCCAGTTTGGAGAGCACTGATGTAAAACATCCCAGCAGTTTATTTGGTGGCGATTAACCCGCTTTTAGAAACTAAAATTCATTGACGCTCTCCAATGGTCACCATTGAGCGTAATAGCAATTGGCACTTTACTGACTCTAATGTAAGCGGGAAGAAGACGAAAAGAAGAATCAAACATTTTTAACTGACTCATTGTAACCAGTAAAGTGGTTGTGTGCGCCCAAAAGTTACACTTTGTAGCCGTTAAAGTGACTGTGTATGTAAAAAAGGCAGGGTTGGGGGTTAATGATTACATTTTCAATTAAATTACTTTATAAGTAATTGTAATTGAACACTTTGAATTACAAGTACAAGTAATTGTAATTGATACTTTTTCAATTACAATTACAGTAATTTTAATTGAAAATAATTGTAATTAATTACACTCTTAAATCCTTTAAAAATAAATTTTATCACAAAGCTATTAAAAAAAATTCAAGATACAATTTTTATTTCCGGTAGTTTTGTATATTTTTAATGCCATACAGAACTTTTCAATTACAACTGAATGTAATCGTAATTTAAAATTTCAATTGTAATAGAAATTTTAAATTGCAAATTACTTGTTAATTGTAATTGTGCATGTAATAGATTACCTAAAGTAATGATTACTCCCCAACCCTGAAAAAAAAGCCACCTTTTGGTCATTGAAGTGCCTGTTTGTCATTTTATTGATGTTTCGGTGGTCGTGGAGGTGATTATGTGTGCAAAAAAGTGACACTAGGAAGTCGTTTAGGTGGCAATAGACTTCCTCCTAGGACAAGCACATGTTAAAGTGACTATAGTCACATAGCCAATGACTAGTGGTCCCCTTATGTAGTCGGTTAGGTAACTTGAACGCAACTGCCACCATTGACTGCAGGGATTTTTCTTAACTTCTAATTAACTTTCAAAACAATTAAAATATAATAAATATTTCCAATTTAATGCTTTAAATTTCAAAAGAACTAAAAGCCCACATAAAATTATGACAAGTTTATGTCCATTTTTTTTTTCACAAAAACTAATAATTAAGTCAAAAATTTACACTTTCTTCAATGGTTTTCAAATAAATAAAAAAAGGTGCTTAATTAAGTGTAATATAACATATTTTATATTAGAAATTGGCCAGACATTAAGTGTCTAACTGTCAACTGCAATCATAACAGCAAACATTTTTATAAATAAAGTACTTTGATACTTTAAAAACTTTGTTTTAACTGGTTAAAGTTTGATTGAAATAAATATAAAAACAAACTTTTTCTCTTAGATGGTTAAGCTAAAGAACGGTAAAAGACTAATATAAAATTATTAGTCAATGTTTCGAAATAGTTAGATTGGAAAACAAATAATTGTGGTAAATATTTTTGATAAAGGTTTGTCAATTATTTTATTTATTTCTTTATAGATATCTTTAACTTTTTCTATAACTTATTATTTAAAGTTTTTGTTCTATTTTTAGATTTTATATGTTTTTATTTCTTTTTATTTTATAGATTTACATTTAAATATGTGTTTTTCTAAAAAGCAATGTGGTTTTGTTTTCTAATATGTGCTTTTAAGTTTAACCATTATCTTTTATCACTGTTTTTTATTATTATGTTTTGTTTAAACCGGAAATCATAAAATTTTATGTCGAAAAAACACCATATAAAGTCCTTTTAAATTTTATAATCATAGCATATGGAAAGGGGAAAATGTGTTTTTGTGAATAAGTTTGAGTATTAGATAATTTTGCTTATATGGAATTTTTTTAAAATGGACAATTTTTTATAAAGACTTTATAAGAGCTGTGTAGGGAGTAAGAAATACTATAAATTTAAATAAAAATTATACTTTAATAAAAAGCTGATCTGTAAACTAGAAATATGTATATTCAGTTTACCAAATTGCTTACGAATATCAAGCGTATTACGAGCAAATTTATCACTTAGTAAATATCCTTCGTATACTTATGTATCTGTATCTGAGTATTAAATAAAAAGCAGAGTATATTATACAAATAAAGAAAAATTATATGGTACTTATATAGATGAAATATTAATTTCGATATGTAATCTTTCTAACAAATTCTTCTTGTTCTAATATAGCTTATTTTAAAACTCCTTTCACCCTAACTGGTATAAAAACTCAAGACACATATCTTTTTTTTTTTTTTTTTTGAAATAAGATGTACTTGTAGGTATTTATGTAATTGTTTTGTCATTATACTCTTATTAAAACAATTTCTAACATAAAATTCATGCATGTCATGACAACAGAATATCATGTATATTGGTTGCTAAATGCGTATTATTTTACTTCAAATCATTGAAGGTTTTCTCACAACAATATGGCCTATGAGTTAGTACATAACAAATGACAATTGTACTTGAAATTCTTTGTAAAATTTAAGAAAAATTTCTTAGAAATCTAAAACTCTCTTATATGATACTTTAAGACAAATAAAAATACCACAAATGTGAAGAATTTGATACAATTGGCAAAAAATATAAAACACCATTTCAAAAATAATATTTCTGAAACAATTTTTTTTACTTTAAATTTATTTTATTTTAAATATTTCCAGGAAAAATTGTATTAGCTCTACAACAAGTTCTACTTTGGCGTTACGACCAATGATTTTGTTTGAAATTGTCACCTCCAGAACTAGTTCTGTGGAAGTGTTAGCTAGCTCTTAGTTTATGGTCACCCGAACCATATTTTTTCTTTGCGTGTATGGAACGGTTCTAGAACTAGTTTTTTAATCAATAATTTTTGTTCGAATTTGTCACATTCAGAACTAGTTCTATAGAAGCGTAAGAGAACGGTTTCAGAACCTGCTTTTTTTAATGGGCTTTTTCTTAAAGACCACTTTTAAAATCAATTTAATTTTGTAAAAACTTTTTTTTTAATTTTTGGAATTAGTGAAAATTTTTTATATAAGTTTTTTAAACAGTTCTTGGAAGTCATTCGAGAATCAGTAATTTGTTCTCAGAAGTGATGTAAAAGTCATACAGAATTAGATCTTAAGCACTAGTTCTCTAAAACATTCCTTTAAAAGAATTTTGAATCACAATAAAATTCTACTCCATTAGTGTCAGAATTGGTTGTGATACCACTAGTTCTGAGGATGTCATTAATGAAATTGAAGTGGTTCTTATTACACCAGGTCTAGAACTAATAATTTTAGAACATGTTCTAAATTTTTTCCTGGGTTTTTGTAACACTGTGTGTAATTTTTTAACTCATGGAAATATAATCATATACGGACACCACTACGTGATAAAAGACCAAAAAAAAAAGGCCCGTGTCTCCCAGTTTTGCCCAAAGTCATGCATTTCGGTGTCATTTTTGCAAAAAAGTGATCATTTTCTCTGGCTCATATCTTGCAAACCGTTCGGAATTTTGATTTACTCTCTGAGGTAAAGTTGTAGCTCTTGTCATAAAGAACAAAACCTGAAGTATTTGAAGAAGAAGAAGCTGATGATGAAGGGCAGTCTGGAAGCAACTTGCCTGTGGACACAATAAGTTCTGAATCAGAGTTAGGTTCGGACGATTCGGACGACGATTTAAATCCAAAACTTAAGAGAGTGCGATTTGCAAGTCCAGGGCCATCAACTTTATAAACATAATACGAATATTTTTTTATTATTTTTGTAATATGTAGCATAGTATCTCAATGTTAAAGTAAAGAAAAAACAAAAGAAATTAAAAAAATGTTGGGAAATTTTTCACTTTTGCGGCTACCTTAGCGCTATTTAAACGGTGTTAAGAATCATTCCTAGGAAGTTCATATGTTCTAGAAAGTTGTTTATTGAGATCTTAGGTATATTTTTATACTTGATTGATTCCTTGAATTTTTAACGGTTTGCTACCTATGGACCTGAACAAAATCGTTTTTTGCGATTTTGATCTTTAAGATGAAGCTTTTTGACTTTATATGTTCACAATTTTTGTTCTTTATGACAAGAGCTACATCTTTGCCTCGGAGAGTAAATCAAAATTCCGGACGGTGTGCAAGATATGAATTTGAGAAAATTATCACTTTTTTGCAAAAATGACACCGAGGCCCCAAATTTTTGGGGGCCCATAAAAAATGCATGACTTTGGCAAAATTGGGAGACACGAATCTTTTTTTTTTTTTGGTCTTTTATCACGTAGTGGTGTATTGCACTGTGTTTTTAGTAATATTATGTAAATTTGTAATAGGAAATGGTGTAATTGTGGTAATAAATTTGATATGATTACAATTAAATTTAACACAACCTTAAATATAAAAGAATAACGAACCAATTTGAAACAAGATATAAATCAAATTAAAGTATTTATGTTTAATAAATAAGCTTAGAAAAATTGTGTCAAATTATAAATAAAAAGCAGGCTAAAAAAATTTAGCACAATTTCAAGAATGTATGTAGGTCACAGAAATTGACACGAATAACAATCATATATATTTTTTTTTTTTAAAGCAAATTCGAGCATGTTTTGCAAAGAAGAGTAAAACGTAATAAACATATTTAATGTTTAAATTTATTACATACATAATATGTATTTGTGAAAAAACTTTTTCAATTTTGAAAAATTATAAAAAAAAAAAAAGTTAGATAGATGAATGTGTGCCTAATAACATATTTCCCCCTGTTAAAACAATTTTTAAAGCCTACATGAAATGGAAAACTTAAATTCAATTCCAAGTTTTAAAAGCTTATTAAGTATGTATGTGTTCCCTTTAAAAAATATTTTTTATTAAAATGTTTTCTAATGACTTACATACTATGAATTTATATATATTTCAAATTTTATTTGAATTAAAATTTATAATTTATATATTACAAATTATTTGTGGTTTATTTACCTAAACTTTGTAGTTTAATTTTATTCATGTAAAATGAATATATTTTTTCTATATATTTGAATATTTTGGAATATTTAAGTAGTTAATAAAATATTATTTCCCGTTATTAAAATATCTCCAACTTCTTGATTTATTAACATAAATCTACAAATAAATTTTAATAACGATTTTTTTCTTTTTTTAATAGAGATAACTAAACAAAACATTTACTTCATGATTTATTAATAAGTTTTTACTAATGCCCAGCATTATGCTATACTTTCTCGAAATGAAAAGAAAACAACAATAGTAGCTTAAAATTATTTATACTATAGCATAACTCTTCCGCCACTTTCACCACAAAAAACGAACACACAGTTATTTCGTAGAAATACTAAATATAAAAGCTCACAGCTTGTAATCCACATAAGTAAGGCTGCCTAACAGTATGCTACTGAAAACAAATGTTCATAATGTGGTTGAATTTTGTTATCTAAGTTTACACTTATACTTGTAAAATTGAATCCCAATAAACAATTTTGTTTGAAATGTAATTAATGGTTAGTAAAATGAAAAAAGTTCGATAAAAGGGGAAAATATTTGTTATCCAATTGCATTTAGTTTTTATTTAATTTTTTAAATCCAGACCTTGGGTATGAATATGACATACATATATTTATAAAATTAATTAATTGTTGATATTTCTTTTTTGTATAATTACACTGGTCGACAAAAAACCATTTTTTCATGCTCCTTCAAAAAAAATAAAATATATGTGGACTCGATGGAATTCCGCATGCTAAACTCGAATCTGCTTTCAGTTTAATCCCATCAGGTCGATATTTTTTTATGGACGTGTCTAATATTGCGTCTTAAATAAGCCGATTACTCGAGTATATTTCACTATAACTCGAGAACGGTATGAATTTTATTTTTTATCCGCTCAATAATTTAGGAGATATTTCGAAATAAGTGTCCGAAAAAATTTTTTTCATGCTAAATTTAAGATTTTTTTTTTACTAAAATTTCTTTTTAAATGTGAAAACATTAAAAATGTTTTAGTTAATAATTTTTATCTCAAAGCAAAAATACTAGGAAATTTACAATTATATTAATTATACTTCTTTAATTTTCTATTTGAGTTTCAGTCGGAATATTTTGAAAAACTATTAACCACTACGATTTAAAATTGAGCAGAAAGGTTGATCAAATAAAAGTTTAATTTTACTATTAATTTTGGTGAATTGATGAATTTTAGAGGGAGTTAGCCTACAAACGCACATAATTAATCTTCAGACCCCTATATTAAAGTATACCGCATATATTAGAATCACTACCTGAGTCGATTTAACGATTTCTGGACGTCTGGCTGTCCGTCCATGTAAACCTTGTGAAAAAAGTACATGCTGAAACTTTAAAGATATCTTGATAAAAATTTGACAGAATATAATTATTTTGGAACAAGGTTAAAGCCAATTGAAATTGCTTACGATCGGTCCATTATTTCACTTAGCCCGCATACAAATGTCCCCCGGAATAGGTTTTTCGCTTCTTCTTTTAATAATTTGTCACAAAAAAGTTATATGTAAGTGTATGTTCATGTACCGAGTTTTATAAATATAGGTCTATTATTGACCATACCTCCCAATTAAACCCCTCTTCTGAAAATAACTATAATGTACATAAATTCCATACAATCATCATTATTACGATAAAAAAAATCTCGTACATAAGCAAAAAGCAAAGTGAACAATTTTGTGAGTATCGGTTCATAATTCTATATGAGGCAAATCATCATAAAGTCTATAAATATTAGTATCAATATATCTGCTTATTACACTGGTCGACAAAAAAATGTTTTTCGAGCTCCTTCCAAAAAAAAAAATATGTAGACTAGATGGAATTCCGCATCCTAAACTCGAATCTGTTTTCAGTTTTTTTCCATCAGGTCGGGATTTTTTATTATAGTCGTGTCAAATATATATACTGATTACTCGAGTATATTTCACTATTACTTGAGAACGGTTTGCACGATTTATAAAAATGATATACCACGATATGCGAAATAAAATTTGCTTTAAATCGCTCTACTATTAAATTTTTATGCGCTCAATAGTTTAGGAGATATTTCGAAAAAAGTGTCGGAAAAAAATTTTTTCATGCAAAAATCAAGATTTCTTTTTTTTTACTAAAACTTTTTTTAAAAGTGAAAACATCAAAAATATTTAAGTTTATCGCCTTTATCTCAAAGCTGGCAAAACTACGAGTAAATAAAGCCACGTATTATAAAAATTGAAGCACAAATCTTGATTGGATTCCCATTTAAGTTTGGATACCCATGTATACCTATAGCTAAGTGGAAATACACTAGTGGGCAAAAAAAAAAATTTTTTTTTTCTCGTCTTAAATAAAAAAAATAGGTGGATTAGATGGAATTCAACATGCTAAATAAGAATCAGCTTTTACTTTTTTTCTATCACGCAATGATTTTTTTTAATGGGTATGACTACTATGACCTCGCCTTTAAGTAGTCACACAGTTTGTCCATATAAGATAAATTGAACTTTAATATATTGCGACCTAAATTGTCTTTGAGCTGAATTTATATAATTTTTTGTCCAGTTAATATTTCCGTAATCAAAAAATTCGGTAATTAGTACCGAAAATTCTAAAATTAATTTTTTTGAAAAGTGGTGGAAATTTTGATCCGTAATTCTGAAATTCTTGAGCAAATGAAAATGACATACCTTAAAGACAACTTTCGTAAGTATCTTTTGATGTATCACTTATAAAAATCGTGTAAAGGGTTCTTGAGTTTTAACCTAAGTTTGACAAACCATTCTCGAATTTTATAGTGTGACCGCTGAATAAGGTGATGATATTAGTCATGCACATAAAAAAAATCAGTACGCGATAGAAAAAAAAAAAATGAACGCAGATTCTTGTTTAACTTGTCAGAATCCACCTAGTCCACTTATTTTTGTTTCAAGAAAAAATAAAAAAAATTTTTTTTTTTTGGCGACCACTCTATTTCTTCTCAATTGTATGTAACATGGGTATTTTTACATAACTGTGAATAAAATTTAGATTTCTGCATCAATTTTGAAGATAAGGCATGTTATTTTATTAGCAACTTTACCAGCTTTAAGATAAAGATGATAAACTGTAACATTTTAGATGGCTTCATTTATTTAAAGAAATTTTAGTAACAAAAAAATCTAAAATTTTGCATGAAAATTATTTTTTTTCGGACACTTATTTCAAAATAACTCCGGAACTATTGAGCACATAAAAAATGTGCTCAACATAAAAGTTTGAATATATTTTTAGTCCGCATCTTTTGATGTATCACTTTGATCAATCGTACACACCGTTCTTGAGTTATGAGGAAATATACTAGAGTAATGGCCTTACTATGGGCGAAATATTAGACACGCCCATAATATCCAGACCTGATGGAAAAAAACTGAAAGCAGATTCGTGTTTAGCACATCAAAATACATCAAGTCCAACTATTCGTCTATGGGGTAGGATTTTTTTTGCTGACCAGTGTTATTGGTTAAAGGTCCCATGAAATATCCTCTACGAAGGAGAGCATTTTCTTTTATTTAATATAACGATTTAAAGAATACTTTAATTTTTCATTTGATGTCATATAAAATAGCTACAATTTCTAAAACATATGTTGGGTGGGGTTTGATTTGCATATGTGGTCGAAGTTGGGTTTATATAAAACGAAATAGAAAGATATAGTCGGTTAAGCCGTCTATCATTTTACTAAGTATGAAATAAAATATGCAAATGCAAAATATTACGTTATTACTAAAATTTTTAAGAATTTATGCGCTTTAGAGTGATTCCCGAAAGTGGGTTTATATGGAAGCTATTATAAATTATGGACCGAACCTTATAAAATTTGCCACTCAGATTTCTACTTAAATAAAAGTTATTTTTGTCGAATATTAGCTTATTACTGACATTTGTTTGGGATTTATGCACGTTAAAGTGATTTTCGGAAGAGGGATTTATATGGGAGCTATGGTCAATTATGGACCGATCTAGATGAAATTTGGCACAAAGATTAACACTTATGCAAAACTCCTTTGCATTTCATTAAAATATTACTATATTTAAGGCATTTATGATCGTTAAACCTTTGTTAAACATTTGTATGGGGGCTAGGTGAAATATTTATTGTTTGGAAAAACAGTTTGTATGTGATTTGTACTAAATTTAGCTGAAAAACTAAAAATTTTCCTTATAAATCTGTTTTTTTAACCCACTACATTGGCAATTTTCCCTTGAAGATTTCTTAAAAAACGAAAACACAAAACATTTATCTTCTTTTGAAAAATTGACATGAAAATTATTTTCTCTATACGGTCTCTATAGATGCAAATTTGATTTGTTTTGTTTTTAAAATATTTTACGTTTTATGTTTTCTTTAGTAATCCATTTCATGTCAACATGTTGTTGAAAAAAAATCATGTCATTGGTTAAAAACAATGCAAAAATAGCAAAAAAAAAAAAAAAAAGTTACAAAAAAATCAGCAAAATATTTTTATGTATAAAAATGAAATGAAAGGAAAAATAAATAATATTTTGCACAAATATTATGCAATTTATTTCCGAATAATAGCAAAAATTCAAAACAAGCAAATTACACACATGCTGTGTGTGTAATGAAACAAATAATAAATTTAAGTTATTTTTTTTTTTTTGCTGTATGTAAAATTGGAGATTTTTTATTACTTTGTTTAAATTACAGATAGGAAATAAAAAAAAAAAGTATGCGTCAACAATGTAAAAGATTTTGTATGGTTAAAATCCGTACATGTAATTTTATTTAAAAATTTGTTGCTTGTAGGAGTCATTAAATTTGACAGCGACTTAAAGTCCTGTGGTATTTTATTTAATCTTCAAGAAAGAAAATAATGTCATAATCTCATTTACAAGTACAAAAACTTAACGAGATCCTATTACGCAATTTTTATAAATATTATTCGAAATATGGTTGGATCCTAGAGTATGTTAAAATGATGATGCTTTAGCAGTTGCTATGGTTGTATATTATTTATTTTTATATACATATGTTTATATTTTTTAAAGTGCAAAACATATTGCTTTTAATATTAACTTAAATCCGGCGATTTATTTTTATTTGTTTAATAATATTTGCTAAATTTTATTTTTTCCTAATTTTCCTTTAGGTTTCATATTTGAGAGTTTTGTTTTAATTACATTATTATTTGTATAATGGATTTTGAAGCTATATAAGGTTTGAATAAATATAAAAAAGTGAAAGGTTTTTATATTAAATCATTCATATCAAGATTGAAAATAAATGACACCCACCATAACTTTATCTTAAATACTCTTTTTTTTATATTTCATTTTTTACTATCATTTCTTCAATCAAATTCACACTTAATAAATGTTGTAACCACTTTGACATTGACCTTTTTCATTAATTAACGCAAACATAAATTATTAATAAATTGATGTTTATTAATGCGCGGTTTATAAAACACTTTCATGGAATCATTTTAAAAAAATGACTTAAACATGTAAATTAAATCTATAAATAAAATTGCAAGAAAAAAAGTGAAAACAAATAAATAAAAGTTTGTTTTGAAGCTTATGCAAATATTATTTATCGTATTATAATTATTATAAGTATGTCATTATAAGTGGGTCATAGTGGAGTTGAGTACGATTTTCGTTTACTTTAAAACTTTACAAAACTATATGGCTTTATTCAGCATACAATTTAATTTTTTTTCAAAATTTTGTTTATTTATGAAAAACAAAATTTAAGAAAAACTTTTCCCTCTACCGCTTCTTCTCATCTCAAAAAAATTTCCATACACATTTTTTAAAACCAAAATATATGACATTAAAAGTTGGATTTTTTCATGCTTAATTCTCAAATCTAATTTTTAAAAATCTATAAAAATTAGAATTTTTTAAAAATTTTATTTATTGTTGTGGGTATAAGCTAATAATAAATTAAGTTTTTAAAATATTATAATTTTTAAAGATTTTTAAAAATTAGGTTTGAAAATTAAGCACGAAAATATTAAACTTTTTAATATTCTCACTTAGGTTAAAATTACAATAATATATGATATTTTCAAGATAAAAACTATTCCAATTACTTTGATTGTATCAATTATTTAATTTTTCAAAATTCAAATTTTAGATAATTTTTACTAAAAATAAAACAATTTTTGGGCTTTCAATTATTTTTCTTATTGTATCAATTAATAAATTAATCAAATATAAATAAAAATAAGTGATAATTTGAATAATTAAATATATAATTTTTTTCGTATTTGGAATTTAAATTAATAAAATAATTGAATACGTATTATTAGTAATTGCAATTAGATTTAAAATTTTTCTATATAAAAGTTGAATTTTATTTTTAAAATTACTTTGATTAAATCATTTTAAAATTTTTGAAAATTTTCGATCTGTTCTTTTATAATCCTTAGCCAAAAAATTCTATACCACAAAATGACTAAACTAATTTTTGTATTCTAAAACTTCGCGCCTTTTCACTATCTTTTATAATTTGTCTAATAAAAACTTAAGAAATAGAAATATTTTGATAAATTATGAGACAATCTTTTCAGTGAAATTGCTAGGTTCACAAAAATATATTTTTTTACAACTGTATTTCCGGCAGGTTGTTTAAAGGAAATATAATAATGTTGTTTAAATAAAAACTGCTCCCTTTCAATGACTCTTTGACTATTTTCGACTTATCGAATAAAAAATATAGTTGATCATTATCAGTGCAAACAAATCATGTTTAAACGTTTTTCTTTTATTTTATATTTTTAATATCACTCATATAATTTATTTAATTACAGTAACTACATTATGTTTATAGTAATCAAATATACATTTCCATAACCAAATAGTTTTTGAAATATTTTTAAAATATGTTGATCAGCTATTCTAAAATACGGTATGTTTGACAAATATAGCCATATTATGGTTGCTGTAGTTATATAAATTATTCTAGTGATTATTATTATACAAGAACTTTTAATTATAGTATTTTGCCTTAACAATGCTCAACAAATTTTTTTTATTATGCAAATACATAGAAATTATTCGTATCTGAAAATAATGAAAGTTTTCTTAAAGGAAATTGATAAACAAATTAAATATTTGTGTATTCTTCTTAACTGTTAAATTTGTAAGAACTTTGAATTAAATTCTTTTTTAAAAAACTTCAAAGCTGGAATAAGCAAACGGTATATCCTATCTATATTATGTAATAATTTGCTAAGCATTTTTTTTATTTTCCAGAGCTTTCTGAAGCTCCCGGATGACGTAGTAAATTAAAATTTGACTTACTTATAGAACTTTTTTGTATTACAAATCCTTACTGAGACAGATTTTTAAATTTTTATCAGGGAGCGGAGATAATCGAAATTATGTGCCAATTTCTAAGCAATTTTTCTTTTTCCAGAGATTTCTAAAGCTCCCAGATGTGGTAGAAAATTAAAATTCGACTTACTTATAAAGCTTTTCATCTTACAAATCCTAACGGAGCCAGATTTTGAAATTTTTATCATGGAACGGAGATATGTTGGTTTATAATTTCCTAAGCCTTTTTTCCCTTTTCGGAGCTTTCTGAAGCTTCCTTACGACGTAGAAAATTAAAATTTGGCACAAATCCTAATGAAGCCAGATTTTGAAATTTTTATCAGGGAGCGTAAATAATCGGATTTATGTGTCTTTTTCTAAGGATTTTTTTCCTTTTTCAGCTCTTTCTGAAGCTGCTGAACAGGGCAAGTTTTTATATGCACAAAAAAATTTAAATATGCGCTTGAAAAAGCACAGAAAAATGGTATAATATGCACAGAAATATGCAAATATAGCATGAATATGTATATAAAAACCGACGAATTTATGCATTCTTATATATTAATGTATAAAAAATATGCACAAATATGCATTTTTTTTAACTTTCAATATATAATAGATTTCGATGTTTATAAAAATATAATTACTTTAATTTTAAGTATCATATTTGACGCTTCCGAATTTTTTTCTTTACAATATTTACAATGTACTCAAAATACTAACAAAATTTTTTTAGAAATCATTTGATGGAACTCCAAAAAATCACAAAAAATTTTGTTTTTGTTATGAAAATTAACTTTTGTTTCCATTATATGCAAATTTATGCAAAGATTTAAAATATAAGCATTTTTTGTGGAATTGTTTTGAAATATGCAAATGCTTACTTTCCAAGCGAAAAGCTTGAAAAACTTGCCCTACTTATAAATATGTTCATCCTACAAATCCTAACGGAGCCAAATTTTTCTATCAGGGAGCCGAGACTGGCAATTTTTGATTTAGGTCTGCTTGGTTTTAAGAAACTTTGATTTGCTTTACGCATTGCCTGCTCTCCAAATCATATTAAAAACTGATTTCACATTTCGGGCAGGGAGGGCAATAACGTTGATTTTTTTATTACTAATTTAATACTTTAGTCACTATTATCCCATCAGATTCTAACAGCTCCAAATCTTTAATTTCCATTAGGGGAAGAAAAATCGTCCAAATGTTGTTCATATATATTTTTAAAGACCTTCGGATTCGTTTGTTTCCGAAAATTAATAAAGTTTAATAAAGAAAGTATTTATATCTTTAATTTAATTTTTTGTATAGAACATTAATGTACAAAAACAAGTAGAAAATTTAATGATCTTAACATTTTTTTTTTAATTTTAATTAAATAACTTTTAATTATTTGTTATCACTTAAAGTGGTTTTATTCTCAATTACAACCAGATTTTATTATTATCTTGTTTTTTTTTTTTTTTTTTTTAACTTTTTAATAATTATTTTTCAAACCATTAACACCTTTTACATAATATTTTCAATCAACCACTTAATTACTTTTAGCCACTTTTTTGTATATGAATTTTTAATTAAAATAAACAAACTATAACATTAAATTTTTATTACACTATGTAT
This sequence comes from Protophormia terraenovae, assembly GCA_951394005.1. Lineage (NCBI taxonomy): Eukaryota > Metazoa > Arthropoda > Insecta > Diptera > Calliphoridae > Protophormia > Protophormia terraenovae. Next base: position 155,027,466 of record OX596073.1, read on the forward strand.
TATATCCTTTATGAAGCACTTACTTAATAATGCTGCTTATAAAAGCTTAATTAAAATCTGTGTCCTTTTGGCAAGAAGGTATTGAAAACTACTTTATTGAGGTCTAACTATGAACTGTGTCTTTGATTGCCGGTTACAATGATTTTATACAAAATTAAACAAAAAATAACAAAATCATGTTATGAAGTGGTTAAAAGACAGACGGACAGACAGACAATATGGGTAAAAACCCAAAAAAGTGAGGAAAAAAACTAAAGTAAATTGAGTTTAAATTTAAAAGTAAAAAATAAAACAATATTTAAGAAAGAAATAAAAAAAAAATTGAGTAAATACTCTGAATGAATTTCCTATTTAAAAAACTAAAAGTAATGATGGTAAATGCTCTCGATTTTAAGCAGACAACAGGCAAAAATAAAAACCTGGTATAAGAGATTTTAAAATTTCTTTATTTATTCAACAACTCAAAAAATATTGTGGTAGGTTGCGAATATAAAAAAAGCAAAATAAAAATATAAAAAAAACCATAAGAGTTCATTCAAATCATTAATTTATTAAAGCTAAAATGTTTAAAAACAAATTACAAACCCATCAATTCATGAGAATTTTTGAAACAAAAAAAAAAAAAAACTTTAGCATAGACGCGTGGCCAAGAGTCTATTGTATTTTTGGATGTTAGACGCACAAGAAAAAAACCCAAATCACGTTTGCTGTGACGTTTTTTAAAACCTTGACTACTTATTGTTATTAAATATTAAAATCAAAAAATTTATTAAAAATATTTTTGTTTACATTTTAGCAGTAGGTCTCGTTAATATATATTTAACACACTCTCATATTTTAGCTTTACACGTATATACAATAAAAATTATGATTCATCCAAACAGTGGGAATATACCGCAGACTTTTATAGATACACATGTACCTATACTTATATTTTTACATGCATATAAACACTCATACTTATATTATTATGGCCATCAAACCTCGAACAAGAGTAATAATGGTGTAAACAATAGCAACAGTAAAAAAAAAAATCATTCATCTGAAATTATGCAATTTCACATAAAGTTTGTTTGCTTGTTTGCCTAAAAAATGATGATGAAATTGATTTTTAGGGAGATGTTGTCGATGATTATTACCAGCAATGAAAAAATACGCAGTCAGCTTTAATTTTTTTGTTTGACTTTAATCAGGTTTATTTGTGTACCCTACTCGATAGTAGAGTTATTAAGGAGTTTTCAAATTTAAAATATCGGTATACAGGTCATAAGTTTTAAATTCGGAGAACATAGATAATTTTTGACCAATTCAGTTCAACCTTTATATCCCAGCAAAAACTTGGTAATTACATGTAGTTACGGATGTAGTTACTTTGTAATGACAACAACCTACTGTCTGCATTACATAGAAGTTGATTAATAACTAATTATTTATAACACGAATGTAAATAATTATTTATGATAAGATTTTTTTTAATATTAATTTTTATTGATTATTATTATGCAGTTACCAAATCATATATTTGAAGAAGGGATACATAAATCAAAGGCAAAATTTGGGTATGAATTAATTTGTAATCTAAAATAGTTGCCCACAGCACAGTGTGTCCGCATTTTTCTGGCCGTAGTAAATTTTTATTGGGCCCTAGTAAATATTGATTTAAGGGACACTAAAAGCAAGAACTTGGACGTAATAATCATAAATAAAAATACAGTTTAAAAACGAGAAAAGTAGACATAGTCGGTCAAGACCGACTATATAATACCGTACACCACTGCGTATGAGCATAAAAATTCGGGAAGGGGATTTATATTAGACCTGTGGCCAATTGTAGACCAAGACTTTTACTATGTAAAATAAAATATACAAATACAGAATAATGCATTAATAATAACATCTATATTACTTTATGCACCATAAGGCAATTCCCGGAAGTGGGTTTATATTGTAAACTATTGACCGATTATCATAAAATTTTGCAATGTTGTTTCTACTTACATAAAACTTATTTGTGTCGAAGATTAACTAGATACTAGCAGTCGTATGGAATTTATGCACGTTAAAGTGATTTTCGAAAGAGGGGTTTATATGGGAGCTATGGTCAATTGTGGAGCGATCTTCATAAAATTTGGTACAAAGATTGGTTCCTATACAATTGATACTTGCACCGAATTTCATTGAAACATTCTTATTTTTAAGACATTTTTGAGTGTTAAAATTTTATTCGGGGGGGACATTTGTATGGGGGTAGGTGAAATAATGGACCGATCACAACTAATTTCTTCGTCCTTGTATCATAAATGTCCTACATACCAAACTCCATTGAACTATCTTCAAAATTGAGACCTGTACTCTGTGCACAAGGTTTACATGGACAGCCAGACGGAGACACGAACGGACATCGTTAGATCGATTTAAAAAGTGATTCTGAGTCGATTGGTATACTTTAAGGTGGGTATTGGATAATGAATTACAAACATCAACACAAACACATAATTCCCCAACCACCTATGGTGGTGTAGGATATAAAAATCGTCGTTTGGTTTAGTTTTTATGATCATACTTGTATGCAGGGATTTTTTGTGCGAGTTCTTAGTTTGGTTATACACAGAAATTAATGACAATGCTTCGAATTGATTAGTGGCACAGTTGCATAGATCGATAGAAGAAGCCGAACATACCATGACCCAACTGATCTTTTGGGCGGCCTTATGTGTTCACCATGTCAAGTCAAGGCTAAGTATAGAACCAATTATCTTAGATGGTAAAAAGAAAAAAATACCTCTTTTGAATGTATAGCTTCCCCTTGGAACTATATCTTATAGCGGGGAAAACACTTAGTACATCTTCAGATGTCTCATCATTCAAGATATAAAATCTACACTAACTATTCTCAACATTTTGTTAGATATATGAATAGTATCTAATATCACAGAGCCCGGAAAATAGTCCCGTTAGTTTTCAGTCCGGCTATATGATCTCTTAGCTGAGCAAATTTTTTCTCAATCCAAGAGTTTATCCTTTTTCTTGAATATCCCACAGATATACCGAAGAGTGGTTCAGGACCTGTTTGCTAAGAAATCAGCGATTTCATTTTCAGGTTGGCCCTAATGGCCAGGTACCCAACATAGAGTTTATTTTATTTGTGCACTTCACCTCATAAGAGAACAAAGACCTAAAAGCAGCCTGACGATCTGAGAAACAAAAAATTTTTAATTGTTTAAAAATATATTTAAATCACAGATGTAATATCTCTAACCCCATAGACATGTGATCCGCCATTAAAACTTAAATTTAATTATTGCTTTGCAACGATAGTGGACAGATTGCCCACACTTTTGCTTTCCTAGTTTATACCAACCACTGAACTATTTGTACAAAATTCAATTGTCGAAAATGTCCTTTTTATTAGATATCGGCGGAAAACTGGGAACTGGAGTTACGGCGGACATTAAGTTTTTTAAATGTTTGCCTGATATCTATTTTTATTAACCGATTTTACCCATTTAACTCCAAGCCAACATAAAATGATAGAAATATTTGAGCCAAATTTCGTACCCAAAAATGATCCGCCACCAGCTCTTTCCTGCTTTCAACAGGCGGAAATCCTACGAAAATCCGGAATATACATGCTACATAGGGAATGACAAACCCAATAAAAATGTATTTTCAAAATGTATTTTGATTTTTTACCACCATGCATTTTAAATTACATATTCAAAAAACTAACCCCAAAATATATTTTCGTTAAGCACAAACTCTGTAAATTCTTGTTGATATAAATTTTCAAGGTATTGTGTTTTGGACACTTAAGAGTTTGAGTCTAATGGTTTATAGTAATTAAGTGTTACTTGATTTTAGAATCGAAACACAATAAGCAAACAAATTTTTTAAACTATATTTATTTGCGCTAATATTAATTTAAATAAAAACGAGAGAAAAAGAGCCCGACCATATGATACCCTACACAATTGTGTACAGTATAGTTCGTGGAGTCAAATGTGGACCGATACTCATAAGTGTAAAATAAGACATACAAATACAGAATATTACGTTGATGCTGACATTTATATCATAGCTGTTCATTGTGAATATTTTCAGTCAAAATATTTGTTAAAAATAAATTATTTTAATATTTTATTTATATTTTTAGAAATAAATTTCTTTAAAATTATTTTATACTCTTTGTAATATGATTTTCAGTTACTTGAAATTAATTTGAATAAAAATTATTTAAATATTATTCCATTTGTTAACAAGTTAGATAAAATAATATTTCCACAAAAGTATTCGAATATATATTTATAAAATATAAATCAAATTCTTAAGTCTTTAACTAATTTTAAAATATATTTTATTTCTTTAGTTTGAATACAATTGTTCTTTATTTTATTTTCCATTTTAAAAATAAAATAATATCTGTTTTAAATCATTCAATTTTTTTTATTCATAGAAAACTTTTGAATATTTTTATTCAACATGAATTTGTTTGAATAGTTTTAAATTTACTTTGAAAAAGAAAAATAAGTAAAATATTTTTTTTATACTTGAATATTTGAAAAAATTTTATAATTTTTTGTTATTCAAGCCTTTTGAGGCTGAATATTTTTATTTTTTGGAGTTTTTGTTGAATAAAATAATAAAAATATTTATTTTAAATGTTTCTATTTGAATACAAAGTTTTTGAATAAAAATCAGAAAAATTTGTTGAACTTTTTTTATTTAAATAAAATACATATGAATATTAGTAAACTTTAAAATAGTCAAATAAAAAACTTTTGATTATCTTCTTATAAAAATATATTTGTTTTTCTTTTGGTTAATTAAAATATTTTAATTTTTAATTTATTTTGTTCAATCAGATACAAATTTATAATAAATTCAATTGTTTTAGTATAAATAGAAATCCTTAATATTTTTATTCAAAAGATAATACATTGATTAACAAATATTTTTTAATTAGAAATAAGAAATAGAAATGAAATAAAAAGTATTTTTATTTTTTATTTCATTCATAAGTTACAGCTATGATTTATATGAATTTATTCACCTTTGGGTGATTCTCAAAAGGGGGCCTTATATGGGAGCTATGGTAAATTATTGACCAATCTTTGTAAAATTCGATACTATCATTTATGTTTATATAAAACTTATTTGTGTCGAATATTAACTTGATACTAACATTTAAATAGGATTTATGGTCGTTAAAGTGATTTTATGAAAAGGGGTTTATATGGGAGCTATGGGTAATTAAGGACCGATCTTTTTAAAAATCGGCACACTTATTTAGACTTATATGAAACTTATATTTGTCAAATTTCATTAAAATATTGCTATATATAAGGGACTTATGATTGTTAAACCCCTATTCCGGGAGGACATTTGTATGGGGGCTAGGTGAAATAATGGACCGATCATAACCAATTTCAATAGGCTTCGTTCCTGGGCCAAAGGAACCCTGTGTACCAAATTTCATAAATTTTGGTTCAAAATTGCGACCTGTAGTTTGATTACAAGGTTTACATGGACGGACAGACGGTCAGACGGACGGACGGACATCGTTAAATCGACTCAGAAAGTGATTCTAAGCCGATTGGTATAAATTAAGGTGGGTCTTAGACCAATATTTTTGGGTGTTACAAACATCAGCACAAAGGCATAATACCCTCCCCACCTATGGTGGTGTAGGGTATAAAAATTAAGTAGGTATATTACTCATTCGACCACAGACTCTAGCACCCTACCATTAATATATTTTTTTTAACAATTTGATAATGACTTTCATTCATTGTTTTATTTACCAAAAACGTTGTTTGAATTTATGGTTCATTGAGTATGTGTGTGTAGCAGCAAAAGTCTTACAAATGTGATTACAACACCCACCGCAAAAGTCATCATCAAGTTTCAATAAAAATATATAAGTGTTTTAATGTGCTCGTATATAAATAAAAGTTTTGCAAAATCTTAAGCTTGACTAATGTTGTCTCAAATTATTGACAATAAAAAATTTTAGTTAAAAAATGTACAAAAAAATTAAAACAAAAATAGTAAATAAAGTGTATTTTTATTTGTTTTAATCTAATTTCTTTAAGGAAACAGTGGATAAATTAAAGTAAATATTTTAAGAAAGTGAACAAAAACAGATCCTTAATAAAAAGTTTTTACTTTAAAAATTATTTCTTTTAGTTTATCATCAAATCATTATAGGTATCAAAATGCCACCTTTTATACCTTTCACCACTTCAAAATGTCGCCATAGTCATAAATATTATAAATTAAAAATATTATCGCAATCTTAAGTTTTGTATTGTCACAAAAAAATAATAATAAATTTTTATTATTATTACAATAAATACCGACAACCATCAATTTTTAATTATAATTGTAACATCTGGCCTCTTACAAATTGACAAATGTCTTTCGTTGTCACAAATGTGTCATTAGTGTCTGACGCAAATTTAATTTAATCTCTAATATGAACTCTGTATGATAAGTTTCTGTTTGTTATTTAAATAAGAGAATTAAAAAAATCACATAGAAATATGTATTAGATACATACATAATAATAAAAATGACTTCTATCGATTTATGTCAATTATAAAAGAACTCAAAGAAAAAAATTCAAATAAGTAGACAAGAACGCAAATACTTAGTAATATAAATTTAATATTTAATCATAAAGTTTGCAGACATCAATTTAACTAATCGAATTGAAGAAAATATAACCTTGACTTTGGTTCTATGCATGTTATCATTTTTTTTGTTAATTTATTTTTGAGAAAAATCATCTAATATATATTTCATTGTTAAAAGCCTAATTGATTTATTTTTGGAATTTTCTTCTAAAGTTACATATTTATTTATACAGTTATTGTGGCAGTAGATAATATTTGTTACTTAGCAACTATCTGCTTTTTTTTTTTTTTGCAATTATATGTTCAATTGCATTTTACGAGGAAAATCCCAAGTTTTGGGGAAATCCTATTGTTACAATGAATTATCTAACACATATGTGAATGTTAATATATGCAGACACATAGAAAAAAATAAATCCAAGTATGTTTCATGTTGAAAGCAACAGCAATAACGTTTTCTTGAAAATTTAAAGTTTTTGTGGTTATTTATGTACGTTACGGAAAAGTACTAGCAGACTGTTGATAATTAATTTTAATTATCAGTAATTTTTGTATTAAACTTTAAAGGACATTTTCTGAGTCTAAAGTTAGAAAAAAAATGATTTTTATTAATAAAAAAATATATCTATATCTTGCCATTTAGGATACATGTGTTCTGCCCAGAGACCAGAAATTACGAAGAGAAAAGTTAAAAAGTTAAAGTATTCATAACAAAAAAAAAAAAAAAAAAACACTTCTGTTTAAAATATATTTATTTTTTATATGTTCAAAAACAAAGTAATAAAAAAAACTAAAAAAAATATACTGAAGTTAAAAAGTTTTTTTTATGTACCAAAAAAATATTTTATCTTAAATTTTGTAAAAAGAAAAATGAAAAAAGTATTCTTTCAAAAAAAACAAAAAAAAAAAAGGAACATGGTAATGAGCCGCTCAAGTTTCTTTAATAAAATACATTAAAAAATACATTAAAGAAAATAGTTATCTTTAACACGCAGAAAAACAACATTTTGCAATATTATTTTCACCACAATAATGTATTGTTATCGCAAAAATCGTTATTGTTCAATATATTTTATTTTAAAAACAATTTGGATGTAGCAATTATACGTTTGTTCTCAATCACAATTATATTGTTGGCGCAACATGTTAAGCAATATTTTTAAATTAGAACCACATTATAGTTGTTAAAATTCTATGTGCAAAAAAAAACAAGCGAGAATGTTATATTCGGCTCGGCCGAATCTATATACCCACCATCAACTTTTTTCAAAATTTATGTTATATGGAAGGTGGGCGGTTAAGTGGGCGGACCACGCCTATTTTTGTTTCCGAGTTTACATTGGTCCTTGAACTATTTGAACACAATTTCACCTTATATGAGAGGTGGGCGGAAAAGTGGGCGGACCACACCCATTTTTGGTTTCCGAGTTTATATCAACCTTCAAACTATACAAAATTTCGTTGTCGTACATGCTTTTGTTTAAGAGATATCAGCAGAAAAATATGAAACGGACACCCTGTGTTTCTAGTTTTTAGCCCAGTTTTGATTATTAACCGATTTTGCCCATTTTCAATCCCAAACAAACCTTATATAAGCAAATATTTGTGCCAAATTTCGTCCCCCTACATTGTCCCGTTTGAGCACTATCCTGGGTTCAACAGACGGACGGACATAGCTAGATCGACTCAGAATCTAATCATAACCCAGAAAATATATACTCTGTGGAGTCTGATTCCTTCGACATGTTACACACGGAATGATGGTGGGTATAAAAACATAAAACCCAAATTACATTAACGCGTAGTCAGCAATAGTATCAGCAAAATTTATCAGCTGTTCACTGTCGGAACAGCATGTTCCTGCCGTTATAACACCATCTTGCTTTATTCTACTTGTGTAGTTGAGTCTCCCATTTCTTTGCTCACTCTCCTTGTCTCGCTCTCAATCTGAAAGCAGCGCAGTGAATTTAGAAACAGGGCTAAATGAAACAGCACTGCTGCTGACCAAATGTAATCAACACCATAACAAACAGTGCATTCTAAATAATCAGCTGATTATGGCAGCACACACTGCTGCTGACTACGCGCTATTGTAATTTGGGCTTAAGTATACATGATGACTTTTTTTTCGATTTAGTGTGCTTTTTGCATAGAGCTAGTTATCTGTCGGCGTGTTAAAAATATATTAGAAAATGTACTAAATGTGTATTTAAAAAAATTTAATTAATTAAAACTAATAATTTTAATTAAAATTAAACTATTAGTTATTTTCGGAGTGCTAAAAATTAAGAAAATTACTTGCAAAATTAACAACAAAAATATTTAAAAATTATTCCTAAAATAATGCAAGATTTTTTTTTTTTTCAATTTATGTTGCACAATTCATTGCCGTCCAAGATTTTATTGGACATAAAGTTATCAAGTAAGTAAAGTAATACATAATTTTTTACATAAAATAGTTATACATTTTAGATTCTACGCAGAGTACCACAACTCCAACAATATCAGGGTCTTCCGGTGATTTAAGACAATCAATTTGTACAAATTGAAGTACTATCGAAAATTTAGAAACGTTGGATACCAATACAAATAAAACAACATTGGGATCACCTTGTACGAGTATTCAAGAAATTTCTCAGAATTTATCATTCTCCGATGACGAAACTATTCTTAATTTTACCAACGAAAATAGCTTTTTATACCAATGTAATTTATTTCTGCAATTACAGCTCAACCATATTTTTATTGTGATTCAACCATAATATAATTTACAGACAATCATAAAATCCAACCTTAATATAACATTATTCGATTATGGTTGCTATCAACCATATTCCTCCTTTCGTATAAATACCATTGGTAAGAGTATTTATAATGGCCAAGTGATTTAAAATTGTCTCTTAAAATTTATTCTTCCTATAATTAATTTGTTAAACATAAATTATATTTTCAATATTTGACTCTTAAATTCAAAATTATTGCTCAAAAAGAGATTTGTACTCGAGAGATATTTATTTTCTAAATTATTTAATTTTTTGTTTTTATATAGCCTTATTTTTTAAACATCAATGATAAATAATTTTGTTTAAAAATAGAATATAAAATGTTTTCCGTTCCTTAGTTCTGTCTTCAAGATTAGCTAATTAATGACCTTATTCTACAAAACAAATTATTAATTTGTTTAATAATTTTAAAGTTTCCTCTTATGACATACGAGTAGAAAACTATATTATGTATTAAATGGAACAAAGACTTAAGCTTTCCACTTATTGTATAGCAATACATGCGATCCATAGGGGGTCATGATTAAACAATTTTCAAAATATTATTGATCTCTTGGTTTGATTTACAAACAAATAAATACTTGCAATCGAAAATATTTTTATATTTTCAGAAAGTTCTCATTTGGACTTTTAAAAACAATTTTTTTTATGGCGCATTAAATCCTTTTGTATAAATATAAAGCTACTCGAATGCATGTAGAATCAGTTATTTTAAACAAATTATCAAAAAATCATCAAAAAGCATTTCATCAAAGTTATTTCTCCATATACATAGTATGCGAAAATATATGTTATTAGCAGGGCAAGTTTTTATATGCACAAAAAAAATTGAAATATGCGCTTGAAAAAGCACGAAAAAATATTATAATATGCACAGAAATATGCAAAAATAGCATGAATATGTATATAAAAACCAACGAATTTATGTATTTTCATATATTAATGTGTAGAAAATATGCACAAATATGCATTTTTTAACTTTCAATCTCTAATAGATTTCGATGTTTATAAAAATATAACTATTTTAATTTTAAGTATCACATTTGACGCTTCCGAATTATTTTTCTTTACAATATTTACAATGTACTCAAAATTCTCACCAAAAAATTTTTAGAAATTATTTGATTGAACTCTAAAAAATCACCAAAAAATTGTGTTTTTGTTAAGAAAACTAACTTTTATCTCCATTATATGCAAATTTATGCAAAGATTTAAAATATAAGCATTTTTTGTGAAATTCTTTTGAAATATGCAAATGCTTACTTTCCAAGCGAAAAGCTTGAAAAACTTGCCCTGGTTATTAGAGTTTATTATGACACAGAAAAAAATATTTCTAATTATTTTTTAATAAAATGATTAACTAACTTTATATTGAAATTTAATTATATTATTTATTAATAATAAACTTTCTAATTGGCTTAAAATTTTCTCATTATATCTATTAAAAATACAGTAATAATGAAGTCAATTATTCTAGTTAATTAATATTATCATTTTGATGATTGGAGCAAAATCAAACAAAATTAATTAATATAAGCAATTTCGTTATTGAATTCCATTTTTATTTTTATTTATTTTTTATTTTATTATTATTTTTTTTGTAAAGAAATGCTATTTAATATTGTGACCCTTTCTTAACCCTAGTACATTTTGTTTGGTCTAAAAAAATTTTATCTTTAGACATTTTTGGATACGCCTTACAAATATCACCTTATAGTTCATTTCGTACGATGAGCCATAGTAAAGTGTATTTTAAAAGAAATGTCCCGATTTCAACTATCAAAAAGATTCGACTTAAATGTTTGGTCCCAATCCCAATTATATTTGTCGCCATTCTTATATCTATACATCCAAGATTTTTTTAAATTTCAATTTGCTATATAAAACTACAAAAACAAAAAGTGCAATTTTTGCGTAATTTTCAAAAAGTCCAAACAATTTTTTTTATTATTAGATGCTTCATTTTATATCAAAATTTAGTGGAGATATTCACTTAAAAATAAAGTAAAATTAAAAAAAGATTATTTTTCATTATGAATTTTAATTCGTTCAATTACCTATTTGATTGATTTAAAAAAATTTTTAATTGGAAAAATGCCTTTATTATTAAATTTTTACAGTTTTACCATGTGGACCCACCCCCAGTTGGTCTATATAATGCAAACCCAAAACTTAAGCTTGCCCACACTTCTATCTGTTCATTGAAATAGGATCATCCGTTTGATTCCTGATTTATTTCCATTTTATTTTTGAAATGGGACACTGTGTGCCGTTGCTAACTAAACTGCTTGCTTATACAAAAAACGATAGAGAAACTATAGTCGGTCAAGACCGATCATATGATACCCTACACCATTGTGTATGAGCTAAAAATTAGACCTGTGGCCAATTGCAGACCAACACTTTTAATGTAAAATAAATTATACAAATACAGAACAATGCATTGACTAACCTCTATATGATTTTTTGCACTTTAGGGCGATTCCAGGAAGTAGATTTATATGGGAGCCATGGTAAATTATGGACCGATTCTCATAAATTTTGGCAATGTTGTTTTAATTTGTATAAAACTTATTTGCGTCTAATATTAACTTGATACTATCATTCGTAAGGGATTTATGCACGCACAGTGGTTCCAAAACGCTTTTTTTGGAAATAATTCAGTAACTAAAGAACCGTTAGAGGTATCTCAATAAAATTTCACATGGTCAGAGCTGAAGTATTCTCGAGTTGATTTGGAGGAGTACAGACCCCTAGCGGGTCAGGGGGAAAGTGGGTGGCTCTCCAAAGTTGCCCATTTCGGGTATGTAATTAATATAATAATTTTTGAGAGAGGAGCAAATTAAATTATTTTGGTGATTCGTGACTCTTTTTCTGTGTAGGTTTTAAAGAATTCCATTCCACGAGAGAACGCACAACATTATTTTTTATGTCTTCTGATTTTGCTAATTTTTGGCAAACGCATTCAATATCTCCTTTTTTACATTTTTAAAAATTTCGCGAATTTATTCACTATTTTGATTTTCCGAAAAGTTAAAAAATCACAAATCTCATCAATATCTCACAAAGTTGTTAACGGTGTTTAATGATTTAAATTGCATATATAAGAAAAATATGTCCACTATAAATGTAATAATTTAAAAATAATATTATCATTTAAAAATAATAATGCAAATTAGAATGCATTTTTGAAAATTTTATGTTTCAAAATTAAAAAAAAAAAAGATGGAGATATTTAACTGGCTACATAGGTTATATGCGTAACAAATATTAACAAAATCGGATGACCCTCCATTAAAAAAATTGCCATTTTTTATAAATCTCTCATGGAAGAACAATATATGGGCCGTTATCAAACATTTTAAACCTAATAAGTTTTATGGTAATGATATTTAAAAAAAATTGGTTACAGATCTGAACTCACAATACTTTAAACTAATAGAGTGAAAAATTTTTAGCACCATACGTTTCTTCTTAAAGTCATGATTGTTGTTCAAAGTTCGAAAATTTAGAAAAACTAAATTTTTTGGTTGCGCGTTTAAATTTTTGGTCTCAATCTATCATATATAAAGTAATAGGACTTTGTGGGTAAATTCTGCACCATCTCTTTTATTGTGCAGGCTTTCAGCAGTTAAATACTGGGTAACCGAGTATTGATGACAAAATTTGTTAATTTTTTAAAATATTTAGTTTTTTGGGCTGGGTTTGTGCACCCCTCAAGAGAATATAAAATTTGTGATAAGAATTTATTTCTGTTATAATTATGCGTATTTTGCGTTATTTCTAACGTGACAAGAGGGTTTTTGTCAAAAAGCGGGATCCGAACGACTAAAAAGCGGGATTCTGAACAAAATTTTATGGAAAAAGCGGGATTTTGAAAAGTTTTGTAAAAAAAGAGGGATTTTATTTTTATATCTCAATTAAAAACCTTAATCAGTTGTTCTCTCGCAAGTACTTGATTCACGACCCAATTAAGACGTTACAAATTGAGAACGACTAAGTAAATATTTCCCTACAAACTGAAACATTAAAAATTATAATTTTAACGTGTTTCTTGAAATGTTTTCAAAATATTCCTAGTTAAATTTCAAGAATGAATTCAAACACGGATAAATAAAACGAGAGAAAAAGATATAGTCGGTCAAGCCCGACCATATGATACCCTACACCATTGTGTACATTATAATTCGGGGAGGGGTCTTGACTTGGAGTCAAATGTGGACCGATACTTATAAGTGTAAAATAAGACATACAAACACAGAATATTACGTTGATGCTGACATTTATAAGAATTTATTCACTTTTGGGTGATTCCCGAAAGGGGGCCTTATGTGGGAGCTATGGTAAATTATGGACCGATCTTTATAAAATTTGGTACTATCATTTATGTTTATATAAAACTTATTTGTGTCGAATATTAACTTGATACTAACATTTTAGTAGAATTTATGGCCGTTAAATTGATTTTTAGGAAAGGGGTTTATATGGGAGCTATGAGTAATTATGTACCGATCTTTTTAAAACTCGGCACACTTATTTAAACCTATATGAAACTTATATGTGCCAAATAATATTAAAATATTGCTATATTTAAGGGATTTATGATCGTTAAACCCTTTTCCGGGAGGACATTTGTATGGGGGCTAGGTGAAATAATGGACCGATCATTACCAATTTCAATAGGCTTCGTCCCTGGACCAAAGGAAACCTGTGTACCAAACTTCACAAATTTTGGTGCAAAATTGCGACCTGTAGTTTGATTACAAGGTTTACATGGACGGACAGACGGTCAGACGGTCAGACGGACAGACGGACGGACGGACGGACATCGTTAAATCGACTCAGAAAGTGATTCTAAGCCGATTGGTATAAATTAAGGTGGGTCTTAGACCACTATTTTTGGGTGTTACAAACATCAGCACAAACGCATAATACCCTCCCCACCTATGGTGGTGTAGGGTATAAAAAGAAAACTTGAACTTTTTTAATTTGATAGCAATTGTTTTTCTTAAATAAGTCTTAGACCCGTTAACAATAAAACCAATGTTGGTTGCCTTTACCGATAAAAACATTTTACTTGACTAGTGAAATAATTAAAATTAAAGTTACCGCTAAACATATAACACTAAAAAAACAGTTACCGAAATAGCTCGAAATATCGTTAGCGTTATTTTTGGATTTAAAAAAATATTATTAATTTTAATAAATTTTTAAATAAAACTTCTAATAAAGTTATAACAACCGCAGCTCGTCATTATAATACTTGACTACAGATCATTTTTATGGTTTTGAACCCATAAAATACCATTATCGAAATAACTCGAAATACCGTTAAAGCTAAATACGGTTATCAAAATAACTCGATATACTGTTACCTTTTCACTTTTTTGAATCGGCTGCCAACAAGTAAAAAATATCTCGAATAATTCTGCAAAATTATTACTCTGTTTTTTAAATTGGTATTTTTTTTTTTTTTTTTGGCTAAAAATCTTATCATTTTTGAGATCTACGGTCTTTTTTTTTGTTATACAAAATACATTTTTTAATCATTTTATGAGGGTTAATAGAGAATTTCTTTATTTTTACAACTTTAAAGACTTCTAGGGGCTGAGTGACAAGTTAGAGACTTGACTAGTACTACAT
Organism: Protophormia terraenovae; assembly: GCA_951394005.1. Classification (NCBI taxonomy): domain Eukaryota; kingdom Metazoa; phylum Arthropoda; class Insecta; order Diptera; family Calliphoridae; genus Protophormia; species Protophormia terraenovae. The sequence goes on from OX596073.1 coordinate 155,042,527, forward strand.
TTTTATAGCCCCATGTCTTGGCTAAAAAGCCATTCGTGACTTATTTGCTCTAACGATTACTTGGAAAATTTTATAACCTAAAAACTCATCATGGAACCTTATTTTCTTTGGCTCTCAATGAGTAAAAAATGTGACGTTAGGGAAAAAACCCAAACGTTCCTGGTGATTGGGATGACTATAACTACAATATCTGCAACATGATTTTCCAGATACTTTTTTAGTGTTGAGCTATGTATTCCGTTAAAACAAAAAAAAAATAATAAAATCATTAACACAAGCACTAACTTTAAGTAAACTTAATTGAAAACACAAATGTTTTTAATATCTAAAAATATCCCAAATCCTATATCCTATCTCCAAAAGCGGACTTTAGGATGTAAAGGAAATCGAATAATTAATTGTTAGAGTTAAAAAAGCGGGATTTCTTAATAAAAAGCGGGAAAAATATTTTAAGCGGGTTCGAAGTTTAAAAAGCGGGATAATCCCGCCAAAAGCGGGATGTCTGGTCACGTTAGTTATATCTCGTTGATGTATGTACCCGAAAATATCAGCTTAGTAGATAGCTTGGATTACTGCGTAAGCTTAGCTTTTTGTAATTTTACGCAATAATATCGGGAGAGCATTAAAAATAAATTTAATAAAAAAATTTTATGAACTTTTTGAAAATTACGTGAAAAATTTATTTTTTTTGTTTTTGTATTTTTATATAAGTAACAAATTGCAATTATTACAAATCATGGACATTTAGATATAAGAAAAAACAATTTTTTTGTGAAGGCCAAAAATCAAAAATTTTTGATAATGGCCCATATTTATATTTTAGAAAAATAAAAAAAATTGTGCTAATCATTCTAACACATTCGATGTTAATACTTAAAGTATAAAATACTTACTTAGTTCTTTCAATATAAAAAAAGAAATATATTTTTTAAATTTAATTTTATTAAATTTCGTAATTACACAAACATATAAATGGATAATAATATTAATGTCTAAATAACTAATAGTGACTAAATATTTCAATAAGTTTTTAATAAATTAATTATCAAATATTTATATATTCATTTAATGAACAATTGCTCTAAAATAAAGAAAATAAATAAATTTAATAAATTAAAGAATTATATAAGAACAAAACAAAAAAGAATTAAGAAGAATAGTAATAAATAAAACTCAAAAGTATGAACAAAACAATTACAGGAAAACATGGATATAACATACAATTAGTAATATAAATCAAACTAAACGAAATATTTTTCTAGAGTTTTAAAATTTATCTATAAATTATTTTTATTATATTTTTTTATCTTTTAAGAGAAGAATAATTTGAACTTTTTTTTGCTAAATAAAGTTCAACTTCGTCTGAAAACTTTTAAGAAAATACACATATATTTTAGGTTAATATTGTCCTCAATTTTTTTCTATTTTATAGATAATAGCGCTGTTCGCTTGTATATAAGAAAAGATTTGTTTATAAACTAAATGTGTATATAAAAAATATTTAATTACTTTCCTATCTTACATTATTAATAAAAAATAGTCTTTATGTTTATAATTATATTTTTTTTATAATCCTAAAATAACATAACATAAAACTAAACTATTTACAATACAAATAAATACAATAATAATAAAATAATATAAATAAAAATCATTGGCCTGGATATTTTAAACTGAAACAAATATAAAAAACTTAAATATTTTTTTAAGCAGCATTAAGATAAATATATATCCCAATAAAACATCAATAAAATAAAGAAAAAGACAATTTCAAAGTGATATGAGTATTATACTCATATCATTATTTGGCCAAAAGAAATAAAGGATAAACATCCTTTTTGATTTTCTTTGAAAAGCGTCCTAAAACAATAAAAAGTTTTTTTATTTTGGAAGAGATAAAAAAATAACAAAAATAAATTGTTAATTTTCGTGTTAAAGAGCAGATACAGATAACAATACAAACGAGACAGCTTAGTGTCAAAAATGAAATTGTTTGTTAAGGTTTCGGGCCATATTAAAAATAATAAGAAAAAAATTTTATACAAACAAAATAATATTTACGCACAAACTGAGTTTAAAATTATTTCTCCTAAAGGATAATTTTCTATATTTTTGCTTTATGAATAACAAGTAATGACGTCAAAGTATTTAAACAAATATTTGACCAGACAAATTTTATGATAAAACAATAGAAATTTAAAATTTGTATTAAATAAATATTTGATTTTATTAAATGCCCATATCAGATGACAGCAAGGAAGTAGAATTTGTTTTTCCGCATTAAAAATTTCCATTGGTAATGCTAAATTAGTAAACCAAAAGTACACATTCTTAAAAGATTATAAATAGATTTTTTCTCTTTAAAACTTTTTAGAAAAATTGTTTTAAAAATTCTGCACATAATTTTTTTTTTTTTAATTTCCTAGAAATTTAGATGTGGGTTAAAATTTAAAAATAAATTTAATTTTTCTTAGAATAAAAATATGTCATACATTTAACGAAATATTTAATAGTTAAAAAATATTATAAAGAGAGAATATTTGAAATTCTCTTGAAATTTTTCAGTACACAATGTTCCCCAGTGCAATGGGGGAACATTGATATCTATAAAAAAAAAATATTTGCTCAACAAACTTTTTTCCAAGAAATTTTATATGGAAAATGTTTTCTTACGGGAATATTTTATATAAAAATATTTCTCCCAAAAATATTATTATTATTATTTTTTTTTAATAAATAATTGAGGTGTGCTATCATGTCGTATTGTCATAATGTCATAGAATTTTACAAAGGAAAAGCAATAATAAAATTTTTTATATACTGAACTATTTTAGGACATATGACAATACGCCGTGATAGCACACTTTGTGAATCCCCCAAATATTTCTATTGGAAATTTTTAATTTAGTTAAACAAAAGTGTAAAAGTGCAAGTTTTCTTCTATAAAATTTTTAAACAGAAAATTTTCTTAAAAAAAAATTTTCAATAATTTTCTCTTAAGTAAAAACATTTTCGTAAATAAAATATATTCTCTTAATGACACTCTTCTAGAGAAAATGTTCTCTTAAAGAAATTTTTTTATGTAAAAAGCATTTTATATAGAAAAAGCTCATAAGAAAAATGTTCTTTTTAAGCAGTGGTCCACAAAATGGTGCACATGTGCGAATGCTCTCTTAGTTTTTTATACCCACCATCAAAAAGATAGGGGTTATATTGATTTTGTCATTCCATGTGTAACATGTCGAAGGAATTATTTAAGACCCCATAAAGTATATATTTTCTGGAACTTGGTTAGATTCTGAGTCGATCTAGCTATGTCCATCCGTCTGTCCGTCTATCTATATGTTGAAAGCAGGATAGGGCTCGAACAGGACAAGCTAAGGAGATGAAATTTGGCTCATATATTTATCTTATATAAGGTTTATTTGGTCTTGAAAATGGGTAAAATCGCTTAATAAACAAAGTTATGGGCAAAATTCATACTTTTCTGCTGATATCTCTTAAACAAAAGCATGTACGATAACGAAATTTTGTACAGATAGTTCGGGGGTCGATATAAACTTGGAAAACAAAAATGAGCGTAGTCCGCCCACTTTACCGCCCACCTCCCATATAACGTAAAATTTGAAAAAGTTGATGGTGGGTATATAGATTCGGTCGAGCCGAATATAACATTCGCGCTTGTTTTTGATTAATTTAAAAACTTTTTTAGATAAATATGAATAAGTTTTTGATCTTTCAAATACATTTTTTTTACCAGCTTTCTCATATTATTAAATATCTATTTCATTTTAAAATCTAAACGAAATTCAATGTCATTATAAATTAGGGATGTCAATGACTAAAAATATAGTTGTGTTTGTGAGAGTGAAAAAAAATGCACTCAAAGAAAATTGAGTTTAGTAAACGAAATACATTAGTTATACATGGTGCTTTATTATTATATAATACTTATTGTTTTTATGCACTCTCGTTTTCTTTACACTTTAATTTATTAATATTGCTATAAAAAATATTATTACCATCCCTACAGTTTTATCTTACAACATTAATATCAAAGAAATAGTTTACCAATCAATTCATCCATAATTTTTTGCCAGTGCATTTTGTACTTTTTGCACTCTCAGCAACGATTTAATACAGAGCGTAAGAATACGTATGAACTCAGCCAGCACAATTGTGCTATGAAATTGACATCTCTATTATAAATGCAGGACCTTACAATATTATATTAAACAAATAGAAAGTAAATATATAAGGAATAAATAATAAAAGAATAAATAAATAAATAAAATAAAAAGTCAATAAATAATAACTTTAATAAAAATTTAAGATAATAAATAAAATAAAATCTAGTTATTCGAAACTATGGCTGTTATTTTCTCGTTATTGTTTGTTGTTAAATTCCCTTTATATTGGGAAAACAACAACATTCTTTTTTTCTAATAAAAATAAAAAAAAAAATAAAAAAAATTAAAACATATATAAAAAAAATCTTGATAACATTCATCAATCATACATTTTCTAAAAATAAAATATTTTTATGTCAAATATTTTATAATTTGGGTTAAATTTATATTTATAATATTTTCTTTTAAAGCTTCCTTCATTTATACATATTCTACCACATAGATATCCCTTCATTTAAATCTATCTTTTATCGATTATATTTTATTTCTTTGACAATTTTCTTGCTTGTACCAATTTGTTAATATCAAGATATGTAGATACCATTGCTGGATTTTCGAAATCTTTAAATTCTGTACATTTATCAAAGGTTTTCTCACAATCAACACCATCCTGTCCATCCTTGGCAGCACGCATGTATTTAAAGAATCGTAATATATCGGGATTGTCTGAAGTGGGTTTACGCAATTCATTTAGTTCACTGTAAAAAAAAAATAAATAAATATAAAATGAAATGTATTTAAAAAAAAGAGGAAATTTAAAGAGATTAAATAAAGGGTTTACAATATACGAGTATTAAGAATATTTTAATGTTTTTAAATAAACAAATAATGCTGTTTATTTATTTGTATTTTAAACACGATACGAGAAATGTATATATATATATATATATATATGTAAAAATATTTATAAAGGAAATGTCAGTGGAAGTTAATATCGATGTATCAATGTATGTACAAATATTTTAGTATTATAGGGATATACGAATATATGGTTATGTAAAATAATATACTCTCAAAATTCAATTTATATCAAGAAAAATTTAAAATTTTTAAATTTCAAAATTTCAGGCTTTGAATTCCCATAGGAGAGTGTAATTTGTTTTATTTGTCGTAAAATAGTGTAATGAAAGAGGGCCTTCTACAATAAGATTCCATTTTACTATTTAGTTTACGGAAGAATCGGAGCCACTCAATTCAGAACCGCGAAAAGAATTGGGTGTTTTGATGACATAATTTTTACGTCGAACCTTAAGCTTACAAGAAAAATTATCTTAGACAACGCTGATTGGGTTTTGCAGAAGTGGAGACGAATCCTCATTTTTCAGAAAACCTGTTTTGGATGGATTGTATGCAATGTATTCGCAAAATATCATTATTTGATGCAGATTGTAGACTGGTGATATCATTGGTCCAAATTATTTTTTAAAGGGTGATTTAAATCAATTTCAATGGTTAGAGCTACTTATGACATTTGTATTAAGTGCAATGTTATCTCATATAAAGGCGAAGAGAATTTGCAACTGAACTCGTGCGATTTGATAGTTTTCCTTATGGAGTTTCTTGAAGTCGCATTTCATGTAAATAAGACTTCTTATAAGGCCGATAACTTCAAAGTCAAAATAAATAAAGTTAAATTCTAATTCATCCCGATATATGCTTCAGATTTACCAAAAGTTGGAACTATCGTAGCCGCGTCATTTAAAGAAACCGTATCATTTATTTTGAATATTATTCCCTACAAGCAGAGAAAAAAGATATGGTGACCATAATCTAACAGCAAGATTATATAAATGCAGTCCATTTATACACATATACGAGCATATAAGCCTGCCAGTGCCAGGAAATATAATATTATAATAATAAAAATATGTTCAAACAAATTCGAAAATCTTTAAAAAAAAATATATAAACAACATTTTAGCGCGTTTCCTTTTCCTAACCGAAGTTAAAGATTTGAAGCTGTTAGAATCTGATGACAGAATAGAGATTAAAGTATTAAATTAGTAACTTTTTAAAATAAAAGTAAAATATAAAAAAAGAAATCCCTGACTGAAATTTAAAAATCAGTTTTCGATATGATTTGGAGAGCAAACAATAAGTATAGCAAATCAAAATTTCTTAAAACCAAAACAGAGAAAAAATCGCGCATCTCCGCACCTTGATAAAGAAATCTGGCTCCGTTAGGATTTTTAAGATGATTAAATTTATAAGTAAGCCAAATTTTAATTTTTTACCACGACTGGGAGCTTCAGAAAGCTCTGGAAACTGAGAAAAGGCTTAGGAAATTACATATATATTAATCCACGTATCTCCGCAACCTGATAAGAAAAATCTGGCTCCGTTGGGATTTGTAGGATGATTAGATTTACATATAAGCCGAATTTAAATATTCTACCACGTCTGTGAGCTTCAGAAAGCTCTGGAAAGAGAAAAAATGCTTAGAAAAAACATATTATTCCGATTACCTTCGCTCCCTGATAAAAATTTAAAAATCTGGCTACGTTAGGATTTGTAGGACAAAAAGTTTTATAATGAAGTTTTTTTTTTTTTTTTTTTAACAAAGGAAAACTCTAAGCATAACAAAGTTAAAGTAAAGAAGTTATAGTTAAAAAATAAATATTCTATGTTTGTTAAAAATAAAATATGGTTAAAAATCAACAAATTATAATCTTTTCAACCATAAAAAAAATAAAAAAAAAAAACATTATTTTTAATATTTTTTAGTAATAATATTTTTTCATGGCAGTCTATATAATAAAGCCTAATAAAATATAATTTTATTAACTAATTTATTTTTGCCTGTCGCTGAGACCATATTATTGTTGTCGAAACTTTTTTTTTTTTTTGTAATATCTCAAAATCTAAAAGGTGTATCGGAATTTTTTGAAATAAGTTTGTGAGTGTTTAATATGATCAACAGTCCACTTTATGTGAAAATAATAAGAGGAATGCGCACGAAAAAATCCGTGCATGCTCTTGGGCTTATAACTTTTGATGTGGTGAAAAATTAACAATTCTGTTAACTGTTTTGTATTTTCCATTATGCTCACTTGCCATGTACTAAGTTTCATGGTAATAGCAAAATTGGTTTTTCTTAAAATGGAAGTTTAACAAAAAACACATAAACACATATATCAAATTTTTCATGAAATCTTACATTAATCATATAAAATAATTGCAAGGAAGGCTATTGTGCTGAAGAATACAGTTTCTTAGGTCATAATATTATACAAAGAAGTCATGATCACTGAATGGTAACCTGGTAGTGGAAGATAAATAATATCTTCAGGCTGTAGAACTCAGGCAAAATAGAAAGGATTTTGAGAGAAATTCACCTCATCTCAGAAAGAAAAGTGTCACAAAAAGTTAATTGATTTGAATCTTTATCACAAAATTTTAAAGGAAGTCTAGCATGAAGACTTATAAAGTAAGAAAAAAATCCTAATTGAAACGCAAGCAAGAATCTGGAGGTAAAAAATAACATGAACGTTCCTCAGACGAATTTTTTCAGAAATTTTGTTTCTGTATAGCAGACGATGAAACGTTCGTACAGGGTGACTTTTTTTTCAACTTCCTAACCAGGAATTCTATGTCGCAGATGCTAGAGAGATTACTGCAGAAAAATTTCGTGTATCAAAGAAAATCAAAATTTCCAACAAAGTTTTTGAATTGGGAAGTCATATGCATACGCTGGATTGAAGCACTTCATTCTTAAAATATGGTTGCATTAACACAGAAATTTACGAGAATGAGTGCCTTTGGAAAAGACTTCTCCCTTTCCTAATAAAATTCAGTATATTCCCTGCTTTCTGGCCTATTCCCGCTTCTTCTCATTGCAACAACAAAACAATGGAGTTGTAACAAAGAAATTGTAAGAGTTTGTACCGAAAGAGGCTAATACATCAAATTGACCGAAACTCCGTGCAATTGAAAGATATTGGACTCTAATAAAAAATAATTTAAAGGACATTAAAAGCTCAGCATAAAATGAATAGAAGTCTTAAAATAAGTGGACTTATTCGAGAAAAAAAGTGACCAAAACACAATAAAACCTTTAATTTGTATAATTCTGGAAAATATCAGATATTTCCTTAAAAACCAACAGGAACTAATTTATTTTTTTATGTTTAGAACTTAACAGTCAATAATAAAAATATCACTTTAAAAAAATTCGCCCACTGGTTTAGTTTCTATAAGCAGATTTGCATGCACGGATTTTTTCGTGCGCAGTCCTTAAAAATAGGCAAAAATAAAAGGATTTATTTTAGACCTATGAAATTAAGTACACAGATATATATTGGAAAAAGTTAAGATATGACTTAAGTTTGGAAATAATCAGTGTAAGGAATCAAATGTCTCCCTTTTGTTCTAAAATTAAAAATTGCGATTTTTCTATAAATGTAGGCAAAACATTCTGAAAGTTGATCAAAATTCCACATATATCATTGTGCATGTATCCTATATTAGTTTTTGTATTTAATAAAAAAAAATATATTTACTTTAAAATGACATTTATATAACATTTATATACTTCGAAATTTCAAAGGTCAAAATAGAAATATAAAGCTGAATATCTCAAAAAATGATATAATAAAACTCTTAAAAAATATATATTGATAACTTAAATTTAAAATATTAACAATAATTATTTTGAAATTATTGAAATTTTAAATGCGTAGGGAGAAGATTTATGTCAACATTATAACTTCTTCTTTTAAAGAATTTTAAAGAATGTTGGAGATACAATTGTCTAATTCTGAACAATATTTTTGGACCGGAAAGGACATGAGTATGAAATTTTATGATTTGAGAAAGACTTCCAATGGTAAATGTTTGTAGTGAATTTCAATGACGTCGGATATGTCAAATCCGATTGCGGTCCGTTTTGACATGGAATCACTATATTGGACGATTTTTTACTAATAAGAGAATTATAAAAATGAATAGGATTTCTGGAAAAATATTAATATTTTTTTTTTACTTTTTCAACTTCATAAACCCACTCCTCACAAAAAGCAGTTTTCACAAAGATATGATAATTTTAGCGCCCTCTGGTGGCCACTACATATTATTAGCTTTCAACAAACTTGGTTCCAATACATTCTGAACATTTTATGTTTTTGCCTATGAAACGAATTACTGTGCATCTTGTGATTTTAAGTGTATTTCATATCGCTTCTTTATTCAAGAATGCGATAAAGAACAGTCATTTCTGTCCTAAAGTCATTCTTCGAAAGATCTGCATTTTATGTTGATTCAATATTTATTCGAACATCTTTTCACAGATACACACATTCTCAAAATAGACACATACAAACCATATAACGCAATAAAAAAGGTATATAAATGGCTTCATTTTATGGCTGCTTTAATCAGTACCAAACATAAATAAAACAAATTCAGACAAATAAAGTAAATAAAATAGGGTAAATAAAAAAGGGTTTAATATAGAAAATAGTCGACTATTGAGTGGCGTAATCAATGCAAAAATAAGGATTTTATAAATTTAAACAATATATTTAAAACGAAAATTAAGTTCGTTAAATTCCAGAAATGATACAAAGTAATCTCATCCACTTGAAAGATAAGTTACAAAGTAAGCTGTTATTGAATAAAAATGTTGATATAATATTCCATATTACAGAAATTTAAAACTTTTGAAAAATGAAACAACATATCACTTCCCTTATAAGAAGACACACAACATATACCAGAAACAAAAAAAGTATTACAAAGGCAAAAGATAAACTTTATATTCTCAATTTAGGCATACAGTAACGTTAGCAACATTTTACAAAGGATTTTCTGATAATTACAAATATTTTAGTAAAAAGAAGTAGGCAATGTTATAAAAAAAAACAAAACACATTTCTCAATGATTGGTTCCTAATATTATTACGGATTAGATGATGATACTACACACATACATATATTTTATGGATATATGGGAAATTCTTCAAACTCGCTTACTTTTGGGGTTCAAAAAAAAAATTCTAAAATGTTTTAATGGCACATCAACGATATGTGTTCCACTAGAGCCAAGTAGTGCTCTAGTGGAACACAGATTTGTTCGCGTGAATGACTTTTACGGAACGGCTTCAACGTTATAGAGATTTAAGATAAAAATTTATAAATAAATTTTCCAAAATTCTCTTTATATTCCTAAATCAAAAATTATTGCATTTATGTCCTCTATAATGGTGTATCTTAAATACAAATTAAAAATATCGCAATATGTTAAGTATGCGTGAATATATTAGCGATTAAATAATTTTTAGACCTTCTTTTAAAATTTGCAAAGTTCAGTTTTTAGGGATGTACTTAAGGCTCTACTACATAGAATACTTTCGCTTCAACTGCGACTGACAGCTACGCAACGCATAAATAATATTAACCCAGTCATTGCATTATTTTGTTATTAGAATTTTATATAATAAAATATAAAGATGTAAAAATTAAATTATGTTCGCAGTTGAAATAATGAATTGCAAATGAAAATTTCTGACTGAATGAAAAAATATTAAAATAAGAATAAAACAACCGACAAAATATATTTACGTACTTCGGTACTTCAAAGTTGAACATTTTTCATCTTTGAAGTACTTCACGCACAAGTTTGACGTACTGATTTAATTCTGTTTCATATGAATGCATGTATTTTACTGCAGCTGTCAGTTGCAGTTGAAGAAAAAGTATTGTATGTAGTTGGGCCTTTAAGCTAAGTTCACATTAGCCAAATATTTGACACAAATTATATGGTCGTGTTTAAATTTCACTTTTTCGAATATTTGTTAATGGATAATAAGTCGGGGTTCACACACAGCAATTTTTCTTGCCGCAATTCTGACTTCGTAGGCGAGAGAGGTAAAGAGAATGTAAAAGTTTATTATTCCCTTCTCCTCTCTCTTCTATAAACTCAGAATTGCTGCAATTAAAATTGCTGTGTGTGAACCCCGACTAACAAAAATATGTACTAAAATATTAAAAACGGATAAGCTTTTATTATTTAATATTATTTGATAAAGCTTATGCGTAATTATTTAAAAAATGTAGGCAAGTCACATGCGATCAGTATTGATTTTTACCCAGCTACTAAAAAATAATTATTTGAAGTATAATTAACACTAATTTTATTTCTATTATTATTATTATTTTTTATTAATTTACTTAATCCAATTTAAGTAAAGGAAAATGCCTTTCTATTAAATTCCTGAATAAAAAAAAATTTACTTTGATCTAAAAGGTTAAATTATTATATTTTAAGTTAAAAATGGAATTCAAATTATTTATTTTTCTTAAAGAAAAAATGTAATAACCATTTTTTTATTTTAATTGTATTAAAGCTTTTAAGGACTAAATTATTTCTTTTTAAATTAGAAATTGAATTAATAATAATGTTGTTTTTTGTTAATTTTATTAAAATGATATTAATAATAATAATTAATGCAAAATATAAAATAAAAATAAAATGTATGCTTTCATTTAGTTGCCACCGAACTATTTTTCCTAACCCGCCACCGACAATTTTAACTCGACTTCGACCTATATTTTTTGCACGCCACTTTCAGCTGTATAAAAAACATAACAAGCACTATTGCAAAAATATTAATATGTTCATATATTAAAAGTTTTATTAAAAAAAAAAAAAAACTGTATTAAAATAAATAAAATATAAATTGTTCATTTCTATTTGTCGATTTGAAGTTTAGGTACATAAAAACAACCTTTACAACTCAAGCAGCCTGCCTCGTCAGCTGTTGTTTGACCCTATTTGATCTTACATTTCTTTTGTAAGATCAAACAAAAATTCACCCAAAATAATGGCAAATATTATACACATTGTGTTCACACTTGTCATATTTTTGACTCAAAGCAAATATACTATTTGTTTGACCAAAATCAGCTGTTTTTTGGTTGGTTCGTAAAAATATTTGGTATTCACATTGGGCAAATTTAATTTTTTGTAAAAAAAAGTCAAATATTAGTGTTATGTGAACTTAGCTTTCATATTCGCTCATTTATTGCAAAATACATCTTTTTTTTTTTTTAAATATTATTTAATTTCACTTAACTAAATTTCTAAAGTTCACACATTGAATGGCGATTAATTCAGGGAAGGGTGATATCAATATTTTAATGATCACATTTTATTTTGTTATTGATTACACTGGTCGACAAAAAAAATATGTAGACTAGATGGAATTCCGCATGCTAAACTCGAATCTGCTTTCAGTTTTTTTTTCCATCAGGTCGGAATTTTTTTTATGTGCGTGTCTAATATTGTGCCCTAAATATGCCGATTAATCGAGTGTATTTCACTATTACTTGAGAACGGTATGCACGATTCATATAAATGATACACCAAGGTATGCGGAATAAAATTAGCTTTAAATCACTTTACTATCAAATTTTTATCCGCTCAATAGTTTAGGAGATATTTCGAAAAAAGTATCCGAAAAAAATTTGTTCATGCAAAATTCAAGATTTATTTTTTTTACTAAAACTTTTTTTTTAATTTGAAAGCATCAAAAATATTTAAGTTTATCACCTTCATCTCAAAGCTGGCAAAACTACGAATAAATAAAGCCACGTATCATAAAAATTGATGCACAAATCTTGATTGGATTCACAGTTAAGTTAGCATACTCATGCATACCTATAGCTAAGTGGAAATACACTAGTGGGCAAAAAAAAATTTTTTTTCTCGTCTTAAATAAAAAAAATAGGTGGATTGGATGGAATTCAACGTGCTAAATAAGAATCAGCTTTTACTTTTTTTTCTATCACGCATTGATTTTTTTCTGATGGACATGCCTACTATGACCCCGCTTTTAGGCAGTCACACTTGTATAACTCGAGAACAATTTGTCCAATTAAGATAAATTGAACTTTAATATATAGCGTCCTAAACTGTCTTTGAGCCGAATTTATATAATTTTTTATCCAGTTAATACTTCCGTAGTTGTTCGGTAATTAGTACTGAAAATTTTAAAATTTATTTTTTTGAAAAGTGGTGAAAATTTTGATCCATAACTCCGAAATTCTTGAGCGAATGAAAAATATTGTTGACACACCTCGAAGACAATTTTCGTACGCATCTTTTGGTGTATCACTTGAGTTATGAGGAAATATACTAGAGTAATGGCCTTGCTATGGGCGAAATATTAGACACGCCCATAAAAAAAATTCCAGACCTGATGGAAAAAAACTGAACGCAGATTCGTGTTGAGCACAACAAAATACATCAAATCCAACTATTCGTCTATGGGGGAGGATTTTTTTGTTGACCAGTGTTATTAGGTAAAGAATTCAGTTTTAGTATTTTAGGATTTTTTTTTTTTTTTTTTTTTTTGGCAGAATGGTAATGTCCATCCGCCTATACACTAGAGTTAAATGGGTCGAAAATTATACATAATTCAGGGAAAGGTGATGATCACACTTAATTTTCCTATTTATTAGTAAGTAAAAAAATTTATATTAAGAATTATAAGATGTTTTTTTTTTGATTGATAAAGCAAATAAAATTAAGCTTTTTTTTTTGTATGAAATCTACCCAAGTTTTTTAGAAAAAAAAAAATGATTTCTCAAATCGGGCTATATATGCGCAGGATTTTTTTTTCATAATATTAAAGTGGACAATATTTTTCAGAAAATTTTCGGAAAAAGCATAATGTAAAATTTTAGGTTGCATTCCATGAAAATTTAAAATTAGTGTATTTTAGGAAAGTTTTCAAAAAATAAAAAATAAAAAAAAAAAAAAAAAATATTAGGACAAAATTTAATTTACAAATACTTGAAGAAAGTACACTTAAATACCTGAAGTTAATGGTTCCATTTGAACCGTTGTTGAATATTTTCAGTGAAATCATATTTTTTGTGTAAGTGAAACGTATCACAACAACTTATTTCAGATTAAAATTAACTTATAACGCAAAAATCCGCTACAACAAAATATGCAAAATTTCGGATTTTTTTTTAAATAACTACACTTTTAGCAAATTAATATTTTAAAATGTCACAATTATTTTAAAATGATAACCCAATACTCTAGCTTCACTGAAATAGCGTTGCAAGTGTGCCACGCGAAAAAGGCACCTATTGGAGCCATTCACATTTTTTCTCTCCAAGTTTGGGTATATTCTACAGCATTCCTGCTGAGGGCACAATAACAAGGTATATGCTTATTGATGCATAATTTCAAGAGCTACTAGGCTCCATTTTGAATTTCCCTAAACGGTGGAAAAACTGTAAAATTAAAAATTTTGTTTGAATTTGTTGTGAAAAGTTTTGCACATCACAATTTGACACTGGTTAATGGCACACAAATTAAATCCATGCTGGTCTTTTTCTACAAGTGTTTATAGCTTACGTTAGAAGAATTGGACACTTATGCACAAATCCGCGATTGCAGCAATCAAAAGAAAGAAAGAACTTGTTAATTTCAAACACTTTTTTTAGATTTTTTGATTTTGTGTGCTTGCCGGCACCACATAGAACCGTTTCAGGTCTTGAATTTTGGTTCTGTTACATCACCAAGTGTTGTTAATATAATTGCATCAAAAGTTATTTAAAAAAAAATCTGAAGTTAAAAAAATGTTTGAGGTTGAAGGTCGATTTCATAAAGGTAAACATAAAATGAGAATTGTCTATATATTGTTTGTTTCATACGTACCGCTATTCAGCCGTAATGATAAATGTTGACAACTACATTACAGGCACTTTATTTTTATTTTTTAAAATGTCAGACATTTAATTCTCTTCATGTGTTTGTTTTACGTAAATATTTTTGTTCCTTTTTATTTTTTATTTTTGGGTGCGCTTAAAATTATTTATGTAAATTTTGCCTTTAAATAAATTTAGCAGGTTTGTAGATGTGAAGATTTGTTGTTATCATCCAAATTTAATGGCTAGACTAGAAGATATTTTTAAGTGAGGCAGAAAATTGATATGATATTAATTGTTGTCAATGTAGTTGTTATAAGGATAATTTTTTATGTTTACATATAATTAGGCGGGTATTTGTTTGTTAATTTTTTAAAAAAAAAAAAAGCTTTTTGATGAAAAGAGTCTATTTATAGAAAATTATTTTTAGTCTATAAAGTTCAATACTCTTAATCAGACAACAAATAAATCATTATTTTTGACAATGTACAAACGTTTAAAGAGTTAAGCTAGTATAAAGGATATATCTATGTATGTTTGTCCTTGTACTTTAAAATAAAAAATAAATACCAAATTTATTTGCTTTGAATTTCAAATAATAATATACATATAGACATAAAAAGCTTTAAATATTTGTTATAGAAACTTGGTACTTAATTATACCCCACCATAGGTGGGGAGGGTATTATCCGTTTGTGCTGATGTTTGTAACACCTAAAAATATTAGCCTAAGACCCACCTTAATTTATACCAATCGGCTTAGAATCACTTTCTGAGTCGATTTAACGATGTCCGTCCGTCTGACCGTCTGTCCGTCCATGTAAACCTTGTAATCAAACTACAGGTCGCAATTTTGAACTAAATTTTATGAAATTTGGTACACAGGTTTCTTTTGGTCCAGAGACGAAGCCTATTGAAATTGGTTATGATCGGTCCATTATTTCACCTAGCCCCCATACAAATGTCCTCCCTGATAAGGGTTTAACGACCATAAGTCCCTTAAGTATAGCAATATTTTAATGAAATTTAGCACATATAAGTTTCATATAAGTCTAAATAACTGTGCCGATTTTTAAAAAGATCGGTCCATAATTACCCATAGCTCCCATACAAACCTCTTTTCAGAAAATCACTTTAACGACCATAAATCCCATTAAAATGTTAGTATCAAGTTAATATTCGACGCAAATAAGTTTTATATGAACATAAATGATTGTGCCAAATTTTACAATGATCGGTCCATAATTTACCATAGCTCCCATATATGATTTCTTCCGGAAATCACCCAAAAGTGAATGAATTCATATAAATGTAAGCAAAAACGTAATATTCAGTATTCGTATGTTTGTTTTTTACACTTATGAGTATTGGTCCACATTTGTCTAATAAAAGACCCCTCCCCGAATTATAATGTACACAATGGTGGAGGGTATCATATGGTCGGGCTTGACCGACTATATCTTTTTCTCTCGTTTTATTATAAATTCTTGTTTGAAGTTGTATATTGATGGTAGTTATTTGAGAATAAAGGAAGATTATGTAAAATGAGAAAATACATATATTTGGGTGTAACTGTTAACACTGAATATCACTCAGTACAATCGTACTTTTTCCGATACAATTCACTCTACAAAAGTACACCAGTGCACCAGTAATTGATATAGTATTTTTATTTATTAAATCATTTCATTCTCTTGTACAGAAATGCTAACGAAAAACGAATCAATTCATGTTCAATTTTATTATATGTATGTAAAATTTTATACCTATAATGAAAAAGATTTGGGAATAAAGTTGTATAAAAAATTCACACAGCTTATGTAGAAATTTGTTCCTAATACACTAAGGGAAAAAATTCGATTTAAAATCAACAACGGTTGTGCTCACATTGGTAATTTACGGTAACAGCTTTTTAATACCTTTCGTTAACAAATTTAATAGAAAACATACGTAATTTAACAATTTGATACCGAAATGGTTTCAACTTGGTGCCAATTAGGTATCGATTTTCAATAAGTATTGAACACGCAGTGTTTAATTTAAACACATACGGTGTAGATACACTATTGACACAGAATGGTATTGTTTTCAACACGTATGTAATTGATATTTCTCTGGGTGTATGTATGTAAGTTTTTTTCTGTGTATTTATTTCTGACTATGTATTGAGATTTCGGGTGAAATCAACATTTTTTAATAGTTATTGTCAGGATTCTCACTCACATGGAATCTTATATTTCACAGCCACAAAAATATCGGTGAGATATGATAGAATTTAAGAAAGTGATACATATTTTACTTTATATTGAGAATGAAATATAAATTTATGAATTCTGATTATCTTTTAATGTTATGTTGAGATATTGTGATACAAAACGTGTATGCGTAACACGTGTGAGTACCTAAAATTTCTGGAATTTTGGCTCACATATTTTTAAGAATAATTTTTAAATGTAAAATAGTATAATACAATAAAAAGATACATTGGCGTGTTATTGGTAGGGAGATGGATTACAACCATCTATACTGGGGCGAATTACATTCGTCTATGTACCTCTTTTCTTTTCAATGTTCCGGAGATCAATGGGGTAAAGGATGGTACAAAGTGTTCTGGAGGTCGATGGGGTACAAGGGAGGAAAAGAATTCAGGCCAGGGGCAGGAGGTGGGTTTGATGTTAAATGACACGCTAGCCATTTAAGGATTAAAAGGCAGAAATGCCGAAGTCACAGCTGAACTGACGAATCATGGAGGTAGCAGCGAGAAAAAAAAGCATGCATAGAGTGAAGAAGCAGCAAGCAGAAAAACACAGGAATGTTAGAGTAATAGCGAGCAGAGAAGCAGAGGAAAGATTAAAATACAGCAAACCAGAAGGATACAAAGCAAACGAACAAAAAAATCAATAAACTGAAACTCACACATAGATCACGAAACTTTTACAGCAGCGATCATCAAGAAGACAACAGAAAAGGAAGGTTCGACGCAAAAACCGATATCGGTACGAACCAAGTGCAGGAAAACCGCAATAATATTAGTTTTAAGAAATGTATATAAGATGAAGTAAATTTACAATCAATCTCTTTTGTGCTGAATAGTGAACCAAGCGGTAGCAAAGTAGCTGGTTAAGAAAAAAATAAAACTGAGTAGTGTTAGGGGAAAATAAAAAGAATAATAAATGGTTAAATTGATTACATCAATCCAATGTAGGGTATACTGATTTACAATCAGTAAGATTTAAAGGCTTCAACAGGATTTACACTCGAGTTGAAGTGGTAGAAGGTAAACGCTGCTCAGGACCAAGTGGTAGACTATTTTCTTGGAAGTTTTCACTCAGAAAATATAGGGACTAAAGAAATCTGGGATTACATCCAAGATTTAAGAAGTAATATGAGGTATTAAATATTAAGTGTAGAACCGGCAAGGCAACACAGAAGCTTTATGAAACAGCACAGTTCTCAATAAAGAAGCTAAAAAAATATAAGAAGCTAAAAGTGGCTCAATAAATAATATAAAATTATAAAAGTGAAGAGAAATACGAAATAAACAACAAGGTACATAAAAAATATAAAACTTAAACAGTGTATTTATATAAGAACCTTGGACGCAACTGAGTTTTACCCCAGTTGTAAACCCGGCTAACAGGAGGTTCCTTACACACGTCACACGAAGTTATAACTTTAGATCTTATCACCACGACGACTATTAGTCAATTGTCCTTTAGGGAACCAATCTTAATCTTTTGACCTTCTATCTGAAGGGCTTTATTAAATGTGAGTCGTATATTGAATAGAGTTTATTAGTGATATCAATATTTTAACATTTACATTTTGATTTCGTACGAATCAGTAAGTAAAAAAAAAAAAATAATTTTTGGAATTTTAGGTTTCTTTTTTTTTTTTTTTTTTTGATAGAGAGAATTTTGATGTCCTTCCGTCCAGCGTTACCGTTTGGCGACTTTAGTCGCCATTTGCCCCTTTTTCAACCACCTGGCCACTTTTTTGGCCCCTTTTTTAAATGGCGACTTTTTAAGATAATGTGCTAAATGAGGAGAAACTAAGTTGTTTGAAATATATCGACCCATTATATATTAATTTCAACAAATAAATTACATAATAATTTTGGGACTGTCTTACAGTATTGTGATATAAAGAAACCGCGGAGTATTTATAAATGAACTGAAACTGTTAGTAATTAAAAATAATAATAAAGTTTATCATCATATGCCAATTTTTTTGGACTGGATTGAAAAAATGAAGAAAAGATTCGATGAATACTTATATCCTAATTTAAATTTTTTACTTTCCTAAAAGCAATTCCTTGGGGGAACGTGTTTTTTTTTACTAAATTATCAAAAGCAAGAAATAGATTATCTAACAGACTTATGACAATACTTGTGAATTCATGCGTTCCATCCTAAATTTGAAAGTCTAGAGTACGAGTGAAGAACTCTTTCAAAAGTACAGGAGTTTAACTAATTAAAAGAATATTGTGTGCGAAATATTTTTGTGAATAAATCTTTATTTTTGCAATAATAAAAATTGTTGTAAAATAATAATAAGTTATTTTGTTATTAATAGAACTGAATTTTGTAGTTTTTCTTAAAATGAAATAATTTGTTGTTATCAAATAAAAAAAATTTTAAGCAGTTTTTTAGGTTTTAAAGTAGTTGGCCCCTTTTTTTCCAAAAATCCATTTTTTTGGCGACTTTTTATTTTGAAATCCCCTTTTTTGGACACTTTTTAAAAATTCTCAACGGTAACGCTCCTTTCGTCCGACTGTTTTTTAATATTTTCAAATTCAAAATCGTTTGCTATTGGACTCAATAAAGATATCGACTTAAAATTTCCTTTATTCGATAGACAATTTTCTTCTTAACTATATATGGACCGATTTTATTAAAGTGAAGGGATGGCAAGTGGACTTACATCTCCAATGTATATAAAATTTATTACAAACGTTGACCATTGGAAGTGTTTCTCACAAAAAAAAAAAAAAAAAACTACTTGAACTTAATTTTTGTAAATATTTTTAATTTACATTTATTTACATTCAAAAAATTAGCTTTCTACTATATTCTGCTTCATAATTCCTAAACCAAAAGAGTCTCCAACGTGAATTTTGGCTCCAGTATAGAACAGATTTATCAATATATACTTTTTTTTACGAATTTTAAAGTACCGTTTTTTGAGATATTCAGCTTTGATCTTTATACCATCGATTTTGACCTTTGAACTTTCGAAGTAAATACATTTATTTACGTCGTTTTAAAGTCAATATCATTTCCTATTTAACTAAATAAAAATTAGAATTTTGCAATATATAGTTTAGAAGTTATAAGCAATAAAGTATGTACACTTTTGGAAAAAATTTGGACCGGAAGGGATCTTCAGTCTGAAAGTTTATAATTTGAGCAACACTTGCAATAGGTAATTACTGTATCGAATTTCATTGAAATTTTAAACTACCTGTGTGTGTGTCGGTTGAAATGGCGTTTATGAAGCCCACCGATTACTGCCATATACAATATATATACCAAAATTTTGTTATAAAAATTCAGCAAGATCGGTTTATACATTGTGGAGATATGCTTAAAAAACCGGCTTTTAGAAACGGTTTTCAAGATTCTAAAGCCTCTGCGTACACTAGGGACTTCGTTTTTGCAAAGAAGGCTCGGACATTTTTTTTTCGAATTTTTATACTGAAGAAATTAAATCGGTTCAATAGTAACTGAGATATCGGGCAAAACGCATTTTTTATTTTTTTAAGCCCTTGTTTAAGCTACAGATTTTTATTTTTTTACAGATCGGTCATTTGTATAAAATTTCAGTTTTTTTTAATCAATCAAATTTGTTTATAAACAACCAAGTTAAAACTAAAAAATCTGTTAATAATATAAATACACACAACTTTATATTAAGCATTGTAATGACCAGGGCAAGTTTTTATATGCACAAAAAAAATTTAAATATGCGCTTGAAAAAGCACGAAAAAATTGTATAATATGCACAGAAATATGCAAAAATAGCATGAATATGTATATAAAAACCAACGAATTTATGCATTCTTATATATTAATGTGTAGAAAATATGCACAAATATGCATTTTTTAACTTTTAATCTCTATAGATTTCGATGTTTATAAAAATATAACTATTTTAATTTTAAGTGTCATATTTACAATGTACTCAAAATACTCACAAACAATTTTTAAGAAATCATTTGATTGAACTCCAAAAAATCACAAAAAAAAGTGTGTTTTTGTTAAGAAAACTAACATTTGTATCCATTATATGCAAATTTATGCAATGATTTAAAATATAAGCATTTTTTGTGAAATTCTTTTGAAATATACAAATGCTTACCTTCCAAGCGAAAAGCTTGAAAAACTTGCCCTGGTAATGACAATTTTTTTTTTTTTTTTTTTTTGTATAGGCAAGTAACAACAGCAGTAATATAATGAATAACAGTGTTGTCAGTTTGTATATACATACATATATACATACTAGGGTATATAATTATTCGGGTGTTCATATTAATCGGTTTATTCGTCAAATAATTATTCGGGGTTAAAAGTTGATCGGTTAATAACCGATTATTGACAAATTATTCGATTAACCGAATAACCTTAGTTATACATGTAAAACATATAAATTACACAAATTATAGTATTTAATCTATTGAAATAGTTACTTAGAAACATAATATAAGATCAAATTCTTTTACAAGGGGATCATTTCGTAATTATTTTCTCTTATTTGTATGAAAAAATTTAATTTTTTAGCTAATACTATAAAATATTCTCCTAATTCCGCTTTATTTATTACATCGTTCATGTAAGTGTATTTTCCGTGTAAGAATGATATTTTGTTAAACGATAGTAATAGTAATTTTTTGGGTACATTTAGGAGATGATAATTAAAAAAAGTATTATGTCTTGTGTAACTTTGAATTTACTTTACTCAAAGTAATATTTTAAGAATTTCTATTGATACAAGTTTAATTATTTATGAAGATATAATATTATTACCTTTTCTTGTCGCTTTTTATAAAACATTCTATCCCAACAAAAAAGCATCCAATGATGTCAGTAAGATACTGAACTTGTGATCCAGAAATAGTACAAATTCGTATAATTTTCAATGAATTGGATTTTTTGATATCTGTGTTAAGTCATGTCATGTTCACGATTTTGTGCAAAATTGCAATGAACATCCAAATTTTTTTTTAACGGCTCAAGGAAATTATTTATAATTTTTATTATTATTTTTATAAAAAAAAGTATGTATAACATTGTTATTCAATTGTTTCAGTTTTTTTTGTAAAGATAACATCTTATAGCAGAACGTCTTATAGCAGAACAATTTAAATCTTTGTATATATATTGGATTCTGTTTTATTACTTCTAAAGCAGAAGAAAAAGTAAAAATTATTTTTATTTATTTTTACTGAAATGTAACAGACCTCTTAAAAAGATGTAGTTTACATAAATTTATCATAAAAATAAAAAAAATTATAATTTATAACTCAGGAAAACTACATTTCGGTTAACCGGTTATTCGACACAAATTATTCGGTTTATTCGTTATTCGAAAATAGACAGTTTTAAATTATTCGGACAGTTAATCGACAAAAATTAACCGGATAACCGAATGACGGTTAATCGATTGGATACCCTAATTCATACATACAAAAATATGTAAATATGAAATTGTTGTTGTTTATTTTTTTTAAAGCAAAACTTGCTACGATTGTTTAATTTTTTTTTTTTTGTTTTTCGTATTCAAATTTTCGTAGTTTGAAAAAATGTAGATTTATAAATGTTAAAATATGAAAGCATACGTTAAGGCGAAAATTTAATTATTTGTTGGTAAGATGGTGAAGGGTATCAAAGATTCGGCACAGCCAAATCTTTTTTTTTTTTTAATTTCATTTATGCCTGAAATGGTAAAAAAGAACTTTCGTATTAGGGCTATAAATATTTTACGAGATAAACTTTTAATTGTTCTCGATAAATTTTACTTATTAAATAGTTTTATTAACTATATATATTGTACTAAGACTTTATGTTATCTCAAACAATATATTTTTACAGTTTCCAATAAAATGACATTAGGAAATGTAATAAACGGTCCCTGCAATAGATTTGTGAGATAGTACGTGTAAACTACCAAATTCGATTGGCAAAAAATTTGGTTGCCACAAATGATCTGTTTTCTTTGTGCAAGTATGTATGTAATATTTTTATTTTTGTTATAACTTCTTTTAAATAAATAATATTTACCAACATTTTGGTTTTAACCTTGAATTTATGTTTTCTGCAAAATACAACACAATCAATACTTGTTTACAATATTGTAGAAATATCACTTAGAATACAAATGTGTTATAATTTGCCATTTACTATGGAAATACATATCTTCCAAAACAAATATGTTAGCTATTTTGTATTTACGAGAAAAAAAAAAAAAAAAGACAAAATTCATGCATGATTATTTTTACATAATTCTCATTCATGGTAGATTTGCATAAATCACATGATTTAAGCAAAACTGTTGACACGTGACCATCTAAAATGGTAATTTTCACATAAACAGGATTTCGATAGAAAAAAAAAAAAACTACTTTTCTATTCATCTTAGAGCCAAGAGTGTTCCTTTTTTGCTTGAAAAAAATTGTGTCAGTAGTTACAAGTTCACAATTGTATCAATACTATGGTGACAAAATGGCTACGTTGACCTAAATATTGATATTGGAATAAAATTGTAAATATTTTTATCTATTTTTCTTTTAAATTTTCTATAATTCCTTAACTTAAATGATATTAATTTCATCCTTTTTTGCCTCATTCATTTTCAATATTTAGTAATAAATATTTTAAGTTCAATTTCAAATGAACTCTATTATTAAATTATAAAATTTTTTACACGTGTTAATTTTTGTGAAAATCAACAAGAGACATTCACGTGTATACATTTGTATTAAACTTAATACATATAATAAATAAATATGTTTAGAAAATACAAACATACATATATACCAATATTTAAGGTTATGTGACCTTGGCAGGATATATTTTTCAATAAACAAAAACGGAAAACAATTTAAATAAAATAATAAATTTTATAAAATGGTAAACAAATAACAAAAAATTTGCAAAATAAATCAATAAATCAGCATCAGGTAAAGAAATGTTTACAAACAACTACCCATTCCTAAGTCTATTTAAAATAATCCCACACAATTGCCTACTTTTAGGTCGTTCGGTAAAAAATTTAAAATATTTTTTTTTTTTTTATACACTTACCGACTCAATTGGGCTGATACTAAATTACTATATGGTGCATATTTTGCTGGATTGGCATACATTAAACAAATCAATTTCTCACGACACATTTCTTTGTCGGAATTTATTTTCAATTGAGCAAACACTGAGTCCAGACGTGACAATAAAGGACTATAGAAAGGATCGTAATTGGAGAGTAGTAATGAAGAATCGGGTACATTTTGAAATTGTTGGAATGTATTGACATTGGCTGCTGGTGGTGGTTTCTTAGCCATGGGAGCTACTAAACCCGAAGAACCACTTGACAACGAACCAGAATTTTTAAATGATGCGGAACCTATACTTTGTAAGGCACTCATGTAAGAATCTTGCATAAGTTGATGTTGTCTCTCATTCATGCCCAAGCGTGTAAATGTTACTGGATTATTATTAGGCGATGGATCGAAAACATATTCGTTGTTTATTTGTGAGGCATCTATGTGGAGAATAAAGAAAATATTTTATTTTATTTCTTTTCTAAAATAAGATTTTTGAATTTCAATTAAGTATTTTTCAAAACAAACCCGGTTGATTGTAGGCATAGGGTCCATTGATTTTCATGCCATCATCAGTAATTAGAAATTTGTTGTCATCGTCAAAGTTAATACTATTATCACGGAAGTCTAATTCTTGAGGCGGCTCCATGGGACGTATGAATAGAGGAGCAGAGCCGGTTGAAATACCTGTAATAAGAGAATGAGATTAGTGATTTTTTGTATTCGTTGATTGGATAGATTAACGCCCTGTTCTACGATGTCGAATGAAAAATTCGTTTCTACAATTTATATAAATAAATTTTAAATTTTGTTTTTGTTTCCTATACATTTTGTCGAACGAATCTTTGTTCGACAATGTTAACTGTTTTTAATTCGTAGAATCTCTTCTGCAGTTTGCC
Organism: Protophormia terraenovae; assembly: GCA_951394005.1. Lineage (NCBI taxonomy): Eukaryota > Metazoa > Arthropoda > Insecta > Diptera > Calliphoridae > Protophormia > Protophormia terraenovae. The sequence goes on from OX596073.1 coordinate 155,067,594, forward strand.
CTTCGAAATTCAACTGACATCGGTATGAAGTAGTAATTTCTTATGCTCTGCATTTAAAACGACACTTAGGGCTTTAATTATATTTCTTAAGGCTTTTTATAAAATTCAGATAAGGTTTTCGCAGAAAATATTTGTATGTGAATAACCTGAATGTACAATAATTTTATACACATTTTCGGTCTTCCTCGCGGATCCCCTTTAATGTTTCTACTGACCGCCATTTGGGAAACCTTGGCTTAATAGATCATAAATACGAAATTGCTTATATTAATTAATTTTTGTTTGATATTGCTCCAATCATCAAAATGATAATATTAATTAACTAGAATAATTGATTTTATTATTAATGCTTTTCTTTTAACAGATATAATGAGCTTAAGATTGTTGGGAATTGACTTATATTTATTTTATTTCTATATTTTTGTAGACAAATTATTCATTTTTCTTTACATTTTTTGAGAGCTGTCAATTTATTTAAAAAAATGTAAACCAATTAGAAATTTTTTTTTTTTAATATTTTTTCCTGTGTATTCTTGTTAAAATACTTCGATTTGAAGTAATTTATTTAATTATAAACAATACCTATAATAAAAAATATATTATTCTTTTAAAAAGTTGGATTTGTTTTCGACCACACACTGGGAGTTTTGGATGAAGTATCCCGAAACACAGATTTTTTAAGATGGAAAACATCTAATGGATTTTTCAAATTTGTTGATTGCTTTCCTACACTAAGGAGCGCGTTCGAAAAAATCGTAACATTTAAATTATTCAATAACTTGGAATGGTTGATCTTAGAGTTTTCATTATTTCTTTATTTAATTGATAATTTATTACAGATCACAGAACAATATTACTCTTATAGTTCTAACCACTAATGAACTTGTGGACCATTTTTGGTAACCCTTCCGTTAGAGATTTGATAGTTGCTTCAGTCACTTTTGTGCACATCTTCTTTTAAAATCTTCGGTATTTCGGAACACCTTTTTTATACTCTTCAATTCACTTTTTACAAGAGCTCAATATCTCTCCACTGGTCATAGCTCTGGACAATTTGGAAAATTTACCTCTCTTGTTATTGCTTTGGTACCACTCCAGTGCTTTCTTACCATAGTGACATGATACCAAATCGAGCCAAAAATATTTGGACACATTGTGCTCTCTTATGAAAAGAAGTATTTTTTGCAAATATTCTTTGATGTATATTTTGGTATTTATAGGAGCCTGTTTTGCCGCAACTACAAAAAGCTTGTTATACCGGTAATTTTTTTTTTTTTTGCTTTTGGGTCCTAAACTTATCTTCAACATTGCCTTGAGCATTAACAATATAAAAGTTTTGACACAGAAGCTGCGAAAATTCTGCCAGCACATACGTTTCTTCGTCAATTATACAACATGAGTATTTTTGTATGAAATTTGGTATTAATTTCCGTGTCCTATTCTTGGTTCTAAATTTTTTGCAGCATTCCTGTTTGGAACTTTTTGGACTTTATATGTTATCAACTCTCCATTAACTTTAAATATTCGCACCAAATAGTCAAAGCACTGTGCTAACCGGGATGCTTTTCTACCAGATGTATTTGGAGTTCTTTTCAATATGCTTTCAATTTTCTGGCCTTTTCAATATCATTTTCCGAGCCAGGTTTCCTATCAATGACCAAATTCTCCTGATACTGTTTAATAACATTAGAAACGGTTTGACGCCAGAAATTTAATTGTGTGGACAATTATTTGTAAAACCTATTTGGATTTTTTTTTTTGAAATATTTTATTGATTTATACATCTTTTTCGTCACTCATTTTGATGAAAATCACCACAAATTAACATGGTTGTTATTAAAAATAATAACTAACGTATTTTCAGTTATAACTAGATCAAAAAAAATAAAAATTAATATTGCTTCCAAAAATAGTTATGAGGCAAAACGTGTGTTAAGATTTTTTCGATCGCACTCCTTAATACGTAATTATTTATCATCATAATTTCTAGAGTACAAGAAAATTTCGATCGTTATTAAGATTTTCAAGTTTTCAACCTGAATTCTCGGTTAAAACAATGGCAACAAATCAAAAATTGCGGTCCCTCATCTGATGTATGTAATTTCAGAAAATCCAATAGGAAAGGGTGTAGATCGCATAAAATGTACTCCACTAACCGGTTTGCTGTACAGTATGTAACCTTGCTCTGTCATCCATGATCATATTGTTCAATTCTGTATAAAGAGATTGCTTATAATCTCGGCCAAAATCTACAACAAGCAGTAACTTTTTAATGAACTGATTTTAATAAATTGTTTAAATATCATCTTGTCGATTGTTTTGAATTTCGCCAACAAATTTGGATGAGTCATACGATTCTTCTGATAAATAGAACAACCTCTTGAAGCGGTATCACTTAACGGCCTTCTATCCTTTTCAACAGAAAGAAGTAGGAGGACTAAAGAAGTCATAATGACCTCTAAGATTCTCGGTTATTAATAACGATTATAACCTAACCTACCTATGTATATCGGAAGCAAAGTCATATTAATTTCTTAATTATTTAAGATTATGCATTACAAAGGACTTTTCAAGCTTTGTAATAGGCACAATAAATTAAATATACTTCAGAATTTTAACTTTAATATTTTTTTATCCTTATCCAATACTCACCCTTTCCCAACAATTTCGTAAACGAACCAATTATAGCTGGTATAAACATGGCAATAAGTAATGATTTCAATACCTGTAGACCCATAAATACAGGCCATAAAATCTTTTTAAGACCTATAAATACAAAAACAAAAATAAATCATCATATGAAATATAGATAACACACATATACGTATGTATATTTAAGAGGAAAACATATATGTTATATACTCCACCTCCTACTTCTTTACAAACCTGTTAAAAATAACAAACGACCGGTAGCCATGGTTCGTGGTAAATCAATTTTAACCTTAGCATCTGTGGCCGCTGTTTGTCTCACTGTACGTGTTTTGCCATTCGTCTGCTGTTCTTTGGTTGCCAGCGTTTGACTATGATTATTGTGCAGTTCAACCAAAAGACCAGGCATTGGTTCGTATTGACCTTTTTCAAAGAAATTCGTTACATAATCGACTAATAAATCTTCAAGATTTTTTAAATCTGATGTCAAATCATCCTTTTTGGAAATTTCATTTCGTTGAACATCATTATCATCATCTTCAATGTTCATGTGATGTTTGTGTTTATGTTCTGGGTCTTGTTTAATCTCATGTGTTTTCCTGGCCATATTATGTTGTTCTGGCTGATGTTGTTTCGTTTGTGATAAATTACTAGAATCCATTGGGTAGACCGTTCTGTCATGTGTTCCTACATTGTGGCTCTTAGTATTTTTAAGGTTTCTATTCATTTGTTGTGTGTCATATGCTGGGGTTGTTGGAGTCACTAATGCCGCTGCTACCGTTGATGATGTTGAATATGTATTTAATGGCTCTGACATTTTATTTCTTCCATATTGTTGACTTTTGCTTTTTTCTATTGCCACGGCAGCTCTTAAATCTGTGTCAATGGGTTGAAAGACACGAAATTGTCCAGATGGTGTAAACACATTGCGCGATATTAATTCCAGATCTTTGGGCACAAACGGACGAAATGTATCATCATCGTCTAAACTTTTAGCATTGTCACTCATGGTCATCTGACCATTTGTCGATAAAAGTTGACTATATCGTACAGGCGATGAAGATGTTTGTGCTCTATATGTTCTACTTGTCATTTCTAATGATTCTACATGTAGAATTAATGTCATCAGCAACCACAACATGAGCCACAAATGTTGTTTATTTAAACCAAAGGATAACTTTTGGTGTCTCACACGATTGATGATACTGATGTTGTGGCTGCTTTTAGTGTAAGTATTTGTGGTAACAATGTTTGTGTTTGTGTTGGTGTTGGTTAGGAGTTTATTCCTTTTATTTCTACATGGCGACTGACATGCTGTTCTCCATCTATTTTCATTTACAGACAGTCTTGTATGGTTTTGGCAAATGTTTTTATTATTAAATTTATTTCTTTGTGTCATTGTCATTTCCGCTATGGTGGATGTTGTTGTTGTTGTCGTCTTAGATTTGTTCAATCTCTTGTTCATTTTACTTTCAGTGGGACCTTTTGCAATTAATAAAGTTTTCTCCATTTTTATATTTTTATTGTAGGTTTCATTGATGATTTATACTTTTTGAGTTTCAGTTACTTTTCGAATTTTATGTGCTCTGTAAAACTTTTTCTTTTGTTGAGATATTCTCTTTGTGTAGTTATATCGTTATCTGCATCTGAAAGAAATTAAAAAGCAATAATTTAATTAACTTTATAAATTAATGTTTTATTTCATTTTAAAATTACATTTATAATTGAAATTATATCTTTGTTTCTCTTGTTAAAATGGCTTTAAAATTTGTTGATCATTTTTTATTTTTTTTGTTTATTGATAATTTCAATTACTTTGTTTTAAATTACTATAATTATACTTTGATAAGAATTTGTAAATAAATTATAGGTTTTCGTAAAAAGTTTTTATGAAACATAAAATTAGGTTTATTTTGTGAAGTTTAAAAGGAAGTAAACAGGCTGCCTTATGTAACGAACGTTAAACTGGGTCTCTATATATTTAAAAGGGGATACTACAGCGTAAGACGAGCCAATAAGAAAGGATCGTGACAGACGTTAAAAATTAAATTTGCAAACTGTGACTTATGTAATACGTCAAAGACAATGACAATGAACCTTAGACGACCATTAGGGCAAATAGTTAAGACAGAAAGACCGTTTCAAAGAATTTATATAGACTTAATTGGACCGTTGGACTGACATTTTATTTTTATACCCACCATCAAAAAGATCCTTATATCCTTTTTTCTTTCCAGATGTTCCGGAGGTCGATGGGGTAAAGGATGGAACGAAGTGTTCCGGAGGTCGGTGGGGTACACAGGAGGGAAATCATTCAGATGGTATGCTAGCCATTTAAGGGTTAAAAATATAAAAACACACCAGGAAGAAGTTGCAGTAGAAAGCAGGAGGGAGGAAAGCCGAAGTGAAGACGTCAATACCTACATCGTCACAGCTAACCAGGCGAGTAGCTGAACTGGCGAATCATGGAGGTAGCAGCGAGAAAAGGCTGGCGTAAAGTGAAGAAGCAGCAGGGAGAAATACACAAGAGTGTACGAGTAATAGCGAGCAGAGAAGCAAAGGAAAGATTAAAATACAACAAGCCAGAAGAGGACAAAGCAAAGAAACAAGAAACCAATAAACAGAAACTCACACACAGATCATGAAACTGTTACAGCAGCGAACATCAAGAAGACAACAGAAAAAGAAGGTACGATGCAACAACGCTATCGATTCGAACCAAGTGCAGGAAAACTGCAATAATATTAGTTTTAAGAAATGTATATAAGCCGAAGGAAATAAATCAAGCAGGCTCTCTTGTCGTTTTGGTGCTGGACAGTGAACAAAGCAGACGTGGTAAGTAGCCGGTTAATAAAAAAAAATATATATATAAAAGACTAACAGAGTAGTGTTTGTTGAATTATATTTTTATTAATGACTTTTATGTTCAAGTTCTAAACATAAAAAAAAATATTTTCTGTTGGTTTTTAAGAAAATATCTGATATTTTCCAAAATTCTTCCAATTAAAGGTTTTATTGTGTTTCGGACACTTTTTTGCTCGAATAAGTCCATTTATTTTTAAACTCCGTCTCATTTTAAGCTGGACTTTTAATGTTCTTTAAATACTAGAGCCCAATATCTTTTATTTGCTCGGAGTTCCGGACAATTTTATGGATTAGCATCTTTCGGTACAAACACTAAAAATTTCTTTATTACCACTTCATTGTTTTGTTGCTATAAGGAGAAGAAGCGGGAACAGGTCAGAGAAAAGTGGATACACTGTATTTTCTTAGGAAAGGGAGAAAGAAGTCTTTTCCAAAGGCACTCATTCACGCATATTTCTGTGTTAATAGAACCACTTTTTATGAATGAAGTACTTCTTTCTGCATAAGCCTATTGTTTCCCAAAACAAAAACTTTCTTGGGAATTTTGATTTCTTTGATACGTGATATTTTTCTGCCATATTCCCTCTAGCATCTGCAACATAGAATTCCTGGCCAGGAATTTGAAAAATATTAGACTGTACGAACGTTTCATCGTCTATTATACCCTTCCTATTTTGTCTGAGTCCTCCAGCGTGAAGATACTATTTTTCATCCACTACCTGATTTCCATTCAGTGACCATGACTTCTTTGTATAATATTATGACCTAAGAAACTGTACTTTCAGCACAATAGCCTTCCTTGCAATTATTTTATATGACCAATGTAAGATTTCATGAAAAATTTCAATTATGTGTTTTAGTATATTTTGTTCAAATTCCACTTTAAGGAAAACCACATCAAAAGTTATGAGCCCAAGAGCATGCACGGATTTTTTTCGTGCGCAGTCCTTATATCGTTTGTGTTGAATATGTATTTGTTTTGCGAATAGAATCTTTTGCTTATTTTAGAAAAATGTTCAAATAATACGTTTAACACAAAGAAAACCCATTAAAAGTGAATTAAGGAAGTGAGTCACTTCCTTACTTCAAAATATTTCTAACTGATTTTAAACGATTCAGCTCACGTGAGAGTTTAGATAATATAAAGTTAACTTAATGCTCTTTACTGCATTTAACAAATGGACCTCGTAAATCACTGGATTTTAACTTTAAACATTTTAAAGTTCATTTAGTTAAATTTTATATTTTCATGTGAATTTAATTGTTTTTGTTTATTAGTGAGTGCTGTTTGTTTCCATTACTATTATCTTTAACATCATTTCATCTGAAATATCTACAATTACAAACGAAGTGTTGATATTAAAAAAAACTTTTTACATTAAAATGTAAATAAACTTTAAAACAAAAGTTTATTATATGTTTTGTTTTTTTAATATATATTTTATGCCGGGAAGTTTCTACAAATGATATGATAATACTGAACAAATGAATGAAGTTCATTTGTCAGAACAATTAGCACAAGTTTCACTGTTGGCTGGCAACATGCAAATGAACTGAAGATTAAACAAATATATCAATAATATCAAGCATAACGAATAAACTGCACAATTTTCCTATTTCACCTTGAAAATCAGCCTTAGCATATTTATATTATTATTATTATTATTATAGTTTTTCAATATATTTTTTTAGACTTCAAGGAAACAATTGTCACATTTATTGTACTTCGTTTTTCATTCATTTTCAATTTTCATTGTAATTCTTTTATTTTTTCATTTAAATTTTTCTTGCTTAATAAAGAGACCATTTTTCATTAAATTCTTTTTATAGCATTAAAATGTAAGAAAATTCAACGAATTTTAAAAATACCTCATTTTGCTTTACATTTTTTATATCATTAAAGAGTTTTTATTATTATTTTTTTAATGCAAAATCTTTTTAATTGAAAAATTATGCCAAAATGAAATGTATTTAATCATTTGGAAAACAACGAAATTTCTCGAAATAATTAATTTACTCTCGTTTGTGCTTCAATTAAACATTAAGACTTAAAGTCCTTTGTTGCTGCGGATCTTTTTAAATTGAAATGACCTTAATATAAAGAAACTCAAGAAAATGAATATAATTATATTATGTTGTACTGAAATTTAAGAATTGAATTGTGTTTAAAATTTAAATGCAGGTCAAAGTTGCTACTTTACATTACATTAAAAATAAATTTAAAAAATATAATATTAATATGTACTTTGTGCACTTAATAAATATTGTTCAAAAGTGTTTACTATTTCAATAAAAAATGTTCGTTTTTTTTACATTTTTGAGCGGGTGGGAAAAAGCTAATTGTAGAATCAATCTATTTATATGTAACACAGGTCAACAAAATCGCAAAAAAAATTTTATATCTGGAATATTTCTGCAAAATGATTATTCCTTAGGCTTGATTTAGTGTAGAAAGTCAAATGAAAAATTTCCATCTCGTCACATTTTTAACCCATTGAGGACCAAAGAAAATTTGTTTCTTTGAGAAGTTTTTGGGTTATAAAATTTTCCAGGTAATAGGTAGAAGAAATTAGTCAGACATGTTTTATAGGCAAGACGTAGGGCTACAAAAATGTAGTACTAGTCAAATCTATAACTTGTCACACAGAAGTCGTTAAAGTTGTAAAAATCAAGAATTTCTCAATTAACCCTCATAAAACCATTGAAAAAGGAGTGGTTGTAGAGAGGAAATTTGCATTTGATATATCTAATACAAGACCGCAGATTTCAAAAATGGTAAAATTTTTTAAATCGCATTGACAGAAAATGCGTAGACACCGAAAGTTTGAAAAAAATAAAAATCCAAGTTTAAATAACAAAGCTAACAAAAAATTATAAAAAAAAAAATTATATCTTGAATAATTTTGCTTAATTCTTACTTCTGAGAATAAATGTAGTGAAAAAAGTAACATGAAACATTTCCATCACATTACACTTTTAACCCATTGATAACCAAATGAAATATGAACATCTAAGAAATTTTTAGGTTATATAGTTTTCTGGATAATATATAGATTAAATTATGGATCCGTATTTTATAGAGAAGGAATAATGCAACAAAAGTTTAGAATATGACATGTCTCTAACATGCCCTCCATAGCACCTAAAATTCTTTAAAATTGCTAAAAGAACTGAAAGATCTACATTTTTGTAGCCTCATGTTTTGCCTATTCAATTATTTCTGTATAGCAAAAAATCTCTTTAGATTGATGAATTCATTTTACTAGTAATACAATAAATTGGATGAATTCCATGTCGTGAAAAACCACCACCAGATTTATATCTAATGGGATTTTAGTGTTAGTTTTGCTGGGAACAGCTTTCGAATATTTGTAAAAAAACAAAAAGTTCTTAATTTTTTGATATGTTATATGGGAATTCTTTATGAAAATTTTTTCACCTTTTTTAAAATTGCAAATATCACATCAGTTTCGAATACTTTATATACTACTGTATGTTAAAAACATCTTTTTAATTTTATTTTTAATATTCATATCCGTCAATCTTTAAAAATATTTTTTTTTTAGCTTTTCCGATACAAAATATAATATTTTTTAAATAGAATTCTCCCACATAGTTTCTCGCGCTTTCAAAAGCCGGACGAAAAATAACGTTATATTTTCAAAAAGAATAATACATACATATGTGAATAAATAAATATTTAAAAGTTTGACATTTGACTTTTACCATGAAATTTTTTAATCATCATTATTAAGGTTTTAACCTCAACTATTTAGTCTAAAATATTTATCCAAAATATGTTCAATAAATATGTATGCATATCTGTTTGTATTTCCATTGTTACTCATATTTAGTTTATTTTATGTAAACATAATGTTATAATAAAATATATCGACAATTCCATGAAAGAACGCCCAAAAATTTAACAAGTGTCTTACGATTTTCATAAAATTTTGTACGTAAATAGTCTATGGATGTTTATATAGAAATTAAACATTTTAAATAGCATATTTAACAAAAAAATGCAATTACATTAAAATGCATTTTGAAACAAACATTTCTTATTTTTAAAATGTTCTTATTAAAGCGGACTTATGCGAAATTCTTAGACCTTTTAAATCATTAAAATTTACAAAGCCTTCAGAGGTATTGTTATTCAAAGTTACATACTTTTGAATTTTTTTTTTTTGGTTTTTGAAAAATTGAAAAAGCTAAATAAAATCGCGAGTTTTCACGATTTCGCGAAATTGAAAACTGAAATTCATAAAAGTCTTAATGGAGTTTGTATATAAAAATTTGTATAGAAATTAAAAGCCCTCAAGTAAAAGAATGTCCCTTTTCGGGCGTTCTTTCATGGAATTGTCGATATATATCTCGTCCATTCCATGAAAGAACGCCCAAAAATATACCAAGTATCCTTCGATTTTTATAAAATTTTATACATATAAGGTCTATGGATGTCTATAAACATTTCCGTTTTCAGATTCGCTAAATTCAGAAAATTCGCGATTTTATTTAACTTTTTCACTTTCGAAAAAATCTAAAAAATCTCGAAAGGGTACAACTTTAAATACAAATAATTCTGGGAACGCTTTACGGAAATTTATTATTTAAACGGCGTTTGAATTTTAATTATATCAGCTTAAACATGAGTATTTTACAATTAAAAAATACTTTTTAAAAATGCATTTTAATGCAATTGCATTTTTTAAATGCATTTTTCTTTAAATATGCTATTAAATTTTTTTTGATTTTTTTCCGTATTTGGAAAGCATGGAATCTTTACATTAAAATAAAAATCTCAAATTTTTGGGACGCACACATGTACTGTGCATAATTTCCCCTTTTCTTCAACTAGTTTAAATTTTCTCATATAAAAATTATATTTTTCTGGTATTATAACACAAATTTATTGTGTTATTTTTTAAAAAAATCCTTAAAAATAGTAAAACTTTATATATCAGACTATTTATTGTTTTAAGTTATAATAACCAAAGCATTTTTAAATACACTTTTGAAAAATTAAAATTTAATAAATTCGCAACTAACAAAAATGCATCTAAAAACTGCATTTATATTTTTAAAATATTATGGATCGAAGACGTGGTTTTTGAAATGCTGACTAAACTACACAAAAAATATACAATGGCCTTTTAAACACTTCTTAAATTACAGAAATCCATCAGTAACTTCAAGAGATGTGAACATTTAAAATTGCATACTTTTTATATTTTGTTAACTTTTATAAAAATGTTAAAGAAAATTTCAAAAACAAGAAAAAATTTTAATTTTATATGAAAAATTTGAAACATATTTTTATAAAAATTGGATATGCATATAAAATTTTTGCGTCCCAAAAATTTGACACTTTTATTTTAATGTAAAGATTCCAAACTTTTCATTTATGTTGAAAAATTAAAAAATTTGAATAGCATATTTAAAGAAAAATGCATTTGAAAAATGCATTTGAAAAATGCAATTGCATTAAAATGCATTTTTAAAAAATCTTTCTTATTTTTAAAATGTTCGTCGTAAAGCCGCCATATGCGAAATTTTAAGGCCGTTTAAATCATTAAAATTCACAAAGTCTTCCCAGAGATATTGCTATTCAAAGTTACATACTTTTGAATTTTTTTTTGGTTTTTGAGAAAATTAAAAAGCGAAATTAAATCGCGAGTTTTTGCAATTTCACAAAACTGGAAACTGAAATTAATAAAAGGCTTTATGGAGTTTATGTATACAAATTTTTATCGAAATTGAAAGCCATCAAGTAAAAAAATATACTCTTTCGGGTGTTCTTTCCTGGAATGGTCGATATATATATATATTTTTTTTTTAATTCTTAGAAATTAGAAACAAAGAGAAAAAAGTTTATTTTTTTATTTATATTATATTTTTGTCTTCAACCTTGATACTTGAATAGTATGTACAAAAAAATAATATACTTTTTAAGTTTATCGTTGGTTTAAATCTGTATATTCACTCTACATTCCATTTTTAATGGAAGTTGTCGACGAATAATTTTCGCTGGTTTATTTGGAGCATAACAATAAGAAAAACAAAAATTAAAAACAACAAAGAGATCTAAACAAAATTAAAATATATGAAAAAAATAATAATAATTCAATAGTACTGTCCCCATACTAAAGAAAATTGTATATAGTAGTAACACATTCTAAATCAATGCCAATACCTTTAATTCTAGACTGATACTTTCTGTAACTATAGCGATTTTTTATTTATTTTTTTGTAATTTATTGTTCAAAATAGCAAACAATGAACTAAAATAATTATTTAAACACCAAGAAAAAACAAAAATAGAAATAACAACTGAAAGCCATATAAATTAATTAAAAGTAAATAAACAAAAAAATTAAAAAAAAAATGTAAAAAAAAGTAATGCTCATATGTACTTAAAAAAAGTTAATGTTTTTAATTAATATACATAAATAAAATACTAATTTATATATTTAAAACATACAAAATAAACGAGATAGAAAGATATAGTCGGTCAAACCCGACCATATGATACCCTACATCATCATTTAACTAAAAGTGAAAAATAAAATATGCAAATACAGAATACTACGTTAATACTAACATTTTTAAGAATTTATGAGCTTTAGGGTGATTCGCGAAAGTGGGTTTATATGGGAATTATTATAAATTATGGACCGAATCTCATAAAATTTGGCACTGTGATTTCTACTTAAATAAAGCTTATTTTTTTATGCACGTTAAAGTGATTTTCGGAAAAGGGATTTATATGGGAGCTATGGTAAATTATGGACCGATCTAGATGAAATTTGGCACAAAGATTGACAGTTAAATTCACACCGAATTTCATTAAAATATTGCTATATTTAAGGCATTTATGATCGTTAAACTTTATTTCCGGGAGGACATTTGTATGGGGGCTAGGTGAAATAATGGACCGATCATAACCAATTTCAATAGGCTTTGTTCTTATGCCAAAATAATTGTTTGTGCCAAATTTCATCAAGATATCTTCAAAATTGCGACTTGTAAGGACTGCGCATGAAAAAATCCATGCTCCATGCTCTTGGGCCTATAACTTTTGATGTGGTGAAACATTAATAACTCTGTTAACTGGTTTATATTTGCCATTATGCTAGCTTGACATGTGCTAAGTTTCATGGTAATAGCAAAAGTTTTTTTCTTAAAATGGAAGTTTAACAAAAAACACCTTAAGAAATAATTCAAATTTTTCATGAAATCTTGCGTTGGTCATATAAAATAATCTTGCGTTGGTCATATAAAAAAATTATACAAAGAAGTCACGATCACTGAATGGTAACCTGGTTATAGAAGACAAATAGTATCTTCAGGCTGTAGGACTCAGTCAAAATAGAAAGGATTTTGAGAGAAAATCACCTTATCTCTGGAAGAAAAGTGTCACAAAATGTTAATTGCTTTGAATCTTTATCAGAAAATTGTATAGGAAAACTAGCCTGATGACTTATAAAGTAAGAAAAAAATCCTAATAGAAACGCAAGCAACAATTTGGAGGTAAAAAATAACATGAAAATACTTTGGAGGAATTTTTCAGAAATTTTATTTCTGTATAGTAGACGATGAAACGTTCGTACAGGGTGACTTTTTTCAACTTCCTAGCCAGGAATTCTATGTCGCAGATGCTAGAGGGATTATGGTAAAAAAAATTTCGTGGATCAAAGAAATCAAAATTCCCAATAAAGTTTTTGATTTGGGAAGTCATATGCATATGAAGGAATGAAGCACTTCATTCTTTAAAAATGGTTGCATTAACACAGAAATATACGTGAATGAGTGCCTTTGGAAAAGACTTCTCCCTTTCCTAATAAAATGCAGTGTTTCCGCTATTTCTTGGCCTGTTTCCGCTTCTTCTCATAACAACAACAAAACAATGGAGTTGCAACAAAGAAATTGTAAGAGTTTGTACCGAAAGAGGCTAATCCATCAAATTGTCCGAAACTCCGTGCAATTGAAAGATATTGGACTATAGTAAAAAATAATTTAAAGGACATTAAAGGCTCAGCATAAAATGAAACGGAGTTTAAAAATAAATGGACTTAATCGAGCAAAAAAGTGACCAAAACACAATAAAACCTTTAATTAGAATAATTCTGGAAAATATCAGATATTTCTTTAAAAACCAACAGGAACTAATTTACTTTTGTATGCTTAGAACTTGAACATAACAGTGATTAATAAAAATATCACTTTAAAAAAATCGCCCACTGGTTTAGTTTTTATAAACAGATTTGCATGCACGGATTTTTTCGTGCGAAGTCCTTACTTTGTTCACAAGGTTTACATGGACAGATATCCAGCCAGCCGACCAGACGGACGGACGGACATCGTAAAATCGATTCAGAAAGTGATACTGAGTTGATTGATATACTTTAAGGTGGGGGTCCGAAGATTTTTTCTGTGCGTTATAAACATCAGCACAAACGCATTATACCCTAACCACCTATGGTGGTGTAGGGTATAAAAATAAAAAAAATTAAAAAAAAAAAAAAAAACAATTAAAAACTATTCAATTTACACTATTATTTTACACTTCATATTTTCATACTAATGTTTACTTCATATTTTTTTCCTAATAACATATTTTATTATAAAATGTTTATGTATATTTTTAATTATTTTATCACAACAGAATAGAACTATTTTTTTTTTTTTTTTTTCTTCGAATTTTTTTCTTACTGTGACATAATTTGGTTTTTGTCCTTTTACTCTCGTTTATTTGTTCTGTCTATAAGCGTGACACAAAAAATAAAATATCACTATAAAAGAAAACATCACGCTCGTGGCAATTTATTATCTTGTTTTTATACACTTTTTTGGGGGGATTAAAACAAGAGAAAGCTATAACAAACAACATAATTACAAGTCATTAATCTTAACAAAAATATTGTTTAAGTTTTACATTAATTTCAACTAATCAGGTTTCAGTTGTCAGTATTTGTTCCGAAAAAGGAGTTTGTTTGGTTTTTGTTTGCAAAAGGATACGACTGAATGAATATTAAGAATGAAAGGAGTATTAAATTGTAACACATACAGGAAATGTTTCAAATAAATCTAAAAATGTATACAGAATTGTAGTACTTATGCAAGTATTTATGTACGTCAGTGGTAAAATGTTATCCTCTTTATATTTGAACACAATATTAGCAAAAGAGTAAGAAAATGATATAAAAAGGGTTCAAAAATAAAAACTCAAACATGTTAAAAATGTTATTTTTAATCTGAAAGATTATGTAATAAAATAATCATATACAGAACAACATTAAATTGTAAAATGAATCGGTATATGCACAAACAGCGATAGTCAAAACATTTGGAATAAAAATGATTTTACTTTTTCTTGTTCTTACATTTTCTTATATTTATTTATTTTGTTCTTCAAAAAAAAAAAAAAAAAATGGTAATAATTTCTAACAAAATTTTAATTTTACAAATTTTAAAGCATTTTTTTAATTATTTAATAGGGCAAAAACAGAATTTTTATTAAACAATTTTATAAACATAGTTTTAAGAGAAGTGCTTCAAAAGTAAGGAAGTATTGAAAAAGAAAAAATATTAACATTTTTTAAATGTGGTGAAAAAAAAAAAAAAAAAAACATCCTAAAAAACGACATTTTATTATAAAGAAAAGTATGATAAATATAAAATTTTTTCTGTTTAAAATATCGGAAAAAAAATGCTAATTTAAAATTAGTATCCCAACAATGCACGTTGGGGTAAAATGTGTCAAAAGTGGCGATTAATTGTATTTTAATATTTAAATTTTTGTAATAAAGTTGGGTACCAAATAAAATTAAACAAAATTATGTATCAATATGAATTTAAATCTTGAAGCTAGGTTGTGCTGTTTTATTATAAGGAGCTGTCAAAGTTAAACATTTTTTTTAGATTTTTGAAAAATATTAAAAACTTAAATTAACTAGCGAGTTTTTGTTCCTTACCCGATTTCAAAGATTTTTATATCACCTTAAAGTCCTTGATAAATCATTAAAAAAACATACTTTACCTATCTTATATATTTTTCGAGTTATATACATTTGAAATTTCAAAAATCTCAATTTAACAAGATCTTTGTCAAGATTTTTCCATATATAGCCAAACATTTTCAACCGATTTCATTATATTTTATGCAATTGGTTAAAAAATAAAATAATCCATCGAACAAAGGAAATTCTAAGTCGTTATATTTATTGAGTCAAAAGTTAAATGATTTTGAATTGGAAAGTTTGCAAAAATTAACAAACAGACGGACAGATGGACGAACATTAAAATTCTCTCAAAAAAATCTTAAAATTCAAAAAGTATTTTTTTTTTTTTCACTTCTCGATTAATATGAAAACCATATGTAAGTATTAAAATTTTGATATCACCTTCCCCTAAATTAAGTGCCATTTTCAACCCATTTAACCTAAATGTATATGCGGACGGACGGACATTGCCATTCTGCCAAAAAATATTCTAGAATTCTAAAAGTACATTTTCTACTAACTAATAAATAGAAAACGTGATCATCAAAATTTGCACCTTTTCCTGAATTAAGCGTAATTTTCGTCCCATTTAACCCAAATGTATAGACGGACGGACATTACCATTCAGCCAAAAAACATCTTATAATTCTAAAAGTGCATTTTTTTACTTTAGGAAAATTAAACGTGATCATTAAAGTGTTGATACCACCCTTCCCTGAATTATGTATAATTTTCGACCCATTTAACTCTAAAGTATAGACGGACAAAACAAAATCTCAAAATTATAAAATTAAATTTTTTTACCTAATAATCAATAAGAAAATAAAACGTGATCATTTAAATATTGATATCACCTTTCCCTGAATTAATTGCTATTTTCTTCCCCTTTTACCCCAATGTGCTACGGTTGAAATATCATAGGCTACATATGTTTGGATAAAGAAACATAACCTTACAGTTTGAAACCTCAAGATAGACTAAACAGTGATACAAACTATAACGAATATAAACGCGTAGAAATGTTTGAAAAGTGGTGAAAAGGGCTAAGCTAAAAACAAAAAAAAAATTGTTGATTAAAAGTAAAAAATTAACATTTTTACTTTTAATCAACCATTTGGAATCTACATCTCAAAATATTAGTAGCAAACTGGTTAAATTTAAATACAGGTTATTATGAACCTCGATTCAACATTTTTAAGTTCTTTTAACACGTTTCCACACTAACAATTATAATTGTTAAAAGCAGTTTTTTATAAATAAAGTTTCTTTACGAATATTTAAGATTTCTGGAAAAATAGGGACTAGTCTTTTTACATTGCTATATTGAATACTTACAAAAATTGTAAAATAATAATTTTCCATTAAAAAAAATGTAAAATAGCAAAAAGGGTTAAGAGAAAATTTTTTAAAACGTTTTTAGTTTCGGGCTCAAAAATATTTTTCGCGTTTTAGATTGCTAAACATGGGATAAATCTAGCCCGAAAAAGGCTATGTTGGCAGATTTTGATTTCAGACCAATAGTTTATTGGGGAAGTTTTCTTAGAAGTCTTTGCTATATGCCTGGATTTTGATAATATTTGGCTTTCATATACCCAATGGAGCCATTTGCATATCTTTATTTTTAGTTTATTTTTTTAATAATTATATCTCTGTCCCTATAAGCTGTAAACGGATTTTAATTATTTAAATCACATATAGAAGATTAATATATTCCCTTTAAATACAATAATTTAAAAATAATATTATAACTCAAAAATGCATTCATAATAAAAATGTAATTAAAGCATGCATTTTTAACAAATTTTTACCCTTTACATTTTTTTTTTTTTTTTTTTTTTTTTTTTATTGAAATCTTTAATAATCAAAAAAGCCTGATGGCCTAGTAGATTACATAGTTATTTTAAGAGTAGGTAAAAAGTATTTAAATTATTATTCTTATAGATATCCCTTATTGCACAAATATGTAAATAGAAATTAAAAATAAACTGATATATATAAAATTTAGCCTGCGATAGTTTTTAAGTTATTAAACATTATTTAAGAATATTTTTTGAAAATTGCGCAAATTATGAGAAAAATTTCGTTCACTATAAGGCACAACATTGTTCCACAGTCTAGATATTCTAACCGTGAAAGATCGATGCATGTAGAGCGTGTTAAATCTAGGACATATAATTGCAGATGCTCGGGATGAGTGTGAAAAACTCACCAGATCTTGCAAATAAATAGGGTAACCAGATCTTTTTATTTTATAAAACAAGCTTATTAATCGCAGATTGATAAAATCATTAAAATTCATCCCCAGAAAATCTCTAGCCTCTGCAGAAACATGATTATAAATATCTAATTGGTATACAAATCTTATTACTCTGTTAAAACACTTCCTAAGTTTATCTATATTTGTAACTGTGGTGGAAGAGTAAATCTCAATCCCATAAAGAAATATTGGCATTATCAAAGTCTTAGCAATTAGTTTTCTGATATGAAAAGGAAAACAGCAACCTAATGAGTTGACCCTTCTAAGCGTTAGCGAAACCTTCGATATTATACTGCGTATATGATTTTCGAAAGACATCTGATCATCCAAGTAGAATCCTAAGGATTTACAATTTGACACATATTCAATATTTATACCATCTAGAGTTAGTTCAGGTAAACTTCTAACATAACTACCAAATTTCATACTATATGTTTTCAATGGATTTATAGATAATTTGTTATCTTTTGACCATTTAACTATGTTTCCCAAATCATTGTTGAATTGATTAACAAAATTAGATATTGATATATTTTTATCAAAGCAAGCATATATTTGAATATCATCGGCATAATTTTGTGCACTACAGAAAGTCAGTGAACTGAACAAATCATTGACATAAATCATGAACAATAACGGAGCTAAAATGGATCCCTGGGGTACACCACTATATAACCTAGCACATTCTGATACTTCATTCCCAACCTTAATAAATTGATATCTTTCATATAAAAATGATGATATCAATCTGCAGGACATTGATGAAAAATTAAACTGATCATGTAGCTTTCGCAAGAGCAATATATGATTTACAGAATCAAACGCCTTACTTAAATCTAAAAATACAACAACAGTACCAAAGCCTTTATCCACACTCATCCTAATTTTCTCTGCTAGATCTAGCATCAGTGTAGTTGTAGAATGACCAGCTCTAAAACCAGATTGTCGCGGCGATATTAGATTATTATGATTAATATAATTCAGTATTCGTTTATTTATTATCGCTTCCATTATCTTGCTACAGACCGGGAGAATGCTTATAGGTCTGAAGTCTGTGCTATGCATAGGATTTCTTATTTTAGCGATAGGTACGATTCTAGCAATTTTCCAATTACTCGGGTATACGTTGGTCATTAAAATAGTGTTATAGATATGCGTAAGAGGTTTAACTATATATGGCAGAATACAGCGTAAGAATCTAATACATAATCCATCAGGTCCAATAGATTTTGATTTAATGCCAGCTATTGCCTGAAGCACATCAATTTCATATATTCTCCCAAAATTAAAGCCAGAATTTAGTGTACTATCAAATTGATTTGTATCTACAATAGTGTTATCTGCAGGTAGGATAAAACTATCGTTTAGTACATTCAGATCATCAAAAATTTCACTTACTCCCTTATCTACAATACCTGTTGATTTTAGTTTTTTCCAAACACTACCGGGAATTTCATTACTAAAATACCGTTCATACGATCTACGTCTAATTCTTCTTATAACTGATTTTAATTTGTTGCGATATTTACAAAATACTTTCCAACGCTCGCTATCGTTTCTTTCCTTATAAGCTCTAAATGCCAAATCTCTTAATTCTCTTGCTTCACGTATTTCCCTGCAGTTAAACCAGTCATACTTTTTTCTTATAAATCTTCTTTTAATTGGAACATGTTCATTATATAAATTTAAGATAAAGGAATTAAATTGTGCAACCTGAAAATTAGTGTCGGATGTTCTGTAAATGCATCCCCAATCTATTAATTGTACATCTCTCTCACAATTGGCTGAATTTATATTTGAAAAATCTCTAAAAAACACACTATCCGATATATACTCAACAGGTAGTGAAATAGATACATAAATTAAAGCATGATGTGAATTAAGTGCTGGAATCTGAAATTGTCCCGACAAATTAACCATTTTTATCATAGAAACCAAAAAAAAATCTATTAGTTTTGTGACATTATAATAACTGTCAAAATGAGTTGGTAGATTATTGTGGACCAGGCATAAGTTATGATCATGACAAAAATTTCTCACCTCAGTACTATTTTCAAAAATATTAGTATTAAAATCTCCCATAAAAACACTACTTTCATATTGAGCAGATAAGTCACCTAAAAGATTTTCGCATAATTTAAATCTGCCATGTGGTAAATAAACTACTCCGACTAGAAGCCTAGTAGTTCTACTAGTTTCAATTTCTACAAAAAGAGCTTCACACATACCTTCATCCATAACCTTATGTACAAATCGCGACTTCAACTTATTTGACACGTACATACATACTCCACCACCTCTCCTGAAAACTCTATCATTACGATACAATTTATAACCGTCAATACTGACCACTGCATCTGGAACACTTTCCCTGAACCAAGTCTCACTAACTCCCACTATATCCAAATAACATCCTTCCAGAATTTGCCTCACTTCTTCAATTCTAATTGAACTTCTCGAAGGAGATAAGCTTTGTGCATTAAAATGTCCTACATTGAGATTACCTTTAATCAACTGAGATCTTAACACTGAACTATCGGTGGCTATGGGACCTATATTATCAATTAAATTCATATTTATAGAATACTATACATATTTGTGCAATAAGGACTGTACTTATATAATAATTTTTAATTAATAAAAAAATAATACAATAAATTTTATTTATAATCATATTACTATTTAACATCGTAATCCGTAAAAAATAAAATCTGCATATGAATGCAGTTATATACATATGTACATTGAAAAGGCTGGTATATGCTTTTATTTGCTTATATAATACTATAATTTTCTATTAGATATCTATAATCTATATAAAAATTTGAATTTACAAGTTCTTTTTATTCATTTTTCCCCTTTAATATTATAAAAATCATAATGTTTACAAATAAATTTGCAAGATTATTTTGTTCTGCGAAAATACCATTTACAATATTTATCATGATAAACTTTACACTGATATTTAAATTAATAAAATTCTAAGTATAGTTATACAATTATGAACACTTAAAGTTACATACACCCAGAGAAAACTTGACAACAAAATATTCAGTGTCAATAGTGAAACTCCCTTTAACGTGATTAAATTCAACACTGCATGTTAAAATTATAAAAAAATCTATGTCTAATTGGTATCAAATTGACACCATTTCGATATTAAATTATTAAATTGCATTTTCTTTCAGTGTATTACTGAATGCGAAAACCTAAAAATTTTAAAAATAAAAATACTAAAAAAAAAAAAAAAAAAAATTAGTAATAATTTTGTATGAAAAGCTGTTGCACTTTTTTGTTAAAATATATTAATATATTTATATATTATCTAGTCTGTGGACCACACCTATTTTTAGTTTCCAAATTTACATACGTTTTTGAACTATTTGTGCAAAATTTCGTAGCCGTACATGCCTTTGTGTAAGAAAAATCTGCAGAAAAGTAGGAACTGAAGTTACAACAGCCAACCTGTTTATCTAGTATTTGGCCCACAGATTTTTTTATTATATAAAAATATTTTCTGCTTTTAATCGATAGACGGACGGACGTACATTGCTAGATCTATTCAGAATCTTACCATGGGGTAAGATAATTTTTCGATAATGTTACATACGGAATTGCAAACTAAATTTTCCACTACCTTTTTTATGGTAGGTAAAAAAATATCCTTTATTTATAAATCTCTCGTGGAATGAACAGTATACATATATTTAAAAGTAAATTTTGATTTGATTTTGCCCAATAAATCATTTTTACTTTAAAGTATTCAGACAAAAAAAATTTATTTACCGAAATTAGTTTTCTTTGCAAATATTGTGGTCACCACTGTATCTCTAAGTATTGTTATACCCACCATCAAAAAGGTGGGGGGTATATTGATTTTGTCATTCCGTGTGTAACATGTCGAATAAATCATATAAGATCCCACAAAGTACTTATATATGTTCAGGGTCCTGGTTATATTCTGAATTGATCAAGCTATGTCCGTCCGTCTGTCTGTCTGTTGAAAGCACGATAGGGCTCGAACAGGGCAAAATGGGGGGACGAAATTTGACACAAACATTTATCTTATATAAGGTTTGTTTTATCGAAAATGGGCAAAATCAGTTAATAAACAAAAAAGTTATGCGCTAAAAACTAGAAACTAGACAGGGTGTCCGTTGTAGCTTAATTTCATACTTTTCTACGGATATCTCTTAAACAAAAGCATCTATGACAACGAAATTTTGCATAAATAGTTTGAGGTTCGATATAAACTTGGAAAAAAATGGGCGTGGTCCGCCCACTTTACCGCCCGCCTCCCATATAACGTAAAATTAGAAAAGTTTGATGGTGGGTAAAGATTTAAATTCAACATGACGGACAGAGACGGCCATCATTATTTATATAGTTGTTATATATAAGGAACCCGATTTATTATCAAACGGAACTATCTAATATTATGCTTATTTAACTTTTAAAAATATTAAACAGAATGTGAGAAAGAACTAATTATATTAAAGTCAAAGTTATTAAAAGTACCTACATAAAAATATATATTTTAAAAATATTTTAAAAATTTTTGTATTTTTATTTGGCTGTACCTATAATTTGTTAAAAAGTTTGAATTTAAAAATTGTAATAAAATGTTTTAATACGTATATACAAAAACATTTATTCATAATAAGGAGTGCGATCGAAAAAATCTTAACACACGTTTTGCCTCATAACCTTTTTTGGAAGCAATATTAAATACTTTTTTTTTTTTTTGGTCTAGTTATCTTGGAAAAATATGTTAGTTATTATTTTTAATGAGAGACGAAAAAATTGTACATGCTGCAAATTATTAAAAAAATAAAAAAAAAAAATCCAAATTGATCCTACAAATAATTGGCCAATCAATTAAACGTCTGCCGTAAAATTGTTTCCCATGTTATTAATTAGTATCATGAAAATTTGACCATTGAGAGGAAACCTGATTCAGAAAGAGGTCCACATGGTATTGGGAAGGCCAGAAAATAGATAAAGAAATAATGAAAATAACTCCAAACACAACTGGTAGAAAAGCTCAGTGCTCTGACTATTTTGTACTAAAAGTTAAAGCTAATGCGGAGTTAAAAACATATAAAGTCCAAAAAGTTCCGGACACGAATGCTGCAAAAATTTATAAGCCAAGAATAGGGCACGGAAATTAAAATCATATTTCATAAACTCATAATGTATAATGGACGACTAAACGTATGTACTGGCAGAATTTTCGCAGCTTCTGGTTCAAAATTTTTATGTTGCTAATGCTCGAGAAAATGTTAAAGATAAGTTTAGGACCCAAAAGCAGAAAAAAATTCATAAAAAAATCCTGGTATGACAAGCTTTTATACAGTAGTGGCAAAACAAAAAAGTCATTTGTTACAGTCGGCTCTATAAATTTCGAAATATACACCAAAGAATGTTTGCAAAAAAAGCTTTTTGCTTTCATAAGAGTGCACAATGTGTCCACACATTTTTGGCCCGATATAACATAATTTCACTACGGTAAGAAAGCTCTGGAGTGGTACCAAAACAATAACATTGTGAAAAGTGAATTGAAGAGCACAAAAAAGGTGTCCCAAAATATCGAAGATTTTAAAAGAAGATGTGCAAACTGTTTTTAAAAAGTGACTGAAACAATTATCAAATCTCTAATGGAAGGGTTACTAAAATAGGTCTACGTGTTCATAAGTAGTGGTTAGAACTTAAATGTTATATTTTTCTGTGATCTATATAATATAAATTAAATAAAAAATTAAAACTCTAAGATCAACCGTTTCCAAATTATTGAATTTTATGTATGCTAAATTTTTTTCGATCGCACTCCTTATACACACACATAAATTAAAACCAATTTTAAAGTTTTATTTAATTGCATTCCAGCAGATTTTATTAATAATAATTATTTTTTTTATTATTAAAATCGATGTCATTTAAAATAAAATAATAAAATAGCTATAATAATTATCTCTAGACTATAAACAATATTACCAGGGCAATGTTGTTAAGGCAATTAAATATTTATTAAGCAATTTATAATCTGCAAGTCATTAAAAGTGAAAATATTATGCAAACAAGTAAAAAAATAAAAAGTAAATAAAATTTTTGTTTATTGAATAAATAATTTAAATAGTTAATTCCAAACACATGACTTGCTTGCTACACAGTGTTAAAAAAGAAAGTATTAGTTAATTTAAAGTTGACATAATCATTATCGAAAACTAGACAAACTGACGTAATACACGTATTACAAAATAAAACCAAAAATTGTACATATGATCTAAATCAACAAACAACGTGCATTTTTGTATCTCTAATAATAAAAAAAAGCGTGAAAATGTATTTAACTTACGTTAGAAATCTAACTGTAAGCTTATATTTAAATTAATAATTATTTTTATTACCTTTTCTATTTGTACTGAAAGTGAAATTATAAATATTGGTTTTTCTATTAGCGAATACAAATATCTAAAGTTTATTTAAAATTTAAACAAACTTTTTGTATGGCTTTAAAGTGCATGATGTTTTTATTGGTTGGTACTTGTATTATAAAAAAATATTAAATATTTGTATGTTTATTAATTTTTTTTTCTTCTTTCTTTTTACTTAAACTGCTGGAACGTTTAATGTAATTTTGTTTTTCTTTCTTTTCTGTTTATTTTATTAATCATACAATATTTAACAAAAAATCCAAATATAATGCAGTTTATAAAATTTTAAGTGTTTTTGGCTTATAACTTTATTAAAAATGCAATTTCACTTTCTATCTGGTGGATACGAGTATGTGTGCATGTTACAAAGAAAACTCTGCTGTAAATACCATGAGGTTTTTTTAGTGGTTTTGGTAATATTTTGTTTTGAACAGGTTGTAGGTGTTTTGCGCTCGTTAAACTTTTTAATAAATGTTCAAAGGGTACATATACTTATGTACATTAAGAAGACTCGCTTTCTATGTTTTATGATTGATTAATATTTAGCCATACCTACAATTTCAAGTTATTTCCCAAAAATCCATTAAACGTGCTATAAATGTTAGTGGCAATATAAAACTCGAATCAAATAAGTTGCTTTAAATTACAGAGACGTATCAATTTTAGTTCAATTTATTATTCCATGTTAGAGTTTCTTATTTCTAATGCACCATGGTATAAGGTACACTGACAATTTGTTTACAAACCCTTCACTACAGGTGTAAAGGGTATATATAAGTTTGTCATTTGTTCATTTGTAATTTCTACAATATTCATCTAAGACCCCAATAATTATATATATATTCTGGATTCTTATTGATAGGGAAGTCCATATAACAATATCTGTCTTTCTGTTGAAATCAGTTTTTAGAAAGTCACAGTTATTGGATATATAAGTTTTATACATCAAATTGTAGGCAATATTTTAAAAAATTTTATTATATTTTATGCAGTTTGTTAAAAAATAAAATTATCTATCGAACAAAGAAAATTTTGAGTCGTTATCTTTATTGAGTCAAAAGTTAAACGATTTTGAATTCAAAAATTTGCAACAATTAACAAACAGATGGACAGATAGACGGACATTCGAATTCTTTGAAAAAAATCTTAAAATTCAAAAGATTTTTTTTCCACTTCTCAATTCATATGAAAACTAAATGAAAGTATTAAAATTTTGATATCACCTTTCCCTGAATTAAGTGGTATTTTCGACTCATTTAACCCAAATGTGTAGACGGACGGACATTGCCATGCTGCCAAAAAATATTTTAGAATTCTAAAAATAAATTTTTTACTAACTAATAAATAGAAAAAATAGAAAGTGATCATCAAAATTTGGACATCACCTTTTGTTGAATTAAGCGTCATTTTCGTCCCATTTAACCTAAATGTATGACGGAAGGACGGACATTACCATTTAGCCAAAAAAATTTAACTCTAATATATAGACGGACGGACAGACATTACCGTTCAGCTAAAAAAAAAAAAATATTAAAATTCTAAAACTGAATTTTTTTAACTAATAATCAATAAAACGTGATCATTAAAATATTGATATCACCTTTCCTTGAATTAAGCGCCATTTTCGACCCCTTTTACTCCAATGTGCGTCAGTGAGATTTGAACTTGGAACTTATATTATCTACTCGTTTTTAATGACTAACGTCTTACTCAGTACATCATCTCGCACTTAATTTTCAAAGTTATAAAACCTGTTTTAGAATAAAATATATTTTAAGACATTTTGTTAAAAAAAAAAAAAAAAAAACTAATAGCATCAGAATGGGATTGAAGCAAACTTCTGGTTGCTAATCCTGCGCTCTAGCCAACTGATCCATGTGATTGTAACTTACTGTGCTATTATACTATTCAATACTTATTTATGTAATGCAGGGAAGGCAAATAATAATGACGCCTCATTACCAGGAAAGTCATTACCGAAAACCAAAAACTTTTTTCTGAGTTTACATAATACAGTTAATTTTTTTATATAAAATTTCACAGGTTGAAAAAATTAAAATTTTTTTCTGCTTCTATCTCAGTCAATTCGAATACATGTTATTTAGAAGTACTAAGCCAATAAATTACTTGTTTGTAATTATCGCTATTTTGTAAAATTAAAAATATAAAAAATACGAATTAAAATTGCCTTCAAGTTGTACTCACTTTGTTTTTTAATACGCTCAAAAGTTATGGTCATATTTTGTGAAAAAGAATTTAATTTCGTACAATTTTTTTTTTTTTTTTTTTCAAAAAATTATTTTTTATTTGCAGACAAGTTTAAATTTATGATAAAAAAAAAAAAAATAAAATAAAAATTGCATTTTCTACGTTAGGAGTATATTCGCATCAACAGTTCTAGTGTTTATAAAATACCCTAATACTACTGCCAGCCTCAATCATATACGAAAGAGAAGCATTTTATTAGTAGGAAACGTGTCATCAAATAAACGACCACTAATTAAAAGATTAACTTATTCTAGGAAAATAGTTTTCATTAAAAATATTTAATGTTTGTACATTACACTTTCATTTTCGTTTAAAATTCTCAAAATCTGGTTAAATATTTATGAAATTAAATAGCCTTTGGTCTCATTAAGTGATAACAAAAAAATACAAATTAACAACCACTTGCAATTTCATGTAATGCATGCAAATATATCGTTCTGATAATACTTAATTGGCACAGAACTTTAAGTTAAGTATTTTGTTCAAAAATATATTTTTTTACGTAATATTTTCTCACTTTATTTAAATAACGGAACATTCCAAACATTTTCGAATTTCATAAAAATAGCCACAAACATGCAATTCTAAAACAAAAATTTTAACCTCTGTTTCCATTGGCAATTAGTATGATCATTGATCAAGAAAAAACTTTAGTATCACAAAATGAAAAATTAAGTAGCAAAAAAAAAAATAAAAATAATAAAAATTCGGTGCTTCTTACCTTGAAATTAAAAATTTTTCATAAATCTCCAACATTATATAAAATCACTGCACACATCACCTATTTCACACCTACATACATACTCTGCTTATAATGCATTTGACATAATTATATAATATTTAAAAAAAAGTACATACAATTTTCCAGAATTTAAAATAAACTTGCAAAATAACTATTAATTAAAATTTTAACTTATACAACAAATACTTACATAATTATACCCTACACCATCATAGGTGGTTAGGGTATTATGCATTTGTGCTGATGTTAGTACTGCACAGAAAAAATTATCGGACCCCCACCTTAAGGTATACCGTTCGACTCAGAATCACTTTCTGAGTCGATTTAATAATGTCCGTCTAGCTGGCTGGCTGTCCATGTAAACCTTGTGAACAAAGTACAGATCGCAATTTTAAAGATATCTTGATGAAATTTGGCACGAATAATTATTTTGACACAAGGACGAAGCCTATTGAAATTGGTTATGATCGGTTCATTATTTCACCTAGCCCCCATACAATGTTCTTCCGGAATAGGGGTTTAATAAATGCTTTTAATATAGCAATATTTTAATGAAACTCCATAATTGACCATAGCTCCCATATAAATCCCCACTTCCGAAAATCACTTTAACGTGCATAAATCCCATACGAATGATAGTATCAAGTTAATATTCGACACAAATAAGTTTTTTATATGTAGAAACAACATTGCCAAATTTTATGAGAATCGGTCTATAATTTACCATAGCTCCCATATAAACCCACTTCAAGGAATCGGCCTAAAGGGCATAAAATCATATACATAGATGTTAGTATCATATAGATAGTATGTTGTGTATTTGTATAATTTATTTTACTTTTAGTAAAAGTGTTGGTCTACAATTGACCACAGATCTCATTTTTAGCTTACACACAATGGTGAAGGGTATCATATGGTCGGTCATGACCGACTATAGTTTCTCTCTCGTTTTATTTATAACTTTATGACATTCTAACTAAAATAGCAGAAAACAGTAAAAATTAATTAAAATATATTTTATGAATACTTATTTATGTATAATGGTAATATGAATTTTAGTCAAACAATCGTTATTACCACATTACACACTGGAAAAAATCCATTTTTTTTTTTTACATAAATTCAAAAAGCATAGCTAGTGCGTTTTTGAGGTTATGTCGAAATCATTTTATCTAAAATTAACAGTAATACTTATTAAAAGCGATTTTAATTATTTTTGCTTAAAACTCTTTATTGCATTATTTACTATAGTAGATATGGTTTTTAAATACGATAATTAATGGTTTGACTATGGTTCCATTTTAATTATTTTGCTAGTTTTTAGATTACTATTGATTACTGAAACTTTCCAGAAGGTTAGAATATAAAAATTTCCTTTTACTTGCTTGTGAAAATCAAGAAAATTCCGCTCAAGTTTACCAAAATTTATTATTGCAAGAGTTTGACGCAAGTTCTTTTCGTCCTTCTAAGTTATAGTTTATCTTGATGAACAACCCATATGACCACTAAACTCAAAAGTAACGACAAATACACGACTAATATAAAATTTCAAATAAAGGCCTTAAAATATATCTTCTAGGCTGTAATTTCCATTATACAACATTGCAATATATTGTTCTGATAACGAGATACAGCTATTATAATTCGAACTCTATTTAAATAAAATTGTTAGAATTAATATTAAACTACCAACTTTAATGCCTTGTCAAGCTGTCAAAGTTGCTACATTATATTTATTAATATACATATATTTATGATTACTTGATCTGTTATAATTTATAAAATACTTTCACTTTTTATAATTTCATAAATTATTATTTTAGAATTAGACCAGTGTGAATGTGAATCATTGAAATGCACTTTACTGCATGCGGAAAATAGTAGTCAATTATGTGTTAATGATAAAATTCGTGATATTATTTACTAAGGAAATATACATAGAAACGTCTGTATATGTAAGGGTGAATTAGATTTACTCATCATTATATGACCAATATAGTTCAATACACTTTCGGCAATTATATTTAAAAAACTAAAAAAAAAAAATCGTATAGAATGGAAAAATGTTTGGAAATAAATCTGTAACTTCTAATCAGCAGGTTGAATTTAATTAACTTTGGAAAAGGGGAGCATAGATAATTTTTACACGTTTGAAAATTATACTTCTTATTTTAATTATTTTGAAACCTTCTTAATGCTCTCGATAAGGCCTATTGAAAACATGCTTTATCTTTTATAGTTTTCAAGTTATTTGCATTTAATATTTTACCTTTCTCAATTTTGTATTTTTGTAGACATATATTTTCGTCCGATTTTATAAATACATGCAAGCATGTTTTTATAGGCCTTATCGAAAGCTTTAAGAAGATGTGAAAATATTTTAAATCGGATAAGAAAAAAATTTTGCAAGCTATTAAAAATTGTCTTTGTCAGATGTTCCCCATTTTGAGCTGCAATAACTCCGCTCCTAAGGGATCTGTGCGGCCCCAATTCCAAACTTAAAATTGTACACTTATTTGCTAAGTCTATTTAAAATTTCATGTAAATCCTACCTGCCAATTATAATTATAAATTACAGATTTATTTCCAAAAATTTTTTGATATGTCCGTCAGTCTGTCTGCTGAAGGCAGTTAAACATCTGCATCAATTCATTTGTAACTCATTTTTAATTATTCTCTTTCTTTTCAATTGTTGACTGTTATTGTTTTTTAAACTTAAAATCAATTCTCTGTGTGTGCGTACGTATGAAAAAGACAAAGAAACCAAAACAAAATCAATTGTGCAGAGAGTCATAAAAACACTTTAACAACAAATCATTTGCAACTGAATTGAATTAAATGTAAAATGCAATACTGTCATTTGTTTGTTTTTTGTTTATAAAATTTTAGGTGAAATAAATATTAAATTAAAAAATGTAAATAATATAGATATATAATTAAAAGTAAATAAAAATATCACAAATAAAATAAATTTTATTTCATTTTAGATATAAATAAATATAATTAAAATAAAAAATAATCAAATTTTCTGAGCGAAAAAATTTAAAGCAAACGTAATTATTATCTATTTTTTATTTAAAAATACGTAATTGTTACGTTGTATTAGATGTAATGGAATGACAGTAATTCACAGCATTGATTTTATGTTTTTTATTTAACATTATTGTTTTTGCAAAAAAATCTCTTATGAGAAATAATTTCTCAAAGAGAACATAACATAATTTGTTTAATTTTTTTTAATTCAACTTAATTCAAATAATATTTTTTTACGTGATTCGTTTTGTATTGCTTTGTTTTTTTTATTTTAACAGTAATGTGAGAGCATGTATTAAAAAACATTACTGTAAATTGAAAAGCAAATGATTTTATGCAGATGTTTAGAAGGCAGCATAGAGTTCGCAGAGGACCATCTAGCAGAATGAAATTTGGCTCAAATGTTTATCTTATATAAGGTTTGTTTGGTATACAATTGGGCAAAATCTGTTAATAAACTGATATCTCTTAAACAAAAAAAGGTACGATAAAGAAATTTTGCACAAATCGTAAATCAAAAATGGTTCGCCCACTTTAACACCAACCTCCCAAATAAGATAAAACATCAACGAAATTTTATACAAATAGTTCAAGGACCAATGTAAACTCGGAAACAACAAATGGATGTGGTCCACCCACTTTCCATATAAAATAGAATTTCAATAAAAATTTGCAGATGGTGGCTATATACAGTGGTGGCCATGAGGTTAGCACACAACATATCTTTTGTTTTTAAATTGTCTCATTACAATTTTTTACTAAAATTTTGGCTCTTTAGTGTTGTTGATGGTGTCTGCAATAAGTCCCGTTACTTTTTTTGCATTCTATCGCAATTCTCTTTTAATTTTTAATTTAAGTGCAGTAATAGGCAAAATAAATAAGCTGGTCACAATTTTAGCACAAGCAAGTATATTTAAATTGTTTATGTGTTTTTTGTGAATATAAATAATTAATTGGTAAGTTTAGATATTATTTCATTAATGACGATAAAAAATTAAATAAATAAACATTATTTAGACATGACTAAAAAAAAGTGGTGTACAGAGGAACAACGTAAGATTATTCAACAGATGTGCTCAAGAGGAATAAGCATAAGTGAGATTGCTAATACTTTGGAATGTTCTAGAAAGATGGTTTATAATGCACTAAACCATATTCGGAAGTATGAAACATTTAAAAATGTTACACAGGCTCCTAGGCCAAGAAAAACGTCACGTAAAGAGAAATATATAGAACCTCTGTCGGAGGAAAATTTCAAGAAAATATGGTAGAACAATAAGAAGAAGACTTAATGAAAAAAATTTAAGTGGATGCATTTCTCAGCATAAGCCACACGCTTCAAATAAGAACCTACGGGATCGGTTGTGCTTTGCTCGTGAGCATTTGGAAAAGTCATTAGTGTTTTGGAAAAATGTCCTCTGGAGTGATGAATCCAAGTTTTGTAGATTCGGTTCGGATGGTAAGAGGTATGTATGGCGTCCTCCAAACATGCGACACAATCCAAAGTACACATCTAAAGCAATAAAACACGGTGGAGGAAATGTAATGGTGTGGGCAGCTTTTTCTGGGCATGGCGTTGGTCCTATATGCAAGATTGATACACGTATGGACCAATATGTATGCCAGAATATACTACTAAATACAATGATGCCTTATGCCACTTAGGTGGAGTTTTATGCACGACAATGACCCAAAACACTCCTCATGCTTAGTGAGGAGTTGCTTGGAATAGAACAATATTAACGTGTTAAAATGGCCAGCCCAATCTCCGGCTCTCAATCCTACCCAGCAAAAATTGCTGCATACCCAGAAGCAGGTTTGTAAGGGAGAGATAAATGAACTCTCCCTTACCAACCTGCTTCAAGAAGGCATGATTTTTGTTCGTGATGTCCCACTTGGTAGGGCTCTTTGCTGCGCTACGTATTAGGTTCATACATGCCTTTATTATGCGCATTTTAAGGCATCATAGATGTGATGATTTCATGCCTCTTTTATGTGCATCTTTTAGATATCCCAGAAGCTGTGAAATCATGCCTTGAATTAAAATAATGCATTTATAAAAAATATTATTTTTATTTAATATTATTTTTTATTTGATTTGTTTTATAAAACTTTAAAAAGAAAAATCGACAATTTTTTAAATCAAATCATCAACTGGCCTTTTTATTGGGGGAATCCTTAATTATTTAATCTGCAAAAAAATTATAATTATAAAAAGATATATTACTTAATAGAAAAAAATTTACACAAAAACATAAGATTATGTTATACGTACAGTATATTAAAAAAATAAATAACCCATTGTTTTTCTCTAATCGTATTTTTTTTTATAATCGTATAAAAACAAAAACACAAAATTTCTTCAAAAAAAGTCAAACTGAAAATTAAAAAAAGTAATAAAACACAAAATACGTTACAAAACATGTCATTTCTTGTATATTATAAAGAAAACTAAAAACAAAATACATATTTAGAGCTTTATTAATTTAATAAATAATATTATTTTGTTAATATAATAGTTATTTAAAATAAATATAATAATTTTACTTACAATTTTAATATAATTTTTGTACATTATTTTTTCCGACTTTCACGAACAAACTTACCTCTTAACACTTTGAACGCTCAACCACAACTAATCAACTCAATTCAAAATATTGCATCATCTAACTTAGCAGAACTTTTTGTATTAAATTACAAATAAAAATGGGGAGAAGAAAGTCATTCGCTTACAATCCTGCATCCACGTAAGCGAAAGAGGATGCAGGTTGTAATTCGGTAAAAAAAAAATTATGAGCCCAATGTAAATTTCTCGCTTCCTTTTATAGCTTACTCAAATGCGCATCAATGATGTGCTATCGGCAGGCATGAATAATTTTGCACTGCTTACCAGTACCTAAAAAATTTTTGCTGGGTATTGAGAACCTTTGGAATGATGTAGAGTAGCACGTAATGAGAGCAAAACCTAAAAATTTGGCCGATTTATGGACAGAAATAGAAAAAGCTTGGTATGCTATTTCAGTGGAGCGCTGTATGGGACTTGCGGAAAGTATGCCAAGGAGATTGGCAGCTGTAATAAAAAATAATGGATACCCAACTAAGTACTAAGTTTATAGTGAAATAAGTTTTTTGTTTAGTTACTTTTTTTAAATGTGAATAAATTTTTTTTATTTTGTGCTAAAATACTGTCCAGTATTATTTGACGGTTATTCTATTCTGAGCAGCAAAACAGCAAAGATATATATAGGAATTACAATGAATATATTGTGATGTGATCTTAGCAAGACATGTTACACGTATATAAAAGAAATATTTAAAAAAAATAAAGAAATGCAGGAAATATTTGCTTTTAAAGATATGCAGTAGTAAGTGTACTAACCTCATGGCCACCACTGTATATTCGGCCAAGCTAAATTTAAAATAATTAAACAATTATGTTTTTATTGCTTCATAATTATAAAATACAAAAAACATTGCCATTAATTTTTAAATTCAGCCTAAAATATGTTTTAATTATGTATTAAATAGGATATCATATCTTTAGTAATTTAAATTTTGCTTTCATAATAAGAATTTTGGCAAAAACCAGATAAGTTCTCTTTATCTATATATATAAAAATTAATGTGTGTTTGTTTGTTTGTATGTATGTTTGTTTGAAGTCTATAGCCGCCTAAACGGCTAAACCGATTTTCTTGAATTTTTTTACAGTGTGTTCCTTTATGCCTGGAAGGAAAAATATGGTACTTTTTATTTTGAAATTCCATGTGGGCGAGATGCCACGCCCACTTATTAAATAACTGGGTAATATATCTCGGAAATTGGTAATACTAGAGTCCTCAAATTTTGCACGAACAACTTTGACACCTATATGAACATTCTGGAAAAAATAGGCGAACTAGCAATAGGGGGTGTGGCACATCCCACGCCTAATATTGCTTGCCAATACCAATATGCCGTAAATTTAGGAAACTATTACAGTTAAATTTCCCAAATTTTGTACAATAAACTTAAGTGTCAATGTGAACATTTTGCACAAAAATGGGCGGAAAATTAATAGTGGGCGTGTCATCTCTCATATAAAGTTAATACCAAAATTTTTATATCTGGGAAACTATAAAAGTTGGAGAGCTCAAATTTTGTACGACTAGCATTAGCTTCAATATGAATATTTTGGACAAAAATTGGTACATTAGCAATAGTGGGCGTGGCACCTCCCATTTAAGAAAATATTAAATTATCATATCTGAAAAAATATAACAGTTAGAGTTCTAGAATTTTGTCGGAGCCACTTTGGTATCAATATTAATATTTAAGAAAAATATGGGCGGACTAGAAGTAGGGGGCATGGTACCTCCCATATGAATTAAATGCAAAAATTCGTATATCTGGGAAACTATTGGAATTGGAATGCTCAAATTTTGCACAAAGAATTTCGACATCCATGAAAACATTTGTCTAATAAATTTGTGGATTATGGGGGATGCCACGCCCACATTTACGCCCACTGTTTTAAAACTCTTAAACGGTTGCACCGATTTTCACGAAATTTGTCACACAGATAGTACCAGTGCCACTGGATCCCACGCCCACATATTACGCCCACTTTTTAAAAATCTCAAACTGCTTTTTGAAACTCTTAAACGGCTGTACCGATTTTCAAGATATTTGACATACAGATAGTACCAGTGCCTGTGGTCGTTTTAGTAAGAACTGGGTTCACACTCACATTTTACGCCCAATTTTTAAAACCCATAAACGGTAGCAAATGTTTGATATTCCATATTAGGGGGTAGCGAAGCACACCGGGTTACGCTCGTCATTTATAAAAACTTCTTTATTCTTCCTCCCACCAGCATTTGCTCATTAACAGCACAATATATATTTTATAATGATTACACGCATCATTAACAAAATGTAATAATAAATTAACAGAAAATATGTATAATTAAAATAAGTGTTGGTAAAGATATATAAAAATGAAATTGAAAAAAGATTCGGCTGTGCCGAATCTTTGATACCCTTCACCATATTACCATCTTATCGACATCATATTACCATATTACCGACAATTAATAAAATTTTCGCCTTAACGTATGCTTGCATATTTTCTAAATCTAAATTTTTTTCAAACTACGAAAATTTGAATATGAAAAAAAAAAACAATCATAACAGGCTTTGCTTTTAAAAAAGAAACAACAACAATTCCATATATATTTATTTTTGTATGTACAAACTGACTGAATACACAAAGAACAACAACAACACTGTTATTCATTATATTACAGCTGTTGCTAACTAAACTACTTGTCTATACAAAAAACAAGAAACGTCACTAATAGTCATTACAATGCTTAATATACATGTTTGTGTATGTATTTATGTATATTCTTAACAGATATGTTTTAGTTTTTAAAAATAAACAACTACAATTCCATATCTATTTATTTTTGTACAGACTGCATATACAAAGAACAACAACAACACTGTTATTCATTATATTACTGCTGTTGCTAACTAAACTACTTGTCTATACAAAAAACAAGAAACGTCACTAATAGTCATTACAATGCTTAATATACATGTTTGTTGGTGTATTTATATTCTTAACAGATTTGTTTTTAGGCCATAACTCTGTTGATTATGAACGAATTTGGTTTATTAAAAAAACCGAAATTTTATAAAAATATTTATGACTGATCTATATAAAAATAAAAATCTGTAGCTTGAACAAGAGCTTCAAAAATAAAAAATTCGTTTTCCCCGATATCTCAGTTATTACTGAACCGATTTATTTCATTTTTTCAGAACAAAAATTCAGAAAATAATTTTCGAGCCCCCTTTAAAAATTCGAAGTCCCTGGTATATGCAGAGGCTTCAGAAACTAAAAAACCGGTTCTAAAAACCGGTTTTTAAAGCATATCTCCACCATTTATAAACCGATCTTCCTGATTCAAAAAACTGAAATTTTATAAAAATATTTGTGACCGATCTGTATAAAAATAAAAATCTATAGCTTAAACCAAGGCTTCAAAAAATAAAAAATGCGTTTTGTCCGATATCTCAGTTATTACTGAACCGATTTATTTCATTTTTTCAGAACAAAAATTCAGAAAAAAATGTCCGAGAATTCTTTGTAAAAACGAAGTCCGTAGTGTATACAGAGGCTTCAGAAACTGGAAAACCGGTTCAAAAAACCGGTTTTTTGAACATATCTCCGCATTGTCTGAACCTATCTTGCTGAATTCCAATAGCAAAATTCTCGAAAGCATTTCCGATTGTTTGACATACATATTATATATGTCAGTTATCGGTGGGCTTCATAAACGCCATTTCAACCGACACACGGACGGACGGACGGACATGGTCCAATCGTCATCGCTTCTTACAAGGATTCCGAAAATATAAACTTTTTTGCTCTCCGACGAAAATTGTGGAAATTACAAACGGAATGACAAACTTATATATACCCTTTACACCTGTGGTGAAGGGTATAATAAACAATCAATTTAAATTTGTATGTTTTATTAACACAATTTGTTTGTGCTTTTTTTTATACAAAAAATAAATTACAGCGAAAAAAAAAAAAAAAAGAGTAATAAAATTAAAACAACTTTTACATTCTCTTTTTCCCACACTCACTCTCACCCTTTTGCATTTACTTTATATGCTAATTGCAATAATAACAACCGTTATTTATTGATTTTTGTCTTATTCTTTTTGATGTTTGTTAGTTTTAATTGCATCGTGTTTATGATTACATTTGTAACAATTAGTAAGTGAAAAAATTGTGAAATTACAAAATAAATAATAAGTTAATAAATTATAAATTAATTTAAATAAGCATTACATCGTGCAAGATTTATAAATTGTGTATCCATAAAAGATTAAAAAAAATTTCCTAGAATTTCTATATTGTAAATAATGTTTCGGTATTGCATTACGCGTTTTTGACAATTGTTATCATGAAAATATTGTTAAGTTTTAGATATTTCCACGTGGAGTATAAAAACGAATCTCAAAACATAATAAACTTTTCAACAATATGAAATAAATTGTTCTAAATAAAAAGAATAAGAAACTAATTTAAATTTAATAAAATCTTAAACATTAAGTTTGACCACCAGCAATCAAAATAATTAAATATGTAAATTAAAAAATTATGTGCTACGTCGGACCAATCACACGTATATTATCCGATTGTACAAACTCGGTTTTATTTGCTTAACGGATTTATAAAAACAGTAATAAAAACTTTTTAAATGTTATATATAGTCGCCTACATATCTATGTCAAGTTCATTCAGCTAAGAATTGGTAGCAAATTCTGCAAATCGTTAAACATTAAACATAGCGTTTTTTTTTTTTTTTTTCAAAGTAAAGTGAAAAAGTGTATAAAATTATTCGGCTAACAATAGATACTTATTTGTGAAATAAAACAGCTGAAATGTAACGGGGTTTTTAAAATTAATTAAAATATTTATATAAATATTTATAAAAAAAAAAGATAAAAAATATTTTAAGTATTGCGACAAAAGTATTTAAAACTTGTCAATAAAAATAATACCGCTAAAACCGTTTAAAATCAGCAATATCGGTCAATATTTTCAGTATTCGAAAAAAAGAAAAAATAAAATAAATAAAAAAAAATAAATTGCCTAAAATGTTTAAGTGTTTTTAAAATAATGTTTAAAAAAAAGTGAAGTGTTTTATAATAAATATAAATTTCAGCAATTTTTTCGCTACAGGTAATTTTTTTCACTTTTAAATACTTTAATTGTTTTAGTTTGTTTTAAATTTGTAACTATTTTACAGATATCAATAAAATAGAGTGCATTAAAATCAAAACATTTCTTTTTATACCCATCATAAAAAAGATGGGGGGTATATTGATTTCGTCATTCCGTGTGTAACATGTCGAAAAAATCATTCAAGACCCCATAATGTATATATTTTCTGGGTCCTGGTTAGATTCTTAGTCGATCTAGCCATGTCTGTCCGTCTGTTTGTCTGTTGAAAGCAGGATAGAGCTCGAACGGGATAACCTAGGAGGACGAAATTTGGCTCAAATATTTATATCAAATAATCTTATATAAGGTTTGTTTTGTATTGTATTTGAGAGAAATATGTTAATAAACAAAAAAGTTATGGGCAAAATTGTAGCTTAATTTCATACTTTTCTGATGATATCTCTTAAACAAAAGCATGTACGGATAGTTCGAGGGCCGATATGAACTTGGAAACCAAAAATGGACGTGATCCACCCACTTTACCGCCCACCTCCCATATAACATAAAAATTTAAAAAGTTGATGGTGGATATATAGATTCGGCCGAGCCGAATATAACATTCACGCTTGTTTATTTTTTAAAATTTAAAATTTCATTTAAAATTTTTGTGAATAAGTACTTATGTTAACTTTCACTTCATATAACTCAGTAAATAGTGCAGATATTAATATATTTTACTATAATTTGTAATGTTGAAAAATCAATATTAAAACTATTTTTTATTTAAAAGAAATTCTAACATTAAAAAATATATGTTTGTGAAATTCTTTTTTAAATGGAATAGAATTAAAAAGTTCCATCGTGTTCCGGTTAAAAATTCGACTAAGAAAAAAAAAATGGTATTGCTCAATAAATTTGATACGCAAATATTATGCTGAGAATTATTCGATTAGATTCTGCCACACTTATCTTTAAAGTATTCTTTATTTTAATAAAATTTATAAAAATATATCCGAAATTCATAAAAAAGATCAGTACGGGAGTGATATTGATTCTTCCCGATCATTTTTAATGGAAATGTTGTAGGCCAATATAATATTTCTATACAATATCTCCAAAACTGGATTTTTGCCGTTCTAAAACGGCCACGTGTACACTGTGCACCGGCTTTGCTGAAATTTTTTTTTTTTTTAATTTCAAATCAAAATTAAAGTTTCGCTATTTCGAAAGAGTTAATGTGACATTGATTCTTCCTGATCATTAAAAAGGCTTTTAAAAGGTATAAGTATAATTTAGGTGGCATATAAATGAAAAAACATATCGAATTTGTAAAGATATATAACACGTAAAGTAAAAAGAGTAATTCCATGTCAAAACGGGCAGCAATCGGACTTGATATCTCCGATTTCAATGAAATTCACTACAGATATTGGCAATTGGAAGCATTTCTCAAATCACACAACTTTAGAGTCATGTCCCTTTGCGGTCCAAAAATATGACGGTTTGATAAACTAATAAAAGAAATATAAAAAATTCACAAAGGTGCATTTGCTTAATTGCTAATAAATTCAAAACTATACTTGGTAGATATCTAGTTTTAGTTTCTTATTAAAGACAATGATATACCCTTTATAACAATATTTATAAAGTTGATTTACATCAAAAGTTCAAAGATCAAAGTTAGGCATATACAAATAAAATCATTCTATCTCAAAAACGGTATTTTTAAAATTCTGAAAAAATATATAATGTTGACATAACTCTTCTTCCTAAGCACGTACAATTTCAAGTTGGAGTCTTATTCAGTTATGGACCAAAATAAAATCTAATTAATAACTTATAACTTTTGAACTATACACAATAAAATTTTTGTTTTAGTATCATTTTAAATATAAAGATATTGCCTTCAAAATTATTTGTAAGTTAATTTAGTTCGAAAGTTCAAAGGTCAATATTAGACTTATAAAAATTAAATCTTTATATCTCCAACGATATGGACACTCCTTTAGTTTAGAAGTAATCTAACAAAATATAAACTAAAGTAAAATTTCGTATATAAAATAATACTTTAAATAAATTTTTGTAAATATTTAAAATTTTTACATGTAAAAAAAAAAATCTTTTTACAATCTAACTTTAATTTTGGCTCGAGTGTAGAATAGAATTAAAAGTTAAGTTATCAATATATAATTTTTTTAAGAATTTTAAAATACCGTTTTTTTGAGATATTCATATTCTCCATATTATCGATTTTGACCTTTGAACTTTCGTAGTAATTAAATTGTATACACATCATTTTAAATTCAATATCTTTTTCTATTAAATGAAATAAAAAAAAAAATAGAATTTTACAATACATAGTTTAGAAGTAATGGGCAGTAAAGTATGTACGTTTTTGGAAAAAAATTCATATTTTTGGACTGGAAACGGTCTTCTGTCTGCAAGTTTATAAATAAATTCTCATAAAATATCTCCAAATTTCGAAAAAAAAAAAATTAATAACTTAAAATAAATTTACATATGCATGAGGTATACAATAAAAGACTCATTCAGAAATCAAAAAATTTTTCCAAACTTAAGAAAATGCCATGAGTAACTAAATTTTCTAAATGCACATGTGTCATTTTATTATTTTATTTAATATATGTTCAAAAATTTTATTAAAAAAACGGTTTTACATACAAATGTTTACCCTGGAATTACATTTTCTTAGGATTTTTCTTTTAATGTTGCCTAATTTTAATATTATAAAAAGTTAGCTCAAATGGTAATTAAAATAGGTCCTTCTAGATTGTATACATTACATTTCCATATTAAAACTTAATTACAAAATATATATATTTTTTGTTCAAGCTTTATGGTCAATTGCATCTTTTACAAATGTATCTTTTTACAGTCAGTGTTATTTCCATTTATCCTTAAAAAATTAACTTTTCATTTATTTTAAATCAAACAGATAAAATTATTTCCTTTTTGCAAACATAAATCTAATCTATTGCTCCAACTAAATTTTAAGGATGTTATATTCGGCTTGATCGAAATTATTATACCCAAAAGCATTTAGCCACATGCTTCTGTTTAAGAGATATCGACAGAAATATATGAAATGGAGTTACGATAGGCACTGACATCTTCTTGTGTTTGGCTACCTGTTAGTCCGTTCTGGGAACTATTACTCTTTAAACAGACATACAGACGGACGGACATTGCTAAATTACCTTAGATTTTCACGAAGACCTTGACTATATGGGTAATTCTTCAAACTCGTTTACTTTTGATGTTCAAAAAAATTTCGAAAATTTTTTAATGGCACATCAACGATATTTAGTACCAATATTCCTTGGCTCTAGTGAAACACAAACCTGTTCGCGTGAATGACTTTTATCGAACGGCATCAATTTTATGGCGGTTTAAGATAAAATTTTTTATAGTCCTAAATCAAAAATTATTGCATTTATGTACTCTACAATGGTGTATCTAAAATACAAATTAAAAATATCCCGATATGTTAAGTATTCGGGGATATATTAGCGATTTAATAATTAGTAAACCTTCTTATAAAATTTGCAAAATTCAGTTTTTAGTGATGTAGTCTTGTTCATATTCATCCAGTTATTGCAAAATTCATATTCTTTTTTAAATAAGTCATAAGACAATGTTATTTATATAAATTTTTTAATTGCACTTACTGGAATCTCTAAAGTTGCATTAAATGCAAAATCGTACTTTTTTTCGAACGTCATATTGATTTTGATATAGGGTATTAAAGCAGTTACAGATTGACATATATCATCGCTAATTTTGATTAGCGCCTTGGGTGTGCCTCCACGATTAATGTTAAAGTAAAAACATCGCTGTCTTAGCCCATGAAAACCGCTGATGAATATTTTTAGTAAAATTATATTTCTTGCGCAAGTAAAACTTTACACAGGAACTTATTTCAGTTTAAAATTGATTTTTAACACCAACATCCGCTATAACAAAATATGCAAAATTGCTGAATTTCTTAAAATTGCTATACACGTTTAGAAAATTAATATTTTAAAACGCCACAATGATTTTTAAATGTCATTTGGAAACCTTCTTTGATAACGCTATACTCTAGCTTCACTGAAATAACGTTACGAGTGTGCCTCGCGAAAAATGCACCTCTTGGAGCCATTCACGTTTTTTCTCTCCAAGTTTGGGTACCTCCTACAGCATTTCTATTGAGGACATTAACGAGATATATGTCAAACGATGCACAAATTCAAGAGCTATTGAATTTTGAAATATCCGAAACGGCGTAAAATCCCCAGTGAAAAAACTGCAAAATTTTGAATTTTCTTAAAATTTGGTTTCACGACTTTTGCACAACACAATTTGACACTGGTTAATTGCACGCTAATTAAAGCTATGCTGGTCCTTTCCTACAAGTGTTTAGAGTCAACATTAGAAGAATTGAACTCTTATGTTTAAATCCGCGACTACAGCAATAAAAAGAAATAATAAAAACTTGTTTGTTTCAAACACTGGAATTTTTGACTTTGGATGCTTGTCGGCACCACATGGAACCGTATCAGGTCTTGAATTTTTTTCTGGTACAGCAAAAAGTGTTGTTAATATAATCGCATCAAAAGTTTTTTAAAAAAGTCTATTTAAAAAAATATTTGAGGTTGAAGGTCGGTTTCATAAAGGCAAACGTAAAAAAAGAATTGCCCATATATACTTTATGAAGTCTTAGATGATTATTTCGAAATGTTACACACTGAATGACAAATTCAATATACCACCCATAAGTTTTGAGGGTGGGTATAAAAATGCGTATGTGTGAAATTAATTTTCTATTTTGAAAATCTGTTGCTAAATATATTAATAAAATATATAGAAGCAAACATTTATTAGAAAATGATATAAACCCAAATAATTCAAGTGAAAAAATCTAAATCAAATTGGTCAATGAAAAAGAATTTTAACATTAAAAATAAGCTTGGGGATATTTTTTGTTCAATCAACCAATTTAAATTTGTTTAATACACTGCAAACAAATAAAAAGCAAAAGAAACAAGTATTTTAAATTTTTTAAATAAGAATATATAGTAGAATTTTATTTAACTTACCCAATTTATAAAATTTAAAGTATTTCACATAGCTGTAATGAAAAAAAGAAATATTTTTATATATTTATATAATTTAAAAAATAATTAGAATTTTAATTTAATACTATACTAATAATTTAAAATTATAGTTTATAAATTCTGTGATATTTGCAGTTATTTTGTATATATTTATTTATTAAAATATTTATATACATAATAAAATTTTAAACATGTTATTAAATAAAAGCAACAAAAACATAAAACTTTTACAGCGTAGTTAAAAAATAACCTAAAGAAAAAGACATACAAGAACACTGATTACATTAAAAAAATTGCGTTTTCAATTTCAAATTATAATAACAAAGATAGTTAAATATATAAGACTATACATTAGTCTTTATATAACATATTTTTCTTAACAAATTACAAAAAGGTCTAACAAATATCATCATTGTTTTTTAAAACCCTTTTGTTAGAAATATATTAAAAAAATCTTAATAAGTGTACAAATACATATTTTATTATACCCTACACCACCAAAGGTGGTTTGG
Organism: Protophormia terraenovae; assembly: GCA_951394005.1. Classification (NCBI taxonomy): domain Eukaryota; kingdom Metazoa; phylum Arthropoda; class Insecta; order Diptera; family Calliphoridae; genus Protophormia; species Protophormia terraenovae. The sequence goes on from OX596073.1 coordinate 155,111,199, forward strand.
GGTATTATGTGTTTGTGCAGAAGTTGTAACGCAGAGAAAAAATCTTCGGACTCCCACCTTAAAGTATACCGTTCGACTCAGAATCACTTTCTGAGTCGATTTAACGATGTCCGTCCGTCTGGTCGGCTGGCTGGCTGGACGGCTGGCTGGCTGGCTGTCCATGTAAAGCTTGTGCGCAGATATACAAACGTTGTCGTAGTTTTGATTTTAATACAGATTTGTTTCGTAGGGGAGACCAAGCTAGGGATTTGTGCAGCAGATTGAACATGACTTTGGTACATAACTCTCTACCAACACATTTTGACCCTATACATCGCCGTACTTCGTTAATTGATTTCTTTCTGACATCTGATTCTACCACAATTAAGACGAAAGGGCAATGTCAAATGCCGTTTTTAAATTCATACTATTCATGTATATATGCTTCGTTTAAATTTATGTTGCACAATATAGAAAAATCATTTCAATTTAGAGACTACAATTTATTTGACATTGAGAAGTGCCGTTTAGATATCAGTTCATTGGATTTCTCATCAATGTACAGTACTTTCAGTATTGATGACAAGGTTAATTTTTTTAATACATTGATGTTAAACCTCTATGAGCGACATGTACCTCTTAGGACTTGCAAAAAATATGTCAACAAGGATTGGATGAAGTGTAAAGAGGTTAAAATTGCACAAATTAATAGAAACCTTGCATTCAGGGCCTATATTGAGGACCGTTCCGAGGTAAAATACAAAGTTTTTTGTGCATACAGAAATAAGTTGAAATCTGTTATTAGAAGAGAGAGAAGAAAGACTTGTATTAATTTCTTTTCTGATTGTAGCTCTAAACAGTTATGGCGTAAGTTACGAGAAATTGGTGCCACTAAGACTGACGACAGTCCCATTCATTTATCATCGGAGGTTGAACTTGATAATTTTAATGAACATTGTAATCTCCTTAACTGCCTGAATTAGTTGATTCGCCAGTTGATTTTACATCCTTAATGCCTATTAATGGCTTTTCATTTAGAGCAGTGGATCATAATGAATTATATGAATCTGTATTTCAAATAAAATCTGATGCCATCGGTCCGGATGGAATTTCCTTAAAATTTATTAGGATTATTTTCCCTTTAATTTCAAACCATATTGTCCACATTTTGAATTCGGTAATTACTATGTCCACATATCCAGCTCAATGGAAAATTGGAAAAGTGATACCCATACCCAAGAATAAGAATCCATCTAACGTGTCTGATTATCGTCCCATTAGCATACTTTGCTCTATGTCAAAAATATTGGAAATGGTTTTGTTGAGGCAAATTCACCATCATTTAGAATTTGGTAATTATATATCGCAATTTCAGTCTGGGTTCAGAAAGAGATACAGTTCAACAACGCAGACGCTTAACGTTGTCGAAAATTTAAGAAATAATATAGATAAGAAGTTATCATCCGTACTTCTGTTTTTGGACTTCAGTAAAGCATTTGATGCGCTAAGTCATAATGTGTTAGTGAAGAAATTTTACAGTCAGTTTAACTTTAGTAAATCAGCTTGTAAATTATTGTTTTCTTTTCTATTTCAGCGATCACAATATGTTGAATGGAATGGAAAAGTTTCACGCACTTTGAATTTATCTAGGGGAGTCCCGCAAGGTTCCATAATTGCTCCACTTTTATTTATGATGTACACAAATGATATTTTTACGAGTATTAATTTTTCTCAATGTTACATATACGCTGACGATATTCAACTTCTTTCCTCTAACGAAGCTTGTGACGACAATAGTTTTGAAGAAAATATAAACAGGGATCTAACCACCATTCTTGAATGGTCTGAGCTAAATTTTTTGAACTTGAATCCTTCGAAAACAAAAGCCATGTTTTTTTCTAATAATTCGTATTGGAAACCGAAACTTAAGTTGAATGACATCGAAATTTTATATGTTGACCATTATAAGTCTTTGGGATTTATTTTAGATTCCAGATTGGATTTCAATATGCAAATCAACTTTATATTTTCTAGAGTTGTGGGTACATTGCGTAGGCTTTATGCGATTGGGTACTACCTTCCATTTGAAATTAGAAAGAGAGTAGCTTTATCCCTTTGCCTTCCAATATTTTTATATGGTATTGAATTTTACACTGGCACGTCTCAGAATAATCTAAATAGACTAAAACTGTGTTTTCATAGGGTGGTAAGATTTATTTTTGGTCTGAAGTTACATGATCGTGTATCGTCATTCTGTAGAACTTTACTTGGCTGTGACTTTGATGATTTTATATCCTTGCGATTAATGATATTGTTTTATAAAATAATTAAAACAAATTGTCCAACTTATTTAGTTGACAAATTTTCATTTGGAACCTCTTCTAGGACGAATTTGCTCTTAACTCCATCGCATTCATCCCTTACAAAAGGAAGATCGTTTGTAGTTAGAGTAGCCCGACTTTGGAATAGTGTCATACCTTATCAAGAAAGGCGATTTTCGAACTCAGTGGAAGTTTTCGAAAAAGCTGTAAGGAATAATTTCTGAATTTTATTTATTGAAATGATGACAAATAATGACCATCCATACTGGCTTTCCTATAATAGACTCTGATGCCAACCATGACCATAATTGTCAATTTTATATCAATACTTTTTTTATATATTTATTCTTTGCATTTTTGTGGGGGGTTTAGCATTATATTAAGTATTATACATAATTTTATATTAAAAGTGTAAATAGTTTAATGCTTATTAATAAGATAAGTTAATTATAAGTTTAAAAATAAAATTTGTATTGCCAATGCATATTGTGGCAAATTTGGCCTCAAGGGCTTAATGTCATATGAAATAAATAAAAATTAAATGAAAAATGAAATGAAATGAAATTTGGTACATATGCTTTTTTCAATACAAGGACGAAGCCTATTGAATTTGGTTATGATCGGCCTATTATTTCACCTAGCCCCCATACAAATGTCCTCCCGGAATAGAGTTTTAACACATAATATATGAATATTTTAATGATATTTAGTACAAATAAGTTTTATATCAACAAAAATCCGTCTGCCAAATTTCATGAAGATCGGTCCATAACTGACCATAGCTCCCATATAAATTCCTCTCCCGAAAATCACTAACGTGCATAAATCCCATACAAATGTTAGTATTATGTTAATATTTAACACAAGTAAGTTGTATAATAGTAAAAACATAATTATGTGAATTGAAATGGTGTAGGGTATCATATAGTCGGGCTTGACCGACTATATCTTCTTCTCTCGTTTTATTTTAGTTTTCTTTATATTTCAATAGTGATTGTTTTTATTATTTTTTAAATTTAAATTAAATTTCCAAATATGTATGAAAACATGAAATTATTGATTGCGAACTTGTAAGACATTTTTCCTTTTGATAAAATTGTGGGAAAATAAGATTGCGTTCGAAAAAATCTTAACATAAATAATATTCATTATTTTTTTATTTAATTGATAATTTATTACAGATCACAGAAAAATATAACTTTTATAGTCCTAACCACTACTTATGAACTTGAGGATCATTTTTTGAAAACCCTTTTGTTAGAGATTTGCTAGTTGCTTCAGTCACTTTTTTGGAACAGTGTGGACATTTTCTTTTAAAATCTTCGGTATTTTGGGACACCGTTTTTGTGCTTTTCAATTCATTTTCAACAAGAACTCAATATCTCTCCACTGGTCTAAGCTATGGACAATTTGGAAAATTGACCTCTCTTGGTACAAAAATTATGTTATTGTTTTGGTACCACTCCAGAGCTTTCTTACCGTAGTGACATGATACCAAATCGGGCCAAAAATGTGTGGACACGTTGTGCTCTCTTATGAAAAGAAGAAGTATTTTTTGCAAATATTTCTTGATGTATATTTTGATATTTATAGAGTCGAATGTAACAAATGACTTTCCTGTTTTGCTGCAACTGCAAAAGGCTTGTTATACCAGGAATGTTTTACCAAATTTTTTCTGCTTTTGGGTCCTAAACTTATATTTAACATTGCCTCGAGAATTTACAAACAAAAGTTTTGCCACAGAAGCTGCGAAAATTCTGCCAGTACATACGTTTCTTCGTCAATTATACAACATGAGTACTTTTGTATGAAATTTGGTTTTAATTTCCTTGTCCTATTCTTGGCTTCTAAATTTTTTGCAGCATTCCTGTTTGAAACTTTTTGGATTTTATATGTTATGAACTCTGCATTAGCTTTAAATTTTCGCACCAAACATTCAAAGCACTGAGCTAACTGGACTGCTTTTCTACCAGATGTGTTTGAAGTTCTTTTCAATATGCTTTAAATTTTCTGGCCTTCCTAATATCATGTGGACTTTTTTTCTTCCCGAACTAGGTTTCCTATCAATGGTCAAGTTCTCGTGATACTGTTTAATAACATTAGAAACAGTTTGACGTCAGATATTTAATTCTGTGGCCAATTATTTGTAGGACCTATTTAGATTTTTTGAAATTTTTTAATAATTTGTAGCACGTACATCTTTTTCGTCATTAATTTTGATCAAACTCACAACAAATCATTTAAAAAAATAACTGACATATTTTTCAAAAATAACTACATCAAAGAAATTTTTAAATATTGCTTCTGAAAAAAGTTATGAAGCAAAACGTGTGTTAAGATTTTTTCGATCGCACTCTTTATTAAAATTCTATTATATTAATCAGTACTGAACATGGCCTGTTGGATTAGTTCTATGAGCTGTACCAAAACTAGTTAAAAAGGATAAATTTCTCCCTCCTCATTTAAAGCGTTAGAACTAAAACCGTCCCCTATCACTTAGAATTAATCCCTTAACATGTTTTGTGTTATTTTTCTATACCTCTAGAACAACATATTTGTTAGTGTTGACCTGTGTATTTTTTTTTTTTTTTACTGAAACCTTTAACAATTGACATTTTATAACATTTCTAAAAACTATTGGTAAATCTTTAAAATGTATTCTAATAATTTTTCCAATTTCATTAAATTTACTGCCTGTTTCTCTATGTCGAACGAAAAATTCGTTTCGAGTAAATGTATGGAAAACAAAAACAAAATTTTAAATTTATTTGTTGTTTTCCATATATTTATTCGAAACGAATTTTTCGTTCGACATAGAGAAACAGGCAGATAAATTGAGATACGTACTTCATATAAAAAAAATTTTTAAACTTTGAAGCACATTTGCTTTAAAAAATAACTGTTTAAAAACTTATAAAAACATCTACGATATAGGTATGATTATTTTATATACAATAAATTTTATTTTCATTAATTTTCCCATTAATACAAAAAAAAAAATCATTATCACAATTCCATTCTATTGCTATAATCAGGGAAAACAGTTACAAACTCAACATTCTAAAGAATATTTTATTTAAAAACCAAAACAAAAACATTTTATGAATATAATTTAGTAAATAAAATTAAACAAAAAACTAAAATGCTTGGGGAAAATAGAGGAACTAATAATTTCATTATGAAAAGTCAACACAAAACAGACTGATAGATATTCAAGTTCAAAGTTACATAAATAAACAAACAAAACAACGAACAAAAAAGCTAAAAAATACACTTTAGTTCTACCTACAATGACTATGCTGCTAGATATTATAATACACCAACAAAAAAACCAACAATAGCAACAAAAACCACAACAGTAACTAACATTTTATTTAAATCATTATTAGCATAACAAAATATTACAGGAAAAGAATGACTGTCATGACTTTAACATTTGTATATTTAAGTTAATATTTAAGTTAAAACAGTATGTATATATGACCAAGAAGTTAAATCCAAATTCTTTCATTTTTCTTATGTACATTTAAACTCTTATAAAACATACAGATACATATTTTCATATTCTGTTTTATGTTCGGACAATGACATTACATAACTGTGTGTTAAGAGTTTTTTCTTTATTCTCTCAGATATAAAATAATATAAATTAAGATATAAAAAAAAAAAAAAAAGATTCTTAAATTACATTTTGTCATTATGACCATATATTTTAACTCATTCTTTTAAACATTCTTTTCATTTAGTAAATGCTAATATACACACTTTTATTTTTGTTTTAAAAATAAATGTCATTTACACATTATCAATGCTTCTTTTTCAGTTTCTCCTTTTTAAGCCAAGTTTTTATTTACTCTACCTACATGAATTATTTTCTTTTTTTTTTTTATTTAAAAATAGATTATTAATTTTCTAACGACTGAAGGATGTACTTTGAATAATAAAAACTATTTGAATTTCTTTTTTTAAATAGTAATTATTGGCAATGATCATTGAACATTTTTTTATGATTCTTTATAATAAATGATTTAATATCTTTTTAGAAAAAAAATAAAAAAATCACACATTATGGTTAAATAATTCATAGTTTTTGCCAATATTTACTTTCACAATGAAATTCTTTGGTGGGAACGTAAAAGTAAAACATTTTATTTTAACTATTAGAATATTTAGTTAATTGGTATTTTATTGTTAAACATAAGATTATAATTAGTAATTCTAAGTATAGAAAAGTCTTAATAGCAACTTTTACTATTTATTATCGCACTGTATATTCATCAGAACTATGGAACTCTAACTCGACTTTCGAATTAATGTATTAATCGACTTTTTGTGGGAAAAGTATCCAAAAGTAGAAATCGAAATTTTGGTTTAAAAACTTCTCCATACATTGAAGATTTCTGACTCTAGGTATTTTAGGAATCGCATGAACAATATTTGGAAAATGAAAACAAATATTGTAACGATATTTTGGTGATCGAATTTAGTTTTTTTAAATAAAAAACCGGCGAAAATTTAGATAACGAAATATTCTCGAATTTTGACCATAACGTCCACAATTATATATAGTAAGTTTGACACAGTGTTGGCATTGATGAAGATTTATATTATTTTTCAAGTTTTCGGAACCCTGGGAAGATTTTTTATCCGAATTTTTTTGCTTTTGGTTATTACTTTCAAGAATTTTCTTGATAAATTTATTTTTGAACAATATTTCAGTTTAAGCAGTATTTTAAAATAAAACAAAATCGATTGCATTTTTGGATAACAATAAGGAGTAATGAAAAGAACGCATGAGACCTAAGATGCTTTCTGATCGACCAAAAGTGAAAGACAAAGATTAATTTAGAAATAAGTTAATATAAGTAACAGCATCGATTTGTAAATGAATATTTTCTAGAAAATTCATATAAATTTGCACATTTTTATACCCACCATCAAAAAGATGGGGGGTATATAGATTATTATATATAATATAGAATTTAAGACCCTACAAAGTATATATTTTCTAGCTATGTCCGTCCATCTGTCCGTCTGTTGAAAGCAGGATAGGGCTCGAACGTAGGGGGACGAAATTTGACACAAATATTTATCTTATATAAGGTTTGTTTGGTATTGAAAATGGGCAAAATCGATTAATAAACAAACAAAAAAGTTGCTGATGATTAGTATACTTTGTAGATTAGGTCAAGCGGAATAAATCTTTCTTACTTGTGAATTAGTTTTTTTATATTTTATATGGTTCAAATATAAATGTTCCAAAATTAAATAATGTTTTCATAACTTTTTAAAACCAACGCACAGTGGTCCCAAAACGTTTTTTTTGGAAATAATTCTGTTCTGTAATTTTAGAACTACTGGATGTATTTTAATGAAATTTCGCATGGACGACCCTGAGGTGCATTCCAATTTTTGTATTTTTAAATAATTTATATAATTTATACCATTAAATATATTTCAATAAAATTAACAGCTATTTCTGAGGTGGTTTTCAATTGTTTTGGAGGAGCACAAGTTTCTAGCTGGTCTGTGGACAGGAGGAGAACCTCCGAAAGTGGTCAACTCTTTTAATTATTTATTATATAATATCCGAGGTTACCTATTTCGGAGATCCTCCCCCCTGACTCAAGACGGGCTAGAAACTTGTGCTCTCCCAAAACAGTTGGAAAATACCTCAGCAATAACTATGTGAAATTTCATTGAAATATATTTATCCATTCAATAGTTATGGAAGTTAAGGAAAATGCGCTCATTTCGCTGAAGGGAAGTCAAATTTCAATTAGTTTTTAAACGATTGTGAAAACTATTTATGTAAGTATTTTTTATCGTTGGAAAGGTTATTACTTGAAAAATAATATATAAAAAATAAGGTAAGTATTCAAACTAAATGTTTTCATTAAATTGATCAAAAAACCAAAACTTTTTGTATTTAGTGTTATTTAAAAAAAAAAATTGTATATTTGAACTTAAATAAAATCTACATTAATTAGGCTATAATTGTGAAATTTTAGTACAATATAAAAAAAATTTGTCCTGAAAAGAAAGGAAAAAATAGATTCCAATTTTCTTACTCTGAAATACCCAAAATTCCAGCTCGGGGATAGCTTGCTTCAAAAATTTTCTTTTTTCAGTAAAATTGTCACCCTGTCGTTATAAGAGACGTGGCTTATTAAATATTTTTTGCGTGTTTAGCGAATATATATAGGTATGTAATTAAGGTATTTTTTTTTAATTTCAACTTTGACATTTTTGAGCTGCACGAAAAACTCAAAAAATAAAAATTAAAATTAACGAAACTCTGATAGGGCTAGCGGGGAGACTGTTACCCCAACTGCCCTCGAATTTTCTTTGCATGCATTTATGTTAAGCGTTCTTTTAGAAACATGAAAAAAATGTATGGTCTGGAGGAAAAAAATTGATTTTAAAGTGAAAAAATTTTACCACATTTTTGAAAAAAATTACACAAAATCACAATTTTTTTCAAAATTTCTATTTCAAAATAATATAACTTTTTATCTAAACCACATAGGTAAATGATCCTTACACACAAATTATTTAGAATTTTGTACAGAATCCAGAGTATATTTTAGAAAAATTTTATGGCTCAAATTGAAAAAAACATGTCTAAAAATTAGTCAAAATTTTACATTGATCCAAATATCTCTTAAAGTAAAAGAGATATCCCACACATGTAAAGGTAAGAACCTGTGCTCTTTCAAATCAATTGGAATACACCTCAGAATCGTTCATACGAAATTTCATTAAAATACATCTAGTAGTTCTAAAGTTACAGAATTATTTCCAAAAAAATCGTTTTGGGATCACTGTGCAACGCACAGTGGGGTCAAACGCAAATTTTTTGGTAATAAATCTGTATCTCCTAAACTACTGTTTAGAATTAATTGAAATGTATGAAAGAGTTGCAGAGGAGGACCTAAGCTCTGAGAAAAATCATTTTGTAGTCTCCCTGTGATAACACAAGAAAATCTACAGGGTGTCAAAATTTACAAAATTTTAAAAAATCGTAACTTATACAAATGAAGTCCGATTTTAAAGATTTTTATATTTCTGTAAAGTACTTGGTAAGATAATGAAAAAATATGCATACTCACCCAAGTTATCTCTTACAGTTAAAAAGATATTTACACTTGAAATTTGAATTTTTGATTTTTTGCCTCAACTTTCTTTCATTTTTCGGGAATAGGTCCTGAGGTATATGAAGTAAAAATTTTTTAAAAATATCCTATCATTTGATATATATTTCAAAATAACATACTGAAAGAATTTTTGAATTATCTCAATGCGTCTAGACGTGAAAAATATTCAAAATCAGGACTCTGAAATTGATATGAAAAATGGCTATTTTTTACAAAAAATATAGTACAATTCTACCACTTTCACACTCAAAGTTCCGTTTAAGAAAAAATTTTTTCTTTATATATTTCAAAAGACGAGGTTTCACAAATGGCTAATATAGAAATTTTGAACTGATTTAGGCCTGCACCCTACATCAGGCATTGGTCGAAAATGGTAAATTTTGGAAAAAGTTAAATTTTTTATCGATTAAGAAAAAAATTTCACGCGAGCTTTTTTAAATTCTTTGACGATATTTCATAAAAAATACATTTAGAACGATTTGACACTAAACTGCTTCCCGCCCGGCCAAAAACGAATGAGGGAGGGCAGATTTAATGAAAAAAGTCAATTAAACCACTTTTTTTAATTGCATAAAAAAGCATATTTGCATAATATTTATAAATTTTAAAATTATTTGTTGTTTTCAATACATTTGCTCGAACGAAACTTTCGTTCGCATATAGAGAAACAGGCAGTAAAATAAATTTTTTTGTTTGTGCAAAATGGATTTGGATTAAAAATAAAAAACAGCTAATAGTGTTCAAAAAATGTTTAAAATTATTTTTTTAAGTGTAATAGCCCGTAAAAATGCTTAATAATTCAAAAAAGAGAGTCGGAATAATTTGTATAATTTGATCAAAACTATAAAAAAGTGCTTTTCATCGTTTAAATGATTACTGCAATTTAACAAATCTCAGCCTATAACAAAACTGTGAATATCCCAAATATTTGCGTAAACTTTTTTTATTTAACAAAATCAAAATGCAACAAACGCATTTAATTTCATTTTCATACTGTGTCATCTTCGATTTAAATGTTTTGAAAGTGATACAAGTTTTGTGGCTTTTTCTTTTAATTAGTTATTTAAACATCCAGCCAACCATCCATCCATTTAACCAACAGCCATTCATCCAAATAACACACAACAACACCAGCAGCAGCAAACACTTACCTACATACATACGAAGTATAAGAAACATGATAAAATTAAGTGAAATTTTCTCTTTATTGGCTGATGGAATGATTTAGTTTTTGTTTTTATTATTTTATCTACATATTAATATACAAACTATATAATTTCTTCCAAATGTAACCAAATATGATTATTAAACTATTTTTTTCATATTAATATTCGTTTTTCATGCATCATATGCCTGTGAAAATAAAATATAAATATTTCGTCAAAATAACATAAGTTAACTGAAAATTTACCATAACAATTAAAACTCTTTCAAAAAAATTAATACAAATATTTTGAAAACTGTATGCAAATAATTTATTATGTGTTTTTATTAGGTTTCTAGGTAGACATACAAATTGTAACAATTTGAATTGCAAAAGTTATTTTTTTATTGAAAATACATAATACATGGAAACATTTGAATAACATATAATTGTAATGTTTAATTTTATTAACATTTTGTTTTCAAAAGAAATAAAAATAAATCATTGATTTGATGGATAACTTGAAACTAACTGGAAATTAATTGAGCAAACAATTAAAAACATTTGAAACTTTAATTATATATAACAACATTTCGTAATAAAAACAAATATAAAATGTACATTTATTTGACTTTGTTGCATTTTTTTGACAGTAAATTAAAAAAAAAAAAAAAATAAATATATATTTTAAGTTGATGTTGTTTTAATTTTTTCTTAAAATAGACAATGTGTCATATACGTCACACATTTCAATCATTATGAATAATTTGTCTTTATTAAAATATTTTCTAAACAATTTCTTTAAATTCTATAAATAAATAATTTGTTATTTCTTAATTTCTTAAGAAAGTTTGGAAAATGACAACAACTGCAAAAAAACTTTCTCCTGCCAATTACTTACATATTTTTTTTTTTTTTTTTTTTTTTTTTGTTTGAATTAGACTAGAGACTAAACATATTAATGAAAAGAAATGTTCTGTTTATTTCTTGGTTCGTTAGATTTTTTTCTGACACTTTACTGATTGTCAAGTTTGGAACAAACAGTTCTGCGTCATTACAAAGGTGTGTAATTGTATGAAACAAGCTATAATTGAAAATACCTAATTGACCAAATATTGGTTAACATAAGAAAGTTTTGCTAAAGCAATGAATTTTTTCTATTTTTTAAGTATAAAATTATAGAAAAGTTGAGATTTGTAAAAGTAAAAATATATCCAAATAAAAAAATATTATACATAAGTTAATAGAAATACATAACTTTTTTGTAAAGAAATCATATCATGTAAATCATAAATATTTCTATAAAATGTCATTGATTTGGTGGTGTAATGAGATTTTTTCAGGGACCGTTTTTTTTTTTTTTTTTTTTTTTTTTTTTTTTGAATTGAAAAAGCAAAAATACGTAAAAATAATAGGTCGGATGAATCACTTAAAAATAGAGTTTTGTTTTGTCCTCATAAAAAAAAAACTAATTTTTTCCGCCAAAAAAAAAAAAAAAAACTCATTTTATGTAAATTGACACCTAAAGCTTGCCTCTGGTCAGATCTTTTTGAATTCTGGTACACCGAAAAAAGTCTATGGCACGTTTTACAAAAAAATATATCGTAACCAATTCATTTGAAAAATAGAAGAATATTTTTTATAATTTACGAAAATAAATTTTATGAAGCATTTTAACATTTTACGAAATTCACGATATCGTTCATAGTGGTTTCTTTCGTAATATTTAATTATTTTCGTTTTATAACAAAATATAAATTGAAATATTATTTTTTATTTTTGAGAATAAAAAGATAATTTTTATTTTGAAGATTTCATAGAATTTTATATTGTAATTTAAAACATTCTGATTTAAATAATAATTATAATTCTGTTATTTTGATATAAGATAATTTTCATATTATTTAATCATTACATTTGACCATTTTTGGAGATATTGTTGACATTAAACTAATTTAAAATTTCCATAGAAATTATTGATTTCTTTAAACAAAAAAATTAAAAACCTAAGTTGTTTTGTCAAAAGTCCATGCCACAAATTCACATAGAACCTTACTTTATTAAGAGCACTTTCAAATCCCCAAAGAACAAAAATTAAAATAGGTTTATTTGAAAATCTAATATTAGAAAACTAATGAACGACGGAATCTTTAACAAAAAAAAAAATTATGTAAAACAAGAAGCCAAATATTACAAAATTGAATGTCGAATATGTTTTAAACATACACAGAGAATAGAGTTTCTTTATGGCAACCGAATTTTTCGCCAATCGAATTTGGTCGGTTGTGACTACTATCGTCTGAATTCGTTTGCAAGTACCAAATAATTCAGTTGTAAGTGCTGAAATTATTAGTAGTTGCAACTATAAACTTAATTTAAAAATTGGTTCTTGGAATCGAATTATTCAGTTGAAAAAATAAGGGTGGTTAATTTTAAAAATTAGTTTTAATTTAATTTATCAATCAACTATTTCTTTACATAATATTGTACCAAAATAAGTTTAATAATGATTACTTAAGAGCTTTTTATGTAAGTCCAAAAGCAATATCCATTTTTATTCCGCTTAAGGTATTCTTCACATATTCACCTTTAAAGCTAAATTGAGATTCATTGTGGACAACATTACGGAGCAAACCGCAAACGGCATCATGTTCTAGGACTATAGCAGTGCTCCCTTCTCTTTCAATTTTGTTTGTTGCTTAAAATCCACATAGATGAATGATATAGAAAGAAAAAGGATTGAAAGAAATGATTACAAAAATTATATATTCGGCAGTTCAACATTTTTTCCTAAGGAACACTTACCCTACATATGTACATATATATCTTTAAACACAAATTATTTAGTCCTGATTTGAAACCAAGTTATCTTTGTTGTTTAAATTGTTTGTAGATCTCAAATCTCTCTTTTTTCTATGTAGGATATATTACATTCCATGGTTTTTGAAAATCCAATTTTTCACATGGATAGTATGATATCTGGAATCATAAACAGCGTAATTTAAATTGGTTATTTTTATTCATAATTAATTTTTACTTACCTTTTAGTAATACTTGAATAGATATTGTTTATTTTCATTTAAATTTTATGTTTTTAGTTTCAACAATTTATTTTATTTTTATTTTTAACGTCAAAATTAATCTACCAATTTGTTGATTGTTATAGCTAATAAATTTAATTGTTATTATAGAATTCATTTATTTTTTATTAAAACCGAATTTTTGAAGTTATTACAACTGCATATCAGTCAATATACTTGAATAGGTAGTTTTGAAATAAATAATTCTAAAACAAATAAATTTTTGGTTGCAACCACTAACATTCAGTAATGAAGAGATAATAAATATTGATTAATTGTACCGAATTACTAAAACTAATTTTAATTCCACGCATATTGGTTATGTAAATTAATTTGATAGTTACTGGAACTCCAATATAATTTTGATTATGTTATTGCTGCAATAAAAAGGAAAAATCGTTTGAGGTATAACTTTTTTAATATTTCGAATTAATTTTTATTCTTTATCATTAAATTTTAACAATTCTAACCGTTTTCCAATCGATCTTTTTTCTGTGTGTAATTATAATAAACATGGATTCTAATACATAAGACAGATTCCAATTTATTTTCGATTAACCACTTCAAACTCTTCCGAAGTTATATTAATAAATATTTTTTTTTTTTTTTTTTGATATCTTTTAAAAAAAGCTAATTTTAAAAAAATTAGTAAAGATTCCAATTCACCATTTTGAGCTGCTCAAGGTCAAAAACTACAAAGTTTAAACGTAAAACAATATAAGAATTTCGTAAACAATAAGAAATATATTCATAGGCATTCGTTTATATTACATTATTATTTCATGGTACAAATTCACGAATTATTTCGTACATTGTACGTTAGCTTTCGCTTATATAACGCATGGATTTTTTTTCGGTGTAGGAAAATAAAAACATTATCCGTACTTATATAAATTGGCAAAAACTGCACAGCGTGTTTCTGTAATCCAGGTAAGCGTGAAAGGAGCATTCTCTGCTCTTAAATTGGTATTGAGTGACCTGCGTTCAAATCTTTCCACAGAAAATTCGGAAAAGTTATATTTGTTAAATTAAACAAATAAATTACTACACACATGATATCAGATAGACCCAATAACAAATAAAAAAATAAATGTAATTATTTTAGACGGAAATAAAAAATAAAAATCTTCAAAAGAGTTTTATTTTATGACGGAAAAATAAAACTCAATTGCTTAAGAGTTTCAACTGATAAATTTTTCGTTGAAAAATAACTTTTAACTGTGGATTTGAGATCCTTTTTTTAATATCACCATAGATTCTGAAAGAGCACTAAAATATAAATATATAACATTATAGGTTTACGTTGACTCTAATATGGAGAGTTTTTAACTTAAATTTTCTGGATAACTGTTACTTACGGTTCTTGAATTTTTTATTATTTCATATATATTTGTTATATTACAACCATTATAAAATGTAATAGCGGATATATAATAATTTATTTAACATCAATTATCATCGAATTTTTAAATTATATTAAAAAGCCCATAAGGTGTATTGTCAATGTGACCTCAACAGTTTATTGGATTTTTAATTTTTTTTTTCCTTAATTTAGATACACAGAAAAAAATACTTCAAATATTTTTTTAATAAAATTGTTAACCAACATGACATTGGTACTTAATTATATTATTTATTAATTGGTTTACACTTTTTTTTATAAATTTTCAGGTCGTAATAATACACATGTAAAGAAAAATTAAAAAATTTGTCTATAAAAATATATACGCAAAAAAAATATGGTTCTAGTGACCATAAACTAAGAGCAACATACTATGATTGTAATATATGATTAAATTTTAAATTTTTTTCGATTTTATAATTTTTTCATCATTTAATGATTCGATTTAGTAGGGTTTATAACCTTTTCTTAAAGATTGCTTCCAATTTCATCATGTTTTTATCATTTAACAATCCCATTTTATCATATATATAAACTAATTTCATCATATATATAATCCCATTTTATCATATATATACACCCCTATCGTGAATAACAAGTGGAATTTTTGTTCCCATGAAATTTTTATTTCCCTAGAAGGGAAAAATGCTATCGTGAATCTCCCGTGAACAATTTTTCCCGCTATCAGTTCTCAGTGAATGTAAAAAGGAAGAAAATTAAAATAAAAGTCAAAATAAAGTTTTTTTTTTTTCAAAAATATGCACGTATGTACTAATATTTTAAAGTGAAAAAAACAAAGCAAGATATTTAGTGTTGGAGTGATAGTTTTATTGCAAAATTAGTTTATTGCA
The DNA here is from genome assembly GCA_951394005.1 of Protophormia terraenovae. NCBI lineage: Eukaryota > Metazoa > Arthropoda > Insecta > Diptera > Calliphoridae > Protophormia > Protophormia terraenovae. Next base: position 155,127,133 of record OX596073.1, read on the forward strand.
ATTTAACTTTTATGTAGCAAAATAATTCGGAAAATTTTTGGAAACCCAACAAAAATTTAATTATAACTTTTGGAACAATAATTTTATTTAATGTTGAGCAATATATCAGTTTGTGTCTTATTAACTGATCGTGCCCTTAAAATAACTTTAATATCCGAAGTATAAGAAGATCTACTTACATTTTCTGTTCTGTTCCCCAACAAAAATAAAGTGAACAAATTAAAGGGAAAAGTGAAAAAACTCGGGGGAAAAAAATCATTCACGATTAGGGGAATTTTATTTTTAGCATGAAATTATTCACGGGGAATTTGTTCACGATTGCAAATTTAGGGAAAGGGAACACATTTCGAGGGAAAAAGTATTCATGATAGGGGTGATAATCCCATTTTATCATATATATAATTTCATTTTATCATATATATAATCCCATTTTATCATATGTATAATCCCATGTTTTCATATTTATATTGATATATATATTTTCATATTTATATTGATTTTATATTGATTTTTTTTCCGACACTTGTTTCTGAACAACATCGAAACTATTATATAGACATCAAAAAATAATATATAGACGTTTCAAAGACAATTTTGGTCAACATTTTCTGGTATTTCAACTATTTAAATCAGATGAACCGTTCTCGAGTTATGGTAAAATATACCTGAGTAATGTAGCTTTATTTATGGGGCAATACTAGACATGCCCATAAAAAATCAGGACCTGATAGGAAACAAAATTGAGAGCAGAATCGTCTTTAGCACGTCGAAATCAATGGTGTCCACATATTTTTGTTTAAAGAAGGACAGAAAAATATTTTATGCTGACCGCTGCACAGAGAGCCAGAAAAGTCATGGAACCAAAGTTAAAAAAGTTGTTAGAAATTAATTTTATTGAAGGGCCAGCTTTTTGGGTTTTTGCTACATATTTTTATGACAAAAGTTGAATTTTTTTTTCACCTCAGTTAACATCTGATATCGATAATTATAGCAAAAATAACTCGAATTTAAATTATTGACATATAGTATTTTTTTTATTATTTTTTTTTTTTTTAATTTTAATCAAATAAGTTAAAATTTTATTGATATTAACCTTCTTACAAAGAAATCCTCACGAATTCTCAGTCCTATAAAAGCAATTTTTTCTCTTTTTATATCTAATAGAATGTTTGTTTTGGGAAAAAGTTTTCCAAACTTGCTCCAAATAATAAACGGCCAAATCACACCATTTTGTAACAGTGTTCCTAGATTTCAAAATAACATAAATTTTAGAAGACATTTAGATATTTTTGCAAATAAATATTTATCCACTGAATTTACACAAAATTGATACTTTTGATATAATTGTAGATTCAATAAATTTTCAATCTCTATTTAAAAGAAGTAAAAATGTATAGAAATTGGTCACCTCTTTAACGCTTAGATAGAAAATGTCTCAAAACACTTTAAAATCCGTAACGATATAAGTAGAAAGCGGATTTTCATGAATTGCTTTTAAACATTTATATTATACACTAAACATTTTAAAAATATGCATTTTTTAATTATATTATTTGTAAATTTTGTAATACATATTTTAGGGTTTATATGAAAAGTATATGAAAATCCACCCTCTAATTATAAGTACATATAAATCCAAATTCAATACATCATCGATTTGATTCAAAACCATAGCAACTCAAAAAATACATTTTCAAGAAAACTTAAGTAAAGGTTTGTTAGTAAAATGATATCTTTAAAAATCAGCTCATAAAAATTATAAACCTTGAGTTGTGTGTCTTGCATTAAGTGGGCGATAATGTTTCAGTCTTTCCATACATCAAATTTGTGCTTACAACTCTTGTTTATTTATATTTTCCGATTTATTTTATTTTCAATTTTCTATGAAAAAGTTTCAATTCATTTAATACATTCATTCGTTGAAAACATCTTGTATTTGACATTGATAAACTATCACATTTATTTTAGTTCAAGTTTAAAGAAACAAGAAGATTATTTTGTATTTTCTTATTTTTATTTTTTTGTTTTTAGTATTGTGATTTTAAGCAATGTACGAATAGGTGGCAGTAAAATGCTAAGAAAAAAACAAAGAAAGACAAGAAAATCTTACAAGATAAGTAATGGAGATTGTATACGACAATTTTGTTCAACCAATAAAGCATGTGGCTTTAATGCTTTTTTAAACATATTAGGATATAGAAACGATGCAGATATTCATAACAACACTAACTTACACATGGATTTTTCAAGTATTTACTTGAAAGTATTCCTTTAAAGAGTTACTTACATTGATTTTTTGTTTTATTTTTATTTTTTTTTGTATTATAAGTGGTTACTAACTAGTTAAATGAACAAAGTTTGTGGGAATTCTTAAATATTTTGAAAATTACTCTTTTGTTCTAGGAAATTAGAAGAACAAATAATACAAAATCTGCAAAATCTCCCAATGTCAGAAAATTTTTATCTCTGACCTTTTTAAAATAAATAACATTAAGTTGTTTTGGCCAAATATCTTGAACATCCTTGTTTATATTAGAAACTGATTGAATTTCTAAAGTTATTAGAGTGTCCCGAGGAAGTGTTTTTAAAGATATCGATGTAGGAAGACCCCTCAAACGATGCGCATTAATGAGCTGAATACAGAAAAAATATTAAAAAAAAGTTTAAAAATCATCTTCAGTTCCCTACCTGTGCACAGTGGTTCCAAATCGCTTTATTTGGAAATAATTAGAGCTGAGGTGTTTTCTAGTTGATTTGGAGTAGTACAGGTTCTTACCGGGTTAAGGGGGAAGTGGGTGGCCCTCTAAAGTTGGTCATCTCGGGTATGTAATTTTTTTTGGAAAATCATTAGAAATTCATTTATGATATGACAGAAAAGAAATTTTATATATAGATAGTACTTGTAAATTTCTATAAAAAATATGCTTACACGTGTAGGTTATCTCTTTTAGTTTAAGAGATATTCGGGTCGAAATAAATTTTTACTTCTTTTTTAGCCTCGTTTTTGTTTAGTTTTTTAACTTGGCCGGCTTAATATTGCCCCTAAAATGTTTCGAAAATATTCGCTACAAGAATCATATAAATATATGAATCCGTTAAAAAGTTATATTAATCTGAATTTGCAACTTGAAACAAATTTTACATTTTTTTAATTTTTTCCAAAAAGGTGGCAATATTTATTCACTGATCAAATTTGTTTTTTGTTCTGGGCTTTATCTTTTTTTAATGTGTTAAAAAGAAATCCTAATGTAAATGCATGTAAAGTAAGTCCGGAGGAGCTTGGAATAAAGGTCTGCCCACAAGCCCTATCCAAATTTTGTAAATTTTGGATTTTTTTCTTCTTTTTTTTTTATTATGTTCTCATACTGCAAAGCTGGGACGACTTAAAATTATTCTAATTTTATAGCTCTATATGTAAGTTATACACCCAAAAAGTATTTTTTGACGGAGGCCCCTTATAACGACAGGATGACCATTTCAATGAAAAAAGTCAATTTTTTTAACACGTTTTATACGGATTGAGATTTTAGGTATTGCCATGCAAAAAAGTGGGAATTTTGTTTTTAATTCTCTGATTTTAAGATAAGCGTGTACATATTATACTGAAATTTCATAAAATATCACTATTCGTTTAAATTTTATTAATGTTACAATATTAATTTTATTTAAAAAAAAAATGCTAACTTTTAAGTCCTTCAAGAAATTCTGCAATCAAATTACATTCCACTAACTTTTTTTTATAAATTATTAATCTCCATATTCTAATCTTTTCTTAAATACTAAATACTTGTATAAAAGGTTTAAACATTTGCTTAAAACTTAATATAAACTTGGCCTCCTCTAAAATTTCTTTTATGTTATATCATAAATGAATTTTTGGCGATGTTTCAAAAAAATTACATACCTGAGATGGACAACTTTGGAGGGCCACCCACTTCCCCCCTGATCCGCTAGGAACCTGTACTCCTCCAAATCAACTCGAAAACACCTCAGCTCTGACCAAAATAGGTCTCAAAAAATTCGTATTTTTAAGCTTTTTATGGGAAAAATAGTTTTATATTTTTACCCATGGGATTTTGTTCCACTAGAAAACTTTTTAGCGTATTTTGGTCAACAAATTTTCGAAAATTATCTATTATCGACATAACTTACTACAATGCAAATTTTCATTATTTTAGCCATAATAGGAACAAAATTATAAAATACATACATACATGTATGTATATAGTAAGAAACACTTGTGTTGATAAAATTTACAAACAATTAATCACTTAATGACTTAAATCCAATTTATGTCAAAAATACAAATAAAAAATTAAATTGTTTAAAAGGTCGTTGATTTCATTTTATTTATTCTTTTAAATTTTCTAAAAAGATTTTAAACCTTATTACTTTCTTATATTATAAATATTAATAGATTTTTAATTAATCTTTTCTTTAATTTTTCTGTTTCTTTTTAGTTTCAAAATGCTTAAATAGCGACCACACAATATCAAGGTGAGTGTTTTGTTAAATTATTTACTTATTATATTTTCATTAATTTTTTAATTATTTCATTTATTAAACAATTCAATAAATCCGCATGAGTTTACTTTATAAAAGAAGTGAAATTTTATAAATGTCTTTTAGCTTGTGTTTTGATCTGTTTGGGGTTTTAGTTTTATTTTTAATGAAAAACGAAATAATTTAAAAAATCATTAAATAGAATTAGGTGTTTTCTTTCGTATTTATTTACAATTTGTGCTTTTGTACTCTTAGTTTTTTTATATCTAAAAACTTTTTGGTTTCATGGTCTAAACAACATCATTTAACATAAAAACAAAATGACAGCAAGATACACAAACATATTTTTTATTTTATTTATTCTTAAGTATTTGTAAACCTAAAAATTAGTTTTGTATTTTTGTGAATTTTTTAAATGACAATTTGAACAGTTTGATGTTAAAATTTTAAAATGTTTTAATTTATTTGCTTTTAATTTTCTATATTTTATTTGATAATTTTCTTAGAATAGTGAAATTATTTAAATTTGTAATATTTATTTTTGTACTTTTTTTATTTTTCCCTAAATAAAGGAATTTTGGTTTGTGAATGTATAAGTAATTCATGCAATATAGCTCAGCTTTAACATGTTTCAACACCCAGAGAAATATCAATCACATACGTGTTGAAAACGATACCATTCTGTGTCAATAGTGAATCTACACCGTATGTGTTCAAAATAAACACTGCGTGTTCAATTCTTATTAAAAATCGATACCTAAGTTGAAACATATGTAATTGTTAAATTACATATGTTTTCTACTAAATTTGTTAACGAAAGGTATTAAAAAGCGGTTACCGTAAATTACCAATGTGAGCACAACCGTTGTTGATTTTGAATCGAATTTTTTCCCTTAGTGAAGCTATTCGTTATATTTTACTAATTAAATTTATGCATTTTTTCGATTAAATAAATTTACTTTGTACTATTTCTGGTTACTATAACACATACCAAATAAAAAATGTTACAACTATAAAAAAATTTCCAACAAATGAGTTGCCACTAAATTTTGAAATAAGTATTAGGATTTTTTAAGGTTCCAGAAAGGTCTGGTTTTATAAAAAAAAAGCTCAATGTTCATCTCAACTGCGAATTTAGAAAATATTATGCATTTTACTTTAATAGTTCATTAGATATGCAACCACACCACTGTTCCAATTGAAAAATGATATAGCATATTCAATTTATGAACCATTTTTAATACTAAATAAATCTTATCGAAATAAATATTTGAGCCAAATTTCGTCTGGGTTTTCCTGTTCGAGCCCTATCCTGCTTTCAACAGACGGACAGACGGACGGACGGTTTGAGTTCTAAAGAGAGATATTTAATATGCAAAAAATTTTGGGTCTTTAAAAATAGCCTCAATGGTTCTAAAGCGAAATAAAACTATACCTTCAGTTTAATAAAATCTCGTAAATATTTTGCTAAAATAGTTCCAATATCGAATTTTTTTGCACTCTTAAACTTCGAATAGTTTTGAGAAATTTTTCATTATCAATATTTATGGATATTATTGTTTAATAAAATCAAATCTTAGATAAGTATTATGCATTATGCATCAGTCCAGTAGTTTGTTAGTATATTAATTCTCTTTTGAATAGTTTAGATATGAACAAATACCAATTGACAAGGTTTGTTTATATTCAGTATGATAAATAAATATAAATATGAAAACATGGGATTATACATATGATAAAATGATAGGGATTATTTATATGATAAAATGGGATTATTAAATGATAAAAACATGATGAAATTGGGAAGTAATATTTAAGAAAAGGATATAAACATTACTAAATCGAATCATTAAATGATGAAAAAATTATAAAATGGAATCATAATAATAATTACGTACAAATATACTTATTTTTAAATGTAATCATATATTACAATCATAGTATGCTGCTCTTAGTTTATGGTCACTAGAACAATATATATATATTTTTTTTTTTTGCGTGTTCTTAGTTCACATATAGTTTGATACACTCAAGTAATAGGAAAACATTGATATGTATGGGCAGTGCTGTCAGATGTGGAGATTTTTCGCCAAACGTGGCGATTTTTAATTGCTCTTGGCGACTGAATTTTCTTTTGCGACATGGCGAATTTTTTGACGAGTTTTAACAAAGTGGAGATTTATTTAGCTAATTTTTTAAATTTCATTAAATAGGTATTCGCATAGTAAAAATATTACGTTTTCCTACTAGCCAACGCTATTTTTAGTATTTTTCTATCCAAAATGGCGGTTCTTAAGTGGGGATCCGCTGCTCTCAACAAGGGGTCCGTATAAAGATAGTTACGTGATCGCCAAGACCTTTTGTTTGAACATAAAATTAAAAGTATTTCTTTAAACAGATACATTTTCCTGCTGCATTTTTGAGTTCGTAGGAGAGAGAAGAGAAGGGAATACTAAACATTTACATTCACTTTACTTCTCTCGTCTACGAATTGCAGCAAGAAAAATTGCTGTTTATAAACCCCGACTAACAAAAAAGATCCTTAATTTATAAATATCTTCAATAAATGTTTGACAACTTGTTTTCCATTATCTTTCAAATTTTAATATTAAGATTTTATGGGCCATAATGAAAAGAAAACGTTCATGTATAAATTAATTTTTCGAAATAATTTATAAGTTTATTAGAATAATTATATAATTTTAGAATTATTCTGTTAAAAAATATAATAAATTTCAAATAATTTTTAAAATTGTTGACCTAAAATTGAGCTACGTATGTCAGAAAAGTGTATTGAAATTAATATATTTTTTTTTTTTATTCAATTATTATTAGCTACTGAAATTATCATTGACTTTGTTGATGCTGAATTTACATTTTAATATTATATAAAATTTGAAGCACTAAATATTTTAGTTGTTTTTAGTTTTTCTTAAAAAAATATATAAAATTTAATTTTGACGATTTTTGGCGATTTCTGATTAACAATTTGGCGACAGAGGCTCAAAGAAATCTGACAACCCTGTGTATGGGTACCACTCCTCTTTTCAGCCTACTTTAATTATACTGTGATATTTTTTTATCACTGTCAGTAAAATTTTAATATATTTAAATTTTTTAAATTTACTTACTAAGTTGGCCTTTTTTCTTCAAGAATATACATATGTGCCAAGTTCCATTTTAATCGATTTAGTAATTAGTCAAGTTAAATGAAGTAAATAATATTATAAAAAAATAGGCATATAATAATGCTAATAGCAGTTTAGCTAAATAATTTAAATGATTTTTATTTAAAATTATATTGAAAAAAGGGCTCCGAATAATTCGAACTCCAAGAGGTCATTAAACCAAAATTTGAACTAACATCAAAAACCCTTTATAGATTCTGTTAGAACTTCTTTAAAAGGTCTTTTTTACAATATCTCCGAAATTTAGAAGGTTGTTTAAAAATTAAAAAAAATTAGTGAAAATAAAAGGTGTCTCTTTGTAGCAGCAATAAGTAAATAACCATTAAGTCTTCAGTTTCCTAACAGCGACTGAAAATTATGGAACTGAGAAATTTGCCCAAAGAGAAATTATCGTTCTCTAGGAGAACTTTATTATACATTATTGCAAAAAATTCAATTTTACATCAGAATCCAAAAAGCTATTGATTTTAAACTTTAAACGTTTAATATCTATTCCATTTTAGTGGTGCAGGATATAATAGAAAATAAATTACTAATACGCAATTTCCTTTTATCGAATTGACGTCATCACAAAATTATCTATTAATTAATCTGTCTGCATATTCAATTCATCTTAACTTTATTCTTCTCAACAAAATTCATTGTGTAAACATAGTGGTGAGGGAATAATAGAAAGAGACAAACCCAAAATTAAAATCGAATACAATTTCCGTTTAAATTTCAATTAATCATACTACTTTAATTACTAATACTTTTCTTGTTGATGCCTGCCAATATTTTACTCATCAAAAAACTTTGTTTTCTTGTTTTGCTACGAAAAGTTTTAAAATAAATTTCTATTATGTAAGACAAACTTTGAAAATTAACCAAATAAACAAAAACTGATAAAAAAAAAATAAAACCAAAAAACTCTCTTAATTAATTTGATAATAAAATTTAAAGCATAAAGGCAAAAAAACACAAAAATTTTTGATATTAACTTGGCTTAAAGTTGATATGAGAAAGAACTAAGCAGGCAACCAAAAAGTCAAACCATAAAATAAACACATGCATCTGTTATCTTGCTTGCTTACGAGGTTTGGGGTGAAATATTCCATATTGATTTTAGAGTTTTTTTTTTTCATTCATATCAGCAGCGAGGGCCTCTTATTCCCCAGATAGTCAGAAAGACTGCTGTTTATGTATTATGCATAATCTTTAAGATGATGTCGTTGTAAATGAAGATGATTTTACATTTTTTGTATTTGATTGAATTTTTATTTAAAATTTTATCATATCAAGTCCATTTGCCAGTTTTGTTGTTATTGATTGTCAAGTTTCTGTTCGCTGATGATGTTGTTGTTTGTGTGTGTGTTTTTTATTGAATAAATTTCACATGTTTATGACACTTTCTTTTCAAACGCAAACAGACAATTCGAAATGTTTAAATGGTGATTCAAGCCAAAAGAGAGTGAGAGTTTTTTTATTTGTCTTAGCTGTTGATTGCTTTTGTATATACGCACACACCTTAAATGTGGAAATATGTGGCATCTACGTCTCCCGCCCTTGGAAATATTAACATATTTAATGTTGTCTTAAATTCAGTATTTGTTTTAGTAGAAAATAAATTGAATACGAATATGCATTTTAAATAACAAATTTAAATTATTATATTGTCATTATGAGCATCATCATCGTCATTTTGATTATCATCATTATAATTAGCATCATTATTAATGTCACACTGAGGACAGTTGTAATAAATTCTAAGAAATATAGATTCTCCAAGCTAATGTTGATGAAAATGGTGAATCAATATATCTCCAAACTACTTGCCTGAGTACTACAAAACTCAGAATACTATTAAGTAGTTGTGAAATCAAATAAGCTTTGTATCACATAACTATACATTAGAGTGTCCCGAGGAAAGCCTTATTTAAAATTTCGATGTTGGAAGACCCCTCAACGATGCATTAAAATTAGCTTAATACGAAAAAATTATTTAAAATTCGTCATGAGTTCATTACCAGCAATTGAAAAATCATGGGTCCCATATATTTTGTTAAAAAACAGTTTTGATTTTTTAATCGAAATGGGTGTCCAAAAATTCGTTCAAAATAAAAAACAAAATAATAAAAAAAAAATAAAACAAAAATTTTAAGTGAAGTACGAAATAATTTTGTACTTAATAGCCATTTACACCAAACAAAAACTAGTAGTTTTTGGCTTCATTTAGTTTTTGAATGAAAAACTACATGAATTTCTTTGGTTTTTCCATACAAATCAAAAACCATTTTCATGTAGTTTTTGCCAAAAACTAAACGAAAACTACTAAAATAATTGTTTATGATACAGCCTGTTCATAGGTTTTAGATTATTAAGCTTTCGTATATGTAAGTTGAAAGAAAATGTCAAAATAATTTAATTAATTTTAATCGTTTTTTATATTTTTTTAAATAAACGATTTCAAAAACATTAAAAACAATATAAAAAAATTTAGAAGTGTACATAATTACAGTTCAAAAAGTAATTTTAAGAAATTTACAAACAACCAAAAACCATGTGGAGGAAAAACGAGGTATGTAAACAGTCAGGTTTTGAGTTTCGGTTTTTCAAAAACCAATTAGTTTTTAATTTGGTATAAATGGCATATAAAGAAAATGCTTTTGAAAAAGTTTTTTTATGTACGAAAAAACTTTTTCTTTATATAATTTAGAAATATCAATTTAAAAATGAATTCGCTATAAATAACTGAAAATTGTATAGTTGCTTAGGCGTCTGTAAAGGAAGTAATATAATTAGTAACCATATTGGACTTTGGACATAAAAAATTACCATATTTTCTCTGCGGATCATCGCAAAAAAAGTAGCTTTATATTTAACGTTTTAAATGGTATACATTCATGGATTTTTTTTTTTTAATTTTCCCATGGAATTTTGATTCGCTAGAAGATTTTTTAACCCATTTCCGACCGCTGTTGCGTTTTCGCATCAGTGACTTTAACATCGCCTTATTAATTAATGATGATTTTTTTCACAGTAATTATGAGATTAATTACCCTTATTCTACATTTCGTTTCGAATCGTAATTTACTCCGTTTGGCAACTTTGGTATTCTACGTTCCGTTCCGTTTCGTTTAAAATTTTTCTTTTCGATTTTATGTATTTTGCATTTCGATTGGTCGAAAATGGTGAATTTTGGAAAAAAGTTAAATTCTTATCGATTATTAAAAAATGGCACGCGAGCTTTTTTAAATTTATTGACGATATATTATCAGAAAATAGATTTAGAATGATTTGAAACTAAACTGCTTCCCGCCAGGCCAAAAACGAATACAGGAGAGCAGATTTCATGAAAAAAGTAAATTTTTTAAGCGACTTTTTTTAATTGCATGAAAAAGCATATTAGCATAGTATTTTCGCCATTATTTCTTATGTAGTGTATAGAATATATAAGCTATTATTACGAATATTATCTCGTTCAACAACCAAAATGCACCAAAATAGTTGTGTGTTACGTATACGCACATATGGAAATGTTGTAAAAGACTAAAATTGGAGAGAGTTGACCTAAATTGTCAGTTTTGAGACCATGATATAATGCCTTTAAAACGATCTATATATACATATTATACATCAGTGAATTGGTAAATAAGTCTATTTTTATATTCTTTTAATATTGTCTAAGTTTTTGGAAAGTAGGCGGAGTTTTGCTTTACAAAACATTATTTTTTTAGTTTTAATATAATTTTTATATTTTTTAATTTTGAAAAATTGCCAAAAATTTATTTGTAAAGCTTTTGAAATAATTTCTACAGGAATAAAAGATCGATGTATAATTTATACACTACATAATAAATAATGGCTAACATATTATGCTAATATGCTTTTTTATGCAATTAAAAAAAAGTTCTTTAAAAAATTTACTTTTTTCATGAAATCTGCTCTCCTGCATTCGTTTTTGGCCGAGCGGGAAGCAGTTTAGTGTCAAATCGTTTTTAATCTATTTTTTGATAATATATCGTCAATAAATTTAAAAAATCTCGCGTGACATTTTTTTAATTAATCGATAAATATTTAACATTTTTCCAAAATTCACCATTTTCGACCAATGCATGGTGTAGGGTGCAAACATAAATCAATTCAAAATTTCTTCACTAAACATTTACGAATCCTTGTCTTTTGAAATGTATAAAGAAAAAAATTTTTTCTCTAACGGAACTTTGAGAAAAAAGTGAAAGAATTGTACTATATTTTTTGTAAAAAATAGCCATTTTTCATAGCAATTTCAGAGAGCTGACTTTGAATATTTTTCACGTCTAGACGAATTGAGATAATACAAAAATTCTTTCAGCGTATTATTTTAAAGTATATAGCAAAATACAAAATATTTTTAGAAAGTTTTTACCTCATATACCTCAGGACTTATTCCCGAAAAACCAAAGATAGTCGAGGCAAAAAATCAAAAATTCTAAATTCAAGTGTAATATCTTTTTAACTGTAAGAGATAATTTAAGTGAGTAGCACTTTACAGAAATATCTTTTAAATCGGACTTAATTTGTAGAAGTTACGATTTTTTTAAATTATTACGAGGTAGCCCACTTTGACACCCTGTAACTTATCTTGTGTTATAACAGGGTGACCACAAGATGTTTTTTCTGAAAGCTTAAGTCCTCCTCTGCAACTCTCCCATACATTTGAATTTAATCCGAGCAGTAGTTTTAGAGATACAGATTTATTACCAAAACATTTGCGTTTGACCCCACTGTGCATCGGTCCATAATTGACAATAACTCCCATATAAGTCATTTTTTCAGAAATCACTCTAAAGTGCATAACTTCATATCATACCTTCAACTAATTTTGTTGCAAATGCAAATGTGATGTAGGGAATCATATGGTCGGACTTGACTGACTATATCTTTCTTATTTGTGTCTTTTTATATCTTATTTGAAAGACTATATTATATGTAGATTACAATTCCTTTACATTTTGTTACAAAGCAAAATGATCTATAGATCATTGACCAAACATTTTTTTTTTTTTTGCGTTACCAACAAGATGTACTTGGTCATTGACCAACTACATCTAGCTGGTGCTTGCTTGCAGTGGCAATTGTATATCAAACGTTGCACCAACATTTTCGGGTAGTTTACTTTCGGAATTTAAACTCTTAACTTTAGATTATACGTCCAGATAGTGATATTATTACTTTTAACTTAACTAATGGCAACTTCAAATTGCGTTCACTGAACCTATTGCAAATTTCTCTGATAAAAGTTTTAACCAGGACAACTGGTTCTGTGTTATGGATCCAAAATGTCGTGGCTAAAGTCTGTCATCCCAGATACAACTAGACTGTTCCATATTTCTACTAAGAACTATTTTGTCATGAAAATATGCTTAAACAAGCTTTAAAGAAATTACTTTTAAGATAAAAACATTCAAAAATATGTTATAAAAAATTATAACATGCCATTTAGAACAAATATTTTAAGTGACAGTTATACATACTTATAAAAAAAAAAAACAAGTACAAAAGTATAAATATAAAATATACTAAGTTCTAGAAATTTTCTTGAACTTTCTTGAAATTTAAGTTCGTTTTTAACATTGCAAATTTCTTATTACCCTAGTTACTACTATTTATTTATCTATCTCTACCCTCCCCCCACCTTTTCGTTATTTTCATTATCAATTTAAATTTCTTAAATAATTCATCCATTACAATAGGCCCGCCTTGATTTCTCCCTCTTTAACAAGTTATTTTACAGTTTCTTAATAATTTTAATAATGTTTTTTTTTTTTTTTCTTTTACTTCCTCTACTGCTTTTAGCTGTTTCTTCTCTTCTTGTTTTTGATTGTCAATAATTTTCAACAACTTGAGAAAAAGTTTTCAAATTTTTATTATGGTAAGACAGCATTGTTATTATTTATAAATACAATTTCCTAGAATTACAGGGTTTTAAGTTTGTCATAAAATTTGTAACAATTTATTTTGAAAATATATTTTAAAATTTTACACATAAGAATAGTGAAATAATAAAAATGATTTGTTTTTGATTTGTTTCATCTTATCTGTATTTTTTGTTAAGAAATAAAAAGTTTTATGAATAAAGTGTGAAATTTTAACGTGATTCATCATTTGGTCTGTCATTAACAAGCATTTGAACAAATGTTAAAATCTCTTTATTAAGTACTTATTCGACAAAAAAAAAATCATTTAATGATCAGTTTTTAATAAATTTATTTAAATACATGAATATATTATATTTAGTTAAACCATGTAGCCTGATCTATATTTGAAATGTTATAAAGAGAAATTTAAATTATAATTAAATTCAAGCAATTTAAGAAATTTAAAAGAATCGCTTAATGGAAGAATTCTAAATTTACTTATTACTGCAGAAGCAAAACAATTTTTCTAATTAATAAACAGATTTCGTAAAAACTTGTCTACAAATTATTTATACTCTTCTATAGAGTTTTTTATTTTTTATTTCATAACCGACTTATAATTAAATTCATTACAACATTTGTTGATGATTAAAAGACGTACGTACTTATTCAGTACTCTTTGAAAATCTGTATTGTAAAGTTTATAAATAATTGAACATTTAAGCGGAAAATTAAGCTGATTTAACTTTTAGGGTTGTTCTTTTAAACATACACACATTCAATTTCCTACTTAATGAAATTTCTTTAAAAACAAATTTAATTTATAATTGATGCAAACATGTGAAAACATGTTAATTTAATGTAAACGAAATTGTAAATAATTTTTGTAAAAAAAATGTTATTCTACAACAAACACGTGGAATCATTGATTAAAAAAATATAAATAAACAAACTTATTTGAGGGGGAAGATAATGTAAAACAAACATTTCTAACATTAAATTAATAATTGTAACATATGGGAAATTCTTCAAACTCGTTTACTTTTGATGTTGAAACAATTTTCTAAAATTTTTAAATGGCACATCAATGATATTTAGTACCAATATTCCTTGGCTCTAGTGGAACACAGATCTGTTCGCGAGAATGACTTTTACCGAACGGCATCAATGTTATGGTGGTTTAAGATAAAAATTTATAAAAAATTTCCAAAATTCTATTAATAGTCCTAAATCAAAAATTATTGCATTTATGTACAATAAAATAGTGTATCTAAATACAAATTAAAAATACAGCAATATGTTAAATATGCGTGGATATATTAGCGATTTAATAAAAATTAAACCTTCTAAAAAAATTTGCAAAATTCAGTTTTTAGTGATGTAGTGTTGTTCATATTCATCCATTTATTACAAAATTCATATTCTTTTTTAAATAAGTCATAAGACAATGTCATTTATATGCATTTTTTAATTGCACTTACTCGAATCTCTAAAGTTGCATTAAATGCAAAATCGTACTTTTTTTCGAACGCCATATTGATTTTGACATATGGTATTAACGTCGAGTCTATATTAGAGAAATTTCTATCAAGACAAACGTCAAATTTTTGCTTGAGTTGCAGATAATTTTTTATTTCTGTCAATTATAGGGGAAAACGTATGTCATAATAAGCCATGCAAAAAGTACCAACAACAATCAAGATGGCGTCTTTTACTAAGCATTATAAAGACAAAGTTGTCAGAGCTCGAGCGCTGACAATTTTCTTTTAATGCTGCAATAACACTGACAAATTCAGTCTACATTAGACAAATCTTTATCTTGATAAAATTTTGACGTTTGTCTTGATACAAATTTGTCTAATGTAGACTCAAAGTAAAGCAGCTACAGATTGACATATATCATCGCTAATTTTGATTAGCGCCTTGGGTGTGCCTCGACGATTAATGTTAAAGTAAAAACAATCGCGTTCTTAGCCCATGAAAACCGTTGATGAATATATTTAGTGAAATTATAATTTCCGCGTAAGTAAAATTTTACACAGGAACTTATTTCAGTTTAACAAAATATGCAAAATTGCTGAATTCTTTAAAATAGCTGTACACGTTTAGCAAATTAATATTTTAAATCGCCAGAATAATTTTTAAATGTCATTTAGAAACCTTCTTTGATAACGCTATACTCTAGCTTCACTGAAATAACTTTGCGAGTGTACCTCGCGAAAAAGGTACCTATTGGAGCCATTCAGGTTTTTTCTCTCCAAGTTTGGGTACCTCCTACAGCATTTCTATTGATGCATAATTTCAAGAGCTATTTTGTTTTGAATTTTGAAATATCCGAAACGGCGTAAAATCTCCAGTGAAAAAACTGCAAAATTTGACACTGGTTAATTGCACGCTAATTAAATCCATGCTGGTGCTTTTCTACAAGTGTTATAGTCTACATTAGAAGAATTGAACATTTATGCTAAAATCCGCGACTACATCAATCAAAAGTAAGAAAAAAAACTTATTAGTTTCAAACACTTTTTTATGGAATTTTTGACTTTGGGTGCTTGTCGGCACCACATGGAACCGTATCGGGTCTTGAATTTTTTTTCTGGTACAGCAAAAAGTGTTGTTAATATAATTGTATCAATAGTTTTTTAAAAAAGTCTGAATTTAAAAAAATATTTGAGGTTGAAGGTCGGTTTCATAAAGGCAAACGTAAAAAGAGAATTGCCCATATACATATGTACAATAGGGTGATTCAACATTGCATTGAAAAAATAAAGATTTTCGCACTTTTAAACGCACAAACCTAAAATTATGAAAGGGGACATCATTTTGAACATATTTGCCAAATTTCATCTTTTAATGATAATTGGAACAGGTGGCCACATAGTCTTTTAAATTGATGATTTCAGAACAAATCTTTAAAAAAATCTCACCAAAATAAATGATATATCTCACATGATAGGCAATAAGAAATTATTATACCCATATAACGTTTGAAAATCATTAATGCTGGTAAGAAAAATATGAGGATTTGTTTTAGAATTTTTGAAGTAAATGGCCGTGAAGCATCCTGTTCCAATCATTGCAGGAAGTTGGAATTTGGTCAAGTTGTTCTAAATTACATTCCCTTTCATAATTTTAGGCACGTTTAAATCTAGCTCGAAAAAAGGACCACTTTAATGTACATATTAAAGGGTTTATAATTTACCATTAAAATCTGCAACAGTTATAAAAGTGTACATAATTTTGTTCGAGCCGATATTAATGTGGATGTACTTAACTTTTGTCCGGAGAGAAAAGACTAATTCAAAATACAAGTATTATGTAACATTTTAATAAAAATATAAATATTAAACGTTGGAACGTTCCAAATAGAGTAATCAAACTGATTTCCAAATAATTCGAAAAAGCGGTATATTTCTATTTTGTCAAGTTTCATTTAAACCTAGTTTTCGAATTATTTAACAACCGCTTTTTATACCCACCATCAAAAAGATGGGGGGTATATTGATTTTGTCATTCCGTGTATAACATGTCAAAGGAATCATTTAAGACCCCATAAAGTATATATTTTCTGGGTCCTGGTTACATTCTGAGACGATCTAGCTATGTCCGTCCGTCTGTCCGTCTGTTGAAAGCAGGATAGGGCTCGAACCGAACAACGTAGACGAAATTTGGCACAAATATTTATCTTATGTAAGGTTTGTTTGGGATTGAAAATAGGCAAAATCGGTTAATAAACAAAAAAGTTATGGGCTAAAAACTAGAAACACAGTGTGTCCATTTCATACTTTTCTGCTGATATTTCTTAATCAAAAGCATGTACGATAACGAAATTTTATATAAATATTTTTAGGATTGATATAAACTTGGAAACTAAAAATGGACGTGGTTCGCCCACTTTACCGCCCAGTCATATGACTATGACTATGGCTGTATATAATTTTTTTTTTTGTGTTTTTAAAAGAATCTGAACGCGTACAAAGTAAACAAGTAGGCACTTTGGACAACAGAAGCCTTATCAAAACTGTTAATTTTCCAGAAAACTCTCAAAACGCAAAGCTTTATGTTGGTTAAACACAGAAAAAAATAATTTTCTGTCGGACGGCTTTTGTAACGATGCACGTTGGTTGAATAAGGATTAATTCAAAAAATAAAGTGTGGTTATTGCAATAAATTTTTATATCGGACAATAGGAAACAAACTGAATTATCATAATCTGTAAAATTTATTGTTCTACGTTGTTTACTTTTTTTGATACATTCTCTCAATATCTAATAATTTTTCATAAATAATGTTATAGTAACAAAAAGTGAAAAATCAAAATTTCAAGTGGGATTTTTGTTAGTTTTTAAACAACGATAATTGTTTTTTTAAACAAGTGGATTAAGTTCAGATAGTGGACTATATTCTAAAATATATATTTTTATTTTTTTTTAGATATATGTTGTATAATTATTTTTAATAATTTTGCAAAAATAACCCTAAAAATGGGGTATCTTCGAGATATATGTAGAGTTTTAAAGAGTTATTGGGTACAATTGGGTAAAAATTATAGATGTTAACTTGTGTAATAAAGAAAAACATTATGCCAATATTTGCCTAAACGAAAAATATTTAATTTTATATTTAAATAAACCAGTTGAAATTATGCAAAAACCATAATATATTACATTACAGAGGAATCACAGGAAGTTCAAAATGAACTTTTTAAACAAGTGTAATGAAAACATTTTTACTAAATTTCTCGCAATTTTGGGTCTGTTAGTTGCCTAAAATATATCTTAAATGAAATAAATCGCAATTTCTTGATTTTCTGCATTATTTTTTCGTTCGGTTCGCTATGGTTCAACCCACTGTGCGTGACGATTTCAATGCAAAAAGTCAATTTTTGAAATACATTTTCTTCTGATATTTATTCCCTGATTTTAGGACAAGTTAATTTATTTTTAACAAAATTTCAAATTATTGTATATAAGTAAAAACTAAATTATGTGGATAGAAATGGTATAGGATATCATACGATCGGTCTTGACCAACTATACCTTTCTCGTTTTTTCTATATGTATATAAAAATTAATGGAGTTTGTTCGTCAGTTTGTTTATTTCATATTGTAAACCCAGAATTAAAATAGGCTATTTTATTTTCGATAGGAGCAGGGGGAGTGTTACTCCCACATAATGAAAATATTAATTGTCGCATTTAAAAATTTAAAAAATTTGAGATGAATAAATACTGTTACAGCAAAAGTCTTAAAATTTTACAGGAGTATCTTTCTCATCAACCTCCAAAGTTATAATGAAAATGAAACGAATAGGACTAGGGGAGTAGTACTTCCTCTATACAAAGGATATAAGATATCGAACATCTAAAGAACTTTACAGTAAAAGTTTTAATATTTTATAGAAATAACTTTCTAACTAATTAAGAATGAAAACATTTATAATATTTTTTCAGCTTTTTGGTAACAAAAATACTTGTATTTATTTGCTGAAACGAATTTAAATTAAACCTGACGAATAATCGCATGATTCCCTAACGAATGCCAAAACAAAACAGTACTAAAGTTTTAATAAGCATAAATATTATTGCAATGATTAGGTTTTAAAATGAAAGTAAAAGTTTATTTTTAAACCTTTCTACAAACAAAAACTAAATGACGTATGTCGAATAAGTTATTGTCATTCTTTAAACAATTATAATATAAATTTAATAATATTTTTCAACAAAATGTTTCTCACATATTTTGTTTTGGTATTACAACACCACCCACCTAACTACAGTAGAAACAAAATAATCATAAACTTTTTTAAAATATTTGGTTGGCGTTTTTGTGTGTACGAAAAAAAAAATATATATATAAACATTTTTATGTATTCTTGTCAAGTTTTGAACAAATTTCACTTTCATTTCAAACAAACCCCAACTTACCTTTAACTCGTTAACAGTTGTTGAAAAATCAAAATATAATCCACTTGAGAAGCGCATTCAAAGTAAATTTGCCTCTTTTATAAAACGAATTTAAATGCATAAAAAATATTACAATATGGATGGTTTGTTTGCTTATGGATTGATGATTATGTTTCTTCTTTTTATGATTTAACTTTTTTGGGTTTTTATTTTATTTTTTGGTTAAGTTTTAACACCACTGAACTGCTTTTTTTTCTCGGTAAAATAAATTTTTGCATACAATTACTTTTTTTCGAGTGGCGGCTGAAAAATCAAAACGAGCTGTAAACAACTTTTTAAGTTGATGATGGTGCTGGTGGTGATGAAGAAGAAGACGTTGGGGTCATAAAAACATTTCAAAATTTACTTAAACTGGTAAGGACCACAAAACATGGTTTACTTTTTACCATTCAGTGATGCTGTGGTCTGTGCTGCAATTGTTGCCAATGTCTGGCGGTGAAAGGAGCAAATTTCACTTAAAATTTTAATACACAAACACACACACACAAAAAGAAACTGAAGCACTTGTTGTTGGCTTGGTTTTTTTGTTTCTTTTATATATTTGTTGAATAACTTTTGCTTTTATTTTATATCGAAGTTTTGTTTTTTAATTGATACTTTTTAATTTAAAAAAAATTTAACACAATTTTTGTTGTTTAAATAATATTTATTTTTTTTTTATCTTTTTGTAATTTTTAAATGATTTAAAAAGTTCATTGAAACTATTTAGGTAGATTGCCAACGAAAAGATACAAAAACAAATTTGTAGTCATAGTAATTTCACGGTTAAAATTTCTTACTAAAGATGCCAACAGCAACAACAAATTATTGTATTTGTTTTGCCAAGATACTTTCAAAAATAAGAGATACAAAAACACAACAACAACAAATTTAGATATTTTTCTTTTTCCATTAAAAAATGCTCTAGTAAATGAGCCAAACAACAACTAACAAATCGATTTGTTACTGTTCAGCACGAAAAACACATAATTAGAAAAATCACAAATAAATTATTGATTAAGAGTGTAAGAGAGAGTAAGGAGATAAATTTTTAAAGAATTTTAAACACAAGATAAAATTTCGCCAAAAAATTTAATATTTTATAACGATTTCGAACAAGTTTTAAACTACACGCACTTTTAAAATTCCGTTAAAAAAAAAACTTCAAATCTTCCGCTTACAACAACCGTCTTAAGTAAAATACATTTCTTTACTGTTTAAGCCACAAATCTAGAGAAAGCCAGTCTTTGGTAACAAAACAACAAACAAAGTTATCCAAACCACTGAACATAGACTTACAGTAACGTCACGTAATAAAAGTTTACGTTAAAATACACAATTTAAGAGATTTCATTAACAACTTAAGAGAGTCATGCACAAATAACAACTCTCTTTAAACTGGTTATTTGTGGGTTTATAAAGATTTTATTATTAAAATTGTATTTAAATGAAAAATAAAAAAATGTTTACAATAGAAACTGGCTGCATTTTATCGCACTTGTTGCTGCTTTTCCATTGTTGTTTTAGCTTGACATTGTCGCTTGGTCTTTACTTGGCTTTTAGACAGTGTCAATGTGTGATATTGTTATGTTTTTTTTTTAAAGGTAATTTCATTAATTTTTTTCCTCTTACACTTTATTTAGTTATCATTGTTTAAATTCTGCGTGCTTGTGTAATAATTAATTGGATTTGAAAAAACAAAAAAATTAAATAATTACATGTAAAAGAAAAAATTAATAAATTATGTAATATTATAATATGTATTATTAAAAAATATAAACATATGTATGTATGCTCATTATAAAAAATGTTTTATTAAGTTGCTATTAAAAATTTAATTGAAATGTGTAATTATTGTCACACATACACATGTTTATGTAGTTTATATTCATATTACATTTTTATTGACTTTGCCATAACAAAATTTTTAAAACACGAATAATGATAGCATAATCATTGTTTGCGCTTTGAACATTTTAACGTAGAAAATTTATTTTACAGATTTTTGTTAAATTCAAAATAATAATAACAATAATGACTTGTCATTCATTATTGCTACAGATGTTTTGTATAACTTTTTACATTTATGGAAATGAGTGAGTAGACTAATATCAACATGCCATTTAGTCCCAACCTTTAATAAAAAATTAAAGATAAATAAAATTTAAATGTATTGCTAGTTCCGTTACGCATTCTGTTGTTAGCTTAAAGGCTCATTAGAAAGTCTTTCCAAGTTTTGTAGGAAAACTGACTTTTTATGCACATATTTCTGTGAAATATCTGTATAGTAAACCATTAGATGAAGAACATGAAATCTTCTTTAGTTATCATTTAAACCAGTAGTGCAATTCAATACCTTTAACGATTCAACAACCGATAAATATGTCGATGGTATTTGTTGTTTGCAGTAACGATTATATGATTTACTATTTACATTTAAACAACAGTAGACAACTTTTGTTTTAGTGTGGCATCTCTGTCAAAATAAACTGATCGGAACTGAACGCCTGTTCCGATTTCTATGAAATTTCAAATGGTGATAGTAGAGGTGTAGGCGAGTTTAACTTTTGAACTTAGACTTATAGCGGGCTAGTCAACAGCGTCCCAAAGTTAGACACCTCGGGTATACAATTTTTTAAAAACGATCCTGATTCCTTATATCTGAACCGATTTGAAAGATATTTATATATGAGGATTCTGCTAGTCAAGATCTACAAAAAACATTATATGCATACTATTATCTCCTTTAATTTAAGAGATATTAAGCTTCAAAGATTAAAATTTTTTTTTCGCTACAGCGGGTTCAACTTCCACCCGATGTTTTTAATTTTTTTTTTTATTTCATTAACAACAAATAAAAAAAATTGTGAAAAGAAAGAATTTTGAACGGAGTCAAAAGTTACAGGCATTTAAAGTTGAACTTTGAAAAAAAATAGTTTTTTTTTTTTTGTCAAAAAAGTGGTCATATTAGTTTTCTGTTATATAAAAATTTTCTTAAGTAACATATATAGTATTTATATTTTTCTTAAAGAATACTAAACACAAAATACTTTAAAGGAAAAAAACTTTTTGAAATAGATTTTTGCGAGAATCAGGGTTTCCCAAATTTTACCTATTTTTTTAACAAATTTCGAATTTTCGCCTTAATTTCTCAAATCGTAAAGCTGGAATCAAAAAAATGTTATACTTTTTATATAGCCTGATGTGTTTTTAATTTTTTGGAAATACAAATTTTTGCTCTCCGATATCGGTTTGAAAGATATAGCAAAAAAAAGTAAAAAATCCCATTTTTGGAATTTTTTTAAAGTGTTTTTGGAATTGCGGTTTTTTCGTAGACAAATCTAAAAAAGTTATTAGCGCCTTGAATTAAGCATCAAAAAATCTACTTAGGTGTAAAATCTCAGTCAAAAATATTCACTAACAAGAATTTTATTGCATAATTTATTGCATAATTTCATCTAATGCAAAAAATCATAAATCCATTCTTTCTCAGGGTTTTTTGCAAAACGTCTTCAACAAATTTTCGTATTTTAACAATTTTTATATATATTTGAAAAGAAGACAACATTTCTTAAACATTTATGTGCAACAAGTATATATTGCTATTTTTGCGTTTGTAATTGAAGGATTATAAATTTATGATTTCAAGTAATTTGGCAAATTTTGACTCATTTTTTTATGAATGGTAATGCAGCTCATGATAATGCCGTAACAAGAAATATTTTAATAAAGCTCAACTTTTTTAATTTTTTCAGCATAGTGTTGAATTCATATCTTTCTGTTATATCCGTCAGACAGATAAAAAATACATATTATATATCATTGTTTAGGAAATTTTCCTCTTTTTAAATATATATAAAAATTTTTACAACACTAAAATTTGTTGAAGACTTATTGAAAAAAAAAAAAAAAACACTGAAAAAGGATAGATTTGTGATTTTTTGCATATTTATACCCTACACCACCATAGGTGGGGAGGGTATTATGCGTTTGTGCTGATGTTTGTAACACCCAAAAATATTGGTCTAAGACCCACCTTAATTTATACCAATCGGCTTAGAATCACTTTCTGAGACGATTTAACGATGTCCGTCCGTCCGTCTGTCCGTCTGACCGTCTGTCCGTCCATGTAAACCTTGTAATCAAACTACAGGTCGCAATTTTGCACCAAAATTTATGAAATTTGGTACACAGCATTTTTTTCCTATTGAAATTGGTTATGATCGGTCCATTATTTCACCTAGCCCCCATACAAATGTCCTCCCGGAAAAGGGTTTAACGATCATAAATCCCTTAAATATAGCAATATTTTAATATTATTTGGCACATATAAGTTTCATATAAGTTTAAATAAGTGTGCCGAGTTTTAAAAAGATCGATCCATAATTACTCATAGCTCCCATATAAACCCCTTTCCAAAAAATCAATTTAACGGCCATAAATTCTACTAAAATGTTAGTATCAAGTTAATATTCGACACAAATAAGTTTTATATAAACATAAATGATAGTACCAAATTTTATAAAGATCGGTCCATAATTTACCATAGCTCCCATATAAGGCCCCCTTTCGGGAATCACCCAAAAGTGAATAAATTCATATAAATGTCAGCATCAACGTAATATTCTGTATTTGTATGTCTTATTTTACACTTATAAGTATCGGTCCACATTTGGGTCCATGTCTAATAAAAGACCCCTCCCCGAAATATACTGTATGGTGTAGGGTATCATATAGTCGGGCCTGACCGACTATATCTTTTTCTCTCGTTTTCATTTTTAATTATGCAATAAAATTCTTGTTAGTTAATAGTTTTGAATGATATTTTACAACTAAGTAGATTTTTTGATGCTTAATACGCGCTAATCACTTTTTAAGATTTGTCTACGAAAATCTTGAAATTCCCAAAAAACTTGATCAGGAATGTTAAGTTAGATGACAATTTGAATCTGGCAGCCCTAAATAAAAATCGGGATTTTTTTTGTACTTTTTCCACAAGACAGAAATACTTTTTCCAGTAAGTTGCTTTATTGTCATTTTAATATTGTTTAGTTATTATTAAAAATGTTTAAAAAACGTTTATTATTTTCCGGTTTGAGGTCATACTAAACCATTTAAGTATGTTTACTTCTTATCTTTTAAGTTAGTTGTAGATCAAAACTCTGCGCTTCAGTAATTGTTCTATTTAGGTTTATTACTCTAGGCAAACCTTAACCCTCATATTTAAAACTCTCATATGTATTTGAAAGGTTATCATAAATTTAGTTTTCACTGACTTTATGAAAACAAAAGTGAATGAACTTATTGCTCATATTTCAATGTTTAACACTAATTTATCAAAATGCCATAAATCTTATTAATTTGCCCTAAAGCTAATTGAACTAACTTATTTACTACTTAATTTTTTTTCAAATTTCTTTAAAAAATATATATGTATATATGCGGTTATTAACGACCAAATAGAGCTGTATTAAATATTTATTTTTAGAGTAATAAAAAATTTGAAATATTAAATTAAAATTTATTTAATGTTGCTTTTGAAGTCAACGTAAACTACCAATAGAAAAGTTAACAGCCTTATAAATAAAATTTAAAGAGCTATACAAATAAATCGTTAAAAAGTTAACAAAATTTACTAAAAAAAAAGAACAAAAAAAGACAAATGGTATGAAATTGCAATCTAAACTTACAATAATGGTTTAGACGCGTGCATAAAGTGTACGTGTACGTAAAATCTTTTATTAAATGTTGTATGACTTGTATGTTTTTCTTAACCATGCGTTGCGTTTAATTTTTTTATGCACAAATAGATGCACCATATGGTAGTATTGTAGAACATATTCTTAGTATTTTAACTAGAGACCAGTGATAGGAAAAATGGGAATTAAAAAAACAGTTTTTGATTTTGTGTACGAAGTCTGAAGATAATATATACAAAAGAAACAATAACAAAGTTTCTATCCCTGCTGGTAATTTAAAAGAGAAAAAATGTCATCATAGTACAGCGCGACTTACAAGTCTGTATTTTATACACAATTCTAATACTGCAAATTGATTTGAAACGTGAATGAATGGGTTGAGGAGTAAGTCAGTAGGTTTGGGTTGGTTGTACTATATATTTAGCATTTTTCGTTCATGGTTGATGTATCTCACATTCTATAGATACCAGTTTCTTTACCCTCGTGCCATTCGTACATGCATACATACATGCATATTGCATTAACAAAGATTTGTTTTTAACAATGTATGCATATTATATATGTGCATGATGAGTTAGTAACTGAAAAATGGATATAATGGAAGGTAAATATTAAACGGGTTTTAACTTGCTGGTTTTCACATGAACTTGCTTTGTTTTCCATGTAACATTTTTGGCGAACAACGGATGTTTCATACTTAAATAGTCTTCTTTCTTTATGGTTTTAATATTTTAGCCATGTTTATGTTTTCGTTATGGTGACAAGAACTTCTGTTGCCAACATATTTAACTCTTACATATATTTTAACTATGTACACAGAGGGAAAATAGGTATTTCAAAATTGTCAACTTGAAGTGTTGGATCAAAAGCAAAACACAGAAAATATTCTGAAAGCAATTTTTCACATTATCGTAAACGAAACTATGAAAAAACTAGAATTTATTGGTGTTGCACATTTGACTATTCGAAGTATTTTAGTTATATTTACAAATTTATACAAAAATTAAAAAATAAAATTGTACTGTAACTAAAGATTTACTACATTATATAAAAACTACTTCTTTAAAATAAAAATACGTAATATTTAATACTGGGAGTAATTTTACAACTAAATATTTAATTATTCCTTTAATAGCACTAGTCGGCAGAAAATCCTACTTTGGACATGAATATGTGGACGTATTAACCAAGGATCTGTTTTTTTTTTTTTTTTATCAGATCCTGATTTCTTACGGACATGTCTTATATTTCCCATATTATGATATATTTGATCATAACTGGAAAACGGCTTGTTCGATTTAGATAGATGAAACACCAAAACATATGAACTAAAATTGTGTTATTTTTTTATACACTGAACAGTTACGGAGTTATTTATAAATTTTTGGTGGTTTCAAAATTTTTTTGTCCTAAAAAAATGTTTAGATTTTTATCCTTTGTCATAAGGCTAGTAATGCTACGAATAAAATATGCTACTAAAAGTCAAGCTTTATGCACAATGTTTAACCATAATTAAGTGATAATAACCAAATAAACCTACAATTGAGTGCATAACATTTCTGTTTTTTTTTTTTTTTTTTTTTTTTCTAGATATTTTTTCATAAATAATGTCTTTGTAGAACTTTAAAATCAATAAGGTAGTTAGTTCTTTTAAAGACATCTAAGAAATGGCTTTCTCAAATGCCTACATCTAATAACATCACCGTGTTAAAATAATGAGTTATGACCTTCTAAACTCATTACCTAGAAACCAAATTTTTTCTTGCTTGCAGTAAAATTTTATATTCTGTTAGCAGACAAGGCCGTATTCATTCCCACTAAAAATGGGCGGATAGAATCACTGAGCAGATGTTTAAAATTTTTATTACAATAAAGAATACTTTTAAGTTAGGCTTGCCAGGATCTAATCGCACCAATCTCAGTGTAATATTTAGTTAATTTCAATTTTATGATTTTTTTATACACCAATCATATTACTCGTAAAAATAGAAGTTCCCAAAAAATATTTGTTTAATATCATTATTTCTTTTAAATAAAAAAATATTTTTAATATTGATATGTATACATACACAGAAAAAATTATTAAGGTCTTTTTTTCAATTAACATAGTTGTTTCATTTTGCATCGAAATTTAATAAATTTGTTCAAGCTAAAATGAAATAAAAATAAAATTTAACTATACTTTTATATCATATATACATTTTTAATTCATCCAATCAACTACTTGATTGAATTAATTAATTTATTAATTGGGAATTTTTTTCTGTTTTGTATTTTTTACAGTTTTTAGTAATTGATATAATCATTTTGGTGAGAGGTGCAAATTTAAACAAGTTTATAATTGAATGAATTATTTTCATATATATTTGTTAATTGGTGACTTTTTTCTGTGTATAATAAAATAATTTGGATACAATTATTAATACATACCATAAAAATCACATCAATATCTACAATCAATCTCAAAATTGCGAATTTTTCTTTTCCTTTGCCTAAACATGGTACCTATGACGTTTGCTTCGCAGGTAGGGAACTAAGTTTAAATTTGGAAATAATACCCCAAACTGAAATCTTTATGCTTCTCGGCTCACCTAAGCATATATAGTTGAAGGGTATTGTAAGATATTGAATATGATATTTAGTTTTTTAAAATTTGAGTTGTTAAAATCGGACTTTCTGTCGAAAATCTGTTGGAGAAACCCCTCATTAGTTTATGCTAATTTCGGTATTTTTCGACCGGATTTCAACTATGTATACCTACAGGATGCTATGGGGTCGAGGGAAAGTGGATGGCTCTCCAAAGTTGGCCATCTCAGGCATGTAATTTTTTTGAAAAATCTCCGAAAATTCATTTATGATATGACAGAAACGATATTGTATGTAGATAGTCCTTGCAAATCTCTACAAAAAATACACTAACATTTGTAGGTTATCTCTTTTAGTTTAAGAGATATTTAGGTCGAAATAAATTTTTATTCTCGTCTTTTTCTAGTTTTTTAAACTTTGCCGGCATAATGTTGCCCCTAAAATTTTTTTTAATTACTCGCCAAATTCTTTACAAAAATAATATTGCTGCAAGAATCGTATAAATATATGAAACCGTTAAAAAGTTACATTAATCTGGAAATTACAAGGTGGCAATATTTATTCAAATAAAATTTGTTTTTTGTTCAGGGCTTTATCATTTTTTTAATGTAAATGCGTGTAAAGTAAATCCAGAGTAGCTTGAGGCAAAGGCTTGCCCACAAGCTCTATCAAAACTTTGTCAATTTTGAATTTTTTTTAATTCTTTTTGTTAAGTTCTCAAATTGCAAAGCTGGGATTGACTTAAAATTATTTTAGTTATATATCTCCATAAGTAAGGTAAACACTCAAAAAGTATTTTCTGATGGACGCCCCTTATAACGAAAGGGTGATAATTTCAATGAAAAAAGTAAATTTTTTAAACATGTTTTATACGGGTTGGGATTTTGTGTATTTTCATGTTAAAAAGTGGGAGTTTTTTTAATTCTCTGACTTTAAAAAAAGTGTATACATATTAAACTGAAATTTTAATGAAATATCACTATTCGTTTCAATTTTATCAAAGTTTAAATATTAATTTTATAAAAAAAGCTAAATTTTAATTTATATGATTCTCAGCAATATTATTTTTGTAAGGAATTTGGCGAGTATTTAAAAAAATTGGATACAAATTTATACAAAATTTCTTTTTGTCATATCATAAATGGCGATTTTTCAAAATAATTAAATACCCGAGATGGCCAACTTTGGAAGGCCATACACCCGCTAGGATCCTGTACTCCTCCAAATCAACTGCAAAACTCCTCAGCTCTAACCATATGAAATTTTATTGAGATATCTCCTTGGTTCAATAGTTAAGAATTATTTCCAAAAAAATAGCGTTTCAGAACCACTGTACGCCCTTTGTATTCTTTTATTAATCTTGCAGAAATTTTGGCAAATAATATAAGTTTCCCATTTTGTTATTATTGTTCTTTGTTTTTTTTATCGATTTGAATATTGAAAATTTAAAAAAAAAAAATAATAATAATACAATACAGGAAAAAATTTATTAGTTCCACAACTAATTCCAGAATGCATGAAAATAGCCTGTATTCATTCCACTTTGGCGTTACAACCATTGATTTTTGTTTGAAAAAGTTTACAAAATCATTTACACATTGAAATGGAGGCGTAAATATTTTTAAATTGTTTAAATAATTTTTCGAACAAACTTTGAACAACTTTTTACGAGGTCATATACTTATACACTTAATGAGCTTTACTATGCATTTATTTAATTGTATAAAACCCCCTAATAATTTTTAAATAATGTTTGTAAATAATTTATTTTTAATTTTCCACCTTTAACTTTTTTACATATTAATAAATTAACAAAATTTATATAACCTTCAACTTATACATTGCACAGTGTCACATTAATCCAAATTAGAACGACATAATACAAAATAAAAGCTTTTTAATTTCCAGCAAAAAATAAACTGAAAAAGAGAGTCATGAATTTAACATTGTGTTGCCATTGGAAGGAAGTACTTCCCAGCAAATACTTCGCCTACTAAATAACGTGATTTATAAGCGAAATCTGTATGGAAAACAGCTTCCACTTTTAGTGCTGTAAATTACAGCCTGTAACTGATGAATTTTGTTCGCGATGTCTAAAATTTCTTAAGTTTTTATTTGGGTTCTAAAAGAGTTGTATTGGATGCTGATTTTTTTTACGCACCAGAAAAAACATTTGGCTCGGTTGAGATTTGAACCCACTCATCAACATATTGGTGTTATGTTTGTTAGTCTGCCGTCTTACTTGCTACACCACAATCGACTTATATTTTTATGTGCTAAAAAGTGGTTTTCATATAGGGAAATAAATAAACACAATTTATAAAAAAAAAAAAACCATTTGCCTTAAGTGGGAGTTGAACTCTCTTTGTATTTAAAAACACATTTTTTTAGTTAGGCGCTCTAGACAACTGAGTCACGTAAAAATCAAATTACTTTCATATTTACTAAATACTAGTTATTGAAGTACTATTTGGTAATGCTGCGAGTGGCGAATAAGGATACATTGTAATGCATACAGGAAGCTGTTGCTTTTAAAAATAGGAGCTTAGTTTTTGCTGGGTTACTGGTGCAAAAGAGCTGCAGAAGTTGTTTTTTTAATCCATGGTTGTCATTGGTAGGATGTTCTACTTTTATGCTTCTTATTAATTTCTTTTGAAGTACTTCCTTTAAAACTATGTTTATGAAACTTTTTTACAAAAAATCAGTTTTATCCTTATTAAAAGGTAATAAAAATGCATTAAAATTTATAAAATTTTAATTTTCTTAGAAATTATTAACCTTTTTTTCAGCTAAATTTTCATTTATTTTCACTTTTTGGAAGTAATTATTAAGAACTTCCAAAAATGTTTAAAATATTCACTTTCTTCTACCTTTGCAGTGGTGAAAATGTTCTTTTTTGCAAGCTCTTAAACGTTTTTTTGCTGAGTTGAAGAAATTCTTTTCGCATTTATTATTATGGAAAAAAAATTAAAGTTTTGGAAAGTTTCTATAGCGCGAATTATCGATTATCCAAGTCGTAACTTTAAAAAATATTTTAATTTTATTTACAACAGATATTGATATGATTGGTATGTAATAATAAATGTGTCCAAACTATCCTATTATAATTTGCTAGGTTAAAAAATCAATACTGAAATTTGAAATGTTTTTTATTTAAAAGAAATCAAAATATGTAATAAAAAATATATTTTATGTGCAATTCTATTTTTAATGAACTGGAACTAAAAAGATCCAACGAGTTCCAATTTAAAAATACGATTGTTATATAAAAAACGAGAGAAAAAGATATAGTCGGTCAAGCCCGACCATATGATACCCTACACCATTGTGTACATTATAATTCGGGGAGGGGTCTTTTATTAGACTTGGAGTCAAATGTGAACCGATAATCATAAGTGTAAAATAAAACTTACGAATACAGAATATTACGTTGATGCTGACATTTATATGAATTTATTCACTTTTGGGTGATTCCCGAAAGTTAGCCTTATATGGGAGCTATACTAAATTATCGACTGATCTTCGAAAAATTTGGCACTATCATTTATATTTATATAAAACTTCTTTGTGTCGAATATTAACTTGATACTAACATGTTAATGGGATTTATGTCCGTTAAAGTGATTTTCTGAAAAGGGGTTTATATGGGAGATATGGTTAATTATGGACCGATCTTTTTAAAAATCGGCACACTTATTAAAACTTATATGAAACTTTCATTAAAATATTGCTATATTTAAGGGATTTATGATCGTTAAACTCTTTTCCGGGAGGACATTTGTATGAAGGCTAGGTGAAAAAATAGACCGATCATAACCAATTTTAATAGGCTTTGTCCCTGGACTATAAGAAACCTGTGTACCAAATTTCATTAATTTTGGTTCAAAATTGAGACCTGTAATTTGATTACAAGGTTTACATGGACGGACAGATGGACGGACGGACATCGTTAAATCGACTCAAAAAGTGATTCTAAGCCGATTGGTAAAAATTAAGGTGGGTCTTAGACCAATATTTTTGGGTGTTACAAACATCAGCACAAACGCATAATACCCTCCCCACCTATGGTGGTGTAGTGTATAAACATCTATAAAATTATATTTGAGAAAATTGTCTGCTACTTTTTGCGATCTTTTAAAATATTAGAAAAAAATTTGCGGTACCTCATATTAGCAATTTTTTAAGAATTATTTAAATATTTTAAGGTAATGGCTGAAAATTCGTTATACAAATGTTACACTAAAATTGGTGTGATTAGATCTTGCCTACTTTTAAAATAACCATTATTTTAATAAAATTAACTTTTACAGTATGAATGTTAACTGCTTTATCTATTAACAGAATATACAATTTCAGACCAATATCTCCAAAACTTGATTTTTGTCATTCTAAAACTGCCAAATGTGTCACTGTGCATTGGATTGGAATTATATTTTGTTTTTCTCTATACTATGTTGACAAGTTGCCACATTATTTCAAATGTAAATTCAATTATGTTTATTATACAAACATCATTGCAATTTTATTAGTAAGTGTTGTGGATACGTTTTTGTGTTTTTAGAAAATTATTTAATTATATTTTTTGTAATATTTTAAATTTAAAGTTGATGTGTTTGTTTATAACACTTACTTGATGGCTGTTGAGGTACTTAATTTTAAATAATCATGTTTGCTCTCCAGCTTTTATAGACTACCTAAAGTGATTATCTCAATGAATGATATTTTTTCTGAAATCCTTCTATCAATAGACATTCGGTTAAAAAAAAAAAAAAATAAGTTACTTAATTATATTGAAATTCTTAAAGACCTTAACAAATGAAAACATACATAGCATCTAAAATAAGTCTCAGAAAAATTTATATGAATAAATTTTGGGAAGACCTAAGCTGAATACAAGAAAAATATCAAAAATAATTAAAAATTCGTTTTCAAACCATTTTAATATCAGCGATTAAAAATCACATGTCAAGTACATTTTGTGTATTACATATAACGTTTGTGGTGATATTCCTACTATTTAAAATTATTTAACTGGCTTAAGTTGAAACTTAAAATATTTTATTTCAAATCAATATAACTTTATATATTTATAATATATTATCATACTTGAATTTATATGTATGTGATTTAATAAAACTAAAGTTTATTTACTGCATAAATTCGTATGACATTATTTTTGAGGAGAATCAAAAAGTCAAGCATTCTGTTCGAGTTTTGTGTGCGTTAAAGCATGTTAAACATATTACAATGGGAACACTCAATAAAAATGCATTTGAACTTTTAACTCTTCTCTTACTCATCTTTTTTTATTAAAAAAAAAAAAAAAAAAAAAAAAAAAAAACATATTTCTTTTATGGTAAGTGCATACTCTTGAACGCTTCTTTCAAT
The DNA here is from genome assembly GCA_951394005.1 of Protophormia terraenovae. NCBI lineage: Eukaryota > Metazoa > Arthropoda > Insecta > Diptera > Calliphoridae > Protophormia > Protophormia terraenovae. The sequence continues at coordinate 155,160,320 of OX596073.1, forward strand.
CGCAGTACTTATTTATTTGTATATAATGTATATTTTTACATTGTCATCAACTTTAAATACTCTTACAATTCATATGTATATATTTTTATAAATATTCGCTTGAATGCTTAAATATAAAAGAAAATTTAAATTGAAGGTTAAAAATGTGACAAATGACTGACAGAATATTTTTACAGTTATAAGTAAGCACAAATCAAAAATTTTAAGAAGAAATAATTTAAAAAATTAAAAGAAATTATAATTAAGAAATTGGGGGAAAATAATAACAATAATAATAATAAATTAATTAATTAATTAAACTAAAAAACTGAACATTATTAATTTTAATATGCTACACACTGGGCCACGATCCCTGAATTTTGGCCGTAATTAGAATACTAGGCTTACGTAAAAAATAAATATAACATATAACCTTTTTTGGGACGCTGATTACGATTCTGTAAAAAAAAAATCAAAATGGCGGATCCAATATAGTGGTAAATTTGTTCTTCTTATTTTACGAAATTTTTTATAATTACTTTGTGAGATTTGCGGTTCCAGAATTCGAAACAGTGAAAGCAATATGGCGGATAAAAGTGGGCCATTACCCCCTTAATTTCATTTTCAATTAGAATACTTGTGTACGTAAAAAATGCTTATAACAAAAGGGTTTGGAGGCGTTGATTACGAATCTGTAATAAAAAATCCAATATTGCGGCCAATTTTATTATTTGAAGAAATTTGAAATAGTCACATTTGACAGATTTTGGAAAGGTGAAAGCAATATCACGATTTTCAATTTTTAACATAATTAGAATACTTGGTGTACATAGGACTTTTGGGGCGCTGATCGTGTTTTTGCAATAAAAACGAGAAAGATATAGCCGGTCAAGTCCGAGCAGAGTTTGCAATAAAAACGAGAAAGATATAGCCGGTCAAGTCCGAGCATATGATACCCTAAAAAATGTGTACTTAGGGAGTGGTCTTTTATTAGACTTGAGGCCAATTGTGGACCGATACTCATATTAAGTGTAAAATGAAACATATAAATATAGAATATTACTTCGATACTAACATTTGTATGAATTTTTTCGCTTTTGGGTGATTGCCGAAAAGGACTTTATATGGAAGCTATGGTCAATTATGAACCGATCTTCCTGAAATTAAGTACACAAACTTTGACTTAAATGGAACTTATATGTGTAAAATTTCATTAAAATATTGCTATATTTAAGGCCCTTTTCCGGGAGGACATTTGTATGGGTGCTAAGTGAAATAATAATAAACCGATCATAACCAATTTCAATAGGCTTCGTCCTTGGACTATAAGAAACCTGTGTGCCAAATTTAATCAATTTACGTACAAAATTGCAAACTGTAGTTTAATTAAAAGGTTTACATGGACGGACAGACTGTCAGACGGTCATCGTTAAATCATAGGTGGTTGGGGTATTATGCGTTTGTGCTGATGTTTGTAACGCTTAGAAAACGTTATCGAACACCTACCTTAAAGTATACCAATCGACTCGGAATCACTTTTTAAATCAATCTTACGATGTCCATCTGGCTGGCTGGACGGCTGGCTGTCCATGTAAACTAGGTGCACAATTTTGAAGATAATTCAATGAAATTTGGTTCATGGCAATTTTATGATACAGGGACGAAGCCTATTGAAATTGGTTGTGATCGGTCCATTATTTCACCTGGCCCTCATACAACTGTCCCCCCGAAATAGCGTTTAAACACTCAAAAATGTCCTAAAAATAAAAATATTTTAATGAAATTCGGTACAAAGAAGTTTTGTACAAGTATTAATCTTTGCACCAAATTTTATGAAGATTGGTCAACGATTAACCATAGCTCCCATATAAACCCCTGTTCCGAAAATCACTTTTTTCCACACTAATGTTAGTATCAAGTTAATATTCGACACAAATAAGTTTTATATAAGTAGAAACCAAATTTTATTAAAATAGGTCCATAATTTACCATAGCTCCCATAAAAACCCACTCCCGAGAATCGCCCTAAAGAGCATAAAATCAAGTAAATGTTAGTATCAACGCATTATTCTGTATTTATATATTTTATTTTACATTTAGTAAAAGTGTTGGTCTAATATAAGTCCACTTCCTGAATTTTTATGGCCATACATAGTGGTGTAGGGTATCATATGGCCGGTCTTGACCGACTATACCTTTTTATATTTCATTATTATTATTATTATTATTATTTTAAGTTTACTAATTTAATACTAACCAGATTCCAACAGCTTCAAATCTTTAACTTCGATTAGGGAAAGGAAAAACGTCAAAATATAATTATTTTAAAGTTCTTCGTATTTTTTTTTTTTTTTTTGCATATTTTTATTACTATAATATTATATATCCTGGCAAAGACAGTCTTATACGTTCGTATTAATGTAAAAGTATACAAAATTTCGGTTGCCATATTTTTTTTAATAATTTTTTTGATCCGAGATAATAAAAAATTAAGATAACAATCCATTTTCGTATTTTCATAATTTTTATACAAAAAGTTGTCTCACAATATTTTATAGTATAAATGAATGAGGTGATAAACGGTCATAAACGGTCGCAAAACTTTGATAAAAAGAAATCAGGAGAATCCACCTGTATTATTAGTATGAAAATATCTCTAGGATCTGTTTAGATCTAGGCTTTGAAAAGTGCTATTTTTGGAGAAAAATCATATTTTTGACAAATAAGATCATTGTTTCATATGAAATTGCCTTATAATGTCACTATTTTTTATTTTATTTAAGTATTTATTTTCACCTCTTGTACCTGTGACCATTTCCAAATATCTTTTTGAATAATTATGTGTCTAAATTACACATCTATATTAATTTTTCCCCTCAACCAGAATTGAACTTTTTGACAAAAAATTTAGCTTGGGGCCTAGATTGCGCTAATGGAATCATTATTTTAACATGTTACTAAATTTTAGTCTTTAATATGTATTGGAAACAACTAGTTGTTGTGGGACTGGAGTTGTTTCGATTTCATCTTTAATCTCATCCCATCAAAAAGTGAGGAAAAAGATGTAATAAAATCACCACTTAGGGTTGTTATTAAAGATACAAGTAAATAATTATAATTCAGTTTTTATTTACCAAAATGAAAATATGCAATTAAAATCTTAAATTATTCAAAATTATTATTTTTATTATTTTTTTTAAATATTTATCCAAGTATCCTTTGTTTCTTAGTTTTTATAACGATATTAAAAATAACTACTAGAATAGTTGAAAAAACTCATTGGATACTTTTGATGTAATTTAGATGTCGTTTGTAAAGAAGACCTTTAATTTTTTTTTTTTTTTTTTTTTTTTTTTTGTTGGGATGTTTTAACAAAATTTTTGAAATACTTATTTATTTTATATACAGTGCAAAAATATATAAAAAATTCGAAAAAACTGAAAGAAAAAACTTTTTTTTTCTGAGTATAATAAGTATTAATTTTATTTTTATTTAACTATTCCCATGAAATAATGTTATATTTGAAATAAAAAATAAATTCATTAATGTTACAATATCGTCTTTATTGCAAAATTTTTATAAAAATAAAAACTCATACTTATGATTTATGTTTTTCTAAAATTTCACACAATTGAAAATTTATTTATTCATACATGCATTTATAAAAAAATAAATCAATATGCTAGATAAATTTCTGTAAACCTATTATTTTTTTTTGTTTTGCTACATTTATTCTATATTTGGCAGAGACTACATTGTTAATATGGAAACAAGTTTTGTATAGTAATTATTGTAATATATATTTTTTTTATTTTTCATAAAACTTAATAACTAGATGTTTAAAACAATAAATGTCAGCTAAAGTTAAATGCTGGGAATTGCAAAGGATGTCCCGACAATGAAATATGGAAAGTTTTCATTCTGTATTAATTTTGTTGTATTTAATTTCATATAATGCAATAGAAATTTTCACTTCCTTAGCTAATTGTGATGCATGTGTCATGCTGAAATACTTAATGTCGACATCTGTTCATACAATATGTTGGTTAAATATGAACATACATACATCTTATCTTCACATGTAATGAATGTATGTTACTACCGATATGAGTCTATTGTTAAAAAGAAAATAAAAGTGTTATAAACTGGTTAAATGTTTTGTTTTATTGTTACTATAAACGCATGTACTAGTTATGTACTAGTACTTTGTTTAATAGACATTTAGTTGGTCTTTAATTGATAAATAAGCAGGGAAAATTTTAAAATTAATCTATTGATCTTTTATACATTTCATTTAAAAAATATAGGCTTTTAGAGATATTTTAATAACATTTCCTTAATTAATACATAAAACTAATAAGTATTACCTGTTAATGGTATACCCAGAGAAAGAACGATCACATACGTGTTGGAAACGATATCATTTAGTGTCAATAGTGAATCTGTCCCGTATGTGTTTAAATTCAACAGCAAATCTTAACGAAAATTTAAACCCAATCGGCATCGATATGAAACCATTTCGGTATCAGATTTACCAAAACTGTTGTGGATTTTAAATCGAAATATTTCCCTCAATGTATCACTAAAATAATAAGTTTCTTTGGAATTTTCAATATAATGACGGAAATAAGAAAAATTATGCATCTATTATAGTTAAATTTTTGTTTGTTCCTTAATTGTGCTTACTTTTTAGTTTACAGTAAAAATTGTGCGAAAAATTGTTTGAAAATTCCTGAGAAATCGACACACAGTTTCCTATTTCAAAAATAAAGTGGAAATAAATCTTGCATTTCCGAACGGATGATCCGATTTCAATGAAATTTCACACAGTCGAAGTTGAAGTGCGGCCGAGCTTAATCATATAAACCTATCGGGGGTGGGTCCACATGGCCCCAAAGTTGGACACCTCGGGTATGAACATTTTTAAAAACAATCCTGATTCGTTATATCTGAATCGATTTCAAATATTTTTACATGAACAGATTCTACTGGAAGAGATCTACAAAAAACATATTCGGCTTCAAAGATTACAAATTTTACATTTTGACCTACCTTCGTCTTTTTTAGTTATAAAAAATTGTCTTAAGTAAAATATACAGTATTTATATTTTTCTAAAAGATAACTCTATAGAAAATTATGTGAAGGAAAAAAAGTTGTAAACATTTTATTCCTGAGATAACTAGGGTCTCCCAAATTCGACCTATTTTTTTCATGATTTACCAATTTTCGCCTCAAATCGCAAAGATGGCATTAAGATAAAGTTACATTTTTAACTTAGACTAATGTGTTTTTTAATTTTTGGTAATAGACATTTTTGCTCCCCGATTTCCTATCCATAAATTTTGTCTTCTTTTCAAATATATATACATGCATATGACTTGTTGTACACCAATATTTAGGAAATTATGTCTTCTTTTCAAAAATATATAAAATAATTTATAATAAAAAAATTCGTTGCATGTTTTTTGCGAAAATGTGCCGAGAAAGTGTTAAATTGTTTTTTTTTTTTGCGAATTATTCAGTTTTAAATTTGGAATAACATTTTAGTTAGGAAATATTTTTAAATGAAATTTTGCACTTAGATAGACTTTTTGATGCTGAATTTGGACCTTTAGTAACTTTTTTGGATTTCTCAATAGAAATCCCGCAAATCCCAAAAAAAACTTTCAAAAATTTCCAAAAATGGGATTTTTTAAGTTTTTTGCTATATCTTCCCAACCGATATCGGGGAGCAAACATTTCTATTACCAAAAGATTAAAAACACATCCAGCTTTGTAAAAAATATAATTTTTTTTTTTTTAATTCCAGCTTTGCGATTTGAGAAATTAAGTCAAAAATTGGAAAATCATACAAAAATGGTCAATTTTGAGAGACCCTGGTTCACACAGTATTAAAGTTTTTAATTATTTTTTTTCTTTCACACAATTCCTCATAAAATAATCTTTCAGAAAAGTATAAATACTATAATACTTAAGAAATTTTATTTATAACTCAAAAAGAACGTAACTACCTTTATCGCAAAAAAACGGCAAAAAATCGACCTTTTTCAAAATTCAAATTCAAATGCTTATAACTTTTGATTCCGTAAAAATTTTGTCAAAAAAATTTTTTAATACAATTTTTTTATTTGTTGTTAATAAAATAAAATCAAAAAAATCGAGTGAAATTTGGACCCGCTATAGCGAAAAAACTTTACCGAGATAGGTCCAAAAATAAAAATTTTAGTGTTTGAAACCAGGCATTATTGACTAATTTCCTCTAGCCTGTCTGCCTGTCAAATCTGTTGTTTCCCAGCAAAAAAAAGGAACATCCATAGTAGTCAATAAGATCCTGAACTTGTGATGCAATGGATTTAACTTAGGCTTGTCATAGGAAGATGTTTTCTTTTTTGATAACTATTTACTTAATTGGAAGTCATGTCCACGATGTTAAGCAAATTTGATACGTGGGATTTTCTTTATAACTGCAGGGAAATTATATTTAATTTTTATATAAACCAATATATGTTTTTAATAAAATAAATTTTTCGTAACAAATATTTGAAAAAAGATCTTTTGAATAAATTTTTAATTTACATCTTTGGATATTGTTTATATTACTTCTTGATATTTGGGAAGTAGTGAAAATGTACTTCCTTAAAAATTACTTCTATTTATTTTTGCTGGGTTATTATTCATTCACTAAACAGCCTCACCAAATAATGAAACTTTGTTATAGATATGAGTGCATCACAGTGGGACCAAAAGCAACATTTTTGGTAATAAATCTGTGTATGGAAGACGTGAGGTTTCACATAAAAAATTAAAATAAAAAAAAGTATCTCACACAAATATTTTTTACTTTATTTCAATATCTACTCGACCTTATTGAAAACCTTTACAACAAAATAAACTTTTATTCAATCTCTAGAATTTCATTGTGCTGCTACTTATTGTGGGAAATAATAGATCCACACTTATTATTTTAAATTTATTAGCTTCCATAAAAATCGTACCCCAAAAATATGATTTGGAACTTTCGTTCCAAAAGAAACAAAAAATATAAGAGTTATAAATCAAAACGCAACAATGTCAAAAGATCAGACAAGTGATTTCTTAACAAGAAAAAACAATCACCCCAATATTAAACTTTAATAAGCAAGTACTAAAAGATTTTAATTAAAAAAGAAATAGAAAAATACGCAACAAAAGAAATAACAAACTGTTGTCATATAAATAAACTGTATACTTATGTGCTCTAGCCGACATCAAACGTTATTTTAATGGTCGAATAAATACTTTCACATACTCATAAAAAAAGTAACACTGACAACTATTGAAAATGTAGTACAATCATTTATTCACTCTAACCATACATCAATATCAATTCAATAAATATGAGTGTGTAATGAAAAAAAAAAAAAAAAATACAGAATTACACATTTTTATACCCTTCACCACAGGTGTAAAGGGTATATATAAGTTTGTCATTCCGTTTGTAATTTCCACAATTTTCGTCGGAGAGCAAAAAAGTTTATATTTTCGGAATCCTTGTAAGAAGCGATGACGATTGGACAATGTCCGTCCGTCCGTCCGTCCGTCCGTCCGTGTGTCGGTTGAAATGGCGTTTATGAAGCCCACCGATAACTGACATATATAATATGTATGTCAAACGATCGGAAATGCTTTCGAGAATTTTGCTATTGGAATTCAGCAAGATAGGTTCATACAATGCGGAGATATGTTCAAAAAACCGGTTTTCCAGTTTCTGAAGCCTCTGTATACACTACGGACTTCGTTTTTACAAAGAATTCTCGGACATCTTTTTCTGAATTTTTGTTCTGAAATAATGAAATAAATCGGTTCAGTAATAACTGAGATATCGGACAAAACGCATTTTTTATTTTTTGAAGCCTTGGTTTAAGCTATAGATTTTTATTTTTATACAGATCGGTCACAAATATTTTTATAAAATTTCGGTTTTTTGAATCAGGAAGATCGGTTTATAAATGGTGGAGATATGCTTTAAAAACCGGTTTTTAGAACCGGTTTTTTAGTTTCTGAAGCCTCTGCATATACCAGGGACTTCGAATTTTTAAAGGGGGCTCGAAAATTATTTTCTGAATTTTTGTTCTGAAAAAATGAAATAAATCGGTTCAGTAATAACTGAGATATCGGGGAAAACGAATTTTTTATTTTTGAAGCCCTTGTTCAAGCTATAGATTTTTATTTTTATATAGATCAGTCATAAATATTTTTATAAAATTTCGGTTTTTTTAATAAACCAAATTCGTTCATAATCAACAGAGTTATGGCCCAAAAACAAATCTGTTAAGAATATAAATACACCAACAAACATGTATATTAAGCATTGTAATGACTATTAGTGACGTTTTTTGTTTTTTGTATAGTCAAGTAGTGTAGTTATCAACAGCAGTAATATGATGAATAACAGTGTTGTTGTTGTTGTTCTTTGTATATGCAGTCTGTACAAAAATAAATAGATATGGAATTGTAGTTGTTTATTTTTAAAAACTAAAACATATCTGTTAAGAATATACATAAATACATACACAAACATGTATATTAAGCATTGTAATGACTATTAGTGACGTTTTTTGCTTTTTGTATAGACAAGTAGTTTAGTTAGCAACAGCAGTAATATAATGAATAACAGCGTTGTTGTTGTTCTTTGTGTATTCAGTCAGTTTGTACATACAAAAATAAATATATATGGAATTGTTGTTGTTTCTTTTTTAAAAGCAAAGCCTGTTATGATTGTTTTTTTTTTTTTTCATATTCAAATTTTCGTAGTTTGAAAAAAATTTAGATTTAGAAAATATGCAAGCATACGTTAAGGCGAAAATTTTATTAATTGTCGGTAACATGGTAATATGATGTCGATAAGATGGTAAGATGGTAATATGGTGAAGGGTATCAAAGATTCGGCACAGCCGAATCTTTTTTCAATTTCATTTGTACTAACAATACCTCATATTACTTACACTACCTATAAAAGTAACAATAAATATGGTAAACTATAAAAAACAAATATTGCTAATAGTTGATAATAATACATCATCATATTGATTTCCCCTTTTTGTTTCTCTAATAATGTACTCTGTACAGAGATACATGCAATATTTTAGTACAAGTATTTATCTGTAAGTTTGCGGTTTTTTTTTTTTTCAACTAAACCGCAACACAAATAATTTTTAATAAAATATAAAAACTTGTTTGTATTTTTTCACTTTTTATACAAATATTTTGTGTAAAAAGAAATAAATAGTAAATTCTTTAAGATCGTTTAAATAAAAAGAAATGTTTTTACAAACAATACAAATTCATTTTGTTAAATTATTTATTTTGTTTGATTTGAAAGCTGTATATGTTTGTTTTTAAACAAATAAATAATTGAATGAATGAACGAACGAAACAAATTCAATGAAGAATAAATAATGATCATTGTGGTCAATAACAATGTATTTTATTATTTAAAGAAGTACTTTTTTCTAGTTTACTATTCATACTTAAAACTGTAAATGTTTTCGTACCCTTTTTTATTTCAAATTCTTTAATAAGTATTTTCAATAATTTCTCATTTATTCATAGTTTTGAAATATGTATGTAGTTTGATGGTAAATAATTGCTAAATGCTCCAATAACCCAGTAAAAGCAATAAAATTAAATTACACATTTCAGTAATTGACCAAAATTGTATGTATGAGCAATAGGTCACAATTTTCATTTATGTATGTTAATATGTATCGACCATTATCTAGTTGACCATTATCTGAAAATAGGAGGCATTAATGTAAATTTTATAAAAATAGGAGTGTCTTTAAATATGGATTTTTTATGTACCGCATACATTCTTGTATCATGTATATTATCACTTTTTGTAAATTTTTCAAATATATTTAAAATACCCAGCAACAACTTTGCTTGCCATGTAATGAGATAAGAAGCTAATATAATGGTTCTTCACTACTTTCACATTAGATGAATAACTCATTATTTTAACACGGTGATGTTATTAGAGGCAACTACTTACTCTATATTATTACAAGTAGGCATTTCAGAAAGTCATTACTTAGATGTCGTTACAAGAACTAATTACTTTGTAGCTATTCATTCACTCATTAATTTCAAAGCATTACAGAAGTCATTATTAGCAAAATGAATAGTAACTAGTTACATTATCGGTTACAAATAAGTAATGATTTATGGAAAATAAAAAACTGATATATTTCTTTTTAATTTATTTATTTAAAAATATGCGGAATCAGGATTTGACATACTATTTCATACAATAGACTTGAGTTAATTCTTGAAACGCATTCTTGTGGCCCGTTCAGAAGTTGACTAAAATACCGGACTCACCTGCTTACTGCAATCACAACCATAGCTGGAACTTCAACAACAATCGTACCTGGGGGATATTTGTATGTACATTTTACATGAATGTCATTTTAGGTGTTCGCTCAAATCTCTGTAGAAGCCCTCGGCTGAAAATTGTTAAGAGTTTAAAACGTTTAACAAATTGTCTCAAGATAGCCAATACATTATTCTTTCCTTTATGTAATTGTATTTCCTAAATTGCAGTCTCTTAAAATTTGTTGCCTATTGAATTTCTAACTTTCTCCGTCTAGATATTATAAATTTATGCCTAATACAAAAATAACAATACAAATTATTGGATATTTTTTAATAATATTCAGACACCTACCACTTTTGAACACTAATAATTGACCAATAGTCTTGTTAATTATAGGAAATTGATTTTTGTAAACATTAGAAAAAAAAAATTTATTTTCTTGAATTTATTTTTTTGTCAAGAATTTTTAATTTTGAAAAATTTGACAAACATGCTTCGTACTTATATTGATGTTAATACAATATTTATAGATATTAAAATTTCCTAGAAATTTCCTCTAGTACATTTTCATGCCCCTTTATTGGTTTAAGAGTTATACCGTATTTTATGTTTGATTTAGCATTTTACATAAACTCAATTTGCAAAGTTCATGAATAAAGTGGCCCAATGGATTTGTTGACAATAAGCTATTCTGTCTGCTTACGTCGTGGGTTCGACTTCACCGCACAGTGGGGCAGAATCGAATTTTTTTGGAAATAAATCTATAACTTTCAAAAATCAGAAAAAGCATAAACTCGATTTTTCCCACCTAAATTACATTGCATAGCTGACGTAATTCTTTGTTATACAGAAAAATATTGAAATCAATATATTTTACAGAACCGAAACTATGCCACTTTAAATTTTATTAAGTTACGGAAAATTCCATTTTTTGCGTATTTTTGCACAAACACACATTCGAACATTGGCTACGGGAACAAATTATTTATGTTGTTATGGCTTTATCACATCCACTATAGTACAATGCTTTTGGAATTTTCCGTGACTTAATAAACTTTAAAGTGGCATAGCTTCGGTTCTGTAAAAGATATTGATTTCAGTTTTTTTCTGTATAACAAAGAAGAAAAAAATTTTTTATTTGATAGTCGGAAACACTAGGATATATATGAATAAAACTGGACCAAGAACATGCAAAATTGAGGTACTCAAAAATTCAAATGGAAATAACTCAAAAACTATAAGAGATAAATAGGACATGTAAGCATGTTTTTTGTAGCTCTTATCAGTGCCTATAATAATGTATAAGAATATTTGAAATTGTACAAGAAACAAAAATTTGGCAAGCGATTAAAAAATTTCTATATCAGAGATACCCAACTTTGAACCTCTTTAGCTCCGCCCCTGAGAGGTCTGTTCCGTCCCCTTCCAAATCTAACATTTTTCACTCCTCTGGTATACATGTACCAAATTTCATGCAAATCCAACCAGCCGATCAGAAGTTACAGATTTATTTCCAAAAAATTTCGATTCTGCCCCACTGTGCACCGGAGACTGGTATTTGTACGATTACGTGTGATATTCTTCATGACTTTAACAAGTAATTAATGTATTTTCATGTTTTATCCACGCTTAAAATACATATATAATTTTTGTAATATAAATGAAAAGATAAAAAGTAACATTTCCAAAAATCTGATCTTAAGTAATTGATTACATATCAAGTTAAAAGAAAATAGTTACTAATCTACTTTCTTGTAATGAAGAAAGTATGTTGTTATCATTGAAAAGTGACTACATCGGTAACTACATACCATTACCAAGTTTTTGCTGGGTACTTCAGCAAGGTTTTGTAGAGCATATACAGTAGGTAGCACAAATGAGTACATGCTTGTAATTTGTGCACTTGTCGTTGCATAAAAATAAAAATAGTAAAGCAAATCCAAAATTATTTTCTTTAATTTATTTTATGTTTAGCATTTACAAAAATAATTTATAATTTAAAAGTAAAAGCATCAAGCTCTACGAAAAAAAAAATCCGACAAAACGAAAACACTCGAATGTACTCAATTTTGCACCTGAGGAATTCGATAGTATTTTTAAAATTTATGAAATATTTCATTGGGTCAATGTTTTTGTTCATTGTATTATGCTTCTTCTTAATTAAATCAATGTGTTAGTACATTGAATAAACGAATTCAATATACTAATACATTAAGTTAATATTTTTATGTATACTATACTTTTAACTCAATGAACTAATACATTAATCAAATAACTGATTTACTTATTTTATCAGGAAATAAATTTAATGACTGGTTTCAATGTAATATTCATAATAGCGTTAGTTTTTTCATTGAATTTTAATGAATGTTTTCATTGAAGCAATGAATTTGTACATTAAATTAATAATTTGTTCGAAAAAATTAATGAATTTCATTTAATGTACTTCATTCATTAAAATTACTTTTTTCAGTGTAGTACCACAGCAACAGTTTTATTATTATTATTACTTTTTTTTTTAATTTTAAAAACATTTCCTCTGTTTGGTGGTTGGGGTATTATGTGTTTGTGCAGAAGTTGTAACGCAGAGAAAAAATCTTCGGACACCCACCTTAAAGTATACCGTTCGACTCAGAATCACTTTCTGAGTCGATTTAACGATGTCCGTCCGTCCGTCTGGCTGGCTGTCCATGTAAAGCTTGTGCGCAAAGTACAGGTCGCAATTTTTAAGATAATTTGATGAAATTTGATACATATGCTTTCATACTCATATAGCCTTCTATAGCCGAAATATTTATAAGATCAAAAAAGGTTTTTTTATATTTCTATGGAACTACAAGTGCAATCCCAGAAATATTTAACACACATGAAGACAAGTAAAGCAGTCCCACTGTACCAAAAATTAACTCTGATCTAACTCAGTACAGCCTATATTAATAATACGAATAAAAAATTTAAAAATTTTGAAAACATATTCCATTTCTTTAAATATTTAAAATAGTTAGTCGTATTTGGTCTTATAATTATTTCGTTCGAAGCTCAAGTAAAAGTCCCGTTATTTTTGCACAGAAGTAACGGAACCAACTTTTTTTACATATAAAAGAACCTACCTTACTTGTCTTCATATGTGTGCCAAATATTTCTGGGATTGCACTTGTAGTTCCATAGAAATATAAAAAATTATTTTGGTCTTATAAATATTTCGGGGAGTGTGTATCAAAGGGAGTGTATATTTAAACAATTTTGTAATAAAATAATAATTATAGGAAAAAACCTCTAGGGTTTGCAGTCAATTATCTGAATTATGAAGTTTATACTGTAAACATATAACAAATATATATTTTTTTTTTTTAATTGTGAAATTCATTTGTCTAATTGCTCTTTATTTAAGTTTAATAAAAATTTTGTTCTACACATTTATAGCACAAATTAAGTATTTTGGATTTATTAGGACGAAATCTTCTTGTTCGAACTTAACATACTGTAACTTAACAAAATGTTTTTCTCAGAAATTATTATTTTTTTTTTGTTTTTAAGGAAAACTGATGTATGTAAGTATGTATTTTTACAAAATTTTTATTAAGAATATTTAATGTACTAATTTTAAGCTTTTTCTTCTTTCATTTTAGGTAAGTGTTTCTTTTCTCATCTTTATTAAATTTTGCACTCAAAAATCTGAGTAAGTTGGTATTTTTAAGACAATATATACATTAGAGTGTCCCGCGGATAGCCTTTTTCGAGATTATTGAACAAATTTTTAGAATTGATCTTCAGTTCCCTACCAGCACATTTGGCACATTGGGGTAAAAGGAGTCGAAAATGGTGCTTAATTCAGGGAAAGGTGATATCAATATTTTAATACTTTCATTTGGTTTTCATATTAATCAAAAAGAAGAAAAAAAAATATTTTTCTAATTTTAAGATTTTTTTGAAATAATTGTAATGTCCGTCCATCTGTCCGTCTGTTTGTTAATTTTTGCAAACTTTCCAATTCAAAATTGTTTAACTTTTGACTCAATAAAGATAATTTCTAAAAATTTTCTTTGTTCGATAGATAATTTTGCGTTTTAATTAACTACATAAAATATAATAAAATCGGTTAAAAACATTTGGCTATATATGGAAAAATCTTAACCAAGATCTTGTAAAATTGAGATTTTTGAAATTTTAAATGTATATAACTCGAAAAATATATAAGATAAATAGTACATGCAATCATGTTTTCTAAAAAATTTACCAAGAACTTTAAAGTGATATAAAAATATTGGAAATCGGGTAAAGAACAAAAATTCGCTTTTTTAATGACACTAGTACCCTATTTGAACCCCTATAGTTCCGCTCCTGATGCGAATATTGAATCCCGTTTCTAAACTTAAAATGCTACTGTCCTCTGCTACTCCTATGTGAAATTTCATGCAAATCCATCCAGCCGATTAGAAGTTACAGATTTATTTCGATTATTCCCCACTGTTTCATGTTTGATAAAGCAAAGAAAATGTCTGCATTTAAGCTATTTTTTGTATGAAATTTACTGGAGATTTTTTGAAAAAAAAAAAAAAAATATTATCTCAAATCGAGCTACATTTTTTTCATAACATAAAGTAGACAATATAGACTATTTTTCAGAAAATTTTCAGAACAAATATACTGTAACATTTTAAGTTGCATTCCATGAAAGTTAAAAATTAGTGTGTTTTAGGATAATTTTCAAAAAAGTAACAAAAATATTAGGACAAAATATAATTTACAAATATTTAAAGAAAAGTACACATAAACATCTAAAATTGATGGTTTCTTTTTAAATTTTTAGCTTAAAAGACTTTTTATTTAAAATAAATACACTGAAATCTGATGAAAATTAAATTTTTTACTATTTTTTAAAATTGTAAAAAAATTCTTAATTTTGACAGCTCCTTATAAGAAAACAACACAACCTAGCTTAAAGATTTTAATTGACATTGATATATAATTTTGTCTATTTTTATTCGGTATCCAACTTTATTATAAAACTTTAAATTTTAAATTTCAATTAAGTGCCACTTTTGACACATTTTACCCCAACGTGCAGCGATTGAAAAATCATGGGTCTCATACATTTTGTTCAAAAAAAAGTTAAGATTTTTTAATCTCAATGGGTATCAAACAATTTTTAGTCTTATGCTGGTTATGGGAAAAATATTTAAAAAATTTTTCCTATGGGATTTTGCTTCGTTAGAAGATTTTTTAAGGTATTTGGATTTTTATTTTATTTTTTTGAAAAATTTCGAAAATTATATTACTACAATGCAAATTTTTTATATTTTAGCCTTAAAGGGAACCAAATAATAAAGTTCTTATCCATTTTTTAAGAAAAATATCGATTTTTTTTTTTTTGCGTGAAGTACTAAATTGACGGTTTATAGACCAAATTTTTTTGCGAAAATTTCTTAAAATATTGTTTTCATAATTGGCTAAAAATTATGAATTTTTTGATACCCATTTCAAGACAGAGCTCAATACTATTTTTTGGACAAAATGCCCCAGACCCATTTTAAAATTTTTTTAATATTTTCCCCATATTAAGCAAATTTTTACGCATCGTTTGAGGGGTCTTCCTAAAAAATTTTTGTCTACGGGACACTCTAATATACATACATACGTATATATGTATGTATGTATTGTGTAATTTTTAAATTTAGAACTCAACATGAAATCTAAGGGATATTAAATATTTATGTGTATGTAGGCCAGATTCTTATTATCCCAGTGGTAAAAAGAAGGGGTAAAGAGCCCTTCTAGAAGGCCTTTTTTATGTCCAGAAGACCTTCTCCCTGCATTCCATGTTCATTTCATTTTTACACGCGATGTCATTGTGAGGTAGGCCTTACACATTCGCGACCCGATACAGCCCTTCTAGAAGACCTTTTATTGAAAACTGCAAGCAGGCCTCTGTAGAAGTACTTAAAACAGTCCTTCTACAGAAAGCCCTCTACAGGTCTACACTATTTAATAAAATATTTTTCTATTTATATAAAATATATATTATTTTTATTTTAAATTATTGTAAAATGTTTAAAACTTAAAAAAACAAAATTCAATACTAAAAAAAACATTTCTGTTAACTTTTGACAAAACATCTTAAGTTGATATAAGACAAATTATTTGAAAATGACATTTGTATAGAAATTGTTGATTTTTTATTTAATATTCCTTAAAAAACTTAAAGTTTTTGTTAAATTATTTTGTCAAGAATACAAAGATATATTATAAACGATTAAGTTTTTAATAAAATATTTATAATAAAAACCATTAATAAAAAATATAATTAACTTAGAAAATCACATCCTATTCAAGCAAAGAATTGGAGACAACTAAATGAATTATCATTCTTTTTTTGGAATTTCTGCTTTGAATTTTTATATTGTTTTTGTAACGGTTTCTGCACGGTTTTGTTTTTTCAAATACTGTAGTCTTTCTTTCCTTCTAAGAGAAGGGAATTAAAACAATGTACTTTTTATAAATAGATTTTTTGTTGTTTAAAACAAGATATATTTAAAATAATACAACTTTTTACGGTCCTTCCAAGAGAAGCGAAGTCGGAAGGTCTGTCGGATCTTTTAGAAGGTAGGGATGAGGCATTCATGAAGGCCTTATTAGAGAAGGCATGTTAGCATGAGCAACTGCATCTGAAAAAAGCGTTCTAGGAGGCCTGCGCAATAGAGGCCTCACAAATTTTACCGCTGGGATAATATGTATTTATACGTACACATACATATGTATATAGGGATTATTTTAAAATATATACATAAGTATAGACTTACAATATCTCACAAAACATAGGTCAGTTACCGTATTATTGTATCTATCTTCTGTAATTTTGTGTTTCCGATAAAACACATTAAATGTAAATTCTATATTATTTTTCTATTTCTCTTATAAATTAAGAAGATTAAAGGGCATTTTCAATAATACTAATGTATTTTCAACATATGTATATTGCAAAATATGAAACAGTTGACTTAGAAATATGTATACACACGTACAAAGATATTTTTAACTATTTGAGTAAAATTTAAATTTCCAAACACAAATGTAGAAAACTAGTCAAACCGAAACTTAAACAAATTTGAACGAGTGAAAAATAAAAACTAATTAACTTTGTTTAGATTTTTTGGGTACTTTAATTAAAAAATACATATAATCATAAAAACAACAAACGGACAGACTTGCGTATGGGATGTCAGTATTCATTTTCGAATGACACTTTCACAAATCATTCATGCGTAGATTTGTGAAATAAAAAAATCTCATACATACATATAAAGGGCATCTAAAAAATTTAAAAAAAAAATGAACTTGCATGAATATTACCAAAAAAAAAAAAAACGAAAGTGGCAAAAAATGTTTGTGTGAAAGATGAAAATGTTGAAAGGTGAAACGAAAACTTTAGGGAAAACAAGTTAATACTCCCTCAACATTCATGAGATTTTCCTTTACTTTTTTTTAATTATTTTTTTTTAGTTTGTAATAAAAAAAAGGTATGACAAAGGTGTTTTGACTAGTATGTATTTATGTTTGTTAAATATATGAAAATTTTAATTAAATTTTCGGTGATAAAATTTATCTCTGTTTAGTAAATATTAATTTGTATATGTAATGTTACACCCTACATTAATATGGATGAATTATGATAGCAAATCGATCTAGATGTACATCTTTCTGTCGTTTATTATGTTTAAGAAAATATCTATTAATTTTTGGCAAATTTAATTTGAAGATATCTAATCAAAAATTAAATTTTTGCACATTGCTACTTTAAATATTATTTAATTAAGATTTGAGAAATAGGCGTCTTTAATCCCAAAGTTAATCTTGATATATCCCCAGCTTTGAATTGTCATTTTATCTTTTTTTTAAAGACATATTTCATTCTTTTAGTTTTAATAAGAAATTATTCTTAAAAGACACCAGTTCTATATGCACGATTAACATAAATTAAACAATTTAAGAACAATTGTGATTTAAAGTGATTTCAATATTTTTATACCCTACACCACCATAGATGGTTGGGGTATTATGTGTAAATTATGTAACACAGAGAAAAAATCTTCCGACCACCTTTAAGTATACCGTTCGACTCAGAATCACTTTCTAAGTCGATTTAACCATGTCCGTCCGTCCGTCTGGCTGTCCATATAAAGCTTGTACGCAAAGTACAGGTCGCAATTTGAAAAATAATTTGATGAAATTTGGTACATATGACTTCTTCTACACAAGGACAAAGTATATTGAATTTGGCCATGATAGGCCCATTATTTCAACTGGCCTCGATACAAATGTCCTCCCGGAATAGAGTTTTAACACTCCTAAACACCTTAAAAATATAAATATTTTAATGATATTTGTCATTAATAAGTTTTATGTAAATATAAATCCGTATACCAAATTTCGTGAAGATCGTTCCATAATTGATCATAGCTCCCATATTAACACTTCTTTCGTAAATCACTTTAACGTAAAATAAAAATTTTATTATCAACTTAATATTCAACATAAATAACATTTTTATTATTATTCACCCATTATTATTTTATCACCCAAAAGTACATAAATACAAATATTTTTTATTTTACACTTAATACCATAATAGGTCCATAATTGGCCCCTTCCCGTCGGGTTTGACCAACTATATCTCTTTCTCTCGTTATTTTGTCAAATAGTGTAATATTACTAAAAACTATTTAAACTCTTTTGTAGCATAACTACAACAGTTTGTCCAGGGTTTTATCAAGTTTGATTATTTTAGATTTAATCAAATTTACTTATTATATTTATCATATAGCTAGGGAATGCATCTCGGGATTTCCCGTCCCCGGATTCCCGGGAAATTAAACATTTTTTATGTCCCGCCTTCCCGGGAATTTTAAAAGCACTTAAATGGAAGAAGACTATTTGAATTTTAGCAAAAATTCAGCTAGGAATTAAATCTTAACGGCAATTCCATTAGTATGTTTTATGTACACTATATAAAACGGTTTATTTGGGATGACTTTATGGCATTTATTCAATTAAGCATCTTAATAAAATGTTAGCACTAAAAAACAGCTAGTGAAAACTGATTAATTTTATACATTTTAAATATGTACCTATTCGTTATAAGTTGTTAGTAGTATAGACAACAAGCGGAATTTGTCTCATAGAAATTTGACAAAACATTAACATTAAAATTTAAGAGAAGAATTAGAAAGTGAGTCCTACAAATCCTTAATTATTCATATAATTTTCAACTGGAAAGTTACAGATAATATTCTCTGCTATGTATGAGATCGTCTGGTCTGATCTATAACATGAAATCATATGTTTTATTAGGAATATTAATAAACAAAAAATTGAAACTGACTGGTCCAAAGTTAATTTTTTCAAGCTAAATTTAAACCTACCTTAAAATATGAATAAGGTCATCATTTGTAAAATTTTAGTCAAAATATTTTCAAAATATAAGCTACGTTTAAATTGGATTACGATATTAAAGCTACAAACAATTTAATAGCGTTTGAACTCAAGTATGAACCACAACTAGGGGTTTCCGAAAAAGTGATCATCAGCCACTTCTTTAAGAATTAATAAATTCTTTTTAGTGGACTTTTAATAAATTTTAATTTTATAATGATTTACGAAACTAGTTAAAAATTTTATTGAATGATATCATTGTCTGAGTAAATATTTTTTAGTCAATTTCTGACACCTCTATTTTCTGTCATAAATACATTGTTTTATGGTTAATTAACTAAGTGGTTTAATTTTGCTTCAAAACTTAATAAATATATTAAAGTAAGAATCAAATTTCAGTAATATTTTTTTACTCATTTAAATTTTTAATTCATTCAATTGATTTAATTAATTTTTTAATCTAGAATTTTTTTCTGTATTTAAGTTTTTACAATTTTTGTGAGAGGTGCAAATTTAAAAAAGCTGTTAATTGAATGAATTATATACTAACATATTTGTTAATTGAATTTATTTTTTGATTTTTCTGTGTTTTAAATAAAATTAATAATTATTATTACTCTTTCAATTATTCAGATTAATCAATTACTTGAATTTCATTTTCGCTACATTTACAATCCTGTTTCAAATCTGCTAATGGAAAGATTTATATCCTATTTGGGTCTCAGTTGACCAGCTAATGTGAGTAATAATAATAATTATAGTTTTTAGTCCGGGATCCCGGGAATCCCGGGAAGTCGAAAATTTTTTCCCGCTTTCCCGGGAAATCAAAAAGTCCGGGAAATTGGGATCCCTACATATAGCATATAAATATAAATGTTAATGTGTGGGAATTATTGTGACTACACAAGCATGAGCTTTTTACTTAGTACCTAAAATAGTTGTGTGAAAAAAAATAAAAAGTTAACATATGAATGAACGTAACCTTTTGATAGAGAGTTTTAATTAAGCTATTATTATTTTGTTTGAAATTTTTTCAACAATTAATTTTAGATTTATTTTAAATTATAAATTTAACTCAAAAACTACATAAGTGTAGTGTGGTATGGTAATACGGAAATACAAACTAATTGGCAAATAAGAAAAGTTTTCTCTAGTTAATCATCAAGTTTTAATAATATAATATCCCTTTGGTCGAAAATTAAATATAGCAAAGATTGAAAAATTAAATTTTTTACAGTTGAAAAAATCTTTATGCAAAATTTTAGATTTTTTGTTACTAAAATTTCTTTTTAAAAGTGAAAGCATCAAAAATGTTTCAGTTTATCATTTTTATTTTAATGGTAATGCTGCGAATAAAATAAGGCATGAATCTTCAAAATTGATGCACAAACCTTGATTTTATTCACAGTTAAGTAAAAATATCCATGTTACATACAATTGAGTAGAAATACAGTGGTGGGCAATAAAAAAAAAAAAAATTTAAAAAAAGAAATCTTGAATTTAGCATGGAAAAATTTTATTTTACTTATTTCGAAATATCTCCTAAACAATTGAGCGGTTGAAAATTTGATAGCAGATCGACTTAAAGCTAATTTTATTCCGCATATTTTGGTGTATCATTTATATAAATCGTTCATACCATTCTCGAGTTATGGTGAAATATACTCGAGTAATCGGCTTATTTAGGACGCAATATTAGACACGCCCATAAAAAGATCTCGACCTGATGGGAAAAAGCTAAAAAAAGAATCGAGTTTAGCATGCGGAATTCCATCTAGTCCATTTTTTTTTTTTTTTTTTTTTTTTTTGAAGGAGCACAAACAATTTTTTTTTTTTTTGTCGACCAGTGTAATATACACAGAAAAATATATTTCAAATTATTTTTTAATAAAATGATTAACTAACTTTATTTTGGAATTTAATCATTTTATTTATTAATATAGTTATCTTTCTAATTGGTTTATATTTTTTTAATAAATTGACAGCTCTTAAAAGAATATAAAGAAAAATAAAAAATTTGTCTATAAAAATATAAAAATAAAATAAATTTAAGTCAGTTTCGAACAATTTCCAGCTCATTATATCTATTAAAAAAAGGAGTGTTAATAAAATCAATTACTTATTTTAGTTAATTAGTATTATAATTTTGATGAATGCATCATTTTTACTTTTTTCTGTGTATGTTTACTAAGCAATGGAAATGTTATGGTAATATCAGAATTTTTCAGAAATAAATTAAGTATTTCAAATGTAAAAATATTTATTAAAAGGCAGTGTTTACAAAACAAAAAAAAAACATCAGTTTTTTGATTATCCATAGCCAATCAATGAAATGGGATTATACGTCGTTAAAGATTTAGAACAAAAATAAATTAAAATAAATATGGTAAATGTTAAGTGTATTGTTACCAAATGTCAGAATGAAACAATTGTTATTACCCTTTTGAATTAATACTTTCAATATACACATAAAATTAAACTAAATATATAAATAAAAATAAAAAAGTAAGAAAAAGCGTTGGCAAATCATTTTACTAGATGTAAATTCAAACGTTGACAAACCGCTTTGTTTTATTTGTAAAAAATATTTTGCCAGCGCTTGATGTTTCGTACGGTTGGCAATTTTTGCCTGGGATACTATTCGCTATTCTTTTATATTCAAAACGTATACTACCAAAGTGTTCTTAATTCTCAAGAAACAAATGACCGGATTTTTAATGCTTTGTTTGGGTGGAACATTTAGAGCAACGGTTCTCAAATGGGGGTCCGCGACCCACAAGGGGTCCGTAAGGACATTAATGGGGGGTCGCGAAGTGATCCCGAAAAAATATTTTTGTACACATAATTTTTAATGTAATTGTTATGCAGAAGTTTAAATAAAATTTCCAATAAAAGAATAAAATATATATTCAAATTAAACCAAACGTACATTTTTTCAAAAATGAGTTCTTTTACGAATTAACTATTGAGGAAACCATCGATTGAAAATATTATGCTTGATAAAGACTACAAATAAAGTGATATTGTCCAAAGACATATTGTAAAGAAAACTACGATGTGGCAGGGAAACAATTAATTAAAATGATAAATAGCTAACTTAAATTTGGTGAAACTATCAATTTTTCACATGAATAAGAGTATGTTTTATATTTTTTATAAATAAATTATGCCAAGAACTTTTTTATAAAGTCGTTTTAATACCACTTTCGAATTTTAACCATAGAATAATCACCCCTATCGTGAATAATAAGAGGAATTTTTGTTCCCATGAAATTTTTATTCCCCTCGAAGGGAAAAAATACTATCGTGAATCTCCCGTGAACAATTTTTCCCGCTATCAGTTCTCAGTGAATGTAAAAAGGAAGAAATTAAAATCAAAGTAAAGTTTTTTTTAAAAATATACACGTACATACTAATACTTTAAACTTTAAACTTTTCTTTAAAGTTTAAAGAAAAGTGAAAAAGCAAAATATTTAGTATTGGAGTAATAGTTTTATTGCAACATTAGGTTACTGTACTATTTAACTTTTATGTAGCAAAATAATTCGGTTAATTTTTGGAAACCCAACAAAAAAAAAAAGATAATTATAATAAATTAAAGTGTACAATATGTTTAGAATTGGAACAATAATTTTATTTAATGTTGAGTGAGCAATATATCAGTTTGTGTCTTATTAACTGATCGTACCCTTAAAATAACTTTAATATCCGAATTATAAGAAGATCTACTTACATTTTCCGTTCTGTTCCCCAGCAAAAATAAAGTGAACAAATTAAAGGGGAAAGTGAAAAAACTCGGGGGGAAAAAATCATTCACGATTAGGGGAATTTTATTTTAGCATGAAATTATTCACGGGGAATTTTTTCACGATACCAAATTTAGGGAAAGGGAAAACATTTCGAGGGAAAAAGTATTCATGATAGGGGTGAATATATAATTGAATAAGATTTTTAAAATTTGCTCGAATAGTGCGACTTCTTAATGTTTATTATATAAAATTTTTATTGCATGGAGAAGTTTACGGGCTATATAAAGAAAATTTGCTTATGTAATTTTATAATTTAAAGAAGGAGAGTTCTTTCATTGAGAATATTGATAAATTATCAGGTTCATTTCAGAATGAGTTAAAATGTAATTCATGTGTTAAATTTAATTTTGAATCAACAGATTTAAAAACATTTTAAATGAGTATTGCGGACGAAAAAATCTGTGCATGCAAATCTGCTTATAAAAACTAAACCAAATTTTTTAAAACTATATTTTTATTGATGACTATTAGTTCAAGTTCTAAATTTAAAATAAATTATTTCTAATTAGTTTTTAAAAAAATATCTGATCTTTTCCGGAATACCCTCCATTAGAGTTTTTATTGTGTTTTCGGCTACTTTTTTGCTGGAATAAGTTCACTTTTTTTAAACATTGTTTCATTTTTCTGCTGAGCTTTTCCTTCAAATTCTTTTTTACTAGAGCTCAAAATCTTTCAATTGAACGGAGTTCTGGACAATTTGTTAGATTAGCTTCTTTCAATACAATCACAACACCATTTATCTGATACCACTTCATCGCTTTGTGGCTACATTGAGAAGTAGCCACAAATGGTCAGAAAAATACAGACACAATGTGTTTTCTTAGGAAAGGAAGAAGTTTTTTTCTGAACGCACTTATTCACGTATATAATGAAGTGCTTCTTCCGCTGCATGTACAAATGGCTTGCCAGACCAAAACCTTTCTTGAAAATTTTGATTTTTTGTACATAATATTTTTCCGCCACGTTCTATCTAGCATCTGCAAGATATAATTCTTAGCCAGGAAATTGCAAAAAGTAGGCCAGTACGTACATTTCGTCGTCCATTAGCAGCAATCATAATTCTGTAAAAATTTCGTCTGAAATATTTTTGCCTATAAATTCTTTTTTGCGTTTCTATCAGGAACTTTTTTACCTTGTACATCTTCATGCCAGATTCCTTGTTAACTTTTCTGACAGAGCAATTAACTTTTTGTTTTTTTCCTAAAATTAATTGTTTTCCTCCTTACAGTCTTTACATATTTTTATGTTCAATTCCAATTTTAAGAAAAACTAACTTTGCTCCTTATTACAATAAAATTTAACAAAGGGCTAGTTAGCATATATAAAAGAATGATACAAGATGCAAAAAGCCTCTTAGTATTCCAGAAACAAAAACAACGTCGTAACTAATAATATTATATTATATATATGTATATATTTTTTAATCTTTACATAACATCTTATCTGATTTTTAAATTAGTCAAAGTTGTAGTGGGTCGCGGTTCCATTTCAATGTCAAAAGTGGGTCGCGAAGCAAGGTCTTGTGAGAACCCCTGATTTAGAGGGTTGGGCAAATTTTGAAGGAGTAATACTTTTGACTCATATTTTGTTTCGGAATCTTGCCCATAGATACAAATTATATCATCTTATAAATACGACTTATAAATACGATTTTAGGGACATAACACTAATTTTTTCATTTCCGTTAATCCACATCGAAAGTTATAAACAATTATTGCTAGAAAATTTTTTATTGTAAAATTAAATTTTTTGTCGAAGTCAACCGTATAAAAAATGTCTGATAAGTGAGACCATAAAAACATTATATTTAATGTTTTTAAGTCCGACCGACGGTCCGATAGTCAATAACCAACATTTCAAATTATCTCTGTTTGTATATTTATTAAATTCTTAACAGGTGAGTTTTGTCTAAGCAAATATTTTTTCTTATGGTTCGGTACAAAATTGGCCATAGCTTCCTCTCTCGCAAATCACTTTCATAATTCCCTTACAAATATTAGTATAAATATATAATTATGTATAAATAATATTTATTTATTTATAGCTCTTATATAGACCCTCTATAGGAAATCGCCCTAAAATGTATAAATTCATTTAGATGTTAGTACCAATATAATATTCTGTATTCGTATGCTTTATTTTACACTTAAAACAAATATTGGTCTAAAATTGGCCACAGGTGTGATATATAAATGTGTTTGTTGATTAATAATTTTAAAATGAGTGACGTCAAACACTATATTTTGATACCCGAATTTAATAATAAAATTATTTCAGATGGTAAATCATACCGATTTTTTAAAAATGTATTGGGATGTTTTCCCACAGTTATTGCAAAAAAATTCTTCAAAGCTAAAAAACAAAAGCTGTTTCGGACATGTCCCATTACTAAATTCCAGGCAACTACGTAATCGGCGTAATTTGGTGATACTTAAATCCGACTGGCCCCAGACTAAATAACGCAACATTTTCTGGGACAAAAAAATATGTTAGGTCATCAAAGAACAAACAATACGACCCAAAATTTATTTTGAAGACTGTCAAACACGGTTCGGCAAATATCGTAGCTTGGGATACTTTTCACATTATGGCACAAGGTCTAGTTTTCAAATACCTGTGCTTAAGAACTCCTTTGAAAAAAGTTTACTTTTTATAAAAGAGTTAAACTTTCAGTTCTTCCCACCAAATAACAAACGGATTTATGAACTTATTAACTTAAAAAAGTTAGTGTGACACTTTGAATTCTGAACTGTGCTAAAATTACAAATTTTATTTATTATTATTTTTTTTTTTAATTTTGAAATTAAAATTGTTATTTCAAATTTGTTTTGTTATCCTTCTATTTATTCATCATAAAATCAAAAAATAATACCTTTCAAATATAAATTCAAAAAAATAAATTCCATATATATATATACAGTGCTGTGCAGAACTTATGAACCCAAATTAAAGTTATCCTAAATGTTGAATTATTTTTTAAAGTATTAAATTTAGAACAAAACTAATTTTATAACATTGTTAACACATATGGATGGGTACTAACAAACATTGCATACCTTAAAAGATGTGATTTTCTTTCTTTTGCAAAAACTAGAAAAATATGTTCTCTATATGAAAGTGTGCATATCAAAAGCAACAAAATTTCCAATTGTAAAAATTGACACAAAATTTTAAAATTTGTTGCTATTTTTTTTTTTAAGTATTTAAATGGCAGTTTTTTAGTAAAAATATATGAATACAGCATTATTTACACATATTTTTGTTGTTTTTTCTTTTACTAATAGTTTTTTTTAATAAGAATTATGATTTGCTACCATATAATTTTTAGTTTATTTGGAATAAGAAAAGTGGAAAGTAACTTTGTTTTATAATACAAATTATAGAATACTACATAATTAAGGTAAACAAATTTATTTTGGAAGCACAATTTAAAAAATTATGACATTTCAGTGCATACAACAGGACTTCCGCTAAAAACTTCGTTTAGATATTATTAAAAATATATGAACGGATTTGTCTACATAGATAGGTTATATGGTCTCTAAGGCTTAATATATACTATACTCAAAGTCCATTGAAAGCATTTAAAGAAATTACAGGCTAAGAAATACAGCACTGCTCACTGAAAAGCTTATTCAATAAAGGTACATTTTGTATTTCTGTTCTTATACAAGAAACAATTTTTAATTTCATATAAATACGTTGCTTTCTTCCTGAAATTAACTAAATTATTCATATTAAAAAAGAAAAGTACTTTATTTAATTTAAAACAATACTTATATGTATCCACTATGACCGGATAGGCAAAGTCGCGCAACCCGGTATATTGTCAAGGTGTACATCTTAAACCGCACAGTTCCAAAAAATGATTTTGGGCAGAGAAAAGATGTAATAATGACAGTACTTGAATTCTAGCAAAAAATCTATGCCCTTTTCTTAGAAATCTAATGAAATTTTTATATTTTTAGATTAATAGGTTATTAAAAAGCACAGAAATTTCGTTATACATAGAGAAATATCTTCTTTAATTCAACGTTTTTGCTTGAAAAAAAAAAAAAAAAAAAAAAAAAAAACGAAATATATTTTAAAACTTTTGAAAGATTGGATAAAACGTCATTGCTTAAAATTTTTGCTTAACATTTTTTAACCATGTGGTCTAATACTCAGACGCAAGATCTGTGGAAGATTTTCTATGCAGCTTCAAGATTAGTGCAGTCCAAAGTTTTGTTTAGTCATCAAATTCAAATGGAAATCAATCCAGAAAAATCAGTTAACAATTTAACCACATCAAAACTACTAAATTTTACGGAAAATGTAAAATACAGAACAAAATGAAAATATGATTATGTTGCTATTGTTGTGCACACTCCTATATGAAGATTGTAGTGTTTTATTCCAGTTTTTGTTAATAGATAATGTGGAAGTTCATTAAGTGTCTGTGTTTTTCTTAATCCTTAAATATATGGGCCATTATCAAAAATTGTTAACCTGGCTGAAACTGACTTAAATCTTAAGTTTTGACCATTCTTCTACAATTTTTGTTCGCGCGTTTATACTTTTTGATCTTACTCTATCATAAGTAAACTAATTGGACTTTGTACATAAATTCTGCACCATCTTTGTTGTTGTGCAGACTTTCAACAACTAAATACAGGGTAGTAAAATTTTGATGAAATTTTTTGGTTTTTTAAATTTTTCAGTTTTTTGGGCGCGGTCTGTGCGTTCCTCAACCGAATACAAAATTTTGAATAGGGATTGATACTTGCTGTAATTGTGCGTATTTTGCCCGAAAGTAGATAGTCTCAAAGTTTGGTAAACAAGTGCGAAAATTTTTCAAAAAGTCAGATTTTCGCGACGCACCTTGGATTACTGCGTGAACTTAGTTTTTTGTCATTTTACATAACAAAATCGAGCATTAAAAATAAATTTAATACAAGAATTTTATGGACTTTTTGAAAATTATGCAAAAATTGCACTTTTTGTTTTTGTGTTTTTATATAGAAAATTGCAATTTAAACAAATATTAGATATATAGAGTGGCGATAAATATAATTGATCGGGATCATAAATTTAAGTCAAATGTCGTTAATAATTGAAAACGGGACACTTTTGTCGAAACACATTTCGCTAAGGCACATCGTGTGGACAAAATGAAATTAACTATAATTTACATAATTAATAGGTGTTTGTTATGCTTAATAAAAATTTCGAAAGATAAACATTTTATGAACCAAAAAATATTTACTTGTGTTAAAAAAGGATCACAATATTAAAAAGCATTTCTATGTAATAAACTCTAACAAAATATATTTTCAATCAATATATGGAGAAATAACTTAGATTCGATTAAAATTTTTTCACAAAATTTTTAAAAATCGCGATTTTTATTTAAAAGAAAATTTTTAAAACTGGGAAACCCTAAAATATGCTGCACTAATACCATCAAACATTGAAAATATCATAAATTTTATTTGAATAACTCAGTAGGTTTTGATATTATATACCTGGCAGTGTTGCCAGGACTTGAGAAAAAAATAAGCTAAATTAGACTTTAAAAAAGGTCAGAAAAGGCTAAAGCCCCAAAAAATAAAGCCAGAAAAAAGCTAATATATTGTTTTATTTAAAAACGCATTTATTTTTAGGTCCTCATAAGATTTTGGTATTTTTTAAAGATATTTTAGTGAATTTGCAACTATAACATAATAAGTTTCTATGGGTAATAAAGTTTGTTAAAAAATAATTATAATATTTTTATAGAATGAAGCGCCGCAGGCTAAAATTTTCGTCAAATATAAACACTTTTGATTTTTTTGTCCGAATTAATACACAAAAATGCTTAAATTGATGATTCTGTAAAAATAAAATTAGTAAATTTTTAGCTTTTTTAAGGCAATGCTAAGAATAAAAAAGGCTAACAAAAAAGCTAGAAGCTAAAACGAAAATTTTGAGGCTAAAAGTAAAATAAAAAGGCTAGATTTAGCCTTAAAAAGGCTAAACTGGCAACACTGATTATATCTAATCTTGACCAGAATTGTACATAAACTTCTAGTTTGTAAAAATTTTTATATACTATTCAACTTAAAACCGCCATAACTTTCGCGCCCCTCACATGAAATGATTAACGCGAACTGATTCTACATGCATTCGAGTTACTTTATATGTATACAAAAGGATTTTAATATGCCATCAAAAAAATTAATATTTTTTTGAAGGGCTAAAATCAAAAATTTTTGATAATTGCCCATATATATAATTTCGTAAAATTATTTTTGTTGTAAACCAAATAAAAATAAAATTATTCTTAGGTTTGCCCTAATTTTGTTGCTTTTGTTCTGCAAAGCACTGTATATATGTATGTATATTCCAGTTATATTAAAGATTATTGCAAATTTTTGCTAAACTTTAAATACAATAAACACTTTCGCTTCCTTTAACATGAAACAAAACTTTTCTAACGAAATTTATTTCTAACAAAATTCATCAGAAAGTTTCCTGACCTCGGTTATTCACGTTCAAATAAATAAACGATATAAAAACAAACAAAAAATACAATAAAATTACTTTCTCACATAAAAAAAAACATAAAAACAGGCCCAAAAAATGAATAAATATAACCAAACTTACATAACTCTTTTATTATGTCTGTTAGAAAGAAAAAGAAATTATAAAAAAAAAATATATATTCAATGTGTTTGTTGTGGTACGACCATTTGATCATAAATTCTATCAGCATAAACATAAATATTTGTGTTTATTTTATTTTTTTGGTATTCATATGAATAGCTCATTTCAAATATCACAAAAAATCACACTAAAGTTTGGATTGGGAAAGGTGATATCATAAAAGACTTTCTTACTTAGTACTTTTAAGTGACTAGTTGACTGACGTGACTTCTTTTATTGACCATTATCCACAGCACGTACTACATCTTTATTTTATTTTTGGTTTGGTAGAGTACTTAAATTTACTTAACTTGTCTATTAACTATTTACAGCTTTAGGCCATATTTAATATAGACAAATAAGTAAAAATAGAAAATAAAAATACCTACAAAATTGTGTATGAATCTAACAAAATATCTAAAAGTTATCGCATCAATATTTATCCATTCATCTATTTATATACATAATATAACTTGTAAATTATTTATTTGTAAGATGTTAAATAAAGAAAGAAAAAATAAAATAAAACAACATAACTCGTGATCAATTTTGATTATCATTTTTATGAGTAAAAGTGAAATTAAAATTATTCATATCGACTACTACATCTTCTTTTTTTTGCTTGTTTGTTTTTTTTTATTATTTTTTCTTTATTTCTATTTGCAAATAAAATATTTACATATTTAAAACATATTTATTGTACAAATAAATAAATATAATATTTAGCACTTTCATGAGATGAACCACGTATCAAAAAACAATACGCACAAGAAAAGTGAATAAACATAATCAATATACAAATCTAACGTTTCTTTTAATAGATTTCTTTGTGCAAATCTACACTGTTAAATTTGTGATCTTGTTTTAAGATAAATTAAGTTCAAAAAAGGTCGAAGAAAATAATTAAGTGAAATTTTAATAACTTTTGATTAAGCTTTTATTATAATTTAATAATTTTATTAGTTAATTTAATATAATTTAAAATTTATAGTATATTTAAACAAATTTATGAAATTTGAAGCGAATTTAAGTTATTATGAAGTTTTTTTTTTTTTTTAGATTTAGTTAACTATTTAAAAATCACACGTAATAGTCAGAAGTTTAAAAAATTATAGACATATATAATCATTTGGGCGGATTTTAATGCATTTAGTTTTTGAAAATATGTGCCTAAATAATGCACTTAAAAATTGAAAATATACCCTTGAAAAATATAAATATACATCTTTTTATTTATTCTACAAGAAAAAACAAAAATCAGTCCATGGCATAGTGAATGAAATAAAAAATAGAAATACTTTTTATTTCACTTCCATTTCATATTACTAAATAAATAAAATAAAGAGCAATTGTATTTAAGGTAAAAAAATAAAATATATTTTCAAATTAGTTGAAGACTTTGGAATTTAATTTAATTCTATAAATTCATATTCGAATACTTTTGCGGAAATTTTGTTTTACCTGACTTGTTAATAAATGGAATAATTTTTAAATAATTTTAATTCACCTTTTATACCCACACCACAATAGGTGGGAAGAGTATTATGCGTTATTGGTGTAAGACCCACCTTAATTTATACCAATCGGCTAAGAATCACTTTCTGAGTCGATTTAACGATGTCCGTCCGTCCGTCTGACTGTCTGTCCGTCCATGTAAAACAAGGTATAGCTTGACCGACTATATCTTTTCTCTCGTTTAAAATTGAGCTCTTGCAGCTTAATACTCGTTACATTGGATTTAATACAACCTTAGTGAGATAAACTTCGTCAAACGTAAACGATTGTCTATTTTGGCGAAAGCATTTTCATACATAAAAAATTATCCTTCCACGTCAAAAGATGTAATAGGAGTGTATTTGAATAAATGTAGTTCAGAAGAATTGTGTTCGTGTAAACGCGAGATCTGAACGTAGAATAGTTGAGTTTGATTTTTTGAATATTCTTAAAGTATCAGCTTGCAATTTTAATTAAATTTTTTCAGCAATAGGTCTTTTGTAGCTTCGATTTTCTTAATAGTACTACCAATTAATCTGATTCGAGTACTTAAAAAATCGAAGCCCTCTAATTTTAGAAGAAAAAATATTGTTCATAGAATCAAGCCAAGATACTCATTTCGTAATGATTTTGCAACGCTTGTAGGGCTTTCGAATATATTTGTTTTCCATATGAAATCAATAAATCCATGTGATAAAAATTATTATGCACCTCCTCTGCTACTCGGTATAATGCGCGGGCTAAGGTGGTTGCAAAATTTTTTGATAAAAAATCTTAATAGCTTTTGGTGATTTTACCATGTATGGTAATAGCCGTAACCAATAAATATAAAAGATACTTGAATTTTATTAAGGTCCTTTCTCTACTTAATAACTTGTTTAAGAATAACCGGTAAATGAAAGTTAAAAGTTGCTAGATCATCTGTTATGAGTGCACAGTGTTACATTTAGCAGTTTTAGAAAGACAATAATCTAGTCTTGAAGATATTGGTCCGAAATTGTAATGGGCGGGTAGAATCACTACCATTCTCATACTGAAAAAATTATATTTGATTTTGCGGACATACTTTTGTAAATTTTATTAAAATAATACTTTAAAGGTAGGCGTGGTAAGATCTAATCACAACAATCTTGTTGTGATTTTGCAAAACAAATTTTTAGTCATTACCTTAAAATGTTTAAATAGTTCTTCAAATTGCTAATATGAGGTACCCCACATTTTTTCACTATGCAGTCAACATACTTTTAAATAAAGTTAAAATATTTTTAAAAGTTGCACACTTTTAAAAATAAGGACTGCGCACGAAAAAATCCGTGCATGCAAATCTGCTTATAGAAGCTAAACCCATGGGCGAATTTTTTTAAATTGATATTTTTATTAATGACTGTTATGTTCAAGTTCTAAAGATAAAAGAATAAATTAGTTCCTGTTGTTTTTAATGAAATATATGATCTTTTCCAGAATTATTCTAATTAAAGGTTTTATTGTGTTTCAGCCACTTTTTTGTTCAAACAACTCCACTTATTTTTAAACTCCGTTTCATGTTATGCTGAGCTTTTAATTTCCTTTAAATTATTTTTTACTAGAGCCCAATATCTCTCAATTACTCGAAGTTTCGGACAATTTGATGGATTAGCCTCTTTCGGTACAAACTCCTACAATTTCTTTGTTACAACTCCATTGTTTTGTTGTTGTAATGAGAAGAAGTAGGAATAGTCCAGAAAATAGGGGATACACTGAATTTTATTAAAAAAGGGAGTAGGTTTTTTCAAAGGCACTCATTCACGTATATTTCTCTGTTAATGCAACCATTTTTTAAGAACGAAGTGCTTCATTCTTGCGCATGCATATGGCTTCCCAAATCAAAACTTTTTTGGGAATTTAAATTTCGTTGATACATGGAATTTTTCTGCCATAATCCCTCTAGAATCTGCGACATAGAACTCCTGGCTAGGATGTTGTAAAAAGTCACCCTGTACGAACGTTTCATCGTCTACTATTCAGAAACAAAATTTCTGAAAAAATTCGTCCGAAGAACTTTCATGTTATTTTTTTACCTCTAAATTCTTGCTTGTGTTTCTATTAGGATTTTTTTCTTACTTTATAAGTCTTCAGGCTAGACTTATTTTTAAATTTTCTGATAAATATTCAAAGCAGTTAACTTTTTGTGACACTTTTCTTCCAGAGATGAGGTGAATTTCTCTCAAAATCCTTTCTATGATCTAAAAAAATGTATTTTGCGGCACAACAGCCTTCTTGCAATTATTTTATATGACCAATGCAAGATTTCATGAAAAATTTGAATTATGTGTTTATATGTTTTTTGTTAAACTTCCATTTTAAGAAAAACCAAACTTGCTATTACCATGAATCTTAGCAAATAGCAAGTGACCATAATGGCAAATACAAACCAATTAACGGAATTTTTAATTTTTCACCTCATCAAATGTTATAAGCCCAAGAGCATGAACGGATTTTTTCGTGCGCAGTCCTTAAGTTTACTTGTAAATTCAAAAATAATTACTTCTTAATAAGCTAAGCTCTATTTTTCGTTGGATAAATGGGACACTGTGGACCATTAGAAAAATAGAACTTTAACAGAAAAGTTGGAAAAAGTAAAAATATACAAATGCGTATGTATTATTAAGAAACACATACAAAAAATATGCATTTTTTAGTAAAAGATCTGATTCGGATAGATAAAAACCAGAGACCGGATTTTAATACTAAAAAAACAATCTTTTTATTTTTATTTCAATCGAAAAACAATATTTAATGTTCAAAAAATAATAAAAATCCATCATGATTTTTTTATTTTCATCAATATTTTAATTGTTTCATCATGATTGAAATAATAAATATAAATATCTTTTGTGATATTTATTACAAAAGTTTAAAATTATTTTGAACTTTTTTCATCGGATGGAAAAAATTCTAAACAAAAACAATTTCATTAAATAAAAAAAAAATATTTTTGAAACAAAACAAAAGTATGAATAAAAAAAACAATCATTTAAAATTTTTTTCGAACTGATATTTATTTTTAAAGATATTTATCATTAAAGATATTTATTTTTTTCATCATTGATGGATATTTATTTTAAAAACAAAAATCCCTCTCATATTTTTTTCAACAAATGAAAAAACATTTTGAACATTAAAGATATTTATTTTGATTGAAAAATAAAAATATAACGTTTTCGGGTGCTGGGTTTTTGAATGCTTCAGGAAAAACATGCATTAAAATCCGCCCCCTAATAAACACACATGAACAACTTGTCGATTCATATTCCTTTTTTAGTTAACATTTCGGATTTTAAAATTTGGTTGATAGGAAAAAATTATTTAAAAAATTGTTGAAATTGCTCTTCAGTTCCCTACCAGCGATTAAAAAATCATAGTCAAAAAAAAGTTTAGATTTTTTAATCGAAATGGGTTTAAAAAAATTCGTAATTTTATGCTGGTTATGGAAAAAATATTTAAAAAAATTTTCCTACGGGATTTTGTTTTGCTAGAAGACATTTTAAGGTATTTTGATGAAAAATTTTGTGGAAAAATTTGTAAAAAAAATTTGTACTTACTACAATGCAAATTTTTAATATTTTAACCATAAAAGGAACATTATTATAAAATTTTTAAAAATTTTTCAAGAAAAATATCGACAATTTTTTTTTTTTGCAAGATGTACTATAATGACGTTTTATGGAACAAAATTTTTAAGAAAAAATTTTAAAATATTTATTTCATAAAGGGCTAAAAATTAAAAATTTGTTGATACCCATTTCAAGACAAAACTCAATACTATATTTTGAGCTAAATGTTCTAGACCCGTGACTTTCGATCGCTGGTAGGAAACTGAAGATCAATTTTAAATTTTTTTTTAACATTTTTCCCATATTAAGCTAATTTTTATGCATCGTTTGAGGGGACTGCCTACAACATTTTTTTCTACGTTGGTGAATATAAAAAATTCGCATAATTCTTTATGTTTGTACAGCTATGATATTTGTGTATAACAGTGTTCTATTAATCTTATTTTCTCCCATGGTAATTAGTGACCATTAGTTAATGTTTAAAAGTTTATAATTGTATAAATTTAGCATATAAGTATGTATGTATTTGTCTATACCTGTACAATTTCATTGAAAAACTCGCAACTATTTCAAATATTTGTTATCTTTAAGGTAATAAATCAGCTGAGAGTTATGTGAAATTTATGGTTCAAAAGTGTAAGTAATCAGCTGAAACACGTGGTGCAATAATTTAATTATCACTATTATTAGAAAACATATGTACATACGAATGTTCGTATTAAATAAGTTAAAACACCATGTGTATCTAAGGATGTGCCGAATCATGTATAATATAATCATATAATTGTTAGTTTGGTAAATAATTTTAAATATGTATAAAATTCGAATTGATATAACAGACAAAATTATACTTTTTCATGGAATTAAAACAATAATATAAGTATATTCAAAAATATTAAGAACTTATTTTAAAGAGAAGCACATATAAATTTTATAAATTTATTACCTTATATCCAATATGTATGTATTATATATGTATGTTTATTACAGTGTAACGTGGTAACGTCTTTCTTAAGAATTTCGTTGTGGGAAGACCCCTCTAACGATACGTAAATATTTATTTGCTGAGTACGGAAAAAATATTTAAAAAAAAAAATCTAGTAAATTTTAACAAAATAAAAATATATATTTTACGAGAAATAAGTCTCAAAGAACTCATAATTTAGAGCTTGTTATGAAAAAAATATTTTAAAATTTTTCTCTATGGGGATTTGTTCCGCTAGATGAATTTTTAGTGCATTTTGGGGAATAAATTGTTTGAAAATAATTTTTTATGTGCCTACCTACTTGCTAAGTAACTTTTAAATATTTTACCC
This sequence comes from Protophormia terraenovae, assembly GCA_951394005.1. Lineage (NCBI taxonomy): Eukaryota > Metazoa > Arthropoda > Insecta > Diptera > Calliphoridae > Protophormia > Protophormia terraenovae. The sequence goes on from OX596073.1 coordinate 155,196,961, forward strand.
ATAAAAAGAACAAATTATGAAATTTTTATCCATTTTCCAATAAAAATATCGATTTTTCGCATGATATACTAAAATAAAGGTATTTGAACCAATATTTTTATAAAAAAAACCCTTGACATTCAATCGCTAGTAGGGAACTGAAGATCAATCCAAAAATTATTTAAATATTTTTTACATATTCACGCATCGTTTGAGGAGTCTTCCTACGAGATTTTTTCTACGGGACACTCTAATGCACTGTGGGGCAGAATCGAAAAAGTTTGGAAATAATTCTGTAACTTCTAATCGGCTGGTTGGATTTATATAAAATTTTCAAAAGGCATAACAGAGGAGCGTACAATATTAAGTTTGGGGACTTAAGGTGGAGTACATCTGACATAGAAAATGTTTAAACGCTTACCATTTTCTGTTTGTTTTTGATCCCATTTTAAATATTTTATTATACCCCTTGACAAAGTTTTTAAAAAATCTACCTGCTTATGCTATTTATTGTTAAAGTATAATTTAATTTTCTTTAACAAAATATAATTATTTTATATTTTCCTGAAAGGTATATTTACAGAGATGATTTTAAAATATAAAACAAGCCCAATAAATTAGTGCTTCCAGTACACACCCTCCCGAATTTGATATATTTTATATGACAGTTTTGAATATATGTTTTAAAATGCCAATGTTAAGTTTGGAAGGGGGACCATACAGACCCCTCAGGGACGGAGCTAAAAGGTCTCATAATTGGGTACCTCTGACATACAAATTTTTTAATCGCTTGCCAAATTTTTGTTTCTCGTCCAATTTCAATTATTTTTATACATTATTGTAGGCACTGATAAGATTTATTTATCTCTTATAGTTTTTGAGTTATTTGCATTTGAGTTTTTAAGTACCTCAATTTTTCATGTTCTTGGTCCAGTTTTCTTCATATATGTCCTAGTGCTTCCGACCGATTTCATTTGTTTTTTCTTTAGCTAATTAAAGAACAAAATTTTTTACCGAAAAGGTATCTACACTATTTTTTCTCTAAAATAACATTTTCTTTAACAACATATAATAATTTTATACTTTTCTGAAAGGCATCTTCACAGAGAAGACTTTAAAATAAAAAGCAAGTCTAATAACTCACATAATCAAGGTACACACCCTCCCGAATTCGAATCCCAAATAACGAATCGACAAACGGAATGCAGTTTAAGAATCTGTAATATGTTGCTAAAAGTTTCAATCAAAATCTACGGGACCTCGTAAAAATGTGGATTTTATAGCATAAAATGTGAAAAAACTTATTTTTGGGATTTTCGGCGTACGGTCCCCCTTCCAAACTTAACATTGCTATGCATATACCAAATTTCCAAACTTAATTAATTTCCAAAAAATTTCGATTCTGCCCCACTGTCCAATGTATGAGTTTTAAAAAACTTTTAAAGTAGATTTTTAAATATTTCTTATGGTATGGAAAAACAAAACTTCTATTTTAAAATAAAGTTGACATTAATATGACATTAATTCGATTTACGTCATTTCAGTTTGCGTCGCAATTTTCCGGACCCCATTAACGACGGAGACCGGCGCCTTAATGTAAATTACGTTGCCTAGCAGACAAAATTCTTCATTATATAGAAGAAGGTTGAAATCAATATCTTTTATATAACCAAAACTACCCAACTACAAAAATTATATTTTTTTGCGATTTTCAATTTCAAAATCATTTATTTTTTGGTTTGGGAAATATCTCAATTAAATTTATTTATTCCATAGAATGAAGTTAAGTAGAAATAAACCAGATCGGCTGCAAATGTTGGACAAGATCCTGTAAAATTAAGATATTTGAAATGCTTACTTCCATATAATTTTTTGAAATTGGATGAGAAAGAAATATTTGGTAAGAGCTTAATAATATTCTACGTCACAAGTACATCAAAGCTCCGCTCCTGAACACTTTTGAAAGAATATACTCAGTGGGCATTGTTTTAAAGTCTTTTTTAAAGAATCAAGTATAAATGTTTTATTTTTAGGTTTTTGTATATGCATATTTACCCTTTATTTTTGAGAATGTTATACAAGTTGTTTTAATAATATAATATCGCACATTTTAGATAACAATTTTAGTCAAAGGCCTTTTGATTTAATGCTATAAAGACTTCTCTAATGTCTGAGCTGCGAGGGGAGTTTAAATCCCTAACTTTAACATAACATATTCAAACAAAGCCATCCACCTGTAGAAGTTTATATTTATAAAAGTTATTTTATGGTGTTTCTAGATTAAAGTTGCAATAAAGCTTAAATTTCAATAATTTCCATAATGAGAGCATGAACTCAAAAGTTTTTTTTTTTAATAAAAGATGAACTTTCAGTGATGGCAATTCATAAAGGCTGAAATAAAGACATTTTTATCTTTAAAAATTTATTCAACCTTCATGTTCATTATTAGCCAAACGATTTGCTGTTAAACTTTTACCATTTAAGTTCATCATCTCCTTCCTACAAATAAGCCACCACATTCATTTTCAGTGATAAAAGTATACCTTTAAACAAAAAGAAAAAAAAATCTAATATTACTTTCTTGCTACATACATATTACGGCATTTAATAAAATCTTTAGAAAGTAAGAGGGATTTTGTGTTCCTTTCAGACTCTTTGTTATCTTTGTTTTTTTCGGTTTCGTTTATTACTAATAAATATTTAATGTGAACCTTTTTACATCCTTTCGTGATATTTCGTAATAAAATTTATTTATATTTCTTAGAATACAAAAAGGATTTTAACGGGAAATGCTTAATAGTAGTGGTGCGCGACCATGTCAATGTTTCTTTTTGGACAAAAGGTGATTGTACCGCAAATAATTTTGATAGTCTCGTCGGCCTCTCAATCTTCTATTTATTTTTTTTTTTTTTTTTTTTTTCTTAAAGTAGATATGGTGTTTATGGTTAATGACCGACCTTTAACCACATATATTGTGTAGTGAAAAAAGATAAAAGTAATAAGAACGTATAAATAGGGAATCTCTTAGGGGACACTTTAACAAAAATGCCAACCAAAAATAAAAATGTTGATGATATTGTTGTGTCACAACTAAATAGTTATGTATGTTAAAGATGTAGATTTATATTTTTTGTTCCTCATATTCCCCTATTTACGTACTATATAGTAGCTTAAGTATTTTAGTAAATATGTTCTTAAACACATACCATCATATTCTTTTATGCCAACATTTACATAGAAGGAACAATTGCTGCAAATACATTTTCACAAAAAAGAGCCTACAATAGAATAAAGTGTAAATAAGGGACTACAATAAAACGTATTTGCTTAACTTTTCCAATGGTGTCATCCATAGATAGAGAGTATCCCTACAACTGTGGGTTATTGTTAGCAAAAAAAAAAAAAGCAATCATATTGTGTAAATGTATAAACGTTTGGGAACAAATATTTGTATGGAAAAAATTTATGAAAAAAATTAAATAGAAAATAAAAACAACGCAAACAAAACTTTACCTTTATTTATTTGGGCCATACACGTGAATTTTATTTGTATCACCAAATACAAACTGAAAACCGTTCCCTTGGTATGTCTGTGTATGTATTATATCCTCTACCAGTATATATCCTGGTTTTATATTTTTTATTGCAGAAATTTGTAAATAGAGTAAGTGTTTATTTTGTTGAAAAAATAAGTATTTTGTTAGTCTATGGAAATTTCAACATAAATAAAGTTTGTTTAATAGTTATAGGGTTTTTATTGAGATTAATTTAATAGTGTTAGTACTTTTAAAATCTATAGCTACAATTAAGCGTTGGATCTTTATGTATTCCTTGGTTATCTTCTAAATCCAAAAATGTTCTCTTTACTTTTGGAATTGAATTGTATGATTTCTGGAGTAAATTTCCCGTAATTTTGATTTTTAATACATACAGTGGACGTCCAGTAGTACGAACGCTCTTTATTACGAATTTCCAATAATACGAATGGCAAAATTTTTGCATTGACTACTCTATAGTACGAATAGATAGGCATTTTTTTCTATTCGATAGTGCGAATGGCGAATAGTTACGTATGAATGAAGTTTTTATTATGTTTTTACTTCATTCTTTCGCGGTCATCCACGTTTAGCGAAGTTATTGTAAAGTTTTTTTATTTTTAAAAGTGTTTTGTGTTTTTAACTGTCAAAATGTTGCAAGTAAAACGATGTAAAAAATGACGATTTCTTTGCAATAAAACATCGTTGTTTGAAATTTCAAATAAATATGGATTATCCAAATCCACAATATGTACAATTATTAAACAAAAAACGCAACTGCTGGATAATTCCATGAGTTCGTTAAAAAATCGGTATAGATTTACAAGTGGTGAATTTAAAAAAATGGAGGAGAACAATTAAAATGCAAAGCTGTGGAGCTGCACAAAAAATTCTACAATGGTCAGTTTTGTGCCAGTGATGGTTGGCTAACAATATTTAAAAAGCGTTATGGAATACGATTGTTAAAAGAGGTGAAAAATTATCTTCTTCTAAAGAACTTGTTGCGCCATTCGTTAATAAGTTAGCGTCTACCATTATGGAGCATGGGCTATCAAACGAGGCAATTTTTAATGCGGATGAATCCGGTCTCTACTGGAAAATGTTGCCAAACAAAACATATGTTCACAGTGGAGAAAAATCTGCTACAGGTAGAAAATTGTCAAAGGAGAGATTAAAATTTTTAATGTGTGCTAATGCTGCAGGAACTAAGAAAATTAAACTTTTTGTAAAAGGAAAAGCTCAAAAATCGAGATCTTTTCGGAACAAAATTCTTCCTGTTGAGTACGGAAACTCTAAATCTGCTTGGATGAATGCAGCTCTGTTCAAAAAATGGTTTTTTGATAAATTTATTCCAGAAGTAAATTTTAGTAAATTGTTTTAATGTTATTAATGATTTAAAAAAAAATTCAAAATATATTTATAGGTAGAGACATTTTTAAAAGAAAAAAACTATCAATTAAGGCTCTTCTAATATTAGACAACGCTCCAAGTCATCCACCGGCAGATGAACTGGTTCATGATACTAAAGATGGACAGATTTGGGTAATGTTTATGCCCCCCAATGTAACTCCATTAATACAGCTCATGGACCAGAATGCAATTAGGCTCTTAAAACTGCATTACCGTAACAGTTTACTGTCAAAAATTGTATCTTCCAACGAAAACTAAGAAACGTCCCTTAAACAAACCACTTTATTTGAAGCCGTTTCATTGGTTGTCTTATCCTGGGAAAAAGTATCCAGTGATTCCATAAAGAAATGTTGGAAGAAAATTTTGGACGATGACAATTTTGAGGACGAGGATGATATTCCACTATCAGTAGTGCGTGACAGTGAGAAGATAAGGCCAATTTCCAAAATGCACAATTTACTACATGAAAATTTTTCAAATTCACAATTTGATTTTCTTGATATATTTGAATGGAATCTTGATGATCCAAGTGAAAAAAATTAATTGGATGATGATGTCAATGAGGATAATATTTTACTAGTTCCTGACAATAACTCTACAAAAGTAAAACATGCGGATGCAATAAACTGCTTTGACACATGTATTAAATGGGCTGTTGAGAACAACATTGAAACCTCGAAAATACTATTATTAAGAAGTCTTCATGAAAAGGCTGTAGAAATCAGTTTAAAAAGTAACAAACGTCAATGTTTAATGACGGATTTTTTAAATAAGTAAATTGTTTTTTTTTTTTTTTTTTTTTTTTTATGTATATGTACATATATATGTATATGTTCTTTCATGCCTGTTTAAGTACCAAAAAATTAATTCAAAATAATACAAACTAATTATACATTGTTTCTTTATGTAGTTTTTTATAAAAAAAAAAATAATAAAATCTAAATATTTTATGTGAATTATTTGAATTGGAACATAAAAATGTGTTGTTCAATAATACGAATTTTTCGGTACTACGAAAGGGCCTGACAATATATAATTCGTACTAGCGAACGTCCACTGTACAACTAAAAGTTTTGAAAGGTTAATAAACTTATGAAAAGACACTTTTTAGTCTTTACTTATACCTTATATTTTAAATCAAAATCGGCCGTATTATTATGAAACAAAGTGTATTCAAACAAATACAGATCAATAAATGTAAAAATATGTTCGTGTTGATTGGAAGCTCAGAAAAAAAAAAAACTTACTTACAGAAGCCCATGTTATGAAGTCATAAAAATATTTTTGTTTGTGGTGTTTTATTAAAGACTTTTATTAAATTTAATTGTTGCAAATTGTGTTACAGCAAATGTAACAGTAATAATAGCAAACTATAAATTCAATAAAATCCATATAAATTTAAACCGAATAATTTTTGCGTAATTTCAACTTCATAAAACTTTATTTAATTGCATTAAGAAGAGCTTTTATGAAATTTAAACATATTTCAAAGTTAAATAGATTATGTGCGATTTAATAAAACTAGATTAAATTTAAGTTATTTCTAATTTCATGGAATCAAAAAATGCCCACATATATCAGTATGAATATGTTTCTATTAATTTAATATCAAACAATATTTGTTTTATGTTTATAAACAAAAAGCTAATTAAAAATATATGTATGTAGGTAGATAATCTCCAATAGATATGAATTTTAGGTTTTATTTTTAGGAAATTAAAAATTTTATATAAAATACGAACTTAACCCGGTGCGCTACGCTACCCCTAATTAGGCGATAGCAAATATTTACTATCGATTAAGAGTTTTAAAAAAGTGTGCGTAAAAAGTGGGCGTGACATCCAACCTTGTTCTTGACCTATTGACCTATTACCACCATCGGCACTGGTACTATCTGTATGTCAAATTTCGTGAAAATCGGTGCAGTCGTTTAAGAGTTTTAAAAAAGTGGGCGTAGAATCTGGGAGTAACATCCAACCCATCTCTTACATAAACTATAACTACATCCGACACTGGTACTATCTGTGTGTCAAATTTCGTCAAAATCGGTTTAGACGTGATGGACACAAAAACAAACTTACACTTTGTTTTTATAATATAAATAAGGATATATAAAATGAAATTTTCACAAAACAAATTAACAGAACTATAGTTTTTGCAACATTGTGGGGCAAGAGAAAATGATGCCCTTTTTTATTTTGAGTTTACACAAAAGTCCTGAAAAATACTAATTCTTTTTATTTCCAGGAAACGAAACATTAAATAAAAATAAAAATATTTTTACTACACAGAAAAAAGTATTTCAAATTATTTTTTATTTATTAACTAACTTTACACAGTGGGATAGAATCGAAATTTTTTGGAAATAAATCTGTAACTTCTGATCGGCTGGTTGGCTTTGCATGAAATTTTGTATAGACATAGTAGAGGAGTGTACGGAAGTTTGGAAGAGAGACTGAACAGACCCCTCAGGGATGGAGCTAAAGGGGTTCAAAGTTGGGTACCTCTGATATAAAAATTTTAAAATCGCTTTTAAAGTCTTCTCTGTGAAGATACATTTCAGAAAGGTAAAAAATTATAATATGTTAAAGAAAATTTTATTTTAGAAAAAAAATAGTGTAGATACTTTTTCGGTCCAAAAAAAATACACAAAAAGTTGTCATTTTTGCAATTTTCAAATTCAAAATCGTTTATTTTTATACTCGGTACAGATATCGACTTAAAATTTTTTTTTTATTCAATAGATAATTTTGTTCTTTAATTAGCTAAAGAAAAAACTAATAAAATCGGTCGGAAATACTATTATATATATGAAAAAACTGGACCAAGAACAATGCAAAATTCAGGTACTTAAAAATTCAAACGCAAATAACTCAAAAACTATAAGAGATAAATAGAACATGCATGCATCTTTTTTGTAGGTCTTGTTAGTGCCTACTATTGTAGGCACTGACTATTGTATAAAATATTTGAAATCGGACGAGTAACAAAAATTTGGCAAGAGATAAAAAAAAATTGTCAGAGGTAGCCCCTTTAGCTCCGCCCCTGAGGGTTCTGTTCGGTCCCTAGTTCTGTTCTAGTTCTGTTCTAGTTCAGTTCTAGTTCAGTTCTAGTTCAGTTCTAGTTCAGTTTTAATTCAGTTCTAGTTCAGTTCTAGTTCAGTTCTAGTTCAGTTCTAGTTCAGTTCTAGTTCAGTTCTAGTTCAGTTCTAGTTCAGTTCTAGTTCAGTTCTAGTTCAGTTCTAGTTCAGTTCTAGTTCAGTTCTAGTTCAGTTCTAGTTCAGTTCTAGTTCAGTTCTAGTTCAGTTCTAGTTCAGTTCTAGTTCAGTTCTAGTTCAGTTCTAGTTCAGTTCTAGTTCAGTTCTAGTTCAGTTCTAGTTCAGTTCTAGTTCAGTTCTAGTTCAGTTCTAGTTCAGTTCTAGTTCAGTTCTAGTTCAGTTCTAGTTCAGTTCCAGTTCATTTCTAGTTCAGTTCTAGTTCAGTTCTAGTTCAGTTCTAGTTCAGTTCTAGTTCAGTTCTAGTTCAGTTCTAGTTCAGTTCTAGTTCAGTTCTAGTTCAGTTCTAGTTCAGTTCTAGTTCAGTTCTAGTTCAGTTCTAGTTCAGTTCTAGTTCAGTTCTAGTTCAGTTCTAGTTCAGTTCTAGTTCAGTTCTAGTTCAGTTCTAGTTCAGTTCTAGTTCAGTTCTAGTTCAGTTCTAGTTCAGTTCTAGTTCAGTTCTAGTTCAGTTCTAGTTCAGTTCTAGTTCAGTTCTAGTTCAGTTCTAGTTTAGTTCTAGTTTAGTTCTAGTTCAGTTCTAGTTAAGTTCTAGTTCAATTCTAGTTCAGTTCTAGTTCAGTTCAATGGAATAAGTATCTTCTGTGTCGCTACACACTTCATCCGTATTCGTTGTATGCGTTTCGAGGTTAGATCTGGTTCAATTCTAGTTAAGTTCTAGTTCAGTTGCAGTTAAGTTCTTAAACAAGTTTTCAATCGTAAAATGTTTTGTTTCCCCCGTTTGGTGGTACCAAAGCAAAGTTTGTGTACTATAATTAAATACCAATAGAGTGAAATAAGTATTTTCTGTGCCGCTTTACACTTCATCTGCATTCGTGGTTTCATTGAAATCTAAATAGACCTACTTCAGTTCACTGCTTAAAATCTAGCTCACGTTATTGATGTAAATACTTCCCGAAAGTCACATAACCTCCCATACGTAGTAGTACAGAGGTCCTATTATCAGAATCTACCAATCAAAGAAGATTGTCATTATTAATAAAAATCAATAATTATTAAAACGCAATAATAAAAAAATAAAAATATTTAACAGCACTGGCAGTCCATTTATTTTTCCCGCAATTATACTTTCATTATAAGGTCAAATTAAGACGTAAATATTTACATTTAGTTAAAATGTTTATTTATTCATTTAAACTATTACTTGGAATTGAAATTAATAATATATTTTTTTACAAACACCAGTCAGTCATACTAAATTATTTCAAATGTTTGCTTTTTTCCCCAATTAAAAGATAAAACACAAAGATATGCCAGTCAATGAAATTTTTTATTTATAGTAGAACAACATTTTTGTTTCATTTAAAAATAATTTAACAAAATAAGACCCCAAAATTTTATTTTAAGCTAAATTACCTAGGAATTTTATAACTAATTACCTATTAAATATAAATTTAAAAATTCCTAAAATATTTATGTTAAACATAGTCTCTTATTTATAATGAATAGAATAAAATAATGTAGACATCTTAATATTTTGCTTAATTAAAAAAGATATTTATTTATTAAGCATAATTAAATTATGTTGAACATTTTCCTTTAATTTAATATTATGATAATACATATAAAAATTTTAATATAGAAAAGACTTTTCGTTGGAAATGTATTCAACTGGAATGTTTTATTATAAAATATTTTTTTTTTCTAATTACAATGCAACTGTTTGCAATAAAAAAAACAGAATAGTATTTGCATTATTTAATTAAAAGCATATTATTTTTAATTATACCAACTTGCATAAGATGTTTGAATGAAAATTAGTTTTACATGAATTGAATTATGAAAATTTACTTACCGATTATAATTCTTATGGATTTTTATAAATACATTTACTTGCTGGGTATCTTGAACTAAATTTTCTTTGATACTTACTCAATTGTTAATAATATGATTTTGAAATAACCAATAAAAGTACTCATTTTTAAGAAATTAAATATTTGGATGTTATTTTATATTTTCGTTGAATTATACTTAAAATATAAATTACATTACTTACAATAAACGATTAAATTACATATTTACAAAATATTTAAAAACTGCAACAAAAATTACATTGAATATAAGTATGTATATGGAAGTTATATAAAGGAATTATGATTGTTAATAATATAATACATTTATATTAAATCTTATACTAAGATTCAATTATATTTACTCCCTGAACTTATAAGGAAAATTTAATAGAAAGAAAAATAAACACCTTTTTTTATTTTTTACTTTTTTAATGGGTTATTTTATTTTTAAAATTTTGGCAACTAAAACCTATAAAATAATTTTATTGTATATATATATTTTGATTAAAATTTTACAATTATATTATAAACGAATTATTTATATATTTTATAAAAATTCGTATGTTGTATCAAAGTTTTGAAAATCTAATTTCATCTTTGATTTTGGTCTAAATTTTGAATAATAAAATTATATAAGTATATGAATATTTAAGTTTTATATTTAAATTAGTTTAATTTATTTTATTTTAACAATCACAGGCGTGAGTACCACAAACACCAATACAACATATTAAAAAAACCACATGAAATGACAGAACAAGAAGATAAATATGCGAATAATTAAAAATACAATTTTTAAATTTTAAAAAATTTTAAATATTTCTTTTGTTTACTTATAAATGTTTGGTATTGAGTGATGTGTATGTATACATACTATATGTATGTGTTTATATGTTTTTGTTTAAGAAATTAAAAAAGATTCAAACAAAATTGTTAAAATATAACCATTAAAATTTGTATTTGATTTTCTACATGCTGCTTTTAGGGTATTCAGAAGCTTAAACTTTATTTTATCGTTAAACTGTTATAGCAGTAAGAAAACAACAATAGTATTCCACAGTAAGTATTCTTATAATTTTGCAATTTACTACTTTTATATGAATACCCTTTATTATTTTATTATTTTTTTTATTTTAATTAAAAAGTAAAATATATTTTAATTAGGCTCCATTTAAAATATAATTTACTTTTTTTATTTTTGCAATTTATACTTTGTTTTTGTTTTTCATCATTGTCAACATTCATCAGCCACCTCAATGTCAGCAAACATGTTATGTTAATTGTGGAAATTCATATTTCTGAAATTATAATTATAATTTTTTCTTTATAAACTGAAATGAGATAAATATGTTTTATTTATCATGAATATAATTTTTTAAATAAAAAGTAGCTGCTATCATATTAATAATATGATATCATGTTAAAACTTATTTAAATTATAATGTGCATAAATAAGTAAATTTTTTAAAGGCAAAATAATTCTATTTTAAATTAAAGATAAATTTTTTTTTCTTTTATATTCAATATAGCAAGATATAGAAAAAATCACTCGAGTAATGATATAGTCCACATTATAGACTTTCTTGAAGACATTATATTTTGGTCAAATATTTTTCGAGTTTAACTGCAATTTAATATTTTTTTTTATATTAAAGCCTGCATAATTTTTTCCTCAAAAAGTAGAAAATATAAAAAAATACTTTGTCCTAAAATACACAGAAAATATATGATCTATTAAATGCTTTATCACAGATTAAAACTATTTCAATTACTTTTTTAATTGTATCAGTTATTCAAGTGATCAAAATTCAAACATTCTAATACTTTTTACTAAAAAAAGCAACAGTTTATCGTCATTCATTTATTTTTCTAATTGTATCAACTAATAAATTAATCAAGTTTTAATAAAAATAAGTGATAATATGAACAACTGCTTTCATAGGTTGAATTTCATTTAATAAAATAATTGAATATGTATTATTCATAATTGAAATTTGATTTTAGATTTTTCTATATAAAATTTGAATTTTGTTTGTACGAATACATTGATTTTGAGTAATTTATTTAGTTATAAAAATAATTGAAATCATTTTAAAATTCTAACTAATAATTTAATTGAAATTTTTTTTTCGAAAATATTTTTTTCTGTGTATACATATAAAAATATTTTAATAAAATTGAGAAAATGCTTAAAAACCTTTTGAGTTTTTGGAAATATAGTCATTTAAACATTAGTACTCATAATTATATTCCTTACAAAAACCGCGATTTCAAATTTATTGTTTGTGAATTTTAGCAAAATTTAATTTAACATGTTTCTTATTTGATAATAAATTTTACATCGAAAAATTGATTTTATTATTAAAAAATGTTAACTATAATGCGAAATATGTGGGGTTGACTTTGGAGGTTAAGAACATGTTTTTTGGTCCATACAAATATGTTCTTAAAACATTTTGATGCCATCTGAATTTTAATATTAAGCTAATGAAATGCTTTCATTTGACATCAATATTAACATCATTTATACTTCGCGATAGTTTTCAGCAAGCGAAATTAGTTTGGAGATGAATGCCCCCTTGCGAACAAACATAAAAGTTGTAGTGATTTTTTTCAAGGTAAATCGCCAATTAAATGGGTTCTTTTTTATATTTAAAAAAAAAAAAACTGAGTTATATTCGGCCAAGCCCGACCTTATTATACCCTACACCATTGTATATGCACGTAAAAGGATCCTCTATGAGACCTGTAGACAATTGTAGACCAATTATTTTACGCATGCACACTATCATTTAAAACATAATATTTATTTAACATTTATTCCCACTTTAAAGTAATTCCCTGAAGTGGGAATTATATGATATTCATGAACTTTGGCAAATTATTAATGTAGTTTATACAAATTAATGTTTATATCTACCTTTTATAAAACCTAGCTAGTAGAAATATACATATAATAAATACTATGAAAAGATTTCATAATAAGAACAATTTATAAACAAGTGAGAAAGTTGTATTCGGCTTGTCCGAATCTATATATTCAAATTTCGTTGTCGTACATGCTTTTGTTTAAGATATATCAGCAAAAAATTATAAAACAAGTGCGAATGTTATATTCACCATCAACTTTTTCAAATTATACGTTATATGGGAGGTGGGTGGTAAAGTGGGCGGACCACGCCTAATTTTTGTTTCCGAGTTTACATTGGTCCTTTGAACACAATTTCGTTGAAGTTTCACCTTATATGGGAGGTGGGCGAACCACGCCCATTTTTGGTTTCTAAGTTTATATCAACCCTCGAACTATCTGTACGAAATTTCGTTGTCGTACATGCTTTTGTTTAACAGATATCAGCAGAAAAGTATGAAACGGACACCCTGTTTCTATTTTTAGCCCATAAATTTTGCCAATTTTTCAATACCAAACAAACCTTAAACAAGATAAATATTTGTGCCAAATTTCGTCCCTCTACGTTGCCCCGTTCGAGCCATATCCTGCTTTCAACAGACGGACAGACGGACGGACATAGCTAGATCGACTCACAATCTAACCAGGATCTAGAAAATATACACTTCGTGGGGTCTTAGATGATTCCTTCGACTTGTTATACACAGAATGACAAAATCAATATACCCCCCATCTTTTTGATGGTGGGTATAATGATGCTATAACGGACACCTTGTGTTTCTAGTATTTGACCCACAACTTTTTTGTTTATTAACCGATTTTGCCCATTTTTAATACCAAATACGATAAACATTTGAAACAAGTTTTGTCCTCCTAGATGGTCCTCTCCAAGACCTATCCTGATTTCAACAGACAGACGGACACATATAGCTCAAACTCTTTCCAGACCCAAAAAATATATACTTTATAGGGTACTAATTGATTTTTTCGACATGTTACATACGGAATGACAAAACCAATATAGCTCCCATCTTTTGAAATTTCTCTGAAATTTATGTTTCAACTCGACAATGACCTAAGACATCCTTCCAAGTTAGTTAATAATAAAAGAAAACGGCATCTGACCTTAAACATAATAAAAGCGTATCAAACACAAAGAAAGCAAAGAAGCAGCTACTGATTTTTAAATTTCATTAAATTATCTTTTAAATAATAACCTTTGCATTGCATACAGCAGTTCAAAATTTAAATTTTAACTAACTTCATTTGTTAGAATGCATCATTAAGAAAATGTTTGTTGATATATTTTTATTATTTTTTTTGAAAATAAAAAATGTTGAACGTTGAATTAATCTAAAAGACATAAATAAATTCAAAGGTGAATTTCATTTTATACAGAGTTTAAATTCTAAAATTCATTAACAATTTTTGTACTTAATTCGTATTAAGTTGTTAGCATTTATAACGAGCTGCAAAAAAAAATTATATTCAATTAAATAATTTATGAGTTTAAAATATACAGGCAATACTACTTAGTATGTACAGGTATAAATTATTTATGCTTATATAGTTTTTCTTATAAATTAAAATAAAATCACTCACCCAGTTAAATTGTTTAAATAATTTGAGTTTTGTGCAAATGACCTTCTTGAATGTTGCTGAATAAAATTAACAATTTTGTGGAATCTTTTTTTGTGTATGTATTTTGTATGAGTTTTTCTTTTTTGAAAAGAAACATTTAAAATTTCATTTAAAATGACATTGAATTTAAAAGCATTAAAACTAATGGAAAGATAGCAGAATGTGAGGTATAGAAGATAAAGTGAAAATAGAAATAGAATAAAACATGCAATTCACAATAAATGTTGACAAATGTTTTTTTTTTTTACAATAATTAAAAAAAACAGCAAAAATTAATATTACAAACTACCATATTATTAAATAAATGTTATATTATATAGTACAATTTATTAAAATATTTTATATTATTTTGTTTATATATTTATAAGTTTATGTATATATATATGTGTGTGTTTGTTTGTGTTCGTATGTCTGTGTGTGTCTAGTTTAAAAATAGATTAATTCACATTTGTTTTAGAATTTTGTCAGATTTTCATTGTTTTATTTATCTTAAAGTAAAAAAATATGAAAAAATAATAAATAACAATACAAACATGTATTTCATTGTTTATGGAGTGTTTTAAAATTTTGTTTTACTTTTTCGTTTAATAAAAAATATTCTTTTCTGTTTGTTTGTTTTCTTTGTTTTCTTTTTTTGTTCTTTTCTTTTCTTTGTTTTTTTTTTATTAAATATACACCATGAATTTGATTCACTGTGTATAAGGATGTCTGTTAGAACTTTCGTTATGAGAGTAATTTAGTTTAGTTTAGTAAGTTATGAAAAGTGCTATTGTATTTACTACCACTTATATTATAAGTATAATAAAATTTACCGCATCACTAATGTTGTTACTTCCGTTGACATGGGATTTTCCGTTAATGCCACCGACTCAGTTATAGCACTACGTAGACCATTGGTTGTTGTATTGTTGTTGGAGATACCTAGTCGTCCAGCATCACCATTATTACCAAAACCAACACTGCTTAGCAGCTTCAGATCACCTTTGGAAATGTCATTGTGTTTCCGTTTCCGTCGTGATTGAGCACCTCCTGTTGTATGACCATTAAGAGCAATATTAGTGTTTTCTTTATAACGGCATAATAATTCTTGAAATTCTTTACGGAAATTATCATTCAGCCATCCATACAGCAAGGGATTCGAACAGGCCGAACTCATGCCAATCATGTGACAAAAGGCATACACCACCAGCATATTGTTGGTAACAGCCGCACGTTTCATGTCCGCATACAAATTAAAGAAGTTCAAAGGCAACCACGATACACCAAATATAATTGCAATACTAATGAGTAAACAATTTGTGCGCTTCATACGTCTACCCCGCTCCGTGTTACGTTGCGTTGACGTTGTCTGTACGGTCACCACTGTAATGCGATTCTTTAATTTATTATAGATACCAAAATAAGCAGCTGATACAATCAGTATTGGCACTAGATATTGAACACACAACGAGAACATAGAATAATAGAAACGTCCATGATTTAATGGCCAATCTTCTATACAAAACGATACACCATGTATACCCAACTCTTGTAATACTGGCGGTATATCGGCATGTATAAGACGTTTATAGATAAACATTGGTGAAGCCAAGAGAAGTGCCAACAGCCAAATGCCAACAAGTATAGAGACAGCACCAACAAATTGTAAACTGTCACGTGTTGGATAAACAATGACCTGCAATGATACGGAAAGGAAAAAACAAACAGGATATAAATAACAAGGATTAGATACAGGATGTGTTACATAAACTAATCAATACTGTGTAATTTAGACAAACTTTGGTTTTTCAAAAAGAAGAAATTCTAGAGGCATGATTAAAGTTTATTATAATTACATTTTTTAAGCTTAAATACTTTTTAAAGCAGGCTATTTCATTATAAAACAATGACAAATAATTCCAATGGGATATTTAAATAAAACTTTTCAAGGTCTTGCAAACTTTTAATCAGTATTTTTTACAAAACTAACAAAAATTAATAATTGTTATTTCATTGGCATTTGGATAATGTAAAATACATGTAATAATAATCTTAAAACTCTATTATGTTACCTTCAATTTTTAGTTTACCTTTAAATTACATACATTTTAACTTAAAACTCCCTTAGAGTATTAAAGATTTTTTTATCATCTGTTCAGCACAAAGAATATGAGAAGACCATTAAAGAAACTGAATGCAAAAAACAATATAAAATAATTTTGTCCTTTTGACCAAGATACTCAATGGCAGGACAAACTCAAGATATATATACACAATTAGTATAGATTGTAGTTGCTGTATCTTCTATAGATTTAATGACAAAAAGTTGAGATTTAACTTTAAAAAACAAAAAAAAAAAACTTAGAATAAGGATATAAACTTTTAATCTTGTACCTTTACAAGGATGTTAAAGTTTACTTTACATAACAGTTATGTAGGTACAGGAGGTATTTTATTTACATAAACGGTTTTAGCAGCAATGGAAGATCATATCATATGTCGCATAAAATGCAGGGTCCGATAAAATTTGAATGCAAAAAGAAGTTATTAAATAATTTTTTAATAGATTTAGTTTTTTTATACCCTACACCACAATAGGTGGGGAGGGTATTATTCGTTTGTGCTGATGTTTGTAACACCCAAAAATATTGGTCTAAGACCTACCTTAATTTACTTAGAATCACTTTCTGAAACGATTTAACGATGTCCGTCCGTCTGACTATCTGTCCGTCCATGTAAACCTTGTAATCAAACTACAGGTCGCAATTTTGAATATAAATTACTGAAATTTAGCACATAGGTTTCTTATAGCCCAGAGACAAAACCTATTGAAATTGGTTATGATCGGTTCATTATTTCACCTAGCCCCCATACAAATGTTTTCCCGGAAAAGGAGTTTAATGATAATAAATTCCTTAAATATAGCAATATTTTAATGAAATTTGGCACATATAAGTTTCATATAAGTTTAAATTTGTGTGCCGAATTTCAGAAAGATCGGTCATAATTTACCATAGCTCCCATTAAAACTGATTTTCCCCCCTTTGCAGAAAAACAGTTTAACGGCCATAAATCCTATTAAAATATTAGTATTCGACACAAAGAAGTTTTATATAAATATAAATTATAGTGTCAAATTTCTCAAAAATCGGTCGATAATTTAGTATAGCTCTCATATAAGGATCACTTTCGGAAATCACCCAAAACTGAATAAATTCATATGAATGTTAGTATTGACGTAATATTCTGTATTCGTATGTTTTATTTTACACTTAATATGAGTATCGGTCCACAATTGGCCTCAAGTCTAATAAGAGACCCCTGGCTGAATTTTGACGTACATAATGGTGTAGGGTATCATATGGTCGGGCTTGACCTACTATATCTTCCCCTCTCGTTTTTACTTGCGATTTAACAACATTTTGTATCACATTGTTTTTTTTTTTTTACTTTTTATTTTATGATGCCTTGGTATTATAGTTGGTAGTGAGCTATCAGTATGGGGATTGCGGGTTCAATTCCCACCCAAGACTCTGGTCTGTTTCAATACAAATAGTTAATAGTATATTCGATTAATTGTATACCAGTGTTCGCATATCCTAAGGGATATTACAGTGAGAACACTCGAACATTGTGGACACCACTTTCTTAAGAAATTTCGTTAAAATAAATTCATTTATTTTTATTCAACTTTTCACACAATTAATGGAGTAGTACAGGGAAAGTCTTGACATTTTGTAAAAATAATTTTTGTAGCAAATTTCGAATATGGCGGGTAGATCACAAAGTTTTAAAGCAGCAGGGTGAATTTAACCAAAAGGTTAAATTAAGAACTTTTGGAAAAAAGTCACATGGAGATATTTATTATATTTACATATAGATGAATTTATGGGAATATAATATGTTCCTTTATAACCTTCCATTATTAAAAATAAAGATATTTCTGACATTTACTCTTTATTTTAAACAAATTTATAGTTTTTATGATAAAAAATTTAAAAAATATTCAAACGTTGATAAAATATTATTTCAAATAAATTCATAGAAAATTTTACTAAAATTTTAATTTCGCAAGAATGAAAACTAATTTGAAATTATTTTTACTTATTATGAATTAAATGTAATTTGTCTATCATATGTTGTAATTTTCTTTTTTGACAAAAAGTTAAAAATTATGTACACTGTTGATCGAAAACCATATTTTTGAAGGTATTTTAATATTAAACTTTAAATTAAGGGGGGTACATTAGCAACATTTTTTGTCACCATACAAATCAAGGCACTTTAATATACACATATTTTATTATCTAAGTATATTAGGGTTGTTCAACATTGTAGGAAGAGAACCAAAGTGTATCGCGCATTTAAACGTAGCTAAAATTATGAAAATGGATGCCATACGATGCACATTGGAGTAAAAGAGGTTGAAAATAGCGCTCAATTAAGGGAAAGGTGATATCAATATTTTAACAATTCCATTTTGATTTTATATGGATCAATAATAAAAAAAGTTATTTTTGGAATTCTTAGATTTTTTATTTTTTATTTTTTTTAAGACAAAATTTTTATGTCTGTCCTTCCTGACTGTTCTGACTGTTTTGAAGTTTTGCAAATTTTCAAATTCAAAATATTTTATTTTTGGACGCAATAAAGATATCGACTTAAAATTTTCTTAATTTGCAAGATAATTTTGTACTTTAACTTAATACAAAAATAAATTTAATAAAATCGGTACAAATATTAGGATATATATGGAAAAACTTGACCAAGATCTTACAGTGCAAAATTAAGTTGAAATTTCAAATGCATATAACTAGAAAAATGTATGAGGTAAATAGCACATGAATGCTTAATCAAGAGCTTTAAGGTGTTACAAAAATCTTTGAGATCGGGCTAGGAAAAAAAAGGTGGCTAAAAAATATTCTATGTCAGAGGTACGCTATTTTGAGCCTTAATAGCTCCACTCCTGAGACATATGTAGAGTCCTCCTTCCAAAATTAATATTCTACTCTCCTCTGCTATGCCAATGTGAAATTTTGTGTAAGTCCAACTAGACGATTAGAATTTACAGATTTACTTTCCAAAAATTTCGAATCTGCTACACCTTTTATTCCTTATATATATTATCAAAATGAGAAAAAAAGATATAGTCGGTCAAGCCCGACCATATGAAATTTAGACTTATATGGAACTTATATGTGGCAAATTTCATTAAAATATTGCTATAATTAAGGAATATATGATCGTTAAACCCTTTTCCGGGAGAACATTTGTATGGGAGCTAGGTGAAATAATGGACCTGTAGTTTGATTAGAAGGTTTACATGGACGGACAGACGGAAGGACATCGTTAAATCGACTCAGGAAGTGATTCTAAGCCGATTGGTATAAATTAAGGTGGATCCTAGACAAATATTTTTGGGTGTTTCAAACATCAGCACAAAAGCATAATACCCTCCCCACCTATGGTGGTGTAGGGTATAATGAAATGTAAGTTTGTTTGTTTGTGCGTCAATCACGCCTAAATGGCTAAACCGATTTTCACGAAATTTGACATATGGATAGTACCAGTGCCGGAGGTGGTTGTAGGCTATGTAAGATCTCTCGAAGAACTAGGTTGGATGTCACGCCCACATTTAAATGGCTGCACCTATTTTCACAAAATTTGACACAGTACCAGTGCCCGAGGTGGTTATAGGTTATGTAAGATCTCGATTGGATGTCACGCCCACTTTTTTAAAAGTCTCAAACGGCTGAACCGATTTTATTAAAATTTTCATAGCATCATCCTGTGTCTCTAAATTCAAATATTATATTTCATTTTTCGATCGGAGCAGGGAGAGCACCACTCTCCTATACAAAGTAAATATTCATTATGGTATATCTAAAGAACTAATATAGTAAAAGACCTCAAACTTCGTGTGAACATCAATCATATCATATCGCATTGATAAAATGGAAATAGCACGGATAGGTCCAGGGGGAGAGATAGACCCTATACAGAGAAAATATTAATTTTCTATATCTAAAGGAGTATTACAGTGAAAGCCTTAAAAAGTTCCAGCAGCAATTTTCATATCAAATTTCGAATAGGTTCAGGGGGAGTAGTAAATATTTGCTATCACCTAATAAGGGATAGCGAAACGCACCTTGAAAAGCTTGTATTTGATAAAGCAATAAATAAAAAATTCTTCAATTAAGGCTGTTTTTGTTTAAAAGTATCTGGCGTTTTTTCACAAAAATTCAGAAAACATCAGAACAAACAACCTGTAACGTTTTAGTTCCATTCCATTTTATTGCTATTGATACAAATTTTTATTTGTCAGTTAATCGCCACTTTTTTAACATTTTTTCCCAACAAGCAACGATTCGAACAAGCATATTTATTTTTCTTTAGTTATCCTTTGATCAATATATATATCATTAATATTGGTAAGAAAAAACATTTGAAAATTTGTTCTGGGATCATCTGCAAAAATGTTCATGTAGCATCCTGTTCTAATCAGTTGTTCTAATTGACATTCCCTTCCACAATTTACGGTACATTTAAAATTAGTTAGAAAAAAGGAATTTTGTACCACCCTAATGTACATACGCAGTTGTTTATTATATTTTCAAAAAAATTAATTTAATTATATAACTAAACTGTGTGCAATGGTTTATATACATAATTCGACCCTTTTATAATAAATTAAATTATTTATAAATTTATAAAAATAAGTTCAACAAAAAGTTTTTGTGTTTTTATTTAATTTAATTTTACAGTATGTACATTTTATTTAAAATAAAATTTTTAATTTTCAAAACTTGTTGTTGCTTAAAAAAAGTGTAGAGTCTACAGTTTTTGAACAGTAATCAGGATTATAAAATAAAATATATGGTGGTAAAATTTTACACTTTATTAGTTTGAAGTTTTGTTAATTCTATATCTTTAATCCGTTTATTTAAAATGGCAATTAGGGATTAAATTCAATATAAGCCAGGTAAAATTTTTTGATAATGGCCGATATACATTAGACTGCACCAAAAAATAAGAGATTTTTATTATATCTTCCCCTAGAATCATTCTTTTGAAAAATGAAATGGAAATAATTACGGAATTTCAGAAGTGAGTTTATGTTTTGAACTAGACTCAAATAGACCCACAGAGGGCGGAACTCTGTCCATTTGGGGCGTGGCGGTGAGCAGTTAAGTGGGCGGATCACGTCCATTTTTGGTTTCCAAGTTTATATTGACCCACGAACCAACTGTACAAAATTTCGTTATCGTACCTGCTTTTGTTAAAGAGATATCAGCTACTATGAAATGAAGCTACAACGGACACCCTGTGTTTCTAGTATTTAGTAGGGTATCCAATCGATTAACCGCCATTCGGTTATCCGATTAATTTTGGTCGATTAACTGTTCGAATAATTTAAAATTGTCTATTTTCGAATAATGAATAAATCGAATAATTTGTGTCGAATAACCGATTAACCGAAATTTTGTTTTTTAGAGTTATAAATTTAGAAATTTTTTATTTTTAAGATAAATTAATGTCAACCACATCTTCTTTTTATACCCACCATCAAAAAGATCAATGTGAACTCGGAAACAAAAAATGGGAGTGGTCCGCCCACATTCCATATAACGTAAAATTTGAAAAAGTTGATGGTGGGTATATAGATTCGGCCAGGCCGAATAAAACATTCTCGCTTGTTAATATCTATTATATTCCAGCAAAAATAAATAAGAAACATTTTTAGGGAAGTATTTTTTCATTACTTTCAAAGTATCAATAAGTGTACATTGTCTTGTGCGTTAGAAATAATGCAATTAAAAGATACTATAAAAAAAATTCAAATGAATTGTTCTGCTATAAAACGTTGAGATTTGGTTGTTATTTTTTCAAATACTTGTTGCTAAAAAGATCTGTTATGGAAATGAAAAATAGTGTTATGCATAATTTTTTTTTTTTTATTAAGAAATATGTTGCTTAATATGAAAATTAAAATTAAATTCCTTTCGACAATAAAAAATAATTGGGACATTCATTGCAATTTTGAATGAAATCGTGAACATGACTTCCATTTCACTGAATAGGTATCAAAAAGGAGAGCAAGTCTAATGACAAGTCTATGTTAAATTCATTGAAATGATCCAACTTTGTATTACTTCTGGATCACAAGTTAAGGATCTTATTTACCACTTTGGATATTCTTTTTTTGATAAAATGCGACAGAAAATATTAAAATTTTACAAATACTTGAACTTGTAACAATAGAAATTCCGAAGATATAGTTTTAAGTAAAGTTATATAAGTCATAAACATTTTAATGTTTATCATCAAATGTAGAGAAAATGATTCTCACACAGAAAATAAAAAGAGTTACATTAAAAAGACTGATTTATTAAATAAAGTTGAATTTGGAGAATATTTTGTATATTAGGTCGAAAAGTGAAATTTTTTTCATACAATTGGCCGAAAGAACTAATAAGGTAAACTTTATGTTCTACATTAAGATTCTAAATAACTATTTCAATCGATTAAATATTATAATTAGTCTTATTTATATGTCTAATATGTATTACTGAGACTATTCGGTTAATCGAATAATTTGCCATTAATCGGTTATTAACCGATCAACTTTTAACCTCGAATAATTATTTGTCAAATAAACCGATTAATATGAAAACCCGAATAATTGGATACCCTAGTATTTAGCCCATAACTTTTTTGTTTATTAGCCGATTTTGTATTTATTTATTTTGTATTTATTAACCGATTTTGACCATTTTCAATACCAAGCAAACCTTATATAAGATAAATATTTGAGCCAAATTTCATCCCCCTAGGTTGTCCCGTTCGAGCCATAGGACATAGCTAGATCGAATCAGAATCTAGCCAGAGCCCAGAAAATATATACTTTATGGGGTCTTAAATGATTCCTTCGACATGTTACACACGGAATGACAAAATCAATATACACCCCACCTTTTTGATGGTGGGTATAAAAATGGTGTAGCAAATCGATTCTAAAATTATTTAAATGAATAAATAACTAAAAGTTTCGTTCATTTAAAGCCCATATTCAATATCAAATAAACCTTATATAAGAAAAATATTTGTGCCAAATTTCATCCTACTACGTTGTCCCGTTCGAGCCCTATCCTGCCCTCAACAGACGGACATACCTAGATAGACTCAGAATCTAACCAGGAACCAGAAAATATATACTTTATGGGGTCTTAAAAGATTCCTTCGACATGTTACACACGCAATGACAAAATCAATATACTCCCCATCTTTTTGATGGTGGGTATAATAAAATAGAGTTGAAAAAGAAGTATACCCATTCTATCAAAAAAGTAACCTAAAACAGAATAAAGGTCTTATCAAGGATATTTCAGAAAATATTAAATATTTTATTAAAAACGAATAAAAAATGAATTTCTCTTTCAAACTTAAAATTTGTGTATAAGAGCCCACAGTGGTTCCAAAACGCTTTTTTTTTTTTTGGAAATAATTGAGCAACTAAAGAACCGTTAAGTATCTCAATAAAATTTCACATGGTCAGAGCTGAGGTGTTTTCGAATTGGTTTGGAGGAGTACAATCTCTAAAGCGATAACCTACATTCATTTGCGTACAAATGTATTAAGTTTTAAGTAAAAGTATAAACTTTTTTACAAGTTTTTAGTATCTAAGAAAACTTTAGAATATGGAGATTAATAATTTGTAAAAAAAAAAAAAAAAATTATTGGAATGTAATTGGATCGCAGAATTTCTTCAAGGACTTAAAATTTATCATTTTTGCGATTTTTCTTTTTAATAAAATTAATAAAATTTAAACGAATAGTGATATTTTATTGAAATTTCAGTATAATATGTATAAACTTGTCCTAAAATCATATAATTAAAAAATTCCCACTTTTTTACATGAAAATACCCAAAATCCCAATCCGTATAAAACGTATTAAAAAAAATTGACTTTTTCATTGAAATGGTCACCCTGTCGTTATAAGGGGCCTCCGTCAGAAAATACTTTTAGGGTGTATACCTTACATAAAGAGCTAAAAAACTAAAAGTAATTTTAAGTCGATCCCAGCTTTGCAATTTCAGAACATAACAAAAAAAAAAAAATACAAAATTGACAAGATTTGGATAGGGTTTGTGGGCAGAGCTTTGCCCCAAACTCCTCCGGATTTACTTTGCACGCATATACATTAAGATTTCTTTTGAAAGCATTTTAAAAAAAATGATAAAGCCCAGAACAAAAAACAAATTTTATCAGTGAATAATATTACCACCTTTTTGGAAAAAACCCAAAAAATGTAAAATTTTTTTAAAGTTCCAAATTCAGATTAATATAACTTTTTAACTTATTCATATATTTATATGATTCTAGCAGCAATATTATTTAGAATTTTGTAAGAAATATTTTAGAAAAATTCTAGGGGCAATATTAAGCCAAGATACCTCTAACAATTCTTTAGTTACTGAATTATCTCCAAAAAAATCGTTCTGGAACCACTGTGCAGCCACTAACAAAATCAAAATTTTAAAGAGATTGACGCATTGGTTTCATTTTTATAAAATAATGATGAAGTTCTACCAAAAAAAAAAAAAAAAAACATTTTCACAACTTCAAAAATGGAACAAAGTGCATTATTTAAACTTTTTTGGAAGTTCTTAATAATTACTTCCAAAAAAGTGAAAATAAATGAATTTTTAGCGGGAAAAAATGGTAACAATTTCTAACAAAATTTAAATTTTATAATTTTTAAAACATTTTTATTACTTAATAGGGTAAAAACAGAATTTTTATGAAAAACATTGTATAAGCATAGTTTTAAGACAAGTGCTTCAAAAGCAATGAACAAGAAGTATAAAAGAATAACATCGTACCATTGACAACCATGGGTTAAAAAAAAAGAACTTCTGCAGCTCTTTTTCACCACTAAGTACTTCGTTCCAATAACAACACAATGTTAAAATCATGACTTTTTCAATTATTTTTTGCTGGTAGCTGAAATGTATGCACTAAATTTTTCATGCGCAGTCTTTAATTTTATTGATCTCAAGCTTTAAATAATCTCAAAAAAATACCTTAAATTTAATACAAAATACAAAGAAATACTTAAATTTTTGTGAAAATCTTTATTTCTTTTATAAAACAATGTTATTAGGAACTCAATAAATAATCCTTATTTACACATTTCCGTTTCAAACTTTACGCCCCAATGCTCTAGAATACATACTTAGTATAATATATACATATGTATACATATATGTTTGTATATGTATGTAGGTGTAAACTAACACTCCTGTGTTGCTAGTGTTTTAATATATTGTTTGTAAATATACTTAATAATACAAATGTTGTCTTGTGTATTTGCACTTACCTGATATCTATCAAAGGCAATGGCTGTTATTGAAATTGTCGAAACAAATATACTTAAAGCCTGTAACATTGCTATCATTTTACACAATATCGCACAAGAACCAAATGGCCAATATTTCGAAAGTATTTCCATTAATGTTAAGGGCATTGTAACCAAACAAAGTAGTAAATCTTAAAGAAAATAAAAATATAAAAATAAAATGTACATTAGTATCAAATAGATAACAATATGATATAGAAAAGGAATAAATGCTTAAGAGATTTGATTTTTTTTTACAATAAAAAATACTTAAATAAAAATAAACAGAGATGTATATGATATATTCCTCTAAAATATTTTCTCAGTATTTTGTATGATTTATTAAAGGTATACTACCTACAACTTACCTGATATTGCTAAATTCAATATGAATAAATTACGTGCTGTTCTCATTATGGGCTTACGTACAACGGCCATAACAACTAAAATATTTCCCAATGATCCAAATATTATAAGGACACTATACAATAGTATTAGCACATGATACCAAGGACCATCTATGCTACGATTACGTGTAAAACGTTCTATAAGTACTGGATCTAAGGTTAATGTCTCATTACTATTTATTGTGCCATTAAATTCGGACATTTGTCCATCAACCACTGTTGTTTCCAAATAGTCCAGTGAAGCATCTTTATTTTCTAAACTTTCCAGCGATGATAGAGAATTAAACATGCCTATGGTATCTGTTTTTATTGAAAGACTCATTGTTGAATCGGTATGATTCATATTAATAATCTGCAAAATATAATAAAAAACAAAACAGAAATATTAAAGTTAGAAGATAAAATCAATCAAATTGTATACTTTTACTCAGAGATATTTATAGAAAATGTTTTAAATTAAGTCATATATAATATTTTTTTATCTACTAAATTCTCTAGTATTTAGTATTTTATTGATAGAATTTATTCCTAATTTTTTATGACATGTCTAAATGCATGTACATATATTAGGGTGAATCCTTTTGTATGGAGAGAAAATAAGATATAAATGTTCTCAGTTCTAATGAAAAATTACTTCATTTTAAAATACTGTTTCTCAAAATATTTTTTCCAGCTTCATGAGCTAGATCAAAATGAAAAAAAGATATTTTTTTCGGGTTTTTCGGATTTTTTTTTTTTATTTCTACCAAAAGAACAATATAAAAATTTGATATCGCAAGAAGGACCATTAGGAACTTGTTTTAATTTTATTAAAATTTTTTAAAATACAATTATCTTTCATATACAAATATTTTTATATGCTAAGGATTTATATGAATTTAGCACAAAATATGCATATGCACATACCCAGTAAAAAATTATTGTTGACTTGGATATAATACATCTGATAGAAGCAACATATTGCTTACTTAATTGCATAAAGCTTCCAAAAATGCAATAGAGTAAGTTATGGACGGTCTTCGAAATACACTTTCCCTTACAATGGTACCCCGCAGAAGCAAAAAAATTGCATTCTATTGCTTCTATGTAGCTAATCTCGAACAAAAATATGAAAAAAATCCGAAAAAATCCCCAAAAAATGAATTTTCTTAATTTTGGTCCAGCTCACTAAAAGATAATGCCATGACCATAATTTTGAGAAATGGCATCTAAGAATAAAATAAATTTTCATTTAAACTGGGAACATAAATATTTTTAATTTTGGTGCCACCCTAAAGTACATATGAATTTCTTTTTTGTATAGCAAAACTTAGTCATACGTGTATCTTCATGTATTTATATTTATTATTTAACCAAAACAAGTAATTGAAAATTGTTTTTATTTTTTTGGAATTTATGATACATATGTTGGTATTTATGAGATTTAATAACTTTTTTTTTTTTTGCAGGTTAATTAACTTTATTTATATTGTACACCCGGAGGGTTTAGTGTGTTATCACGCCATATGTGAAATTAAAGTTTTATTGGTATGTAAATGAAAGTATTTCTCTTTCTTGTTTTTTGTTTTTTTGCAATATCTATGACTATTGTTGTTTGTTTGTTGTTTTATTATATTTAATTACTTAATACGATTATCAATGTTAAACAAGAGTAGCAACTGTTGTACATGTCTTTTTTTTATACATTTTCACAGATGTTTCTGGTTAAATTAGCTTTTTTTCGGTTGTGAATACCAATACATTTCTTAGACATTTAATATAGAGAATAGCAACTGAATTAATTTTGAAATAAAATCACTGCAGACATTAAGACTGTTTTAGGTACATACAAAATACTAAATATTCATGACGTAATTTAAAAACACAGCTGGCTAAAATTTGGTAAACTTTTATCTGAAGCGGTAATCCTGTAGATCTGCTCATTATTTCTCTATGTTTTTTGTAAGAAAAACTAGACAGTGACGTAAGTTATAACTAATTGATGATAATAAAATTTATTCTACCCTTCATAAGTCCCAGCAAAAAAAGAAGTCAATAAGATCCTGAACTTGTGATCCAGAAGTATGCAAAATTGATTCTTTGGATTTTTTTATTACTACAGGGAAATTAAATTTAATTTGTATACCTATAAGCCTATATACTTTTTAAATAAAATTAATTTTTCGTAACAAATATTTGAAAAAAGATCTTCTCAATCAATTTTTAATTACATCTTTTGATATTGTTTATATGCTTCTAAAGTATCAATAGATATGATACTTAGGAAGTAGTGAAAATGAACTTCCTTAAAAATAACTTATACTTATTTTTGCTGGGTAGATATTTTGTGGCAGCTCATGAAGCTGTCCATTAAGTCAACACATCCCATAGACATTTTTGTATAAAACCACTGCACAGTTACGCTAATTACAAAAATGTTTGTGATAAATTTGTATCTCATAAAGTAACATTTTTTTTTTTTTTAACTTTTTCATATACTAGGTGGTTAATTTGACACCATGTAGCTTATCTCGTATTATTACAAGGTGAATACAATATAGTTTTTATACCCACTATCTAAAAGAAGGGGGGGGGGGGGGGTATATTGATTTTGTCATTCCGTGTATAACATATCGAAAAAATCATTTAAGACCCCATAATTAATAATACTTTCTGGATCCTGGTTAGATTCTGAGTCGATCTAGCTATGTCCGTCCGTCTGTTAAGCTAGGGAGATGAAATTTGGCTTAATTTTATATTTACCTTATATAAGGTTTGTTTGGGATTGAAAATGGGCAAAATCGGTTAATAAACAAAAAAGTTATTGGCTAAATAGGAGAGACTGGGCAGTTTCGGCACCTTTTTTTTAAAGGTCTGAATCTAAGAATGTATTCGACAGATTTAAAAATGTTATAGCTTCTTGTTATCCTTAGATATTGAACAATAATATATTGTTTAAAAATTTTTTAAATTTAAATTTATTAAATAACTATCTCTTTTTTTATGTACGATTCAATTATTTTGCGTTTAATATTATAATTTCTAGCGGCGGACGTTGGAATCTTAACACCACGCACAACACCATACATTCAACCTATGCCGAATCTTCCCCGATTTAAAACGCCGAATCTCCCTGAAAGCACTATTTACACTCTTTTCTTTTTTTTTTCTTTTAATCTCCAACAAAGATTTGGCTTTCACTTATTTTTTAGGAAAATAGCACAATTCTTAATGTTACTCTGTAAACTCTGTTTTAAAAATTGAAAATTTTCAAATACAAAATACTTAAAAATTAGAAAACACTAAAATACTAAAACATCTGCATCTAAGTCAGTTGGTAAGCTAGAGATGACAAATTTCGTGTGAGTTATTTACTAAGCTTTTTGATACATTTACATAAATAGTTAGTGGTGCACAATGGTTGCTTCATATCGAAAACGTCATTGCCAAAGCTACCCCAAAGCCGAAGCTGCCCCAGTCTCCTCTACTAGAAACACAGGGTGCCCGTTTTAGCTTCATCTGCTGATATCTCTTTAACAAAAGCATCTATGACAACGAAATTTTGTACAGATAGTTCTAGGGTCGATATAAACTTGGAAACCAAAAATGGGCGTGGTCCGCCCACCTTCCATATAACGTAAAATTTTAAAAAGTTGATGGTTGGTATATAGATTCGGCCAGGCAGGATATAACATTCTCGCATTGATTTTAATAATACCGTGTTCATGATAGCAACGTTTTTGTTTATGTTTTATAATTTAATGATTACCCACAATCAAAATTTTTATATGGTTGACTGCAATTATAATATGTATTTAAATATTTTTGTATGAAACCATATTTTATGAAAAAACCAAACATTTAGTTAACACTACAACTATTAAGATAATTATACAACCATTCAGTTAATTTTACAAATTTGGTTAATTCTACAACCATTAAGCCAATATTCTTATTTGCTTTTAAGCCATATTTTGTTTTGTACAACTGTTAAATGTTTGTTTTTGCAAAGGGTTATGTTTTCCTCAAATATAGAATATTTGTTTTAGACTATGATTTGATTTCACACAACTATTGAATTTTTACCTTTAATCACATTTTTTTTCTGCATAACTATTGAAAACACATTTTTGTGTATAAGTTATTATTGTTAGTATAATAATTCTCATTTAGTTTATATATGAACAAATATAAATTAAAAAGGTTTGCTTATATTTAGTATGATGAATATACCAAATATCGTGGTAAAAATTAATATAAATATGAAAACATGGGATTATACATGTATATGATAAAATGGAATTATATATATGATAAAATGAAATTATATATATGATAAAATAGGATTATATATGTGATAAAATGGGATTATTAAATGAGAAAAACATGATGAAATCGGAAGCAGTATTATAAGAACAAGTTAAAAACATTATTAAATCTAATCATTAAATGATGAAAATGTTATAAAATGGAATCATAATAATAATTACATACAAATACACTAATGTTTAACTGTAATCATATATTACAATCATAGTATGTTGCTCTTAGTTTAGGGTCACTATAATAACATTTTTTAACCGACAACATTTTCGAAATTAATTTTTTTAAGTAAATCTATAATTTAGTATTATTTACATCATCTGTAAACAATTTTACCTATGTATAAAGTTCTATTTCAGCTTTATAGTGAAAGCAATTTTATAGTGACCTTTTACAAACATAACTATGATAATGTGCAAACCATCACAAAAATGCTTCTTCTGTAAAGTTTAGTGTTCTGCATCTACAACATTTTCGCGGTTTAGGCTTGATATAATTCAGAATCGTTAATATCATTTGTAAAAATTTTATCAAATTAGCATGTATCGTTTATTTTTTTTGGAGAAATCTAAATTGTAATTAAGTTATAAAATAAATAATTCTGATTAAATTTATCAGTTGGTACTGCCATTTTATGTAAATTTATGACAAATACATATATAAAATAATGATACGATAACTTAAATCATATTTATATTACATACATATACCTATGTAAATATGTTACATTAATATTGTTAAATTACATTTTATGTAGATACGCCCAGATTATTAGAAAACACGCTTAATGCATTTGAATAAAGTATTGTAACTTATTTACAAAATATTCTATTTATCAAATGAATGTATTCAAATATATTTTATAATAAATTTCTTAGAAAAAAAACATAAGTACCTACTACAATGATATGTAATGTTAATAATAATGTTGATGACAATAATAAATTCAATAATGTTTGTATTCCTTAAGTAACTTAATTCCCTATAACAACAATAGCAACAAAGTATATAAATCATTACTCTACTTATAACAAATACTAATACATATGATATATGACATGTTGTATGATTGTATTTACATACAAAATATCATACCATTAGCATTATTGTAAACCGCACGTGTTTTTTGAAAATATAAAAAAAAAACATAATAATGTTTATGATAAGATTGCGTTTTTGTTTTAATATAATTTTATACGTGATTTTATTTTTTCTTTTTAAGAGAAAATAAAAACAAAAATGGACAATATTGTAGTATAATGGCCTTTGACAAATATTTATTTAGCTTATTGTCTTGAGTTAAGTAATTAAATTAATTATCCCTAATTTAATATTTTATAAAGATATAATTAACTTTTTAAAAAAAAATGTCTATAGTAAAAGAAACCTTTATTTTTTTCTCCATTTATTATTCAATTGACACCGTCTGGGTGACATTGAAGTGGATGTAGAATTTCAAAAATAAAACTGAACTGACATACATACAAACTGACAGATAGGCAGGCAGACAGACAGACATAGATACATATAAAGAAGCTTTATATTTTTATATTAAATATACTTATAAGAATTTAGATCTTTTAGTAAAAATTTATTTTTATTATAAATTTAATTTATATATTTTATACAACTACATAAGTCCACATAATATATTTAATATACAGTGTCTCACATAAATTAGTGAATTTTAATTTTTAAATAAAAAAATGACATTAGGCAAATAAAAAGTAATAATTTTTTATGAATGTGATTTTTTGACTGATTTGTTTTTTTATCAAATGCTGCCACAAGTAACACAAAATGTTGAATCGTTTCCGAGAAATTTAGAAAAATAATACATGCAGTCTTTTCAGGTACCTCACAAGTATTTGAATTTTTTTAATTTTTATACCACACACCACCATAGGTGGTTGGGGTATTATGCGTTTGTGCTGATGTTTATAACGCACAGAAAAAATTATTTGACCCCCACCTTAAACTATACCGTTCGACTCAGAATCACTTTCTGAGTCGATTTAATGATGTCCGACCGTTTTTATGTTAATCGAGAAGTGGAAAAAAGATTTTCTTGAAAGAATTCTAATATCCGTCCATCTGTCCATCTGTTTCTTAATTTTTGCAAACTTTCCAATTCAAAATCATTTAACTTTTGACTTAATAAATATAACGACTAAAAATTTCCTTTGTTCGATAGATAATCTTGTTTTTTAACCAATTACATAAAATATAACAAGAGCGAATGTTATATTCGGCCCGGCCTAATCTATATATCCACCATCAACTTTTTCAAATTTTTCGTTTGTTTCCGAGTTTACATTGGTCCTTGAACTATTTGAACACAATTTCGATGATTTTCACTTTATATGGGAGGTGGGCGGTAAAGTTTCCGAGTTTATATTGATCCCCGAAATATACGTACAAAATTTCGTTGTCGTATATGCTTTTGTTGAAGAAATATCAGCAACAAAGTATAAACGGACATCCTGTGTTTTTAGTTTTTAGCCCATAACTTTTTTGTTTATTAACCGATTTTGCCAATTTCAATCCCAAACAAACCTTATATAAGACAAATATTTGTGCCAAATTTCGTACCCCTATGTTGCCCCGTTCGAGTCCTATCCTGCTTTCAACAGACGGACAGACGGACGGACATAGCTAGATCGACTCAGAATCTAACCAGGACCCAGAAAATATATACTTTGTGGCAAGGTTTAAATATGCAGTTCTAGCTAAAAAATTTTCACTTATGACAATAAATATACAAATGTTTCATTTATACAATACACAACAACTAGAAATATCTACACTATAATATCGTTATACTACTAAATTTATGACTCGTCTCTGCAATTTGCAGCAGCAAAAGCAAACCATTGCATACGAAGTAAAATATATTTCTGTAAAGTTGCGCACGCATTTTGTTGAACCCATATTGCGCAGTATTATTTATTTTCGTTTTGATTTTGCTGCTATAGTACAATGTATAGCAACCTTTTTGTTGACAATTTCATTGCTGCTAGACACTCTTGTATTAAAAACATAAACATACTTAAAACATACACACTACATACATACAAACGTACATACTAACATACATATATACATTAGTTTACATTTCAACCCTTATGTGTTTTACACACAATGCATCAAAAATGGCAAAAACAAGACTGCTAAGTTACCTACTATAGCAGAAAAATTAAAGCGCAAATAGTGTAATATGTTTTCGGCAAATTTTTACGAGCACACTGCAGCACAAGGTTGTAGTTTATATATTTGACAAACAATTTGAATACTGTTTAAGTATGTTGCTTTAAATTGTAAACAAATTCTGCAATTTTTAGTATACCACATGAAAATAATGCTGCAGTTTGTAGTAGTATGTATGTAGTAGTATTTTTTAGTATGGCGTTTGTTAGTAGTTGATATTCATAATCAGGGAAACCACAATATGCAATTGCATGTTTTTTCCTGGACATTGAATGAATCCATCGAATACATATTTGTCCGTTTCAGAACAAATAAATCATTTTGGCATCGATTTATTAGTGCATATTATTGCATATTTTACTCTTAACGGCATATTATTGCATTTGGTGATTTTAAGTGCATTTTTATAGCATATTTTGTTATCTCTAGGTCATATTTAACACTTTTAGAGCATATTTTGATATTTCAAGGATAATTTTTGTTATACCCCATGAAATGTTTTTCAAATTTGATTTTATAAATAAAATGAGAAAACAAAAAAAAAAAAAAAATGAAACAAAAAAGTCATAAATAAAAAAAAAAAACAAATTAAAATTAACTTTAATGGATACCATTTTATCGTTGAGATGCTTGTCTTGTAGAAACAAGATTGAATTTTATGATTGAAGTTTATGTTGTAAAAACAATATTTTCTTATGAAAGCATGAATATAAATCTAAAATGACACTTGATACGTCGATGAAATTTTGACAAATCATCTAAATTATTCTTAATTATAGATTTTCATCAAAACACAAATTTCGAAAATGTTGTCGGTTACGATATTTTGGCGGTGAGTGATCGATATGATAATTTCTGAACTGATAATAGTGTCTAGAATTTGATGGGTAAGAAAATGGAAGATCTATGAAGTTTTTATAAAATATAGTAAAAATGAGGAATCAAATTTCGACGTGGTTGACATATTTCAGTTTTTCCTTATTTTATAACGTTGAAATATTAATAAAACGGTTTGTTTTAATAAAAAACATAATTCTGTTAAAAAATTATACAAAATCTTTGTTTTTTAAGTGCATATTTTCGCGTTTTTTAGAGCATATTTTTAGTTTTTTACTGTATATTTAATGCGCATAAAAACCATTTTTTTAGAGCATATTGTGGTTTCCCTGTTCATAATAAATGAGAGCTACTATAGTAGAAAAATTAAACCTTGCTTTGTGGGGTCTTAAATGATTCCTTCGACATGTTACACACGGAATGACAAAATCAATATACCCCCCATCTTTTTGATGGTGGGTATAATAAAATCGGTTGAAAATATTTGGCTATATATGGAAAAATATTAACCAAGTTCTTGTAAAATTGAGATTTTTGAAATTTTAAATATATATAACTCGAAATTATATAAAATAAGTAGTACATGCAATCATGTTTTCTAAAGCATTTATCAGGGACTTTAAGGTGATATAAAAATCTTGGAAATCGGGTAAGAAATAAAAAATCGCTAGTGGTTAAACATTTTCCATGACACTAGTACGCTATTTTGAACCCCCATAGTTCCGCTCTTGATGCCTATATTCTATCTTACTTTTGAACTCAAAATTTTACTGTCCTCTGCTACGTATATGTGAAATGTAATGCAAATCCAACTAGCCGATTAGAAGTTACAGATTTATTTCTATTCTTCCCCACTCTTTAATGTTTGATAAAGCAAAGAAAATGTCTGCACTAGGGTGATCGACGCGGTTTTCCAACCGGTTTTAAAACCGGTTTTTTTAGTCAATGTGCTGTCGGTTTTTTCAAAATGTTCATTTTTCGAATGTCGAATAGACCGGTTTTTTTAAACACAAAAAACCGGTTTTAAAAGTAGCATTTTATTTCAAAAAACATGTACTAAATAGTGATATTTGAGTCGAAATTTAAGAATAATTTTTTAAATATTCATAAAGACTGATTTCTTATGTTTTAAACATATAGTTTAAGTCTAAATTGGAATTTATTCTGTAATATTAAACAAATAAATAATTAATAATTACCCTTTATGAATTTCTTAATCTATTGTAATATCTGTAATATTTGTACACCCAATGTAATTTTTTTTTATCCAATATTTCCTTTATTTTTTAAAAGTGTTGTGTTAAAAAAGTTTCACCTGCAGAATCGTTTCAATTGAGACAGGCTTCCATATTAAGCCATGGCTTCTGTTTATGCTAACTAAAATTTAGTCTAATTTTTGATGATTTTTTTCTACAATTTTGAAAAGTAATTATCTTTTAGTCATCTAGATATATAATTTTCTTAGCATTTTTTCTTTTTCCAGAGCTTTCTAAAGCTCCCAAACGACGTAGAAAATTAAAATTTGGCTTAATTATAAAACTTTTCGTCCAACAAATCCTAACGGAGCCATATTTTGAAATTTTTATCAGGGAGCGAATATAAGTGGATTTATATTTTTTTCTCTTTCCAGAGCTTTCTTAAGCTCCCAGAAGATGTAAAAAATTAAAATTCGGTTACTTATAACCCTATTCGTCCTACAAATCCTAACGGAGCCAGATTTTGAAATCTCTATCAGGGAGCGAAAATACGTGGATCTATATATATGGATTTATATATATCTTTCTAAAGCATTGTTTCCTCTGAAGCTCCCAGACGACTTAAGAAACCAAAAATCGGTTTACTTATAAAACTATTCTTTCTACAAATTCTAACAGAGCCAGAAGTTTCTATCAGGGACCGAAAAGTCTGTTTTGGTATTAAGAACTTTTGAGTTGCTATACTTATTGTTTGCTCTCCAAATCCTATCAAAAACTGATTCTGTATTTCGGATTTACGAATTTAAAACTTTAATCAATATTATCCCAATAAATTCTAACGGCTTCAAATAATTGACTTTGATTAGGGAGAGGAAGGTGTCTAAATGTTGTTCATATTTTTCTCTTTTAATTTTCGGATTTGTTT
The DNA here is from genome assembly GCA_951394005.1 of Protophormia terraenovae. Lineage (NCBI taxonomy): Eukaryota > Metazoa > Arthropoda > Insecta > Diptera > Calliphoridae > Protophormia > Protophormia terraenovae. Next base: position 155,233,752 of record OX596073.1, read on the forward strand.
GTGCATATTTTCATTATTATATTATTTTTCCTGACATTGTCAGGCTTTTACGCTTGTATTTAATAAATTTTAACTTGATTATAAGAATTATTAATTTTTTTTAAAAAATGTAGTCTTTTGATATAAATATTAACTTCTGCAAAAAAACCGGTTAACCGGTTTTTTCTGAATTTCAAAAAGTGCAACCGGTTTTTTTAAAGTACCAACTATTCGAAGTATTCGAAAACCGGTTTCTCAAAAAAGTCGAATAATCGATCACCCTAGTCTGCACTTAAGCTGTTTTTTGTATGAAATCTACTGGAATTTTTTTTTTTTTTATATTATCTCATATCGGGAAACATATGCGCACGATTTTTTTTTTTTCATAATATTAAAGTGGACAATATATACTATTTTTCAGAAAATTTTCAGAACAAACATCCTGTAACATTTTAAGTTGCATTCCATGAAAGTAGAAAATTAGTGTATTTTAGGACAATTTTCAAAAAAATAACAAAAATATTAGGACAAAATATAATTTACAAATACTTGAAGAAAAGTACACTAAAATATCTGAAGTTGATGGTTTCATTTTAAATTTTTACCTTAAAAGACTTTTTATTTAAAATAAATACATTGAAAGCTGATGAAAATTATCTATTTTCTTTTTTATTCGGTACCCAACTTTATTACAAAACTTTAAATTTTAAAGTCAATTAAGCGTCACTTTTTATTACCAAAAATTATCATAATTTCATCTTTTTTATTTTATTTAACATTTTAAAATACAAAGGTGATACAAATTCTAATACTTTTATGAGGTAAATTCGATGACTTTTCATATTATTTCTGGAATAACTTGGAAAGAAAGCAATATATTTGATTGCAGTTTCTTGCATTATGAATGCAACATATAGGCAAACATAATTCTGTTAATAAATCTTAGAATTATTTTTTTTAAATACTTAATAAAACAATTTTTTTTAAAATTTATTTAAAAAATAATCAAATACTTGAGTGAGACACTGTATGTGTGAATAAATAATTTTAATTCTGTTTGATCCCTAGAATATTTATACAAATAAATCATGAAATTTTTTTTAATTTCACACCCACCTAGAATGAAAGAATTAGAATTAGATATTTCCATATGTACCTACACTAAGGGAAAAAATCAACAACGGTTATGCTCACATTGGTAATTTACGGTAACAGCTTTTTAATACCTTTCGTTAACAAATTTAATAGAAAACATAATGTAATTTAACAATTTGATACCGAAATGGTTTCAACTTGGTGCCAATTAGGTATCGATATTCAATAAGAATTGAACACGCAGTGTTCAATTTAAACACATACGGTGTAGATTCACTATTGACACAGAATGGTATCGTTTTCAACACGTATGTGATTGATATTTCTCTGGGTGTATGTATGTAGTTTTATAGGTATATGTGTATGGTTAAGAGGATTTTATGGCGATGTTTTTAATTGTTTTTTTTTTTTTTTCTGGTTTGTTAACATGTAGGCTACAATATGGTACATTTAAGCTGATTAAGGATTAGTTGAGGATTTCCTTTTTAAATTTTTCATTCATTCATAAAATTATTTATCTAATGTCCTGATTAAAAAAAAACAAAGTAGATTTTTTATGTGAATATGGGTATATTTGATTATTTACATATGTATATAAGTGTGTGCCCACTTATTCGTATCATGTGTATTTTAAATTTGAAATTTAATTAAATTTGTTTATTTTTTCCATACAAAGGTCGAGGGTTAAATTTTATTTAAAATTTTGTCTAAGTATTTATAAAATGAAATACAAAACGAATTTAATAGAGAAGACTTTCATTTGTTTTAGTTTTAAAATATTTGGCATTTTAAGTAATAACTGTATTTAACTAGAAATATTTTTAATTCTGTTCTTAATATTTTGCCAAATTTAAAATTCTTAAATATAATAAATTACTAAAATTTTTAAGAAGCTTTACAAAATAAATTTACAATTAAAACTTTTGAACTCAAGTCCTTTATATAAAATTTATATTTAAAAAACTTAAGTTTAAACAAACCATGGAGCTGCACATTATAGTACAGAGTGTAGCAGAATTAAATTTGTTTAGAATAAATCAGTAACTTCTAATCGGCTGGTTGTATTTACAAAAAATTTCACATAGGTGTAGCAGATGATTACATACTCACATAATGGAGCTATTTCGGCTCAAAATAGGGTACCTGTGATATAAAAAATTTTTCATAGCTTTCAACATTTTTATTCTTATCCGATTTTAATATTTTTGCATCTTCTTAAAGTTCTTGATAAGACCTATGAAAGCATGCTTGTGCTATTTATTTCTTATAGTTTTCAAGTTATTTGCATTTAAAATTTCAATTATCTCAACTTTGCAAGATCTTGTTCCAGTTTTTTCAATATACACTGCCGGTCAAAAGATTGGGTTTAAGATTTTTGTTACATTAAAATTCTTGTTACTTTTAAAATAATAATGTAATTAATATTTTTTTCATAATAACTTTTAAAGTACTCAATTCTAAAATATTTACAAGTAAATAAATTTAAGTAATAACTAAGTACGATTTTAAATAGACATTCTTATTCAATTTAACCTAATAAATTCTATTTGGGGGGGACTTATAAAGATTTTCAACTTGTAACAAAGAAGGTTTGATCCAACTTTTACCAATCTCTTCAGATAATGAATTTTTGTCCCCGTATTATCTGTCCGACTCATAAACATTACGTGACATTAATTTCCATACATTTCCTATTACATTATGGTCGAAAGAGTGTATAAAATGTAAAAATTCTTCTGCCAGTAAACTTTTGTAAATTTTTTCCGTAATTCTTACGAAGAAAATTTAGTTCAGATGTATCATATCATATAAATAAAAAAATATGTGGATTAGATGGAATTTAACGTGCTAAATAAGAATCAGCTTTTACTTTTTTCTATCACGTATTGACTTTTTTTTTGGACATGACTACTACGACCCCACCTTTAGGCAGTCACACAAGTATAACTCGAGAATGGTTTGTCCTATTAAAATAAATTAAACTCCAATACATAGTGACTTAAATTATCTTTTTTTATATTTTTTTGAAAAAAGGTGAAAATTTTTATTGATAACTTTGAAATTCTTGAGCGAATAAAAAATATTGTTAACACACCTTGAAGACAATTTTCGTATGCATCTTTTGGTGTATCGTGTAAACGATTCTTGAGTTATAGTCTAAATTTGACAAATCATTCTCGAATTTTATAGTGTGACCGCTGAATAAGGTGAAGATATTAGTTATGACCATAAAAAAACAGTACGTAATAGAAAAAAAGTGAATGCAGATTCTTGTTTAACTCGTCAAAATGCATCTAGTCCACCTATTTTTATTTCATGAAAAAGTAAAAAAAATATTTTTTTTTTTTTTTTTTTGCCCACCATTGTATTTCTACTCAATTGTATGTAACATGGGTATTTTACTTAACTGCGAATTAAATTAAGATTTGTGCATTAATTTTGAATATACATACCTTATTTTATTTACAGCATTACCAGCTTTAAAATAAAGATGATAAATTGAAACATTTTTGATGTTTTCATTTATTAAAAGAAATTTTAGTAACAAAAAAATCTAAAATTTTGCTTGAAAAAGATATTTTTGGACACTTATTTCATAAGAACTATTGAGCACATAACAAAATTAAGTTTGGGAGATTCGAAGATATTTTTAATACGCATCTTTTGATGTATCATTTATGTCAATCGAACACACCGTTCTTGAGTTATGAGGAAATATACTAGAGTAATGGCCTCACTATGGGCGAAATATTAGACACGCCCATAAAAAAATCCAGACCTGATGGAAAAAACTGATAGCAGTTTAATTATTGGCGCAGAATCAGTAGAATTATTAGTACCTCTTTTCATTGATTTTTACGCGACCTAGTATTTTTAAAGATTCTTATAGACAACTATTGAAAATGTTAAGAAAACACGCAATTATGGGCGAGTTCAACAAAATAATTTTATTCTTAACAAACCAATTCAAATGACACAAAATTGCCTTAAAAATATAAATCCGTTAAAAATTGTACTTAGTTCTTAATTATTTATTACTTGTTATTAAACATCTAGAATCAAGACTTTAGAAATAAAGGTGAACAAAATATAGCTATCTTTATTGTAGGATTCCTTTTAAAAAATTTGTCTACACCTTACCATTTCAAATGATAAGATCACACAAGCGCTGAAAATTTCGTTAAGATATCTCAACAAACCAAGATTTCATTACAAAAATGTTATTTTAATTTCAAAAATCGGAAAAACTATGAACTTATTTTTTGTTAATAAACTTCTCTGTTTTTTTTTTTTATCTATATCTATATCAAGAAAAAATAGTTAGGATTCTAATTAATATGGAAATTCAATAGCAATATGTAAAATATTTAATTAAAAAAATTAAACGAAATATAATTATAAATTTGAAAATTCATAGAAATTAAATAATTTCTTTAATTTATAACTTCTACATAAAAAATTGATTTTACATATATGTATGTATGTACATATCGGCCTTCCAGCTGGCGTATGTGGAATATTTGTTATAATTATTAATCATACCTTACCCAGTAATCATTTTCTGCCGAGTTTACTAAGAATTCGTACAGATAGTCTCTACACGTTTCTATATCGCATGCAAAATTATCCCCTTAAATCACTTTTTAAAAATTTAAATCGAAGTAGGTAAACGTTTCCAAAAATGTGTGTGAAAAATGCAATTGCATTATAACGTATAATGTTTTAATCATAGGATTTAAAAAGAAAATAAATACTTTTTCCTCGTTTGCAAGTCTTTTAAAATTAAATATATATATATATATATATATATATATAAATAATTTATTCATTTTATTCCTAATGCGTAATTCTTTGCATAATTTCAAGAAGATTTGAGGATATAAAACAAACAAAAAACCGGAATTTTTTCATCAATGTCTCCATGAATTCATGATATTTACTATATATAATAAATAAATTATTATAACTGTATTTAGTTTTGCATCTAACAAATTTTAAATATTTTTTTCATCACACCGCAAACTAAAACTAATGAATTATTTTTAGTTACAAGCAAAGCTATGAGTTTTTTTTTTTTTTTTTTAATTAAAAAAAAAAAACACACTACACTCTTTTCTAAGATTCGCACTTTAGGTGTTTTAGTCTTAACATCGCTATTAGTTCTAAAGTTTAAAAGAAAATATACATCTACATACATTATTAGTTTTAAACAATGTTTCATTACAAAAAAAGGAAAATTTGTTTCTTAAAACTTATTTTAATAATTTACGAAAATATGTGCAGTGTCTCACTAAAGCAGGTATTTGATTATTTAAAATAGTATAATAATTTATAGATTTCACCATTGAAATTGTTTTTTTTTTTTTTTTTTTTTTTATTGTTTATGAAAAATTTTTTTTTCTATTATAATTCCACACATAATGTCTCTAATCATGTAGTTGATAACTTTTCTGTCAAAAAAATGGATATAAGGACTGCGCACAAAAAAATCCGTGCATGCTCTAGGGCTTATTATTTTTGATGTAGTGAAAAATAAATAATTCCGTTAACTGGTTTACATTTGTCATTTTAATCACTATCTACGTGCTAAGTTTCATAGTAATAATGTAAAATTTGTCAAATATTAAGATTTCATGTCATGTTGGATACTATAGTAATAAAATTCAATGAAAATATATTAAAATGGAATTAAAACTCAATAATATGATTTTTTGCAAGACTGCAAAACTCTGCAAAATATTTGAGAAAAATCTATTTTCTCATTTCTTTCATATTTCACGCTTTCCTTCTATCATATTCTTTTCAGCTGAATTGAATATCTGAATAATAATACACAAATGTGGTATGTGCAAAACAACTAAATAAAAAAATGTTTAACCTTTCAATAGACATTATTGTTTCACAAAAAACATCTTTCTTTCGTTACTATTCCATACATACTTCAGTAAATGAAAGAAAAGAAAGAAATCCTTCATTCAGCCGTACTGACCGATATTGAACGATTCACCAAAATTAAATTTTATTCCCAAGACTATTACATTATCAAAGGAGATAACAACTTATTAGTCAACTTAAAGACATTACCTTTATATGGCGATGTACACGAATTCATGGGTCCCAATTACTAGGGTACTTATTTTAAACAATCAAATACTACAAAATTGCTAAACAAAAAAAAAAAAAATTAATAATAAATAAATAATTGGCTCAACTAAAATTTGAATCAGGCAAAAGCTTCCGTAGATATTTCATAGTTTAATTTGTGTGCGTTTTTAGTACCCACCTGACCAAAGTATTCGAAAGTTATATCGATTTAAAATTTTATTCGAAGCATTATCTGGCAAATCTTTCGAAAATGACTTCAAAAAACAATATGAAAAAGGTTTACATGGCGTTCAGTTTGTGGCAAGAGAATCTTCGTTCTCAAAATTCGAAAGTAATATCAATAGTGAATGTTTTGCGGCATGGACTTCATATCACAAAAAGTAACACTCACAATTCGTTATCGATAAGATAAACTGTTTGAAAAATGTTCGTAACTTTTATCGTAAAATATTTGAAAAAGTTAATTTAGTAATATTGAAAAATATTTGTTAGTTATATCGTTCCCTGTTTGCTTCCGATTTAGGCTAATAATATCATTAGACCTTTTAAAGTGTTTCGTTTTTATATTGTTCCTGAAAAAATATATTTTGCAAAAAAATAAAAGAGTATATTTCAAATAAAATTATCATTTAATTCAACATCAATTAAGAATTTAAAAATTACAAATGATTACGCCCATATTAAACAAGAAACTTAAGTATACTTATTTATATAACTAAAGCTATAAAAAGGTTATATTCTTTAATTTAACTTGAACCCTTGATTTTTTGAGAGCAATCAAATCCGCCATTTAAATCATCGACAAAGTTTCTATTTTATTTAGGAATTTTGAGACCCATAGTAAATATTTATTTAACTCGTCAAATGAATTCATATTCAAAAATTATAAATTTTTGACTGATAGGACCTGAAAGTAATTAAGATATTTAAATCCAATAAATTTATCTACTTACAACTTTTTTTATCCTTTTCTATTATTTTGTTTTTATTTAAAATCTAACTGTTTTTATAATATATTTGTTAAAATTTATTTTTATACGCAATAATGACATATGTATATTACATTTGTTTCCACTACTGAAAATAAAAAAAATCTATCGAAAAATTTCAGAGAATTATTTGTTAAATCGAATGTTAGCTTTTTCTTTTATTTTCGATAAGTTCTCGTACATTTGAATTCGAAAAACGACTGATAATTATTCGCTGAAGCGAACGTTCGTTCTCATAAAATTATCGGAAATATCTCTAACAATTCTATTTCGAAAAACTATCGCAACGTATTCACTTTTTCGAATGTTCATAACAAAGAATACTAAGAAAAGAAGGCTTGTCAAAAAAACCTAACTGTGTTGTCAATAAAAACCTAACTTTAAGATTGTGTTAGTCAAATTTTATTTATATGTATTGGTGCTGAAACCACTTTCACCACACATCATAATCATACATAGTTGCACAAAAGAGTATTAACAAGTTATTACATATAATTCATCACAATGATATTCGCAGATTTTTATCCATTGTTGCGGGTTACATTCACAAATAGTATTATAATTACATTTTTTGGCTTTTTGTTGATGAATATGAAAATAATTTAAAATTATTTTAAAATCTGTTTTATTTTTAATACCAAAATTAGCAACATTGTTCGTTCAATTTAAATTTCAACATACAAAAAAAGAATGCCAAAAATAAAATAAAAAAATATTTTTCAGTTTGTGGAAAATATTCGTTTAACGGGAGTGAAAATACTATAAACGCGTGAGAAAAAATAATAAAAATATCGTGTGTTAGTGGAAAAATGTGTCGCGTGTGTAATTTTCCTTAAATTTTAAGGAAAATATTTGTTTATTTTGTGTTGTTTCTCTCTCTCACAAGTGTGTTGAATTCACACAGAACTTGTATGTGAAGAGAGAGAAATGTTGTTGTTGTAGGAAAGAGTACTATTTTCCATTCTTAGTATTCTTTGGTTCATAAATTAAACATATTTCTAACTTTTCTCTAACATTTTTGTTCGAAATTTATACGTTTTAGCGAACGTTCGTTCAATTTCAATATATTAATCAGGCGGGTAGTTTTAACATACCAATATAAATTCAAATAATTTCCTAAAACAAATATGGGTTTGGGTTTGAACCGACAACATTATGAGTGCTAAGCAGTCGCTCTAACGAACTGAGCCATTTACTGGTAACTAATTATTCCACTATTAAAGAAATGAGAAAAATAATGACAATTCAATTCCAGGTAATGTAAAATATATATCCAAAATGCAAAAACTGTTGGCTTTCCATTAATATATGTACCATTATCAAAAATTCTTGATTTTAGCCCTTAAAAAAAAATTATTATTTTTTTGTTCGATGGCACATTAAAATCCTTTTGTATACATATAAAGTGACTTGAAAGCATGTAGAATCAGTTCGCGGTAATAATTTCCTTTGAGGGTGCGAAAGTTATGGCGGTTTTAAGTTGAACATATAAAAGTTTTTACAAACTGGGAGTTTATGTATAATTCTGGTAAAAATTACAAGTAATATCAAAACCTACTGAGTAATTCCAATAAAATTTATGATATTTTCACTGTTTGATGGTATTAGTGCAGCATATTTTAGGGTTTCCTAGTAAAATTTAAAAAATTTCTTTATAACAAAAATCGCGGATTTTTAAAAATTTTGCGAAAAATGGGGATCGAATCTAAGTTATTTCTCCATACATTGAATGAAAATATATTTTGCTAGAGTTTATTACAAAGAAATGCTATTTCATATTGATATTTTTTTTTAACACAAGTAAATATATTTTGGTCTATAAAATGTTTATATTTCGAAATTTTTTGATGCGCATCCGCATTTTTATTAAGCATAACAAACACTTACTAATTATGTCAATTATAGTAATTTCATGCTGTTCACACGATGTGCCTTAGCAAAATGTGTTTTGACAAAAGTGTCCCGTTTTCAATTATCAACAAAATTTGACTTAAATTTATGATCTCATTCAATTATATTTATCGCCGCTCTTATATCTATATATCCAATATTTGCTTAAATTGCAATTTTCTATATAAAAATACAAAAACAAAAAGTGCAATTTTTGCATAATTTTCAAAAAGTCCATAAAATTGTTATATTAAATTTATTTTTAATGCTCCTCCGATTTTGTTATGTAAAATAACAAAAAACTAAATCACGCAGTAATCCAAGCAATTCCATATGAAAATGTGAATGTGCCTCGCGAAAAACTGACTTTTTGAAAAATTTTCGCTCTTGTTTTCCAAAATTTTAGACTACCTACTACGTTGACTATTTCGGGCACATCAACAGGATATAACGAAAAAATCCGCACAATTATCCGAAATTTTGTATTCGGTTGAGGGGCGTACAGACCCCGCCCATAAAACTGAAAAATTTTAAACATTTTTATCATCAAATCTCCACTGCCCTGTATTTTACTGCAGAAAGTCTGTACAACGACAAAGATGGTGCAGAATTTATCTGCAAAGTCCGATTAGTTTACTTATGATAGAATGAGGTCAAAAAGTATATGCGCGCGAACAAAAAATGTAGAAGAATGGGAAAAACTTAAGTAATTTTTAGTCGTTTTTCTATGTTCTTGAACTTTGAACAACAATCATGATTATAAAAAGAAAAAAACTTATGGTGCTAAAATTGCACTCTATTAGTTTCAGGTCTTGTGAGTTCAGATCTGTAACCAATTTGTTTAAAATATCATTACCACAAAACTTATTAAGGATTTAAGTTAGTTTCAGATAAGTTAAAAATTTTTGATAACGGCCCATATATATCGTGAGATAAAAATTAACAATATTTTTTATTCTGAACGATACAATATACTTTGGCAAATTTTATTGCATTTGGTAAAATAAATATAAATAAATTAATAAAAAAACAAATAAAATTGAATTCTATAACTTATGAGAGAGATTGTATATGTAAAGAAAGAACTTATTTTCATATTCATTTGAATCTTAAACTATTTAAAATGCTGTAAAATTTCAAAACTGCATAAATATTACAAAATTTAATTAAATAAAACTTTAATCATATGTGCATATACTTATACTCATGTTATGTTTCAACAAAACTCTTGTTTAGAAACGAAAAACATTACACAAACCCTAATGGTATAATTTTAGAATATAGAATAAATTTAAACAAATTAGAAAAGAACTTTAAAATTAAATTTAGTAGATACCTACATACATACCAAAAATTTAAACTTTATTTTCAAAATTTCTTTAAATTTCCCAAAACATATATATATATATATATATATATATATATATATATATATATATATATATATATATATATATATATATATATATATATATATATATATATCTATATATATATATATATATATATATATATATATATATATATATATATATATATAATTAGTACAAATAATTAGTACAAAACCTTAACACATTTGCTAAGTAATATAACTTTTAAAATATTGAAAATATTTTGTTATTACATATGTATATTAGGGTTGGTCAATATGTTCGAGTTAGAAAAAACGTAACAGCCGTATAACAAAATCGAAATCTACATAAAATTCTAAGGAAATTATGGGTCTAAAATGAAAACCTAGCTCCCTCCGAGAGACATGAAGATTTTTCCAAAAAATTTCATAGATTTAATGGAAAACAACATGTTATCACTAAATCCAAACATAATATTATGGTGGGTCAATTCAATTCAGCAAAAAACATTTATTTTGGTAAAAAAGTCTTAAAGAAAAAATAAATATTATTAAAGAAAAAATAAAATAAATACAATGTTTTATTTACTTGCAACTATGTTTTCAAATATCTCAGCAACCAAGCAACATTCAATTCTAAAATCTTAAGTGGTATAGGAAATCTGTATTAACATACGGATTTTGGCAAAATTATGAAAATAGCGTTCGTGATATAGCTTTCCAAGACATAAGGTATGACCAATGACCTTTAACCTTTATTTATAAAAAAAATGTGGAATGCCGTTTTGAAGGTGCTCTCATTACCTATTATTTGAAACCTAATTCGGATCTGTATCTTGAGTATCTGTATCTTCGAGATAGCAGCAATTATATCAAGAAATTGAACGATTTTCCCCAATTTTCATGTCTCTCGGCGGGAGCTAAGTTTTGATTTTAGACCCATAGTTTCTTAGACAAGTTTTCTTAGAATTTATTGTAGATTTCATTTTTGCTATACGCCTATCTACAAAAAGAATTGACCCACCCTAATGTATATACATATGTAATAATATCAACAACAAAATATGTACTAAATATTTACACTTTCCCTAGTGTTATTTTAAGAATTTCTTGGTAAAGAAAATTTTACATTTTCTCTTAAAACGTTAGGAGAAAACTGTTAGAGTTATACGTTAAATAGAATAATAAAGTATTATTACACTGGTCGACAAAAGAAATCCTTCCCCAAAGACGAATAGTTGGACTTAATGCATTTTGATGTGCTAAACACGAATCTGCTTTCAGTTTTTTTCCATCAGGTCTGGATTTTTTTTATGGACGTGTCTAATATTTCGCCCATAGTAAGGCCATTACTCTAGTATATTTACTTATAACTTAAGACACACCGTTCTTTGATTGACCAAAGTGGTACACCAAAAGATGCCGACTAAAAACATCTTCGAGTCACCCAAACTTCATTTTTTTATATGCTCAATAGTTTCGAAGTTATTTTGAAATAAGTGTCCGAAAAAAACTTTTTCATGCAAAATTTTAGATTTTTTTGTTATTAAAATTTATTTTGATAAATGAAAACATCAAAAATGTTTCAGTTTATCATCTTTATCTTAAAGCTAGTAAAGCTAGTAAAAATAATAAAGCATGTATCTCCAAAATCGATGCACAAATCTTGATTTTATTCACAGTTAAGTAAAAATTCTCATGTATACATACAATTGAGTAGAAATACAGTGGTGGGCAAAAAAAAAAAAAAATTATATTTCTTTAAACAAAAATAGGTGGACTACATGATTTTGATAAGTTAAACAAGAATGTGTTTTCACTTTTTTTCTATCACGTACTGATTTTTTCTTTTTATGGGCATGACTAATATCATATCCTTTCACTCAAATATAATTTAAGTCGCTATATATTGGAGTCTAATTTTACTTAATTGGACTAACCGTTCCCGAGTTGTACAAGTGTGACTGCCTAAAGGCGGGGTCATAGTGGTCATGCCCATAAAAAATCAATACGTGAAAGAAAAAAAGTGAAAGCTGATTCTTATTTAGCACGTTAAATTCCATCTAATCCACATATTTTCACATTTGTAAATGCAATCAAGATTTGTGCATCAATTTTGATGATACGGGGCTTTATTTATTCGATTCGAGTTTAGCGTGCGGAAATCCATTTAGTCCACATTTTTTTTTTTTTTTTTTTTTTTTTTTTTTTTTGAAGGAGCTCGAACATTTTTTTTTTGTCGACCAGTGTTATTTGTCTGTTTACTTATTTACTTTAAATGTAAAAAGCCTGGAAAAACTTTTCAAAGAGAAAACATTTTCTACAAATATTTTCTTTCAATTAAATTACTTTTTCTTTCTTAGTTTTAAAATTGGTTTATCTTTGGTAACTGCTTAAAAATGTTTACTTTAAGAACTTTAATTGAAATATTCTTTAGTCCTTACAGTGCAAATAAAGCTTTGAGACTGAAGTTAATACAAAATTAGCCAATAATTCTGTAGGGGTTATTGATGTGTTCTATTGAATTTTGTAAACTTCAATAAAATTTGAAATTGTAATCTGTAATTTGAAACTGTTTACTTCTTGATGTTTACATATACATACATACGTTGTGAAGTCCTTAATTGATTTGTAATGTTTACAATGGTCGTCAATAATAGTCGTTTATTACTAAATGGATAAATTAAGTGATAAAAAAAGTATAAAAGCTATTTTCTACATATGTTTAAAACTTTAAAAAGGGAATTTAAAATTAAAGATTGCTGTCAAAAACATAACATAGAGCAAGTTTACATCATTCTATTTAACCATACAAATATAATTTATACTCCTTTTATTTTTTTAACAATATATCCTTGTGGGTTTTAAACTAAATACTAGAATATCTTGTTGTGCTTGTATGTTAAAACTGCAAAAAATGCACTTTGTTCTAATGAAATATTACCATACTAACTTGTTTCACATATGGCTGTGACATAGTACATTTGCTTAAATATAGTTTATATTTAACATTATAACACAAAAAAAATACATACACAATTAAAAAACAAGTGCGAATGTTATATTCGGTTCGGCCGAATCTATATACCCACCATAAACTTTTTAAAATTTTACGTTATATGGGAGGTGGGCGGTAAAGTGGAGGGATCACGCCCATTTTTTGTTTCCGAGTTTACATTGGTCCTTGGACTACGCCCATTGTGTATAACTATTTATACAAAATAGTACATGCTTTTGTTTAAGAGATATCAGCAGAAAAGTATGAAACGGACTCCCTGTGTTTCTAGTTTTTAGCCCATAACTTTTTTTAAATATTATCCTACTTTCAACAGACGGAAGGACGGATGGACATAGCTAGATCGACTCAGAATCTAACCAGGACCCAGAAAATATATACTTTCTGGGGTCTTAAATAATTCCTTCGACATGTTATACACAGAATGACAAAATCAATATACCTCCCATCTTTTTGATGGTGGGTATAATAAATCCTAAAATATCTCTTTAGTACTATTTATTTTCTTCTTTAAACTTTAAACGTTCTTCAGAAACTCTTCATCATTCCATGCCACAACATATTATAAACATTTCTGTTCACTGTATTTTTCACAAACTGTCAGAACAATTTATTTATTTTCTAAAAAGCTCAAGACAAAAACTCTAGGAATATAAACATAATTTAAAATGTACTTTTTTATATTAAAATCAAGTGCGTCTGTTGTATATTGCAACAGCAAATGCTGTAGTGGTTTGTTTTCCTTTTTGTTGCTTTTATCTGTCTGTCTTGTATTAACAGGTGGAAATTTCCCAAGAAATAAAATAGAAATTAAGCTTCATAGTTTTGATGATAGCACTTGCATCAAGGTAAATATAAAATGTTGTGCTGTGTATTAAAATTATAATTGTTACAACAAACAAATGACTTATCTAAATGAAAATTAACAATTTGTTTAGTGCAACAAACTATGCAGAATATTATATAACAAACAAAGTAAATGTTATTATAAAGATAAAAGTAAAATTTAATATTTTATTTGTTTACATTAAAAATATTTTTAAGAATAAGGTGTTTACTTTGTAAAAGTTTTATGAAATGAAATCCATCTATATAAAATTTGCTAAGAACTTTTTCACTTTCCAGAGGTTTTTGAAGCTCCCAGAAGACGTAGAAAACTACACAGAAAAAAATATTTCAAAAATTTTTTTAATAAAATTATTAATTAACTTTATATTGGAATTTAATTATATGATTTATTAATATAATTAATTTTCTAATTGGTTTTCAGTTTTGTTTTTTAATAAATTGACAGCTGTTAATAAAATATAAAGAAAAATTAAATATTTGTCTATAAAAGTACAGAAATATAATAAATTTAAGTAAATTTTCAAAAATTTTCAGATCATTGCATCTATTTAAGGAAAAGAAGTAATAATAATATCAATTATTCTAGTTATTAATATTATAATTTTGATGATTGGAGCAAAATCAATTAAAAATTAATTAATATTACAAATTTCGTAATTGAAGTGCATTTTTACTTTTTTCTGTGTACAATTTGGTAGAAAACTACAAATTTTTATCAGGGAGTGGAGGTAATCGGATTTATGTGTATATTTCTATGGATTTTTATACCCACCATCAAAAAGATGGGGGTATATTTATTTTGTCATTCTGTGTGTACACAAAGTATATATTTTCTGGGTCCTGGTTTGATTCTGAGTCGATCTAGCTATGTCCGTCCGTCTGACCGTCTGTTGAAAGCAGGATAGGGCTCGAACGGAAATGGGCAGAATCGGTTAATAAACAAAATAGTTATGAGCTAAAAACTAGAAACACAGGGTGTCCGTTTTAAACTTTTCTGCTGATATTTCTTCAACAAAAGTATGTACGACAATGAAATTTTGTATGTATAGTTCGGGAATCAATATAAACTCGGAAACCAAAAATGGGCGTGCACCGCCCACTATTCCTCCTACAAATCCTAACGGAGCCAGATTTCGAAATTCCTATTAGGAAGCGGATATGCGTGGATTTATATATTTATATTTTCTAAGCCTTTTTTCTCTTTTTAGAGCTTACTTAAAAAACTTTTTGTCTTATAACGAAGACAGATTTTGAAATTCTTATCAGGGAGCGTAGATAATCGGATTTAAGTGTATTTTTCTAAGCATTTTTTTCTTTCCAGAGCTTCCAGACGTGGTAAAAAAAAATAATAATCGGCTTACTTACAAATCGGTTCATCCTAGAAATCCAACAGAGCCCGATTTTTCTATCAGGGAGCGGAAATACGCAATTTTTTTTAATATTTTTTTAGGTCTGTTTTGGTTTTAAGAAATTTTTATTTGCTATTATACTCATTATGTGGTCCCCAAATCATATAGAAAACTTATTTTACATTTTGGTCAGGGAGGGCATTTACGTATTTTTTTTTTTTTTTTACTTTTTTTATCTTAAAAAGTTTACTAATTCTAAAAGTTTCAAATCTTTAACTTCGATTAGGGAAAGGAAAAGCATCAAAATGTTGTTCATATATTTTTTAAAGATCTTAGGATTTGTTTGTGCATATTTTTATTACTATAATATTATATTACCTTGCACTGGCAGGCTTATACGCTAGTTATTATACAAATTTTAATAATAAAGCGCCTAGACATTCTGGATTTTTATGATGAATAATTCTTTAGATATTTATAGACCACATTAATATATATTTTTTTTTTTTTAATATTCTTTCAAAAATATTTCCTGTTTTTTTTTTTTTTATATATATATTAATTATTAAGTGATCGGAATGTAATCGATAGCCTTCCATTCACATTTTTCTTATTAAGAGCTAGAAAAATATTACTATAAATTTTACTGTAACTTGGAAATATCTAAATAATATTTTACTTTAAAATTAAAAAACTTTAGAACCCTAATTAAGCCCCTCAAGTTTAACCCTGCAAGTCGAATCGAGATATCGAGATAAACTAAGCATATGCTTACACATGTAAACATAGTTTTTGTAGAAATTTAAAAGGACCTACGCTCCTTCAAATCAATTCGAAAACATATCAGCTCTAGCTGGGGGAAATTTATTTAGATATTTCTAATGGTGCAGAATTATTTCTTATATGTGGTTGGGATATTAAGCGTTATTGCTATGGTTTGTAACGCATAGGTCGCAATTTTAAAGATAAGTCAATTAAATCGATTTTATATTAGGTCAAAGATAAACCCTATTGAAACTGGTTATGATCGGTCTATTATTTCACAAGTTTAACGAAAATAAATGCCTTAAATGTTGCGATATTTTAATAAAATTCGGTACAAGTAAGTTCTATATTAGTATTGACCATAGCTTTCATATAAATCCCTCTACCGAAAATCCTTTTAACGTGCATATATTCCATACATATGTTGGTATAAAGTTAATATTTGACACAAATAAGTTTTATATAAATATAAACTATAGTGCCAATTTTTAGAGGATTGGACTAATTTACCATATAAAGTCCACGTCAAGGGATCACCTTAAAGTACAGAATCTCATATAAAGCTTAATATCAACATAATATAATTCATCTGTATGTTTTATAAAAATATACATTACATTTAATGCATGTATCGGTCTACAACTGGCCACAGGTCCCATAAAAGGCCTTTCCAACCTATTGTCAGTTCCCTTCAAGGTCCATTCCATTTTAAAATAATTATGTATGTATTAGTTTGGGAACAACAATATTTCTTTCTAAAATAAATTTTTTAATGAACATAGATCCAATTGAAAGAAATACATATATTTTTAAATTTTGGAAATGTTTATTAAATAAAATATTTTGATAATTTCCCAGCAAAAACTTTGGTTTCTAGGTAATGAATTAAAAAGCTAATATAATGGCTTTACACTACTTACACATTAGCTGAATAACCCATTATTTTAACACAGTGGTGACATTAGAGGGAACTACTTATTTAACTCATGTCATTACTTAGATGTTATTACATGAACTAATTACTTTTAAGTTGTTCAATAACTCATTGATTTTAAAGAATTACTGAATTCAATTTAAGTTAAAACAAGAGAAACTAGCAGCGTTTTAGGTTACTATGTAATAAGTAATGTAATTTTAGGACATAAAAAGCTGTTTTTTATTATACCCACCATCAAAAATAAAAAAAAAATTGATTTTGTCATTCCGTGTGTAACATGTCGAAGGAATCATTAAAGACCCCACAAAGTATATATTTTCTGGGTCCTGATTAGATTCTGAGTCGATCTAGCTATGTCCGTCCGTCCGTCTGTCCGTCTATCTGTCTGTCTGTTGAAAGCAGGATAGGGCTCGAACGTAGGGTGACGAAATTTGGCACAAATATTTACCTTATATAAGGTTTGTTTGGTATTGAAAATGGGCAAAATCAGTTAATAAATAAAAAAGTTATGGACTTAAAACTAGGAACACAGGGTTTCCGTTTCATACTTTTCTGCTGATATTTCTTAAACAAAAGCTTGTACGGCAACGAAATTTTGTATAAATAGTTTGAGGATCGACATAAACTTGGAAACAAAAAATGGGCGTGGTCCGCCTACTTAACCGCCCACCTCCCATATAAGGTGTAACTTCAAAGAAATTGTGTTCAAATAGTTCAAAGACCAATGTAAACTCAGAAACAAAAAATGGGCGTGGGTGGTAAAGTACCCACCTCTCATATAACGTAAAATTTGAAAAAGTTTATGGTGTTTATATAGATTCGGACGAGCCGAATATAACATTCGCGCTTGTTTTTTAATTCTAAACGTGAAAAGATTTTATAAATATTAATTTCAAAAACTTAACAGTAAAGAAATATTTAATATATTAAAAACTGTTTTAAAAACTATTTATTTTAAATGAATGCATACGCAAATTTTGTCTCGTCACATATTTATTCCTTCTTTAAATATATTAAGTGCTAAACAGAATAAAAAATCAATAAAAAGTAGTTTTTCAAAAAATTTTATAATAAATAAGTAATTACATACCGGATTATAAATAAGTAGTCACTAAACTTCTTCTGTGTAATGTAGACGGTATGTTGTTGTCATTGAAAAGTAACTACATCCTTAACTACATGTTCTACCAAGTTTTTGCTGAGTTAATACTAAAAGCCTGATTTTGTAAAATGAAACGAAAATTCATTTCGGAAATTTGTATTGTAAACAAATAAATTTGAATTTTGTTTTTGTTCTCAATATAAAATTTTGAACGAATTTTCGTTTCGCTTAACAAAATGAGGACCTAAAAAAATAAATAAATAGTTTCAATGAATTTAATACTATACTGTTCCTAACTTTCATTTTTATTAATATTATGAAAAATAATGTATCATTTAGTTGGCCTAATTATGACTTGTTGTTTGATCTTGCAAATGTTTTGTAAGAAAAAACAGCATCAAACAATATTCGGTAAAATGTCAGCTATGATTAGTGATAAGTAAAAAATATTTTCCCATTAAAATTAAGAAGTTACAAAATATTTTATATAGTGGTTACATCACTTTGGTCAAATATTTGACTAATCTGTTTAATAAATAGTCAATCTCTTCAATAAAATCCTCTTTAGTATAGATGTGAAAAATATAATAAATATAAAATAAAAGTTAAAAATACAAGAATCACTGATATACATTTAATTTCATTTTTACTAAAAAAATTTAGCAATACAGCTCTTTTTACTTTAAATTCAAATTTCTTATAACTACAGAATTTATTTGTTTAAGCTTCAAACTACAATCTTATACTATAAATTCCAATTAATTCACCTTTTTATTCTTAAAATAAATATGCTATATTTTTTATTATAAAAAATGTATAAGAAAAATGTACATGAATTAATATGTGAATACAAATTTTCTTCGAAACACATCAATATGATTACTTCTTCATGTTTGTTTTGTGTTCATAAATAAATGGTGGTTTTTCCTAGAAATTAACAGAAAAGAAAGGTACACATTTCATTTTAAACAAAAATTTTTAGAATTATTTCACTTTGTCACAAAAATATTAAATATTAAAAGTTAGTTGTAAATAAAATAATTCCAAGTACTAAATCTCAAGGTCATAAATATTTGATAGATCACAAAATATGTATATAAACGCCGCACATTGGGGTAAAAGGGGTCGAAAATGGCGCTTAATTCGGGGAAAGGTGATATTAATTTTTAAATGACCACGTTTTATTTTTTTATTGAGTATTAGTTAAAAAAAAATTCAGTTTTAGAATTTTAAGATTTTTTTTAGCAGAACGGTAATCTATACATTAGAGTTAAATGGGTCGAAAATTATGCATTATTCAAAGAAGGGTGGTATCAACACTTTAATGATGACGTTTAACTTTTATATTTATTAGTAAGTAAAAAAAATTATTTTTAGAATTATAAAATGTTTTTTGGCTGAATGGTAATGTCCGTCCTTCCGTCTATACATTTGGGTTAAATGGGACGCAAATTACGCTTAATTCAAGAAAATGTGATATCCAAATTTTGTTAATCACTTTTAATCACAATTTTGTTAATCACTTTCTATTTTTTCTATTTATTAGTTAGTAAACAAATGCATTTTTAGAATTTTAAAATATATTTTGGCAGCATGGCAATGTCCGTCCGTCCGTCTGTCTATATATTTGGGTTAAATGTGTCGAAAATTCCACTTAATTCAGGGAAAGTTGATATCAAAATTTTAGTACTTTCATTTGGTTTTCATATTAATCAAGAAGTAGAAAAAAATAATATTTTTCGAATTTTAAGATTTTTTTTTTAAAGAATTCTAAAGTCCGTCTGTTTGTTAATTTTTGCAAACTTTCCTATTCAAAATCGTTTAACTTTTGACTCAATAAAGATAATTTTCTTTGTTCGATAGATAATTTTGCTTTTTAACCAACTACATAAAATATAATAAAATCGGTTGAAAATATTTGGCTATATATGGAAAAATCTTAACCAAGATCTTGTAAAATTAAGATTTTTTAAATTTCAAATGTGTATAATTCGAAAAATATATAAGATAAGTAGTATATGCAAGCATGTTTTCTAAAGAATTTATCAAGGACTTTAAGGCGATATATATAAGGAACAAAAATTCACTAGTAGTTAAACACTTTCCATGACACTAGTACTCTATTTTGAACCCCTATAGTTCCGCTTCTGATGCGAATATTGGATCCCGTTTCCAAACTCAAAATGCTACTGTCCTCTGCTACGCCTATGCCGATTAGAAGTTACAGATTTATTTCGATTCTTCCCCAAAGTTTAATGTTTGATAAAGCAAACATTAAACAGTATGTATTAAATCTACTGGAGTTTTTTGGAAAAAAAAAATTATTTTCTCAAATCGGGCTATATATATGCATGATTTTTTTCATAGCATTAAAGTACTATGAAAAAAATGTACTATTTTTCAGAACAAACATCCTGTAACATTTTAAGTTGCATTCCATGAAAGTTGAAAATTAGTGTATTTTAGGATAATTTTCAAAAAAATAACAAAATTATTAATTTACAAATACTTAAAGAAAAGTACACTTAAACATCAAAAGTTGATGGTTTCAGTTTAAATTTTTACCTTAAAACACTTTTTATTTAAAATAAATACACTAAAATCTGATGAAAATTTAATTTTTTACTATTTCTCATAAATGTAAAAAAATTCTTAACTTTGACAGCTCCTTATAAAAAAAACAACACAACCTAGCTTAAAGATTTTAATTGATATTGATACATATTTTTTCTATTTTTATTCGGTACCCAACATTATTACAAAACTTTAAATTTTAAAATTCAATTAAGTGCCATTTTTGACACATTTTACCCCAACGTGCGCCGTTACATTGACATATTTTATTAGCTTTTAAAGTTAGAATTTAAAAACAAGTTATGTTCTTTTACTTATAAATTATATAAGTATTTGTTTGCAAAGCAAATTTTAAAAGATATTGGAATTTATATATAAAAAAATACAGCCCTAAATTTAATTGTTAACCTCGAAATTTAAGCTAAAAAAATATTACTTTGCAAAAGTAATTTTTAAAAAACCTACACCTGTTACATTGAACCTTTTTATATTTTATGTAGCTAGTTATTTTACATTATAAACGATTTTGTTTTTTGCTTTTAAATATCATAAGCAATTTCTCTTATAGATTACATAATATAATAACATGTTTGAAAACAATTAAACTCTATTTGAGAATTTAAGTGTTTAAAAAATAGAATAATTTATTAGCTAATGTATATCACACTTAATTATAATATGTA
Source organism: Protophormia terraenovae (assembly GCA_951394005.1). NCBI lineage: Eukaryota > Metazoa > Arthropoda > Insecta > Diptera > Calliphoridae > Protophormia > Protophormia terraenovae. The sequence continues at coordinate 155,255,437 of OX596073.1, forward strand.
TTTATCTTTATGTTAATAGACATGACAATTAAACAAATAAATTATAAATAAAGGACGCTTAGTAATAATTATAGCGGTAATTATGTAATATAAAAAGTTAATTAGCTGCCTAAATGGGGGAAAAGAAGGAAGTGTATAAAATGAGAATTAAACACGCAGAAAAAAAATGTATGTTTAAATTTTTTTATAATATATTATTATTTTTTATTTTATTTATTTTACCCAAATCTTTAAAATGGTCAGTGGGGCGGAATCAACAATTTTGGGAAATAAACTTGAAATTTCTAATCTGACAGTTGGATTGACATAAAATTTCACATAGCCGTAGCAGACGAGTGTACAACATTAATTTTGTAAGGGGGACACCACATACCCGTCAGAAGCAGTGCTATAGGGGCTCAAAGTAAAGTATCTCTGACAAGTAAAGTATCGTTGCCATTTTTTTGCCTCCGATTTTAAATATTTTTACATCTAATTAACCCTGGAAGGGCTTCGATATTTTTAGCCTTCTGAAGGCTTCGTTAGTCGAAACGACTAACACAAACTTTTATTCGAAATATTTCAAGACATATTATTAAAATGAGAAATAAAATAATTGATTTTTAATTGATGAATTAATTTAAATAAAATAAAAGCAAAAATTCCTAAATACTTATCGTTGTTTTCAAAATATTAAGCAAACACTGAAAATACCTCAAAATTTTTGTACTTTTTCGGAGATGGTGTTACATAAGTACCTTTTGTGTTACTTGTGTAAAAAATTTGGAACAGGCAACATATGTTTTTTTAAATTTATGAATCCTATACTTATTCTAACAAAAAAAGAGTTTAAAAATAAATGATTTTGCATACTCTGTGCATATTTCAAATTTGTGATACTTTTTTGAATTTTTTACGGTATCCCTTAGTGTTCAGTGTTTTTTTAGCCGCAGAAGCTGAAAACTTATTTTTTTTTCTACAATTTATACTATTGTTATAAATTTACCTGTAGATAGGAGATTTCGACATTTTAACGATGCTTGGTTGTTATATTGGGAGTAGAACAAAGTCGATAAGACATTAGTCGCTTAACTAGATCCTTATGCAGTTTTTAAGGAAATTTTATAAAAAAAAAAATGGTTCTTTAATTGTTTTTAACATATTTTTTTAAAAACTATTAATATAATTAATGTTTATTTTGATGCAGGAAATATAGAGCAGCACCGATATATATTGATTTATTATGATATTTCACTGCATATTTGGTCGGAAATATTAATCGCGTCCTGAGGTTTTATTATAGAATTATAAGATAAAGTTGATCTGTAATCGTTAGTACTTTATAATATGGCTTTATTCAGTCTTCAGCATGCCTTTTCTTTTTTATATAGGATATAGAGCTTCCTCATGTGACAAAAAAATATACTTATGTGTTGCTAAAATTATTTCTGGAAGTCATATTGTATTTATTTTCCTCCAAAAAAATATATTTCACACTATAGGAACAAATTTACAGCAGGTGTTATACCAAAATTCCCCAAAAAATATGTAACGAATAAAGAAATATCTCTCAAAATAGCATTGTTATTAGTCGAAACGACTAACGAAGCCCTTCCAGGGTTAAAGCCCTATAAAGTAAGGTTTTTTGTGCTACTTATGTATCTCTTATAGTTTTTGAGTCATTTTCATTTGAAATGTTAACTACTTCAATTTTGCATGTTCTTGGTCCAGTTTTTTTAGTACATTTATCCTAGTATTTTCTTCCGGTTTTATTAATTTTTTTTCCCTCATTTTTGGATTTTTTTTTTTTTTTTTGGAATTGTGGGATTCCTTTACAAAGGTCTTTTTACAATTTATGATTTTAAACAATAAAGTCTATAATCACCGAAAATTTCGTTGAGATATCTTAACTAATAAAAATTTTATTACTTGCTAGCTTTTCCATTTTCCACTTGATGCAACAATTAATATTTACTTTGTAGGGGCGCTCATACTCCCCCTGGACCTATCCATCCATTCGAAATTGAATATGAAAATTACTCCTACAGCTTTCTAAAACTTCACTGTAAAACTCCTTTAGATATGTGAAAATTAATATTCTATATACAATAATGAATACATGATTTGTAAATCATATTTGAATTTAGAGACACACAGGATGATGTGAAAATTTTGCGGAATATTTATATATGGACTGAAACTGTTAGTTACTAAAAATAATAAAGCTTATCAATAGCTATTTAAATCATTATATGCCGAATTTTTTTAGACTGGTTTGAGAAAATAAAAAACAGATACGATGAATACTTTTATCCTAATTTATATTTTTACATTCTTCATAGCAATTCCTAGGGGGACGTGTTTTTTTTTTAGTAAGTTATCAATAATAAAAAATAGTTTGTCCAACAGATTTTAGTCAATATTTTTAGATCCATACGTTCAGTCCTAAATTGGTTCGACGAGGATTTGAAAGATTTGAGTACGAGTAAAATCTTTGTACAAAAATACAGAAGTGTAATTACTTAATAAAAAAAATGAATTGTATTTCAGCTATTCTTATGAATTAATCATTAATTTTTAATAATAAAAATTGTTGTAAAATATTTATAAATAAATTATTTTGTTGCTAACAGAATTGGATTTAGTAGTTTTCTTAAAACATACCAGTTTTTGTTTTTTTGTTATCAAATTAACAAAATTTAAGGAGTTTTTTAGTTTTTTAAGCAGTTGGCCCCTTTTTTTCAAAAAATCCCCTTTTTTGGCGACTTTTTATTTTGAAATCCCCTTTTTTGGACACTTTTTAAAAATTCTCAACGGTAACGCTGCTGGTAGTATCTGTGTATCAAATTTCGTAAAAATCAGTTTAGTCGTTGAGAGCTTTAAAAAAGTGGGAATATCTTCCTATTAAAATCCAACATAACCTTTAAAATTTTCCAGTACAAGCACTATCTGTGTATAAAATTTCATGTAAATAGCTCCATTGATAAGATCAGAATTAAAAAAATGTATATCTTTTTTTTTCATGAAAATTTATTTATTGAATGTTCACAAAATTAAGTGAACAAGCAATAAATTTTCAAATCTTAAATTAAATTAAGTCCAACCACTATCGAACGAAAAACTATATTTAATCAAAGAGTTTAGCTTAGGCGGAGGTCTGTTGTGTTCTCTTTTCTCAAACGGTTGTAGCCATCGCTTCTTATTATGTTTCGAGCAAGTGGGTTAGGGTGTACTTCAAGCTTCCTCACATACGATTCTGCGTATTTTCTTTTTCATCTTTGACAATAGAAACATAGGACCACAATGTGAATATTATAATTTTTTACATACCAGGGTGCTGCGGTTAACATTCTTAGAATTTTATTTTGGAATCTTTGAATTTTTTCAACGTTTAAAGCTGAGGCCGTGCCCCATAGTTGGATACTATAACACCATATTAACTTTATAATTGAGTTATAGATCAACAGTTTGCAGTCTTAACTTAATTTAGAATTTCTACCATTTAGACAGTTAATCTGAAGTTATTTCAACTTCATTTGGGTTAAATTTGTATCTACATGTGATTTCCACGTAAGACGTCGATCTAGATGCATACCAAGATATTTTACTTCCGTTTGTTGGGGTATAATCTGATTATTTATCAGGATTGGGGAGCACGAATCTCTCTGCAATGTAAAGGTAATATATATACGTTTCTGTTCATTCACTGTTATTCTCCATTGTTTCAACCATTTTTCTAGAAAGAGTATATGATCTTGCAAGAGTTTAGGTGCTTCTTGAGGGTTTTCATGAACGCCGAAAATAGCTGTGTCATCTGCAAATGTTGATATATGGGTTCAACTATTTGTTGGCATATCAGAAATGTATATTAAATATAAAAAGTGACCCAATATACTGCCTTGGGGTACACCTGCTTCAATGGACTGCGGTGAGTTTATAAAGTCTCACTCTTTAAGAACAAACTTTCGATGAGTTAAATAGCTTTCTAGCGGCTTATGCGTATTTGTGGGTAAATATTGTTTGATTTTAAATAATAATCCATCAATGAAGAGAGCAGAACAATATTTCCTTTCTTCAATCGTCTTAGATATAACATTTATAAGCCTGTGAGTTTGTTCTATGATGCTATGTTTTTCTCTAAAACCAAATTGATGTGTTGGAATACAATCGAAACGATTCACTATCGGTTTCAACTTTTTCATTAATAGCTTTGATATATTAGACAACAGGCTAATAGGCCTATACGATTCTACTTTAGTGTGATCTTTTCCGGGCTTAGGTATCATTTGTGCGTCAAAGTCATTGTAGCCGTTTAGACGTGATTGACGCTCAAACAAACTTACACTTAATATACGAGCTAAATGCCCCTGCGTTGCATGGGATCTAAAGGGTTAATAAAAAAAATTAGAAAACGCAAAAAAACAGCTTTCCGAAATGCATCTTTTAAAAAAATTGAATAAAGTTGGAAGTGCAAAAAAACTTCAATATTTTCACTGTTTTCATCAATTTAATTTTAATTTATATCCTATAGTTCCTGCCAGCCTATAGTTTATCTATATTTAAAATTTCTTTAAAATCGATTAAGCGGTTTAGGCCTGATTGCGTAACAAACAAACAAATGAACAAACACACACTTGATTTTATAATATTAATACAGAAGAGATACAATTTTTTACAAAAAATTTACTTGAATTGCAAAAATCAGAAAAAGTATGAATAGAATTTATAATTTAGTGCCTAGCTGACACAATTCTTCATTACATAAAAAAAGAACATTGACTTCTTTTTTACAGAAATAAAATTACGCTACTTTAAAATTTTGTATGTTAGAGATACCCTAATTTGAGCCACATAGTTCCGCTCCAAAATTATAATCGCACACTATTCTGCCATGCTTACATGAAATTCTATGTAAATCCAACCAGCAGATTAGAAGTTACAAATTTTTATTCCAAAAATGTTCAATTCTCTAAAAAAGCGTAATATTATTTTTTAGTTTAATATATTTTTCTAAGAATTTTAGTCTTATTTGAATTAATTAAAAATAAACAATGTATAATTATATTTGTGAGGATGTACGTACTTTATATAAGGAAACGAATATATAAGTGCAACTAAGTCCTTTTTCCAAAAATATAATACATGTGCAAATTTTTTTTTTTTTTGCTTTAAATATTTATTTTTACAAAGTACACATATTACTTATTGCAAAAAAAAAAGAAGTGTAATCATAAAAATATTTTTTCAGCCATTATTTAACTGTAAGAACAGTGTTTTAAAAGAGCTAAAAATAAGACTTTAAACTATAATACATATATGTATATTAACAAATTTTGAGATATTTTTGAATTTTTCCTTAATAAATTTCATAGCAAAAGTATTTAAAGATGCCATATAAAACATATTTCAGCAAAATAAAAGAATTACAACAGAAAAGCTATAATCAATTTAATTTTTCTTTCTTCCTTCTTTTACTATTCAAGTTTCCCTAAACCACTGTACTCCAGCCTGCTAACAAAATTAATAAAACTTTGCAGCCTTTGCCCCGAATAAATAATAAATTTATAAAGTATGTAGTAGGCCGAAAGAGAAAAAAGCACATGTTACATGTGTCAATATACAGGCTTACTTACTTACTTACTTACTTACTGATTCTAAAAATAAAAGATGAAATATTTATATAAATATGCAGATTTTTTTATTTTATATTTTCGTCCTTGTCCTTAACATTTGTGTGCCCTTTGTTTTTGTATAATTAACATTATTTTAATTTATAAATTTTGTGTAAAACAAACCCTAAGTTACGTCTCAGTATATTAAATATTATTTAATCATTGTATGACAATAATTTTAAATTGTAATTTCTTTCTTCTTCTCCTTTGGCTACAGTTTCATTATATGCCACAATATTTTTGTTAAATTTTTAATGAGTTTTTTGTTTTAGGATTTTCTTTTGCATAAACTTTTCAAATTTAGCTTTTAAAGTATTAAAGTAAAATTAAGAGGATTTGAGGTGAAAATTATTAAAAAAAAATGTGAAATATATTTTAAAAGATTTAACTTTAAAATTTATTATCTGTATTATGAAGTGTTACATAATACAGATAATAAATTTTAAAGTTTATTTGGAACAAAAACACAGTGGGGACGTTTGGACATTTTTTTTAATAATTCCGTATCTCTTAAACTACTGGACGGATTGAATTGAAATGTATGAAAGAGTTGTGAGGAGGACCTAAGTTTTCAGACAAATTTTGTTATACTCACCCTGTAATACTACGAGATAGGCTACAGAGGGTCAAAGTTAAACACCTTGAAAATGAAAAATATTAAAACAATCTTAACTTCGACAAATCAATTCTAATTTTAAAGAGACAGGGCTTCAAGCATGGATAATAAAGAATAAAAAATAAATATTTAATAAAAGTTGCACCCTATGTCTAGCATTGTTCTAAAATGGTGAATTTTTGAACATAATTGAATTTATTTATATTTGGGACCTTTAAAAATCAATTCTAAAGTGTTAATATTCAAATTATACTTAATTTTCTTAAAGCCATTTGCAGTTAATCGCACCTGCAAATTCAAATTTGATATTTTTACAAAAATTTATTATAGTTTTTCAAAATATAAGTAAAAATTTTCATAAATTTTTTACTACATCTAGTGGCAATTTATATTTAAATAAATACATTATACATGAATATACATATTAAAATGGGTTAATTGTTTTGGTCAAAAAGCGTATTGCAAAAACGTAATCTACGAAGAATTCTAAGAAAACTTCCCCAAAAAAATATGAATCAAAAATCAAAACCTTGCTCATGCTGAGAGACATACAGATTGACAGGAATCCACTTATCTACTGTACTTTTAAAAAATATTTTCTCCAAACAAGGTGAACAGATATCCAAAGATATCCAAAAGGTATATAGAAGTTTGTCATTCCGTTTGTAATTTCTACAGTATTTATTTAAGACCCCATAAAGTATATAGTATATTCTGGATCCTTATTAATAAGGAAGTAGATATAATGATGTCCGCCTGTCTGTTGAAATCAATTTTTAGAAAGCTCCCGCTATCGGATATATATGTTTTATGTATCGAATTGTATGGAATATTCCTTAGAAGAACGCTAATAAAAATGAGCAAAGTCGGTTTATAAATAGCCGAGAAATCACCAAAAAAACCGAAAATACCTCAAAAAGTCAATTTTGTTGTCGACTTTTTTAAGTTCCTATTTAAGCTAGCGCCATCGTTCTTGCAGAAAAATTCTTATTTTTTTTTTCAAAAGTCCATTAGTATCCGAGATAGCTACGCTTTAATTTTGTACAGATTGGTCATAAATATTTATCTTAAATTTCAGTTTTTTTAATCAAACAAATCGGTTCATAAACAACCGAGTTATTGGCAATTTTTTTTATACCCTACACCACCATAGGTGGTATCAAATTGTTAAATTACATATGTTTTCTATTAAATTTGTTAACGAAAGGTATTAAAAAGCTGTTACCGTAATTTACCAATATGACCACAACCGTTGTTGATTTTGAATCGAATTTTTTCCCTTAGTGTAAGTTCTTATAAGTCTAAATCTGTGTGCTGAATTTTAGGAAGATCATAATTGACTATAGCTCCCATATAATCCCCTTTTCAGCAAATCACTTTAAAGAGAATAAATCCCATTAAAATGTTAGTATCAAGTTTATATTCGACACAAATAAGTTTTATATAAATGTAAATGACAGTGCTAAATTTTACGAGATCGGTCCATAATTTACCATAGCTTCCATATAAGGTTCTCTTCGGGATTATGAATTTATTCACCCAAAGTGAATAAATTCATATAAATGTAAGTATCGACGTAATATGAGCAATAATAATGGTGTAGGGTATCATATGATCGGGCTTGACCGACTATATTTTTTTCTCGATTTTTTTTCTTTTAATATATTTAATGGCTGATTTGCATATTGCTGATATTTTTATAGACACTGAAAAACAACAACAATAAGCAACATCAAATTTTGTTTTTTTACCTTTTTAAAGCCCCTGTATAAGCTAGAGACTTTATTTTTTCACAGCAAATTCGAATTTTTTTACTGAAGGAAAAAACTCAATAGATCTATTAGTATCTGACCAAAACGAATTTTTTAATTTTTTGAAGCTGCTATATATGCTAAAGAGTTTATTGTTATATTGCACGATCACAATATAACAAAAAATACTTATTTTACGTTTCGGTTTTTTGAATCAACCAAATCGGTCCATGAACAACTAAGTTATTGGCCGGTTTAATCCTGATATCGGCCAAAACGCGTTTCGGACTCTCTGAAGCCCCAATATAAGATCGGTCTTCGTTCTTTCACAGATCTGCTACATACATTTTCCAAAACAATTAATCGGTCCATATATTTTCGAAATACACTTTTTTATTTAATTTTATTTAAATTTATGTCTTCATTTGGTGTTGTTGTTTTACTAACTTTATACTACATTAATTTTTATATAACACCCTAACTTGGGTAAAGGGTATATAAGATTCAGCGCAGTTGATTATAGCACTGGATGACTTTTTTAATTTTCAGTATTCTGCTCATCAATTTGCATCACTTGAGTGGTCTTTCTATATCAGAATTTAAAAAAAGAAGTTTCTCGAGATCCTTTTTTTAATACTTCAAAGAGAAATCTTTACGTCTCTCGGTAGAACCTAAAGTTTAATTATAAAACCCCTAGTTTCTTTTATTCGAATTTTGTATAGATTTAATTTTTGCTATACGCCTTTTTGCCTTTTTCTCACACTAACGATTTTAACTTCCTTAACATTTATGTTTCGATTTACACGTCTAAAACTAAAAATCTGTTTGTGTGAAACATTATCACCTCGAAATTACTTAATCGATTAAAATAAAATTCATCTGTATTATTTCCTGTTTTCTTAGGCAGTTTCGTTTTTAAAATCATCTTAATCTGATATTTAGAAAAATAATGAGCTCACCATGTATAAGTATTATTAAACTTAAGCACAATCTGAATTACTTAGATATAAGGAGTGAGATTGAAAAATTCTTAACATACATAATATTCAATAACTTCGAAACGGTTGATCTTAGAGTTTTCATTATTTTTTTAATCATTTGATAATTTAGCACAGATCACAGAAATATATTCTAACCACTAATTATAAAATTGTGGACCATTTTTAAAACCCTTTCTTTAGAGATTTGATAGTTGCTTCAGTCACTTTTTTTGAACAGTGTGCACATCTCTGTTAAAATCTTCGGCATTTTGGGACACCTTTTTTGTGCTCTTGAATTCACTTTTCACAAGAGCTCAATAAATCTCCACTGGTCTAAGCTATGGACAATTTTGAAAATTGACCTCTCTTGGTACTAAAACTATGTTATTGATTTGGTACCACCCAGAGCTTTCTTACCGTAGTGACATGATACCAAATGGGTCCAAAAATATGTGGACACGTTGTGCTTTCTTAAGAAAAGAAGAAGTCTTTTTTGCAAATATTCCTTTATGCATATTTTGGTATTTATAGATCCGAATGTATCAAATGACTTTCCTGTTTTGCCGCAACTGCAAAAAGCTTGTCATACCATGAATTTTGTAAGAAATTATTGCTGCTTTTGGGTCTTAAACTTATCTCCAACATTTCTTCGAGCATTAGCAATAAAAATTTTTGAGACACAAGCTGCGAAGATTCTTCCAGCACCTACGTTTCTTCGTCAATTATACAGCTTGAGTATTTTTGTATGAAAATTGGTTTTCAATTCCGAGTCCTATTTTTGGCTTGTAATTTTTTTTTTTTTTGCAGAATTCCAGTTTGGAATTTTTTGAACTTTATATGTTATCAACTTTCCCATTAGCTTTAAATTTTCGCACCAAATAGTCGAAGCACTGAGAAAACTGATCTGATTTTCTACCAGATGTGTTTGGAGTTCCTTTTAATATGCCTTCAATTTTCTGGCCTTCACAATATCATGTGGTCCTTTTTTCTTACCGAACTAGGTTTCTTATCAATGCTCAAATTCTCCTGATACTGTTTAATAACATTAGAAACGGTTTTACGGACGACATTTAATTCTGTGGCTAATTATTTGTAAGACCTATTTGAATTTTTTGAAATTTTTTAATAACTTGTAGGACGTAAATTTTTTCGTCACTTATTTTGATGAAAATAAGGACAAATTAACATGGTTGTTATCAAAAATAATAACTGAAGTATTTTTCCATGATAACTAGATAAAAAATATTTTGAATATTGATTCCGAAAAAAGTTATGAGGCAAAATGTGTGTTAAGATTTTTTCGATCTCACTCCTTAGTTGGTTTTTGTGTACTGTGTTTTTGCTATTGACAGCAGAAGCCCAGTCAGCAATTCAAAAAACTTTATAATAAAATTGTTTTTGTTTTCTTTCCTCCTACAAATAAAAATAGCCTTTGAGAACATATAAAAATGTTCTTAAAGAAAATTTTCTGAGTTATATTTTGATCAATATACTTGACCAAAAGTTTTCTGATTTATTTTGCTGAATTAAAAAATTTTATTTATTTTTTTTTTTCCTTTTTATTAAACATAAGAAATTATAATTTTTTCTTTAGATCCTTACATCTTAATTTATATAATTAATTCAATTCTATTTATAAAATGTTTATCTTGCCATTTATCTGATTAGATGTCATAATATAAAAATGACGTAATAACTTATACACGTTTTATAAATTCCAATTATACAGCAGAGACTTTCTACTTATTTTTTTATGTAAATATATATTGTCTGTATTAATGTTGCTAAGATGAATTTGTCTTAAGAAAAACAAAACATATTCGAATAAAATTCTATTTAAATCTGGCATAAAATTAAATAAAAAAAAAATAAAAATAATAATAAAACGTATCTACTTTGTCAAGATTATTCATTTTTCTCCTTTTAGGTTTTTTTTTCAATTCTGCGGTTTATTGTGACTTAAGGATATTAAATAAATAATGAGCATATATATAATATTTTGCTCATATTTGGTCTTATTGCTACACTCAAAAATTATTATAATACAAATAATATAATATGAGAATAAATCATTTTATATTCATAAGTTTTCTCCATACATTTAATCAAAAATGAGAGGAAGTGTTCTTAAAACAAATCGTTTATTTTTTGTAGAAAAATTTATATAAATTATACATTTGTTTTTGCTGGAAAAAAAGAACAAAAGGTATTTTTATTACTGTTTTTTTTTTTTTTTTTTTAAGTTGCTCTTATATAAATTATGTTAATTAATGACAAATCAGTATGTGTTTGTGCAAGTGAGTAATTTTTATAAAAATGAAAAAATATATATGTGTATAAGTATCATTTCTCTTTTATTTTATTTTATTATGACAGCTAATTAATTAGAAATGTTAAAATATTTGTCAGGGACTTTGTTTAAACAAATTTGTTGTTTTTATGTTTCATTAAAGGAATTATTTTAGAAAATATACATAAATTATCAACAACCATTGAAATTTTTTAACATAAGGACTGCGCACGAAAAAATCCGTGCATGCAAATCTGCTTATAGAAACTAAACCAGTGGGAGAATGTTTTTAAAGTGATATTTTTATTAATGACTGTTATGTTCAAGTTCTAAACATAAAATAATAAATAAGTTCCTGATGGTTTTTAAGGAAATATCTGATATTTTCCAGAATTATTCAAATTAAAGGTTTTATTGTGTTTCGGTCACTTTTTTGCTCGAATAAGGCCACTTATTTTTAGACTCCGTTTCATTTTATGCTGAGCTTTTAATGTCCTTTAAATTATTTTTTACTAGAGTCCAATATCTTTCAATTGCATGGAGTTTCGGTCAATTTGATGGATTAGCCTCTATCGGTACAAACTTTTACAATTTATTTGTTACAACTCCATTGTTTTTTGTAATGAGAAGAAGCGGGAATAGGCCAGAAAACAGGGGATATACTGAATTTTATTAGGAAAGAGAGAAGTCTTTTCCAAAGGCACTCATTCTCGTAAATTTCTGTGTTAATGCAACCAAATTCAAAAACTTTGTTGGAAATTTTGATTTCTTTGATACACGAAATTTTTCTGCAATAATCTCTCTAACATCTGCGACATAGAATTCCTGGTTAGGAAGTTGAAAAAAGTCACCCTGTACGAACGTTTCATCGTCTACTATACAGAAACAAAATCTCTGAAAAAATTCGTCTGAGGAACTTTCATGTTATTTTTTACCTCCAGATTCTTGCTTGCGTTTCAATTAGGATTTTTTTCTTACTTTATAAATCTTCAGGCTAGACTTCCCTTAAAATTTTCTGATAAAGATTCAAAGCAATTAACTTTTTGTGACACTTTTCTTTCTGAAATGAGGTGAATTTATCTTAAAATCCTTTCTATTTTGCCTGAGTCCTACAGCCTGAAGATATTATTTATCTTCCACTACCAGGTTACCATTCAGTGATCATGACTTCTTTGTATAATATTATGACCTAAGAAACTGTATTCTTCAGCACAATAGCCTTCCTTGCAATTATTTTATATGACCAATGTAAGATTTCATGAAAAATTTGAATTATGTGTTTATGTGTTTTTTGTTAAACGTCCATTTTAAGAAAAACCAATTTTGCTATTACCATGCATCTTAGCACATGGCAAGTGAGCATAATGGCAAATACAAAACAGTTAACAGAATTATTAATTTTTCACCACATCAAAAGTTATAAGCCCAAGAGCATGCACGGATTTTTTCGTGCGCAGTCCTTACTTGTTTTTATAGAGAATTAACAACATGAAAAAAAAAAATGTTTTTATCTTTTGACAATTAGGTTGGTTGTTGTGTCAGTTTTCATTTCTTTTGTCAACAATATTTTAATTTGTGTAGGAAGCTTATAAATATTTATTAGATTTGGCACAATATGAAATATTTTGGTGGATGTTTGGTAAATTAAATAAATATTTCAATATTTTATAAAATAATTTAAAGATGGTATCATTTTATTTCAAGGATCTAAGATAACTCAAATACAATGGAATTTAAAAGAAAAAAACTTACTAATGAAAAAAAGTAAGAAAACTTTGTTCACGTAAGTCTGACAATACTAATAATGGTTAATATTTTGTTTTCATTTAAAATTTTAAATTTTTATTTTAAACTAATTTTATTTATATATTTAACATAATATCTTCTTTTTAAAACTAAGACAACACTTTTGAAATCTTTCTTTTTTTGTGTGCTAAATATGATTTTGACCTGCAAGCGTATGAGCAATATCATATTTTTAACCAATTCTTTTCATCATATTCATCAAAATTTGCTGCTAAAACATTTTTTAATTAAACAAATATTAAAAAAAAAAAAACTGAATATATATTAACTTTAAATACCTAAAATCTATATATGGTAAACATTTTTAATTTATTGCCCCTTATATCATTGGCTATACAGCTGAACTATTTTTAGAATATCGAGACTTATATCCAAAAAAAAAACATAATTTTTCCGCAGATTTAAACATTTTATCTAGAATACCTGTTATCTAATTCAAGTTTTTTATCCCCTATTAGAAAGAAAGTATTTTGCCCTTTTTAAAAAGTATACATAAAAAATATTTTCGGAAAAGTTTCAATTAAATTATAAATCAGAATTGTAAAGCGGGTTCTAATCATTTTGTGATTAGATAAATTAGCCAAAATCAAACTATTCCAAAAAATAAAATTGAAATTTTACACATAAAATTCTAAATGCCAATTTCAATTACACTGGTCGACAAAAAAATGTTTTTTCGCGCTCCTTAAAATATGTGGACTAGATGGAATTCTGCATGCTAAACTCGAATCAGCTTTCAGTTTTTTCCCATCAGGTCGAAATTTTTTTTATGGGCGTGTCTAATATTGCGCCCTAAATAAGCCGTTTACTCGAGTATATTTCACTATTACTCGAGGACGGTATGCACGATTTATATAAATAATACACCAAAATATGTGGAATAAAATTAGCTTTAAATCGTTTTTCTAACAAATTTTTATACGTTCAATAGTTTTGGAGATATTTCGAAATAAGTGTCAAAAAAAAAAGGCTAAATTCAAGATTTCTTTTTTTACTAAAACTTCTTTTTAAAGGTAAAAACATCAAAAATGTTTCAGTTTATCATCTTTATCTCAAAGCTGGTAAAACTGCGAGTAAATAAAGCCACTTATCAATAAAATTGATTCCCATGCATTCCTATAGTTAAGTTGAAATATACCAGTGAACAAAAAAAAAAATTTTTTTTTTGTCTTAAATAAAAAAATAGGTGGATTAGATGGAATTTAACGTGCTAAATAAGAATTAGCTTTTACTTTTTTTCTATCACGTATCGATTTTTTTCTATGGACATGACTACTATGACCCCGCCTTTAGGCAGTCACATATGTATAACTCGAGAACGATTTGTTCTATTATGATAAATTAAACTCCAATATATAGCGATTTAAATTGTCCTTAAGCTGAATTTACATAAATTTTTTGTTCAGTTAATATATGAAATATGAAAGTACTACGACGATACCAAACTTTTATTTTGTTTTAGGATTAAAAAAAAAAAAAAAACATTTAAAATTTACTAGCTTTTCCCGGTGCGCTTCGCTATCCCTATGATGCGATAATTAATATTTACATTATATGGGGGTAACTATTTTCCTTATTCAAAACTTAATATGAAAATTCTTTACACAACTTTTTATGACATTCCCCGGACCCTATTCGTCCTATTTTAATTTCAATTGTAAAATCCATTTTGGGAGGGGGAGAATTTCCCATTCCCCCGTGGATCCGCGCCTGTATTATAGAAACAGTACACTACTTACATTTTAATAACTTAAATCAAAATTTTAACACGCAGATGTCATTAAAGGTATAGCGGGTGGTAAATATAAATATAATATATATAAATGCATATTAATCTGCTAAATATTTACAGAACTACTTACATGTAATGTAGAGGAAAGTTAACTGCTGACATAATACAGACGTGGTGTTGATCATTATCTAATTTTTGCTGGGTCGATATGTAGTTGTGAATAATTTACACATAATATGTGAAAGTGTAATATATTTAACTTCAGCGAAATGAAACCTTCAGTATAATAAAAAAATGTGACCCAATTTTCTAAGAGGAGTTGTCAAGAAAAAAATATATAAAAAATTTCTGCTAAATAAAAAAATATTGTTGTTATTTATTTCCCCCTTTTTTCATATAAAATATTGTATTATTATTATTGCAAAATTTCGTTTAAACTCACTTCAATTGATCCCTTCATTACTTCAATCAATTTCCACAAAAATGTTTACAACCTGTGGAGTTTTATAAGTGAAATTTTTTTCAAACCTTTAAAATGTTCCGCACTTCAAAATTCAAAATCAATGAAATGTAAAAATATTTTTCATTTATTTAAGATTCGTATAAACGTATTTATGTATGTAGCTGTGCTTACAGATGCATCTGTACTTGAATGTCTTTGAAAACACATCAACAACATTTTGTAAAAAACGAACATATACGTATATAAAACTATGATAACACTGATCAACAAAAAAATACACCACCATAGACGAATAGTTGGACTTGATGTATTTTGGAGTGTTAAACACTAATCTGCTTTCATTTTTTTTTTTTTTTTTTTTCATCAGGTCCGGATTTTTTTATGGGCATGTCTCTAGTATATTTCCTTATAACTCAAGAACGGTGTGTACGATTAACATTAGTGATATACCAAAAGATGCGGACTAAAAATATATCCAAATCTCCCAAATTTAATTTTTTTATGTGCTCAATAGTTTCGAAGTTATTTTGAAATAAGTGTCCAAAAAAAAAACAAAAAACTTTGCATGCAAATTTTTAGATTTTTTGTTACAAAAATTTCTCTTAATAAATAAAAACATCAAAAATGTTTCAGTTTATCATCTTTATCTTAAAGCTGGTAATGCTGCAAATAAAATAAGGTATGTATCTTTAAAATTGATGCAAAATCTTGATTTTATTCAAAGTTATTAACTAAAAATACCATGTTACATACAATTGTGCAGAAATACAGTGGTGGTCAAAAAAAATAATTTTTTTTATTTTTTCTTGAAACAAAAATAGATGAAGTGGATTTTGACGAGTTAAACAAGAATCTGCTTTCACTTTTTTTCTATCACATACTGTTTTTTTTATAGGCATGACTAATATCATATTCTTATTCAGCAGTCACACTATAAAATTCGAGAATAGTTTCTTAAATTTAGACTATAACTCAAGAACCGTTTACACGATTTTGATAAATGATATACCAAAACACGCATACGAAAATTGTCTTCAAGGTATCTCAATAATATTTTTTATTCGCTCAAGAATTTCAGAGTTATGGACCAAATGTTCACGATTTTTCAATTTTTTTTTTTTTTTTTTTTTGCTACTAATTACCGAATAACTACGGAAGTAATAACTGATCAAAAAATTATCTAAATTCAGCATAAAGACAACTTAAGTTGCTATATATTGGAGTTTAATTTATCTTAATAGAACAAACCGTTCTCGAGTTATACAAGTGTGACTGCCTAAAGGCGGGATCATAGTAGTCATGCCCATAAAAAATCGATTCGTGATAGAAAAAGAGTAAAAGCTGATTCTTATTTATCACGTTATATTCCATCTAATCCACCTATTTTTTTTTTTTTTTTTTGCCCACTAGTATATCTCCACTTAACTGTAGGTATGCATGGGTGTCCTAACTTAAGTGTGAATGCAATCATGATTTTGCATCAATTTTTATGATACGTGGCTTTATTTACTCGCAGTTTTAACAGCTTTGAGATAAAGATGATAAACTTAAACATTTTTGATGTTTTCACTTTTTAAAAGAAGTTTAGAACGACTTAAAGCTAATTTTATTCCTCATATTTTGGTGTTCCATTTATATAAATCGTGCATACCGTTCTCGAGTTATAGTGAAATATACTCGAGTAATCGGCTTATTTAGGGCGCAATATTAGACACGCCCATAAAATAAAAATTCGACCTGATAGGAGAAAACTGAAAGCAGATTCGAATTTAGCATGCGGAATTCCATATAGTCCACTTTTTTTTTTTTTTGATGGAGCACGAAAAATTTTTTTTTGTCGACCAGTGTAATCTAATAGAAAAATTATATAAGACTATATATACAAATCAAAAGAATTAAAATTACTCTTTAAATTTTCTGGTCGAACAGTTCTTTTACATGTTTACTTCAACTTATAAAGTGTAATACAAAGATTAAATAAATATATATTGCTACTAATAGTAACATTATTAAGAAGTTGTGCAATAAGCTTTAGGATTTCCAGGAACAAATATAAAAATATCGAATTATGTAAAATTAAAAAAAAAAAATAATAATAATTTCCTCAATAAACACTTGTGCATTCATATGAAAATATAAAATAAAAAATAATACAAAATCAAACAAAGTCAAGATTTTCGTAGATTTTTTATTATTATTTTTAAGTGGGTAGAAAGAAATTATACAAAAGATTATTTATAATCACAAGGACAAAAGTCAATGAAGTTAGCAGGCACATGTTAACCATTATGTAAATTTCATTCTATGCTAAACTTCCTTTTTATTATTACTGAAAATGTGAAAATTTTCAACTAAACAAATAAAAGTGTATATATGTTTGTTATAAAGGGACTACATAGATTTATGTAAAAAATGTGTTAAAACCTTATACTTAATACACAAACAAATTGTTTAAATATCCCAATTGTGTAAAATATATGTTTTATGTGCAAATAACTTTACCTCGATTCTTGTTATATGAAATTTTCCTAATCTCTTTCATCTTAAAACTCAAATTTCTTTATATTCAATTCTCCAATTTAAATAAAAATAAAAACAAGATCATAAATGAAGTAACAACATAATAAATAATTACCCATGTACATTAATATGAAAAACGAAAATATATAAAAATTAAATGTAAAAATAAATATACTTAATAAAAAATTCACAATGCACAAAATAATATTCTTGAATATAAGAATAATAACAATGAAAGAAAGGCAGCAATAAACACTTGCACAAATAAAAAATAAAAGGATATAAGTATGGGAAAGAAAAGGCAAATAAATATAAACAATATGTTACGTACTACGTATATGAACTTTAGTATTACATACTTATTATTATTATTTATCTCGACATGTTTCCGTTTCCTTTTTTTAATGCATTTAGACAGATGTCTTAAGTAGCAATATGTTGAAAGCCTCTTTAACGTAGGAGCTGTTTTTTATTTTTACTTTACTTTTGAAATGAAATAAAATGAAATGAATTATGTAGAAAAATAAAATACTCCCAAAAAATTTACATTTGGTGTACATACACGTAATTGTTCATAAGTATGAGTAGAATGTGTAAATTTAATGTAAGAAAATGTTAGAAACATATTAAAGAAAACATATATGTTTTACGCATGTAAACATATGTTATGGTATGTGTATTATACATAAAATAATATGTGTGTATTGTACCCAA
Source organism: Protophormia terraenovae (assembly GCA_951394005.1). Classification (NCBI taxonomy): domain Eukaryota; kingdom Metazoa; phylum Arthropoda; class Insecta; order Diptera; family Calliphoridae; genus Protophormia; species Protophormia terraenovae. Next base: position 155,273,960 of record OX596073.1, read on the forward strand.
TTGGAAATTTATTTTAAATGTACTTAAATATCCTACATGACTTATTTATTAAAAGTATACAAAATTAATTTAAAGACTTAAGCTAAGTTCACATTAGCCAAATATTTGACACAAATTATTTGGTCGTGCTTTCCCGCAATTTTTTCAACTAAATACAGAGTTAATTTTCTATCACATAACGCGCATTTATTTGACGTTTTTTATACCCACCATCAAAATGATGGGGGGTATATTGATTTTGTTATTCCGTGTGTAACATGTCGAAGAAATCATTTAAGACCCTACAAAGTATAAATTTTCTGGGTCCTGGTTAGATTCTGAGTCGATCTAGCTATGTCCGTCCGTCTGTCCGTCTGTCTGTTGAAAGCAGGATTGAGCTCGAACGGGTCAAAAAGATGGGGGGTATATTGATTTTGTTATTCCGTGTGTAACATGTCAAAGAAATCATTTAAGACCCTACAAAGTATACATTTTCTGGGTCCTGGTTAGATTCTGAGTCGATCTAGCTATGTCCGTCCGTCTGTCTGTTGAAAGCAGGATAGAACTCGAACGGGTCAACGTAGGGGGACGAAATTTAGCACAAACTTTTATCTTATATAAGATTTGGTATTGAAAATGGGCAAAATCGGTTAATAAACAAAAAAGTTATGGGCTAAAAACTAGAAACACAGGGTTGTCATTGTAGCTTAATTTCATACTTTTTTGCTGATATCTCTTCAACAAAAGCATCTACGACAACGAAATTTTGTATAAATAGATTGAGGGTCGATATAAATTTGGAAACTAAAAATGGGCGTGGTCTGCCTACTTTTCCGCCCACCTCTCATACAAGGTGAAACGTCAATGAAATTGTGTTCAAATAGTTCAAGGACCAATGTAAACTCGGAAACAAAAAATGAGCATAGTCTGCTCACTTTACCGCCCTCCTCCCATATAACGTAAAATTAGAAAAAGTTGATGCTGGATATATTATATTTTAGAAAAATGGCTACAAAATTTACAATAAAGTAAAATATTAGGATAATTAATGAGGAATGATAACTAATATCAACTGAAAAATTCATAATGTACATTAATTAAACTAACTTTAAAACAAATATATATTTTTAAATAATTTATATTTATACAAAATAACAACTCCACTTCATGTCATTTACAAAACAACACTGTTTTTTGCCACTGGGCGAAGTCGACAGGGTTCGATTCGTCGCTTAACCACCGTCGTACTTATTTTGGTTATATGCCACTTAATGCGACTTTTATATCCGATTATTTTCTTTTAATTTGATTTTTTCGAATATTTATTAGTGGATATTAACAAAAAAAAAAAAAATGTACTAAAATATTAAAGACAGATAGGTTTTAATTATTTAATATCATTTGACAAAAACTTATGCGTAATTATTTAAAAAAGGAGGCAACCCACATGCGATCAGTGTTGATTTTTACCCAGCTACTATAACATTGTTTGAAGTATAATGAAAACAAATTTTATGTGTATTTTTTATTATTTATTTAATTCAATTCAAGTAATGAATAAACTTATATTAAATTCCTGAGTTGAGTTTGATCTAAAAGGTTAAATTATTATATTTTAAGTTGAAAATGGAATTAAATTTTTTTATTATCCTTAACTCTTTCACTTGATGTAAAACTTTCAACTTGATGTAAATGTTAATTTTATCGATGTTTAAACATGGTTCTTTTAACATTTGCTTTAACCGTGTTTAAACATTGAACAAATTAACATTTAAGCCCGTTATTATAACTTTCCAATAACTAAAGTTAGGATGTTATCGTTCACTTTAACTGTTTTTGGTTGTTATAAGTATAAGTTAAGCCAAAAGTAACCAATATGCTAAAGGTAAGAACATCTGACCATTAACTTTTATCAGACGGTTTATGTATTCAGAGCTGCCATATTTTCTGCTCTATAAAAGAAATAAATAAAATTATATTTATTCCGCTGTAGTTTTTAGTAATTTGTCTGTCTATATTTCTATTTGCTCTGGTGTTGTCTTTTAGTTAGCTTAAACTCATTTATTTTAAAACTTTCTTTGTTTTTTATTTGTCTATATATTTCCATTAGTGGCAGTTACGTTCAAATAGTACATGTTGCCACTACGTTAAGTGACCAAAAGTAATCGGTTTTTGCTTTGGTATTGCCGTATTATCAAAATTATAAAATTTACCTTAAAACCAAGTTGTAATAACCAAAAGTAGATAAAGCTCACTTTATCGTTCACTTTAGTTTATCTTACCTTAAATTATCTGATACCTTATAGGTAGATTATAATAAAGGCCCTTAATGTTTTATTTAGGAAACTGTATGAAAAAATTGTTCATTTATATTTTTCGATTTGAAGTTTTAGTACATGTTTGATCTTACATTTCTTTTGTAAGATCAAACAAAAATTCGCCCATAATAATAACAAATATTTTACATCTTGTGTCCAAATAATGTTCACACTTGTCACATTTTTTACTCAAATATTTTTGTTTGACCAAAAACAACCAAACAAAAAGGTTCGTAAAAATATTTGGTGTTCACATTAGACAAAAATCGTCAAATATTAGTGTAATGTGAGCTTTGCTTTAGTTTAAGACTTATTAGACAGAGGTATTGAAATCCCATCCAAATGTTCTCCGAAATACCTATTTTATGTAATTTTTTTTTTTTTTTTTTTTTGAGATCCTCTTAATTCAATTTCTCACTGGGTTAATATATATTTTTTTTTAAGTTACATATATGTATACTCATTTAAGTTATATACCCATCTTTTATTTGTGTATACTTTATGTTTTGTATCTTTTATTGGTTGTACATTTTTTATATGTATTTTTATTCTGTTATCATAAATTATCAAAGCTTTGCATTAAGCTAAACAAAAACAGTTTTGTGATTTTCATTTGTTAAGTGAAACGTTTTAAAGCCAAATAATATCACATACTTTTTTAACTGAGTTAAATAAGAAAAACATACTTACGTTAATAAATTCCTATAAACAGTGTTTCTTAAAAATTTTTTAAAAATTTGTTTGTTTGTGGAAATTAAAAACGGAATGACAAACTTATATATACCCTTTACACCTGTGGTGAAGGGTATAATAAAAAATGTTTTTTATATTCTTTACAGTTTTTTTTTTTTTTAAATTTCGTTTAATCGGTTATTCGACAAATGTTACTCGATTAATTCGTTATTCGAAAACACTAAGTTAATCAAATCCGAATTCATAATTGCAAATATAAATATTAAAACTATAAAAGCACTATCCCTCGTAGTGCCTTTGAGTAATATTTTCCAAATATGTATTTTATTCCTTAAAATAATGTTAAATAAATGCATTTTATAAGGGGTTTCGATTATTCTTCATTTTATTTATTATTATTTTTTTCTTATAATTATACTTTCATATTTATATGGAGTATATTTCTTTGGTTAAAGACTTTTAGCTAAAATATAGTTTTCTATATTATTTTCTTATAAATTTCTTTTAAAAAAAATTTTTTAAATTTACAGTAATCTTGTTGTATTTTGTAGTATGTTTTTAGCACTAAATATTTTCAATGTTTTCCTCTTAAATAAAGTTGTTAACGGCAACAAAATCACAAAAAAGAGCTTATTCATTCATTCAACACTCGTTATTCCAATAAAAATCTTTTAAAATATGTACATATACATCAGGGATGAAAAAATTGATACTATAGTACTTTTTTTTGACACTATTTGATATTAAAAAGTACCGAGGTACTCTCTCGAATCATTTGATACTATCAAATGATTAGCTGGATATTCGAATTAAAAATAAAATTTTTAAATGAAAATATATTTTAGAGATATATAATTTTCGAATAGATTTATACATATTTATAATTGGTGCTCAGAAGTTATAATGAAATTGTAACTTACCATAAATTATTTGGGAATTAGTAGCCCAAAAAATTAAATACGTCATTATGACAATTCAAATAAGTTTATAGGTGTAAGTTTTAGTTTATAAAATTATAACTCTAAGAGCACAAACACAACCTAGCGTATTATTTTTTTTATATGAAGATTTGGCAACTAAAAGAACACAGCGGAATCCGCAGGAAATTAAAATCTATTTTAATTTCACAACGGATTCTCAAAGCTCTCATTTTCTCACTCTCCCTCTCTGTCAGTGTTGCCGTTGTAGCAAAATGAATCACATAGGTTTACATTAAATTTATATAAGAAAGAAAGAGATAGATAGATTTGCCTTATATTTTTTTATGTATGGAATTTAAGAGATATGTAGTTTTGTTGTTGCCAAACACCAAAAATATAAAGAAACAAAAACAAAATATATATGAAATCCGCTGTTGGACGCCGTCTTCATTTAATTTGCATTTCTCTCTTAGAGCGGAAAACAACATTGAAATCCGTTTGGTTGTGTTTGGGCTCTAAAGTATACAATAATTACCAAAAACTACAAGTTTCTATGCTCTGTATATCGAAGTGAAAAAAGTGCACGTTGGATGATTTTTTTCTTCTTAATTGCACTAAAGATATAAATAACGATTAGGGTGATCGACGCGGTTTTCCAACCGGTTTTAAAACCGGTTTTTTCTGTCCATGTGCTGTCGGTTTTTTCAAAATGTTAATTTTTCGAATGTCGAATAGACCGGTTTTTTTAAACACAAAAAACCGGTTTTAAAAATAGCATTTTATTTCAGAAATAATAAGAGGAATAATTTATTAAATATTCATAAAGACTGATTTCTTATGTTTTAAAAATATAGTTTAAGTCTAAATTGCAATTTATTCTGTAATATTAAACAAATAAATAAGTAACAATTATCCTGTATGCATTTTTTAATCTATTGTAATATCTGTAATATTTTTACACCCAATTTAATTTTTTATGATCCAATATTTCCTTTATTTTTTAAAGGTGTTGTGTTAAAAAAGTTTCACCTGCTGAATAATGTCAATTGAGACAGGCTTTCATATTAAGCCATGGTTTCTGTTTATGATAACTAAAATTTAGTCTAATTTTTGATAATTTTTTTTTCTACAATTTTGAAACATAATTATCTTCTAGTCATCTAGATATATAATTTGCTTAGCATTTTTTCTCTTTCCAGAGCTTTCTAAAGCTCCCAAACGACGTAGAAAATTAAAATTTGGCTTAATTATAAAACTTTTCGTCCAACAAATCCTAACGGAGCCATATTTTGAAATTTTTATCAGGAAGCGGATATAAGAGGATTTATGTGTCTTTTTCTAAATTTTTTTCTCTGTCTAGAGCTTTTTAAAGCTCTCAGAAGACGTAGAAAATTAAAATTCGGCTTACTTATAACTCTATTCGTCCTACAAATCCTAACGAAGCCAGATTTTGAAATCTATCAGGGAGCGAAAACACGTGGATCTATATATATGGATTTATATATATCATTCCTAAGCGTTGTTTTCTGAAGCTCCCAGACGATATAAGAAACTATAAATCGGCTTACTTATAAAACTATTCATTCTACAAATTCTAACGGAGCCAGATGTTTCTATTAGGGACCGAAAAGTCTGTTTTTGGTATTAAGAACTTTTGAGTTGCTATACTTATTATTTGCTCTCCAAATCCTTTCAAAAACTGATTCTGCATTTTGGTCAAGGAGCGCATTACGACGATTTTTTTATTTTGAAAGGTTTACGAATTTAAAACTTTAATCAATATTATCCCAATAAATTCTAACGGCTTCAAATAATTGACTTCGATTTTCTTTTAATTTTCGGATTTGTTTGTGCATATAATTTTTTATTTTATAAATTTTAACTTAAATATTATAACTGCCTGTTTCTCTATGTCGAACGAAAAATTCGTTTCGAATAAATGTATGGAAAACAACAAATAAATTTAAAATTTTGTTTTTGTTTTCTATACATTTACTCGAAACAAATTTTTCGTTCGACATAGAGAAACAGGCAGTAAGAATTATTGATTTTTTTAAAGGAAATGTAGCCTTTTGACATAACTTCTGCAAAAAACCGGTTAACCGGTTTTTTCTGAATTTCAAAAAGTGCAACCGGTTTTTTTAAAATACCAACTATTCGAACTATTCGAAAACCGGTTTCTCAAAAAAGTCGAATAATCGATCACCCTAATAACGATCCAAAACTTGAATTTTAGTACTCTGACAGCCAAAAAAGTACTAATTAAAATCTATTTTGATACTGAAAATTATTTTCATTTTCCATGCCTGATATACATATACATACATATGTATGTATATGAATAAATAAACACAAATATACGAGTGAATAGTATATATTTATTTTTTCAATTTGCAAATTTATTATCGCATTTAATCTCACGTACACTATTTGTTCGCATTTAAAGAGCTTTTCAGTTTACGATTTACATGCAAACTACTTAACAAATACGATTGTGTGATCTTTATGGGAATATACACACATATACATATATAGTATGTATGTAAATCAAATATTTTAAATGGGCATGTATATATCTTTCATCTTATTTAAATGATTTTCTTTATATATGGAATCAAAAATCAGGATTGATTTACGATTATAATCTAGAAAAGAAAACAATTTTTGTTGTTTATGTTTTACATTTGTACGTACGTACTTAAATCGTAGGTGAATAAATATGATACATACGGATGTGATTTTGTTTCATTTATTTGATATATTTTTTGTTCACTATAGTAATATATTTCTAATAAGCCTATAAATATTTAAAGAAAAAAAGTTTTAAATTATGAAAAAGATAGTAAACAATATGCATTATTTGTTCTATTATATATAGAAATTTAAATGATTGCAGTAGGAAATAAAAATATGTAGGTATATTAATAGAAAATATTTTTAAATTTAATTAAAATACCTGAAAGCATTTAAAAATATTTGTTAAAGAAAAAAAAAAATTAATTTGTTTAAAGAATTCATGTTATTAGAAAGATTCAAAAATATTTATATCTCTACTCACATGCAGTAAAATAAAACGCAAATTATTTGTTTTTGTATGTGTCTGAGAAAATATTCCGTGATAATTTACAACCACGTAGATATTTTATTTCCTAAAAGCATATTGTACCTACCTTCTTATTATATTAAAAACAAAAAACAAGAAGAAAAATATAAAAAAAGATTCCAAATGTCAAGGGATGTTATAAATTTTAAGAAAATAAGAATTTTATGTTCATCCAGAGAGAATTTTCAAATTATATACTAACAACACTTTATGGTGACACACAACTTGTTTGAGGATGGGGAAAAGGAAAAACGAAAGTAATAAATTATGAAATACCATTGGCCAAGGTGAAAATTCTGTACGTTTTGTAAATGATCTTATGGAAAGGAATTTACTTATTTAAGTGTTTAACAGGATATAATTGTTGTAAATAAATTATTATTATGGCTTTTGAAAAATTTCAAAACATATTGAAAGTTGATTAAGAAATTAAGAAGAAGAAAAAAATAGTTTAGTTCAAGAACTTTTTTCGTTAGTTAGTGGGTACTTCTAAAATTATTATATTTTTAATTTTGTTGTATAAATAAGAAAAAAGAATTCATTCACTGTTGTTGCTTTATATTAACCAACAATGAATAAAAAACAACAAAATTATTGTCAAAATGTTCTTTTCCCCAAATGTCGGTTGTCTAGTATATTTCACCATAAAATCAGTACGTGATAGAATCTAATCCACCTATTTTTTATTTAAGACGAAAAGTTTTTTTGCCCACCAGTGCTGTAGTACATGGGTATTTTTACTTTACTGAAATCATCAATTTGAAGATACGTAGCTTATTTTACTCATAGTATTACCTACTTTGAGATAAAGATGATAAACTTGAACATTTTTGACGTTTTTACTTTTGAAAATAAATTTTAGTAAAAAAAAATATTCAATTTTGCATAAAAAAAAAATTTGTTCGATTACTTATTTCGGAATAACTTTGAAACCGTTGAGTAGATAATATTCGAACGGCTTAAACCAATTTTATTCCGCATATTTTGATGCATCATTTATATAAATCGTGAGCACCGTTCTCGAATTATAGTGAAATATACTCGAATTATCGGCGTATTTAGAGCGAAATATTACACATGCCCATAAACAAATCTTGAACTGATGGAAAAAAACTGAAAGCAGATTCGTCCTTAGCATGTCGAATTCCATCTAGTTCACATTTTTTTATTTATTTTTTTTTTTTTTTTTTGCCGACCAGTGTTATCGAAAGTCTTCAAAGACGTCATTTATATTGAAGGACTGACGAACATTGTTATTTGGATAGATTCAGATCTTATGACAATTCATTTTGATGCAATAAATTGTTTTTGAAGTAAGGAATTCCATTAAAAAATATTTAATATTTAGTTAAAAAAAAAAAAAATATGCGTAAATAAATTTTTCTAATAACTAGGAAATCAATTGACGATCAAAATTTACAGAGCCATTAGGGATATAATAGTGAGTCTCATATACTATGTACACATATTTGTCATGTTATTTTAAATCATTTTGGTGATTTAATTATGTCTGTCCGTCCGTACATCCGGGACAATGTTTGATTACCTCCTGGATACATCCGCAGATTTTAAAAATTCAATGTTGATAAAGTAAAAAAAAAATACGCATAGTTTTCCATCTAAATGCACATTTTTTTTTTTTTTTTAATAATTCTTTAACATCAAATCCTTTAAAGATATCTGAGTAAAGTTTATCATCGCTAGAGCTAAAGTATTTTTGAGTTTATTTACCTCATACCCTAGTGCGTGAATCGTAAAAGGAGAACCTCCAAATTGGTCACCTTGGCTAAGTGATTTTTTTTTTTATTATTTTTTATTTTTTCTAAATAGCCAAAATTTTATTAATGATTTCAATGTTTAAAAAATTTATATACAGATAATCCTTGTAATTCACTAAAATTAGCAAATATATGGTTTGGAATTTCGCAATATTTTCAAACAATATTTCATAATACCTTAACTTTATATTAAATTAAAATTTTAAATTTTGTAAAATGTTCAAAAAAATTTTATGATCAGCTCATATTCTGTGGAGTATAAAAATGTATAAATGTTTTGGATTTTTTTTTTTCTAATTCACTTTTAAATTTTAAATATTCATATGATATATTTTTTATAAAAGTATGTTATTTGTCTCTTTTCAGTTACCGCAACTACTTAATCATATTTTTCGGTAAGTAAAGTAATATTTTTTTATTTTGTTCTCCATCCTAAAAATGTACCACATGTACCACTTTTTAAAGTCATCTAGTTACTATTTTTTACTACATTTAATGTCTCATATATATGATTGATTACAACTCTTTAAGGGTTTAAGAAGATATGTTAACTTTTTTTATGACCAAATACTTTTCAATAGGGGTATTCCCTTTATTAAGCATACATATGTTACTAAGGAAAAGTTGATAAATTTTTTTTATTTCCAAGTATTAAAGAAATACTGCTGTTGACTATATTTCTTTTAAGAAACTTAAAATATAGAAAGTTAAAAAAATAAAAACAAAGATATAAACAAAAAATTGTATTTAATAAATAAATTCTATTATTTAATTTTTATCAATGTTAATGGTTTCCGCTTAAACATTAGTTATGATAATTATATAACTAAATATACACATAGTTATTTATAAATTTCCCAGAATAGCCCTAATAATACAATATACTTATAAAAGTCTGTTACATTTTATTAACTTTTTGATGAATACAAAGTTATTCGTATAGACATTCTTTCATATCAGAAAATATAAATAGACATATATTTATATATACATGTATGTTTATTATTATTTATGGAACTATTTCCCTTTCTCTTTTCCTGAAATTATTCCAATGCCTTTTGGGAAAATGACTGACTTGCTAACTAACTTACTAGACTCTTATATAAAATAACCTTAAGTCATATTACAAAAAATATCTGAATATTATAAATACAACTTTGATGTGATAATTGTAATTGCTTAGGGATATTTTTCCTTATACGTATACATATAAATAATAAGAAAATGTTGTTAATTCTAACTGAATTTTTCTTTAATATTTATTTTACATTCATAAATTTCATAAAACTTAATTAATTTTCAGTGTAACATTGTTTTATAGTTATTCATAGTCCTTTAATATATACTCACTCTACCTCAACGTTGAATTAATTATTCTAAAAATCTGTCACTAAATTATGTGACTTAATTATTTTGTGAGATTTATGTTTGAAATCTGTCAACAAAATACCAAAATTCATTCATTTAATATTGTCTCATTATATTTATTACAATTTTTTTCTATGATTTTATAAAGACATAATGTGAAAATAATAGCAAATGGTGTTGTACACTTAAAGAAATTTATGTGTATACTAATTTGTAATTTTATTAGATTGGTATTTGTATAAATATGGTGATCTAAAGGAAAATTATTTCATATACATTTTTCCATTTACAAGCATTAGACTTAATAGTGCAAAACGCTTTTAAATAATTTGCCCAAACTGGTCAATAAAAATAATTTGAAATAGAATCTTAAAAATGTAAACAAAAATTCGATTTCTTTCTGAGCTTGTTTCCTATCAAATAGCAGATAACATTTTGTTATATATACTCTTCTTAATAACACTGGTCGACAAAAACATACAACACCATATACGAATAGTTGGACATGATGTATTTTGACGTGCTAAACACGAATCTGCTTTCAGTTTTTTCCATCAGGTCTGGATTTTTTTATGGGCGTGACTAATATTTCCTTATAACTTAAGAACGGTGTGTACGATTGACATAAGTGATATACTTCATAACTTCATTCTTTTGTGTACTCAATAGTTTCGAAGTTATTTTGAAATAAGTGTAAAAAAAAAAATAACAAAAAAAAAACTCATGCAAAATTTTCGATTTTTTTGTTACTAAAATCTCGATTTTATTCACAGTTAAGTAAAAATACCCATGTTACATACAATTGTATAGAAATAGAGTGGTGGGCAAAAAAAAATATTTTTTTTTTTTTTTTCTTAAAAAAAAATAGGTGGACTAGGTGGATTTTGTCGAGTTAAATAAGAATCTGCATTCACTTTTTTCTATCACCTACTGATTTCCTTTTATGGGCATGACTAATATCACCACCTTATTCTGCGGTCACACTATACAATTCGAGAATGGTTTGTAAAATTTAGACTATAACTCAAGAACCGTTTACACGATTTTAATAATGATACACCAAAAGATGCATACGAAAATTATCTTCAAGGTATGTTAACAATATTTTTTATTCGCTCAAGAATTTCAGAGTTATGAATCAAAATTTTCACCATTTAAAAAAAAAAACATTTTTCGCTACTAATTACCGAATAACTACGAAAATGTTAACTGGACAAAAAATTATGTAAATTCAGCTGAAATATAATTTAAATCGCTATCTATTGGAGTTTAATTTATCTTAATAGGACAAACCGTTCTCGATTTTTACAAGTGTGACTGACTAAAGGCGGGGTCATAGTATTCATGCCCATAAAAAATCAATACGCGATAGGAAAAAAAGTAAAAGCTGATTCTTATTTGGCACGTTAAATTCCATCTAATCCACATATTTTTTTATTAAAGCGAAAAAAATTTTTTTTTGCCCACTAGTGTATTTTCACATAACTGTAGGTATGCATGGGTATCCTAACTTAACTGTGAACACAATCAAGATTTGTGTATCAATTTTTTATGATACGTGGCTTTATTTACTTGCAGTTTTGCCAGCTTTGAGATAAAGATTTTTGATGTTTTCACTTTTAAAAATAAATTTTAGTAAAAAAAAATAAATCTTGAATTTAGAATGAAAAAAAATTCGGACACTTATTTCGAAATATCTCCTAAACTATTGATTTTGTTAGTAGAACGACTTAAAGCCAATTTTATTCCACACATTTTGGTGTATTATTTATATAAATCGTGCATACCGTTCTCGGGTTATAGTGAAATATACTCGAGTAATCGGCTAATTTAGGATTAGATACGCCCATAAAAAAATCTCAACCTGATGGGAAAAAACTGAAAGCAGATTCGACTTTAGCATGCAAAATTCCATCTAGTCCACATAATTTTTTTGAAGGAGCACGAAAAAAAATATTTTTTGTCGACCATTGTTTTTAATCATAAATTCCAACAACTTTTAATTATTTTTTAAATTTTATAATTTGCTCAAAAACGAAGTTTACTAAAATATTAAAATCTAATTCTATACTGAAAAATTGTAAATCATATTTCAATTACAAAATATTCATATTCATTATTTAAATTATTGAAATTTAGCCTATAAAATTATAAAATTTTATAAAAAAATTTATTAAATAAATCACTTATTATTATATATGATTAATTTATTAATTGTACAATAAGACAAGTAATTGAAAGCCGATAAATTGTTTTATTTAAAAAAATATATACATATATATATTAAAAATTGATATAATTAAAAAAGTAATTGGATTATTTTTTATTTTTGATAAATTCTTTTGTCGGCACAGGAAAAATATAATCTATTAAACGATTTGCTAAAAATTTTTTTTGTTTCAATAAATTTTTTATTTGTATCAATTATTCGAGTGATAAAATTTTTTAATTTTTTAAAATTTCTATTTAAAAAAAATTTCTAATAAAAATACTTAACTGAATATCTATATATATAAAAGAGTAACGTGACTGACTGACTGACTGACTGATTCATCATCCCACAGCCCAAACGGCTGAAACTAGAGAGACGAAATTCGGAACGTAGGTAGGTCTCCCACCATATAGATCCACTAAGACGGGATTTTTGGAAATTCGAATGTTTAGGGGGTAAAAAAGGGTAAAAACGGGTAAAATCGGTAACTTTATATCTCCCAAACTAATAAAGATACAAAAAAAGTTGAATAGTTAACGTTATTCATTTAAAAAATAATTGGACAGGTGTCTAATACTTTTTTGAAAATCGGCCGTTTTAGGGAGAAAACGGGTAAAAACTGTATTTTGGTACTTTTTTGGCACCATATGTATCTTTGAAACCAATCAACATACAGATAAAATTTATATCGTATTCATAACTTATCAAAAAATGAGAAATACAAATTTGGTACTTTTTAGAAATTCAAGCGTTTAAGGGGTAAAAATCGTACCTATTTTTGGTACTTTTTTCATAAAACATTTTTTTATATTTATTGAAATATTCATATGAATATTTTAATATGGGATACCACTACAATTTAGAAATTTATTGGAATACAATTTTTGATACTTCGATGGGTGAAAAAAAGTACCAAAAAAAAGGGGTAAAGGCGGGAAATTACATTTTATTCAAAATTAATAATGAATTTTCAATTACATTAAACATAGAAACATGAAATTAAGAAAATGTAAATAGGAATTCACAAGAGTGGAATTTGTGGTACTTAAAGATACGTGGTCCTGTGGCTAAAAATTCAAGAGGATGGACTTTGTGGTACTTTTTTCTTCTTCTATTGGCACTTTTTTTAATTTTCTGTAATATTTAACCTAGATACATGAAAATAAATACGCATGGTCCGATGTTGTAAAGAATTCACAAGGGGGGACTTTGTGGTACTTTTTTGTTCTTCTAATGGTACTTTTTGAATTTTCTATAATATTTAACCCAGAAAAATGAAATTAAAGATATGTGGCCTTAAATGAATAAGAATCCATAAGAGAGGTTTTTGTGGTCCTTTTTTGTTCTTCTAATGGTACTTTTTGAATTTTCTATAATTATGAACCTAGAAACATGAAATTAAGGATATGTGGTCCTAAATGAATGAGAATTCATTAGAGGGGACTTTGTGGTACTTTTTTGTTCTTCTAATGGTACTTTTTGAATTTTCTATAATATTTAAAGTAGAAACATGAAGTTAAATATGCATGGTCCTATGTGAGAAAGAATTCACAAGAGGGGTCTTTGTGGTACTTTTTTGTTCTTCCAATGGTACTTTTTAAATTTTCGGTAATATTTAACCTAGAAACATGAAATAAGGATATGTGGTCCTAAATGAATGGGAATCCATAAGAAGGGACTTTGTGGTACTTTTTTGTTCTTCTAATGGTACTTTTTGAATTTTCTATAATTATGAACCTAGAAACATGAAATTAGGTATATGTGGTCCTTAGTTAATGAGAATCCATAAGAGGGGACGTTGTGGTACTTTTTTGTTATTTTAATGGTACTTTTTGAATTTTCTATTATATTTAACCTAGAAATATGAAATTAAGGACATGAAGTGCTAAGTGAATGAGAATCCATAAGAGAGAACTTTGTGGTACTATTTCGTTCTTCTAATGGTACTTTTTGAATTTTTTATAATATTTAACACAGAAACATAAAATTAAAGATATTTGGTCCTAAATGAATGAGAATTCATTAGAGGGGACTTTGTGGTACTTTTTTGTTCTTCTAATGGTACTTTTTGAATTTTCTATAATATTTAACCCAGAAACATGAAATTAAAGATATGTGGCCTTAAATGAATAAGAATCCATAAGAGAGGTTTTTGTGGTCCTTTTTTGTTCTTCTAATGGTACTTTTTGAATTTTCTATAATTATGAACCTAGAAACATGAAATTAAGGATATGTGGTCCTAAATGAATGAGAATTTATCAGAGGGGACTTTGTGGTACTTTTTTGTTCTTCTAATGGTACTTTTTGAATTTTCTATAATATTTAAAGTAGAAACATGAAGTTAAATATGCATGGTCCTATGTGAGAAAGAATTCACAAGAGGGGTCTTTGTGGTACTTTTTTGTTTTTCCAATGGTACTTTTTAAATTTTCGGTAATATTTAACCTAGAAACATGAAATAAGGATATGTGGTCCTAAATGAATGGGAATCCATAAGAAGGGACTTTGTGGTACTTTTTTGTTCTTCTAATGGTACTTTTTGAATTTTCTATAATTATGAACTTAGAAACATGAAATTAAGGATATGTTATCCTAAATGAATGGGAATCCATAAGAAGGGACTTTGTGGTACTTTTTTGTTCTTCCTACGGTACTTTTTTAATTTTCTATAATTCTGAATCTAGAAACATGAAATTAAAGATATATGCTCCTAAATGAATGAGAATCCATAAGAAGGGACTTTGTGGTATCTTTTTTCGTTCTTCTAATAGTACTTCTTGAATGTTCTGAAATTTTCATCCTTAGAAACATAAAATTGCAAATGCAAGGTCCTAAGTAAATCAGAAACCTTTAAATGGATTTTTTGGTCCTTTTTCTTTATTCTAATATACTTTTTCGTATTTCTGATATTTATTTTTCATTATTCTAAGATTATAAACCTGAAATTAAAGAGATATTGTTATTTATGGATGACATAACACCATTATTAAAAATGTTCCCAAGGGAGTTAAGAATCTTAGTTTAAATTTATTATATAGTATAGTTTTTATAAAAAAATGTCCGCTGACGAAGTAGCGGGTTTACAGCTCGTTAATTAATAAAATAATTGAATATTTATTATTCGCATTTGCCTAGAGCAAATTTTTCCGTAGGCCCCCTACTTATTCATACCCACAATATTTATCAAACTGATAATAATAAACAAGGATAATTCTATAAACACTTATTTAAACAAATTATCATATTTATTGCTCAAATAGTATATTTAATTTAAAAAAATGTTTTCATTTAGTCCTTTTTGTATTGAAAATCGTGGGGGCCAAAAAGTTCTGAGAATGACCCAGTATTACATATACGTAACACTTTCATTTTTCACTTTCTAATTTTCATCGGACACGCCTTATATATTTTTAAACAATTAAATAAACAATTTGGATTTGTTTTCATTTAGTATACAAATTTTTTTTTGTAATGCACTCCTACTGCCGTTAAAATCGAATTACACAATTTATAACAAAATTGAAGTTTATATTATTCCGTTTTTTGACAATATAGTTTTAAACTTAGTCATTGTCGCGTTACATATACGTAACAGTGAGCACTAATGGGTTAATTCAAAATTTTTTCGAAAATATTTTTTCTCTGATCAAAACCGAATTAAACAATTTAATTTTTAGTAAAAAATATTAAAAAATTTGAATTTTTAACACAAGAATAATTGAAGCAATTATAAAAGTAATTGGAATATTTTTGATCTTCTAAATTATTTAATTCACCATATTTTTTTTTTGTGTACATTTCCAAAATATTTATTGTCAAAAAAATATATTTTTAAATATTTAAAATTAAAAAAAAAAAAAAAAAAACATTAAAAAAAAACATTTGTAATCTTTCAATTATTTTTTTAATTGTACCAATTAATTGGTTAATCAAAAATAAATAAAAATTTAGTGATTATCTGAGTAATTAATAAAATAATTGAATATGTATCAATCGTAACTAAAATTGGATCTTAAATAATATGTAAAATTTTAGTTTAGTTTGTTAGAAAATTTCGATTTTGAGTAATTTATTTAATTAAAAAATATTTGAAATCATTTTAAAATTCTGATTAATAATTTAATTGAAATTTTTTCGAAAATATTTTTTCCTGTGTAATCGTAATTCTGATAAAATCTACTTTTCGTAAGCCTCGAATAACTCACAAACATGAATAAAATATCAATATACTTATACTTGAAAGCATTCTGAGAATTTTGCCAAATTCTGTCCAAATATGGCTGGAGATTATTTAAAGATTACGATCCTTTGACATAAAAAATATATAAATAAATGATCACCTTTTTAAACAAAATTATTTTAAATATTTTGCTTTAACAATTTTTTTGTTTTCTTTTTTTACAAATAGCATTATAATGGTTTCAAGAATTATAAAAAAATTTTCTTTACTAAAACAAGCATTTTGCTTTCACTGTATATTTTTGTACTTACATATGTATAATATAATTGAACCATATGGAGTAATATGTTGTTTCTTAGAACTTTATTTTATTACATTTATGATGAATATAATATTTTTTTATGGTTTTACACATAAAACAAAACATACAAGTGTGGAATTTTTAAAATAATAAACCTAAAAAAAAATATATAAGGAGTGAGATCGAAAAATTCTTAACATACATAATACTCAATAACTTCGAAACAGTTGATCCTAAAGTTTTCATTACTTTTTTAATCATTTGATAATTTAGCACAGATCACAGAAATATATAATTTTTATGGTTCTAACCACTAATTATAAAATTGTGGACCATTATTGAAAGCCCTTTCTTTGAAGATTTGATAGTTGCTTCAGTCACTTTTTTGGAACAGTGTGCACATCTTCTGTTAAAATCTTCGGTATTTTGGGATACCTTTTTTGTGCTCTTGAATTCACTTTTCACAAGAGCTCAATATCTCTCCACTGGTCCAAGCTATGGACAATTTTGAAAATTGACCTCTCTTGGTACTAAAACTATGTTATTGATTTGGTACCACCCAGAGCTTTCTTACCTTAGTGACATGATACCAAATGGGTCCAAAAATATGTGGACACGTTGTGCTTTCTTAAGAAAAGAAGAAGTCTTTTTTGCAAATATTCCTTTATGCATATTTTGGTATTTATAGATCCGAATGTATCAAATGACTTTCCTGTTTTGCCGCAACTTCAAAAAGCTTGTCATACCATGAATTTTGTAAGAAATTTTTGCTGCTTTTGGGTCTTAAACTTATCTCCAATATTGCTTCGAGCATTAGCAATAAAAATTTTTGAGACATAAGATGCGAAGATTCTGCCAGCACCAACGTTTCTTCGTCAATTATACAGCTTGAGTATTTTTGTATGAAAATTGGTTTTCAATTCCGAGTCCTATTTTTGGTTTGTAATTTTTTTTTTTTTTTTTTTTGCAGAATTCCAGTTTGGAATTTTTTGAACTTTATATGTTATCAACTTTCCCATTAGCTTTAAATTTTCGCACCAAATAGTCGAAGCACTGAGAAAACTGAGCTGATTTTCTACCAGATGTGTTTGGAGTTCCTTTCAATATGCCTTCAATTTTCTGGCCTTCCCAATATCATGTGGTCCTTTTTTCTTACCGAACTAGGTTTCACATCAATAGCCAAATTCTCCTGATACTATTTAATAACATTAGAAACGGTTTTACGGACGACATTTAATTCTGTGGCTAATTATTTGTAAGACCTATTTGGATTTTTTGAAATTTTTTAATAACTTGTAGGACGTAAATCTTTTTCGTCACTTATTTTGATGAAAATAAGGACAAATTAACATGGTTGTTATTAAAAATAATAACTGAAGTATTTTTCCATGATAACTAGTTCAAAAAAAATTTTGAATATTGATTCCGAAAAAAGTTATGAGGCAAAATGTGTGTTAAGATTTTTTCGATCTCACTCCTTATATATTTTTATTTAATATCAATCTATTTCGTTCATTTAGTTTCATATTAAATATATTTATGTTTTTCACATCAAACAGCTTGCCAATATTTGTTTATAAAAATATATATTTTTTTCGTAATATATGTTATATATAACATATTAGATTTTCCAATGTATAATGATAATTTACTTCATGGCCTTATAAATGAAACCAATCTAATACATATATATAGGCTATCAGGCCTGTCACAGGAAACCATTTGGATCAAAAATGGAAGTAATTCCGTACTTTACTTTTTCAAAAAAAATTAAACGAAGAAATTTTTTGGGGTGAAAACCACAAATCCATTAAACTTTGAAAATTTAAAGTGGTTTCATTCCGAAAAATTTCTTCATTTCGTGTTTTTGAAGAAGTAAAGTACGAAATTACTTCCACTTTCGATCGGAATGGTTTTCTCTGACAGGCCTGAATATTTGATTTTTTTAATTTCAGAGTTAACATTTATTTTTTATTTTTTTATTTTTCCTGACTTTTGTCTTTGTACGAGTTTGATTTTATATCCTTTATTTGTGCTTTTATATGTAAATTTATACTAACACTTTTTAAATTAATATTAGTAAAAAAACTTTATAGTTCTATATTTCAAAAATATATAAATAATAAATTTATTGAAAATAATAATAATTTTTATTTAGTATTTTGTTAGTTTCCATATGACCAGTTTTCTAAGGATTTATGCCCAACCATAACAAACCAAAAATATATACTATGTATGTAAATGTAGTAGAATATATGTTATTTTATTTGTACATAAAATATTTAGCTACTTCATTTTAGGAATGTATTGAAATGGGAATATTATCTATAAGAGTATATTAGAAGGAATTTTAAAATTTAATAATTTTTAACATTAGTGAAATCCTTTTAATTTTATTAAATTTGAGGCTTTAAATTTGTTTTGTTTTGTTTTACAATGTAATCAACATATTTTCTTTAATTAGTAATAATTATACTTACTAAATTATAATTTTTAAAATTAATAAATATTACTTATACGCTACAGGTTTTATACTTAATAAACGTTGTAAATTTGTAATTATATAAGAAAAGAAATTAAATAAATTAAAAAATTTTATTATGATAATAGTTTCAACAAAAAAATGTTTTTCGTGATCCTTCAAAAAAAATATATGTGGACTAGATGGAATTCCACATGCTAAACACGAATCTGCTTTCAGTTTTCTCCATCAATATTGCGCCCTAAATAAGCCGATTACTTTAATATATTTCACAATAACTCGAGAACGGTAAGCACGATTTATATAAATAATACACCAAAATATGTGGAATAAAATTGGCTTTAAATCGTTTTACTAACAAATTTTTATCAGCTCAATAGTTTAGGAGATATTTCAAAATAAGTGTCCGAAAA
This sequence comes from Protophormia terraenovae, assembly GCA_951394005.1. Lineage (NCBI taxonomy): Eukaryota > Metazoa > Arthropoda > Insecta > Diptera > Calliphoridae > Protophormia > Protophormia terraenovae. Next base: position 155,293,707 of record OX596073.1, read on the forward strand.
AAATTTTTTCATGATTAATTCAAGATTTCTTTTTTTTACTAAAGCTTCTTTTTAAAAGTCAAAACATCAAAAATGTTTCAGTTTATCACCTTTGTCTCAAAGCTGGCAAAACTACGAGTAAATAAAGCTACGTATCATAAAAATTGATGCACAAATCATGATTGTATTCACAGTTAAGTTAGGATAGCCATGCATACCTACAGTTAAGTGGAAATACATTAGTGGGCAAAAAAAAATTTTTTTTTTTCGTCTTAAATAAAAATAGGTGAATTAGAAGTAATTTAAAGTGCTAAATAAGAACCAGCTGTTACTTTTTTTCTATCACGTATCGATTTTTTTTTTTTTATGGACATGACTACTATGACTCCGCCTTTAGGCAGTCACACTTGTATAACTCGAGAACGGTTTGTTCTATTACGATAAATTAAACTCCAATATATAGCGACTTAAATTGTCTTTGAGCTGAATTTACATAATTTTTGTATCCAGTTAATATTTCCGTAGTTATTCGGTAATAAGTAGCGAAAAATTACTATTATTATTATTATTATTATTATTTTAAATTGTGAAAATTTTGATCCATAAGTCTAAAATTCTTGAGCGAATTAAAAATATGATGTATCATTTATCAGAATCGTGTAAATTTGACAAACCATTTTCGAATTTTTTAGTGTGACCGCTGAATAAGAATATGATATTAGTGATGCCCATAAAAAGAAATCAGTATGTGATAGAAAAAAGTGAATGCAGATCCTTGTTTAACTCGTCAAAATCCATTTAGTTCACGTATTTTTGTTTCAAGAAAAAATTAAAAAAATAATTTTGTTGCCCACCACTGTATTTCTATATAATTGAATGTAACATGGGTATTTTTACTTAAATGTGAATAAAATCAAGATTTATGCATCAATTTTAAAGATACATGCCTTATTTGATTCGCAGCATTACTAGCTTTAAGATCAAGATGATAAACTGAAACATTTTTGATGTTTTCCTTTATTTAAAAAATTTTAGTAACAAAAAAATCTAAAATTTAGCTTGACAAACTTTTTTTTTTTTTTTAAACTTATTTCAAAATAACTTTGAAACTATTGAGCACATAAAAAAATGAAGTTTGAGAGATTTGAAGATATTTTTAGTACACATCTTTCGGTGTATCACTTATGTCAATCGTACACACCGTTCTTAAGTTATAAAGAAATATACTAGAGTAATGGCCTTACTATGGCCGAAATATTACCCATGCCCATAAAAACAAATACAGACCTGATGGAAAAAAACTGAAAGCAGATTCGTGTTTAGCACATCAAAATACATCAAGTCCAACTATTCGTATATGGTGTAGTATTTTTTTGTCGACCAGTGTAATTTAATTAAATGAAAATAATTTTTCTGAAAACTTATAAAACTTTCTATTTGGAATGTGTTTTTTTTATCGATAGATTAGTTGTGTGTATTCCAAAATATTTATGTTTTTTTTTAAGGTTTTTTTGTCATAAAAACATTGAATCAAGTGCCTAAAATTTAAATGTCTTTATTGTTGTATAAACTACTAATTATATAAAATTATTTTATTATCCATTTTTCAAATCCTAACATTTAACTTAAATGTAAATTTTTTAAATTAAACATTTAATTTCAAAGAGCATCACGATAAATCCTTGGATTAAACATTTTTTCCACTTGCAAATACATTTTACTTGGTAAATTCAAAACAAAGAACAAAATTTTATTTCGTATTAATTAAAATTTTTGGAACGAATGAATTTTTTATTAAACCTCAACGGTTTTTTTATTCGCTTGGAATGCCTAAAATAACAAATTTAATCTTTACGGAATTTTTTAATTATTACATATTTTTTTATTTTTTTTATTTTACAGTTTTGTTGGCTAAACTTTACGCAAACAATTATTAAATATTCAATTCCTATTAAAATGTACAACAATTTCGTATTTAATTTTTTAATAAAAACTTTAAACTTTTACAAAATATATGTTTATTTTTCCCACAACTTTTTTTTAATTTCTAGAATTATGTACATTTATACAGTGAAATTTTATATAAAAATTAAACTACGCTTTAATATATATTTTTATTTACTTAATAATTTTAATAAAGCTTTTTAAGTCATGATAGTTTTTGTTGTTTTTTAAGCAAAACATAACTTAATCTAAATATTTAATTTAGAGAAAATTCGTTTAAATAATTTACTCTTTTTCGTTGTATAGTGTACACTAAAAGAGAGTAATGTATACTGTTAAGCAAAAAAAAAATCCATCTTTAAACAAAAATGGCTGGAATAAATAGAATTTGATGTGCTAAACAAGAATCTGCTACAATGGTACAATTTAAACTTGACCCTAATTTAAGTTTTTTAGAAAGTTCCTATGGAAAATCAGAAATTAGAAACCAGGCTGCCAATAAAGTACCAATTTTTAACATCTTTCACGTTCGAAAGTTAAAAAACTACCAAAGTATTTCTATTATTATTTTTTAGTATAAAATAATGTGACTAATTAAGAATTTTCATCCATAAATAATATATCTTTAATTTCAGGTTTCTATTATTAGAATAACGAAAAATAAATATTAGAATTACGAAAAAGTATATTAGAATAAAGAAAAAGTACCACAAAATCACTTCTAGGTATGCTGATTCACTTAGGACCTTACATCTTCAATTTTATGTTTCTAAGGATGAATATTACAGAACATTCAAGAAGTACTATTAGAAGAACGAAAAAAGATACCACAAAGTCCCTTCTTATGGATTCTCATTCATTTAGTACCACATATCATTAATATCATGTTTCTAGGTTAAATATTATAATAAATTAAAAAAGAACCATTAGAAGAACAAAAAGGTACCACAAAGTCCCCCCTTCGAATTGTCACTTACATAGAGCAACACATCTTTAATTTCATGTTTCTAGGTTGAATATTATAGAAAATTCAAAAATTAGAAAAACAACAAGAAATACTACAAAGTCCCTTCTTATGGATATTTCATTCACTTAGGACCACATATTTGTAATTTGATTTCCAGGGTCATAATTATAGAAAATTCAAAAAGTACCATTAGAAGAACAAAAAGGTATACCAACGAACTCCCTGTGAATTCTCACTCTTTTAAGACTACATATCTTTAATTCCATGTTTCTAGATTATAATTATCGGAAAATTCAAAAAGTACCATTAAAATAATAAAAAAGTATCACAAAGTCCCCTCTTATAGAATATCATTAATTTAGGACCACATATCTTTAATTTTATGCTTCTAGGTTAAATATTCTAGAAAATAAAAAAACATTAGAAGAACAAAAAGGTACCACAAAGTCTCCCCTTGTGAATTCTCACTCAATTAGGGTTACATATCTTTAATTTCATGTTTCTAGATCCAAAATTAAAGAAAAATTCAAAAAGTACCATAGGAAGAACAAAGAAGTACCACAAAGTCCCCTCATATGGATTCCCATTCATTTAAGACCACATATCCTTAATTTCGTTTTTCTAGGTTCCTAATTATAGAAAATTCAAAAAGTACCATTAGATGAACAAAACAGTACCACAAAGACCCCTCTTGTGAATTCTTTCCCACATAGGACCATGTATATTTAATTTCATGTTTCTAGGTTAAATATTACAGGAAATTCAAAAAGTACTATTAGAAGAACAAAAAATACCACAAATTGAATTTTTACCCACAGTACCATGTATCTTTAAGTACTACAAATTCCACTCTTGTGAATTCTTATCCACATAGGACTACATTTATTTAATTTTTCTAGGTTTAATATAATTGAAAATTCATTATTGAGTTTAATTAAAATATAATTTCCCGCTCTTACCCCCTTTACCCATCAAAGTATCAAAAATTTTATTCCAATGAATTTCTAAATTATAGTTGGATCCCATATTAAAATATGCACATGTTTATGTCAATAAATATAAAAAAATGTTTTATGAAAAAAGTACCAAAAATAGGTACGATTTTTACCCCTTAAACGTTCGAATTTCGAATTAGGATATAAGCTTATAATCACTTTATTTTAATTGACTCCTGTTCTCAAGATAAACAGCAAATTGCAACATATATTATAAAGAAAATGTCTTATTTGATTTTGATCGTTCTCGAGATATATTTCAATATGTGCATTCACCTGATTAATTTTCTATATAACAAGTTTATCTCGAAAACTAGAATAAATTCCAAAAAAGTGGGTTAAAAACAATAATTATTTAACACACTAACATACCAACTACTCTCCTAATTACATTTCTAAGACAAGATAAAATTTCTCTATTACATATTTTCCTACTTCGAATTATTAATCTTAAATTGTATTTGTATTGTATACATTTCTAAATGCATGGTTGATTATACGATTTAATGATTATATTTCGATCATTCTCCGCTTGTTTATTTTCCATTATGAGTCGTAGAAAATAACACAAATGAAATGGAAAATAAAGTTGACATAAAATAAAATGAAAACAAATTAATATATAACTATAATATAGTAGATAGGAACAAAGTATCATCAAATACAATAAGTTATAGACGAATTTATTCATTCATTTGATTGTATTCTCGTTTTTTGTATTTTAATGGTTTTTATTACTTATTAAAGTCTATGACATAGAGAATGAATGACCTTGAATAGACAACAACAATACAATACAAACAAATATTTGACATCTTCATAATGGACATTTTTTGTATGTATGTATGTATGTATGTATGTATGTAAGTATGTATGTATGTAAGTATGTATGTATGTATGTATGTATGTATGTATGTATGTATGTATGTATGTATGTATGTATGTATGTATGTATGTATGTATGTATGTATGTATGTATTTATATAATTTAATTTTACAAGGATAAAATGAAAAGAAAAAAAAACACAATTGCATGTGTATGTATACGTGAGAGTACTATGTTGACACAAGTATTTGATTACAAAATTTTCGTTTTTGTGCGTAGTTTAATAACATAATGGCTTTTCATGCATTTACACAAGATTATTTGTACGATTGTGGGCAAAATGTTAGGGTAGTCAGAAAATATACAGTTTCTTTAAAAAAAAGACATATGTATGTTAATAAAAAGTTCGTTATAAAGTAAAACATTTTTAAATTTGTTTACTATTTAGTTTCTTTATGTGTAGACTTTTAAAAATATTACATTTTCTCTAAAATAAAAAATATTTTTTCTGAATACCCTAAAATCTGAATGTAAAATCAGATACTATTAGTAGCTACTTTTTTGTTTAATGGACTGTCTTAATAAAACTAATGGATTTTTTACACTTTGTTCAAAAATAGAATAAAACAAATATTTAAAAAATTCAATACTTACCATCGTTTCAAATAAACAAATTCACTTAGTTGTTACGAATATTTAATTGTTGCTACAATTTATACAAGTTTTTATATATAGACATATAAAAATTAGTTTCACGGTACATTATTGTTGATTTTCAATTCCATAAAAATGATATTAAATTAATGCAATTTTATTTATTTCTATCTTTTTTCACAATTTGCATACATTGTTTTTATTGGAAAATCTGTATGAGTGTGTATTTGTATTTTTTAATTTATTATTTCATTTTCGTATTTTCATGATTTATTTATTATGTTGTTGTTGGTTTTTCCTATAAAATCTAATGATTTAAAAGATTTAGTATAAATATTTCTGCAAAAAAATTAACTTAATTAAAGTTGTATAATTTATGAAAATTTTTATCTGATTAACATTTTTCATTTAATTTTTGATTCGTTTTCATTTAAATTATAATCGTAAAATGTTGAAATTATTATAAGCAAAATTTACATTTATTAAAATTTACAAATTTTTATAGGATTTAATAAAAACGTGAAAAATGTTTCCTCATTTTAATTTAAAAATTACTACTTATTTATTAAGTTTATATTTTAAGATCTTTCTAAGTAAAAGAAAATCATATAGTTTTGTTTAAAAGTAAAAAAATAAACTCAACGGATATGTGGAAACCTTTTATATTTCATGGTAGACTTTTTTAATAGCATAGATTTTCTTATCATTGTAATTCTAGAGAAACTAAAACTTATTTTTTCGTTTATGAGATTATGTATAAATTTATAAAATGTTTATTAAATATTTTTTTTTTTTTTTTTTAATTATGAGAATCTAAGTGCGTAGGTATTATATTATGATCATTTTTTTATATTATTTTCGTGAATTCAATTTTGTGTTGCTTTTGTTAACTTTTTTTGTAATATTTTTTACAAAAAAAAAAAAAAAAAACTGAATTTCTTTGATTATTTTTTTTCTGAAAACAGGTTTTAAGGTAAAAAATGTAATTTTTGAAATCAAAATCCTATTTTTTATAAAAAAAAAAAGACAACTTTGTAGTGATACAGTAGATTTTTGGGGAAACCTTTTTTATCAAAATTTTAATTGTTGATGAAAGTTCAATTATTTTAAATCTATTTATTTAGTTGAAAAAAAATTAAGTTCTATTCGATTTTTTTTTTTTATTTTCTTATCGTAAATTCTATAATTGATTTAGACCGGACCACAGTGTTCGATTTTCAAATTTAGCTGGCCAAAACCCCAAAAATGAACTTTAAAGGAGGAAAAAAATTATATTCGGGTATTAAAAAAGACTATTCAGTTAAGACATTTCCGTACTCATTTTAGCTGAAATCGATCAATGAATGCTTCTAACGATAACATGAATGATGGGTAAAATATACAAAAGAAAAATATTTTTTTTTTTTTTTTTTTTTTGCTCGAAAATTAGTCAAATTTTGAACATGAATAAAAAATTTTCTATGGCATATCTTTAAAAAATTCTTTTTGTATATGAAAATATAGTTCCTTTAAAATATGAAAGAGGTATTTTGTATATATTTGAATGAAGATAGTTTTAGATATTGAAAGATATAATAGGGAAGCTCTTAAAAAAAATTGTAAGTCAAAAACAAAAATGCATAGACGAATACTTTTTTCTGTTATCAGCTGGGGTCCAACTTTTGATTGTTTTGAGAACTAGGGATATTCCTTTAATAGAAACTAAAAATATTTTTTGCCCGAAACTGCCCCTGCCGAACAAAGTATTCAAAACAAAGATACACCATCCTTCTAAGTGGAACAAAAAATTGAATACCATTTTATTTGTAAGTTGCTTTTAAAGAATGTATGTTTTAAATGAATACCTTTGTTTAAGTTGTGAGCTTACAAGATCGTGGGTGAATAATTCCATCTAGCAATTAACCGTTATATAGTGGAACTTTTATTTGCTAGACTATATTCAAGTTATAGTGATTTTATAAAAAATCACATAAGTACATATACGGAAATATTCGCTTTATTCAAATGGGGATGCGATGGATCTAATCAAAGTCTTTATAAGCAAAAATGGATACAAGAAGGTAGTAGTTTTGAAAATTTGTTTAGTATTTCTCTTGTACTAGTACAATATATTTAATTAATAAATATGAAGAGAAAATTATAATTTATGAAAACAAAACGCCCAACTCCTCTCGCTATTGTCGTCCTATAAAATTAATCTTTGCAGAAGAGACAACAGACTTGATAAAAAAGAAGTACAAGGTATTAAGGACCAAATAGCAAAACTAGTTGCTACTGAGGTTAATATTGTCGTGAACAATATCCAAAATACTGTTTATATAAAACCGAAATTAATTTTATGCATGATTGATGGAAAAGTTTGTTCTGCTTTATCGAATTACAATTCGTCACAAATATGTTATGTATGTGGAGCTAAGCCTTCCGAAATGAATAACTCTTCAGCCCTGTTACAAAAAAACCTTAGACCCTGGAGTTTTGGAATTTGGCTTGTCGCCTCTACATTCCTGGATACGATTCATGGAATGTTTACTACATATAGCTTACAAGATAGATATAAAAATGTGGCAAGTTAGAAGTGAAGATAACAAAGTAAAAGTTTTACAAAAAAAATTTATTCAAGACGAATTTAGATCAAAAATGGGGTTATTGATAGACATGCCTAAACAGATATCGGGAAATACTAACGATGGCAATACAGCCAGGCGGTTTTTTAGAAATGCGGAAATATCTGCGCAAATAACTGGGTTAAGTTTAGAACTTATTAAACGTTTTCATGTTATATTGGAATGCTTAGCATCTGGGTATACTATAAACGTGGAAGCATTCGAAAGTTTTACATTTGAAACAAGAAATCTTTATTTGAAACTATATTCCTGGTATTACATGCCTGTCAGTGTACACAAAGTTCTTTGGCACGGAAAAGCTATAATTGAACATTGCATCCTTCCTATTGGTCAATTATCTGAAGAAGCTCAAGAATCCTGAAAACTTCACGGACCGCGGAAAACTTCACGGACCGAGACTAATGCAGATTTAATAAAAAAGCTATTAATATCATCAGATCCTTATATTTGCAGCTTCAGGAAAACTCCACTAGTTAAAAAACGAACTTTAACTCCAGATATATTGAAACTACTAAAAAACGCATGTTATAATATACAAGAGTCTAATAGTGAAAATGACAGTGATATTGGTGCAGATTCCACATGATTTAGTTTTTTTTTACTAAACTTTTTTCATTAAAAAATTTTGATGAATTATGTAATCTTTATTTTGTATTTTTAATTAAACTTATTTTCAAATGAAAAAGAATTATAAAAGAAGCTATTTTTAAATTTTTACTATTTTTCATAATTGGGTAATTAATAGTGGGCGTGGCGGTAGGCGGATTTGTCTAATTTTTTGTCCAATAATTCTTCAATATGTAAGTAATCACTATGCCAAAAATCACTTTTGTACGATTTATAGTTTTTGTGTAATTAATTTTGGCCACCTAAATTTGAAAATCGAACACTGTGCGGACGGACATAATATAGTCACCACATGATTTTATAATGATCTGTGGTCAGTGGTGTATTATTAAGTATTATCTCTTCCATTTCCATAAATATTTTCTTTATAATGGATTAATTAGATTTACAATTTAATGCAAATAAGTTTTTTGAAGTAATTCCATTTCAATTAAAACAAAAATAAATAAATATTCGAGGGCTTATATTCAAATCGGGCCTCATGCAGATTTAGAAAAAATTTTTTTTGCGTCAGACTCTTCAGTTTTCTATTTTTTATTTATGGTGTTAATTTTGGAGTCAAAAGTTAATTCTAACACTATGTTTTTCACTTTTTGTTTTTGGGCTATCTACAAACAGTATATTTTTTTAAAGTAAAACGGGCTATGTGCAAGTTTTTGTTCGATTTTCAAAGAAATGTAAAAATAAAAATTAATAAATAATGAGAATTTTGTTTGCGGTTTGAACTTTTTTTTTAAATATTTAGAATTATAATCTTGATATATCTCATAAAAATTTTGATATCTCAATGCAGTCTGGAGAAAAAAGCCATTGAAGTTAGATTTTTAGCCTTTTTTAGATGCTTATAGATCATACGAGGGTACATCTATCAACATTTTATGAAGCTAAGTAGGAGCACTATACGCTAGATTTAAAGACTGGAATGACAAAAATTTAATAAAATTCGTAATTATAATCAAAACATCTTAGATACCAAAATTAGTTTCTTAAAAAATGATAATTAAATAAAAAATGCAATAAACATCGTCTTTAAAGGTTTTAATAATTTTTGAGTTGTTGATATGCAATTTATTACAATTTTAGTTGGTTTAACACTTTTTTTGCAAACATTTTTTTCGCATGCAATTTTTTTTTTTTTTTTCAAAATTTAATTTATAATTTTAATTTTGAACACATTTTCGTCCTTTTAGTAAACATTCCTGTTATTTGAAATTTCAAACGATTAAAAATGGTCCATCCAACCACAAAATTTCGCTTTTTTTATCTCCTGATTAGTATGATATCATAAATTTAACATATGGTAAATATTTTTTCCAAAAATATTATGTTTTACTTCATTAATTTCCAATAAACAAAGCGGGCTATATGAACATTTTAAAACAAACATTAAAAATAATTAAGACAAAACGGGCTATCTATTTTTCAGTGTGAGATTTAGTAGACGTAATATTAATAAATCTTGGAAGAACGGATTGCAAAATATTGAAAAATGAGGGAAATAAACAGTTTTTATGTTCTCCTGAAAAATGCTGTTTTGCATGAGGCCCGTTTTGAATATAGAACCTCGACATATTTAGCACAAAAAATGCGATACCAAGTCATTTTTATTCATAACTCAGAAATGAATTGAGTAATCATGATGAACGTTACGGTTATACTAGTATATCGGATATCCGTCCTACAGAGGGGTGAAATTGAAAATTAATATTTTGAAAAAATAACACAAAAAATGTTTTTTCGTGCTTCTTCAAAAAAAAAAATAATAATAATAAAAAAATATGTGCACTAGATGGAATTCCGCATGCTAAACTCAAATCTGCTTTCAGTTTTCTCCCATCAGGTCGAGATTTCTTTTATGGGCGTGTCTAATATTGCACCCTAAATAAGCCGATTACTCGAGTATATTTCACTATAAATAAATAAAATAAAGCATCATTATCGGCTTAAAAAATCACTCAATATATGGTGCAACCTGCTTAATTTTACAAGTCGCGAGAACTAGAATCAATTAAAAAAAAGTGGATTAGAGGCTTAGTACTTATTATTAAAATATCTTTTTTGCTATTTTTGATTTATATAGGTTGAAATCTATTAGAAAAATTATAGTTATGACAATGTTTACACATCTTTTTATGATTTTTACTTGGGCAAAACTTACCTACTAAACAATGTATGGAACTACAGAAATATTTGAAATATTTATTTTAAATGGTGTCTAAGTGAAATAATGGCGCTATTATAACCAATTTTAACATTTTTAGTATTGGCATAAAAAAAAGCCCAAGTACCGAATTTCATCGGGTTACCTTTAAAACGTCGAACTACAGATTATTTCAAATGTTGGTTATTGATGTACAGACAGCCGGACGGACAGTAATGTAGTCTAAAAAAAATATATTTTTACATTCAGCAAGTATTTATTTGACGTGCTAATGACCTAATTACAACAACAAGAAATTTATAAATATTTCGCTTTACCACTTCCCTGAATTAAGCGCCATTCTACCCCAATATTCATTTAATTGATTTAAGCGCGGTGGTGAAGGAAACAGCAAATATGCATTTCATTAAAAATAATTTTCAACCAAAATATTTTAATACATGAATTTAAAATTTTCTTCATAGATTAAAATTCAATTAGCAAGACAAATGAATATGTATAATTCGCAAACTTGAATTAAATTTTTTAGAATAATTTGGTAGAAAATTCTGATTAATAATTTAATTGAAATTTTTTTTCGAAAATTTTTTCGAAAATTATTAATTTTTTTTTTTTTTTTTTAAGTATAAATTATATTCCACAAAGTTTAAAATACTCTTTAAAATGTATAGTTTTCATTTCAAATATATTAAATTTTGCAAATATTTTAGAACAATTCTTAAGGTTGAAATTTTGTAATATTTTTACATAATAATTCGTGATATATTGTTAGCTTTATAAATTTTATGAAATATAAACATTTTTTAAATTGAAAATATACTGTAATTTACCAAAGATATTTGTATCTAGATTTACAGTTATGAAGAAAAAATTTGGATTATATTTCGTCATGAAACAATTTTTACTCTACATTAAAAATTCTGTCGCCAAAAAAAAAAAAAAAAAAAAAAAAAAAAAAACAAGCAAAATTATACACTTTTGTGTGATACACTATTAAAAAAGCAACAAGAAATTTAAAACGTATAAAAACTCCAAACGAAATCTATGAAGTTTATTATTCACAATTTCTCAATTAACTGAATGTGTTAATTTATCACAACTGTATTCAATTTCCACAGAAATATGTAATTATTAATTTTTTTTTTTTCAAAAATGCATACCACAAAAGTATGTACTAACTGTTAAATTGTTTGTGTGTATGTATTTATGCATCTCCATTACATATACAAATTGTGCAAAAACCACTTGGGCGTATGAAGAATTTTAATTATATGTCCATAACACAATACTCATACGTGAAGGAATACCAGAAAATCGTGGTTGAGGAGAAAGAATCTAAAGAATCCTTTACAATAATTTGCTTAATTGCTTTTCAATTATTAAAGTGAATAATTCAAGCATAAAAAATTAAATTAAATATTTTATTTTAATATAATGAAATTGAAAAAAGATTCTTTGATACCCTTCACCATGTTACTTAATACCATATTACCATCTTACCCACAAATAATAAAAATTTCGCCTTAACGCCTAATTTTTTTTAACTACGAACATTTGAATACGAAAAAGAAAGTCATAGCAAGCATTGATTTAAAAATATAAACAACAACAATTGAATAGTTATATATTTTTATTTTTGCATGTATGTACTTATGTATGTGTTTATGTATGTATGTATGTATGTTTAATATAAACATTTTTCTGTGTATTTACTTATTAACATTTTTTTTTAGTTTTTGGCCCATAACTCTGTTGTTTATGAACAAATTAACTTTCTGTAAAAAATTTAAATTTTATAAAAATATTTATGACCAACCCGTTTAAACATGAAAGCCGTAGCTTATATAGGAGCTTCAAAAAGTCAATAAAACGCGTTTTGGCCGATATCTGGAATATAGTGGACCGATTTTTTTCACAAAAAAAAAAAGCTAAGAAAGGTTTTGAATTTTTCGTGCAAAAACGAAATCGCTATATTTTATAGGAGCCGAGAAAAGCTGACAGCAAACACGATTTTTCGGGAGTATCTTCGGTTTTTTGCCGATATCTCAGTTATTTATCAACCGATTTTGCTCGTTTTTATTAGCGATTTCTAAGAAATATTTCTAACAATTTGATATATAAAACATATATATCCGATAACTGGGGCTTTCTAAAAACTGATTTCAACAGACAGACGGACAGACGGTCAGTCGGACAGACGGACAGACGGACATCTTTATATCGACTCCCCTATCAATAAGGATCCAGAATATACATACTTTTTGGGGTCTTATACGAATATTGTAGAAATTACAAATGGAATGTCAAACTTATATATACCCTTTACACCTGTGGTGAAGGGTATAAAAATTATTTTTTTATTGGTTTTACCATATGGAAAAAATTTGGTTATTTTCTACTTAATTTGTTTATTAAATTTTTAAGCATTAAAATATGTATTAAAGAAATTCTTAAACTTTTTTTCTTAAAAAAAATAAAAAAATCAATCAAATGTTTATATTATTACGAGAATGCAAAATAAATATATATGTTTTTAATTCATACATTTTCCTTATCATTTCGCACATAATTTTTGCAAAACAAAAACACAATTCTATTTTTTCGGTTTCATTTTATTTTTTGACCAAATACAATAAACACTTAATTTTTATTACATTTTCTTTTTCTCATGTTGCTTCTCAAACACTAAAAAAAAGAGAACAAATTCAAACACAAAAAAATAAATATGTTTATAAATTTATTTATTTACACTTGCTGTGCTTTATACAAACAAGCAAAGTACATATACACATACGTACATACATATGTATGTACATTAATTGTTTTGTGTACATTAGCGTATGTTTTTTGCTTTGTAATCGCATGTTGATAATAATGTCCGTTTGTGGTATGAGAATGTTTTGTTTGAATGTTTTACCAAGAAAAACAAAAAGTCTTAAATACCTTTGGAAAATCATTTAACAGTTTATTAAATGTTCCGGTCTTAAATTTTGTTTTACGGACAGGAAACCTTTGCCATACTAAGTACACTTTCAAGCATGTGTTTATGTGAATTAAAAGTTTTTTTTTTTTTTTCTTTTATTTAATAATTATTTTCCCAAATTATAATTGTTTATATATTTCCTGTTTAATTGAAGTAAAATTAAGGAAATGAAATAAAAATTTTCTTTTTAAATCACACAAGAAATTATGTGAAATTTAAACAAGATCTAATTATAACATTTAACTCTTTATTTATTAAATCCTTTGAAGAAATTTTAATTTTGTTTTTTTACAAAATGTATGGACATATTTTGATCTTTAATTTGTTAGATCCTATTTTCATTTAAAATTGTTGTTAAAAAAATTAATTTTGAATTCATAAAAACAAAAAGAATCATACATTAAACTGTATTTAATGTCAATTTGTTGACGCATAATAATAACAATAATATTGACCACAAAATTTTTTACTTTTTTTAATGCAGGAATATAAACTGTTTATATAAAAAATTTAAAATGTTATTCAGATATATTTTTAATACAAGGTCAACAATATTATTTATAACAACATATGATGTCAGTTCTTTCTACCTTATAACATATTAAATAATATTTTTTTTAGGATTTTGTCTAGACATAGCCGTGCATATTTATAAAGCATTAACATTTAAATGTCATATAAAATCAAAAAAAAATTATAATAATAAATAGTTAGTCATATGAAAATGCTACTATAAATAAAAAAAAAAAAATATGAGTTAATTTTTTTTTTTAATTTTTTCATCAGAGGTATTAAGGGTATGCGTATCTATGTATATAAGTTATTTCATTTGTTATTTCTGCAATTTTTGCCAAAGATCTAAAAAGTATATCATTAATTCCATGAAAAAACGGTCAAGCATTTGCTTTAAATATTGGGATTTTGTTAATATCCCAGCAAAAAACGAAGAAGTTCTTCCAAAAAAGAACATTTTCACCACTTCAAAAGTGTAACAAAGTGCATATTTTAAACTCTTTTGGAAGTTCTTTATAATTACTTCCAAAAAAGTGAAAATAAATGAATTTTTAGCGGAAAAAAATGTTCATAATTTCAAAGAAAATTTTAATTTTACAAGTTTTAGAGAATTTTTATTATTATTTAATAGAGCAAAAATTGAATTTTTATAAAAAAAATTCTATAAACATAGTTTTAAGAGAAGTACTTCAAAAGCATTGAACAAAAAGTATAAAAGAAGAACATCCCCCCAATGACAACCATGGGCTAAAAAAATAACTTCTGCAGCTCCTTTTCACCACTAAGTACTTCCTTCCAATGACAACACAATGTTAAAATCAATTTTTCAATTCTTTTTTTTGCTGGGTATTTGGCATACACATACCTATTGAGCTATTTGAATGTATTGAACATGAGTATTAATTTTCATTTTATTTATTCATGACTTTCATTATTTGAAAAGCCAAAAATATCAAAAGAGTGTGTAACTTTAAGCAGCAATACATACCTCTATAAACTGTAAAGGGATTTTAATGATTTTAAATGTATATAGAAGATTGTGTCCCCCTAAATCACATTAATTTAAAAATAATATTACCACTCAAAAATGCATTCAAAATGTAAATACAATTTTAAATTTTTGTCTATTTTTAATACAATAGATTTCATAAAAGTTACCAAAAATTCCAAGATATCGTCCCTGTGCTGAATGAATTACCTATGTAATTTTCAATAACTTTTCAGTAAAGCTAAAAAAGTTTTTAATTTCGCTGTTTTTTCATTACTTGGCTAAATTTTTACAACATTTATCCGTTTATGAATGGGCTTAGTAACACAATTAATGTGTATTATGAAAAATAATTAAATTTTGGAGAAAATCAACGAAAACATTACATACGTAATCTTGTGGCTCTATTTTTATTAAGATACGTTTTTGCTTATCTTGTTATAAGTCCTTATGCTTATTTAAATTTAAGTTTAAACTATGGAAGAAGCTATTATTAGTAATATATTGGTCAAGTTTCAACTTCCTAAGATGATTGGAACTTGGTATTAAACGGTAATTTATTAATTACAGGGACGGAAGATAACTGTTATTTTTGAATTTTTAAACAAAAAAAGCAG
This sequence comes from Protophormia terraenovae, assembly GCA_951394005.1. Lineage (NCBI taxonomy): Eukaryota > Metazoa > Arthropoda > Insecta > Diptera > Calliphoridae > Protophormia > Protophormia terraenovae. The sequence continues at coordinate 155,309,585 of OX596073.1, forward strand.
TAGCAACCAAATGTCGGAAAACTGATTCAAAAATATCATTGTGATATGTATGGATTCTACTTTCATAAAGTGATATGCTTTTTAAAATTTTTATTTTTATTTTTTCGAGCATAAAAAACAGTTATATTACGATTTTTATTTTTTGAGCAGAAATAAGTCATTTTCTGAAACTTCAAATTTGATTAATTTTTTGTTTATAATGGTGTAGTGCTAATCGTAAAGATCTTTCTTTTAACTCACACTTTTGAAGAATTAGAAAACGTAACTTCATCACTTTACATATTCTAAATTCTTAAGTATTAAGTTGACATAACTTTACAAAAGCTTTTTCTTATATTTATTGTATTCTACATTATTACAATGTTGTTTTACTGCTATACATATATGAGGAAAATCAAAAAATTTTAAAACTTTAAGGCCCGTTATTATAACTTTCCAATAACTAAAGTTAGGATGTTATAGTTCACTTTAACACTTTTTGGTTATTATAAGTATAAGTTAAGCGAAAAGTAACCAATATGCTAAAAGTAAGAACATCTAACCATTAACTTTTATCGGAAGGTTTATGTATTCAGAGCTGCCATATTTTCTGCTTTTAAAAGAAATAAATAAAAACATATTTATTCCGCTGTCATTTTTAGTCATTTTTCTTTCAATATTTATATTTGTTCTAGCGTTGTCTTTTAGTTAGCTTAAACTCATTTATTTTAAAAATTTCTTTGTTTTTTATTTGTTTATATTTCCGTTACTGGCAATTACGTTCAAATAGTACATGTAGCCACTACGTCAAGTGGCCAAAAGTAATCGGTTTTTGCTTTGATATTGCCGTACTATCTAAATTATAAAATTTACCTTAAAACCAAGTTGTAATAACCAAAAGTAGATAAAGCTCACTATCGTTCACTTTAGTTTATCTTACCTTTAACTATCTGATAACTTATTGGTAGGTTATAATAACGGCCCTAAGTAAAATATTTAAAATTTTTTTTTCTTCTGACACTAACGTCGATTTATGGTTTTATTAACGATTATCTGTTTGCGTTAATAATTTTTATCAATGCGCGCAAATGTGGTGGAGGTTTGAATTTAAAACTTTCAAAAAAAATATTAAAAATAGAGCTTTTGCTTTATCAAAATCGAAACAATTCGATATTATAGAACATCTAGAGTACTATCAGCACATGTCAAAATTATTATAGAATCTTCAATATTTATCGAAATACACTGAAAAGAAAATTTTTTCACAATTTCGTAAAAAGCAAAAAAAAAATATTGGTTTAAAATTTTGCAAAATTGAGAGTAATAAAAGACATATCTTGGGATCGTTTGCTGAAAAAATTAATTGTATATCGGCTTTAGTTTGGAAAATATAATCGTTTAAACATTACTACTCTTGATAGAGTTCTTAACAAAAAGCGCGATTTTCATTTTTTATATATGAATTTTAGCTAAATTTTTAAATTGTTTCTTATTTGAGGATAAATTTTACATCGAAAACTGATTTTATTATTTCAAAATTTGAACTATAATGCGAAATATGTAGGGTTGACTTTTGAGGTTAATAATATATTTTTTGGTTCATACAATTTTAAGTCCTTAAAATATTTTGATGCCATCTGAATTTTAATATTAAGTAAATAAAATTCTTTCATTTGACATCAATATTAACATCATTTATACTTTGCGATTATTGTCAGCAAGCAAAATAAGATGATTGCCACTGTAGAAATCATATCTTACACTGAAAAGATTCGGAAAAAAATTTTTAAATTTTGTGAAAATTTTTTAAATTGCATACAATTTTTGTATTTCAACATTTTTTAACGCAATTTTGATTCGGACATGTGATGTATTAATAAATTCGGTTTATGCGATATTTGGGACAATTTCTATAAAAGCGGAATTTGTCAGTAACAAAAAACATACTTTTAGAAATATTTACGCCAATTATATGAATGTTTGTGAAGATGCTACCCCATGTCCGGTTTCCTGACATCAAAGAGATATACATTAAACTGTAGGTAATCACTTCGTCTTTAAAATTCTAGCCTCTAAATTTAAATTCACTGAATAGCGAAAAATGTCTATCAAAAAAAACTGCAAATTTTAAAAAATCGTAAAATTAGTTTAATTTTTTATCACCGCATAACTTTTCAACGGATGTAAACAAATTATTTTTTATACAGCTAATTAATTTCCTAAGTCTTGTCTTTTGATTGTATAATGGTAAGTCAATTAACTGTAAATTGTCAGTGCAAAACTAAAAAATCCTAGGAAGTTTCAACTCAGCTTTTTTACGATTTTTAATTTTAAATGACTGTATTTCCGTGAGATTTTATGCGAATGATTTAAAATTTAGGATTTCTTAGTTATTTTGTAAGATCTATAAAAAGCCATCAACACTTTTTCTAATTTTAAAACAAACTTTGGAAATACAAGACACTTAAAGTAGGTTATACCCTACACCACCAAAGTAGGGGTCGGTGTATTTTGCGTTTGTTCTGATGTTTGTAACACCCAAAAATTTTTGTCTAAGATCCACCTTAATTTTAATAATCGGCTTAGAATCACTTTCTGAGTCAATTTAACTGTCCGTCCATGTAAACCTTGTAATAATGTAAATAATGATCGATCCATTATTTCACCTACAAATGTCATCCCGAAAAGGGTTTAACGATCATAAAACCCTTAAATATAGAAATATTTTGAAATGAAATTTTACACATATAAGTTCTATATAAGTCTAAATGCTGAATTTCAAGAATATCGATCCATAATAGATAATAGCTTCCATATAAATCCCTTTTCAGAAAATCACCTTAACGGACATAAATCCAATTAAAATATTAGTATCAAGTTAATATTCGACACAAATAGGTTTTATATATTTATTAGCGAGTGCCAAATTTTACGAAGTTCGGTTCTTAATATACCACAGCTACCATATATGGCCCTCTTTCGGGTATCACCCAAAAATCAATAAATTTATATAAATGTTTATATAAATGTCGACGTAAAATTCTGTATTCGTATGTTTAATTTTACACTTATTATGAGAACACTAGCCGAATTTTTATGTACACAATGTGTAGGGTATATATGCTTGACCGACTATATCGTTTTTTTTTTTTTTTTTTTTTTTCTCGTCTTTTATTATTATTATTGGTTTGGTAAATAAATCAGTTAAATAGATTGGATAACAACTTTTTGAAATTACGAAATTCGATCTTGTATGAAAGAATGCAAAAAAAAAGTATCTAAAAGGATGAAGAATTTAAAAGTTTCGGATATAGCACTGTTGTTTTTTTTTATATATAAAAAAGGTATTTCGTGTGCATAAGAACCACATATGTGTACTAATTATGGAATTGGAGTTTTCCATACTTATCATCTTCCCGGGAAAGAGTTATAAAAAAATCGTATTCTGAGAATACCCGGGAATATTAGTTTTTAGGACCGCGTTTTGTTTTCATTGCAAAAATTACAGTTTTTTTTTTAACAAAGTTACAAAAACAAATTGAAAATAAAGTGAAATAAATTCTTAAAAAGTGTACTTTTAATTTCCCGTTTTACCGAAAATTTCCAAGGAATTTCCGTTTCCCAAACGCTATTCCCAAATGAACTATTTTTGAATTTGAGGTCCCTAAATTTAATTAATTTAATTAAATAATTAAAATTACCTTTTTAATATATTAATTTTTTTTATATAATATTTTCGTTGAAGTATTTACTTTATTCAAATATTTTTTTTTTTTTCAAATGTATATTTTACAATAAAAAAATGTGAAATAGTTCTCAACATGTTTGTTAGTTTTATTTTTAAATATTTTATTACATTTGCCTTTTGCTTGTTATTAAAAATAGGATCATAACTCGAAACACAGTATAAAAAATTATACTGTGTTTTAAAAGTAACAACTTAATATGAAAAAACGCAAATTTTAGTTATATATAACCAAGTTTTTAAATTTAATCCCACCAATAACTTTAACTACGTATTAATTTTTTAATTATTAATGAATGTTTTAGTGTTGAAGAAAATATAATTTAAAAAAAAAAATCTGATATCCATAAAATACATATAAAAAATAATTTAATTTAAAAAACAGCCTTCTTCCCATTTCTATAAAAAAAATCTTACATTTCATTTAAATTTTATCCACAATATGTTAAAATACATTTTCTGCTCCTAAACATATGGTTGGTACTGTTAAATTAAGAAACACTATAAGTTGTGGCCATTTGAAATGAAAACAATAACAGGTAGCACGCATACATAGAATAACGACAATATTTTAAGTTATTGGAATTCATAAAATTTGCATGAAACAAAACTAAATGTTAATAATTTTATTACGCTGTAAAACTTTTATTAAAAGCACACTCATACTATATTCATTTAAATGTGCAAATTATTGCACACATTAAAACGTTCCACAATCACGAGCGAAAAAATAAATTATTTACACGAGGTTTAATTAATTTTTTTTTATATATATATATTTTAAATTAGAATTTTTAAAAATTATTATTAATGAAAATTTTTAATTACCGGCGTTAAAATTTAATTGTTTTATTTTTATTGTTTTCATATTTAAAATATATTTTTTTTTTTTTTTCTTACATTTTTTATTTAATATTTTGGTATCACATAATTTTTATTATTTGTGCTATATGAAGCTTATCTATTTTTTTAATATTCCTTGCTGTTTGTTTAAATAAGTTTAGTAATTTGTTATTTCTCTTATGTCGTTTTAGTATTTTTTCCGTTAACCGTTGTTATCCATAACGTTTCCAAATTGATACTGATGTTACCGTTACAGCATTCCTTTATTTAAACAATTAAGTTAAACAATTTTCATGAAACAGCAGTCATTGTTTCACATATAAACACAAAATTCTTCCCCCATCACTCTCCCATTGTTATTGTATATTTTTTGTGGAGTCTTAATGTTTTTTTCTTATTTGAATTGTTGTTGTTTGAAAAGAAAATCATAATCAGCTGTTTTGATATTTTGTTCCATGTAGCTTTCTTATCAGTATTGAGCTTTTAGTGAGTAGTTAAGAGAGCAAAAGCTTTTATTTGTTGACATTAAAAAGCCGGCAACAGTGGGTGTTGTAAGGGAATTCGTGAAAGAAGTGTAACAAGTATTTTAGAAATTGAAATGTATATTTTTATGTACAAAAAGGGTGTCCTGTTTATGTGGAACAAAAAAAAAACAACCTCAATGTTCATAACTAAAATGGAATATTCATTTATGAAGGTTCTTGTTTTGTAGCTTTTCAATATTATTAATATTATTATTTTTTTTATCCTTTAAGAAAAAAATTAAAATATGTTGATCACAGAAATTTTCATATACATATCATTATTACAGGCGGATTTTAATGCATTTAGATTTGAAAAAAGTCCCACAGTGATTCAAAAACGCTTTTTTATTTGGAAATAATTCAGTAACTAAAGAACCGTTAGAGGTATATTTCATAAAATTTAACATAGTCAGAGCTGAGGTGTTTTTGACTTGATTTGGAGGAGTACAGGCTCCTAACGGGTCAGGGGGAAGTAGGTGGCCCTCCAAAGTTAGCCATCTCGGGTATGTAATTTTTTTGAAAAATCGCCAAAAACTCATTTATGATATGACAGAATAGAAATTTTATATATAGATACTCCTTGTAAGTCTCCACAAAAAATACGATTATATGTGTATGTAGGTTATCTCTTTTAGTTTAAGAGATATTCGGGTTCAAATAAATTTTTACCTTATTTTTAGTCTCGTTTTTTTCAATTTTGAATTTGGCGGGCTTACTATAGCACCTAAAAATATTCACCAGATTCCTTATAAAATTCTAAATAATATTGTTGCAATAATCATATAAATACATGAATCCGTTAAAAAGTTATATTAATCTGAATTTGGAACTTTAAAAAAATTTACATTTTTAGTGTTTTTTCCAAAAAGGTGGCAATATTTATTCACTGATAAAATTTGTTTTTTGTTCTGGACTTTATCATTTTTTTAATGTTTTGAGAAGAAATCTTAATGTAAATGCGTGTAAAGTAAATCCGGAGGAATTTGGGGCAAAGGTCTGCCCACAAGCCCTATCCAAATTTTGTCAATTTTGGATTTTTTTTTTGATCTCCATATTCTAACGTTTTCCTAGATACCAAATACTTGTATAAAAAGTTTATACTTTTGCTTAAAACTTAATATAAACTTGGCCTTCTTTAGACAAATTAAGCCATTTTTCATACATTTGTACCACTTCCCCCCTGATCCGCTAGGAGCCTGTACTCCTCCAAATCAACTCAAAAAAACCTCAGCTCCGACTATGTGAAATTTTATTGAGATACCTCTAACGGCACTTTAGTTACTGAATTATTTCAAAAAAAAAGCGTTTTAGAACCACTATGAGTCCCTAAAATAAGCATTTAGATTTACTTATTATAACATATTTTAGATCCTTATTTTAAAACAATAAATCTATTAAAATTCGCCATTTACACACAATGCATTATTTTCTCTTTCAAATGTTTTTACAAATTATTACAATTTATATTATTTTTTAATTATTTAAAAATATTATTTCGCCAAAATTTTGATCAGAACTTTTGGTACATTTTTTTACAATAATATTTTCTACTCTTTTGATTCTTTTATGATTGAAATATGCAAACGTTATTTTGCAGTTTTTACAAGTTTAGTCTCGAAATGCCTATCAAAAAATTCTTAATTTGGAACCAGTTATAAAAAAAATATGTAAAACACTTTTTCGTAAAAGTTTTGACAAAAATATATTGTCCATAAACCGTAATTTTAGCACATCATTTAAAAAAAATATTGTGGAGAATTGCAATTAATAGAAATAAATTAAATACGATGAATTTTTTATTTTTTAATAAGGATTTAAGTATATTTTTGTGAAATAATGTTAATATTAGGACCTAAATAAAATTTAAACCGGTAGAGGTATTCCAATCAACTTTTGGCACAATATAGATAAACTTGTTTTAAAATCAAGAAATTAAAAACTCCCACTTTTTCATAACAAAATACCCGAAATCTGTAGTCCAGAACAAAAAAAATGTATTTTAGAAGTGAAAGAATATTACCACTTTTTTGGAGATAACCCCAAAAATGTGTTTTTTTTTAAATTTTCAACATTCTGATTAATATAACTTTTAATCGGATTGATATATTCATATGATTCCTGCAATAGAGAGATTCCATGTCAAAACGGATAGCAATCGGATTTGACATCTCCGATTTCAATGAAATTCACTACAAATATTGACCATTGGAAGTGTTTCCGAAAACATTAAATTTCAGACCCATGTTTTTTTCTGGTTCAGAAATATGACGGTTTAAAAAACGAAAAAATGGTTAAAACTTTACATATGAATGCTTATTTAACTTCTAATAACTTCCTAAATATACATGGTTATATACACAGTTGTTCCTTATATTAAATACAAAGATATTACCTTCGTAACGATATATACAAAGTTTTATACATCGAAAGTTCAAAGGTCAAAGTTGGAGATACAAAAATTCAAACTATTATATCTCAAAAAACGGTATTTTTAAAATTCTTAAAAAATTATATATTGTTGATATAACCTTTCTCTACATGGATACACAATTTTAAGTTGGAGTCTTATTTAGTTTAGGAGTTATGGACAAAAATAAAATCCAATTATTAATTACTCCTAAGCTATGAAAAATAAAATTTTAATTTTCGTGTAATTTTAAAAACGAGGACAAGACATTAAAAATTATATATAGTGAGTTTCTTTAGATAGAAAGTTCAAAGGTCAAAAATAAGACTTACAAAAAATAAACCATTATATCTCCGAAAACGATTTTCAAAATGCTAAAAAATTATATAATATTAATACAACTCCACTTTACACTTGTGCAAAATTTCATGTTGGAATCTCGTTTAGTTCAGAAGTTATGTAACAAAATATAAACTGAAGTCAAATTTTGTATACAAAATTTTATTTTTTTAAATAAATGCTCATAAAAAAAATCGTGTATTTTAGAAGTTATGAGCAATAAAGTGTGATTACTTTTGGAAAAAATTCAACCCCTTTTTGATTTTTGAAACGCCATATTTTTGGACCGGGAGGATTTTTTACTTAGAAAAATTATAATTTGAGCAACATTTACAATACTTAATATCTGCAGCGAATTTCATTGAAATCGGAGATATCGAATCCGAAAATTTCTGTTTTTTGTCCGTTTTTGATATGGAATCACTCAAGATCATTATAAAATTACATGGTGGCCATATAATGTCCGTCTGGCTGTCTTTTCGGAAAATTAACCTTTAAACCCAAATAGTGTTTTATTATCATGGATAAGTTAATTAATGTATTTACAAGTCAAGAGTTATAATATTCCTGTTGACATTCCTCTAAATGTCATAAACTTCTAAAATGATTTAAACCTATATAATCAAATACCAATAAATTTCAGATTCAAAGAGAGTTTGCTAAATAATTTGCAAAATTGGATAGAAAATTTTATTAATTTATTATTAAATCGTTACAGACCTATGAACGGAAAATTATAATTATTTTTCCCTCTCCGCGGCTAACATAAAATTGCATATACAAGTTTTAGAGACAAACCCCAAGAAACAGCACTATGAGACCATAAAATATGTTATATAATCCTTCAAAATGCTCTTTTAGTCTTATTATATTTCAAAGAAAAAATATTTTTAATGATTTAATAAAATTACTCAACTTTAACTCATTTCATTAACAAAACACACAAAAAAATCAATTTTTATTCTCAAATGGTCAAAATATCTTTAATATTTGTTTGTGTAAATGTAAAAATATTTATATAATAATGTTTAGTCTATTAAAATCCTCTTGAGATATTAATATTTTTGTTTTAGGAAAAATAAGACGATTACAAGTATTTACACACAATTAATAATGTGACATTTATAATACATTCTGCTTATTAAATATATTGTATATTATTAAGAAAATATTGTTATACTATAAACAAACACTTAAAATCTCAAATATTAATAACACTGGTCGACAAAAAAAATTTTTTTTGTGCTCCTTCAAAAAAAATATATGAACTAGATGGAATTCCGCGTGCTTAATTCAAATCTGCTTTCAGTTTTTTCCCATCAGGTCGAAATTTTTCTTTTTTATGGGCGTGTCTAATATTGTGCCCTAAATAAGCCAATTACTCGGAAATATACTAGAGTATAACTCGAGGACGGTATGCACGATTTATATAAATTATACACCAAAATATGTGGAATGGCTTTAAGTCGCTTTTTATCCGCCCAATAGTTTAGGAGATATTTCGAAATAAGTGTCCGAAAAAATTTTTTCATGCTAAATTCAAGATTTCTTTTTTTTACTAAAACTACTTTTTAAAAGTGAAAACATAAAAAATGTTTCAGTTTATTATCTTTGTCTCAAAGCTGGTAAAACTACTAGTAAATAAAGCCACGTATCATAAAAATTGATGCACAAATCTTGATTGCATTCACAGTTAAGTTAGGATACCCATGCATACCTACAGTTAAGTGGAGATACACTAGTGGGCAAAAAAAAATTTGTTTCGTCTTAAATAAAAAAAAGATAGGTGGATTGATGGAATTTAACGTGCTTAATAAGAATCAGCTTTTATTTTTTTCTAAAACGAATCGATTTTTTTATGGGCATGACTACTATGACCCTGCCTTTAGGCAGTCACACTTGTATAACTCGAGAACGGTTTGTTCTATTACGATAAATTAAACTCCAATATATAGAGACTTAAATTGTCTTTGAGCTGAATTTACATAATTTTTTGTTCAGTGAATATTTCCGTAGTTATTCGGTAATTAGTACCGAAAATATTAAAATTCATTTTTTTTTTTTTAATGGTGAAAATTTTGATCCATAACTCTGAAACTCTTGAGTGATTAAAAATTATTGTTGACATTACCTTGTAGACGTATGCATCTTTTGGTATATCATTTATCAAAATCGTGTAAACGGTTCTTGAGTTATAGTCAAAATTGTACAAACCGTTCTCGAGTATCACTTATGTCAATCGTACACACCGTTCTTAAGTTATAAGGAAATATACTAGAGTAATGGCCTTACTATGACCGAAATATTAGACATGCCCATAAAAAAAATACAGACCTGATGGAAAAAAACTGAAAGCAGATTCGTGTTTAGCACATCAAAATACATCAAGTCCAACTATTCGTATATGGTGTTGTATTTTTTTGTCGACCAGTGTAATAAAACAATATTTATAATAATCGACCAATAATAAATTACGACCAATGTATTGTAATAAAAACTACACATTTTTTTTATAATTTTCCTTTATACAAGTAAATAAACTCAAAATGCCATAAAATGTTCTAATTGTTTATATACATTATTCCGTAAAATATATGTATGCACATTGTACAAATGATATTATAAATTAAGGCTTTATGGCAAAACAAAAAATCAAAAACACCCACTATAATGGTAAATGATTTAGTAGAAGGTTGTTCAATTAAATTTTTAATAGGAATATATTTAGAATTTAAATTTAACCATTTTTCAAACTTATATTGAATTTTTATTGAAAAGTATTTGTATCTATATTTGTATTTTATTATCTCCATTATATGTAATAATTAAATAGTTCACTCTTTTGATGCACAATTAATTCAAAGAACTTTGAAACTATAACAAATAAAATAGATGCATTTTTAGACCTATTTTATAAAAGAATTTAAAAAATTTTATTACATAAATTTTTGCTCTTTCTGTTTGGTTTTCAGAAGCAATATTTTTAATGCCACAAATTTTATGTACCTACTCAAATTTATTTTTTGTGAAAAATTTATTACATTTCAATAATCTTTATAGGCACAAGAAAATACAAAGAGCTTTAATAATAAACTGATGAAAGCTGTAAAGGTTGTAAAAGTAGCCTTAACTACTTATTAGAAAAATCCTTGAAAGAAAATTAATTACTTATTAGAACAGATTTATGTTCTTGCAATATGGAATAGTTAATAATTACAAGTTATAGAAAATTTTCTTTCATTGTTGTAACAAATTCTGAGCAAAAGCTATTTTTATGTTTATAGTAAAGTAATAACTGGTAATAAAATAATATTTCAACAAGTTAAAAATGTTTACTTTACATTTTTACATAAAATTTATTTAAATTTGAATAGAATTTTATCATTTATTTTCGAAAATAATTTCTTTGTTGTTCTTACACAGAAAAAAATATTTAAAATTAGTTTTTTATAAAATTATTAACTAACTTTATATTGGAATTTAATTATATTATTTATTAATATAATTAATTTTCTAATTGGTTTACAATATATATTTTTTTTAATAAATTGATAGCTCTTAATAAAATATAAAGAAAAATTAAAAATTTGACTATAGAAATATAGAAACAAAATAAATTAAGTAAATTTCCAACAATTTTCAGCTCATTATTATACCCTACACCACCATAGGTGGTAGGGGTATTATGTGTTTGTGCTGATGTTTATAACGCATAGAAAAAATTATCCCACCCACCCTAAAGTACACCAATTGACTCAGAATCACTTTTTAAATCGGTCTAAAGATGTCTGTCCGTCTGTCTAGCTGGCTGTCCATGTAAACCTTGAGCACAAAGTACAGGTCGCAATTTTGAAGATAATTCAACGAAATTTGACAGGTGAAACTTTTATGATACAAGGACAAAGCCTATTGAAAATGGTTGTGATCGGTCCATTATTTCACCAACCCCCATACAAATTTCCCCCCAGAATAGAGTTTCAACCAAAGGTTCGAAAGGCTTAATTCTTTAATTAATTTTCCTAAATCGAATTAAATTTATTATCCTAGTCATTCTTTAAAGCATTCAAATTAATTTAATTTATTGAAATAAATTCTTTGTACTTCATAAGAGTTGAATTAATTCATCAATTATACAATTCAAGCTTAAAAAATGTGTTGAATCATTAAAATTTTCTTCAATTCAAATCTATTACAAATTAGCTTTAAAAAATATTTTCTAATTCATTTTGTAAAAGACTAAAAAACAAAATATTACAAATTGAATGAAAGAAAAATATTTTCATTCATTTTGGAAAAGATTTGAATTAACAAAAATTTAATGAATTCTTTATGAATTAATTCAATAAAGAATTAATTCTATTCAAACAAATGCCTTTGAATTAAGCTATTGAATTATATATTTGAGAATGGTATTATGGAATGAAAAATTCATATTTTTTAATTCAGAATTAGGATTTAAGGGAATTAAGCTAACATTTAATTAAGTCTTTCGAAGCTCTGGTTTCAACACTCAAAAATGAGAATATTTTAATGAAATTTGGCGCAAAGAAGTTTTGTACAAGCATCAATCTTTGTACCAAATTTTATGAAAATCGGTCCACGATTGACCATAGCTCCCATATAAACCCCTCTTCCGAAAATCATTTTAATGTGCATAAATCCCATACGAATGTTAGTATCAAGTTACTATTCGACACAAATAAGTTTTATGTAAGCAGAAACAAGATTGCAAAATTTTATGAGAATCGTTCCATAATTTACCATAGCTCCAATATAAACTCACTTCCGGGTATCGCCCTATAGTGCATAAAATCATCAAGATGTTATTATTAACGCATTATTCTGTATTTGCATATATTATTTTACATTTAGTAAAAGTTTTGGTCTGAAATTGGCCACAGGTCTTATATAAATTCCTTCCCGAATTTGTATGCTCATACGCAATGGTGTAGGGTATCATATATCTTCTTTTCTAGTATCTATTTAAGAAAAAGCTGTAATAATAAAATCAATTATTCTAGTTATTAATATTATCATTTGATGATTGGGGCAAAATCAATCAAAAATTAATTAATATAAACAATTTCGTAATTGAGTGATTCCATGTCAAAACGGATAGCAATCGGATTTCAATGAAATTCACTACAAGTATTGACCATTAGAAGATTTTCGGAAAACAATAAATTTCATACCCATGTTTCATTTCGGTCCGAAAATATGACAGTTTAAAAGCGAAAAAATTCTAAAAACTTAACAAATGAGCACTTATTTAATTTTTAATAACTTCTTAAATATGCATGGTAGATCTCTAGTTGTTGCTGCATATTCAAGACAAAGATATTACTTTCATAACGACATATACAAATTTTTTTACATCAAAAGTTCAAAGGTCAAAGTTGGAGATAAAAAAAATTCAAACTATTATATCTCAAAAACCGGTATTTTAAAATTCTTAAGAAAATATATATTGTTGACATAACCTTTCTCCATATGGATATAAAATTTCAAGTTGGAACCTTATTTAGTTTAGGAGTTATGGACAAAAATAAAATCCAATTATTAATAACTCCTAAGCTATAAAAAATAAAATTTTAATTTTCGTGTAATTTTAAAAACAAGGACTTGACCTTAAAAATTATATATAGTGAGTTACTTTAGATCAAAAGTTCAAAGTTCAAATTAAGACTTACACAAAATAAACCATTATATCTCCGAAAACGATGTTTTTAAAATGCTAAAAAAAATTATATAATATTAATAAAACTCCACTTTCTACTTGTGCAAAATTTCATGTTGGACACTCATTTAGTTCAGAAGTTATGTAACAAAATATAAACTGAAGTCAAATTTTGTATATAAAATTTAATTTTCTTTTTTTTTTTTAATATGTGCTCATAAAAAAATAATTTCAAAATAATTTTTGTAAATATTTTAAATTTTACATACAAAAAATTTGCTTTTTTTCTGTATTTTGCTTCATAACTCCTAAACAAATAGAGGCTCCAACTTGAAATTTGGCACAAATATAGAGAAGGGTTTCATTACCAATATATGTATCTTTTAAAAATTTTAAAATACCGTTTTTTGAGATATTAAGCTTTAATCTTTATATTATCAATTTTGACCTTTGAACTTTCGAAGTATGTAAATGTTTCACTTGTCGTTTTAAAGTCAATGTGTTGTTCTCTTAAATGAAATAAAAATAAGAATTGTACAGTGTATATTTTAGAAGTTATGAGCAATAAAGTGTGATTACTTTTGGAAAAAATTCAACCCCTTTTTGATTTTTGAAACGTCATATTTTTGGACCGGGAGGATGCTTTACTCAGAAAAATTTAGATTTGAGCAACATTTGCAATACTTAATATCTGTAGCGAATTTCATTGAAATCGTAGATATCAAATCCCAAAATTTCCCATTTGTACTAAAATCAAGGTATGGAAAAATTCTGACTACAAACGAAATTTTGTGTTCTTCTTCAGTTTTAGAAATTGTTTTCGAAAATTTAATAAAATTTGAGTTAAAAAAAAAAAAATAATTTGTCGTTGTGAGGAAGATCTTTCGGCCACACTCACGTGGTAGAATGATGTGTAAGCGAGAAAAAAGTGGATTGTTGAAAAAATATATGTGAGCATATGTATCAATTTATATGCATTAGGGCTATAACTTTTTTATATTTTTTGTAAATATCAAAATGGCCCTGGTATGGTATTACTTTTTCGCGGATATCAAAAAAGTTCACCCACAAAACGCTCTAAAGTTAGGAAATCAATTCTAATTTTCTCATTTCTCTATTTCATTAATTATAAATTTCTTAATGCCATAAAAAAACAAAAATCAATAAATATGGTAAAATGGGGTGTAGAATTGAAAAAAATAGGTTAAATATCAACCAACAAAATTGTTATTCAATTCAACAGACCTTTTTTTTTATTTTTTTAATTTTTCGTACATTAGTTAAATCGACGAAAATTTTTCAATATGACTAATACAATTAGTTAATTAAAAGGTAGTTAATTTAACTAATTTTTAGTCAAATTGAAGAAAATATTATACAAATTAACTAAATTTGTTATTCATATTGAAGAATTTTTATTCAATTTAACTAAATTATATTATTTAATTTTACTAAATTTTAGTTGAATTGAATAAAAAAATTATTCAAATTAACTATTTTTTTATTTTTTTCTTCAAATTGAAGAATGTTTATGCATTTTAACATTTGAATCTTATATAATTTGACAAAATTTTGTTAATTCCAAAATGCTATTTAAACCCCTGTAGGAAAAAATTACTATAAGTTACCATCATCAAAAATAAAACAAATTAGAAATTTTAAACACTTTAATAACAATTATTATGTAAAAAAAATATATATATTTTTTTTTTTTTTTTTTATTTAACAGATAATTTATTCAAATTAACTTCTTTTTGGAATGTTAAAATCAACAAATTTTACAAAAAAATTATTTGACAAAAATTTTTTAGTTGATTTGAATAAAATTTGAAAAATTCTATTGATTTGAAGAAAAAATCTGTTAATTTAAATATATTTTTTTATTTATTTATTTTATTATTATTTTTTTTTTTTTTTTTTTTTCGTTAAATTTCGACAATTTTTCGTCGAGATTTGGTTCAGTGTAGCAAAAAAATTACTCATAAACACACAAACGCATGTAAATTTGACGATACATCTTTCATTCAAGATAAATTAAAACATTTTTTTTTTATACCGTTGTACACGAATTCAATTCGACTAATTCGAGAATAATATTTTTATTTTCACATTAAAATTTGTTCTTTTTTAAAAGATTTTTAAAAGTTAAATTTGCAAAAAAAAAAAAATCGTTTAAAAATTGTTTCGAACTATCAAAAAAAAATTAGCGTTCTTTTTACTCTGTTAAAAAAAGCTATTAACGGTTTGGAATTTGATGACGCACAGTAGTTTCAAAACTCTTTTTTTTTTTTTTTGAAATAGTTCTGTAATTCTGTAACGTTAGAGATATCTAAATAAAATAGATAGGTTAGAGCTGAGTACCCCTACTTTCTCGTACCAAAATATCCTAGGGAAACTTATTACAAAAATTTACTTTTTTCATTAAAAATATTTTCCAGCCGTTGTAAAAGCCGTGCCAGAGAAAATATTACAATATATGTTTTGTTGATCTTAAGCATAACTTTTTTGTTTATTAACCGATTTTGCCCATTTTCAATACCAAACAAACCTTATATAAGATAAATATTTGTGCCAAATTTCGTCTCTCCTACTTTCAACAGACGTACGGACATAGCTAGATCGACTTAGAATCTAACCAGGACCTAGAAAATATATACTTAAATTGGTACGGAACATATTTTCACGAATACTGACATAAACAACTGGATTCAAGAAGAATTTCAAGTGGAAAGTAATGAGGTGCAAATGGAATTTTCAGATGCGGAAGAAAACAAAATTAAAGTGGACGATTGTATAACATCGATAAACATATGCATACAATGGGCTTTGGAAAATGATAAGCCGACAACAGCACTATATTAACTACGTGATTCAGCGTGAAATTGTTTGCCAAAAAAGCAACTCAAATCTACAATTTCTTTAAAAATGTTTAAAATGTATATCAATAAAAACAATTCTAATTTTAAAAATTACATAAAATTTTTCAATAAAATTATGGGTTCTATTATCGCGAAAATTCAGTTTTCGCGACAGGTCTGGTTTTTAATTATCGAGCATACACTGTATTTACATGATTCCTGCAGCAATATTATTTATAATTTTGTATGAAATTTAGGGATTATTTAAAATAAGTAAAAGCGCTAAATTCGGCTGTGCCGAATCTTATATACCCTTCACCATCATTGAGATGGAATTAGATTTGGTTTTATCTATATATATAAAAGAGTAACAACTTAGTGATTGACTGACTTACTTGGTGATTCATCATCACTTACTTGGTGATTCATAATAATAACAATTAAATTAATAATAATTCTAAGACAATATTAAATTAAAAAAGGGTGTCGTGAAAATTTATGGACCGATTTGACTGATTTAAAAAACCGAAACTCGAAAAAAATATTTACGATCGATATGTGCTAGAAATAGTACCTGCAAAAATCGTAAATAACGCGTTTTGGCCTATAACT
The DNA here is from genome assembly GCA_951394005.1 of Protophormia terraenovae. Classification (NCBI taxonomy): domain Eukaryota; kingdom Metazoa; phylum Arthropoda; class Insecta; order Diptera; family Calliphoridae; genus Protophormia; species Protophormia terraenovae. The sequence goes on from OX596073.1 coordinate 155,326,569, forward strand.
CGGTAAATACTGGACCGACTTAGTTCACTTCCGAATTTTCAGTGAAAGACCAAAGCCTCTAGCTTACATCGTACATTCAAAAAGTTGAAAAAACGATTTTATATGCCAAGTTCATTGTTGTTGTTGTTTTTCTGCACCCATGAAAACAACAACTATTAGGGAAACTCGCATTAAATAAATAAAATAAGATTTGCCAATAACTCGGTTGTTTATTAACCGATTTAGTTGATTCAAAAAACGAAATTCAAGAAAAATATTTGTGACCGATCTATATAAAAACTAAGTCCGTAGCTTATATAAGATTAAAAATCAGTAAAATATATATTTTGACCAATATCTCGGTTAATAATGGACCGATTGAGTTAATTTCTTCTACACTAAAATTCTGAAAAAAATGTCTGATCTTTTGTCGTAAAAACGAAGCCAATACCTTATATAGGGGGTTCAGAAAATCGAAAACCGGTATTTACAAACCGTTTTTTTGTTATAGGAGGCTTTATAAATGCCATTTACAGCATTTTTAAGCAAAAAAAAACAACAAAAAACTGGGTTTTTTAGACATATCTCCTTCATTTATGAACCGATCTTGTAGAATTTCAATAGCAAAACCGACGAACACACGGACGGACGGACATCCTATCGACATCATTTCTTATAAGGATCAAGAAAAAGTAAACATTCTTTCTCTCCGACGAAAATTGAGGAAATTACAAACGGAATGACAAACTTATATATACCCTTTTTACCTGTGGTGAAGGGTATAAAAATAAGCTCAAATTAAGGCCTAAAATGAGGTAAAATTTTCTTCGACCTAAATATCTCTTAAACTAAAAAAGATAACCTGCACTTTAAAGTTCTCGAGGAAAGATTTTTTCGGGTTTCATTGTAGGAAGACCCCTCAAACGATGCGTAAAAATTTGCTTAATACGAAAAAATTATTTAAAAAATTTTTAAAATTGGCTTTCAGTTCCCTACCAGCGATTGAAAAACTAAGTTTAACATGTTATTTTTTTTTTTATAAAATCTCTTACACAAATCTATTTATAAATGTTTAATATTTCTTTTTTAATAATTGAACATATGTTTTATGGAGAATACATAATTACCTATTATGTTATCGTTATTATCATCATCATTATTTTTTATTACCATAAACATTAGTATTGAATAGGTGTGAAATGATTTCTAACTAGAATTTTACATTAAATATTTATTTGAAATTTACATTAACAATTTATAGAAAATGAAATATCAATCAGATATTGACATCTGTCAAACACATTACAATAAAATATAATGAAATGTTTTCATGTTTAAAAATACATTACGTTAATGTAAAATAATTTGTAAATATTTAAAGGTAATTTTCCTCAATATCTTAATAGTAAATGTCCCAGCAAAAAAACGATCAAGAGCAAAAAAAAAGTAGAACAAAGTGAATATTTTAAACTTTTTTGAAAGTTCTTAATAATTACTTCCAAAAATGTGAAATTAAATGAAATTTTAGGGGGAAAAAACGTTAATAATTTCTAAGAAAATTAAAATTTTGTAATTTTTAATGCATTTTTATAACCTTTTCATAAGGCTAAAACTAAATTTTTGTAAAAAATTTCATAAACATAGTTTTAAAGGAAGTACTTCAAAAGAAATGAATAAGAAGCATAAAATAAGAACATCCTACCAATGACAACCATGGGTTAAAAAAAAAAAAAAACTTCTGCAGCTCTTTTGCACCAGTAACTACTTCCTTCCAATGCCAACACAATGTTAAATTCATGACTTTTTCAGCTCTTTTTCAGTTCCCTTTTTGCTGGATGTAGTACATAAACATTCAGAACTCATCAAAACAAATACAATTGGGGGATTCACAAGGTATACTATCACGTCATATTGTCTTAATGCCCTAATATTTTACAATGGTTAATTTTTTTTTTCTTTTTAATCAAAATTTGCATTAAAATATATTTTTAAACTATTTTAAAATTGTATGACAATTTTGTGAATCCCCCAAATTTTTGATTTTAGCCCTTCAAAAAATTATTAATTTTTTTTTGATGGCACATTAAAATGCTTTTGTATACATATAAAGTGACTCGAATGCGTTAATCATTTCATGTGAGGGGCGCGAAAGTTATGGCGGTTTAAAGTTGAACACATAAAAATTTTTACAAACTAGAAGTTTATATACAATTCTGGTCAAAATTACACGTAATATCAAAACCTACTGAGTTATTCAAATAAAATTTATGATATTTTCAATGTTTGATGGTATTAGTGCAGCATATTTTAGGGTTTCCTAGTAAAATTTTAAAAATTTTCTTTTCAATAAAAATCTCGATTTTTAAAAATTTTGTGAAAAATTTGGATCGAATCTAAGTTATTTCTCCATATAATGATTAAAAATATATTTTGTTAGAGTTTATTACATAGAAATGCTTTTTAATATTGTGATCCTTTTTTAAAACAAGAAAATATTTTTTGCAATTTTAGCATAATTTTCAAAAAGTCCATACAATTTTTGTATTAAATTTATTTTTAATGCTTCTCTGATTTTGTTATTTAAAGTGACAAAAAAACTAAGTTCACGCAGTAATCCAAGCAATTCCATATGAAAACGTGAATGTGCCTCGCGAAAAACTGACTTTTTGAAAAATGTTCGCACTTGTTTTCCAAACTTTGAGACTATATACTACGTTGACTATTTCGGGCACATCAAAAAGATATAGCGCAAAATACGCACAATTACAACAAGTATCAATCCCTATCCCAAAAAAAAACTGAAAAATTTAAAAAACCAAAAAATTTTTTCATCAAAACTTTACTACCCTGTATTTAGTTGTTGAAAGTCTGCACAACAACAAAGATGGTGCGGAATTTATGTACAAAGTCCGATTAGTTTACTTATGCAAGAGAAATATCAAAAAGTATAAACGCGCGAACAAAAATTGTAGAAGAATGGTAAAAACTTAAGTAGTTTTTATCAGTTTTTCTATACTCTTGAATTTTGAACAACAATCACGGTTAGAAAAAGAAATCTATTGTGCTAAAATTTTGCACTCTATTAGTTTCTAGTCTTGTGAGTTCACATCTGTAACCAATTTGTTTAAAATATCATTACCACCAAACTTATAAAGGATTTAAGTCAGTTTCAGCCAGGTTAAAAATTTTTGATAATTGCCCATATATATTATTTTTAATAATTTTTATACTTTATTAAATTCGATTTGTTTCCTTTTTATTAAATAAATAATATAAATTAAATAAATAAACAAAATAGTTACACGCACATACATACATAAATAATAAATAACACCATTTTTATGTACAACTAAAACAAATGACTTAAAAAACTAACCAACATTAAGGCAAAACTATTAGCCTGATTTGGTCCAATAATAGGTACCATTCGGCGAAAAACTCGCACAAAACCACGGCGAACATAACGATAAAACCAACGAAACATTGTAGATCTTAGCTATTTTATACGTTTACTAATGGTATCCAGGTAATTGTAGCCATTGTAGGCCTTGCTCGTACTCCAGTCTTTTGAGTAGTAATTAGCGCCAACCTCATGAGGACCATTCCCAGCAGAGCTGTAATAGGTGCCAGGAAAGCTGCTGCCCACGAACTGGGAATAATCTGTAAATGTACATTATCATCCATAGAAAGAAAAACACAAATCATTTAAATGGAAAATGGTAACTCATATAAAAATGTTAAATAATACTAGTTACAATAAGTATAAAAGCAAACTTACCAGCCGGATCAGAATCATAAACATGTGAATGATGTTGCACTAATTGTGGATGTATTTTACATAAAGTTTTAAATTTCAAATAGTGTATCAGCCAACCTACACCTCCCACCAATAGAACATTTAAACCTAATACACCCAACAGTAACGTTACCAATGTCATTTTTAAATGAGCAATTTTCATGAGTATAATTAGTGGCAAAATAATCAGCCATTTACGACCTTTTTTCTTATGTAAAACACGTGATTCTGATGTAATTTAGAAAATTTTTAAAATAATTTTTTTTTTTTTTTTTTTTTTTTTTTTTTTTTTTGTATGTAAAAATTTTTAGTATTAAAACTCTTACCCGCCTCTCCTGTCGTAATACGTGCTCCACTGTCACCAGTTAGCATCAATTGTATGCCATGATTTTGTCCAAAAGTTTCGGCTGCACGTTTTAGAAATTTAACAATATTTGTAATTTCATTATCACCTTAAATTAAATTAGATAAAATTTATATTCAAGTTAATGTGGGCAAAAATAAATTTGATTTATTACAATATATTTTAAATATATACATAGTTATTTACATAATAAATAACACAGGGAAACACTGATTCTGTGGCACAGGGTTTCTCAGTCAATTCGGAATACGGTATTAATAAGTACTAAGACTCTAATCTACTTTTTATGAATTGATTCTAGTTCTCGCCATTAATCGCTATTTGTAAAATGGAAGCATATCTCGAAAACGGCTTGTATGATTTTAATGAAAAAGAAAAATATCAAAAAATTCTAATTAAAATTGCCTTCAAATCGTTTTTACATTACTTTTTAATACGATCAACAAAATTGCGATTTTTTTTTTTTAAAGAGTAATAAAAATTTGAAAATATTATTATATCCCAGGGATTGGTAGCTTTGATTTGCCATCTATATTGGGTCAATATAATCTTTTAAATATTTTATACTATTTTTAAACTATTTTTACATTTGTCAAATATTTGACCAAATTTGCATGACCACTACTTCTACAAAAAAAATTTTTGTCGTTGTTTGATCTTGCAAATGTTTTGTAAGAGAAAACAGTATCAAACAAGATTCGGTAAAATTTCAGCTATAATTAATGGATAAGTAACAAATATTTTCCCATTAAAATGGGGAAGTTAGAAAATATTTTATATAGTGGTTACGTCATTTTAGTCAAATATTTTACTAGCCTGAACATACCTTTTGAAGTTGCACATAAATTTTTATGACCAATCTGTTCAAGAACGAAACCCATAACTTATATAGAAGTTTCAAAAAGCCTAAAAACGTGTTTTGGCCGATATCTTGGATACTAATGGACAAAACATTTAAAAAAAGCGAAGTCGCTAGCTTGTATAGGAGCCTAGAAAAGCCGACAACAAATACAATTTTTGGTGGTATATTCGGTTTTTGTGCGATATCTCTGTTATTTATAAACCGATTTTGCTCATTTATTTAGCGTTCTTCTAAGGAATATTTCCTACAATTTTATATACCCAAGATCTTTTTTTTTACATTTTATGCCCTTACTAAAATTTTTTTTCTCACAATTCAAAAAAAATTTTTTTTTTTTTTTTTTTTTGTTATATCTTCTCAAACAATATCGGAAAGCAAAAATTTCTATTTCTAAAAAATCAAAAACATTGGATTGGATGATATAAAAAAAAAAAATAAAAATTTTCTGATACCAGATTTGCGATTTGAGAAATTAAGGTTTGAATTTCAATTGAAAATGTTTTCCTTCAGGATATTTTTTTATTCAGTTATCTTTCAGAAAAATATATTTCTTAACATATATATTTCTTGTGTATATGTTACCCAAGAAAATTTGTATATAAAAGAAAAAGAATGCGATCACTTTTTTGGAAAATGAAAAAGCGGAAAAGAAAATATTTAAAAAAAAAATTAAATTTAAATGTTTTTAACGTTTGACTCCGTAAATATATTTTTTTTTTTTATTCTTTCTACACTTTTTTTCTAATATTTGTTTTTAATAAAATAAAAAAATGAAAATAAATCTGGTGAAATTTGGACCCGCTATGAAAAAAGTAAAAATAGTAACATTTGAACCCTAAAATTTCGTAAACTAAAAAAGATAGATATTCTATTATAGACCTCGATCAGTAGAATCCTCCAATATAAAAATGTTTGAAATCGATTCAATCGAATCTGGATCGTTTTTGAAGATGTTCATACCCGAGAAATTCAACTTTGTAACCGCTGCCGTTAAGTCTATATAATCCAAACTTAAACTCGCCTACATCTCTACTATCATTATGTGAAGTCCCATAATTATTTCCATTTCAGTTTTTAATCGCACACTGTGTACCGTTCAAAACACCTAAATACATGAATTCGAGATAAAAAAAAATATATATATATATTCCGAAAAAATTTTTTTCTCACCCATACCGACAAACTACACTATGTTACATTTCAACTGTTTATTTACCGTAGCACAGTGTTATTAGAAATATATTCCATTTTGAGTTTTCATAATTTGCAAGTATATTAGACCCATTTAAGTACACGCAAAGAAAAAATATGGTTCTTGTGACCATAAACTAAGAGCAACATACTATGATTGTAATATATGATTTCAGGTTACAATAAGTATATTTGTACGTAATCATTAGTATGATTCCAATTTATAATTTATTAGTAAGGTTCATAACCTGATTAATAACTTTTAGTAAGTTTTATAACCTTTTCTAAGTACTGCTTTCAATTTCATCATGTTTTTATCATTTAATAATTCCATGTTATCATATATATAAAATAATTTCATCATATATATAATTCCATTTTATCATATATATTATTCCATTATATCATATATATTATTCCATTTTATCATATATATAATCCCATGTTATCATATATATATAATTCCATTTTATCATATATATGAACTAATTTCATCATATATATAATCCCATTTTATCATACATATGATCCCATATTTTCATATTTATATTCATTTGTACCACGATATGTGGAACATTCATCGTACTGAATAAAAACAAAATTTGTCAATTTATATTTGTTCATATATAAACTAAATGAGAATTAATATTCTAACAAACTACTGGACTGATACACAAAAATGTGTATTCAAAAGGCATTAAAAGTTATTGGCTTAATGGTTGTAGAATTAACCAAATTTTTAAAATGAAATGAATTGTTATGTAATTAACTAAATTGTTGTAGAATTGACTAAATGATTGGATTTATTCATAAATATGATTTCATGTAAACATATTTAAATACATATTATAATTCAGTGAACCATATTAAAATTTTGATTGTGGGTAATCATTAAATGATTAAACAGAATCATAAACGTTGCTACCATGAACACAGTATATTTAAATCAATGAAAAACGGCTATACAATCATTGAATAGTTGTAGTGATCATGCTGTAACCATGTTTTTTCTCTGCGTGTAGGTACATTTAATTTATTTCCACTGTAAAAGTTCATTATATTATATTATTATTTTTTTTTTTTTTTTCTTCTTTTTGAAACATAGTTACAATTATTAAGCTTTCATTTTCTAATATCCTTTACTTAACTACTTTAAAATTTAACACTTTAATTTTCAAATCAATCACTCTCTCACAAACTTCAAAAATAAAAAAATAAAAAATACAAACCTTCTAGACTACGTGCATCATTAAATACAATAATTTCATCGGCCGGCTGACCCAATTGTATAAAACGTATTCGTCGTTTATCATCACGTAATTCACGTCCATATTCATTTGGAAAATAGCCCATACTATTTGTAGCTAATTTCCAAACAATTTTGGATGCTTTATATTTAATACACGACACGAGACTACGAGATTCAACACAACGTTTTTGATTACGTGCCACATACTCGTCACTGTGCGTTAACAAGGAACGTGGTTTTTGATGATCTGTACTTGAGGTTTGATTAAATTCCGTCTTTGTAGCCAACGATTTGGTAAGAATTTGTAAAAATATTGCAAAAGTAATAATGGCAATAAAATTATAGGAATATAAGTATGAGCACTTATTATATAGATAAGACATTTTTATTTTATTTCAGTTTTTATTTTCGGTTTATAATGCGAGCGTTAACGATAGAGATTTTTCACTTATGATTACCAGTAAGGAATACAAATAACAAATGGTAAGAAAATTGTTTGATCAACTGCTTTTATTAGAAAAATCTTCACATGGTGATTGTATGTAAGATGAAATATTAATAAGATTAATTTCTTTGTTGGCGCAAAAACAAAAATAATGTGACCAACTAAAGGAGTTTAAATTGTATTTGTATTGATTAAATTGAAAACATAGATATTTTTTTATTTCAGTGTTTTAAGTATTAAATAAAATAAATCAAATAATAATTATAAAAGAAATAGCTGGTTGGTCACATTAATCATACACATTTTAGTTGATGCAATGCAGAAAGAAACCAGCATATGAATATTATGCGAATAATAAACATTTATTCCATCATTTGTCCAGCATCCAACTACATCTCTTTTGTTTTAACTGCATTGTTATATTCACAGTAAATTAGTTTAGTTGCTGGCTTGTTTGGTTGGTCTCTCACTCAACCATCCAGTTATTCTCTTAGGCGGACAATTGGTCGGTCAGTCAGTCAGTGAGTTGATTTGTAGTTGCAGTTGTTATTCGTACAATTTCATTATCATTTTACTTTTATTTTTATTATTGTTGATCTAAAGTGAATTTTCTAGGTCAATAGAAATGAAACGTTTGTAAAACAAGCGGCATTATATAAATTGTTTTTTGTTTTTTTTTTTTTTACAAACTGGAGACAATAGTTAGAGGACTTAATCATAAGATTTCAACCGACAAATATCTAACATTTAACGACATCCATCTCACCTTTAAAATACCATGACACTTAAAAAACATCCGTTCATTGCATCTCTTCGATATGCAATTATTTGCATTATTTTATGGGTTATTCATCATAATAATTCTATATAATTGTTTTTCAAAAATTAATTCACTCTAAATAAAGAAACTAAAGTAATTAGTGTAATAAGTGTGATGAGTGAATAACTGAGTAAACTGTTTGACTATATGGATAAAAGGATGGATGGCCTGGAGTTAATACCTCCCAAGAATCATGGTTATTAATCAGCATGTTGCAGTATTCAAATAATGATAGAGTTTGTTGCAACAAACACTTTATCACTAGTAATTATTTTTATGTTTGTATTATATTTTTGTTTTAGATTGCTCTAAGATTTAGTATTAACTTCAAGTTTCTTTTCTTCTCATAATGATTACTGTCTTTTACGAAAATCTGTCATATGTGATAATTGCAGTAATTACAATTGTGTCTACTATCTTTACTCGTATGAAAATTATAATTTTTGTGTTTAGTCTGTCTGCATGGTAACATTTAGAACCCATGCGTTTGCAATTATCTCAATTCAAAATTCATATTTTCAACACTTTTTCTTTTAAAAGGGGAAAGTTTCGTTTTATTTGTCTTTCTCCGTCTTTTCATTTTACTTCAGGAAATATGAATTTTTATTAAATTTTAATTTATATTGTTGGAAAATATTCAAACATTTACTTATTTAAAGATGAAACAATTTTATTTTGGTTAATTGATTTCAACAAAACAGTTTCAAACGTTATAGTTAACAAAATTGAAAGTTTTGCTACAATTGAAAACAAAGTAAATCATTTAGTAAAAATGAAGATTAAACTCAAAATTGTAAAAAAAAAAAAAAAAATAATTGATTAAATTTGTCATTTTAAAAAAGTTGTAAATACTTTGTATTTTTAAAGAAATTATTTATTTTTATTTATGAGAACCGATAAATGTATTGATTTAACCTACTTTTGATTAAAAAATGTATGTTCTTAATCTTAGGAATCAATTAATAATATTTGGAGTCTTATTCAATGATATATTCACGATTTAAAATTTTTGTGATTTTTATACAAAATATTAACATTTATCAGAAATATTAGTGATCACATATTGAGGCCCTTTTCCCTTTTGGAGGCTTATTTACCGAGATGTTAACGATTTAATTTTTTTATGATTTTCATGCAAAATATCGATTTTTGTTCACAAATATTAGTGATAACAAATCGATGCCCTTTCTCCGTATTTACTGAGATATTACGATTTGAAATTTTTAGAATTTTCATGTAAAATCAGTGGTGTTAGGCTTTTTTTCTCAAAAAATCGTCAAAAATATGAAAAAAACATCGTCAAAAAAACGTCACTATCAAAAACGTAAAAAAATAAGTTGCTAACATAAATAAAGTTAACATTTTATTAAAGAAGATATTATTTAAAATAGATTAGACAAAAAAAATGATAATTTTAATTTTATCAGTGAACTTTTGATAGAATTTCTTAAGTGCAGATTATTTAACGATTAAATTAACATGCAGAACATAGTAGTTTATAATGTAATTAATATTAATATTTCCTGAAGTAATTGTTCGAATTTTGAACAAAATTTGATGCAGTATAGAATTAAATACAAAAAAATTCAAACGTAAATATATTTTTTAGTTATGAACTTTTATTTGAATTATTTTAAATTATTAAATTCCTAAGGAATTTCTTTTTTTAGTTTCGTTTGCTTTGTTTGATAACACTTGTCGATAAAAAAAAAAAAATTTCGTGCTCCTTCAAAAAAAAAATGTGGACTAAATGGAATTCCGCATGCTAAACATGAATCTAAACTCCAATAGATAGCGATTTAAATTATCTTTGAGCAGAATTTACATAATTTTTTGTTCAGTTAATATTTCCGTAGTTATTCGGTACTTAGTAGCAAAAAATAACTAAAAACAAATTTAAAAATCGTAAAAATTTTGATCCATAACTGAAATTATTGAGTAAAAAAAAATGACATGTTGACATACCTAGACAAGACAATTTTCGTATACATCTTTAGGTGTATCATTTAAAACCGTGTAAAAGGTTCTTCAATTATAGTCTAAATGGGACAAACTATTCTCGAGTTTTATAGTGTAACCGCTGAATTAGATATATTGATCAGGGAAACCACAATATGCAATTGCATGTTTTTTCCTGCACGTTGAATGAAGCCATCGATTAAATACTGATCCGTTTCAGAATAAATAAATAATTTTGGCATCAATTTGTTAGTGAATATTTTTGCATATTTTACTCTTAACGGCATATTATTGCATTTGGCGATTTTTAGTGCATATTTATAGCATATCTTGTTATTTTTAGATCATGTTTAACCCTTTTAGAGCATATTTTGATATTTTAAGGATGATTTTTTTATACCTCATGAAATGTTAAAAAAAAAATAATAAAAAAAAAAATAAAAAAAAAAAATTAACATTAACTTTAATGGATACCATTTTATCGTTGAGAAGCTTTTCTTGTAGAAACAAGATTGAATATTATGATTGAAGTTTATGTTGTAAAAACAATATTTTTTTTATGAAAGCATATCGAGCCCTAACCGCGAAAATGTCGTAAGTGCAGAAAACAAAACCTTACACATTATTGTTCACACATTGTTATATTTATATGAAAAATGTCACGATAAAATTACTTTCGCTATAAATCTGAAATTACACTTGATACGTCGATGAAATTTTGACAAATGATCTAAATGTTTCTAAATTATAGATTTTCATCAAAACACAAATTTCGAAAATGTTGTCGGTTACGATATTTTGGCGGTCAGTGATCGATATGATAATTTCTGAACTAATAATAGTGTCTAGAATTAGATGGGTAAGAAAATAGAAGATCAATAACGTTTTTATGAGATACAGTAAAAACTGGGGAATCAAATTTCGAAGCGGTTGATAAATTTCAGTTTTGCCTTATTTTATAACGTTGAAATATTAATAAAACCCCTTTGTTTTAATGAAAAACATAATTTTGTTAAAAAAAAAATATACAAAATCTTTGTTTTTAAGTGCATATTTTCGCGTTTTTTAGGGCATATTTTTCACTTTTTACTGCATATTTAAAGCGCATAAAACCCATTTTTTTAGAGCATATTGTGGTTTCCTTGGTGATGATATTAGTCATGCCCATAAAAAAAATCAGTACGTGATAGAAAAAAAGTAAATCCAAATTCTTGTTTAACTTGTCAAAATCCACCTATTTTTGTTTCAATAAAAAATAAAAAAATCATTTTTTTGCCCACCACTCTATTTTATTCGCAGCATTATCAGCATAAAGATAAAGATGATAAACTGAAACAGTTTTGATGTTGTCATTTATTAAAAGAAATTTTAGTAACAAAAATTTTTTTTTTCTTTGGGACACTTAATTAAAAATAACATCGAAACTAGAGCACATAAAAAAATAAAATTAGAATGATTTAAAGGTATTTCTAATCCGCATCTTTTGGTGTTTTACTTATGTCAATCGTACACACAGTTCTTGAGTTATGAGGAAATATACTACAGTAATGGCCTTGCTATGGGCGAAATATTAGACACGCCCATAAAAAAATTGGGCACATCAAAATGCATCAAGTTCAGCTATTCGTCTTTGGGGGAGGATTTTTTTTGTCGACCAGTGTAATATTTGGAGTCTTATTTAAAGAAATATTCACGATTTAAAATGTTTGCGATTTTTATACAAAATATTAAAATTTATAAAAAATATTAGTGATCACAAAGATTTACCGAAATATTAACAATTTAATTTATTTCCTATTTTCATGCAAAATATCGATTTTTGTTCACAAATATTAGTGATCACAAATCGAGACCCTTTTTCCATATTTATTGAGATTTTACGATTGGAGATTTTTAGAATTTTCATACAAAATATAAATTTTTTTAACCAACCTACCAAAGGATGAGGTTCTTGAAGGATTCTGTATTTTATCTAGGATTCATATAAACTCGTAAACTAGAAATCCGTGATCCATAATCCTACCACTTTACCGCCCACCTACCATATAAAGTGAAACATCAATGAATTTAAACAAATAGCTCAACGGCCAATATAAACTGGAAAACAAAATGGGCGTAGTTCACCCACTTTACCGCCCTCCTTTCCTTTAAGTTGAAGTTTTAAAATGGGTGGGTAAATAGAATAAAACATTTGCACTTGTTCCAATTTAGCTTATTAACCATGGATATCAAAGATTTTAATTTTCTTTATTTGTGATCATAAATCAAGACCCTTTTTCCGATTGGGAAATTATTTTTCTAGATATTAAGAATTAAAATTTTTTGAAGATTTTCATTCAAATTATTTAGAAAAAGAAAAATTTTAAATATAAAATATATAACTGGAAGGAAAGTATTAAAAAATTAGTGGGTTCCGAAATTAGTTGCCTAGTGATTAAAAAATCTGAAGTATTACTACTGCTACAATCAATTAATGATTTTATAAGCAATTCTAAATATTTTTTGCGGTTATTTGTTTATTATCTTCTTAATGTATTTTTTAATAAATCCTTGCTTATTAACTTTCGTAATTATACCACCTTAAAGTATACCGTTCGACTCAAATCACTTTCCGTCCGACCGTCCGTATGGCTAGCTGTTTGTCCATGTAAACCTTGCGAACAAAGTACAGGTCGTAATTTTAAAGACATCTTGATGAAATTTGGCACGAATAATTATCACACAAGGACAAAGCCTACTGAAATTGGTTATGATCGGTCCATTATTTCACCTAGCCCCCATACAAATGTCCTCCCAGAATAGGGGTTTAACGATCATAAATGCCTTAAATACATCAATATTTCAAAGAAAGAAGTTTTGTATAAGTGTCAATTTTTGTGCCAAATTTCATCAAGATCGGTCCATAATTGACCATAGCTCCCATATAAATCCCCTCTTCCAAAAAATCACTAACGTGCATAAATCCCATACGAATGATAGTATCAAGTTAATATTCGACACAAATAAGTTTTATATAAGTAGAAACAACATTGCCAAAATTTATGAGAATCGGTCCATAATTTACCATAGCTCCCATATAAACCCACTTCCGGGAATCGCCCTAAAGGACATAAAACCATATAGTTATTAGTATCAATGCATTGTTCTGTATTTTTATAATTTATTTTACATTTAGTAAAAGTGTTGGTCTACAACTGGCCACAGGTCTAATTTGTAGTTCATACACAATGGTGTAGAGTATCATATGGTCGGTCTTGACCGACTATAGTTTCTCGTTTTATTTTAAAAATATTAAATATTTTTCAAAAGATCGACTTCAAATACTATATTATTTCTTATTAAATACATATGTACATACATCTTACTTAAAAATTCAATGTATTTGTCAAACATTACTAATATCTGTTCATAATTATAGATTCCACTTATACATATACCAGTCAAAGAAATTAATAGGAATTTTTGCATTAATATTTCCAACAAACATATACCGGCACAATTAAATCATTTTTCTTTCTTTTATTTTTAATTTAGTTAGATGTTTTATAACAAACAACCACAGACATTTAATTGTCTCAAACATTATAATTTTATCACATACAATTGTACAAGTACATATTTTTAAACATCTTGCAGTTATTATAGTTTTTAATCTACTAGATTGTAAAAATATTTATTCTGTTCATCTTCTGCGAATGTTAAAGTTAATTATAAATATTTAAAAGAATTAATTCGATTTTTTAAGATATAAAAAACAATTTTAAAAATATCGAATTAATTCTTTTAAAATTAATTGAACTTTACCAAATATCTATGAAAATTTTATTTCCTCTTATATCTATTCGTAATAAGCTACAGTTAGTACTCCCGGCTGTGTAAAGAAATAGTTCCTTTAATTAATTGTATTTTTTATTTTTTTTTTTTTTCAAATTACAATCTGTTGACTTTTATGTTGTTTGTTAATATTTCTAATATTTTCTTATCTTACTCGCATCTCAAATAGTGTTAATCTTGGAAAAAAAAATAAATTTCTCTGATTGATTGCATTATTTATTAAAAACAAACAAAAATATTGTTTGTTGCTAATAATTTATTTTCGTTTTTTTTTTTTTCTTTTTCAAACCATGTTGTCTGTCTTGTTCATGTGTATTGTTATTACATGGAATTCATATTAAGATTTTAGAGAAATACTTGTGAAAATCAAGAAGATGAAAAAAATTAAATGAATTCACTTTCTTTATTTAATCGAAAATAATTTGCGTAAGAGAAAATCTTGTGGAAATAAAAATGCAAGTGTATAATTCGATAGCTGGCTATTTATCTTAAGAATAAAAAAATGTATTTAAATTAAATATGTATATGTAGATAATACATACGTAGTAAATATTTATTACACATTCTCAAATAATTTCTACATAATATTTGTAGCTGTTATGAACAGTCTGGATTTTATTTGTAATTTCGGCATGAAATTACATAATTTCGCACCGGTCTGAACAAAGCTTTAGTTACTTCTACTTTTCCAAAATAATAATTTTTATATTAAATCGTTTAGTGTTTTCCTACTTTCTTGGTACCCTTTGTACCTTTTAAACCAAATATCATAGAAATATTTCTTTCTTGTCACTAAGAAAACCACAAATATTATGTTCTAAAAAACATGTTTCATGCTCAATGCACAGTGGGACAGAAATGAAAATTTTTGGATATAAATCTGTAACTTCTGATCGTCTAGTTGGATTTGCATTTTATATATTATTGTAGGCACTGAGAAATTTTCGGAGAATGTAGATTTTATCGTATAAAATGAGAAAGTGAAAAAAGTTTTAAAAATTTTGTAAAAGGAATTCCACAATTCTCCAAAAAGCGCCGAAAATCCCAAAAATGGATTTTTTCACATATAAAATATATTTAATAACAAGGATTTTATTATAGATAAAATATTTATAGTTTCTCAGTGCCTACAATAATATATAAAAATATTTGAAATCGGAAGAGAAACAAAAATTTGGCAATCGATTAAAAATATTTTATGTCATAAGTACCCAACATTGTACACTCCTCTGCTACCCTTATACCAAATTTCATGGAAATCCAACCAGCCGATCAGAAGTTACAGATTTATTTCCAAAAAATTTCAATTCTGCCCCACTGTGCAATGCAGCAAAAAACTAAAAAAAAAAACGCAAAAATAAAAATGATATTAAAATTTTTGTTATCGCTAATATCTCGGTAAATAAGCTTCCAAATGAAAAAATGTAATCACTTATATTTCCAATTGGAAAAAATGTCTTGATTTGTTATCACTAACATTTCCCAGCAAAAAACAATGTTTTGTATGAAAATTATAAAAACTTTAAATCTTTAATATCTCGATAAATAAACCTCCAAATGGAAAAAGGACCTTCATCTGTGATCACTAAACTTTCTGACCAAAAACCAATATTTCGTATGAAAATTTTAAATCTTTAATATCTCGGTAAATAAGCATTCAAATTGAAAAAGAGCCTACATCTGTAATCACTAATATGTGATTACTAATATCTCTAACCAAAAATCACGATTTTGTATGAAAATCATAAAAATCTTAAATATTTCGGTAAATAAGCCTCCATCCAAATGGAATTAAGGTATCGATTTGTGATCTCTAATATTTCTGGGCATACATTGATATTTTGTATTAATCATAATGAAATAAATCATAATCATGAAATATCAAAATTTTAAATCGTTAGTATGTATCTTGTAAACCTACTAAAATTTCTAAGAGAAATTACTTAAATCGAAAAAATTAAAAAATAGGTGGTGAACTTTTTTCTGGTGTGATGTGTGTTTATATTTTGGCATGGTGAATTTCTCCAACTGGGTGAATAAAATTTTATTCACGAAAGAAATCGTTACTAGATAACACCATTACCGATGCACCGTATTACCTTAAATAATGACCTGCTTTATCCAATTGTACACTTTTTAGTAAATTGGTTTTGGTTTCTGCTAGAGTTGGCAATTTTGTACTAAGCAAAATAAAAAAATAAAAATATTTTTTTAAGTTGTGTATTTTTCTATACCCTTTCGCCGCAGGTGTAATGGGTCAGTTTGTCATTCCGTTTGTAATTTCCACAAATTCTGTCGGAGAGAAAAAAGTTGATATTTGATGACGATAGGACCATGTCCGTCCGTCCGTGTGTCGGTTGAAATGGCGTTTATGAAGCCCACCGATACTTGACATATTTGATATATATATCAAACAATCGGAAATCCTTTCGAGATTTTTGTTATTGAAATTCAGAAAGATCGGTTCATAAATGGGGGAGATATGCTTAATTAGCCAGTTTTTAACACCGATTACGAATCGAAGAAGACTCTTCTGGACTCAACCCGGAAGATGATCACAGAAGTGTCGTCTTAGTCTCTTTTAGAAGATGATTTTGCATTTCTTTTTATTTCTGTATTTATAATTAAAACTAGTTTTTTATATTTCATAATTGTCTCTATTTCACAATTATCTATACATATACATATATAACACTACAAAAAACAATATTAATAATAATTTTTTTAGTTAATGCAAATACTTGTGTTTAATTTGGTTTCCCCTAAAAAAAAATTAAATTGTAAGTAAAATTCGATATTACTAAATAAAAGTTTAAGAAGTTTTTCTTGCCTTTCAAAAATTTACTTTGTTAATAATTTCCAAATTATGATATTATTAACAATAAAAAACACTTATGTAATTATCAGGAACATTTTTCTTTTTTATATTTAATATTGCATCCTAACTGTACCAAAGTTAAATTATTACTGAAATGCATGGTTTTACTGTTTCTTTATTGTATTGTTTTCTTTTCATAAAAAACACACTCGAATAGTAATGTATTTTGTTTTTGTTAAATTCGAATTATCATCTTATTATCTTCCAGAGATGACTTCAAAGTATACAATTGAAAGTTGAAAGGACTCATAGTATAATTAAAAAGTATACTCGTAAGAACAGCTGTTTTACAATTTTTTCATTGGCAAACCTCGCGGTACTGTCAAATTGTTTTTGTATTCATATGTACAAATTTTTTCGATATTTTTTAATCTTGATCTCTTTCATTCTCTCATTTTTCCGTTCAAAGCATTTTGACATTGTGGGCAGTAGTTTTACACTAACAAAATACAAGCAATTGTTGTTTTTGTAGATGTACGAGTACTTTATTATTATACTATGAAAGGACTCATAAGAGCAACGAATATATGTATAACGATTGGTATGAATGGTTTCAATGCTGATTGAATAAAACGTAAAAATTTAATTTAGTGAAAGATTCTAAAAGAACCATATACATTAGGGTTCTATTTTTACTCCTTACTTCTTTTTTTAGATGACCCTTGTTATCTAAATTTTTGAACTTTGATTATAAAAGGAAACCTTTGGATGCTAAAATATCTTAAGGATTTAAGTCTGTTTTAAGCCAGGTTAAAAGTACTACCTATATATTGAATTGAATTTTATTGAGTCTTTTTTTTTTCTATATATTATAGGAAAAATCATATTTTCTTCCAAAAATCATTCTGGCAATGCTGTTACTGTTTCTTTTTCACCACCAACATCAGAGTTGTATTTAATTTTCTTTCATTTGCTTTTGTTTTATGTTCTCATTCACTTTGACATGTTTTGTTTTGCTCAGATAACTGTTCAATGACATCTTACAAAGTAGTGTAGTAGAAGAAAAGAAAAAAAATTCAAGAAAAACTAATTTTTATTATAGTGAACAAGAAAACTTAAATTTTAATAAATATTTGCGAAAATTATAGTGAAAAATTTGTCTAGTGAGTTTTGCAATTTATACCAAAGTTTTACGCTACAGAAAAACTATTAAATAAGGTAAATATATTGCTTAAATTTACGTTAAAAATCTTGATTGAAAATATATTATGAGACAACAAAATGGAAACTCCCTTTAAAAAAGAAAAATCAAGAAAATGAGAAAAAATAAATGTGTGTAGGAAAAAGTAGCAAATTGTTGCTATATTTTATTTGTTTAATAAATGTTTTCAAATTTAATTAAATTGTGTGTCTATTTTTTTATTACTTGTTTAAGGCCAACCTACATTATCATAAGCTTCGGAAAATGTCTCAAGGTGCTGGTACTGCTGGCACACCATCAGCATTACAAAATGGATTTAATAAAGTCTTCATACAAAGAGATTATAGTGAAGGTACTGCTGTTAAATTTCATACTAGATTACCCAGTGAATTGGAAGGATTGGTAAGTTGGATATTTTTGATTTTATTGTTTACATTTATTGTTTGAACCCTAATTCGCATATACTACAAGGCTATTTAACATCCATATGTATTTTTATCGCTATCATTAAATTTCTATAAATTTTAAGTTTAATCATTGTTAGTTTATTAAAAAAAATATAACCAAAAATATAAATATAACTGTTATTGTTATTCGATTTTTTTTAAATCTACTTATTTCGTATATTTTTTCATTATCAATTATACATCATTACTATTTTATAATAAAATATAATTTTTCATTTTAACATACATTTATCATTTGTCACCATATCGCGTTTGATTTAATTTTATCCGTCTTGTCAGCCAAATGCTAAATATCTGCTAATGTTTAGACTATTATAGACTATATTTGCTCTATATAACGAGGGCTTATATTCAAAATGGGCCATATGCAAATTTAAAAATTTTTTTGCGTCAGGCTCTTATACCTTAGATTTAAATAGGAATGAAATAATTTAAATAAAATTCGTGATTATAAGCAAAATATCTTAGATACCAAAAGCAGTTTCTTTCAAAAGTTATAATTAAATAAAAAGTGCGATAAACATCCTCTTTCGTATACATTTTTTTCCAAATTCTAATTTATAATTCTAATTTTAAACACCTTACCGTTTTTTTTTTTTTTTTTTTTTTTTGTTTTTTGCGTAAATTGTCTAATTTTTTGCAAAAATTTTATTTACGCCTTTAATTTTCGATAAACAAAACGGGATATATGAAGATTTTATAACACATATTAAAAATAAATTAAGACAAAAAGTGCTATCTACCATAACTCCGCAAATAATGGTGTTAAAAGATTTATTTTTTAATGTTATGTTTAGTAGACGTAATACTAATAACTCGTAGAAGACCAGATTGAAAAATGAATGAAATAAACAGTTTTTATACTTTCCTGAACAACTGAGTTTTTACATATAGCCCGTTTTAAATAAAAACCCTCGATAAGGACTAATTCTGTTATTCAGTTGAACATTTTAAATGTTAGCTTTTAGATAACATTCACATAATTGATTACAGCTCCCATATGAATTAAACTTTCGAAAATGCACTATTTTATTATCTATTATATATTATTGAAGTATAAATCATAATTTCTTTCCACAATTTTTAACATTTAAAAGTCCTTTGATCCCACACATCCTTAAGATTTGTTGTGAAGAATTGATGTCATTACATTTTATGGAAAGGAGAACGCTTCTTACAATTTTCATATTCAAACTGCTATGTAAGGGTAGGAAAAAATAATTCTCAATTCGCCAGCAAATTTAAATAATGAAAAAAGTGCGTTTTGTTCTACGCCTAAATCTTATTTGTTTTTAAATTACCTTTTTTTTATAAATTTATACCAACATAGAACAAAAAAAAAAAAAAAAAAAAAATGATCAAAACTAAGATTCTACCGAAATCTTCGAATGACCTTCTTATACAATTTCTTATAACACTTTGACAATTTTTAATAATTGTAAATGAATACTTGTCTGTATTCATTTATAATTATTTTTTATACCCACCATCAAAAAGATTTGGGGTATATTGATTTTGTCATTCCGTGTGTAACATGTCGAAAAAATCATTTAAGACTCTATAAAGTATATATTTTCTGAGTCCTGGTTAGATTCTGAGTCGATCGAGCTACAGTGGTGGCCACGAATTTAAGACACGACATGTAACGAACTAAGTTGTGATAATTATTACAACCCTGCAATATAAAATTAGATTTTGTTAATTTTTCAGTGTACCCTGTAATGTTAAGATCAATTACCGTTATTTGGTTTTGTTTGTGTATACATTTTGTTGCTGTTTTTATTATATTTTCGTAAAAACGTGCTTTTGAAGCTGGTCACGAATTTAAAACATATAAGAAATATTTGGTTTTTAAGTGATTTTTTGGTGTTTTTTGAAGCTAAAAGGTAAGTAATGAATGTTTTATTCCATTTAATGTTAGAATACATCAAAATATTTAGTTAGAAATGGCCAGAGGTACTTGGAGTTCGGATGCCGAGCGAAAATTGATCCAACAAATGAATACTGATGGAAAAACAGTAATGGAAATTTCCAAGCTACTAAAATGTTCCAGATCCAAGATTTACAATGCACTGGAACACATCAAGCAACATGGCACTACCAAAAATGTCAAACAGCACCCTAGAGCCCGAAAAACTACACCCAGGGAGGATAGCTTAATTTATAAATCAGCTGCTAAAGATCCTTTCAAGAGCTCAAGTAAAATTAAAAATGAGATTTCATCGGATTTTGGTATTAATATATCGTCCAGGACAATAAGAAGACGTCTGAATGAGAAGAACTTACGTGGGTGTATTGCACAACGTAAACCACTTGTGTCAAAAAAAAATATTAAATCCCGACTAGCGTTTTCAAGAGAAAATCTCAATAAGCCGATGACATTTTGGAAAAATATACTTTGGAGCGACGAGTCGAAGTTTTGTCGCTTTGGTTCTGATGGAAAACAGTACGTATGGCGTCCTCCAAACCTGGAGCATCACCCAAAGTACACCCTTAAAACGGTTAAGCATGGTGGTGGAAATGTCATGGTGTGGGCAGCATTTTCCTGGCATGGTGTAGGTCCCATTCAGAAGATTATCAATAAAATGGACCAGCATATTTACAAAAACATACTGACAAGCATCATGATACCATTCGCTGAAGACAACATGCCTCTAATGTGGAAATTTATGCATGATAATGACCCTAAGCACACTTCACGCCTAGTGAAGAGTTGCTTAGAGGAAAATAATATCACAGTTCTGAAATGGCCAGCTCAATCCCCGGATCTCAATCCAATTGAGAACTTGTGGAATGATGTTGAGGAGCATGTACGAGCAGTAAAGCCAAAAAATTTGACTGATTTATGGGAAGAAATTCAAAAGGCTTGGTATGCCATTCCAAAGGAGCGCTGTATGGCCTTAGTTGAAAGTTTACCCAGGAGATGCGCTGCTGTGATTCAAAATAAAGGATTTCCCACCAAATACTAATATTGTTTTATGAAGCTGAGCTTTACTTTTGTGAATTAACTTTTATTTTGCCTATGTCCTAAATTCATGACCAGGCTTAAACTTGTATTAATCTGTATAATATGTAAATAAAAATTGGAAACTAAATATAGGTAACAAACTATTGTTGATTTTTTTTCATAACATTACTAGGATCTTTAAAAAATAACATGGATCTAAAATTTGTTCGATAAGATGTAAAAATTATCAGAAATATATAAGTGAAATGTCGTGTCTTAAATTCGTGGCCACCACTGTATGTCCGTCTGTCTGTCTGTTGAAAGCAGGATAGGGCTCGAATGGGACAACCTAGGGGAAATTTGGCTTTGTTTGGTATTAAAATTGGGCAAAATTGGTGAATAAACAAAAAAGATATGGGATACATAATAGAAACACAGGGTGTTCGTTGTAGCTTCATTTCATACTTTTCTGCTTTTAACCCTTAAACAAAAGCATGTACGACAATGAAATTTTGTACAGATAGTTCGAGGGTCTATATAAACACTGAAACCAAAAATGTGCGTGGTCTGTCCACTTTACCGCTCACCTCCCATAAAAGGTGAAACGTCAACGAAATTTTGTACAAATAGTTCAAGGACTAATGTAAACTCGGATACCAATAATGTGCCTGGTCCACCCACTTTACCGCCCATCTCCCATATAACGTAAAATTTTAAAAAAGTCGATGGTGGGTACATATGTAAATTCGGCCAAGTCGAATATAACGTTTTCGCTCATTAAATCATTATTGTTAATAATTTTAATATAACAAATCTAAAATTATTTTTTCTCTCTTT
This sequence comes from Protophormia terraenovae, assembly GCA_951394005.1. NCBI lineage: Eukaryota > Metazoa > Arthropoda > Insecta > Diptera > Calliphoridae > Protophormia > Protophormia terraenovae. The sequence continues at coordinate 155,349,338 of OX596073.1, forward strand.
GATTTAAAAACATTTTCACATTTCTCATTTCCATTAAATTGCATTTTTATTTCTTTATTGCTTCCACATTTTCTACTTTGCATGTACACAAATTTTAAGACAAAATTTAAAAAATTTATCTTGACCAAAAAACGATTAATTGCAGATTGAACGACATGTCTTTGAGTCTACAATAAATAGACTAAATGAATTTTTTGCGGAAGCCGAAAAAGGTTCTTGCAGTACCTATTGCGAGGGCTGTATTGGTTGTATAACTGCATATTTGGTATACATGTGCTCCGAAACGCACTACGAAAAAGTAAGATTTAAATAATAATAATTGAAATAATGAATAAAAAACAAAACAAAATTCTTTTTAGACTCTGCGTAAAATATCCAAATATATCGCTTCCCAAAATGAACGCATTTATCATCCCAAAGGTTTACAAATCATAGATCCCACCTATCGTGGTTTACGTGTTATAGAAATAACAATTTTAGATCGACCTGGACGAACGTGACTTCCGCTTTCACACTCAACCGAAGAGTTTTTTATGTAATACTTAAATTATACAAGTAGAAAAAATAATCAATGGATCTTTTATTTTTTTACAAAGTTTAATTTAAATGTGTTATTTTAAAGTTGTTCTTAAGAATGACCTGTTTAATTTCAAGATGTTTGTTGTTAAAAAGAGTTCTATTTATTTGTTCATTTGTGATTCAGTTTCAATTTAATGGGATTTTATTTGAAAACTATTTAATGCTTTTTTATAATTGAATTTGAATAATTTTTTGAATTCCAGTTTCTGATTTTAAAGTTTATTTTCATTTTATTAAAATAATGAACAGAAAAAAATCGTATAGAAATTATACACAAACAAAAAAGTATATCTATTAAATATGAAATGAAAGCAAAACTTTATGATTAAAAAAAAACTGTATAACGAGTATATAAACTCTTATAACATTCATCTTTTATTCAGCGCCCGTTGAATAAAAACAACCGAATATTAAGCAACAAATATCTTCTATCATATAATTAAACAAACGACAAAGTCAACTTTTTAGGAAAACTATAAAATTAACACAAACAAAAGAAACCATAAAAATAAAATAAATGTCCTGTTGAAATTATAAAGTGAAAAATTCTTAGTTTCGTAGAAATGTAAGTTAAAATGTAAGCTTTTTGGTAAAACCTATAAATATGCATTTTTCATCCCAAAAACAAACAGTTAAACAAAATAAACTATAGTTAATTAGTTTAATATATAATGAATTAGTTTATATTAAAAAATGTAACTTACTATAAATATTCATTCCCCTTAAATAAACATTGCAACAAAAATAATTGTAAAAACTAAAATGTGTTAAAGAAAACATCGTCATCATCTCAATAATAAAATATTTTTTTTTTATATAATTTTTACTTAATTTTACAAACAATATAAAATATTGTATTAATAATGATCATGTATTAGATGTATAAGTTCTATACAAATTGAATTAATCGTATTTTAAAAAATAATATAGTATTTGAAAATTTTACCAAAACAAGATTTGAATAACTTAGAGGTAAAGTAATTCAATTAATATTATGTGTTATAAAAAAGTTTGTCAAAATAGTTTAAATAATATAGAATTTAGTAAGAACACATTACAATCCATATAAATAATTAGAAAACAATAGTTAATGGAATGAATGAATAAAATATAAAATATTTATTAAACAAATAATTTACGATAGCAGTGCTTTTTAAATCTGTATAAGCGAGATTTAAGTTAAAATTGTATAAAATACAGTGTCGACCAAAACCAACTGAACAAATCCTATATTTAGAAAATTATCTTCGTATGAGCAGAGTAATATTATTTTTTTATAAAAAATTTTTTATATAAAGGTTGATTTCCGCTCCAAATAAAAACATATGTATGCATTTTTCTTTTCTATACAATTTTAATAAATAAAAATTAATAAAGCGCGACAATACAATCTAAACAAAATAGGTTTTTGTCGAAAAATCACAGATGAATTACCATTCCGCAAAAATATTTATTGATGTTTTTTATGAATAAATTTTCTTATCTAAAAGAGTGCAAGATAAATGTCGATTTTGAAAAGTTTGTGATAAAAATTGAAATAGTTAAATCAAAACAATGCGATTAAGTTTGACATTACAACATTAGAGAGTGTTGTGATCCATCAAGGCTTTTGAAAAATATAAGTATGACAAAATCGGCGATTAGATACGTTATAAACATGTTCAAGAGGTAAGAAATGGTGAAATGAATCGAAAATGGATGTCGAGCTAAATGGTCAACTATCAATACTGAGTGTTAGTCAGCCGCTTTATGAACCTTAACAATGTCTGCACTCTCAGGGTAGTATAAATCATGAAGGCGATATATAATGGCTTGGATTCTTTTCGGACCAAAGGTTGGGGTCGGTACGTAAAAGTTAATATATAATGAATAAAAAGTGTATCGAAAAATTCTGCAGGAAGTAATATATATTTTTATATGTCAGAGATAAATTACAAACCTTTTGGAAATTAAAGACCTAAAATAAACTTAAAAATTAATGAAAAATTGGACTATAGACTGTTTAAACTTATGGAAAATAGTAAATCAGAAGTGCAATGGCAAAGAAGTCGGGAGAGGCCCACACATGCGCTCCTGTTCAATCATGAAAGCTTCGACTACAATGACAATGCTAACAATATACAAGTATATTTGTTTAATTCCTAATATAAAAGTTTCTCCAGAGTGGTCAAAAGCAATGGCAATGTCACAAAATATACTCAACATTTGTGTTCTTTATTAAAAAAAAAACGTTTATTAAATTTTTTCTGTCTAAATGCTTTTCTTTATTTTTGATGTTAAAAAATTGCTTCGTACAAAATTTTTAAAAGATTGTAATTTATAAAATAAAAAATATTTTTGATGAAGACGAAATTTTTAAGTAATATTAAAACACTAGTAAGTGTAATTTCAATATGACATGAAACTAGTACTTATACAATAAATTTTTTTTATTGACATATAAATTTTTAATCGTATGTGAAGTTTAAGCTGAAATTTAATGAAAAAAAATATGAATTTCATTTCCTATATTTCTTTTATTTAGCAAGTCCCAATTTTAAAAACCCATTTATTACCTCAAAAATGTTCGAATGAAAATTAAGATAAATACTTTCTTTTAACATAGTTTGGTCGTTCTTAGACTATATTGAGGATAAATTCATTCTTTTATTTTCACTAAAGAAAATTTTTCTTAAAGAATTTTTATTTTTTCCTTTTCCTTCTGTAAATTTTTAATTTTTCTTAGTTCGAAATCCATTTTGGGGGGGAAATTTCCGATTTCCCCCCCCGTGGATCCACGCCTGGGTTTAACATACCCGAGGTGCCCAATTTTGGAAGGCTACACACTACACTCCTTCCATTCAATTTGAAAACATCTCAGATCTGACCATGTCAAATTTTATTCAGATGTTTTTAACAGAATCATAAGTTACTTTGAGTGCAAGAGGGAATTGAGAATGAATGTCTATGCAATAAGACTCTGTTGCGTTCCGAGACACTGCGACATTCTCGGCAATGAAATAGTTGATGAGTTGCTCGCAATGGCTCGGAGCTGGATAGGTCTTTCGTGGAGACATCTGTTAGGATTCCAATTGGGTCCTATTTTAGGACCATAAGGGACTGGATTCTGGACAACACGAATCGAGCCTGGAGTGATAGAACGGACTGCAGGTTATCTAGAGCATAATGGCCTAGTCTCAAACTGTCAGATTCGAAACACCTTCTGGGTATGAGTCGTAGTAGTATGAGAATCATGGTAGGAATGATCACTGGTCATTTTTCATTAGGAAATATGATGAGTAAATGGGATATTGGCACGACAGACTTTTGCAGGTCGTGCGAAGTTGTAGAGGAGCTAGAGACAGTGGAGCACATTCTCTGTTGCTGCACAGGGTTTCAGCGACGAAGGCTGAAGTGGTTTGGAAGCCACACACCGCATGAACTAGATGAGGTTTCGAGGAAAGGGCTTATTAATCTCATATGGTTTGTAATGGAAATAGGATGGCTTTAGGGCAATCATAACTGATTGCTAGGGTTTAGGTTCCACTCTTCTTTTCTATATCTATGATCTATTCTATTTTTCTTGTTCTATTTTTAAAGGAATCACAATGGGCTGTTTTTGTCTCTGGGTGGAGGCGTGAATACGCCACCCTTTTCAACCTAACCTAACCATCACAAGTTACAGAATTAAAAAAAAAGAATAAAAAAACGTTTTGGATGTATCACTGATTAGAAGAAAATATGTTTTCAAAAAATTGCTGTAAATTGGAAAATTCACGAATAAAAAAATTTGTGTCTTTAATATCTTACTCAGTTATGAATATAAATGTGTACTTTTTAAAAAGCCTTAGGTATTTTTTTAATAGCATTTAAAAAAATTAAATTAGTTAACATCGTTAAAACGTTTTTAATTTTTTATAACTTTCGATTTTGGGGGTATGTCGAAATTTCTAAAAATGGTATACTTTAATATGATACATACATTCATTATTCAATACATATATTATTTGAATAATTCGAACGTGCATTATTCAAACGTCGATCGTATTATAAAATAATCTGGATTAGCGGGGTTCGGATTATTGTGTTTATACTGTAATTTCTTTAAAAAAGTTGGCATATATTTATTTTAAACAAAAAATTAAATAGAAAAACAAAAACACAATTTCACCAGTGTAAAAGTATTTTTATTTTTATTAAAAAAACATGCTTCCATAACTACCACTGAAGTTCTTATTTAGCCCTTTAAACTTCCTTCAAATGACCACACTATCTTTAAATAATTTCTTCAAAAACACTTTTTTCTGTGTACTTTAAAAGTTTATTCTTCCCCCACACAAATAAATATTTTATTTTTTTTTTATTTTTTAAGTGAGTAAACTTTATTCATTTCCTTTTTTGTCTTTTGATTTATTTTGTTTGGTTTTTTACATTTTATGCGTGAAACAAATTTGAATAAAATAAAAACATTAAAACTACCTTTATTGAAAAAATAAAATAATTTACAGAATTTAATACTGAAGCAATATAAATATTATTATTGCTAAAAGAAATTTACACACATTTTGTAGGTGGTAAAGTTTTTATTTAATTAATTAAATTGTGCATATTTAAAATATATATTTTTATTATATTTTTGATTTTTATGTACAAAAGATGTTAAATAAAAAGTCTTTGATTTATTTTAATTATTCAAAGGACATTTAGAAAACAAATGATAAACATATAGTGTATTTGGTTGATAAACATATTTAGTCACTTTTTTAGGCTTTTGTATGTTTTCAACGTTTAGTTAAAATTTGTTGTCTATATGTTATTTTATACGTATTTAAATTGAGTTTTTTGAATTTTTTTCCTTCATAAAATTGACTTATATAAGATTATTTTAGACTTGTTTTTTTTTTACATCAATCTAAATAAATCATCTAAATATTTGTTTTTATTAATTAATATATTTTCTAAATATCATTTATATTGCTATAGTTTTCATTTTTATAAGAAAAAAAATTTAACTATTTTGATTATATTTTTTTTTTTTTTTGTTCACTTAAAATATTTAGTATTCTTTGAGTTTGTCTATTACTTTATTTTTGGTTATTATTATTATTATTTTTTTTTTTTTTTTGGTTTTTTTCTAATTTAATTTGTATACGCTTTTTGAAGCAATTTTTTTGACTAGATTCTGTTCTTTATTATCTTTATTTGATTTTTTTCTACATTTTAACATTTTGTTTAGTTCTACAAATATTTCAGTTTATTTTATTTTAGAAAATATCAAAATGTTTTTTATAATTATTTTAAGTAACTTTCTGTCTATACTTTAAATATTTATGTTTGTGACCATAGAATAGAACTAGAAGTTTATGTGAGAGCCACCCTATACTAAATTTTCAAAAAATTCACTAATTTTTTTGAAAATACAAAAACAAAATATATGTGACTACATGTATTTTGTTTTTGTATGAATTAGGTTTCTGACAATTGAATTAGGTTTTTTTTCTTTCACATAAATATCTAGTAGTTAATCTATGTTTGAGACGATCATTTGTCAGGTGACTAATCAGGACTTGTGAAAAAATAGGAGAATTTTATGCTTCCCAATTGAACTGTGTGTATTTCAGAGAATTTAAATCAAAACTTTATCTTTTTTCCAAACATAAAAGAAAAACTATAATAATTTGAACTGAAAACTTAAAAAATATGCACTTACATACATACATTTCTAAAAATTCCGAAAAACATATTGAAACAATAAATTCCCGAAAATCCGCATTTAAATATGTGTTTGGAAATAGATCTGTAACTTCTAATCGGCTGGTTGGATTTAAAGAAAATTACGTTTTAGAATGAAACAGAGTACACTTTTTCTGAAAAAAAAAAACACGAAAAATCGTAATTTTTGCTATTTTCAAACTCAAATCGTTTATTTTTGGATTCGGTAAAGATTTTTGTTCTCTAATTAGTCAAAGAAAAAAACTAATAGAATCGGTAAGAAATACTAGGATATACAGTGTCGGGCAAAACTAACTGAAGAAATTTTTTTGTTTATATTTGTAGAAATTTTTTTGTTTATATTAAAAGATTGAACACCAGTTAACATAATAACAAAAAAATATTTTCCATATTTTTTACATAAAATTGAATTTTTTACATAATTGAACAACCATTTAGCTTAATAATCTGTGACAATCCCTTTTCTTTTGACCACTTCAGAAAATCGTTTTATGCTGATATTGGAAATTTAACAAATAGGATTGCATATTAATAGCATTGGTATTGCTGTCCAAGCTTCCAAGACGCCACATTTTCCATAAGTTTTAAACAGTATTAAGATCTTAAAACTGTGTGGTCTTGTTCATAACGTTGACCACTTGTTGATGTAATCAACTTTTATTAAATTTTATTTTGGGTCTTTATCATGTTCAAATATCCCAGGGGTCAACGTTCCATCTCTGTACTGTGAAAACATTACTTCCTACATTACTTTTCGCCACACCTTATTCATTATACAGTTAATTTTAAGTACCAATTCTAGCATTTGTCCTGAAAAGTACTCTGAGAGTATAGATAATGCATAAGTTGACTGACTAACACCTTTCATTTCATCCAAAGTGCTCATATTAACTTCGATTTGTCTGAGAAAAATAATTGATTTCGAGTACAGTGGCGGTAATCTTTGAGCTTTTTTATTTTTCTTGGAATTAAATTGCTTTTTACAGACCTGTAGAATATTGCTATGGTCTTACCTCTTCTTCTTTGGATTGTATACGTGATTATTTTAATGCTGAACAATTTCAGACCATGAAGCACTTTTATTATGATCGTTTTGACTTCCTCTAACAACTTATGTACCATTATTGATAATCGGACATCTTTTCACCATTTCTTACGTTTTTATACCCTACACCACCATAGGTGGTTGGGGTATTATGTGTTTGTGCAGAAATTGTAACGCAGAGAAACCCCCATCTTAAAGTATACCGTTCGACTCAGAATCACTTTCTGAGTCGATTTTACGATATCCGTCCGTCCGTCTGGTCGGCTGGCTGGCTGTCCATGTAAAGCTTGTGCGCAAAGTACAGATCGCAATTTTGAAGATAATTTGATGAAATTTGGTACATATGCATTCTTCAACACAAGAACGAAGCCTATTGAATTTGGTTATGATCGGCCCATTATTTCTCCTATACCCCATACAAATGCCCTCCCGGAATAGAGTTTTAACACTTATAGATGCCTTAAAAATAGGAATATTTTAATGAAATTCAGCACAAATAAGTTTTATATAAGCAAAAATCTGTTTGCCGAATTTCATGAGGATCGGTCCATAACTGACCATAGCTCCCATATAAACTCCTCTCCCGAAAATCACTTTAACGTGCATAAATCCCATACAAATGTTAGTATTATGTTAATATTTAACACAAGTAAGTTGTATATAAAATTATGTGGATCGAAATGGTGTATCATATGGTCGGGCTTGACCGACTATATCTTCTTCTCTCGTTTAACATATTTTTAAGGTATCTTACCGTGGATTTTGCCATATTCATATTTTTCAAAGGTCTTAATGAGTCATAACACTTACGAAATCTCGAAGATGTTAATTTTTATGCCATTCGCAGTGTTTCGATTCAACAATTTTATTTTACCAAAAAACTTTTCAAAATTAACAAACATTCTTAAATTTCCTTTTTTTTTTCTAATTTTCAAATTTTTTCTTGCACTTTTTTTAGATAAAGAAAAGTAATTTAAAAATTTCCTTCATAAAAAACATCATATATGATTACTCATACTGAATTTTTTAGCATAATGATAATTTTTCTTTGATGTTTCACCAAAAACCTATTTCGTTCAGTTTGTTTTGTCGCACCTGATTAAGAGTTGCATCAATACTTAATAAAATTGTATATTACAAAGAAAAGAAAAATTTAACAATTTATATGTTTTTATTTAGAGCGGAAAATAACCCAACCCTTATATGGAATAAAAATTTTTGTAAAAAATAATATTACTCTGCTCACACGAAGACAATCTTCAAAATATATAATTTGTTCAGTTAGTTTTGGCCGAGGTAAAATTTCAAATGCAAATAAATCGAAAACTATAACAGATAAATAGGACAAGTAAGCATGTTTTATAGGCCTTATCGTGTACGTCGGATCCAGCTTCCAAACTTGTACGCTCTTCTGCTGCACCTATGTGAAATTTTATGTAAATCCAAGTAGCCGATTAGAAGTTACATATTTATTTCCAACATTTTTTTGATTCTTCGCCAGTGTGACAAGGTAAAATGTTAAATTATTATCATACATTCGTGACTTGACCAAATGACCATAAAATAAAATCGAATAATTTTATCCCCTAAAGATTATGTTAGTGAAACGTCAAACTTGTTGATATTAATGTTGACGTATTACAAGAATAATATTTTTACAAAATATTTCACAAGAGATTAATTTCGAGAATTTCCATATTTTCGAGATTCTTATATAAATCACATATTGTTTTTATAAGTAGATTACATTAAGGAAACACCTCATAAGATTAAGTAAAAATTTAGCTTTATATTACGATTCTGCAAAATTCTCTAAAGTGTCTTAAAAACTCATATACTACATACATATAAATTTAGATCCTATAATTTAGTTATAAATTTTTATAAACACTGAAAAAGTTAGTATTTTGACTATTTATAACTACAGATTTACTATTTTTTCAATATAGAAATAAAATTATTAGTTTTAACTTCCAATTAGAATCAGTAGATTTAACAAAAATCTTACTTAAAATTCTAATTGGAAGGTTTTCGTCACAAAAGTGCACACAATTTTGAACGCTTCTTGTTCTTATCTGTTGCCGATGTTGTGGTACATGATGATGATATTGATGATGAAGCTGACATTTGACCGGTAGAACCACTTGGTGGCTGTGATGGACTTGTCGGACTTTTATCATCAAGATCTTCACTGGCATGTGTTTCCAATAGCTTTAAAGAAGTTTTAGGTTTAACACCATCCATACTGTTATAAAGTGTTTTAGTGAGTTTCGATTTGACGGCTTTTCCTATAGCACCAGTTTTCTTCATGCTCAAACGTGAAGTGCCGCGATGATGTTCTGGTGTTGAGGTCTCGTCACTGTGTTGCTGTTGATGACAATTCAAGGTGGTCACGGTGAATTCTATATCTTTAATATCTTCTTCAGCACAGGCTATGTATTATAAAATAAAAATTTTAAGGTTTTATATACTAATCTTTCAATAAATTACTCACCAGCAAATTCCTCAACAGGTTTATCTATGGTATCATGATCAATCCATGTTAAACCCATTTCAACTTTTTCCGCTAAATCTTGCCAATTACGACGATTTTCTAAAGTTCCTTCATATAAGGGCGTAATCCAGGGGAAAGTATCACACAAAACTCGATATAAAGGTAGACATATTACATCAATAAAACCAACTTGCATTTTAGGTAATTCATCCTTACGTTCTCTGAAAATTTTAATAAATTTATTATTTAAAAATTTAATTAGACTTTTATGTTATTGCCCAAACACTCACCTATCCATCATAGCCACTGGTTGTGTATTTAATTGTAATTTTTCTAAATCACCTTGATCGAAAAATTCATCAGCTACTAATTTTGCCACACGATGTTGCACTTCCCAAGGCTTTGCTATAGCACTAACATCACAGGCTGTCATCATCATACCACATAATACTACCAAATAAATTAAATACATTTTAAAGTCCAAGACATTTGATTAAATTTGATTTATTTTTCCTTACATTCTTTTTTCTCTTCACTTTGCCAATCGAATTCTCCATTTTCTACTAGTTCCAAAAAGGCATTTCGTTTTTTGAAATATACTGCCAAATCGGTAGAAAGTATAGCATTTTCAACAGTTTTCATTACAGCACGATAGTCTTCTGGTGAAAGAGCCTGCAAAAGAAAGCATCAAATATTAGAGACTAGTAAATATTTTCTCATTTAGTTTAGGCTGCGATAAAAGAATGTATAATTAAAGATTTTCAGGGCTGTCATATAGAATCTAATTGTTGTCGGAATTGGATTTGAAAACGACGGAAAAATTACATTGGTGTCATGTGTCATGAATTCCAATATTGTCGGTTTTATGTTCGAATCAAAATTAGTGTCGGTTTTAGGTGTCACAGAATCCAATTTTATCGGTTTTTCTATTGGAAACAAACCAAGCAGCCAACAGCTGTCGGATTTCATTTACGAACTTTTGTTTTTTGAATATTTTGGTAAAATTAATGTAAATTCCGTGCTATTTCATAAAAAAAATGATATTTTTTATTAATTATTAAATTTCACATTTTCTATAAATTTAAATAGATAATAGTAAATAATAAAACACTTATTTTTTAAAATTTTAAAATTTTTTGTTAAAAAGGCACAATTTCGAAAAAGGGGATTGTAGCTTGTAGTCAACAATATGTAATAATGACAAAAAAAACTTTATAAAGCTATTAAAAATTCTTAGGAATTTTTTAATATAAAAAATTAATTAATTATTGAAAATCATTTAAAACGAGTAAAATTCTCGCACATTGTTGGTTAAACCCAGCACATTTGGTATATCTGCATCGAATTTTTTTATCCGCCCATTGAGGCCAATGACCGACTCGATCCTGCCGAACTGCTTGCGGTGGTACACGTTGCGTAGGTCATCAATGCTTCGATTTCATCTTTCAAAAAGCTACGTGTTTTTTGAGGTGGGTTTTAACACCATTTTAAATAAAGTTTCGCCAACTTCCAAACGAAAGTTTGCCGAAGAAATGATGCTCTTTACCGGTAAATTTTTGTATTTCCCTAATCGTTTATAAAACCATCAGGAGTTTGACATCGTAAGATCTAAATAGTGATAAAAAATGCGCACTTTCCAACGTTTACTTCTTAATCTTATCTTTTAGATATTCCAAAAGTTGCAACGATGTGAAAAAGTTATCAAAGTAGAGCTTATAATTCTGAAGTCGAGGAATCATACGCGATAGTCGCACTACAACATTGGAAGAAGCGTTTTCGGTTGGACCAGTTGAATTCATTAGAAATAAAGTCGCCGTTGTTCGTCATCGACAGGTCAGTTTCACCTTCCAACACTCTTCAATAAGCTCCTCGCAAAATCAGGATCAGCCAAGCTGTCATCATTGAAATTAATACCATCTTCACTTTTCTCACCTGCTTGGAGTATGCAGGCGATATCATCGGCACTTAGCTTATGTCGACGAGCCATTCTAAAACAAAATAATACTCCTATATACTTTTTGGACTTGATGTAAAGAACAGAAAGTAAACAATAGTTTATATAGTTTGATAGGTCACAGTAACTGTTACTGTGGCTATTTATAAGAAATGACCAGTATGTTGCCTGCAGTATACTTAACGTGACCAGACATCCCGCTTTTTAAACTTCGATCCCGCCTAAAATATTTTTCCCGCTTTTTATTAAGAAATCCCGCTTTTCTAACTTTAACAATTACTTATTCGATTTCCTTATTTACATTTTCTATAAAATTCTTACCAATATTTAAGTGTAATTAAAAATAATTTTTTCCACTGGAAAGTTGATAATTCTTTACAAATCGTTTTTGAAAATTAAAAGTTTTAAATATTTTATTACGCTGAACATCTTCCCTACTGACAAATCTTAAATGTATCTTGTGCGTATTTTTTTGATGACTTCGATGTAAGAAGACCTACCTACATGTTTTAGCATATCTTCAGTTCTTTACCAGTGAATAAAAAATCTCAATTCTGATATATTTTTACCAAAAAAGTTTAAAATTTTTTCCAGAAATAGATTTAAAACTTTAATTATTTTAAGAATGTTAAAATAAATTATAAATATATTTTTGTAGGAAGATATTTTGTTCTTTCAGAGGGATTTTTAGAAATTTGTGTGAGGGCTATTTAAATATTTTTTTTAACCAATTTTGTTTACCAAAATGTCCCATTTCAAAAAAATGTTTTGACATGAACTTTGATCTCCAGGTTAACATGGATATTTTCATATTGTAACTTTAATAACCCAGCAAAATAACGATAAAGTGCTTCCTAAAAAGAACATTTTCACTACTTCACTACTAAGTGCATATTTTGAACTTTTTTGGAAGTTCTTAACAATTACTTCTAAAAAATGAAAATAAATTAATTTTTTGCGAGAAGAAATGTAAATAATTTCTAAAAAAATAAAATTTTAAAACATTTTTATTATCTTTTATTACAGTTAAAACATAATTTTTATTAAAAAATTTATAAACATATTTTTAAGAGAAGTACTTCGAAAGCAATTAACAAGAAGTATAAAAGAAGAACATCCTACCAATGACAACCATGGGTTAAAAAAAGAACTTCTGCAGCTCTTTTTCACCACTAAGTACATCCTTCCAATGACAACACAATGTTAAATTCATGACTTTTTCAGCTCTTTTTCAATTCCTTTTTTGCTGGTAACTTTGTTTCGGATTGGATACTTTTTTTATTTTTGTATAAACTAAAAGTTATAAAAATATAATGGCAGCCGATTTAAAAAGGTGAAAAAGTAACAGTCTATCGGATTATTTTGGTAACGGTATTTTTAGTTATTTCGGTATTTTAATGGCTAACTGTTGTTTCATAAATTTCGAAGTATCGGTTCAAAACCATAAAATACAATTTGTAGACAAATATTATACTGACGGGCTGGTAGATATAACTTTATAACAAGTTTTATTTAAACTTTATTAAAAATAATAATATTTCTTAAACCCAAAAATAAGGTATTTTAGTGTTATCGATATTTCGAACTATTTCTATAACGGTTTTTTGCGTTATATATTTTAGCGGTAACCGTTTTTCAATTATTTCGGTAACTGTATTTTTGGGGTAACGGTAGTCAAGTTGAATGTTTTTTTTAGCGGTAACGGCAACCAACTTTGGTTTTATTATTAACGGGTCTAAGAATTATATAAGAAAATCTATTACTATCAAATTCAAAAAGTACCAAATTTTTTTCAAACCATATTTGAATTCAATCTTGAAAATTATAATTTTTAATGTTTCAGCTTGTAGGGATATATTTATCGTGAATAAGGTGCTTGTGAGAGAACAGCCGATTTAGATTATTAATTGAGATATAAAAATAAAATCCCTCTTTTTTTACAAAACTTTTCAAAATCCCGCTTTTTCCATACAATTTTGTTCAGAATCTCGCTTTTTAGTCGTTCGGGTCCCGCTTTTTCACAAAAACCCTCTGGTCACGTTAAGTATACTATATGTTACAGAGGGTTAAAAATAAAACTCAAAACTCTACAATTATAAGGTTTATTGCAAAATATGTATATCCTTGCAATGTGCTTCACAGCTTAAAAAGCCAACTCTAGAATCCAATTGGCTGAATCACTGGACTGCAAAGTCATTTCCAACTGATTTCTTATTCGATCATTCAGATAAAAAATTTAAAGCTGCTAGTTACAAAATTGGCGGAATTTTTTAACGCTAGAAATTCAAGAATCATACGGAAGTAGTGTATTCAAAAACCGAAACCGGTTAACCAAGTTTTGAATTTAAAAAAACCGACCGGTTTGAAATAATTCTGCCGGTTAACAGGTTTTTTAATAGAATGTACTTTTTAGGTTTTTCACTAAAACATCCAGTGTTTTTCATTTACATTATTTAATTATATTTAATTATATTTAAAGTGTACATTATTTAATTATATTAATATATTCACATTTACATCGATACAATTTATACCAAAAAGCAAATTAGCGAAGAAAATTAAGATAGTGAAGATTCATCGGAAGATGAACATGATTACGACGATATCCAAAATACAGAAGCAGGTATCAACACTGATAATACTTTAACAGTCTGTTGCGAGGTCAGAGTAGTAATTAGAAAATTACGTAAATATGTAAAACTCTCAATAAATCGAGTGAAAAGCAAGAATGATTGAACAGTTTTTAAGAATCAACAAATGTGTTAATCATGCGTTGATAGAGTTTGGTATAAGTCCCTTTACAAATCTTGAAATAGATGCACTAGATAATTTTTGCTATAAAAATTGCGATAAAAAAAATCCGACTTGGATTCCCTGTTTAACAAATTTATCATTGCTCTGATCCTTATTAAATTATGGAATTATTCTCGTAACATTTGATGGAGTGATTTATGTTTATTAGAAACTAATTATACTAAATTTAGTTTTGATGTGAATTAAAGTGATTTTATATAGAAGCTATTTTCATTAAAATTTTGCAGTACATATTATTTGTTATACATGCAAAGATAACAATTATCCACCTCGATCCACCTCCCGATTTACGAGTTTTGTCACCCATTTCGGAAAAAAACTCAAAATTTGTATTAACCAAAATGTACTAGGACCTTGATTTTCATTAGTTGATAGGGAGCAGAATATGTATTTTTTAAAAATATTTTTATTATTTTTCCTGTATTCAAACTCTCTGTCTCACCCCCTAAAAATTTGTAAATAGCCCTAAAACTAAGAAATACATATTTTACACTGAATGAAAACATTTAGAGGTGAATCAAAGCGAACAAAAAATTAAAAGTTTTAGAAAGAAACGAAACTTAGCATAAAGTTTCATCTTGGTGCCTTATACATACCAAAATTCACCAATAATCATATGTGATCTACGATAGATATTCACAGCCATATTCATATACATATATACATTAGGATGGCCCCAAAATGAAAAGTATAGAATTTTCAAAACATAATTTTCTCTACATTCAAATGTTTTTATATTAGAAGGATTTACACTGTTAGACAAAATAAAGTGCGGTTATGTACACTTGCTATTTAATTCATAATAATTCCCTTCTAGATGCACTATGGGCCACTTTTTTTTTTTTTTGGTATCCAGGTGTATCTACCAAATTATATACATATAAACAATTTATATATACATATAAACAATTTCAGTGGGAAGTCCTTTATAATTTGAATGACACCAATAATATGCCCACAAATATTTTATTACATGAAAACAAAAATATTTAAATTCGAAAATAATTTTTTATATTTTTTATAATGTAACAAAGCTACTGTGGTTTAATAATAAAAAATAAATTTAGCAACAGGTTCATAAAATAATACTTTTATGAAGTATGAATAAGGCCAGGACTTGCGTTTCTTGATTATATTTTCATCCCATACGAACAATGTTTTGCCTGTTTCTATTAACGCGTGTGTTTTTTCTGTTCCTGTTATTATTCCTTCTAACTTGTCCTCCACCGTTTCCATTACCATTCTTTTTTATTCTGCGGATGACTTTATATTTAACATTAGTTAAGGTGAACTTAACCTTTTTAGGTCCTGCCGGTGCTGCTGGTGCAGTAGTTACAGCTGCCTCAGTTGTATTACTATCCTGACATTTCGATGTCTTAATTATGCATACAAATGCAACAATTAAAAAAAGGAAAGCAATTTTCATTTTTACGTTTTTTTTTTTTTTCAAAACCTAACTGATAGATAAGTTATGTAAAATTCAGAATAGTTTGTGAACTGATGTCTAACATATGAAACAAAGTTCTTTTATAGTAGAAAAGTTGAAATATTTAACAGCTAACTCTTTAATTTTTTAGATTATATAAATAATAAATATTTGCTTCCATGATTTTTATTTAATGTTGAAGTTTAAAAATAAATAGTTTATTAATTTCCACACTAAATAGTAAACATTATGTACAAATATTAAAAAAAAGTTCTTATTATTATTATTTTTTTTTTTGAGCAAAAACTACCACGCTGGCATGGTTGAAAAATCGAATGAATCGTTTGTTAAAAAAGTTTAGAAAAAGTAATAATATGTTTGACCAATGTCAATATTTTATTGTTAGAAGCCGTTATAATTTGGAGAATAAGAGATGTTATAATAATTATCTTCATAAAATGAAATTAGACATTAAACGAAACCCGAAACTGTTTTATAATTTTATTAATTCCAAGCGAAAAACTTCCTCATACCCGACTACAATGAAAATTAATAATGAAATGTTTTCCAATGATAAAGACATAGCTAATGCATTTTCTGATTTTTTTGCATCAACATTTTCCTCGAGGAGATATAATAATCAATATCCATATGCTATCCCACATTCAACATCGATTAATATATTGTCCCTGGATGTTGAAACAGTTTTAAAATATTTAAAAAGTGTAAAAAATTCATTCAGCCGTGGTCCTGATGGTATTCCCACATGTATACTGAAAAACTGTGCGGATGTATTAGCAATGCCTCTTACTTACATATATAATAACTCTCTTAAGTTCGGTATTTTTCCAGAAAGATGGAAGAAATCCTATATAATTCCTCTTTATAAATCGGGTAGTAAAAGTACAGTTACAAATTATAGAGCAATTGCAAAGCTTAGTGCTATTCCTAAACTATTTGAGGAAATTATAACATCGATATTATCACCACAAATTTCATCCATAATATCAAAAACACAGCATGGATTTTACCACGGACGATCAACATCTACCAACCTAATGGAGTTAACATCACATATTAATTTCGGTTTTCGAAAAAGATTGCAAACTGATGTAGTATATACAGATTTTAGCAAAGCCTTTGACAAGGTCAACCACGATCTATTAATTGCTAAACTGAATGCAATTGGATTCTGTGGTAACTTCCTTAAATGGATTTGTTCCTATCTGAAGAATCGTAAACAATGTGTAATGTTCAATAGCACATTGTCTAATTATGTGAACGTTACTTCCGGAGTCCCACAAGGCAGTCATCTTGGTCCACTATTATTTCTTCTTTTTATAAATGATCTTCCTAATTCCATTCATCATTGCAAGATTCTAATGTATGCAGATGATGTAAAGCTATTTCTAACTTTATCAAATAATGAAGATGTACTAAATCTACAATCCGATATATCCTGCTTTAATAATTGGTTATATTAAGAAATGTCATTGCATGTCTTTCTACAGATATTCCCCAATTTGCAATGATTACTACATTGGCGATACAAAATTGAACTCGGTTGAATCCTTCATTGATTTAGGAGTAAATTTTGATAAAAAACTCAACTTCAACAATCATATAATAATGACTGTGAACAAGGCATATGGTGTCTTAAGTTTTATTAAACGGTGGTCGAAAAAATTCACTGATCCTTACGTGACGAAGAGGCTATTTACTACATTAGTTAGACCTATTCTGGAATATGGTTCAGTAGTCTGGGACCCACAATATAATGTTTACATTCGTAAACTTGAATCAGTCCAAAAACAGTTTCTCCTTTTTTGCCTCCGGAACCTAAGATGGAACCGTGATTCAAACCTTCCTCCATATCGTGGCCGCTTGGCCCTTATAAAACTTCCAACTTTAAAAAGTAGAAGGATCGTTGCAAACATTTCGTTTTTCTTGAATATTGTTAATGGAAATATTGATTCCGAATATCTTATTAGTAAAGTATTCATTAATGTTCCAAATAGACTACTTAGATCATATGTTCCACTTTATATCGATTTCCATAGATCCAATTTCGCAGATTTTGATCCATTTCGTAGAATATGCATCGAGGTGAATAAATATTATGACCTAATAGATTTTGCTGATGCTGGTACTGAAATTAAAAATTTACTAATAAGCTATTTTAATTCCAATAATTTTGTTTACGATAGTATTTAATAATTATAGTATATTGTTTTAAGTATATATTAACTTCTTTAATTGTAATTTGTTCTCAGCTGTTGTAGAATCTATAGCTGAATTAATAAATAAAATAAAAATACATGATTTTGGTAATTCTCAATAGTATACCAAATAATTCAAATAGATCAAAGTTTTCCTGCCTCAAGTGGATATTTTTCGTAACGGGAACAAAAAGTTACGATTTGAAAAAATTTCCAAAATAAACTTAAATTATACATGTATTTTACTTAAACTAGTCCAAAATTTCTGATATTTACATTTATATTTTAGTAACTTCTAACGATACGTAAATAACGTGGTAACACTTTTGTATTTGTAATCAGAACATGTAAACGTCTAAAAATTTATTATTTTATTATACCCACCATCAAGAATGGGACAACTTAGAGGGACGAAATTTGGCTCAAATATTTGGTTGGTTGGTTTGTTTGGTATTGAAAATGGGAAAAATTATTTCATACTTTTCGGCTGATACGACAACGACATTTTGTAGAGATAGTTCGAGGGTCGATATAAACTTAAAAACCAAAAGTGGTACGCCCACCTCCCATATAAGGTGGAACGTCATCGAAATTTTGTGCAAATAATTTAAGAACCAATGTAAAAAAAAAAACACTTGAAGAATGAACTTCATACCGTTAGGTTTCCACACACGAGAGTAATAAGCATTACAAAAATGTATACCCAAAATTAACGTACATTAGTATTCTAGGGTTAATAAACTTACAAAAATAAGGTCTTAAAATATGTGGACGTTTACTAGATTTCAGTATAGTATTACGAAAACGAAAAGCTTTCGTTTGACAACAGAGTGATTCCATATCAAAACGGACAAAAAACAGACATTTTCGTATTTGATATCTCCGATTTCAATGAAATTCGCTACACATATTAAGTATTGCAATTGTTGCTCAAATCACAATTTTTCTGAGTAAAGAATCCTCCCGGTCCAAAAATATGACGTTTCAAAAATCAAAAAGGGGTTGAATTTTTTCCAAAAGTAATCACACTGTATTGCTCATAACTTCTAAAATATACATTGTACAATTCTTATTTTTATTTCATTTAGTAGAAAAACACATTTTTACAAAAATTATTTTGAAATTATTTTTTTTTTTTTATGAGCATATATAAAAAAAATAAAATTTTATATACAAAATTTGACTTCAGTTTATATTTTGTTACATAACTTCTGAACTAAATGAGTGTCCAATATGAAATTTTGCACAAGCATGAAGGGGAGTTGTATTAATATTATATAATTTTTTAGCATTTTAAAAACATCGTTTTCGGAGATATAATGGTTTATTTTTTGTAAGTCTTATTTTGACCTTTGAACTTTCGATCTAAAGTAACTCACTATATATAATTTTTAAGGTAATTGTTTTTAAAATTACACTAAAATTAACTTTTTATTTTCTATAGCTTAGGAGTTATTAATAATTGGATTTTATTTTTGTCCATAACTCCTAAACTAAATAAGGCTCCAACTTGAAATTTTATATCCATATGGAGAAAAGTTATGTCAACAATATATAATTTTTTAAGAATTTTAAAAATACCGCTTTTTGAGATATAATGATTTGAATTTTTTTATCTTTAACTTTGACCTTTGAACTTTTGATGTATATCGTTATGAAGGTAATATTTTTGTCTTGAATAGGCAGCAACACCTAGAAATCTAACATGTATATTTAAGAAGTTATTAAAAGTTAAATAAGAATTCATTTGTAAAGTTTTTAACATTTTTTCGTTTTTTTAACCGTCATATTTCCGGACCGAAAAGGAACATAGATCTGAACTTTCAATGGTCACTGCTTGTAGTGAATTTCATTGAAATTGGAGATGTCAAATCCGATTGCTGTGTCCGTTTTGACATGGGATCACTCAACAGTATTAACGTAATTTACACTTCATGGTAGTTGTCTGTATACGATATCTGTTTCAAGATGTGTTTTTTTCGTATTTCCAATTTTATCAATGCAGATATTTTTCGAAGATCTAAGCATATCTTTTATTAAATAATTACGAAACAAAATTTTTTAATGTGGTGAAAATTTTAAAAACGCATAAAATTTTTGTTTTGAATAATTCCATTCAAATTTAAACAAGCGCGAATGTTTTTTGTTTAAGACATATCAGCAGAAAAGTATGAAACGGACACCCTGTGTTTCTAGTTTTTAGCCCATAAAATATTTGTGCCAAATTTCGTAACCCTACGTTGTCCCTTTCGAGCCCTATCCTGCTTTCAATAGACGGACAGACGGACGGACATAACTAGATCGACTCAGAATCTAACCAGGACCCAGAAAATATATAATTTGTGGGTTCTAAAATGATTCCTTCGACATGTTACACACAGAATGACAAAATCAATATACCCCCCATCTTTTTGATGGTGGGTATAAAAATTTTGACCACTGAAATTTTTTCCGATAAGACATCTTGCCAAAAAAAAAAATAAGATGAAATTTTTTAAATAAACGTCTCCAAAGATAATTTTTAGAAAAAAGTGGACCACCCCCATTTTTCGTTTCCGACTTTACATTGGTCCTTGAACTATTTGAACACAATTTCGTTGATTTTCTCCTTATATGGGAGGTGGGCGGTAAAGTAGGCGGACCACGCCCATTTTTTGTTTCCGAGTTTATATCGACCCCCGAACTATACGTACAAAATTTCGTTGTCGTACATGCTTTTGTTGAAGAAATATCAGCAGAAAAGTATAAAACGGACACCCTGTGTTTCTAATTTTTAGCCCATTACTTTATTGTTTATTAACCTATTTTGAACACTTTCAATCCTAAACAAACCTTATGTAAGACAAATATTTGTGCCAAATTTCGTCCCTTTCAACAGACGGACATAGCTAGATCGACTCAGAATCTAACCAGGACCCACAAAATATATACTTTGTGTGGTCTTAGATGATTCCTTCGACATGTTACACACGGAATGACAAAATCAATATACCCCCCCCATCTTTTTGATGGTGGGTATAAAAACTTAATAACAACCAAAAATATAATTAAAATAAATGTAATAATATAAACTCTTTTAGATTACAAATTAATTAATATGCAAATTTTTCCTTTCACTTATGTATCCCTTCTTTAAATATATGAATTGGTAACTGCATTATAAAAATCAATAAAAATTAATATTTTCAAAAATCTGATCATAAATAATTATTTACACTCGGGTTATAAATAATTAGTTACTAAACAACTTCTATGTAATTCAGACAGTATGTTCTTGTCATTACAAAGTAACTACATCCGTAACTACATGTCATTACCAAGTTTTTTGCTGGGTATATGTTGTGCAAATTGCCCAAAAATTAAAATGCAAAAATGTGTTTTTTTTTTCTTTTCAAAATTGATACCACTGATAAAGGACATATTGTAATTGATGTTTCAGTTTGATATTTTATTTAACAATTGAAAAATTATATACAATTTTTTCATTTACAAAAAACAAAATTTCCAAAGCTTATATAAAATAAAATAAATTTAATAAGTATATTTATAAACAAAGTATTTTGTTTCTTCACTCCTCCTCTTTGTTTACAATTTACATAAGTCCTAATAATGTTCTTAATAATAACAATCGTGTTTTTGAAAGTGGTTTTGTTAAAATATCTGCTATCATTTTGTCCGTAGGACAGTATTTTAGATTTACAAAATTGTTAATACAATAATCTTTCACAAAATGGTACTAAATATCAATGTGTTTAGACCTGGCATTAAAATTTTCGTTTAAAACCATCTTAATACAACTCTGATTGTCTTCCATAATTGTAATTGGTATATTCACAATGTAGCACATTTCTTTTAGCAGTTCATGTATCCATTTAGCCTCTTTACAAGCTTCTGATAATGCTCTGAATTCTGCTTCAGCTGTAGATAGAGATACACAACTTTGTTTTCTACATGACCAGTTAATAACACCACCATTAAAATAAAACACGTAACCACTATGAGATTTTCTATCAATTTTGTTTTCAGCCCAATCCACATACCCGTATAAAGTATTATTTTCTGTCGAACTACTTAATTTTAATGACAATTTAGATGACCCTTTAAGATATTTTATAACTCGTTTAACTTCATTCCAATCCTCTTTTGATGGTGCTTGAGTTTTCTGAGCTAATATTGCAACACTTGCAGTAATATCTGGTCTTGTATTTAAAGACAAATATAGAAGAGATCCAATAGCTTTTTGATAGATTTTATTATCTATTAATTTTTCTGATTCTAATGTCTTGTTATAAGATGGAATTAACGGAATATCTGAATCTTTTGATTCTTGAAGTCCAAACTCGTTTACAATTTTCTTAATGTATTGCTCTTGACTCAACAAATAATTTCCATCTTTATCTTGCTTAATTTCCATTCCGAGATAATGTTTGTTGGGTCCCAAATTCGACATGACGAATTTAGAATTTAACATTTTAAAAATTTCTTCTATAAAGTTTACATTTTTACTTGCAACAATCATATCATCAACGTATATCAAAAGGTAATCTAATCCTTCTTTTGTTTTTCTGATATATAAACAAGTATCCATTAGACTTTGCTTAAATTTAAATTCAATTAATGCTTTATGAATACATTGATTCCAGGAACGAGCGGCTTGTTTCAATCCATATAAACTTTTTCTAAGTAAACAAACTTTATTTTGATTTTCATTCGATATAAAACCAGGAGGTTGCTTCATGTAAATCGTCTCTTGTAAATCACCATTCAAGAAAGCCGACTTAACATCAAAGAGATATAAATGCATCTTCTGTTTACCAGCAATTGAAAATAAAATTCTAGTTGTTGTTTGTTTAACAACTGGAGCGAATACTGCGTCATAATCAACACCAAATTTTTGATTATATCCTTGAGCCACGAGTCTTGCTTTATAACGTTCTATTTCTCCTTTTTCATTTAACTTTTTCTTGAACACCCATTTGCAGGCAATTGCTTTACGGCCTGGGGGGAGATCAACAAGAACCCATGTGTTATTTTCCTGGATAGATTTTAACTCCTGTTGCATCGCATCAATCCATTGTGATTTCTCCTCATTAATTGAAATAGCTTCATTGAAATTAGAATTAAAATCATAGCCAATAAATACTTTTCGAAGCGCCTTTATATCCAGCTTCTTCCTTTTTTCTTTTGGAACATGAACATAACATAAATATCCAAATGTATGAAAATCTTTTAACGATGGTTTCTTTTCATATCTTAGTTCATATGGTGTTTTTGATATACTTCTTGAAGGTAACCGATTCTGAATGTAGTTGGCAGTCATTAATGCTTCACCCCACATGTTCTTATTTAAACCTGAATCGATTAACATACACTGTACCATTTCTATCAAAGTACGGTTCTTTCGTTCTGCGACCCCGTTCTGTTGTGGACTGTATGGAACGCAATACTGAATTTCCACATTCTAATAAAAAGTGTTTTACATTAAAACTTAAGTATTCTCCTCCTCTGTCAGATCTTAAGGTTTTTGGGTAATGACCAACTTGATTTTTCACAAAATTCCAATATTCTACTAGTTTACTATAAACTTCAGATTTAGCCTTTAGTAGATAAATAACACAATATCTGCTATGATCATCAATGAACGACACGAAATATTTATAGCCACTACACGTTGAAGGAGATATAGGACCACAAACGTCTGAATGAATAAGATCAAAACAATTCTTTGATCTTGAAAAACTTTCTTTAGGAAAGGGATTTCTTGAAAATTTTCCTTGCAAGCAGATTTCACATTTTTCTTTATGATTTTTACATTCATTAATTCTTATGCCTGTTGCTAAATCATCTTTAAATAATTTTTTAATACCTTCTTCATTATGATGACCAAGAACTCGATGCCAGTAGTGTATACAACCTTTATTACAATTATTAACCGTGAAAACATTTTCAGAAGTTGCATTAAGTGTATATAAACTATTCTTAAGAAATGCCTTACAAAAAAATTTAGAATTTTTCTGTAAAATACATACATTTTTAACAAAATTTACAGTGTAAACTTTTTCTGTAATTTTTCTAACTGATAATAAATTTATTTATTGATTGTTATCCTTAATATACAATATGTATCTTTAAATTATCTTGTGAAACAACAATGGCAAATAACCTATTGTAATTGATGTTTCAGTTTAATATTTTATTTAACAATTGAAAAATTATATACAATTTTTTCATTTACAAAAAACAAAATTTCCAAAGCTTATATAAAATAAAATAAATTTAATAAGTATATTTATAAACAAAGTATTTTGTTTCTACAGGACATACAAATAAAATGTTTGACATCAAAAAATATTTTTGGAAATTTGCAAATAGCCCCTTTTAAATATAAGCCATCGATATGAATTGAGTAAATCTAGTATCCCTACTAGTTAATTATTGTTTTGAGTCTAAAAGATGTAAATTGTGAGTCAAACTAAAATGAATAAAAAAAATCCTCGAAATTTTCAACCCGGTTTTTTTCATTTTCTGTAGTTTGTTATTTTGTGAAGTCTATCAAAATCCATTAACAGTTTTCCTGTTTTTTAAAACAAGCTTAAAAAATGCGAGACACATAAATTTTGTTTCAAAGAGTTTCGGAGTTTTTTGAAATTCCTCCATGTATTTATATGCATGCAAATACAAAAAAATATTTATATATTAAAATAATTTATTATATTTTTTATAAGATTTTATTCAGATTCTAAACAGTAGCTTTGTATTATTAACAGAAAAATAAATTTAGCAAAAGGTTCTTTAAATAATTTATAATATGATAATCAAATATGAATAAGACTTTAGATAATATGAACATTGGTCAGGACGTGCTTTTCAAATAGTTTTGTTTATATCTTCATCCCATACGAACAATATTTTGTTTGTTTCTGTTAACGCGTGTGTTTTTCGCGTTGCTGTTATTATTCCTTCTTACTTGTGCTCCACCATTTCCGTTTCCATTACCATTCTTTTTTATTCTGCGGATGGCTTTATATTTAACATTAGTTAGGGTAAACTTAACCTGTTTAGGTCCTGCAGGTAATGCTGGTGCTGCAGTTGTAGCTGCATCAGTTGTAGAATTGTCAGTAACCTGACATTTCGATGTCTTAATTATGCATACGAATGCAACAATTAAACATAAGAAAGCAATTTTCATTTTAACGATTTTTTCAAACTTAACTGATAGATAAGTTATGTAAAATTTAGAATAGTTTGTGAACTGATGTCTAACGTATGAATCAAAGTTCTTTTATAGCAGAAGAGTTGAAATATCTAACAGCTTACTATTTAATATTTTAGATTATATAAAGTAAAAGTTATTTAAATAATAAATATTTACTTTTATGATTTTTATTTAGCGTTGAAGTTTAAAAATAAATATTTTGTTAATTTCCACACTAAAAAGTAAACATTATGTACAAATAAAAAAATTAATATTAAAAAGTTCTTATTTATTTTTATTTTGCGCGCAAAAAAAAGTTGTCTAAAACTATGTGCATATTTGTACTTCTAAAGATAACAAATAATTCAAAAATATCAACGTTTGCATTCCTCATGTGGATGTTTTTTCTTTTACTTCAAAAGTTTTTACTTTTCAGAAATTCTCTGTTATATTTTAGGACTTTCGGAAATATAATTGGAATTTATGTAGAAATAAAAATGGATATGGGCCTTTATCAAAACCATTCTGATACCATTCTGTATCAATAATGAATCTACACCGTATGTGTTTAAATTAAACACTGCGTGTTCAATTCTTATTGAAAATCGATACCTAATTGACACCAATTTGAAACCATGTAAATAGATTTAAGTCCATAAAATGTTTATCTTTCGAAATTTTTTGATGCGCCTACGCATTTTTATTAAGCATAACAAACACTTTCTAATTATGCCAATTATAGTTAATTTAATGCTGTCTAGCGAAATGTGTTTTGACAAAAGTGTCCCGTTTTCAATTATCAACAACATTTGAATTAAATTTATGATTCCGATCAATTATATTTATCGCCTCTCTTATATATATATATATATATATATATATATATATATATATATATATATATATATATATATATATATATATATATATATATATAATATTTGTTTAAATTGCAATTTTCTATATAAAAATTTAAAAACAAAAAGTGCAATTTTTGCATAATTTTCAAAAAGTTCATAAAATTCTTGTATTTAACTGTTGAAAGTCTGATTACTAACTAAATGGACATTTTAAAATTATATATATATTTTTTTTTTTTAAATACAATTAGAAACTTCTGAAGCGTAATTAAAACTTTTTGAAATATAATTATTAAATTAATTTTTTTTACTGTATTCAATACGCATCGTTTGAGAAGTATTCTTCAGAAACGCAAAAAAGGCCATCATTTAGCCACTTGGAGTTTTTAATAGAAAGAAGAATTAGAAATTTCACTTTTAATCCGCACACAAGTATGACAAAATAAAAAGCTAAAAATTTTGTAGTTCGATCATGTTTTCCGTTTTTGTAAAGTTTTTTTGTGAATTGCGAATTTTCGAATTTTATCGAAAAGGGAATTTTTATTTACTTATAAAGTACATCTTCTTCTTCACTTACTAAATAACTATTAAAAGTAGTATATCTCGGAAATTGGTAATACTAGAGTCCTCAAATTTTGCACGAACAACTTTGACACCTATATGAACATTCTGGAAAAAAAATAGGCGAACTAGCAATAGGGGGTGCGGCACATCCCACGCCTATATAAAGAAAATATTAAATTATCATATCTGAGAAAATATAACAGTTAGAGTTCTAAAATTTTGTCGGAGCCACTTTGGTATCAATATTAATATTTAAAAAAAATATGGGCGAACTAGAAGTAGGGGGCATGGTACCTCCCATATGAATTAAATGCAAAAATTCGTATATCTGGGAAACTATTGGAGTTGGAATGCTCAAATTTTGCACAAAGAATTTTGACATCCATGAAAACATTTGTCTAATAAATTAGCGGATTATGGGGGTGTGGTCCCTCCCATAAAAATTAAATACAAAAATTAGTATATCTGGGAAACTATTAGAGCTTGAATTTTCAAATTTTGCACGGGAAACATCTATCTATCTATCTATCTATCTATCTATCTATCTATCTATCTATCTATCTATCTATCTATCTATCTATCTATCTATCTATCTATCTATCTATCTATCTATCTATCTATCTATCTATCTATCTATCTATCTATCTATCTATCTATCTATCTATCTATCTATCTATCTATCTATCTATCTATCTATCTATCTATCTATCTATCTATCTATCTATCTATCTATCTATCTATCTATCTATCTATCTATCTATCTATCTATCTATCTATCTATCTATCTATCTATCTATCTATCTATCTATCTATCTATCTATCTATCTATCTATCTATCTATCTATCTATCTATCTATCTATCTATCTATCTATCTATCTATCTATCTATCTATCTATCTATCTATCTATCTATCTATCTATCTATCTATCTATCTATCTATCTATCTATCTATCTATCTATCTATCTATCTATCTATCTATCTATCTATCTATCTATCTATCTATCTATCTATCTATCTATCTATCTATCTATCTATCTATCTATCTATCTATCTATCTATCTATCTATCTATCTATCTATCTATCTATCTATCTATCTATCTATCTATCTATCTATCTATCTATCTATCTATCTATCTATCTATCTATCTATCTATCTATCTATCTATCTATCTATCTATCTATCTATCTATCTATCTATCTATCTATCTATCTATCTATCTATCTATCTATCTATCTATCTATCTATCTATCTATCTATCTATCTATCTATCTATCTATCTATCTATCTATCTATCTATCTATCTATCTATCTATCTATCTATCTATCTATCTATCTATCTATCTATCTATCTATCTAATTTTTAAGAAAAATGTTATATTTTAATTACTAAATAAATATATATTTTTAATCCTTTAATTACTATGTATTTCATTTCGGGGGGTGGCAAAGCACACCGGGTATTAGCTAGTAATAATATATAATAAGTATAAACATTTTCTATGTCAGAGATATTCTACTTCTGAGGGATATGTTCGGTCCCCCTTCCATACTTTAAATTGTAAACTTTTCGGCTACACATATATGAATGCGACAAGCCGATTAGAAGTTAAAGATTTAATTTCACAAATCATAATGCTGTTCGGCAATATAGCGGGGACTTAACAACATTAAATTGAGCCTAAAATGCACTACAACTTCAAAATATAAAAAAATAAACTTAACTAAGTTCTCCTATTAAAATGATATCGGTCTTAGAATTTATTAAACAAATATTTATACATAAATATTTGTATTTACCAAAAATAGTATTTATTTCTTCTTATTTGAACAAGTGAAATGGATCATCTAAATAAATTAAATAATACACAATGTGATTCTATGCTTTTTGTCAACATTTACTGAGTTAAAAAACAAGTTAAAATAAACAAAATCATATAAAGTTTAACATCTTTGTATATAAACTATTATTTAAACAATTGTTTTTTCGCTCTGCGTAATACTCACTTGAAATATATTGTTTCCTTCTGAATTTAAAATCATAACACATTGATCAAAATGATGATGTTCCATCGTACTGGTTGTATACAAAATGGCCAATGGAGATTCGGTTTTTGTTTGAAAAGCGTTATTGGTACCACGATGATCTAAATCATGACACAAACAGGCTACGAGTAAACCAAAAATTTCCAAATCTTTCATAAAACGTTCCATGCGACCAGTTTTCATCATTGCAAACATTGTCTGAGCCACATTGAGGGCATGACGCCAATTGTGATATTTAACGGGACGGTAATTTTTGCGTACACTTAAAACCCAACGACATAGAACATCATAGGGAATTTGAAACATTTGTACAAGATTACATTGCAGAAACATACGTACGACAGCACGACAGGTATCATCATCACACAAATCGAAATCTGAGAAATGTATAAATTTGATTATTACTAATTTGTTTATTTAAAATTAGCCAAATATTTGATATGTGCTTACCAATAAATTTAAAACTATATAAATTATACGTTTCCGCCGATTCTATAACATCCTGTACCAATTTATCCGTTTGTTCTTGCGATGCAGTTGCATGATATGACAAACACTCCAAAGCCACCTTTTGTTTGGCCATCAATTTACAAGCATTTTCATACATTTGTGTATTGTGTATGCCAAGACCACAAAATATGGCAAAAGCTTCAAATATTGAAGCATCCGAATCGGTAAAAGGTACTCCAGTACCTTTATTTATCAATTGAGCTACACCAATTACAGTTTTTTGAGCATTTACTATTGGCATACAAAGTATGGCTTTAATGCAATCAATTTCATTTTCGGCCTTTATTTGATTATGTTCCAGAACCCATTCCCTAACGTCGGCTATATTTACCGTGTGTCCTGTCGAAGCTACATATTGTGCTATTTGAGCCAAAGTAGAATTGCTTAGATCATTTACAGACGGTCGAGAAATATTCGCTGATTGGTTAGAGGCTCCCAATTCAAAGAGTACAGTAAATCGAGTAGACATTTTTTGCTAAAAATATTTTGTTCGGATAATATGTTTCTTTTAAGTATTTAAAGTTGTTTTATTAATTACCTTTTCCTCAAAACTTTCACTACTTTTAATGCTACGACTTAAACGTCTTTCATTAGGTTTCTCTATGATTTTCTCTAAATGACTCTGCAAAGTAATTAAATTGAAATTAACTTCCAAAAATTTTCTTTAAAAATCGAAATGCTCCCACTTACCGCCTCACAACAATCCAAATCGACTAAAAACACCGAACATCTTTCACATTTCAATAGTTCCCTAGCTTCGGTCATTATTTTCGTTACCAAACACTCTAAATTATTTTGCTCTTCGAATATACTACGCGCCAAATTTAATAAAATCTGATTACGTCTATACTCCTGGACGGACATTTCAAATAGTTGAGCATTTTGTATACCAATACCACAGAATGTTAAATATCTACGAAATATTTCAACATCATGTTCATCGAATTCATTTGAGCCATTGGTTTTATTGATTATCTGTGCCACACCAATTATATCACCCTCATAATTGCATATTGGCATCGAGAGTATAGTGTTGGTTTTATAACCAGTTTTTAAATCAATTTCACAATTAAATCTTGCATCCTTGTATGCCTCTCGAATGTTAATCGTTTGCTTCGTTTGCGCCACCATGCCAGCAATGCCAACACCAAAAGGTATAATAATCTCTTCAGATCGAGCTTTTTTAACGGCATCTTTAAGAGCTGAAAGAATATATATGTATAGATGTGTTTATAGATTATTTTATTATAATTACATAAGAAAGGAAACCACAATATGCTCTAAAAAATGGGTTTTATGCGCATTAAATATGCAGTAAAAAACGAAAAATATGCTCTAAAATATGTATTTAAAAAACAAAGATTGTATAATTTTTCAACAAAATTATGTTTTTTATTAAAAGGGTTTTATTAATATGTCAACGTTATAATTATCGATCACTGACCGCCAAAATATCGTAACCGACAACATTTTCGAAATTCGTGTTTTGATGAAAATTTATAATTTAGAATCATTTAGATCATTTGTCAAAATTTCATCGACGTATCAAGTATCATTTCAGATTTATAATGAAAGTAATTTTATAATGACATTTTTCATACATATAACAATTTGGAAACAATAACAAAAATGCTTCTCCTGTAAAGTTTTGTTTTCTGTACTTACGACATTTTCTCTGTTAGGGCTCGATATGCTTTCATAAAAAAATAATGTTTTTACAACATAAACTTGAATCATAATATTCAATATTGTTGCTACAAGACAATGATAAAATGGAATCCATTTTTTTATAAAATCAAATTTTAAAAAAATTTCATGAGGTATAAAAAAAAATTATACTAAAAATATCAAAATATGCTCTAAAAGGGTTAAATATGACCTAAAAATAACAAGATATGCTATAAATATGCACTAAAAATCGCCAAATGCAAAAAATATGACGTTTAGAGTAAAATATGCACTAACAAATCGATGCCAAAATGATTTATTAGTTCTGAAGCGAATAAATATTTAATCGATGGATTCATTCAACAATTCTTTACAGAATTAATTCAATTTATATGAAATACAATGAATTTAAGTCTATGAATTAAAATAATATGAATGATTTAAAAGAATGAATAGGATAATAAATTTAATTCGATTTTAAAAAGTGAATTAAAGAATTAAGGCTTTCGAACCTTTGTTTTTAATGATCCTTGCAAACTATATTTTCCATTAATATCTAATAAATAAATTGTGTTTTTATTAGGAAACGAACTGCTGCTGATTGTGCACTTATATGGAAGCTGCAAAGGCCTGTTTTCTAATATGTAACGTGTGAGCTGGATCGAAAGGATAGAATATTTGTCCCATTTTTTCTATTATTCGTTCCATAATCATGTCAATAGTTTTTTCTTCGATAATGTTATTTAAATTTAAACTTAAAAAGTACGAAATAATATTCATATTTACATATTTATGAATTTATATCAATGAAATATTAATATAAATTTAACAAATGATGAAAACTAAAAAAAGAAGAAAATAAATAAAAACAAATAATAAATATACCCAAAAAAACATTTGTTTTATTTCATCATTAGATGTTTAAATTGTAAGTAAGTAGAAATGACACGTTTCATGTGTTTGTTGTTTTGTTAATTTGGTCCGAAACTTAATTTCAAAATTGTTGTAAAATACCAGGTGAACATAACTAACAGTAAGGTATATTTTTTCGTTTTTAATTTGTTGAAATTTTTTTCTTCCGAAAAACTGTTACATAACTTAAGGCGCAACATTAATGAACCATATATGAGACACCCTGTTATTTTTATTTTTTAACAACCGCCTTAAAGTATGTGAAATTTTTTGTTTTCAAAAAAAAAAAACCTAAAAAATACACCTTACTGCTGATTCTGTTGGCCTGGTATTTTACAACAATTTTTAAATTAGCAAAAATGCAACAAAAAGCGATGAATGACTGAAATCAGGGTCGTGCATGATGCTATCAATCGAAATTTAATAAATAAAACGCAAATGAATTGTGTAATTTGTAAATTTTAGTTAATAAGACAATTTAAAGCATTTTATTAATAAACAGTGTTTTATATAACTAATTAAAAATAAATTAAAATAAATAAAATTAGACAGTTTTAATAAAATTAAATTGATTAAAAACATAATTGTTAGCAAATAAAGTAAAAATAATAATTATTTTTGGTTTAAAATTTACCTATTAACGGTTAGTTTTTTTTATAACTAAAGAATGTATGATTGATTTCCTTGATGTAGTGAGAAGATATCTGTGGCAACAAGGAAATACATCCTACTATATAAGTATTTTGTTTAAACTTTTCAGGAGAGATGTTTATAATTGTTAATTTCAAAACAATAGAATATTTTAATTTCAAAAGTCTTTATCTCCTGAAAGAATTCTTAGTTTTTAACTATTATTAAGTCATATACATTTTCCCTTGTTGCCACATACATATGTATGTACAGATGAAAGCTTATTAAAATGGAAGACGGTACCATGATGAACATATGAATATTAATGGAAGTCTGTAGTGAAAGTTACTACTCGTGATGGATGCTTTCCTTTTGTGCAAACCAAAAATATTGTGAATTTTGATGGATTTAATGAAATTTCAATAAATGATAATTTTCTGTAAAATAAAAAAAGAAAAAAAATTAATATTTTTTACATAAATAAAAATAATAAAAATGGGTATAAATCAGGGATCGTATAATAAAAATATAATATAGGTATTCACCTCAGAAATTGCAACTATGCTAGACCCTTGCAAAGTAGCAGAGTTGCATCGATTTATGTAAACACAACAACAGCCACATAGAAAAATATTTTGCACAACTTTTACAAAATTGTCAGAGTAGAATCAATTGCAAAATTATCAGAGTAAAGTTGCAACAATTTTTATAATGTTGTCACTATGTAAAAATGTGTAAATAGTACTAAAAAATCAACTCTTAACTGACAAATTAAATTCAACGTAAAAATAGTATTTGGAAATTTACAACTGAAATTAATTATCAACTTTTTCAGTGTCTTGAAAAAAAATGTTTTAACTTTTTTTGCTCACTTTATTTAATTTTTTAAAACAGTGAAAAATTGCAAGGGTTGCAAAATTTTGAGGTGAATAAGGAGTGCGATCGAAAAAATCTTAACACACGTTTTGTCTCATAACTTTTTTCGGAAGCAATATTTAAAATTTTTTCATCTAGTTATCATTGAAAAACATGTCAGTTATTATTTTTAATGACAGCCATGTTGATTTGTTGTGAGTTTGATCAAAATGAGTGACGGAAATGATGTACGTACTATAAATTATTAAAAAATTTAAAAAAAAAAAATTCAAATTGGTCCTTCAAATAATTGGTCAAATAGTTAAATGTCTGTTGTCAAACTGTTTCCAAGGTTATTAAATCGTATCAGGAGAATTCGACCATTGATAGGAAATGTGGTTCGGGAAGAAAAAAGGTCCACATGATATTGGGAAGGTCAAGAAAATTGAAAGCATATTGAAAACAACTCCAAACACATCTGGTAGAAAAAAATCCCGGTTAGCTCAATGCTCTGACTATTTGGTGCGAAAATTTAAAGCTATTGCGGAGTTAAGAACATATAAAGTCCAAAAAGTTCCAGACTGGAATGCTGCAAAAAATTTAGAAGCCAAGAATAGGGCACGGAAATTAAAACCAAATTTCATACGAAAATACTCATGTTGTATAAAGAAAGACGAAACGTATGTACTGGCATATTTTTCGCAGCTTACGGATCAAAATTTTTATGTTGCTGATGCTCGAGGAAATGTTGAAGATACACTGTTGGACAAAATAAAGTGCGGTTTTTTACACTTGCTATATAATTCATAATTATTGTCTTCTAGGTGCATTATGGACTACTTTTTTGGTTTCCAGGTATTTTTCGTTTTATATTCTTTAATTTAATAAACAAAAGAAGTTTTCAAAATATGTGTTTTTCGAGTTTGAGACAAAAAATTAATTTCTTTAATTTGGCTTCCAGTTTTTGAATTTTTTGATACAAAATGGAAGGTATATGCTTAAAATAGGCTCAATTTTAATATTATATTAATTAAATTATATTCAAATTATTAATACCTTTAAAAAATAAGAATGAATCCGGTCATATTATCGGAAAGTCTTCGACCACAATTCAGAAAGAGTTCTTGACTCCAGATAAGGAAAATTAAGTAAAATGAATGTATTTGTCTTTAAAGTGCAACATTTTAGAATCTGAGGCTAAATAATCATTTTGTTATACAAAATTTCAATTTAAACGAAATTTTGAAAAAAATTGAGCCAAAAGGGAATGAGTTATATCATCTAAAGTTATGAAGAAAGAAGTAATTATAACTATATTATCTTTTACTGCCAGGAAAATGCTCAATTATATGAGTTTTTAAGTAAAAGTCATATCATTGTTGTGCTAATATAATAAATCGACTCGTAATAGAAAAATAATCGTTCCAGAACCATTCTAAAACACAGTTATTTGAATGAATAAACAAAAATCTTATTAAAATTTTTGAAACTGCCATGGAAAATTTTGAAGTTTTAAATTTTTGTAATAGGAGATCGTGTAAAAAATGTTTTCTTAACATTGGTACATATGAAACCCATTTGTTTGAACATTTTCTGGACAGTTAGGATAGTAAGAATTAAAATTACTTCCTCTTTTATCTGCCCGCTTAGAAAAATGAGTTAGTTTCTTTTTGGCGAGAATTGCGATATAGCTACGATTTTATTTCGCTGATTTAGGGTTTCTGCCCCCTCAATTTTTTCTAAATTTAATTTTAAATTGTCATTTTGTATAACGAAATGATTATTTTAGCCTCAGATTCTAAAATGTTGCACTTTAAAGACAAATACATTAATTTTTACTTCATTTTCCTTATCTGGAATCAAGAAATCTTTCCGGATTGTGGTCGAAGACTTTCCGATAATATGACCGGATTCATTCTTATTTTTTAAAGGTATTAATAATTTGAATATAATTTAATTAATATAATATTAAAATTGAGCCTATTTTAAGCATATACCTTCCATTTTGTATCAAAAAATTCAAAAACTGTAAGCCAAATTAAAGAAATTAAGTAAAGTGTCACTTTATTTTGTCGCACAAAATTCATGATCAACACAACACTTTTGTCTCAAACTCGAAACCCACATATTTTGAAAACTTCTTTTGTTTATTAAATTAAAGAATATAAAACGAAAAATACCTGGACACCAAAAAAGTAGCCCATAATGCATCTAGAAGGCAATAATTATGAATTGTAAAAAACCGAACTTTATTTTGTCCGACAGTGTAAGTTTAGGACCGGAAAGCTGACGAAATTTTCTAAAGAATTCGTGGTGTGGCAAGATAAAAAAAAAACAATCAAAACTCTAAGATCAACCGTTTCCAAATTATTGAATTTTATATATATTAAGATTTTTTCGATCGCACTCCTTACCTTAAATAACTAAGTTTTAATTTTTTTTTACTTTTTTGTTGTTAAAAAGTAACTAAGAAAAAAATACTAATTGTTATTTTTAATCAATAAATGAAAAATAAATAGTAATCGTTATATGTATTTTAAACAAAAAATAAAACTCACTTCACAAAATAAAAATAAATTTATTGTATATGTATTTAGAAAGGGCGTTCAAAAATAACAAAATTATAATAATAAAAGTGTTCCACAACATGTTCCTAACGCTCCTGGATCATATTGATTTGTTGGTCAAAAAATTCTTATAATTATTATTTACAGTCTCTGGTATAAATCGATACATTTGTGTGGTTCTAAATGAAAGGCATTGATGCTCACAACTCAAATGAAAATTTGATTTATTTATGATACTTATTTTCGTCTTGCATTATCATTTTGCGACTTGGATCGAAAAGAAAAATTGTGTTTTTTCAAGTTTATTGGATTTTTGAATATTTTTGCCAAAGAAAAATTTGGTTTTGATTCTTATAAAACGTTTTTTTTTTTTTCAAACAGATAAAATCATGTACGAATGAAAGTAGTTTTCGAAAAATTTTAATAAAATTTAAAAACAATATTTTAATATTAAGTACATTTTCATCTGAGATTGGAACATGGATACCATTTATTTATAAAGTATATATTTATGTACATAGAGTGTCCTCGTCTAATATAGAAAAAAATAAGGGTTTTACTTTTAAATTTTTTTTTTTTCTTCAAAGGAACAAAATTAAATTTTACTATTATAAGAATGATTTTTTACAAATAAAAAATGTTTGTTATAGAGATTCTAAGTTTTAATTTGACATCAATATTGGATTGATATAAGTTTGGTAAATATTTTATATATATATTTTTTTAAATTTTGGAGTTCATTTGAAAAAAAAGTCCTGGAAAAAAATTTATTACGTATTATGTATGAGCTCTAGTTTGATCCATATCTCTGTTTTTTATGTTTGAAATTTATTTGGGAAAATGTTGCACGGTTTAATAATGTATGTAATGCATGAGAATTATACATATCAAATATTATGGAGACAATTATGGACTAAGTTACTCATTTAATGCAATCGAAAGCTATTAGGCAAGAAATTGTATACCCTTTTAAAGTTAAACATAAAACATTTTATGTCAAAAATGTCTATTGCATCAAATAAAGAATTTTAACAAAATGTTAATAATGCAAAAAAGAAAATCAATTTATATTTTCTTAATTAAAACAATTTTTCTTTTAATTTTTTATTTTTTTTTTTTATTGTAAACAATTGCACTTAATTTAACTACTATAAACAATAAGCAGTTAATTTAAGCTAACATTGAATTGAATGCATTTATGTAAATTAAAAATTAAATCTTATCAAATATTCATTAAGTTTTAATGGATTTTAATTCTAAAACAATCCTTTTCTGTTAAATGATAAATAATGCAATTGTGTATTGTATTAAATGAAAGACAGAATAATAATATTAAAAAAAAAAGAAAATGCAATGGAAACACACTTTACAATTCTATTTAAAATAGAAAATAACAGAAATGAAAAATAAGTGGGAGGTATTGTTTAAAATTAACTTACGTGTCTTTTGTGTAACATCGAATAATTTGGCCACCAAGTATCGATTGTTGGGCGGTCCTTTAGCTAAAAACAATGAGCCACGATCTGCATGTGTTAGTAGACCAACATTGACTAGAATTTTATGACACAACACATCGATGTCCAATTCATTGGCAACATCACGTATTAATTCCATAAACAGTTCACCTTCATCCAATTCCATTAAATGGCGACGATTGTCCAATACTGAATGACTGCTACTCGATGCCGAGGATAAAGAACGATTTTTCTACAAAGACAAAATTAAAAGCAATCATGAAATTTTTGTAAAAAAATAGAGATTAAGCAGATGATATGATATATATTTTGAATTGATTATTGTTGTTGGAATAAAACGGAAGAAAAAATATTTGTTGCTTGTGTTTAAAGTTAATATTATTAAAATGATCTGAAAAGGAATTTATGATACCCGTTTTGTAGTAGGACCATCTAGTAGCAAACAGTACTATTTAAAGTCCTTGAGAGAATTTGCATAATGAAAATAGAATATAAGGAGTTTAAGTTATTTTGTTATTTTATAATTTGTTTCTCTTCTGTTTTTGTTTGCTATTCAAAGCTCATAAGGCAAATAATTTTATTATCATGCCCATTTTTTTAATACTTTTTGTTGTTCACTCACATACCCACAAAAAAAAAAGGCTCATGCTGTTGTTGCTATTTTAAACATACAAAATTCAAGGAACAAGTGTTTTTAACTTTTT
Organism: Protophormia terraenovae; assembly: GCA_951394005.1. Taxonomy (NCBI): domain Eukaryota; kingdom Metazoa; phylum Arthropoda; class Insecta; order Diptera; family Calliphoridae; genus Protophormia; species Protophormia terraenovae. The sequence goes on from OX596073.1 coordinate 155,387,568, forward strand.
CATTTTGATAACATGCAAAAAACCAATTTACTATTAAAGTGTCTCTGGGGATATACTAAAAAAATATATATTTAGACTTTTATTAAGAATAAAGTAAAAGAAGCAACATGGTATGTACGAATGTTAAGAAAATTTAATATTCACCACGAAATTTTAAACAATTTTAAGATAATTTAGAGTTTGTAAAATATAATTTTTTGCAAATTCGATTCAAATTTTGTTCTATGTCAATTTTCGACAAATTAATTTAAAAGTGCATTTTTAATTTGCATACACATATACATATGTATTTTAAAAAGAGATGGATCATCTTCTAGAATTAACGGTTACGAAACTTTATTTTTACAAATTAACTTTTAATATAAACGTAAAGCGTTGAAAATACTACGTTTGTTCCTGATTCTTTATAAGAGTACTTGTCGGAAATCCTTGACAAAAAAAAAAAAAAAACGCTAGATTCGCCAAAAAACTCGTGATATAAAAAACCTATAAAGTAGATACTAGGGTATTCACTCGAATATTGTTTGTTCGATTAATCGACAAATTAAAATCAAATAATTGTTCGATTAAATTAAAAAAGAATTTCGAGTAAAAATTTATTAGAGCAAATTATGCCGATTAATCGAATAATTCGAGTGAAAAATATTTTAAATATTTCCTTTCTTAACAAATTTTCAGGATGTTTTAATTTTCGTTTTCTAAAAAAACAATGTTTTCAAAATTTTTATAGAATGTTAAATGTAAAAGTGGCACCACAAATTGGAATTTTATAAAAAAAGTTGTGTTTAGTAAAAAGAACCGAATATATGCTTAAATCACAACACGTAGTTAAATGTAATTTTTCAATTACAAAAATATAAATGTCGTTTTAAAAAATTATAATGTAAATTTCAAGAAATTTTAATATAAATACCCAGGAAAAATTGTATTAGTTCTACAACTAGTTCCAGAACACATGAAAATAGCCTGTACTTCTTCTACTTTGGCGTTACGACCAATGATTTTTGTTTGAAATTGTCACCTCCAGAACTAGTTCTGTGGAATTGCTAGCTAGCCAGTACCCATTCTATGGAACGGTTCTAGAACTAGTTCTTTAAAGTGATTTTTGTTCGAAATTGTCACATTCGGAACTAGTTCCACAGAAGCGTTAGGAAACGGTTTCAGAATCTGTTCTTTTATTTTATTTTTTTATTTATTAATGTTGTAAATACTCTTCTTTTAATTTTTGAAAATTTTTATACAAGTATTTTAAACAGTTCTAGGAAGTCATTCGAGAACCAGTAATTTGTTCTCAGAAGTGATGTAGAAATCATACAGAATTTGTTCTTAAGTACTAGTTCTCTTCCTTAAAACGAATTTAGAATCTGAATAATGTTGTACTCCATTAGTGTCAGAATTAGTTGTGATAACACTAGTTCTGAGGATGTTATTAAAGAATCTAAAGTGGTTCTGATTACACCAGTTCTAGAACTAATGATTTTAGAACATGTTCTAAAATTTTTCCTGGGTATAATAAATAATAAGAAATAAATTGGAGGATTTTAAAATTGATTTGGAAAAACATATTATTGGTTCTACGAACGAAAGTACATAATTGATATAATTAAGTTAAGCATGTAAATTTGTTCTTTATGTTAAAAATCGCTCAACTTCTTTATCTTAAATAAAGGCTGGTCCAAAGTGCTTTTTGCCATTTTCAAAATGCAATAACTCAGAAACTAATAAATATATTTTCACAATTCTTTCACAGACTAACTGACAAAAGTCCAACTAATATTTGTGTAAAATATTATATGACTGAGTCGTTTTTACTAAATTATAATAAAAATAGGAAGAAAGGAGGAATAAAATATTGGACTATTGGATGAAAATTATGGCTTAATTCAAAATAGAGCCAATTATAATTCCTACGCTTACATTTGGGAGAAGGAATTATATATTTTAAGAGAAAATTAAACTTAAAAACTGTATACATTTTTATAATATTAAATGATCATCTGAATGCCCTCTAAATGTTGAACATAATTGAACAATAAATTATAAAACAGTCTAAAACCTGGTGCACAGAAATTATTCTGAGCATGATTTCCTATACGTTTTTGTTTTATTTAAAACAATTCAAGTCTCAAGATAAATTTGGACATATTTTTTTTAAACTACGAGTATTTAAGAAGCTAGTATATTTTATCCTGTAGTTTTGATACTAAAGATGTTGGGATATGTTTTTGCTATAACTGAACCATTTAAAGACATTTTATGCTCAAAATATATCTGGGTTTAGTAGATGTGTTCAAATTAAAAAGTGAGGTTATGAGAGAAAATCACTAAATATTCCAAAGTGGATAAAAAGTCATTATTAATTTTTGTTTTTATCAAAAGTATTGATAATCACCTTTAATTGAGTATCATTAGTTTTGTTTTTTTTTTTTCAAAGTGTAAAAACTAGTTATTTTATAGCGTTACAAAAATTATAAAAAACACTCCGGACCACCCTTTAATATAAAATTTGATTTTAATTGATAGACCAAATTTCTTAGACCCATTTTTTAACTATCAATGAATACCTATATTAAATATAGAGAAACAACGGCATTATCAAAGCAAAACAGCCAAATATTCACACAAAATGCTTGTTTTATTTTTTAATATGCATTAAAAAAAAAAAACTAGTAAAATTTTAAGGTATAATTTACTCGAATAACTCGATTAACTTAAAAGATTTACTCGATTATTCGAGTAATTTAAAAACTGCATTTTGGAGTTATTTGATTATTCGATGAATGAAAAAGTCGAGTAAAATGAATACTCTAGTAGATACCTTGCTGTTCAGCAGAACTCGAGACATTCGCAGACCACACAAGTTTCAAAAGGTAGCAAGCAATATGCACGTAAATCCAAATGAGCCCGTGGTAATTATTTTTCGAATATTCCAAAGTCGCAAGTTTATGCCAATAAGACGCAAATCAACGTGAACCTTTAGTCTTACTAAAATTCGGACTGACTATGCGACGGAGTCCATAAAAATTGGACTTACACCAGATATAAATAATAAATATTAACTGAGTTAAAAATCCAAGTAAGATCAGTATATAAAAAATACAACGGCATAAATAAACCACCCTGATTCAGCTCCGATTTATTTGATTTTTTTGTTATTGATAGTATTATTAACAGTGAATATAATGATGTAAAAATTTTTGAAATTTGAATTTTTGAAAAATTTGTGTTTATGAAACTTTTATATTATTTTTATTTTTGTAAATGCGCCCTTAACCCTTTCAGTACATGTTTTAAATGCGTGGGTCAAAATGAAATATTTTTTCAGTTTTTATAATTCTTGACTGTAGTAATAATAATCCGTAATCAATTTCCAGAAAGAATTTGTGTATTTGGATTTTTTAAGGTAAAATCGAAAAACACAAAAACGGTCATAAAAGGGAGGAAAAATTTTTAAACTTATGTTTTTTGATGATAAATATTAAAAAAAAGTCTTCTCTAAATATTTTATAGACTTTTATAAAAAAGTTTTATACTTTTATCCACATTCTTTAAGTTTTTAGTAAAAATAAACTAAGCATTTTTGACCCAGAAAAATAAATTTGTAGAGATCAGTTTTTAAACGCAATATTTTTGTAGTTAAAAATAAAGAAAATTTAATAATTTTTTTTTTTTAATTATTAAGAAGGTTTGAAATAATAGTAACGTGTAAAATTTTATCTAAAAATCCGCTTAGGTTTTGATAAATTACCAAAAAATATTATTATGCCATATGGCATAGAAAAACCGAAAGGGTTAAGAGCTTTTAATTTACACCTTAATCTTTGCAATCTGATAAATAGTATAGGAGAAACTACATACATTTCAAATGTGTAGCCCATTAGGCAATGATCACTTTTAATTCACATTGTATTCACTATTTCTTTTTTTTTAACTTTACCACAAAGTTTTCTTATAGTTTTCGCATTTTTTAATAATTTTTTTCATAATTTCTAAAATCTTCAAAAACATGTTAACTTTTACTAAATGCAAATGAAATCCCAACAATTAACTAGTACAACGGTAAACAAGAAAATGCATAAAAAACAACTGAATGAAAGAAAACAAAAACAAATTTCGTTGATAAACAACGAAAAGCCTTAAAATAGGCTTTAAAAATATTTTAACATAATTTTAACAGGGTAAATCATAGAAATTGAAGTTTTTTAACAAGTGTAGTAGAACTTGTTAAACAGTTATGTTTATCATTTTAGTTGTTTTTTTTTCATATTATTATTTTTAATGTTTACAAAAAGAGTATATTTAATATAATAACAATTCACTAGAAATATTTTGTAGGTATGTTTACACATTATCAATATATGTTAAAAGTACATTTTTTTGATAAAATAAAATTTAGACAAAAATAAAAACAACAAAAAATAATCCTTTGTAAATGTTTTTAAAGCATGCAATTTTTACATTTAGAAGTAAATATGTACTTATTTATGTAAATAGCAAAAAATAAACTATTTTTTACTAAGATTCTAGTCAACATACAGTAATATCAATGTATAAATTCTTGGAATTGGATAATTGTAAAACACAATTTGAACACAATATGTATTCAACTGTACCGAATCGTAAACGAAGAAAAAACAGGGTATTCATGTTCCACACAAAAATAAAATGTTACTTAATTTCAAAATGTTCATGCCGGAGTTAATTTTGAGAACTGGACGAATTGAAATTTTGATATCATAAAAGATCTTTGATCGTTGCAATTTTTTTTTTTTTTTTAATAATTTGTGAACCGTTAGAGATATTTCAACAAAATTTTTATGTTCAGAGTTGAGGTGTTTTTGTGTTGATTTAGAGGAGTACAGATTCCTAGTGAAATCTGGGGGTAGTGGGTGGCCCCCCAAACTTGGCCATCTCGGGTATGTAATTTTTTAAATAAAGATAGTCCTTGTAAGTCTCAACAAAATCTTATTTATTTGGTTTAGAAGATATTCAGGTTGAAATAAATTTTTTCTCATTTTGAGCCTCCTTTTTTTCAAGCTTTTTTGTAACCTGGCGGCCTTAATATTTCCCATAAAATTAAAATTTTTAAATATATACCAGATTTCTTACAAAACTCTGAATCATATAAATATATGAATCTGATAATTTGAAGTTGGAACTTTAAAAAAAGTCATATTTTTTGGCTTTTTTCCAAAAAGTGGCAATATTTATTCACTTATAAAATTTTTTTTTTTTTTCGAACTATATCATGTTTAATGCTTCCAAGAGAAATATTAACTTATTAATATTAAATATTAATGCTTTAAAAGTTAATCTGAAGTAGCTTGGAGCAAAGGTGGCGTCCCAGACCCTATCCAAAATTTGTCAATTTTGAAAAAAAAAAAAAAAAAAAAAAAAAATTTTAATTATTTTGTTAAATTCTCAAATTGCAAAGCTGGGATCAGCATAAAATTATTTCAGTTATATACCTTAATGTGTAAGGTAAAAACCCATAAAATATTTTCTGACGGACGATTCTTATAACGACAGAGTGACGATTTCAATGAAAGAAGTAAAATTTTGAAATATGTTTTTCCCGGATAGAGATTTTGGGCATTTTAGAACATAAAAGTGTGAGTTTTTCTAATTTATTAATTTTTAGATAAGTCTATCTATATTATGCCTAAATTTTAATATGATATCTTTGTTCGTTTAAATTCTATTTCAATTTAAATACCAGTGTTGCCAAAACTTTGAGGCTATGTCCCACTAGATTGTATTTGAAAACCCGCTAGAAACCGCCAACACTAAATAAAATTTACAATTTGTACGGCTAAAATGTTTTTCCTATTTAAACATGTAAAATATCGAAATACCCAATAATACACCAGGGTTTGAAAGATATTTGTATAAAATGATGTTATGGTGATTTAAAATTTTTAGAAAAAATTTAATTTCAATATTTTTTTTTAATAGAAAAATATTTTATTTCATATAAAATTTACGGATTTCTTTTAACCTCATATTTTACATAAATTAATTAGTTGTACTAGTAAAAACATTTCTTTCAATTTTCTTAAGTCTCTAGAAACCGCCAGCTAGAAAAACGTTGCAGCCAAAAAATCTTGTTAGCGGTTATTATGGAAAGTACCCGTTATGTACAATAAAATACCGCCAGATCAACATAAGAAACCGTCGTTTTGACATCACTGTTAAATATTAACATATTTTTCAAAGATGCGCTACAAATCATAATTTTCCGTTTTTCAGATCATGGTTTTTAATTTTTTTTTTACGTCAGGGGATATCTCAGTCAATTCTGATATAAGTTGTTTCGAAGTACTAAGCATATAAATCAGTTTTTTTGAATTGACTCTTGTTCTCGCAACAAATCGTTATTTGTAAAATTAACGAAGTTGCCCATATATTGAAGCATATCTCTAAAACGACTTGTCTAATTTGGTTAAATAAAATATTAAAAAAATTCGAATAAAAATTGTCTTCAAGTTATACTAATATCGTTTTTAATATCCTTAAATAGTTATGGAAATGTTGAACCTATTTTCTGAAAAAAATTAAATTTCGTACAAAATTAAAAAAAAAAAAAAAAAAAATGTTTTCAAAAAATTATAGAAATTCGTAAATTTTAAAAATGCAAACTTTTATTATTAAATCATAAAGATAAATATGTTGCTTGTTTTATTTTATCAAAATTTTTTTGTTAATTTCTAGAGTACACCATTATTATTCTAGATTTTTGCTGGACGCCACAAGCTTTTTACGCTTTGCTTCTCGGTAAGCAAAAATACAGAGTTTTTTATTCTATATCAAATTTGATGTGAATTTTCTTAGTATCATCAAAAAAGAGTCAGAATAGATTTTTACTAAAGTGGGCTAAGAACTAGTTCATAACTTCCTCATAAAAATACTTATACTATATGTGCCAAAAATTAATTTGTACTTTTCAAAAAAGTTTGGCTTACAAAAAGTGGGCGTGGCATTTTTAATTACCAGTATATCTTATAATAACTTTCGGAGAATGCACGATACATATGTATATGTACTAAAAAATACTTAAATTGTTTGAATAACACAGGGAAACACTGATTCTGCGGCACGGGGTTTCACAGTATTAATAAGTACTAATTTTTTTTTATTTGACTCTAGTTCTCGCAATAAATCGCGATTTGTAAAAAAAAAATCAAACTAAAATTGTCTTCAATTCGTTCTTACATTATTTTGTATTACGGTCAACAGTTATCGAGATATTAAACCCAACTCTTAGAAAAAAATTAAATTTTATACAAAATTTCAAGAAATTTTTTTTTTTTTTTTTTTTAAATCATAAAAATTCGAAAGTGTCAAAAATCTGTTTATAGATTTCATTCCTTTTTGCAACAAAATTGTAATACAAGTTACTTAATATAAAACTGCACAATACTTCACATTTAATTGCATGATTAAATTTGTTGTTTAGATTTTATCAACAATATTAAATTAAAAATACTTAGTAAAACTGCAGTTTTTCAGCCATATAAAAAACTATACATATGTAAGTTCAAAATTCAAATTCACAAAGCATTATTCTTTTAAAAATATCTTTTATTAATAAATGACCAAGTAAAACGCGAAATTTCAATTATTTTAACAAAGTGCTTTTTGTTTTTGAAAAGCTATAATTATAAATAAATTGCTTAGAGCTCATATAATTATGAATAAATTTAAATAGAAAGAAAATAACACTTTTCTTTATAAAATTTTAAAAAAGTTGCCAGTTAGAAAATATAAAGAAAATATGATTTTTTATTTCATTAGATGTGTTTATGTATCTCATAAGCCTTTTTACATTTCTTTTATTATCCAGTTTATTTTAAAAGACAGAGGGACGGACATTGTTATTTCGGCTCTACTATCTAAAAGGACCTTCTGCATCCGAGTTAAATATTGCACAAAATACATATAAAATATCACATTCCAAACTTTTGAAACTCTGTTAATAAATTTGATTAGGCTTTAGAGTAATTCCATATCAAAACGAACAAAAACACATGCATTTTCGGATTTGATATCTCCTTTTTCAATGAAATTCGCTACAGTTATTATTATTACTCAAATTAATTTCAGAGTGAAAACCCTCTTCAATCCAAAAATATGACGTTTTAAAAATTAAAAAACTATAGACTTTTCACCAAAAGTTTTATACCCAGCAAAAACTTTAGTTGCCATGTAATGAGTTAAGAAGCTAATATAGTGGCTCTTCACTACTTACATAACTCATTATTTTAACACGGTGATGATATTAGGCAACTACTTACCCTATACATTACTTAGATGTCATTACAATAACTAATTACTTCCAAGTTGTTAAATAGCGCATTGATTTTAAAGCATTACTGAAGTCATGATTAGTTATAACAATATGAACTAGTTACATTTTAGGTTATAAATAATAATGAAAATATTTGTTTTGTTGTTGTATAAAGATTTTTTAAATTTTAATTTAAAAAACTTAACAACAACCAAAAATGTAATTCAAATAAACTAAGTATTTCTGTTTACAAATTAATTCATATACACATTTTGCCTTTCATTTATGTATCCCTTCTTCAAATAAGTATATGAAAATCAATACAAATATTTTCAAAAATCTGATCATAAATAATTATTTACATTCGGGTTATAAATAATTAGTTACTAAACAACTTCTATGTAATGGAGACAGTATGTTGTTGTCATTACAAAGTAACTACAGCCGTAACTACATGTCATTACCAAGTTTTTGCGGGTATATAATCGTTGAAGGGTACTTAGTGAATAGTACAATTGATACGAAAAAAGTCTATGACACATTTTACAAAAAAATATTTCGTAGCCAATTCATTCGTAAAATATAAGAATATTTCTTATATTTTACGAAAATAAATTTTATAAAGCATTTTAACATTTTACGAAATTCACGAAATCGTTCTTAGTGGTTTCTTTCGTTATATTTAAATATTTTCGTTTTATAACAAAATATAATTTGTAATATTATTTTTTATTTTCGAGAAACACATATTACAAATTTTTATTTTAAATAATACATAGAATTATATCTGTGACCAAAAGGAAAAACTACATAACTTGAGTTATGTTGTTTTTCGTTTTTTTAATTTTTAGAATTGTTGTATTCCATTACATATTGTGTAAATTTTTTTGAGAAATCTGTTCATTACTTTAGGACAGGGGTTCTCACAAGACTCCGTTTCGCGACCCCCTTCTGACATTACAAAGGAAGCGCGACCCACTACAACTTTGACTAATTTAAAAATAAAATAAAAATTGTAAAGATAAAGTAATTTTAAAAAATATGTAATATTATAAATTTCGAAATTGTTTTCCTTGAATATTAAGATACTTCTTCGTATAATTAATTTAATATTAATCTCTGCGTCCACAAAATATCGAATCTCTCTTTTGAGGGACAAAAGAGTGAAAAAAATATGTTTTTACATAAAAATGTATGTTGAAGAAAAATTTGTTAACATTTTTAGGGCTTCGGACTCAACAAGCGTATAAACTTTGCTATATTTCAACTACTTAAAATCCTTTTAAATCAGCTGATTTAAAATTAAATTCAACGAATTTCTACTCTTTTTGAAATGAACCTGATACTTTCTTAATACTAACATTGAAAGGACTTTCAGTTTTTAAATTTTAAAGTTACTTAAACAAATTTTCTTTATATATCCGGGAAACTAATCGATGAAATAAAAGTTTTGTGTACTGAAAACGATTTAAAAAACGTTCTTGGCATAATATATTTTTATAAAATAAAAGTAGAATTTCATGTGAAAAAAACTATAGTTTCATCAAATTTAAGTAAACTACATTTTTATCTTTTTAATTAATTGTTTATCCTGCGATATCGTAAAGTGTTCTTTATAGTGTCATTGGACAGTAGTGTCCCGTAGACAAAAATTTTGTAGGAAGTCCCCTCAAACGATACGTAAAATTAGCTTAATATGGGAAAAATATTAAAAAATTATTAATCTTCAGTTTTCGTCATTTCGTCAAAAAAATAGAATTGAGTTTTGTCTTAAAATTTGTTTAAAAAGAAATTCGTAGTTTTAAATTAATTATATATAAAAAAAAAAAATAAAAAATATTAAAAAAAATTTGAAAAAATGTTGGTCCATAAACCGTCTTTTTATACATCATGCAGAACATATTTCGATATTTATCTTAAAAAATTTATAAGAATTTTATAATTTTGTTCCCTTTATGGCTAAAATATTAAAAAAAGTATTGTAGTAATAAGCACTTTATATATAATATATAATTATCTAAATGTTCCCAAAAAAATTGTTAATCAAAATGCCTTTAAAAGTCTTCTAGCTAATCAAAATACAACGGAACATTTTTTTTAAATATTTTTCCATAACCAGCATAAAATTATAATTATTACTCATTTTGGAAAAAAAACTTTACGTTTGTCTCTAATTTGGATATATTTTGTAAAAAGATGTATTTCCATTTTTTAGTTTCATGTTTTTTTTGGAATTTTCATTTAAACTTCTAAATAATATTTATATATAAAAATTTTCTGTTTAAAAATATTTTTCAGGATCTCTTCGCGACCCCCCACGAATGTCCTTACGGACCCCTTGTGGGTCGCGGACCCCCATTTGAGAACCGTTGCTTTAGGAGATAATAGTCTGAAAAACAATATAATTCGGTTGATTTTCCTTTTTTTGAAATGTAAAAAATGTATAAATTAACATATGCTCTTATTCCATATTTTCTATATTAAAATTCATGATTGAATTTAACATACTTATTTCAAATGTGTTCTTTTTTAAGACATAAATTTTATTTTTTGAATATTTTGGAAATGGAATAAGTACATAACTCAACATATTCATGTTATATTTTAAAATTTCATTTTGGAAAAAATTTATAACTTGAGATATTTTTTAAATATGTGCAATCAAAAAATACTATTGACAAGTTTTGCGATTGTCGAATCATAAAAAGTTACTGAATCGCACTACAGATGTTAAAGTAATTCGATTTTATTTTGTTCTTTAACTTCTAAACTAAAAAGTCTCCAAATTGCAATTTTATGTACATATATTTTTATTCGTATGTCTAATTTTGACCTTTAAATTTTTTATGTAAAAAAAAGCTCTCTCATACTCTTTCGTAAAATTACCTTGCAATTTAATAAAACAAATAAATAAATTAAGAATTTCCTTAAACAGATAATAATCTTTAAAAAAAATAATCCGCTTTTAAATTTCCCATTAATTTGCCACATTTTGTTAGTTAATTAGTTAAAATGTTTTATAGAAGTAGAAAATAATACAAAATAAAACCATTTTCTTCTAACCTCTACTTATTAACCTGAAATTTTTCATTTTAATTTTGTCAAATCCATTTACAGTTAAACGCATAAAAGCACGCAATGTTCTAAGGATACACGCATTAGGAACAGTGAGTGCTGCTTCGAAGTAATAAGATTGGCTGACTATACAACATTATGTGAAGTAAATAAATAGGGAAAGTTTAAAGACCATAATATGACCTCGTTGCTGCCATATTTTTTTTTTATAGAAGGAACAAACAAATACTTATTTTGAAGTGGGTTTACAGGAGAAGATTGCGTGCTTATTATTAATACACTCGATAAATTGTTTCTATTTTTTTATTGTTGTTATTATTTTAATTTTTTGTTGCTATTGGTGTTATATGTATTTCAAGGAACAGGATAATAAGAGTATAAAATTTACTTTAAGTGTTAGGGAATATATATTTGTATAAAAAGTAAATATAATTTAAATAAATGTCACTGACAGACTTTTACACAAAAATAAATATAAAATTAATGTTAGGTAGATATAGAAAAAGATTTTATTTTATGATAAACTATTAAGTATTACTTATAAATGTGTATTTTTTGTATAGGTATTATTTAAATATATCAATAATGTAAATTACTTTATGTTTCTGTATTGTACATATATTTCAAGATTTACATAATCATATAAATACAATTTATTTTTTTTTTTTTTTAAGGAAAGTTTTATTACTTCTGAAAAATTGTGTCAAAAACAACTTAAAAGTAAAATTTAAAAAGTTTAAGCATCTTATGAATTGTTGTTCAATTTTTATTTGAATAATAGGTTTTAGAATAAAATTTTATATCGTTGGCGCGCTGACGTAAGGTCCTTCGTTTAATTTTTATTTTTTTTTTTTATTAGAGCATCTGAAAGTTCTATTGATGATCATTTATTTTCAATTTTAATATATTTTTCAAATATTTGTATTAGTTTCAATGTGTAAAAATGATTAATAAGTATGTAATTTTGTGTGGTTTTTGTAAAAAAAATATCTTTTTTCTGCTTCCTTAAAAAATGTTCAAAAATACATAGCACTTTTTGTCAGCGAACCGACGATATATGAAAATATAATACATCGGGAATATAAATTTAAATTTTATGGGTAACTTTATTTAAGATGGTGGTAAAAAATAGTAATAAAGAATTTTTTGTGTTGAATTTTTTTCATATCTAAAAGAAACTATTTTATGAAAAATTTCATGTTTCTAGGGTTTTTGGTACTAAAATATGAAATTTTATGTTTTTAAGTTCTATGATTTAGATACAAATTAAAGTGCGAAAGATTGTGCCGAACCTGGTATAATCTTTACCTTAACCTTAACTTATTTAGAAATGTTTTTTTAATAGCCGTAGTTTTTTCGCAAAAACATTATTTTTCTTTTTTAAACTAAAGTTTTGAATGATACTCTTTGGAAATTTTTAAGTCTGCATTTTTTAAGGCTTTCGCATATTGAAATTTTTTAAAAATCAAGGTTGGGGGTTAATGATTACATTTTCAATTAAATTATTTTAAAAGTAATTGTAATTGAACATTTTCAATTACAAAAACAAGTAATTGTACTTGATATTTTATCAATTACAATTACAATGTGATTGAAAATAATTGTAATTAATTACATTCTTAAATCTTTTAAAATTAAATTTTATCGAAATGCTATTAAAAAAATTCAACATATGATTTTTATTTCCGGTAATTTTGTATATTTTTAATGCCATACAATCATAATTTATTTAAAAAACTTAAACCTTTCGAAGTTAATTAGTAATTGAAATTTTCAATTACAACTACATGTAATTGTAATTTAAAATTTTCTATTACAATTAACATATAATTGTAATTGAAAATTTTAATTACAAATTACTGGTTAATTGTAATTGTGCATGTAATAAGGAGTGAGATCGAAAAATTCTTAACATACATAATATTCAATAACTTGGAAACGTTAATTTTAGAGTTTTCATTATTTTTTTAAACATTTAGTAATTTAGCACAGATCACAGAAATATATAATTTTTATGGTTCTAACCACTTATTTAAAATTGTGGACCATTTTTGAAAACCCTTTCTTTGAAGATTTGATAGTTGCTTCAGTCACTTTTTTGGAACAGTGTGCACATCTTCTGTTAAAATCTTCGGTATTTTGGGACACCTTTTTTGTGCTCTTGAATTCACTTTTCACAAGAGCTCAATATATCTCCACTGGTCTAAGCTATGGACAATTTTGAAAGTTGACCTCTCTTGGTACTAAAACTATGTTATTGATTTGGTACCACTCCAGAGCTTTCTTACCGTAGTGACATGATATCAAATGGGTCCAAAAATATGTGGACACGTTGTGCTTTCTTAAGAAAAGAAGAAGTCTTTTTTGCAAATATTCCTTTATGCATATTTTGGTATTTATAGATCCGAATGTATCAAATGACTTTCCTGTTTTGCTGCAACTGCAAAAAGCTTGTCATACCATGAATTTTGTAAGAAATTTTTGCTGCTTTTGGGTCTTAAACTTATCTCCAACATTTTTGAGACACAATCTGCGAAAATTCTGCCAGCACCTACGTTTCTTCGTCAATTATACAGCTTGAGTATTTTTGTATGAAATTTGGTTTTAAATTCCGAGTCCTATTTTTGGCTTGTAATTTTTTTTTTTTGCAGAATTCCAATTTGGAATTTTTTGAACTTTACATGTTATCAACTTTCCCATTAGCTTTCGCACCAAATAGTCGAAGCACTGAGAAAACTGATCTGATTTTCTACCAGATGTGTTTGGAGTTCCTTTCAATATGCCTTCAATTTTCTGGCCGTCCCAATATCATGTGGTCCTTTTTTCTTACCAAACTAGGTTTCCTATCAATAGTCAATTGAACATTTAATTCTGTCGCCAATTATTTGTAAGACCTATTTGGATTTTTTGAAATTTTTTAATAACTTGTAGGACGTAAATCTTTTTCGTCACTTATTTTGATGAAAATAAGAACAAATTAACATGGTTGTTATTAAAAATAATAACTGAAGTATTTTTCCATGATAACTAGATCAAAAAAAAAAATTTTGAATATTGATTCCGAAAAAAGTTATGAGGCAAAATGTGTGTTAAGAATTTTTCGATCTCACTCCTTATTTATCAATATGATAAATAGGACCATTTGAATTTAACTAAGATTATTCCCAAACCTTTATATTTTCACCTCACTCTGAAACAGTCATATTTGTGAATTTAACGTGGAATTTTTTCCTACAGGGTGGCGAATACTTCTTATATTATTATTATATTATAATATTATATGTTTCACCATTTTTTTCCGCGTGTAAATTCGGACTAAAGTAAATTTATTTTAAGAAGTTTTAACAGTATCTTAAAATTTTGTATACTCATTAATAGAACTTTTCTGGCAATTTTTTCCGGAAATTTGTTTTGCAGACGATGAAGCCAAACTGTTTGCAAAATTATAGCGGAAATAGCCTTTAAAGAAATGAAGGGGTCCCTTTTTTGCATATACAGTAACCATCCTTTCCGTTTCTGGAGTTCTTTAAGAGGTCTAATAAGAGTTTATGTTATTTATTTTTTAAATAATGCATTTTGCGCACAATATAGATGTCTTCTTGAGCCCCTTTTTGCCATTTCAAGCAACGACTTTGCAGTTTTCGCTTGTTTTGAACCATTTTTCTCTCCTATTTGGTACATAGATTGTTTCTTCCCATTTTCTGTGCCAGAATACTATTTCTTTATAATATTTTCAACCTAAATGAAACTTTTCTTATTCTATTATGTAAACATAATCAAAAAAGTGCAATAGAATTCGATTTAATATAAAAAAAAAAAAAAAAAATAGAAATAAACTAAATGTATCTATTATTATGAGCAGCAATTTTTGGTATTTAAATCGAAAAAGTATGTGGTAATTAATTTTTATGCACATACTTGCCATATTTTTCATTAAAGTATCATTGCCAGATCAAATTGTTTACGAAAAGAAAAAAATTTGAAGTAGTTCTGAAGAATTTTCCAAAGTTATCGTCACTTAAATATAATCCCACTAGGTGTATCTATTATTTTGAGCAGATGTGTATATACTAGTATTTCCTACCGATTATATTAGTTTATTTTTTAACTAGTTAAAGAACAAATTTATCTATTAAATAAAAAATTTTTGAAGTCGATATCTTTACCTAGTCCAAAAATAAACGATTTTGAATTTTAAAATTGCAAAAATTACGACATTTTGTGTTTTTTGGCCGAAAAAGTATCTACACTCTTTTTTGTCTAAAATAAAATTTTCTTTAACACCATATAATAATTTTATACTTTTCTGAAAAGTATCTTCACAGAAATGAGTCTAAAATAAAAAACAAGCCCAATAACTCAAGTGGTCATGGTACACACCTTCCCGAATTTGACAAATTTTATATGAAAGTTTTGACTTTAGTATATATTTTCTAAAATCGCAAAGCACGAATCGGCAAACGGAATGCAGTTTAGAAATCTACAATATATTTTTAAAAGTTTGGAATCAAAATCTAGGGGACTTCGGAAAAAATGTGGATTCTATAGCCGAAAATGTGAAAAACCCAATTTTTGGGATTTTCGGCGTTATTTTGGGAATTGTGGGATTGCTTTTACAAAAATCTTAAAGGTTTTTTTCAGTTTCTTATTTTATACGATAAAGTCTATCGTTAACGAAAATTTCGTTAAGATATCTTTACTAATAAATATTTTATTACATTGTACTCTGCTACGCACATACCAAATTTCACGCAAATCCAACTAGCCGATTAGAAGTTACAGATTTATTTCCAAAAAAATTCTATTCTGCCCCACGTACGAAATCAATAACATACGATGTTACATGATCATGAGGCCTTAGTTGGTATATGTACCTAATTATATAGTTAAAACACTTTTTGAGATTATATAGTTAAATAGTGAGATGAACTATATAATCTTCTCAATAAAAATAATATTCTACAATTTAATAGATTTATATGTTTATCAAAAGTTAACATATTATCAATATAAATGCCATGAATTTTAAGATGTGATACGAAACGCAAGTTTTCATTATTAACTATAAACTTAGGTAAGTTCTGCGTAATACGTTCTCCAAATAGCATGGCCTTTGACTTTTGGGCATTCAAAACTACAAAATTGTTTATACACCAGGCATCCAAATATTGCAAATTAGAATTAATCACATTTTCCAATTTACTAACCGAATCAGAAATTGCAACTAATTGCAAATCATCTGCATATATATACCCTTTCAATCCAGATAAGTGAGCCAGCAAATTGTTAATATATAATAAGAAAAGCTGCGGACTTAAAGCGAATCCCTGTGGGATACCGCGGTATATATTTCTGGTAGAAGAAATAATGTAATGTAAGTGCACATATTGTGACCTGCCTCTGATAAAAGTATCTAAAAGGCGACAAGAAGTAATTGAAAATTTATACATTTCATAAAGCTTGTTTTTTTTTTTTTTTAACAAATATGTTTGTCGTAAGAGACATTTTTCAACAACTATTAAATTATTTTATTATTTTATCAATTGGACTGGATTGGATTAAGTTTACAATTTGTGTGAAATTAAATTTTAAATTAATCCAATAGTAGTTTTTATTTTAAAATACAAATACTTAAATATTTGAAAACAATAAATAACTGACAAGCATGTCTTTCAAAAGTGAAATGAAAGTATACAAATAAACTAAAAATATATATATGCAATAAGATGTTATTAAAATTGCAGTTTACACTTTATAAATGTTTCGCTTTCACATCCGTTTCCGCTATTCGTTTACAACTAAATAGATACATAAATGCACACACATAAACTAGTAAATAAAAACAATTATTATATTTTTACTTATTCTTTATTTTATATGTTTTTTTTGTAATATTTTCTATTTTATGTTCATTGTAGTTGTTATTATTATTGCTATTGTTATTGTATGCATGTAAACATGTCAAACACACCTGAAATGTCAGTGTGAAGTAGTTTTTTTTCTCTTTTATTTATTTTCGTATAAATTGTTCTATTTCTGTTTATATGTATATGTGTATGAGCATAAATATATTTATTCTTGCGTAAATATAAATTTTATTTTATCTATAAAATATATTTTTTTTATTATTTATTTTTTCTGCATTTTTTAATGTTTATTGTTCTATAATAAAACAAAGCCGCAAAAATGTTTACAAAATTTCTCGTACAGATCTTTAAAATTACTTTTCATTTTCAAATTGAATTTGTATAAAAGTTTATTGCATAATAAGTAATATATTTTTATTTCTTATAAAATAGATTTGTTGATAAGAATTTATTGAATTTTTCAAATTTATTTCTTTTATTAATAACCTGAATTTTAAATGAGAATATGTATAGAAGTTTTTTTATTGTAAGCTATAAAATTGTAATTGAAAACTTTAGTTCACATGTATTACGTTTATACGCGCAATTATTGCAAATAAAAATAACTTGCAAACAAATAATTCACTGTTTATACGCAAATTGCACAATGAAATATATTTCCTTATTTGTCGTGCCAGATGGGAAAAATTAAACTATTATCATCGAAAATTCTATGAACGTAAAAGGAAGTGGCAACGCTGTACGTTTTATTTGCAATTAGCTTCACTAATCACGATTATTTTTCGTGAGTTACTAACTTACAAATATAGTACTAACTCATATCGCAGTATTTTTAATTGCGAATAAATGGTGCGTATAAACGTAATAATACATAGGTAAAATATGTAGTTCTATCTCCCAAATGTACACGTAAGAATTATAATTGTCTTCATTTTAAATTAAACCATAATTTTTACCACAAATGTCCTGAACATTATTCCCTTTCTTTCTATTTTTATAATAACTTAGTACATATATACTTTGGGCAAAAACACAGAAAATTATAATTTTAGTATAAAACCAAAAAAAAAAAAATATATATATATATATATACGAGTGATTGGTCTAAACCAATGGTTCTTAAATGGGGGTCGGCGACCCACAAGGGGTCCGTAAGGACATTCTTGGGAGTCGCGAAGAGTTCCTAAAAAATATTCTTAAATATCCGCGACCCACAAGGGGTCCGTAAGGACATTCTTGGGAGTCGCGAAGAGTTCCTAAAAAATATTCTTAAACAAACAATTCTTTATTGTAAATATTATTTACAAGTTCAAACGAAAATTCCAATTAAAGCATGAAACTATTTAAGAATTGAAATACATACAAATTTTTACAAAATAAATCCAAATTAAAAATAAGCGTAAAGTTTTTTTTTTCTAAAATGAGTTCTTTTTAGAAACTATTAATGAAGAAACCTTTGATTGGAAATTTTATGCTTGATGAAGACAACAATGATTAAACGAAGAAGGTATAAAGAAAACTTTACGATATGGCAGGAAAAATAATTAATTAAATATATAGGTATGTAGTTCTCTTAAATTTGGTGAAACTATAGTTTTTTTACATGTAATTCTACTTTTTTTTATAAAAATATAAATAAAAATATATTATGATAAGAACTTTTTATAAATAGTTTTCAGTACACAAAACAAAAATTTGCTTAAGCAACTTTATAATTTAAAAGACAGAAAGTCTTTTCAACGTTAATCTTAAGAAAGTACCAGGTTCATTTCAAAAAGTGTTGAAATACGTTAAATTAATTTTTGAATCAATATCTTGTTGGCTCCAAAGCCTTAAATTTTCTTCAATATACATTTCTATGTAAAAATATATTTCTTCGATCTTTGTCCCTCAAAACAGAGATTCGATCTTTTGTGGACGAAGAAAATAATATCAGATTTATTATACAAAAAAGTCTTTTAGTATTCAAAGAAAACAATGTCGCAATTATTAATATTATTTTTTTAAATTACTTTATATTGACATTTTTCTGTTTTTTAAAATAGTCAAAGTTGTAGTGGGTCGCGCTTCCATTGCAATGTCAAAAGGGTGTAGCGAAGCGAGGTCTTGTGAGAACCCCTGGTCTAAACTGAGTCCGATTTTAATAAAAGTTTTTACTTGTCAGTATATATGCCCGAAGTCTAATCAATTTGCGATGGCCAAATATATTATTTTCCGAGTTTATATCGATGCAAAGTAGGGTGGCCTCAAAATAAATAGTGTCGATGTTCGAATTTTCGTCCTGACATTATACCTTCGTAAGGTAGATCGAAATGAAAAAAGGTCCTTTTTTCGGGTTTTACGGATTTTTCTCATATTGCCGCCAAAGGAACAATATGAATATTTGGTATAGCAACAAAAGCCTTTTTTGTTTTTTTCACTAAAAATTTGGAGATTTGAATTTTTTACACTTAAATATTTAAAAAAATAATATCAAAATAATGCAATATAATCCTTTAACAATTATATCGAAACGGATTTATATGGTTTTTTATCGTTTGTTTGAATTTTATTAAAATTTTTCAAAAATAATACATTTTTTTTTTTTATATAACAAAGTTTTATGTGAATATAGCATTAAAATATGGGAATTTTTTCAAGCTTTTTAACGATATATAACAATAAGTCATCGAAATTGTGAAATTATATTGAGTCCAACGGTTCACAAATAACAGAATTATTTCAAAAACAAACAAAAAAAAAAAAAAAAAAAACGTTTTGACACCACTGTGCTGTGCTTGAATTTGTACACAATTGTCTTACATGCTTGTGTTTAGGTGATATGTTCTATTTTGAACTGTTATTTCTAATAAAAAAAAAAGCAATTTGAGTAACTAAATATTTCCATTTTTTAAGATTTTACTACAAAATTTCCTAACAAATTCGTATTATGTGCATTAAAACATTCATTAATTTTTAATTAATTCTTTTAAATATCTGTTAAATTTTTTTCTATTTTTAAATTTATGATAAAAGATAGTGTAATATTTTATATTCACAATACTTTGTTGACATTGCTTACAGTTATAGAGGATTTAAGGATACAAACACAACAAATAATAAATCCATAAGTATAAAATACCGTACTAACTCCAAACTACTATAAATTTTATTAATGGAAATGTAATCTGCTAAAAAAAATTGTTATGCCACTAACAACAATAAAAAGTTATCAT
Organism: Protophormia terraenovae; assembly: GCA_951394005.1. Taxonomy (NCBI): domain Eukaryota; kingdom Metazoa; phylum Arthropoda; class Insecta; order Diptera; family Calliphoridae; genus Protophormia; species Protophormia terraenovae. Next base: position 155,408,012 of record OX596073.1, read on the forward strand.
CTTTTTTCTACAAATATAGGGCGTTAAATAGTTATGCAATATCATGCACCAAAAATTGCATTTTTTTATATTTGTATTTGTAGTTAAAACGTATTCTTAAGTTATTGTTTTAGTGTATTATTTTTTATTGCAATTTAAACTGATATGTATTTTTTTAATTCATTTAAATGAAATACAGAAATGGAGAAACCGCAATTATCTTTTGTGAAATGTTTTTCCTTTTCTAACTGTCTTTTCGCAACTGTTTTTGAGATTTTGACAAATTGGTATTTAATAATTAAATTTCAATCAAAGGATATTTAAAATTCTTAAGACAGAAATTTTAATTGTTTCTTTTTTTTTTAGCAAAAATAAAGAATATACATATGGATAATTATCTTTTTACGTTTACCTTTATGAAACTTACCTTTAACCTCAAATATTTTTTTTCTATTCTGATTTTTTGAAATAACTTGATGCAATTATGTTAACAACACACATTGGGGTCAAAAACAAATTTTTTGATAATAAATCTGTATCTCCAAAACTACTGCTCGGATTAAATTGAAATGTATGGAAGAGTTGCAGAGGAGGACCTAAGCTTTCAGAAAAATCATCTTGTAGTCACCCTGTGATAACACAAGATAAACTACAGGGTGTCAAATTTGACTACCTCGAGTATGTAAAAGTTAAAAAAAATCGTAACTTCTACAAATGAAGTCCAATTTTAAAGATTTCTATATTTCTGTAAAGAGCTTGGCAAGATAAAGTTTACTCACCTAAGTTATCTCTTACAGTTAAAAAGATATTTACACTTGAATTTTGATTTTTAGCCTCGACTTTTTTTCGTTTTTCGGGAATTAGTCCTGAGGTATATGAGGTAAAAATCTTTGAAAAATATTTTGTAATTTGCTATATATTTAAAATAATATGCTGAAATAATTTTTGGATTATCTCAATTCGTCTAGACGTGAAAAATATTCAAAGTCAGATCTCTGAAATTGGTATGAAAAATGGCTATTTTTTACAAAAATATAGTACAATTCTTTCACTTTTTTCTCAAAGTTCCGCTAAAGAAAAGAATTTTTTCCTTATATATTTCAAAAGATAGTGCTTCATAAATGTTTAATAAAGAAATTTTGAATTTATTTATGTTTGCACCCTACATCAGGCATTGGTCGAAAAAGGTGAATTTTGAACAAAAGTAAAATTTTTATCGATTAATAAAAAAAAAGTCACGCTAGCTTTTTTAAATTTATTGACGATATTTTATCAAAAAATAGATTTAGAATGATTTGACACTAAACTGCTTCCCGCCCGGGCAAAAACGAATGCATGAGAAATTAGTATGAAAAATTGATATTTTTTACAAAAATATTGTACAATTCTTTCACTTTTTTCTCAAAGTTCCGCTAAAGAAAAGAATTTTTTCTTTATATATTTCAAAAGATAGTGCTTCATAAATGTTTAATAAAGAAATTTTTAATTGATTTATGTTTGCAACCTACATCAGGCATTGGTCGAAAATGGTGAATTTTGGAAAAAAGTTAAATTTGTATCGATTAATAAAAAAATGTCACGCCAGCTTTTTTAAATTTATTGACGATATTTTATCAAAAAATAGATTTAAAATGATTTGACACTAAACTGCTTCCCGCTCGACTAAAAACATATGCAGGAGAGCAGATTTTATGAAAAAAGTCAATTTTTTAAACGACTTTTTTTAATTGCATAAAAAGCATTTTAGCATAATATTTTTGCCATTATTTCTAATGTAATGTATAAAATGTATATCGATCTTTCACTCCTGCAAAAATCATTTAAAAAGCTTTACAAATAAATTTTTGTCAATTTTTCAAAATTAAAAAATATAAAAAAGATATAAAAACTAAAAAAATAATGTTTTGTAATGCAAAACTCCTCCTACTTTCAAAAAGCTAATGAAATATTACAAGAATATAAAAATAGACTAATTTACCAATTCATTGATGTATATGTACATATAGATCGTTTTAAAAGCATTATATCATGGTCTCAAAACTGACAACTTAGGTCAACTCTCACCAAATTCATTGTTTTACAATCAGCGTTACCGTTTGGCGACTTTAGTCGCCAAATGCCCGTTTTTCAACCACCTGGAGACTTTTTTGGCCCCTTTTTTAAATGGCGACTAAATGGCGACTTTTTAAAACTAAAGCAAAATGACGAAAATTAATTAATTTAAACAAATAAATGAACTATTTTAATATTATTTCACAGTATAGTAATATAAAGAACTGCGGAATATTTATATATGGACTGAAACTGTTAGTAACTAAAAATAATAAAGCTTATCAATAGCTATTTAAATCATTATATGCCGAATTTTTTTAGACTGGTTTGAGAAAATAAAAAACAGATACAATGAATACTTTTATCCTAATTTATATTTTTACATTCTTCATAGCAATTCCTAGGGGGACGTGTTTTTTTTTAGTAAGTTATCAATAATAAAAAATAGTTTGTCCAACAGATTTTAGTCAATATTTTTAGATCCATACGTTCAGTCCTAAATTGGTTCGACGAGGATTTGAAAGATTTGAGTACGAGTAAAATCTTTGTACAAAAATACAGAAGTGTAATTACTTAATAAAAAAAATGAATTGTATTTCAGCTATTCTTATGAATTAACCATTAATTTTTAATAATAAAAATTGTTGTAAAATATTTATAAATAAATTATTTTGTTGCTAACAGAATTGGATTTAGTAGTTTTCTTAAAACATACCAGTTTTTGTTTTTTGTTATCAAATTAACAAAATTTAAGGAGTTTTTTTAGTTTTTTAAGCAGTTGGCCCCTTTTTTTCAAAAAATCCCCTTTTTTGGCGACTTTTTATTTTGAAATCCCCTTTTTTGGACACTTTTTAAAAATTCTAACCGGTAACGCTGTTTACAATATTTCCATATGTGCGTATACGTAATACACAACTGTATTGTTGCGTTTTGGTTGTTGAACGAGATATTTGTAATAATCGCTTATATTTATTAAATATTGTTTGTTTTTGAAAAATTGTAAAAAATTGATTTGTAAATTTATATATATTATATACACTACATAAGAAATTATAATAATATGCTTTTTTATGCAAATAAAAAAAGTCGTTTAAAAAATTTACTTTTTTCATGAAATCTGCTCTCCTGCATTCGTTTTTAGCCGGGCGGGAAGCAGCTAACTTAGGTGAGTAAGTTTATTTGTTCTTTATCTTGCCAAGCACTTTACAGAAATATAAAAGTCTTTAAAATCGGACTTCATTTGTCCAAAAAAAAAAAAAGTTTTTTTTTTCATTAATTTGATTGCTGTAATCGTGGATTTTAGCATAAGTATCTAATTCTTCTAATGTAGGCTATAAACACTTGTAGAAAAAGACCTTCATGGATTTAATTAGCTTGCCATTAATCAGTGACAAATTGTGTTGTGCAAAATTCATGATACATTTTAAAATTTTGCAGTTTTTTTACTACGGATATTACGCCGTTTTGGGTATTGCAAAATTCCAAATGGAGCCTTATAGCTCTTGTAATTATGCATCATTTGACATATTCTCGTTAATGTATCGTACTTGATGAATTGCCCATATAAGAAAATAATTCATTAAGCTATACAATTTTTGCTTAATAAAACTGATTCTTTTAAGAATATTTAGAAGTTTTTTTTCGCTAGTATTTTAAACAGGGAAATTAATAAGAAAATCATTTAAACTTTGATTAGAAAAGTAATTAATATTATGCATTATTTATATAGTTTTATTTAAAATAATTCTTCTTAAAAACTATTTATATTTTATAGCAAAACACATTTTTTAATTAACTCAAAATGTCAAGTATAAAAAAAAATAACAAACCTAAAATGTTTGGAATTCTTTAAAGTAATTAAATTTAAAAGAATTCAACCGCAATAATTAAGTACAACTGTTTAAATAAAATCGCACCAACAGAATATAAAGGTTTAAAGAAGTGAATTGCAAAATCTTTATAATTATATAATATTTAAAATAACACTTGTCAACAAACAAACGAGAAAGAAAAATATAGTCTACAACATTGTGTGCATCAAAGGGTCTTCTTTTTTCTGGACCTGTGGCCAATTGTGGACCGATACTTAGATTAAGAGCAAAATAAAACATACGATTACAAAATATTAGGTCCTTATTAACATTTGTATGAATTTATTCACTTTTGGATGATTTCCGAAAGTGGGACTATGGTAAATTATGGACCGATCTTCGTAAAAATTGGTACTTTCATTTATATTTATATAAAACTTATTAACTTGATACTAACATTTTAATGAGATTTATTGCCATATTGAAGAGATTTATGATCGTTAAGCCACTTTTCCGGGAGGACTTTTGTATGGTGGCTAGGTAAAATAATTGACCGATCATAACAAAATTTCAATAGGCAAAATTTCATTAATTTATGTTCAAAATTGCGACCTATAGTTTGATTACAAGGTTTACATTGACGGATAGATAGTCAGACGGACAGACATAGTTAAATTGACTCAAAAAATGATTCTAAGCCTAAGATCGGTCTTAGACCAATCTTTTGGATGTTACAATCATCATCACAAAAAGGCAAAATTCCCTTCTCACCCATGATGGTGTATGGCATAAAAACAAAAATATGTCCTGAAGACAATTTTAGAATATTTTTAATTGTAAGAGTAAGAGGTGCGTATAAACGTTATAATGGTAAAATATACTCATATAATAATATTAAGGTTTAAATATTAGACATGCTCATTAAGAAATCAAGACCTGATAAAAAAAAAAAAAATAGTAATAAGTAATGAAAACTGAAGCAGATTCGTGTTAAGCATGACAAATTCCACCTAGTCCATTTTTGTTGTTTAAAGGAGGAATTTTCTGCTGATCAGTGTAATTAATATAATTTATAATGTAGGCGTGGATATCTTTAAACAAATCTAACAACTGTTTAAACAATTAAAATTTAATAAAATGTTAAAAATTATTTTCATATATAATCATTTGATAATATAAAGTTGTCCAACAGTGTGTACAAAGCATTTAGAGAAATTAAATTAAAAGAAAACATAAAATATTAAAACACAAAAAAAAAAAAAAATAATAATAAAAAACGAAGATGAAAATAAAAACTTTGTTATTATATTCGGTCATTATTTTAGCCTTATATGCCCACTACGCACGGGCTCAAAGGAACAATGGCAATAACGGAAATAAAGGAAATAATGGAAAGAACGGAAATAATGGAAATAACGGAAATAATGGAAAGAACGGTAATGGCAATAACGGCAACAACAAACCAACTACTTCAAATGGTAACAACAATTCCGAAACTACAAATTCTGCAACTAATACTAAGAATCAGGCTACAAGAAATAAGTTTCGACTAAAAATGACTGGTTTGAAATATAACATCAAACGTAAAGTTATCAGACAAATTCCAGTGAGAAAACAAACTATACAACAGAATACAAGATTTCCTAATGTGATATTACCAATACCTATTGTGCGACAACCCTACCAACCAAGAGTTATTTTTGTGGGATAAACTAAATATAAAGAATTATAAAAGTTAATGATGTTAAATAACGAAAATCATATCATGTATATTTTATTTGCACGTAAATTTAATAATAAATGTTGATTGTGTTATCTTGTTATATAAAGTATTTTTATTGATTTGAAAAAATTTCGTTTATTTAGCATTTATCTTGCGGAAATATAACACATATCAAACTATGAATTTTCAATTTTTACAACTTTAAAGAGTTCTAGGGACTATATCTGACAAGTTATAGACTTGACTAGTACCATATTTTTGTAGCCCCAAGTCTTGTTTATAAAATATGTGTGACTAATTTTCTCTACCTATTACCTGGAAAATTTTGTAATCTTAAAACTCCTCAAGGAAGCAGAATTTCTTTGTTTCTCAATGGGTTAAAATATGACATGATTAAAAATTTTCATTTGACTTTCTACACAATATCAAGCCTAAGGAATAAAAAATTTGCAGAATTATTCGAGATATAAAACTTTTTTAGCGATTTTATTGACCTGTGTTATTTACACAATTTATAACTGTTTACACCTTAATTTTAATTTGTAAAGGAATTCGTAAACCAAAGAATACTAAGAATCGAAAATGTGTCAATTTCGTACAACAACAACATTTCTCTCCCCTCACATACAAGTTCTGTGTGAATTAAATACATTTGTGAGAGAGAACAAGCGCGAATGTTATATTCGGCTCGGCCGAATCTATATACCCACCATCAACTTTTTCAAATTTTTCATTATATGGGAGATGGGCGGTAAAGTGGGCGGACCACGCCCATTTATACCCCTTTTATATTTGAAAAGTTAAATTAAAAAAATGAAAATTTTATTATTTTTTAAATTATTGTATATTCAAATGGATTTAAAACAGAGCACAAAAATAATAATCCAAAATTAATAAAAGAATACCGAATCATTTAGAAGCGGCGTTCGTGCAATATGTGAGTAAAACGTACAAATTTATGAATTGTGTAAATTTATCCAGTTAAATGAAAACCTTTATTGTTTTATTTTTATTAAAAAAATGATAGAAAATTTGTATTTTGTATAATGGATACAATTAAAAAAATAGTAGAAATGAATATTATTATTTTACAGTTATGCCTTGAGTGTGCAATGTTTTTAGTACACTTGAAGAAATTATAGGATAGTATTCAATTTGAAAATGAATTCAGATAAAGTCCTTTATTTATTATATTTTTTAATTTAATTTAAGTTTACTAATAAAAATAATAAGTTTACTAAATAAAATAATAAGTATAATACCCAGCAAAAACTTTGGTTGCCATGTAATCAGTTAAGAAGCTATTATAATGGCTCTCCACTACTTACACATTAGCTGAATAACTCATTATTTTAACACGGTGATGACATTAGAGGCAACTACTTACCCTATACATTACTTAGATGTCATTACAATAACTAATTACTTCCAAGCTGTTAAACAGCGCATTTAAAGCATTACTGAAGTCATGATAAGTAATAACAATAGGAACTAGTTATATTTTACGTTATAAATAAGTAATGAAATATCAGGATATAAAATATTTTTTTTTTGTAGTTGTAAGAAGATTTTTTAAATTTTAATTTAAAAAACTTAACAACAACCACAAATGTAATTAAAATAAATGTAATACAAATAAACTATTTTAGATTACAAATTGATTCATATGCAAATTTTGCCTATCATTTATGTATCCCTTCTTCAAATATATGAATTGGTAACTGCATATTGGTATCATCGATAAAAATTAATATTTTTAAAAATCTAATCATAAATAATTATTTACATTCGGGTTATAAATAATTAGTTACTAAACAACTTCTATGTAATACAGACAGTATGTTGTTGTTATTACAAAGTAACTACATCTGTAACTACATGTCATTACCAAGTTTTTGCTGGGTAGTTAAAGTTTTGTAACCCTTTATCAAAGAAAAATTAATATTTTTAGAGCAATTTTAGTTAAGGTTTAAACAAATATTATTATTTGATATACAGTATAAACTCGATAATCCGAATGTCTATAATCCGGATTATTCGGTAATCCGGACGCCATTTTCCAACTCATTACAAACTCTACAATCCGGATTGATTGTATATTTTAATCCGGATTTAGTAAGAAAACTTAGTAATATTTATTTAAAAAATAATGTGTATTGAAATTTATAATACAAATTATGCGAAACGAGCTTTTTGTTGTTCAATACCTACGATTTTAGTTAAATTTTGTTCATATATTTTTCAGTACATACAACCTTATTTGTATAAGACGAAGTTAAAATTGCTGAAAAATTTTAAATATAAATTGTATTTGGGGTGAAAACTATTATTAATTTTACTGTAACAAATATTAAGTAACAAATATACATTAAAGTGTCTTACGAAAAAAATTTGCCAATGTACCCCTCTAGAAATGAAGATTAGTATGTTCTTATATGATTCCCAAAATATTACATCTCAATATTTAAATTTACTTGAGCTGGATCATTTTCAAAACACCTCTAAAATTACGTATTTTTTTTCATATCATTATCAAAATTTTAGTTATAAGAAAATTAACTTCAAATTATAAAAGAGGCATACTATGACCATGAATATTAATTTAAATAATTATTATGTCTCTTTTCAGTCGCGAAATATTAAGATTTTACTTACATTTTTTATCTTATTTTCTTTGATCAAACTTGTAATTTTATATATTTCGGACATTTTTCAAAATATATTAGGTTTTAATGTACCATAGGAATGGTCTATCCTGTTACTATTGAACATAACACGTAATTAACCCATTAAGAGCTAGAGGGTCAATACTTTAAAACCATGTATAATAAATTTTACTATTTTAAAATGTTTAGCACACTTTTCTTGAAACAATACGAACAAATGCAAATTATGTTCATATGGACATATTTCAAAAATATGAAACTGAATAATTTCTAAATGCTTATAGTTATTAACATAATTTTTTCACGAGATATAAAACATTGAATGAAGAATTGATAAATGTAAAAATCAGAAAAATATATATAATTTTACTATATATTTTTAGGAGTCGAAATTGTTATTATTGAAAATATGGGTATTTTCGGAAAATTGCCTCGTGTGACTAAGTTTACCGGTAGCCTGTAATAATTTTTTGCAGAACCTTTAAGAACATATTGCTCTATAAGTTTAATTCACAGAAGTACCAAAATCAACAATCAATTTTTTTTACAGACTCAAAAATTTCAACTTCTCATCTTAAATTGATCAATTTTGACCGCAGCTGGATGTAGGGTGAACGTTCAGAAATTTTAAAAATTACACTTACACCTTTTCTTGGGGTCCCGTCTTTCAGAAAATGTCAAAAAATATTAATCTTTTTGAACAAAATTTTTTTAAAATTTAAATTTTTGAGACCTGTTTTGAAATTTTGAATTTGAAAATTTTTTTCTTGTTATCGAATTGAGATAACAAAAAAATTTTTTGATTAGCATAATTTAGAAAATTGTAGAGAATTTCAACGAATTTTTAAAAAAATTTTAGAAATTTTATTTTAAAAGTTATAGGGCAAAATCGCAAAAAAGTGAAGGCCAAAAATGAGAAATTTATTTTTTGAAGTTAAATATTTTTTAAACCATACGAGATAATTCAGCACAATAAGCATGTTTTTTCCTTATCTTGCTTAGGAGAATTCAAAAGTGTAAAAATATTTCAAATCGGTTAAAATTTGTAAAGGTTATAAGCCCCGATATGTTTTTCACTCTCGAGGTAGTCAACTTTGGCTCCATCTAACATTATTCTGAAAGCCTAACTCCTCCTCTATCGATGTTCCAAGTTTCATCTAAATCGGTTCAGTGGTTTCAAAGTTCAAGACTTATTACCATTTATTTTGCTTTTGGCCCCACTGTGCACTGTAATATACATATGTATCTAAACAATTTTTAACAAAAAACATGTCAGAATAAAGAATCGATAATTCAGATAATTCGATAATTCGGATTGGGGTCTGCAATCAATTATTCGGATTATCGAGTTTATACTGTATTTACAACAAAGTCTCTATAATATGACTTAAGGAGTGCGTTCGAAAAAATCTTAACATATATAATATTCAATAACTTGGAAACGGTTGATCTTAGAGTTTTCATTATTTTTTTATTTAGTTGATAATTTATTACAGATCACAGAAAAATATAATTTTTATAGTTCTAACCACTACTAATGAACTTGTGGACCATTTTTGGTAACCGTTCCGTTAGAGATTTGATAGTTGCTTCAGTCACTTATTTGGAACAGTGTGCACATACTGTTTTAAAATCTTCGGTATTTCGGGACACCCTTTTTGTGCTCTTCAATTCACTTTTCACAAGAGCTCAATATCTCTCCACTGGTCTAAGCTAAGGACAATTTGGAAAATTGACCTCTCTTGGTACAAAAACTATGTTATTATTTTGGTACCACTCCAGAACTTTCTTACGTAGTGACATGATATCAAATCGGGCCAAAAATGTGTGGACACGTTGTGCTCTCTTATAAAAGGAAGAAGTCTTTTTTGCAAATATTCTTTTATGTATATTTTGGTATTTATAGATCCGAATGTATCAAATGACTTTCCTGTTTTGCCGCAACTGCAAAAAGCTTGTTATACCAGGATTTTCGTAAGAAATTTTTTCTGCTTTTGGATCCTGAACTTATCTTTAACATTGCCTCGAGCATTAACAATATAAAAGTTTTGACACAGGAGCTGCGAAAATTCTGCCAGCACATACCTTTCTTTGTCAATTATACAACTTGAGTATTTTTGTATGAAATTTGGTTTTAATTTTCGTGTCCTATTCTTGGCTTCTAAATGTTTGGCAGCATTCCTGTTTGGAACTTTTTGGACCTTATATGTTATCAACTCTGTATTAGTTTTAAATTTTCGCACCAAATAGTCAACATAGATGTGATTGGAGTTCCGTTCAATATTCTTTCAATTTTCTGGCCTTCCAAATATCATGTGGACATTTTTTTCTTTACGAACCGGGTTTTCTATCAATGGTCAAATTCTCCTGATATTGTTTAATAACATTAGAAATAGTTTAACGGCAGTAATTTAATTCTGTGGCCAATTATTTGTGGACCTATTTGGATTTTTTTTGAAATTTTTTAATAATTTGTACCACGTACATCTTTTTCGTCATTCATTTTGATGAAAATCACGACAAATCTCCATGGTTATTATTAGAAATAATAACTGACGTATTTTTTCATGATAACTAGATCAAAAAAACTTTTAATATTGATTCCGAAAAAAGTTATGAAGCAAAACGTGTGTTAAGATTTTTTCGATCGCACTCCTTATAATAACAAAGTTTACTCTAAAGCAGAGATGCTCAATTTACTAATTTTCTGACTCGCGAGGTTAAACTACAAATGCTGCTTACGCAACGTTGCTTCACACGTACACTATAAACTACTTCGTTCGACTGCGGCTCTCTCATTGATGTCAATGCAAATCAAGTCAAGTATTTTGCTGCTTCGCAAATGTATAGTAGTGTGTATGCGCATCACTGCTCTAAAGCCAAAAATAGTTAAAATGTACAACAGAAAAAAATAAAAATCAAACAAAAATTTCCAACGAAAACTAAAACTAATAACTTTCGACAGTTAAACTAAGTATAAATTAAATGAACAACCAAAATTTTTGTTCAACTTGAGGTTGGTTGCTTTTCAAGAGGCGGAAAGGTGATAAATGTTTAAATGAAGAATCTAAGTATGTGTAGCAAGTGTATCTCTATTGTATATTGTAACGTCAACGTGTAGTATGTATAAGAGTCATATTCATTATACAACATGTTGTACACATACGCGCTATATACGAAAAAACTTGTTACAAAGAATTAAACGAAAAACACGTAAAAAGTTTTATTGTTATTCACAATTGTTGTTGTAGAGCTAAATGTAGATGCATTATTTAAGGGGTGATGGTGGGATGGAACAAAGTTTTAATACTAAATATTGCACGTAGTAGTGGTACTAAAGGATTTTAAGACAACGTTTTTTATTTTTTTCGTTTATATATTTTATTCTTTTTTTTAGATTTTTATTTCATTTTTTGTGGCATTTTGTTTTAACATCATGTATTTCATTGCAACAAGCTTCGTTAAGTAATTTGGCTTTAACTTTTAATTGTTGTTGGTTGGTGACTGCTGGTGTTAGTTTAAATTTTTTTACGTTAGGGTTTTGTCGTGTGCAATTACATTAAATATTTAAGAAGCAAATGTTTGTCAATGTGGTAATAAAATAGAAGGAAAACATAAAAACTTTTGTGGCCAAATGAAAATTATTGCAAACGTTTAATAGATACTTGAAAATTATTGACTAAATATATTTTATTTTTCTAAAGCAAATATTTAACATAAGATATGGGTTTAAATAAATAAAGAATTTTTATAAACAGTCATAATATTAAAGACTTTACGCAAACATATAGAGAAAACAAATAAACATTAAGTAAGTGTATTTAAATTTATAAGTTAACAATGATAAAGAAAAATATAACATTATTGGTATCTTACTAAAACCATAACTAGTTTGCTGAGCAATGGGACCCATTTTGAAAAGGGTTAACAACTGTTTACTAAACTACCAACTTTATTTCTCCCGCTAGGTGTAGTATAGGTAATTTCAAAAGCTTTCTAGCAATACAATCTTCTTCATAATTGATTTTTATTTCATATAACTATGTTTTTTATACCCACCATCAAAAAGATGGGGGTATATTGATTTTGTCATTCCGTGTGTAACATGTCGAAGGAATCATTTAAGACCCCACAAAGTATATATTTTCTGGGTCCTGGTTAGATTTTGAGTCGATCAGCTATGTCCGTCTGTCTGTCTATTGAAAGCAGGATAGGGCTCGAACGGGACAACGTAGGGGGACGAAATTTGATTCAAATATTTATCTTATATAAGGTTTGTTTGGTATTGAAAATTGCCAAAATCGGTTAATAAATAAAAAAGATATGGGCAAAATACTGGAAACACAGGGTTTCCGTTATAGCTTGGAAACCAAAAATGGGCGTGGTTTGCCCACTTTACCGCCCACCTCCCATATAAGGTGAAAATCAACGAAATTTTGAACAAATAGTTTAAAGGCCAATGTAAGCTCGGACACAAAAAATGGGCGTGGTCCGCCCACTTTACCGCCCATCTCATCGTGGGTATATAGATTCGGCCGAGCCGAATATAAAATTTGCGCTTGTTTACCTTTGTGAATATGTACATGTACACCACCATAAGTGGTTGGGGTATTATGTGTTTGTGCTGATGTTTATAACGCATAGAAATACTTATCCAGCACTCACCTTAAAGTATACCAATTGACTCAGAATCACTTTTTAAATCGATCTAACGATGTCCGTCTGGCTGGCTGTCCATGTAAATTCTGTGCACAAAGTTCAAAGTGTAATTTTGAAGATAATTCAATGAAATTTGGCAGGTGGGACTTTTATGATACAAGGACGAAGCCTATTGGAATTGTTTATGATCGGTCCATTATTTCCCCCATCCCCCATAAAAATGTCCCCCCAGAACAGAGTTTCAACACTCAAAATTTGCCTTAAAAATAAGAATATTTTAATGAAATTCGGTGCAAAAAAAGCTTTGTACAAGTATCAATCTTTGTACCAAATTTTATGAAAATTGGTCTACGATTGACTATAGCTCCCATATAAACCCTTCTTCCGAAAATCACTTTAATGTGCATAAATCCCATACGAATGTTAGTACCAAGTTACTATTCGACACAAATAAGTTTTATGTAAGCAGAAACAAGATTGCAAAATTTTATGAGAATCGTTCCATAATTTACCATAGCTCCAATATAAACTCACTTCCGGATATCGCCCTATAGTGCATAAAATCATCTAGATGTTATTATTAACGCATTATTCTGTATTTGTATATTTTATTTTAGATTCAGTAAAAGTGTTGGTCTACAATTGGCCACAGGTTTAATATAAATACCCTTCTCGAATTTTTATGCAATGGTATAGGGTATCATATAGTCGGTCTTCTTATTTAGTTTTTTTTTAAATTTTTTGCAAATATCGAAATGGCCCAGGCATAGTCGATTTGAAAATTATTTAAAAAAATGGTATTACTTTTTCACGGTTGTCAAAAAAGTTCGCCTACAAAACGAAGTTTGGAAATCAATAATCCCAATGTAACATCGATAAAAAGAAGATTTTATGTACATCAAATTTGAAGTTTATGTCTTCTAATACACTGGTCGACAAAAAAATCCTCCCCCATAGACGAATAGTTGTACTTGATGTATTTTGATGTGCTAAACACGAATCTGCTTTCAGTTTTTTTCCATCTGGTCTGGATTTTTTTTATGGGCGTGTCTAATATTTCGCCCATAATAAGGCCATTACTATAGTATATTTCCTCATAACTCAAGAACGGTGTACGATTGACATAAGTGATACACCAAAAGATGCGTACTAAAAATATCTTAAAATCACCCAAACTTAATTTTTTTATGTGCTCAATAGTTTCGAAGTTACTTTGAAATAAGTGTCCAAAAAAGAATCATTTTCATGCAAAATTTTAGATTTTTTTGTTACTAAAATTTCTTTTAATAAATGAAACCATCAAAAATTTTACAGTTTATCATATTTAAAGCTGGTAATTCTGTGAACAAAATAAGGTATGTATTTTCAAAAGTGATGCACAAATCGTGCATCGTTTTATTCACAGTTAAGTAAAAATACCAATATTAGTAGCAATACAGTGGTGGACAAAAAATTTTTTTTTTTTGCTTGAAGCAAAAATAGGTAGACTAGGTGCATTTTGACGAGTTAAACAAGAATCTACATTCACTTTTTTCTATCACGTACTGATTTTTTTTTTATGTGCTTGACTAATATCATCACCTTATTCAGCGGTCACACTATAAAATTCGAGAATGGCTTGTCAAACTTAGACTGTAACTCAAGAACCCTTTACACGATTTTGATAAAAGATACATTAAAAGATCCACAAATTGTCTTCAAGGTATGTCAACAATATTTTTCATTCGCTCAAGAATTTCAGAGTTATGGATCAAAATTTTCACCATTTAAAAAAAAAAAATATTTTTTTTCGTTATTAATTACCGAATAACTGCGGAAATATTAACTGTACAAAAAATTATGTAAGTTCAGCTCAAAGACAATTTAAGTCGCTATATATTGGAGTTTAATCTATCTTAATTGGACAAACCGTTCTCTAGTTATACAAGTGTGACTGCCTAAGGGCGGAGTCATAGTAGTCATGCCCATAAAAAAAAATCAATACGTGATAGAAAAAAGTAAAATCTGGTTCTTATTTTTTGGACACTTATTTCGAAATATCTCCTAAACTATTGATCGGATTAGTGGAACGACTTAAAGCCAATTTTATTCCACATATTTTGGTGTATTATTATAAAAAACCCCAACTTGATAGGAAAAAACTGAAATCAGATTCGAGTTTAGCATGCGAATTCCGTCTATTGCACATATTTTTTTTGAAGGAGCACGAAAATTAATTTTTTTTGTTGACCAAAGCAATTAAAGAACATTTATCACTTTTCTATTTTACTTCATTAATGAAATATTTTATTTAAAATCGTTTTTGTGGGTGAGGTTTTTATTCTAAATAAAAAGTTATAGCTCTAATTCACATGTATTAAATTAACTACAATGCATTTATATTGGAAAATGTTTTTAAGTTTTTAAAAAACTTTTTGGTTTGACTCTCGTTTAGGGTTTGGGGTCCGGGAATTCCTGGGCGGGAAAAAAATTCCTGGGAATTCCCGATGAAAAATTTACGGGAATTCCCGGGAATTTTTTTCAATTTTCTCGGGAAAACAGGAAATTTAATATTCACGTAGTTTTATAATCCTGCAACAAAAATGTTACTGTTAGTATCGCCTCAGTGAAAATTTTACATTCATATAAAGTTTATATTATAAACACATTACTTACTTAAGCAATTTTTGATGTTAGTACAAAATATACATACATGAAATTTGATACAAGTGATATTTTATATTATTCAAAAACATTTAATCGGTGCGCTGATGAAAATTCCTATTTGACGAATTTTCATTAGGAAAAAAACGATTTATTTTGTCAATTCACATTTCAAGTACACCAGTTTTTAACTACACATTGCTATAATCTTTTAAACATTTTAATGATGATGTACCATTTTCAAACTACATTTAAATCTCTTAGCTCTGAAAGGTTTTTTCATATTTTTTTGCCAATATCTTTAGATATTTTCGACATATTAAAGTCCAGTTTGTATCACATGATGTTATACTATCTTAAAAGCACGATTTTGGACTATTTTTGGCAATAATAAACATAAATTATTAATTTTGAAATATGTAAAAATTTTCAAATGAAAAATCGACAACAACTTTTCTTTTAGCATCAGAAATATATACCGTTACTTTTTCAAAATTTAAATTTAAAACGTATAAATATATAAAACTACGAATGTATTTTATTTTTTTAAAAATGTTCGTCTTGAAATGATTAACAATATCTTTCAAATGAAAACTCATTTTTATCAGATTTCCGAACACTTTATCAATTGACCACAAAATATTGTTGAGAACCAATTTTAAAAGTTTTTAGACAGCGTTGTCAACTTTTTTGAACCAAAACCCGCCGGTCATCATTTAAAAACGCGCTAAAAAGCGCTAAATAATAAAATTTGTTTTTATCTTTTAGTTAAATATGTATTTTTTATTAAGAGCAAAACCACTTATTACATATATACATATTTGTTATTTTAAGTTTATGTGCAAATATTTAGTAGTTATATGCAATATTGAACATTAACGTTTTATAAAAACAATATTAAAGGTACAAAGAAAGGTTATACATTTGACAGTAACTTTCAGTTTAAAGCTTTTGAATTTATAAATATGTTAAATTAAAATATGAAGGTTTTAGGCCCAGCATTACACTGCTCACTTAGTGACCAAATCCTGTTTTAAAACTTTTTTTTTTCATCGCTTAAGCTTTTCCTAATTATGAAAATTGTGTGACGTCTGCAAAAAATATTTATTGAAAATAAAATAAATTGAAATACAGAATATATATCGATGGCTGCGCTTTTCGTAATTTTACAGGAAAAGAAAAATACTGAATAAAACATATGAAACTTTAGAAACTTTAAATTCAAACCAAGTACCGATACTAATTCTAACTTTTATTTCTGGACTTTTCTACGCCTTAGTATGTTATCTTAGATAGGGATTTTTTCAGTAATTTAAAATTTGAATAAATGAATAAATTAATAATTGGTGCTTTAAATTACAAAAATTAGTGTTTCAATAGATTACTGCAAAAAAACTAAACTAAAAAAATTATGTCTTTTAAATTTCTTCATCTGAAGGCATGATTGTTTTTAGATATTGGAAATCGACTCTTCCTGATATTTGAGATGTTTTTGATTTGGAAGACTTGTTACAAAGAGCACTTTTAGAAATACTCAGAGTCACAATTTAAAATAAGAAATTCCAACATTATATGATATATGTATGTTTCACAAACATTATTTTCATTAAAAATTCTATATTAAGTATGTATAATAATATTAATTATACATTTGAAGAACAAAATTTAAAAATGTTTAAAAACTTAATTTTCCTTGTATTGTTTATATTTTGCATCAAAAAAACGAGAGAAGAAGATATAGTCGGTCAAGCCCGACTATATAATACCCTACACCATTTCGATCCACATAATTTTATATACAACTTACTTGTGTTAAATATTAACATAATACTAACATTTGTATGGGATTTATGCACGTTAAAGTGATTTTCGGGAGAGGAGTTTATATGGGAGCTATGGTCAGTTATGGACCGATCTTCATGAAATTTGGCAGATTTTTGCTGATATAAAACTTATATGTACTAAATTTCATTAAAATATTCCTATTTTTAAGGCATCTATAAGTGTTAAAACTCTATTCCGGGAGGACATTTGTATGGGGGCTAGGTGAAAAAAGCATATGTACCAAATTTCATCAAATTATCTTCAAAATTGCGACCTGTACTTTGCGCACAAGCTTTACATGGACAGCCAGCCAGCCGACCAGACGGACGGACGGACATCGTTAAATGGACTCAGAAAGTGATTCTAAGTCGTACGGTATACTTTAAGGTGGGGGTCCGATGATTTTTTCTCTGCGTTAAAACTTCTGCACAAACACATAATACCCCAACCACCTTTGGTGGTGTAGGGTATAATAAAGTTTCTACATTTCAAATTCAGAAAAATTTAGAAAACATGATTAAAATTTGCAACTAAAACTAAACGAATACAAAACGCGCCAATTTAGCGCCTTTTCAAGAAAAAGCGCTGATGTAAAAAATGCGACTTTTTGGTTGCTGAAAAGCGCTGAATCTAGCGCGAAAAGCGCTAAATTGGCAACGCTGTTTTTAGATTTATGTTTTATAACGAATTAAAACGATAAGAAAAAACTATTTATACTGAAATTTATGTCACAGATGATGATTTATATATTTTTTTTAGCATGAAAATCTATTTAAGTGAAAAATCTGAAGTACACAGTTTTTAATTAAATAATGATTTTTATTCTATAACGCTATTCTAAAAATCATAGTTCTACTGAATCATTTTATAAAGAAATCATTGATTTTTTGTTAAATCAAATTTTCTGCAAATTTAATGGAAATATTAATATTTTTTAAATATTTTTTAAATTCGTATAAGATTTAAATAGAAGAAAATTTTAATGATTCAAAGTATTTTTTAAGCTTGAATTGTATAATTGGTAGTGCATTCTTTAAACAATTAATTATTGCGAAGTCAAAGAATTTGAGTCTATAAATTGAATTGTTATGAATGCTTCAAAGAAATGACTAAGATAATAAATTTAATTCGATTTTGAATTAAATATATGGAACCTTTGCTTACAATAGGCACTTATTTTATTTGCAAGAAATATTAAAAATTTTTTAAATTTTAAATTGGAAGTCATACTTCAATATTGTTTTATTTTTTGTTAATTAATCATGAATGTGATTTATTATATTATTTATTATAGTATTGAATAAAAAAAATAACATTCTTTACAAAAAATCATTGCTTTTTTCTTATATTTTAAGTTTTCCGAGATTCCCGGGAATTCCCGGGAAATTGAATTTTTCATTCCCGTTTCCCGGGAAACAAAATATCACGGGAAACCCCAAATCCTACTCTCGTTTAACCAAATAATTAAATTTTTCTCTCGAACTTTCCGAAAATTATGAATAAAATTTTTAAGTCAACAAGAAAATAAACAAAAATTTTTTTCTTTTCAAAACATAAAATTGGTATCTACAATAGGTTTGTTTCCGTACTCTATTTTTATCCATATAACGGTTTTTTATATGTGAGAATGATTTTTGTAGGCTGATGTTTACTTGAAAATAAATAGTATACGGTTTTTATTCCTCCAACATTTAAATACAAAATATTATAATATTACAGGGATTCTTAGCTTTCATTAGACACCCATATTGAGTTGATAAAGTTATATTTTTAAACGTGTATCCTTCGCAATTTTGAGTTCCTTTTAAGGGAAAATTTGACGTCCTAGAGTAAAACTGTTTCTCTAGTTTGGTGTGTCTATGGATTTTTTCATGTGTGATAAAGTCTGTTACACAGTGTAATAAGAACCAAATATTTTTTATTTGTTTTCATTCAAAGTTTTTATTCGTATATTTTTATTTTTTGCTTATCTGACAGTATTGGCTAGGCTGAACATTATTAGAATAAAATTATTCTCTCAAAATCACTCTCATTTACCAAGTTTTCGAGTACGGGAACAAAGCTAATATATTTATTTAGTAAATTTTGTTTAAGTAATTTCTCAATGTCAAGCACAAGTTGAAATAAAGAAAGTTGTTTACCGTATTACGAGTATAAATAAATTAAACATTTTATCAAATTCTTTAAAAAATAAAACTGTTTAAATATTAAATATGAGCATTAAAGTGCCTTACGAAATAAATATTAGTATGTTTTTTATATGATTCTCTAAATATGTATTACGTCTAAATGTTTTTATTTACGTGAGATGGACCATTTTTAAAACACCTCTAAAAATACGAATTTCTTTCAATAACATTTTTAAAATTTTAGCTATATGAAAATTAACTTAAAAATATAATAGAAACATTTTAATACTTGGAATGTGCATTTAAATAATTACATATTACATCACCTTTTATTCGCGAAATATTAAGATTTTATTAATAGCATTTGTTATATTTTCATTGTTTAAATAATATCATATGTATTTAAATATATTGTATATATTTCGGAAAATTTTCAACATATATTAGGTTTTAGGTATCATTAGAAAGGTCTCTTCTGATACTATTGAAAATTACTGATAACACTGGTCAACAAAAAAAATCCTCCCACAAAGACAAATTGTTGAACTTGATGGATTTTGATATACTAAACACGAATCAGCTTTAAGTTTTTTTCCATCAGGTCTGGATTCTTTTTTATGGGCGTGTCTAATATTTCCCCCATAATAATGCCACCGTTCTCGAGTTATACAAGTGTGACTGCTTAAAGCCGGGGTCATGACTTTTTTTTTTTTTTTTAATTTAAAACGAAAAAAAAAACTTTTTTTGCCCACTCCACTTAGTTGTAGGTATGTATGGGTATTTTAACTTAATTGTACGTGGCTTTACTTACTCGTAGTTTTACCAGGTTTGAGATAAGGATGATAAACTGAAACATATTTATATTTAGAAATCTTAGTAAAATAAGAAATTTTAGTAAAATAAAGAAATTTTTAATTTACTGTTTTTCGGACACTTATTTTGAAATATCTCCTAAACTATTGAGTGGATAAAAACGACTTAAAGCCAATTTTATTCCGCATATTTTTGTGTATCACTTATATAAATCATACATACCGTTCTCAAGTTATAGTGAAATATACTCGAGTAATCGGCTTATTTAGGGCGCAATATTAGACACGCTCATAAACAAATTATTGACCTGATGGAAATAAACTGAAAGCGGATTCGAGTTTAGCATGTGGAATTCCATCTAGTCCACTTTTTTTTTCGAAGGACGAAGAAAATTTTTTTTGTCGACCAGTGTAATTATGTTTAGTGCTTGTTAAAATTTTCCATGCGATAAATAAATAGTTGTAATATATGATGCCGGATACTTATTTTTCATGTTTTTTTATTTTAACTTACCGGAATCGGTGATGAAGACATCCACTGTTGAAATAGATCAGATGTTACTGAAGGCCGTTTCAATGGCTGCTTACGACTTTCGATAAATTCATGCAATCTTGCCAAAGCTTCAGGTGGTGCACGTTCCATTAACCATTTTTCAAATGCCTCCGGTTTCTCCTCAAATAAACGAGCCACCTCATCAACATCTTGAGCTGAAGCTTCACGTGATTGCTTGGCAACAACTTTCAGAGAAGGACTCGAACAGCTAATGGGTGAACTTAATGTTGTTGTATTACCCACCATATTGCTACTGCTACCACAAGTTGTCAGTGTTGGTGATGCAGTTGATGACAATACAGTGACATTGGTTTCCGATGATATGGAAACTTTATCGGTTTGTAAGGCGGGCTTTGTAATAACTTGATTAGTTTGATTCGCTGACGAAATTAAGGTGGTAGAGCAGGCAGACGTATTAGTATCATAAGAGACTAATGTTTGACTGGGTGTTGTGGCCGGTGATTGTGTTGTGGGTGTTGGACTTTTAACACCAACAGTTGACATTGCGGTTGTTGTTGCTGCTGCTATTGCTGGTTCTGTTGATGGCAAATGTTGTTCGTCTTTTGTTATTGTTGGTATTGGAATATTATTGATTTTTATTGTAGAACCATTTGTTAGCGAAATTGTTGTTTGTTCTTGTAACTTTGTATCCGCTATTGAATGACATGTTTCATTGTTGGTTTTTAGTGATTTAGCACCTGTTAGTGCGTTGGCTTGTGTCGTTGACACATCTGTCATTGTGTTCTATGTACCAGCTATAGTACAACGATATGTTGAGAAGACCAGCTCTTCTTCTACTGCTTTTATCACCTGTTTCGGTCATAGACATTTACGCAAAAGAAAATGTGTTTCAAATAACAAACAAATAATTTGATGTTTTATAAAAAACAAATTTTTATCATCATCAATCAAAACAGAAAAAACACGATAGCATTAGATTGTCATTTAACACAGGAGGCTTCTTCTTCTTTTATTTTATTCTTTTTCTTAGTAGCTAAATTTGAATAAAAGTTAATGTCCTTTAGTTACGTTTCTTTTACTTTATTGTATCTGTAGAAGTTTTTCTTTTTTTTTTTAGTGGTTATGGTAGTTGTATCAATATTTGTTGTGATTACATTATATTACCTGTGGCTTTATAATTGATGACTCTTGGGTTTTACTTTTGTATTCTATTGTTAAAATACATTTTCCCAGTTATTTCCATTAGATTTTAATGCAACATTTTGACTTTCTTACATTATTGTTAAGTTTTAGATTTTAGCCTTTGTAATGTAAATCTTTTTTTCTTTTCGTATATTTTTTGTTTTACTTTATTATATTCTTAACAAATAAATAAATAAATATTTTGTTTCTTTGTGTTTACTTTTCTAGATTTTGTTATTTTATTTTTGTTGTTTTTCTGTCATTTTGTTTATCTTCACTTTTATTTTGCAAACAATCACTTGTTTTTACTGAAATACTCACTCAATTCAGTTTAGCTGGTAGATTTTCTTTGGTTTCAAATTTTGTTTTTCTTCTTCTACTCTTGTGTGTTCAGTTTTTGTTGTACTGAATTAAGTTCTATTCAGTGTAGTTAAGTTCTGTTCGGTTTGAGTTAAGTTAGTTGATTGGTTGGCTGGTTTACTTGGTTGCTATGTATTTTTTGTTGTTTTTAACAGATTTTCTTATACATCATCGTTAAATTGTGCTAACAGGCATCCTTATGGTGTTGAATTTCTATTGTTGCTTTGTTTTTATTACAGTTGCTAAATAGACAGCCAATAATAAAAAACCACCATCTAAAAATAAAATGAAATATAATAATTTATTGGTTGGGTTAAGTACTAAACAAATAAATAAAATTTATATCCAAAAAGTTTAACAATTACACTTAACAAATAAAATCATTAATTTTGAATAAAAACTTAAGATATGAACATCTTAAGTTTTTATTCAAGTAAAAGTTTTTATTCAAAAAAATTATGTTGCAAAATTAACAACGGTTGTTGCCACATTGACATTTTTTTGGTGTTTTTTTTAATAAAATATATAATGTTATATAATAATTTGACACTGAAGTCAAGATGATTTAAATGCGGTATAAATTTTTCGTTGTTGATGTGATCACTAGGTGTACAATTTAAACACATACGGAATTGATACACTATTGGAACTGAATTGTGTTATTTTGTGCAGGTACGTTATTTTATTTATAACTAGGGGGCGGATTTTAATGCATTTGTTTTTTGAAAATATGCGTATAAAAATTCACTTAAAAATTCAAAATATACCCTACATATTTTAAAAATATGTTTCTTTTAATTTTTATTAAATAAAAACAAATTTTATTCTATAAGAAAAAATAAAAATCATTCCATGGTAAGCTAAGTAATGCATAACATTTTGTATTTCTAAAAGTTAAACTTATGCTTTAAAAGATCAATGCTTATTATTTGTACTGTTTTTAAAATTGAGCTCATTTTTATATTTTTTTTTTAATTTATAACCTTAGTTAGATAGCCAGGAAAAAATGTATTAGTTCAACAACTAGTTCCAGAACGCTTGAAAATAGCTTGTATTCATTCTACTTTGGCGTTACGACTTATGTAATACCAATGATTTTTGTTTGAAATTGTAACCTCCAGAACTAGTTTTGTGGTAGTGTTGGCTAGTCAGTACCCTAGCAAAAACTAAGTCTCTATTTTCAAAAGCTACAGCTTCCTGTATGCATTACAATGTTGCCTTATCCGCCACTCGCAGCATTACTTAATAGTAATTCAAAACCTAGTATTTAGTAAATATGAAAGTAATTTAATGTTTACGTGGCTCAGTTGTCTACAGCGTCTAACTAAAGGAACGTATACTTAAATTCAAAGAGAGTTCAAATCCCACTTGAGGCAAATATTTATTTTTCTTTTTTTTGTAAATTGTGTTTATTTCCCTATAGGAAAATTACTTTTTAGCACATAAAAATATGAGTCGATTGCGATGTAGCGAGCAAGATGGCAGAATAACAAACGCAACTAGTATGCTGATGCGTGGGTTCAAATCTAAACCGAGTCTAATGTTTTTATCTGTCGTAAAAAAAATCAGCATCCAAAACAACTTTTTTGGTACTCAAATAAAAACGTGTGAAGTTTTGGACATTGCTACCAAAATTCATCAGTTATAGCACTAAAAGTGGAAGCTGCTTTTTATACTGATTTCGCTTACAAATTACGTTATTTAGTAGGAGAAGTTTTTGCTGGGACCCATTCTATGGAATGATTCTAGAACTAGTTCTTTAATCAGTGATTTCACTGGTCGACAAAAAAATCGTCCCCCAAAGACGAATAGTTGATGTGCTAAATACGAATCTGCTTTCAGTTTTTTTCCATCAGGACTGAATTTTTTTTATGGGCATGTCTCCATAGTAATGCCGTTTTCACACTTGCGTACATCTTAAAGGAATGCATGGAAGATATTAAAAATGTGAATCATTTGTTCACATTTGCAACATCTAACATCTACCATCATACATCAATGAAAAAGTCACATGGTTGAGGAAAAATGCTTGAGGAAAAAAAAAGATCAAGAAAAATAATCAATAATTTTATTAAATATTGCAACTAAACAATAAAAACATTTTTATTGTTTTATTACATATTTTGTTGTTGTTGTGTTCCTATAATTTTTTTTGTTTGCATTTTTTTCTCGATTTTTTCATTTTCATGTCATTTTTCTAGTGATGACACTTAAATAATCGAAAGATGTTTGGTGGAACTAATTGAGATAGGAACATCTTTTAAAGATGTTGAAAGATGTTGAGTTCTGAGCCCTATACAATTCATATCGGTAGATTTTAACATCCTGTAAAATTGATGTGATGTGAGCAAGTGTGAATACTACATAATGCCATTACTTTAGTATATTACCCCATAACCCAAGAACGGTATGTACGATTTGCATTAGTGATACACCAAAAGATGCGCACTAAAAATATCACCTAAACTTAATTTTTTTTAGGTGCTCAATAGTTTCGAAGTTATTTTGAAATAAGTGCCTAAAAAAAAGAAAAAAATAATTTTCATGCAAAATTTAGATTTTTTTGTTACTAAAATTTCTTTTAATAAATGAAAACATCAAAAAAGTTACAGTTTATCATATTTATTTTAAAGCCGGTAATGCTGCGAACAAAATAATGTATGTCTTCAAAATTGATGCACAAATCATGGTGGGCAAAACAAATAAAATTATTTTTTCTTGAAACAAAAATTCGAGAATGGTCAAATTTAGACTATAAATCGAGAACCGTTTACACTATTTTGATAAATGATACATAAAGATTCATACGAAAATTTTATTCAAGGTATGTCAACAATATTTTTTATTCGTTCAAGAATTTCAGAGTTATGGATCAAAATTTTCGCAATTTTTCAAAATAAATTTTAATTTTTCGCTACTAATTACCGATTAACTACGGAAATATTAACTGGATAAAAAAATTATGTAAATTTAGCTCAAAGACAAATTAGATCACTATATATTTGAGTTTAATTTATCTTAATTGGACAAACAGTTCTCGAGTTATACAAGTGTGACTGCCTAAAGGCGAGGTCATAGTAGTCATGCCCATAAAAAAAATCAATACGTGATAGAACAAAAGTAAAAGCTGATTCTATTTAGCACATTAAATTCCATCTAATCCACCTATTTTTTTATTTTTTTATTTAAGACCAAATTTTTTTTTTTTTGCCAATTAGTGTATTTCCACTTAACTGTAGGGATGAATGGGTATCCTAACTTAACTGTGAATCCAATCAAGATTTGTGCATAAATTTTTATGATATGTAGCTTTATTTACTCGTAGTTTTGCTAGCTTTGAGATAAAGATGATAAACTGAAATATTTTTGATGTTTTCACTTTTAAAAAGAAGTTTTAGTAAAAGAAAGAAATCTTGAATTTAGCATGAACAAATTTTTTTCGGAATATCTCCAAAACTATTGAGCGGATAAAAATTTGTTAGTAGAACGACTTAAAGCCAATTTTATTCCACATATTGGTATATTATTTATGTAAATCGTGCATACCGTTCTCGAGTTATAGTGAAATATACTACAGTAATCGGTTTATTTAGGGCGAAATATTAAACACGCCCATAAAAAAAATCTCGACCTGATGGGAAGAAACTGAAAAACAAATTCGAATTTAGCATGCGGAGTTCCTTCTAGACCACATATTTTTATTATTATTATTATTTTTTTTTTTGAAGGAGCACTTGTATAACTTTTTTGGTTGGCCAGTGTTTTTGTTCGAAATTGTCACATTCAGAGCTGGTAGAAGCGTTAGAGAACGGTTTTAGAACCTGTTTTTTTTTATTTTTTATTCTAATGAACTATTTCCTAAAATTTTCCTGGGTGCAACCACTTTTTACTAAATTTTCAAAAGTAAAAGATTGTCTTGCAATTTTAATTTCATTTGTTCAGCCTTCCGTAGCTTCGATTTTCCCAATAGCACTAATAATTGAACTGTTTGAATACTTAAAGAATCGAATACCTCCAATTTAGTAATAGTTTCAGAAGGAAATCTATAGTTGGAATAGACAAATGAGAGAGTTGATTTAGTATTTCTTAATATTTATACTCATTTAAAATTTTTTATAGCTTTAGAGTCGTTATAATTCAGCTCATGATTTTTATTAAAGTCCCCTACTTACTAAATTGTTTAAGAATAATTGCTTAATAAAAGTTAAAACCAGCAAAAACACCTGTTATGCGCATTAGAAAAATAGAACTTTAACAAAAACGCAAAAAAAAAAAAAAAAAAGGCAAATTTATACGCATTATTAAGAAAAACTTGAAAAAAAGCATTTTCGAGTAAATATGTAAAAATATGAACAAACAAATCGATGCATTTTAACAAAAAAAGTGAAAAAATGTTAAAAATATGCAAATTTATATGCAATATTAAGGAAAATATGTTAAAATATACATTTTTGAGTAAATGAGCAAAAATGTGCATAAACAAATCGATTTTTTAGTAAAATGTTCTCCAGAAAAAACATACATTTGCTTGAAAATCCGCCTCCTATTTATAACTATTTATGTTTTCTACTTGATTTTACTTACTCTAGTTTTAATAAATTTAAAGCACCTGTTTGTTTTATAAACAAATATGCAGCTATAATAAATGCTTGCTAATATATTCAGATAATTAAAAAAATAATAAATAAACTATATTTCAGTTTTGAAGTAGTAGCTGTATAAACAAAAACTGTCTCATAAATAAAAAACTTTAAAATACAATAAAACAAAACAAACAAAAAAAAAAAAAAAAAAAAAACAAGTTTTAGTAGGATAGTTTTAATTATACAACGGAAAAGATTTTAAATGAGTTCTATTTTAAACGGATATAATCTTAACCGAAGGAATTAAAGGTATAATTAAGTTTTTAGTTCCGTTTTCTTTCCTCCATTATAGCATTGAAATCTACTTTCTGAAGTCTCTATTATTTAGGAAAGGCTTTGTTGTATTACATGAATTTAATAAATAAATAAATGTGATATATCAAAAAATATCATGAATACTTCTGATAATTTTGCTACTGAAAATCATATAAAATGGTCATAATATTACTGAGTTATGAACGTAATTCCTTTTTATACTCACCATCGATGGGGGATACACTTTTTTGGTTTGATATTTCGATAAAGTTATGTCTGTACGTCAAGGCAAACCACATAGGGGGATGAAATTTGAATTAAATATTTCTCTTATATAAGGTTTGTTTGGAGTTGACAACGTGTAAATCGGTTAATAAAAAAAATTGTTGACAAAATTCTAAAAACAATTAGTGTTTGTCGTAACACCAGTTCCTACTTTTCCATTAATATCTCTAAAAATAGTATGTACGCCATAAAAGTTTTTGCATAAAAGTCCAAAGATTTTCAAACCAAAAATTGATTAAGTCCGTCCGTTAAAGGAGACCACCTAGGGGATGAAATTTGGTGTATATATTTCTCTTATATAAGTTTTGTTTGGAACTGAAAATGGCACAAATCGGTTAACAAAAAAAGTTGTGGACCAAATCTTAAAAACACTTAGTGTTCGTCATAACACCAGTTCATACTTTTTCATTAATATCCTTTAAAAAAAAAGCATGTACGCCATACATTTTTTTGCAAAAAGTTCCCATAGAAGGTAAAGTTTTCAATTAAGGTGGCACAAAAAGTTGCGGAATATAACATTCTAAAAAATTAACTTCAATATTTTTCTTTTCGTTGTAATAATTTTTAGAATGATACATTTTTTGTAGCCTTACCACTGCAGTACACTGTTCGTCCGATTATACGTGCATTTCCTGGGATTTCTAAGATATGTAGTTGTTATATTTTTTTTAACCCTTTAAGAATTTGATATGGCCTTCTCCTATGGTTTATTAAAAAATAATGTACATAATTTATAATTTCCTACTTAAAAAAAATTTTGGAAATCTAAAAACAAACACAATTAAAAGTTTAATTTTTAAGTAACAAATTAATAAAAAATCACTAAGAAGTCGATTGCCCAAAGAATTTTGTTAAGAAAAAAAGATGGAAAAAATAGCACTGCCTCAATATGCATTTATGCATTCAAACACTCAATATGTTGTGTGAAAAATGTTACTAGGCTTTGCGTGCTAGAGACATTAAGATTTATTAGCAATTTTAAAATATGCTAACATGTTTATATGTTCGAGAGTGTGCACAAATGTGAGATGGTAAGTGTTAAAGCAATTTTCAATTGCATACTATAAAGCCAGGTATCTAGTACATGCATACATTTGAAGAGTAAAATAAGAATGTGTTATAAAGATAACACAGAAGTAATATGTACTTGAAATGCCAGTAGTTAAATATTAAACCGTAATAAGTATGCAACATATTTAAGAGGACTTTTAAAACTATTTTTATAATTTAATTTCAATTCTTAAAAGTATGTAAATATTTAACATCACTAAACTTAAATAAATTTCCTTTGAAGCATTATAAGCGGAAAATAATTTAATATTTTATATTTTTAATAGCTTAAGGACAAAAATGTATTTTTAACTCTTTAATGGCTTAGTTAGAATTTTTTATTACATAAAATATACATGAATGTTGATCTTAAATATTATTTTCAGAGAAAAATTTGAAGAACTGTACTAACTATATTAATTTTGTACAAAATCTTAAACAATTTTGAAATATTTTAAATCAACTTTAATATGTTTATTATTTTTCAATATAATTCAATTAATGTAAATAATAAATTTTAAATTTGAAATGAGTTTTAAAGAACAGAAGTATGTTAGCACTTTTTTTTGTTTAGATACATTTTACTTTGAATGGTTATAAAAGGGTTTAGGAAAATTTGACAAAATTAACAACTTAGAGTCTATTGAATTAAATATTCATGAATTCGTATTATCTAATACATATATTCCGTACACAGAAAAAAGTAACCAATCACCAAATATATTAGTTAATAATTCTTTAAATTAAAAACTTTTTTTAAAGTTGCACCAAAATAATTACATCAAATACTAAAAACTGAAAAACAGGAAAAATTGTTTTCCAATTAAAAAGTTAATTAAATCAATCAAGTATATGATTGAATGTATTAAACATTTAAATCAGCAGAATCTTACTTAAATTAAATTTTTATTTTATTATACCCACCATCAAAAAGATGGGGGGTATATTGATTTTGTCATTCCGTATGTAACATGTCAAAGGAATCATTTAAGACCCCACAAAGTATATATTTTCTGGGTCCTGGTTCGATTCTGAGTCGATCTAGCTATGTCCGTCCGTCTGCCCGTCTGTCCGTCTGTTGAAAGCAGGATAGAGCTCGAACGGAGCAACGTAAGGCACAAATATTTATCTTATATAAGGTTTGTTTGGTATTGAAAATGGGCAAAATTGGTTAATAAACAAAAAAGTTATGGGCTAAAAGCTAGAAGCACAGGGTGTCCGTTAAATACTTTTCTGCTCATATTTCTTCAATAAAAGCACGTACGACAACGGAATTTTGTACGTATAGATCGGAGGTCGATATAAACTCGGAAACCAAAAATGGGCGTGGTCCGCCCACTTTACCGCTCACCTCCCATATAAGGTAAAAATCAACGAAATTGTGTTCAAATAGTTCAAGGACCAATGTAAAGTCGGAAACAAAAAATAGACGTGGTCCGCCTACTTTACCGCCCCCTTCCATATAACGTAAAATTTGAAAAAGTTGATGGTGGGTATATAGATTAGGCCGTGCAGAATATATTCGCGCTTGTTTTTACTTGAATATATTTTTATTGTTGATTTTTGCACTTAATTATAATTCTCATTTAGTTTATATATAAATAGACAAGGTTTGGTAATACTCGGTGCGATTCAAACGATATACAGTGGTTCCAAAACGCTTTTTTTTGGGAAATAATTCTGTAACTTTTTAACCGTTGGAGATATTTCATTAATTGTTCATATGGTCAGAAGTGAGGTGTTTTCGAGTTAACTAGGAGGGGAATAGGCCCCTAGCGGATCAGGGGATAGTGGGTGGACCTCCAAAACCGGTCATTTCAGGTAAGTAATTTTTTTTGAAAAATCGCCAAAAATTAATTTATGATATAACAGAAAAGAAATTTTACTTATATAAATGTGCAGATTATCTTTTTCAGTTTAAGAGATATTCAGGTCTAAATAAATGTTTATCCCACTTTTTGCCTAGTCTTTTTTTAGTTTTTTTTTTTGTTAATTTGGCAGGCTTAACATTGCTCCTAAAATATTCACCAGATTCCCTATAAAATTCTAAATAATATTGGTGCAAGACTCATATAAATATATGAATCCGTTAAAAAGTTATAATAATCTGAAGTTGGAACTTAAAAAAAAATTAAATTTTTTAGTTTTTTCCCAAAAAGATGGCAATATTTATTCATTGATGAAATTTGTTTTTTATTCTGGCCTTCATCTTTTTTTATGTTTTCAAAAGAAATTTTAATGCAAATGAATGTAAAGTAAATCCGGAGAAACTTGGGGCAAAGGTCTGACTGTAATTCTTATCCAAACTACGTCAATTTTGAAAAACCATTTTAACTTTTTTTTTTAAATTCTCAAATTGCAAAGCTGGGATCGACTTAAAATTATGTTAAATATAAAGCTCCATACGTAAGGTAAGCACCCAAAAAGAATTTTCTGACGAACGCCCCTTAAAACGACAGGGTGATCATTTAAATGAAAAAAGTAAATTTTTTAAATATTTTATAAGGATTGGGATTTTGTGTATTTTTCTTGTAAAAAAATTAGAGTTATTTAAATTCTTTGATTTTAAGAAAAATTATAATACTGAAATTTCAACAAAATATCACTATTCGTTTAAATTTTATTAAAGTTTAAGATGTTTATAAATATAATTTAGTTAATAACAGGCGCGAATCTTATATTCGGCTCGGTCGAATCTAAATACCCACCATCAA
Organism: Protophormia terraenovae; assembly: GCA_951394005.1. Taxonomy (NCBI): domain Eukaryota; kingdom Metazoa; phylum Arthropoda; class Insecta; order Diptera; family Calliphoridae; genus Protophormia; species Protophormia terraenovae. The sequence goes on from OX596073.1 coordinate 155,439,313, forward strand.
CTTTTTAAAAGTTTACGTTATGTGGGTGGTGGGCGGTAAAGTGGGCGGACCACGCTCATTTTTTATTTCCGTGTTTACATTGGTCATTGAACTATTTGAACACAGTTTCGTTTAAATTTCACCTTATACGGGAGGTGAACGGTAAAGTGGGCGGACCACGCCCATTTTTTGTTTCCAACTTTATATCGATCCTCAAACTATTTACACAAAATTTCGTTATCGTACATGCTTTTGTTTAAGAAATATTAGCAGAAAAGTATGAAATGGACACTCTGTGTTTCTAGTTTTTAGCCCATAACTAACCGATTTTGCCCATTTTCAATCCCAAACAAACCTTATATAAGATAAATATTTGAGCCATATTTCGCCCCCCTACGGTGTCCCGTTCGAGCCTTATCCTGCTTTCAACAAATATATAAAATATATACTTTGTGGGGTCTTTAATGATTCCTTCGACATGTTACACACGGAATGACAAAATCAATATACCCCCCATCTTTTTGATGGTGGGTATAAAATCTAGCATAGTGTTTGGCTCAACATATACTTTATGAAAAAAATTTATGAAAATTAATTAATGAATCATAATAATATTAACATGAAAAGTTCTCTGATTAGTTATAAACATGTCTGAATTTTTTATGGTAAATAATATTATAGAACCGAATCATTTTTGGGTCATAATTTTATAAAAAATAAACGAATTATATTATAAACATTTAGATTATTTTATTATTAAAATGTTTATATCCATATGGATTTTTAAAGCAACATATAATATAATAACTTTTTGTTGCCTCTACATTGTTTATCACAATCATATTTTTTCTCTGCGTTCACACTGATGGAAAAAACGATTTAAAATTCACAACGCTTACATTGACTATTAACGGTACCTGTTTTTGATATCGTTCGTTTATAAATTTTTGATTTGACAGTCTTATATATCCTCCAGTGTTGCCAGTTTAGCATTTTTAAGGCTAAATCTAGCTTCTTTATTTTGCTTTTAGCCTTTTAATTTTCGTTTTAACTTCTAGCTCTTTTTCTAGCCTTTTTTATTCTTAACATAACCATAAAAAGGCTAGAAATTTACTGATTTTATTTTTACAGAATCATCAATTTAAGCATTTTTTTATATTAATTCGCACTAAAAAATTTAAATTATTTATATTCAACGAACTTTATTTTCAACAAACTTTATTATCTATCGAAACTATTTATGTTATATTTATTTACTATTTACTAAAATAGCTTTAAGAAAAACCAAAAACTAATGAAAACAAAAAAATAAATGCGTTTTTAAATAAAACAATATATTAGCTTTTGTCTGGCGTAATTTTTTGGTACATTTAGCCTTTTCTGACCTTTTTTAAAGTCTAATTTAGCTTCTTTTTTTCTCAAGTCCTGGCAACACTGGTATCCTTCTCTACGGATCTACCAAATTCTATACAAATCGGTAATCAAAGGTCAAAAGTTTTTAAATTTAAAATGGAATTACTCTATACAAAATAGAAAACAAAAATCCTATAATGAAGTGGTGTCAACTTGATGCCAGTTGGTATCAACATTCGTTAATGATTTCAACAGGCAGTATTGAATTAGGACACATATGGAATAGATTTACTAGTGACACTGCATAGTATCGTATCGTCTAGAAAAATGACGCGTATATTGGGTTTGTTATTACATGTGTAATACATCGAAATATAATCTATGCTCCCATAAAATATATAAATTCTGGATTCTTGTGAAAAATTAAGACACTCTAGCTATAGATTTGGCCAAGCCAAATATTACAGTCTTAATTGTTTGTAATTAACTTTAAGATTCTAAGTGATTTTGAATCACAAACACTTACAAAAAATTATTTTCCCTTCCTACAGACACACTTTACTTCAAATTTTGTGTGTTTTACATTTGTATTTAACCATTTTTAAGATTATCAGTTAATTCATAACATTTCTTATCTTTGTCATCATTATTATCAAATATAGTTCACTAGTTTATTTTATAAACATATACGTACTTATTTATATATAAAGTACCATGTTAAGGTTTCATAAGAGTCCTTGATTAACCCCGTCTATTAAATACTCAGTGACAACTTAATCATATATTTTCAATCTGTTTAGTTAAGGTAAAAATAAGGAATTTCTTAAAGGAGAAATATACTAACAAATACATATATAAACTATATATACATATACTTATATATTTTTAGTATGTGGTAAGTGGTTATATGTAGTTTATGTATTTGAACGTACACATGTATGTGGTTGCTGTGTTGTGGTATTTACATATTTAATATCGTAAGTAAATATATTTACTTTCTAACACATTGAAAAAAAGTTGTTGGTAAATGTGGAGAAATATATGTCTCTATATGGTATTTAAATACATAAAAGAATTTATATGATTTTTAATCTTTATTCGGCTTGTCTTGTATTCGTTAGGGAAATAAGTAGTTAAAACTATTTTTATTTCAAAATTGTCTAATGAAAACTTAATTTTTTTTTTTTATACTAGGGCCAATAGTTAGTTTCCATTTAAAATGTACAATTTAACAATCAGTCTCACTGTATTACGTTTTCAAAACAATACCAAATGGAATTATTTCACATTAAGTTACTATTGTCACCCATTTACCTGCTTATAGCACATACAATTATACCTATTGTATTTATGTAATACATGCAAATGTATAAAGTACTATTAAGTACCTTGAGTATTCATTCAATCAGTCATTCATAGATTTTATACAATTTCAATATTGTTGGCACTCAAACATAATTACAAGATTGAAATCCATTATCATGAATGGGCGTTTGGTTATGAGTCTGACAGTTGAGTTGAGTGGGTTTTGTAATGTTTTCTTTTTGACATAAATTTATTAGAATATATTAGGTAATGCATTTTATATGTAGGTACAAATTTCTAAAATGTTAACAATATTTCAATTTCTCTAATTGACATGTGTTTTTAAAAATATGTATTAATATTTTGCTTTAAGGCAAACATTTTGGAATTATTTGTAGTAGTTTCAAACAGATGTTTTATTTTTTTATTGGGATGGAAATAAACAAGATAAAAAAATAAATACAAAAATACAGAAAGATATATAAAATAAACTATTTATATTTATTATTAGACTTAACACTCTTAGGTGTTGTTAAGTATCAGATAATATTTCATGTTTACTCTTTCAGTAATAAGAATAAAAATTCACAGCTGTAACATGCTTTCCAAACTACTTAATACAGAGTAATATTTTACGTATTATGTATAAACTTTTGTATACAAATTTTTCTTCTTAATATTTAAATGAATAATATAATTATTTCTTTATATTTCTTTCAACCGGTTTCTCTTTTAATCATTTTAATCTTATTTGAGATTTTTTGTTACCAAATTAATTTAAGATTTTCCCCAAACATAATTGCGCAATTGTTTGTACAACTAATCCAGTAAATATTATATGTACAATGTACATAAGTACATATTTTAATTATGTATATAGAGATTTGTGGTAATTTTATGTTTGTGTTCAATTTTGGCAGTTAATGATAGTAGAATTTCAAATGTTTGGTTTCAGGTAAATATGTATTTCAATTTATGTAATTATGGAAAATTATTGTGGTAAATTTTGTTGTCAAATTAGCAAAGAGTTTAGGTTTAATACAATATTTTAATAAATTTCTAATTGTTTTCTTAAATGTTTGCTGACGTATGAGTTATAAATAAATAGTTTGAAATCATTATTGTTCATACGTCATGGATTGAAATTGAAATAAATCTGTCAATTCTTATTAATGATATATGACTTAATTGTTCACCTCGTTAATGCTTGCACTAATATATCATCACCTGAAGTGCAAATGGGCCAATCAATACTGTTTAAAATTTTATGGGAGAGAAAAAAACTTGCTTATAAAAAAAAAAATAGTTTGTTACATCTCAACCAGGGATGGAAAATGGAATTTTTTTGGTTATCAAAATAAATAGTACTTTTTTAGCCTACTACTAAAATTAAAATTTTTTTATAATTATTTAGTTTTTATTTAGTGCAAAACTCAAAGAATGTAAATTGTATATTAGAAACTAAGGTTTAAATATGATACCAAATCATTTAATGATTTAATTGAGATTAAATATAATAGCTATTAACATAAATTTAAGGAGACAAAAGTCCAAGATCAATTCCTTAAAATCGAGCACTTCAACTTTTGCTTTGTTAAAATATTATTCATTACTTGATGTCTTTAAAATTTAGAAATTTGAACTCAAAGCCCCTGCATTTAGTCAAAGATAGTATTCATTATAATTTCGTTATTACTTCTGAACACCAAATGTAAAATATAAATCAAAGGTATTAAAAAAAATTTGGGTATTAAACCTTTAAATTTTCAATTTGCTGAACCTTTCAAAAAGGGTTAATATTAGAGTATTCATTTTACTCGACTTTTTCGTTGTTCGAATATTCAAATAACTCGAAAATGCAGTTTTTAAATTACTCGAATACTCGAGTAAATTTTTTAAGTTACTCGAGTTATTCGATTAATTTATAACTTAAAATTTTGCTCGATTTTTCAATGCTTATCAAAAAAGTATACAAAAATATAGCTTAAAATAAGAAATAGTCTTTCCAGAATAATATATAATTAAAATTTGCGTAAATATTTATGAATATTTGTTTTTTTTTACTTTGATAATGTCGTTGTTTCTCTATATTTAATATATTCATTGATAGTTAAATAAATAGATCTAACAAATTTGGCCTAACTACTTGAACCAAATTTTATATTAGGGGTAGTCCGAAATGCGATTTTGTCTCATTACCTAACTTTTAAATTTGGACACATACTAACCTATGTACAACAGAGTTTTTTCTTAAGTATCGGAGATCCAGATTTATTTTTAAAATGTTTTATAATTCATCGTTCATTTCTTATTATATTATATGGATTTTTATCCGTTAGGCTGTGAAAAAATTGTGAAAATATATATTTTTTAGTTTCTGAGTTATTACATTTTGAAAATGACAAAAAACACTTTGGACTATCCTTTTTTTAGATAAAGTAGTTCAGCGATTCTTCACATAAAGAACAAGTTTACATGCTTAACTTAATTTTAAGTCCAAATTGCTTCTATATAATTTCATTCAAACCATCACCTTCATATCCTCTACACCAGACTGAGTATTTATTGTTATATAACCAATAATACGTTTTTCCAAATCAAATTTAAAATCCTTCAATTTATTTCTTATATTTATATTAAAATTATTTGAATTTTACTTTATAATTTTTTAAAGTGACGTTTATATTTTTATTTAATTTTTTGTAATTAAAAAACGACCTTTAACTATGTATTGTAATTTAGGCATATATTCGGTTCTTTTTACTAAATACATTTTTTTTTAATAAAATTACAATTTGTGGTACCACTTTTAGATTCGAAACATTCTATACAAATTTTGAAACATTGTTTTTAAGTTAAATTTTTTAGAAAACTAAAATTAAAACATCCTAGTTAAGAAATAAAATATTTAAAATATTTTTTACTCGAATTATTCGATTAATCGGCATAATTTGCTCGAATAAATTGTTAATCGAAATTCTTGATTTTACTTTAATCGAACAGTTGTTTGATTTTAATTTCTCGATTAATCGAACAAACAATATTCGAGTGAATACCCTAGTTAATACCCAATTTTTTTTTTATCAATTTGCTGAATTAATGAGACACCATATTCAAAAATTTTTTTTATCAATTTGCTGAATTAATGGGATTGCAAACGGGTTTTATTAAAATATATTCAAATTGACATGTTTTGAAGACATCGGGGTCATTTTGACCCCTAATTTCCATAAAAATTGCAAATATTACAAAATTTTACCTTTGACCTTTAAAGTTTATGGGTTAATGTCGTCCAAATTGTATGAAACTTTTGATTTATATTTAGAATTATGTGGATTATAAAATTTTAAAAAAGTTCCATTTAAAATATACAACAATGTAATAAAATGCTGATTTGCCAAAATATTACATAAAAATGGGCTTTTCTCGAAATCCGCAAAAATGCAGGTACAGGCAAACTATAAGAGGTATTGACCTAATTTTACTGTTTTATTCCGTAATCTGTTGTCCACAAATCCCTATGAGATCTCCCAAAAATATTGAAATTTGTTTAACAAAGTATCAAAAAAAATGAAATTTGAGTTTTGAAACGACCGTTAAAAATATCAACATTTTTTGACCATAGCTGAGAACAGGTTTACGTTATTCTATAAGGACAAAAACTCATATTCATGTAACTACAGATGTATTTTAAGTAATACAATTGTTTTATTCGAATATTTTCAAAAATATATTTATTTTTTTGTCACATTTCGAATTCAAGTGCTCTGAGACACGTTAATGGCCTGGGGAATTTTCAATAACTTTTACATTTTTCAACCAATTTTTGTGTTTTATATCTTTTTGTAACACTAATTATGTGTACATTACGATTCCTTTACAATAAAATGCAAAACTAATTATTTAATGACAAAATGTTTGTGAAAACTGAAAAAAATGCATATTTTCCCCTTGTAAATGCATCTTCAAACTTCAGAGCCGTTGCGGCACCAGTTAACGTAGTCCTATTGCCCTAATTTTTTTGCACGACGTATTTTTATAACCCATAGAACAATTTTAGGGGGGAGGGGTTGGTTCCTGTAGGATAAAATTTTTTCCTTCATACAAGCTTGGAGCACTCTATTGTGCCACATATCGTGGTACAAATGAATACAAATATGAAAACATGGGATCATATATATGATGAAATTAGTTCATATATATGATAAAATGGAATTATATATATGATAAAATGAAATTATACTTATGATGGAATTAGTTCATATATATGATAGAATGGTATAATATATATGATAAAATGGAATTATGATTATATGATGAAATTGGTTTATATATATGATAACATGGAATTATTAAATGATTAAAACGTAATGAAATTAAAAGCAATACTTATGAAAAGGTTATAAAACTTACTAAAAGATATTAATAAGGCTATGAACCTTACTAATAAATTATAAATTGGAATCATAGTAATGATTACGTACAAATATACTTATTGTAACCTGGAATCATATATTACAATCATAGTATTTTGCTCTTAGTTTATGGTCACTGGAACCATATTTTTCTTTGCGTGTAGTATGAAGGTTTATTGCCTTTATAATTATGATTCGTTTAAGATATATCTCTCCCTCGATAGAAACGCGTTAGAAACTTTTTTGTAAACTTGGGTAGACAAAAAATGGCTCATAATCCAAAAATATTTCCACATTACATTTTAAAATCATAGTGGAGCGATAAATGATTAAATTTGCAAAAAAAATTATAACATAGATATTATAACATTCTTTGTCAGGATATGCCCATTCGGTTCCAGGATGAATTAAAGGGTTGATTTATTTTTCTTATAAAACTCACAAAACTTTATTCATTACTTTTACAAAATAATAATTACACAATCTTAAGAACGAGCCAGCAATTAATTATCCTGCCTGTTACAGTGTTGAATACTGACTCCCCCGACCAGTAAGAAGTAGTAGACTTTTATTGAAAAATTTAGGAGCTGTTAATGTGTTAGTCACCACTACGTCTGGGACCTATGGCCATTAGTATCCCTGTGCACTACAACTAATGTGTCTGGGAACTATGGCTGTATCATACCAGTAGTAACCCTCTACACTACTACTTGAGTTATGCTTAACCGTGTTCGTATGTGGCTGCTAGTAAAGCTATTACAAACTTGTACTAGCTGTCCATACACGTGCACAGTCAAAGCTCAACTGAACTGGTAGTGATAAACACTGCGACCACATAGTGATCTCCAGCTACGTAGTAGTGATAAACATAACATACTCATTACAAAACGTTAATGAAAGTGTGTGTATACAAGTTAATTGCTGTTAAGTTCTCTTAAACTTTTATCTCTTTAAATGTAAAATTAATCGTACTCTTATATAATTAACATATTTTACTCTTCATATGAAAAATTACATGTTCTAAATAAATAATTTCAATACAATTCAAAAAGAACTAAATTCATTACAATTTAATAAATTAAATTATATAAATTCAATATCATACATAAAATTAATATCGATAATTCTTTATGTAACGAAAGCTTCGTTACAATATTCTAAAGGAAGGTTTAAACATTATTGCGATTATGTTCACTAATTTGAAATTTATCGAACATTATATAATTGTATTTTTTATACTTTTGTGTGGGTACATATGTGCATTTATTTTTCACATCGGACTTAAAGTGTAATTTTTACAATTTATTTAAATTTTTTTAATTTTACCTACCAAAACGTAATTTCCATAAAACTGAAGCCATTTGCTAAAAGTCATTCACGCGAACAGATTTTTTAACCCCAAAAGTAAACTAGCTCGAAGAATTTCCCCTATAACCGCCTTCAATAAAAAATATACCATTAGAAATGTATTTTCTTATATATGTAAAGAAAATAAATTTTCTTAAAATTAATATTTGAGAAGTAATATGATGTAAAAGTTGCTTATAATACATACAAAATAAATTAGACAAGTTGTAATAATATAATAACAATGAATTAGAGTTTTTTCCACTTTTATTTGAGAGAGTTATAAGAGAGGAGTTTTAAACAACATAGAAAAAGGGTTTAATACTTTAAGTACCTATAATGAAAAAAAGCAAACCTAACATTTTATACCGTTTATTTTATTTTATTTCTTTACATATATTAAAAATCAGGGAATGATTTGTAGTTTTTTCCAGTCAAAAGGGGGAAAAACGTTAAAATTTAAAAAAGTCGCCAGTACGAAAAGAACGCTAAATTGGAAAAAGGGCCAAAATTAAATCATTTACAAAATGGGGGAACACACTAAAAAATTAAAAAAACTTTAAAATAATGAAAAAAAACTATATATATATAAAAAAGTAAAAAAAATAAACGATACAAAAAAACGTTTAAATAAAAAATCACCAAAACTGTAAAAAACGTCAACATAAAAAAACGCCTAAACAGTAAAAACAACACAAAAGTGAATAAGTACAAAATATAAAAGTCGCAAAGCAATGAAATAATTGTTTTTAAATTCACAAGTATTTTTTTTTTTTTTTTTTGTATTTATGTTAGCTTTTTTTTATTTAAGACTTTTGGTAAAAAAAAACAGGTTATAGCATTTTTAAATTGATAAAAATTAGATTTGAAAGGTATTTTTTATATTAATTTTGCAGATTGCGGTTTTACATTGGGGTAAAAAGGGGTTAAAAATGTCGCTAAATACATAAAAAGGTTATATCAATATTTTAATTTCAACATTTGCTCTTTATATTGATCAATAAAAAATTTATTTTTTTTTTTTTAAGAATTGTCATGTCCGTCCTTCCGTCCGTCTTTTGAAATTCAAAATCGTTTATTTTTAACAAATTTATAAGAAATTCAAAATTCTTTTGCATAAATTAATAATGATATTTTTTATTTTTTTTGTATGGGAGACACTGGAGTGTTTTTTAATTCCTCAAATCGTTCTCTATATATGTACGTACTATTTTTTTTAGAACATTAAAAAAGGCAATTTGTAATATTTTTCAGAAAAGTGTGAGAACAAACAACCTATAACATTATCTGTGTTCGCTATTATTTTGTGATAATTATCACAAAATGTTGCTGAAAGTTGCTAAAGCGCGTTCGCTTACTTTAAAAATCTTGCAAGAGAGCAAGAGAGGGACAAAATTTGACAGTTCATTGAATAGGAAATTGATGAAAGCTGCTGGCCGTTTTTCTTCCATCAACTTCCATCAGCAAAACATATGTTGAATATATGTAGTTGAGAAGAAACATACTACCACATTTGAAAATTTAGCTTTAAGGAACTTTTTGTTTCATACCTAAAGTTTATGAAATTTTATGACTCTTCACTGAAACATAATTGTGTCTATTGTTATTGGGTATCCATTTTATTACAAAAAATTAAATGTTCAATATTAATAAAGAAACCAATTTTCATTTTTTTTTTATTATTTGAAATAATAGCAGCAAATTTAATAAAATTAATAATTTTTAAAATTTTAAGTGACTGAAACAGTAGGAAAAGTCGAAAGGGTTATTTCAATTGATAATCATCAGTACCTTTGTCTACCTGTTGAAATAATAAACTTTAAATCTTTTGTATTTATCAATGGAATATTATTAATAAAATGTTTTTACTAAAAAAACTTCAACTCGTAAAGGACTTTTAACATAATTTGTTCCTAAATTAAGAAATAAACTTCAAATGTATTAAGCCAAAAACATTTTTTAATAGGTTTTTTAAAATATTTTTAATACTATAAAAGCATTAAGTTTATTCCATATAAACTTTATTGAAATTCTTTTATGCAAATAATTCATTGATAATCTTTTTTGCAAGCAACCACAATACTTTTTATTTAGTAGTATTTTCCACTACATAAAATTCAAACAAAGAAAAGGCATTAACTCAAATATAATTTTATTATACATAAATATAGTTAAAAATCCTAGTATAAAAGAGTTGCGAATATATTTTTTCTTTTTTGAATTTTTTCTTTATCGTTGCCATTTTTTCGCTTTCATAATAAACGTTAATTTAGTGCTGCTTTTATAAGCAATTTTATTATTTTTATTTTAAAATAAAAAAACATGAATTGAAAATAAATAAATCTTATTTATTATAGAAAAAAATAAAATAACAATTCAAAGGGTTAAGAAAAGTGGAAAAAAAGAAATAAGAAATAAAATAAAGAAGAAAATGAAAAATATTTTTAAGTCAAAGTTGTAATCGTTAACTACAAACTGTTAGTAGATAAAAACAATAAATGGTGACACTTGTAACCATTATAAACAAACAAATATTTAATGCATTAAATTCTGGCTAAACTTGATTCTACTATAAATATTTATCTGTCATCTTGACAACGAAAATTTCCTTTAAATTAAATTGTTTGTCTGATATTCGTTTAAGGAGTTTAAAAGTGATTTATGGTCAATATTAATCCTTTATGTATGTGTTTTCGTTTAATCTTTAAGAGAAATGTTTGTGATAAAAAATTCATTTAATAGGGTTTTTTGATATTAATAGTCTAACATTTTTATATATTTTATATATAAAATAAAAAAAGGATTTATGTATAGAAATACAAGAAAAATCATTGTTATAAAAATAAACTTAAACAATATATCATAGTGATTTAATTTAAGTATGTATGTATGTCGGGAATTACATGAAACGCCACATATGTATAATAGTCTTCAAATTTATAATTGGCATATAATTACATACATTGTACTGCATAAGTCTTGGTACCTCAGCGAATAAAAAACATTTTATAAATTTAATCAAACATTATTTAAAAACAAGCGTTTAATAGTATTTTGTGTTTATTTATAAATTTCGAAGAAACGCAAAAATGTATTCAATTCTTTGACAAAATAAAATAAATAACTTTAATAAAAACTGAAAAAAGTTGGGCTGCGAAAAAGTCTTTGTCCCTTGTTACACAGAAAAAATTATTACCGTCTTTTTTACAATTAAATCAGTTGTTTAATTTTGCATCAAAATTTAATAAATATGATCAAGAAAAAATAAAATAAAAAATAAATTTTGTAAGATTTTTTTTTTTTCTATACACATTTTTAATTCATTTAATCATCTACTTGATTGATTTAATTAATTTGTTAATTGGGAATTTTTTTCTGTTTTGTATTTTTTATAGTTTTTAGTAATTGATATAATCATTTTGGTGAGAGGTGCAAATTTAAACAAGTTTTTAATTGAATGAATTATTTTCATATATATTTGTTAATTGGTGAATTTTTTCTGTGTAAAGGTTTGAACGGTATATAAGGATTTAATGAATTATTTAGCTTGTAGGTGTTTTTTAGGATTTTGTGGGATATTTCTTAAGATGTTTTTATTTCTTATAAACGAATGGGCATAGAATGCTCATATCTTTTGTATGTTATCTATAATTTTTTCTCCATTCTCCGGAAAGTAATTTCTTAGGTGATTTTTACAGAAAAATATATGATTTTACAATTGTTTTTCTAAATAATCCTACAAAATTTAATCAGATTCATATCTGAACATCTGGAAATTTTTGTTTCATATAAATCGTGTTATATGCATTGCTCGTTTTCTCACCAGTTGCAGTGTGTTTAGGTTTATTGTCCTGTAGAAGGTAATAGTCCCCACGGATTTGAAAATTTTCCGCACTTTTATTAAGATTTTCTTTGAAAATATTCAGGTATAAAGATTTATCCATTAATTTTTGAATACAGCCCAACACCACGCCACTGCCACCTCCCTGCTTAACAGTTTTAAGTATATTCTTGCGATTCAACTGTTCAACTTTTTTCTACATGAGTCATTCCATTTAAAGCCAACACGAAAAATTATAATTTTGGACTTAAACTCTCCGAATTTAATGATATTTAATACAATCATTATTCTTGTCAAAATTGAGACTAATTCAATTTCAGGTAATTTTATCGCGTAGTTCGCGAAATATCGCGATTTGAAAGTGTAAAATAGCTAAAAATATGTACAAAGTTGTATACACAAAATTATAAATATCTTTTAAAGTATTTATGATATAAGATTTATTGAGATGTCATATTAAAGGTATCAAAATTACCTTTAATATGATTTTTTTCTCAACATCAAAATGGTCGATTTTTAGTTAGCGGGTAAATATCTCAAAAAATGGTCTGTTTAAAAATTAAAAAAAATATATATGTTAATGGTGAAAATGTTTTCTATAACCATGGTAAGCAGAATTCTGGGACTCGCAATATTTTTCAAGTAATGACAACAAACGTCATAATAAATATGAAATATTTATTTCACAGAAAAAAATATTTCAAATAATTTTTTAATAAAATTATTAATTAACTTTATATTGGAATTTAATTATATGATTTATTAATATAATTAATTTTCTAATTGGTTTACAGTTTTGTTTTTTAATAAATTGACAGCTGTTAATAAAATATAAAGACAAATTAAATATTTGTCTATAAAAGTACAGAAATAAAATAAATTTAAGTAAATTTTCAAAAATTTTTAGCTCATTGCATCTATTTAGGGAAAAGAAGTAATAATAATATCAATTATTCTAGTTATTAATATTATCATTTTGATGATTGGAGCAAAATCAATTAAAAATTAATTAATATTACAAATTTCGTAATTGAAGTCCATTTTTACTTTGTTTTGTTTAAAATAAAACCGAAAAATCGCCAATTGGATCCAAAAATCATCCGAATGTAATGAAATTCGGCAAGAATATTAACACGCTGGTAATGACGCTGGTAACGCATATGCCGAGTTTTTGTTTGATCACCGCGATATTTGGCTATTTATAATATATCAAAAATAAGAAAAATTGTCTTTATAAAAATACGAATATCTTCTAAAATTTTTACAACGTTCATTGAGACGTATAGTTAAAGGTAATGAAATTACTTTTAAAATTATACCTGAATCATTTTTTATATTGAATTTTATTGGTGGTTAATTCGCGAATTAAATTTCGCGGTCGCGTATATCAAAAAATGTTTTTTTTTAAATTCGTGAAAAATATATGTAGAGGATGGAGCCATTTTGAATGTTCTCTGTAAGTATCGTGATGGGACACTCAATAGTTTATGCATTTAGATATTTGGTGTCGATATGTAGCTATTGGTGAGTTCAAGTCGTTTCTTTCTATAAAGATTCTTTGCAAATGGTTGATTTCGTGCTATACGTGAATTATATCTACCTTTTTTTAACATAATCCTTTAACTCAATAGCTATCTTGGACGCACTTTTAATTAGATATAAAATACTTTTAGTTCTAGAAAAAAAATAACTTTAAAACAGTTCTCAGTGTAAAAATATTTAAAATTTCCTGTTATACTTTTCCTGTAGCGAATTAATGCAAACAACACTTTAGATTGCCATATTTCGCAAACCATTTTGCAGGGATACCAATAATTTTGCAGCGCATAATTATACATAATAAAAAGTTTTGTTGGATACATGAAATTTTTTGTTTATTTTTTTGTACTTTATGTGAAATAAAAATAAATTTTAAATATTAATTAAAATATGTATTTAATAACCTGGGTAGTACGGTAATGAGTTAGGGGTACCTAGACTTATGTAGCACACTGTATATACATAAGGACTGCGCACGAAGAAATTTGTGCTAAAAATTGATGTAGAAAATATTAAATATTTTATTAAAAATACGAATAAAATTATTTTTCTTTTAAAATTAAAATTAATAAAATTATTAAACCACAGACAGACATACAGACAGACGGACGAACATAGGTAGATCGATTTAGAATCTAACCAGGACCCTGAAAATGTATACCTTATGGGGACTTAAATGATTTTTTCAAAGATATAATCAATACACCCTTCATCGTTTTGATGGTGGGTATAAAAATGTTAGAAATATGGCAACGGTTTTGCTTTATAAAGTCAATTGTATGCATTGATTATACGTACATAGTCCTTACTTACATACAACTGATTTGAATTCTGTGAATTTCCAAAAAATTCGCGATTTTAATTTTATGAAAAATTAAAGCATTTCATGCCTTTTAAAATTGAAGTCTACATTAGGGTGATCGACGCGGTTTTCCAACCGGTTTTAAAACCGGTTTTTTTCAGTCAATGTGCTGTCGGTTTTTTCAAAATGTTTATTTTTCGAATGTCGAATAGACCGGTTTTTTAAACACAAAAAAAAAACCGGTTTTAAAAATAGCATTTTATTTCAGAAAACATGTACTAAATAGTGATATTTGAGTCGAAATTTAGGAATAATTTTTTAAATATTCATAAAGACTGATTTCTTATGTTTTAAAAATATAGTTTAAGTCTAAATTGGAATTTATTCTGTAATATTAAACAAATAAATAATTAATAATCATCCTTTATGAATTTTTTAATCTATTGTAATATCTGTAATATTTTTACTCCCAATTTATCCAATATTTCCTTTATTTTTTAAAGGTGTTGTTTTAAAAAAGTTTCACCTGCAGAATCGTTTCAATTGAGACAGGCTTCCATATTAAGCCATGGATTCTGTTTATGCTAACTAAAATTTAGATGACTTTTTTCAACAATTTTGAAACATAATTATCTTCTAGTCATCTAGATATATAATTTGCTTAGCATTTTTTCTTTTTCCAGAGCTTTCTGAAGCTCCCAAATGACGTAGAAAAAAAATTGGCTTAATTATAAAACTTATTTAAAAAAATATTTAAAAATTTTTATCAGGGAGCGGATATAAGTGGATTTATGTGTCTTTTTCTAAAAATTGTTTCTCTTGCCAAAGCTTTCTAAAGCTCCCAGAAGACGTATAGGCTTACTTATAACCCTATTCGTCCTACAAATCCTAACGGAGCCAGATTTTGAAATCTCTATCAGGAAGCTAAAATACGTGGATCTATATACATGGATTTATATATATCTTTCTAAAGCATTGTTTCCTCTCCAGAGCTTTCTGAAGCTCCCAGACGACGTAAGAAACTAAAAATCGGTTTACTTATAAAACTATTCATTCTACAAATTCTAACAGAGCCAGATGTTTCTATCAGGGACCAAAAAGTCTGTTTTGGTATTAAGAACTTTTGAGTTGCTATACTTATTGTTTGCTCTCCAAATCCTATCAAAAACTGATTCTGTATTTCGGCCAGGGAGCGCATTTACGACAATTTTTTATTTTGAAGGGTTTACGAATTTAATACTTTAATCAATATTACCCAATAAATTCTAACGGCTTCAAATAATTGACTTGGATTCATATTTTTTCTTTTAATTTTCGGATTTGTTTGTACATATTTTCATTATTATATTATTTTTCCTGACATTGTCAGGCTTTTACGCTTGTATTTAATAAATTTTAACTTGATTATAAGAATCATTGATTTTTTTTAAAGAAAAGTAGTCTTTTGATATAAATATTAACTTCTGAAAAAAACCGGTTAACCGGTTTTTTCTGAATTTCAAAAAGTGCAACCTTTTTTTTAAAATAGCAACTATTCGAACTATTCGAAAACCGGTTTCACAAAAAGTCGTCGAATAATCGATCACCCTAGTCAACATTCATTGATTTAAGACTTATTAGAAAGGTCTTTTTTTTATTTTCTTAAAAAAACGTATAAATCAGAATATTGAATAAGCAATTAAATTTGTTAATTTCTGATAATTTAGTATTTACAATCAGTATTATTGTTTTCATTATTATTTAATTTTATGAATAAATTTAATGTAGTAAAGTTATCACTTCATTGAAAATTCTTGATACAAATAATAGTAATATTTTGTATACTCGTACGTTCTCTTATAACACCCTGCAACAATATTTTTCACACATGAATAAATTATTATATGCATGAAACTAGAGACTATGCTCTCTATTTGCGTTCTCATTTTTTCTTCAGAACGTCAAATTCCTTCTCAAAGAGATCGACTCAAAATCTAACCAGGACCCAGATAATATATATTTTATGGGGTCTTAAATGATTTTTTCGACATGCTACATATGAAATGACAAAATCAATATGCGTCCCATCTTCTTGATGGTGGGTATAAAAAATTCAAGCGTAAATGTCTTTTTAACAGTAAGTTATAACTAAGGTGATAAGCGTATTTTTTTCCAATTACATAAATATAAAAAAATCGTTGAAATCTGATGTGATTTGTAAAAGTCACGATTTTTAAAATTTTTACTTTTACTCGAGATAGACAACTTTGATATCCTGTATGTTCGGGTGTGTTTTCACAATATAATTTTTAAATAAAATTATAATATAAATAAAAAAGCGGGGATTAGTTTGGGGGGTATATTTTCAATTTATTATGCGGTGTTACCAACCTTTTTGCACGGGATTGTGATGGTCACTAAACTAATATTTATAATATTGTTTTTTGGTGCGTAACAAATTGAGATAAATACAAGATTTCATGCAAAGAGAGACTACATATGTTTTTATATTACACTGAAGGATTTTATATTATTAGCACTATTCATTTTATATCTAAACTTTGTAGTTTATCTCGTGTTATCGCAGGATAACTACAAGATAATTTTTTCCGAAAGCTTAGGTCCTCATCTTCAGCTCTTCCATACATTTCAATTTGATTGGAGCAGTACTTTAACAGATACAGATTTATTACCAAAAATTTTGCATTTGGTCTCACTATTCCTCGGAGAATACAATTTGTATTTAAAATTAATATAAAATTTTAAAAACTTTCTATATTTTACAGGTTTTGTCAAATATTTACAACAAATTTTTACATTGTCTAACTTTTATTTTATGTATTTTATATTAAATTTCATTGCATATATAGAACTCTTTCAAATTTAACTTAACTAAGCTGCTTATAAATTGAATTAAAACACAAAAAAAAATTACATATAAGACTTTATATAATGAAATAACTGCGACAAAATTTAATCAAAAAACATTCATAAATATGGGGACTACAAGGTTTCTGTCGCCATGAAATTAAACAAAAAACCACATGCTTTTAGGTAAATTATTTAGAATTATTTATAATGTATTTAGGTATATTTTTGTAGGTGTATTTAATCATAATTTTCTGTGGTATTTTTGTATTTTTTTATTTCTTTATTATATAACAACATGTTTAATTAATTTGAGTGTTTAATTTAATCAATATTTGAATTATTAAAGAACAGTTTTTTGAAAAAAATATATACGAAGGAAACATCTAAGTAAATTAATAATTAATTTATATTAAAGTCTCAACAATTTAAGGTATTTGCAAACAAAAGATTAATAAAAAATAATAAATAAATAATTAGAATTTAATATGTAAATAA
The DNA here is from genome assembly GCA_951394005.1 of Protophormia terraenovae. Taxonomy (NCBI): domain Eukaryota; kingdom Metazoa; phylum Arthropoda; class Insecta; order Diptera; family Calliphoridae; genus Protophormia; species Protophormia terraenovae. The sequence goes on from OX596073.1 coordinate 155,457,239, forward strand.
CAACTGTAACCGTGGTAGCAAAATCCAATCATCATTGAATATAAACCACAATCTGCAAAAAATAAGTGTTTGTAATTAAACAACAAGCCACAGGAAACACAAATATATTTTTATAACGTTCATCTAATGCTGATTATGTTTACAAACAAATAAATTTCCGCTTGGAAAAAAATGAAACAACAAACATATTTGCAGTTAAAACAATGAAATTGAAAACAAACCAGCAACATGTTTTCTATGGCGCCAAAGTTTTTATTTCAACATGAACATAGCACCACCAACAGCAGTAGCGATAATATTTTTTTGCGTTTTAACTTTTTTGTAACACTACAAATGGGTTGATGATTTCAAAATGAACACTTACACACACTCCTACATAAAACCACACATAAAGTATGTAAAATGTTTAGAAGAAAAAAATATGAAATACACATACCTACGTAATAACCCATACACTTTCAAGGTTCTAGGGAAATTCTATAGGGATTGTTTTTTTTATATTTAAGAATATGTGTGAGAGTTTTAAAGTAAATAGAGCTCAGCAGGTGTTAGGATAATAATGTTGCTGATAATGTGCAACATGTTTAAGTGTTGAATGTAAAACGAATAAAAACTGTCAAGTGGTAGTCAACAAAAATAAAAAAAGGTTTAAAATTTTTTGTAATGAGTGTAACTAGAGTATGACAAAATTACGCAATGAATTAAAAAATAAAAATCCCTTCTTCAATTTAATGTAAAAGTGCACAAAAATACGTTCATACATATTTTTACTTTGGTTTGTATTTAACTTAGTTTGACTTGGTGACATATGAAATCAATTATTTGAGCTTATTTAACACTCATACGCAACGTTGGTCTGTTTGTGAGTTTTTTTTAAACATTTTCTTATGACATGTTTACACAGTGTTTGCATACTTTTAGGCGTCAATGTCATTAACAGTTAACCACACTTTTTGTTAAGTGTTTAAGTTAATCTCTTTTTATACGCCTATTCGATATAAACTGAGAAGTTTCTTTAAAATGTTCAATGAATTTTGGAATAAATTATAAAAATTAATTTGAAAACATACATACATTGATTGCAAAAACTTACATATAGACCAATTGATTTTATTATTAAATTTTTTAAAGGAGCTCTGAAGTTATTTTTAAAAATTTAGAGAAATCTTTAAAAAAAATACATTTTATAAAAAGGTACTAAATATTTTTTTAAGGTTTTCACAAATTATACCATAAGTGGGTATAAAAATTTTATAGAAAATTTATTTGATGTTCAATACCTTGTATACCTGATGATATTAAAGCCATTTCTTTGCCATATAGTAAATATTTTTTCCAAAATTGTTATATTATTTAACAATTATTTAAAAGATACCATTAGAAATATAAAAACATTAATATTCAATGTGTATTAAATGCAAAGTGCTTGAGATGATGCATATCTCAAGAAAACGTGCTTAGAATTTCTTGCTCAAATATGTAAAGATGAAGCAGTTATTTGCTTTTTGGTTGCGTTTGTGGTCAAAATCGACCACAAACGCAACCATATGACAGCAGCATTAAAAGATGTTTAGTAACAATTTAAACAGAGTTCACAGCACTATTTGGGACCGAAAAAAAAAAAAAAAAAAAAAAAACATTATAAAAAAAAAAAATTATAAAAATATAGCAAGAATGGTCAATTCTACCACTCTAGTTCAGTTCTAATTCAGTTCTAGTTCAGTTCTAGTACAGTTCTAGTACAGTTCTAGTTCAGTTCTAGTTCAGTTCTAGTTCAGTTCTAGTTCAGTTCTAATTCAGTTCTAGTTCAGTTCTAATTCAGTTCTAGTTCAGTTCTAGTTCAGTTCTAGTTCAGTTCTAGTTCAGTTCTAGTTCAGTTCTAGTTCAGTTCTAGTTCAGTTCTAGTTCAGTTCTAGTTCAGTTCTAGTTCAGTTCTAATTCAGTTCTAGTTCAGTTCTAATTCAGTTCTAGTTCAGTTCTAGTTCAGTTCTAGTTCAGTTCTAGTTCAGTTCTAGTTCATTTCTAGTTCAGTTCTAGTTCAGTTCTAGTTCAGTTCTAGTTCAGTTCTAGTTCAGTTCTGGTTCAGTTCTAGTTCAGTTCTAGTTCAGTTCCAGTTCAAGTCCAATTCTAGTTCAGTTCTATTTCAGTTCTAGTTCAGTTCTAGTTCAGTTCTAATTCAGTTCTAGTTCAGTTCTAGTTCAATTCTAGTTCAGTTCTAGTTCAGTTCTAGTTCAGTTCTAGTTCTAGTTCAGTTCTAGTTCAGTTCTAGTTCAGTTCTAGTTCAGTTCTAGTTCAGTTCTAGTTCAGTTCTAGTTCAGTTCTAGTTCAGTTCTAGTTCAGTTCTAGTTCAGTTCTAATAATAAAGTGAATTATATGTTGTTTAATTACACTGGTCGACAAAAAAATCCTCCCCCATAGACGAATAGTTGTATTTCAGTTGAAACTGCTTTCAGTTTTTTCCACAGGTCTGGTTTTTTTATGGGCGTGTCTAATATTTTGCCCATAAGAACGGTGTGTACGATTGACATAAGTGAAACACCAAAAGATGCGTACTAAAAATATCTTCAAATCATCCAAACTTAATCTTATTTTGAAATAAGTGTCAAAAAAAAAAAAATCATTTTCATGCAAAATTTCAGATTTTTTTTTTTTTTTCTAAAATTTATTTTAGTAAATGAAAACATCAAAAATTTTACAGTTTATCATCTTTATTTTAAAGCTGGTAATACTGCGAATAAAATAAGGCATATATATTCAAAATTGGTGTACAAATCGTGATTTTATTCACAGTAAAAATACCCATGTTACATACAATTGTGAAGAAATACCATGGTGGCCAAAAAAAATATTTTTTTTTTTTATTTTTTCTTAAAACAAAAATAGGTGAACTAAGTGAATTTTGATGGGTTAAACAAGAATCTGCATTCACTTCTTTTCTGTCACGTACTGATTTTTTTTAGGTGCATGACTAATATCATCACCTTATACAGCGGTCATGCTATAAAATTCAAGAATGGTTTGTCAAATTTAGACTATAACTCAAGAACCGTTTACATGATTTTGATAAATGATACATCAAAAGATGCATACGAAAATTGTCTTCAAGGTATTTCAACAATATTTTTATTTGCTCTAGAATTTCAGAGTTATAGATCAAAATTTTACGAATTTTCAAAAAAAAAAAAAAATAAATAAATAAATAAAAAATAATAATTTCTCTCTACTAATTACCAAATAACTACGGAAATATTAACTGAACAAAAAATTGTGTAAATTCAGATCAAAGACAGTTTAGATCACTATCTACTGGAGTTTAATTTATCTTAATCGGACAAACAGTTCTCGAGTTATACAAGTGTGATTGCCTAAAGGCGGGGTCATAGTAGTCATGCCCATAAAAAAAAATCAATACGTGATAGAAAAAAAAAGTAAAAACTGATTCTTATTTAGCACATTAAATTCTATCTAATCCACCATTTTTTTTTTTTTTTTGTTTAAGACGAAAAAATTTATTTTTTGTTTTTTGACGACTAGTGTATTTTCACTTAACTGTAGGTATGCATGGGTATCCTAACTTAACTGTGAATCCAATCAAGATTTGTGCATAAATTTTTATGATACGTGGCTTTATTTACTCGTAGTTTTGCCACCTTTGAGATAAAGATGATAAACTGAAATATTTTTGATGTTTTCACTTTTAAAAAGAAATCTTGAATTTAGCTTGAAACTTATTTCGAAATATCTCCAAAACTATTGAGCGGATAAAAATTTGTTAGTAGAACGACTTAAAGCCAATTTTATTCCACATATTTTGGTGTATTTTTTATATAAATCGTGTATACCGTTCTCGAGTTATAGTGAAATATACTCGAGTGATCGGCTTATTTAGGGCGCAATATTAGACACGCCCATAAAAAAATCTCGACCTGATGGGAGAAAACTGAAAGCAGATTCGAGTTTAACATGCGGAATTCCATCTAGTCCACATATTTTTTTATTTTTTTTGAGGGAACACGAAAAAAGTTTTTTTTGTTGGCCAGTGTTATTAAAAGACATAAATTAAATATTTTACGTGCATGTGGTTTTGCATAATGGATAAATGTTCCGTACTACTTTAATATCAAGTTCTGTCCATAGGTCGATTCGCTGTTGCACTGGGATTATTGATTTTCGAACTTTGCTTAGTTTTATGAGTTTGACAACCGCGAAAAAGTTATACCATTTTTTATAATAATTTTCAATGGCCTATTGGACTATGCTAAAGCCATTTTGATATTTAGATAAAATGCTAAAAAAGTATAGCCCAAATGTATAACTGTTTTTCAATTGAAATTAAACTAAATTATTGAAAAACATAACATAAAAGTTATCATAAATTCCTACACTGCAAAACATTGAAAGTGAAACCTACTTCTTTTCAATATCTAAATATATATTCTTTGAGATATCGTTTGTTTTACAACAATTTTTAAAAGAACATAATATATTTCATTAAAAAAACATTTTTTTACTTTCCATATGATTCATTTTCTTTATTGAAAATCAACAACGTTTTTAATATCTGTGATCTTGGCGTCACTCTAAATCTTTTCAAATTTAAGATGTCGCTATCAACACAATATTTTAATCGTATAAAAAAATCTAAAATCTTTGTCATCTATTTAAGAATATGACACATATAAACAAACGCATAAATACACATACGACATACGTGAGTTTATGTATGTGTATATCTTCTTATACATACATATGTGTTTTTAAGTATGCCCTCTTTTAACACATTAACTTATTAGTTTATTTTTTTCTTTCTTATGAATCTACTTATAGTTTGAACCGGAAGAAACACATACAAACATAAAATTTCTTCAAGCAAAAATAAGGAATAAAGGAACAACCATAAGTAGCAGAAGAGAAACTGTTAAAGGCATTGAATATAATTTCATTGGTATTTCAAGCACGTTTTTAGAAAAGCAACGATGAATGAACGAGGGAGAAAAATAAAATAAAAAAATGAAGAAAATTTAAAACCAACTATAAAGCATGTCTGACTGACTGAGCTTAGGTTGCATGCTCCTAGAGCAAGCATCTTGTTAACATTTTCCATTACTGTTATTTACCACAAACTTACATACATACAAACATCTAAGTGTGTAGGTATGTGAGTGTATAGTATCTAAGAATATCTTGGTTTTTGTTTATTTTCCTTTACAAACGTTTTTAAATAATTGTCAGATGTTTTTTACTGCACTGTGGTTTATAGAGACCTAAAAATAGAAAATAATTAAAAAATTTTAATTTTTTATTTAAAATATTTAATGCTAAAAAAACTAACGGCCTTAGTTATAATGCAACTGTATAGAAATTTCAATTATTTTAACAATATATTTTTGGGAAAGTAAATTTATTTTTTGTAACAAAAATCAATTAATCATAAGCTTGTTTTTGATTAAATTTCACTGTAACCGAATTTAATAAATGTTGGTCGTTTAACCGTGTTGGTGGCACCACAAAAATAAAAACTGAAAATGCAATGGCTGCAGTTCGTATTTATAAAACACATACATAAACTTTTTCTTTTTATACCCAACATCAAATCAATAGGGTGGTACATTGAGCTTGTCATTCCGTGTGTAACACGTTGAAAAATATCATAATTAATATATTTTCTGTCGGTCTGTTAACCACCTAGGGGGACGAAATTTGGCTCAAATATTTATCTTTTATAAAGTTTGTTTGTTATTGAAAATGGGAAAAATTGGTTAATAAAAAAAAGTTGTGAGCTAAAAACTAGAAACAAATGGGTGTTCATTAAAAAATTAAAAATAAAAAAATAAAAAGTTATGCCAGTCACCCCTGGATTGAAAGAATAGTTCATGAGGTTTTCAAAAACGAAAGTTACTGAAGTTAAAATAGTTAACTATTATAACTTCAGTACATATTACATTTTTTTAAATGAAATTTAACTTTTTTTTATCACGTACTGATTGATTGATTATAATAATAATTTATTCGCTATTAATTACCGAATAACTAGGGAAATATAAACTGAACAAAAAATTATGTAAATTCAGCTCAAAGAAAATTTAAATCGCTAACAATTGGAGTTTACGTTATCTTAATTGAACAAACTGTTCTCGTGTTATACAAGTGTGACTGTTTAAAGGCGGGTTCATAGTAGTCATGCCCATAAAAAAATATTGATACATGATAGAAAAAAGTGAAGCCTGTTTAGCACGTTAAATTACATCTAATCCACCTATTTTTTTTATTTAAGATAGATACACTAGTGTATCTCCACTTAACTGTAGGTATGCATGGGTATTTTAACTCAAGATTTGTGCATCAATTTTGATGATACGTGGCTTTATTTACTCGCAGCTTTGAGATAAAGATGATAAACTGAATAAAATTTTGACGTTTTCACTTTAAAAAAGAAATTTTATTAAAAATAAAAATCTTCAATGTAGCATGAACAATTTTTTTTTTTTTTCGGACACTAATTTCGAAATATATCCTAAACTATTGAGCGTATAAAAATTTGATAGTAGAACGACTTAAAGCCAATTCCGCATATTTTGGTGTATCATTTATATAAATCGTGTATACCGTTCTCGAGTTATAGTGAAATATACTCGAGTAATCGGCTTATTTAGGGCTCAATATTAGACACGCCCATAAAAAAATCTCGAGCTGATGGGAAAAAAACTGAAAACAGATTCGAGTCTAGCATGCGGAATTTCATCTAGTTCACATATTTTTTTTTTTTCTGCGTGCGAGTGCGAACAAATTTTTTTTTTTGTCGACCAGTGCAATTATTCAAATTTAATCTTGTAACTAAAATTTTGATGATATTAAAATTTTACAGGTGTTTTGAAAATGGTCTAGCGCGCGTAGATATAAACTTTGACTTGTAACATTTCGATAATCATATAAGAACATACTAATCTTCTTTTTTCGTGAAGCACTTTAATTTTGCCAATTAAATCCGTTAAATAATGTGACTTCTCATATCATGTATATGGTCTTGTTAAGAAAAGAGGGTGTAAAAGAGGAGGGACATTAAAATAAATCTTAAAAATATCTTAAATAAGGTATGAACCAGGGTTTGATTTTAATACTATATTTATCTCATTTTGCAATAAATATTTGCTGCTAGCAAAAGAAAAAAAAAAATACTAAAAATATGTTTACCGTCTCATTCCTGTTTATAGTTGCAAATAAAATTATTTTTCTATTTTGCAGTATTGTCCATAAAAATTGCAACGTTTATTTACAATTTCTTGTAGCATAAACAAAAAATATTCAACTCGTACATAAATTAACATAGAAAAATAATATTTCGTGTTTTAGTATTGTATACATAATTTTTTCGGACACATATAGCACACGAACAATTTTTCTTCGTGTGCTGCAAACAATTTTTAGCAAATTTTCTTTGTTTTGATTTTGCAATTATAGTTTTTTTTAGTATTTTTATTTAAGCAATTTTGTTGCTACTAAAATTTCTTCTATGAAGAATAAAACACATGTATATCGGAGTATGTATGTATGTGTGTAAATACATGCCTTCCCCTCAACATACATACTTCAATATACATGTGTTTTATTCTTCATAGAAGAAATTTTAGTAGCAACTAAATTGCTTAAATAAAAATACTAAAAAAAACTATAATTGCAAAATCAAAACAAAGAAAATTTGCTAAAAATTCTTCGTGTGCTATATGTGTCCGAAAAATAAAAATACTAAAAAAAAACTATAATTGCAAAATCAAAACAAAGAAAATTTGCTAAAAATTCTTCGTGTGCTATATGTGTCCGAAAAAATTATGTATACAAGACTAAAACACGAAGTTTTAGTTTTTTTGATGAGCAATATTTTCTGTTTGCTAATAAAAATTGCAAAGACATTTACATTGTTACTAAAAATTCGAAGGTATATTTATAATAATTTTAGTTGCAGTGTGTAGTAAAAATGAAAAGGTTTAATATTTATTGCATAGTCATAAGGATAAGAAATTTTATTGGCGCATAATATTTAAACGCTGGTGTGAATTATATAAAACAATAAGTACGAATAACTAGATTGAAATTTACTGATTTAAATGTTTTTCATTTACGCACATAATGAAAAAGTACTTCAAAGTATCTGATATTTAAAAGAAAATAAAATCCAGATTCGAACTAATTTTGAAAAACCCTTTGTAGATTTAATTAATCTGATAATATACTTTAATTTAGCTTAGGACCCATTGAGGCATTATTAATGCATTTGTTTGAAATTACAAACATATATTTAAAATACATTTCCATTTATTTTATATATAAAGTGCGATTACTTTCAAATATCATGAATATCGTAAATTTGTTTATCTAAAAATGGTAGAAAATATTAGTTTTTATCGGACTAGAAATGACCCCATATAATTAGAGATAGATGAATAGAAAGTTCTAATTAAATGTTCTAAACATTTATGTTGAAATATTTTAGCTTCGTACTATATTTATATTATTTTTTTATATTTATCTGAAACTACTTTAAAAGGTCATAAAACGAAAATTTTGCCTACAAACGAAAAATCCTTTGGAGGGTTTATTACACATATCAAGAGTTATCAATTGCAATCGGAATCATTCTGCCCCCATGCGATGATCATCAATTTGTTGCATAGTGTAATTCCTTGTCTTCATATATACAACTTTATATATTTACATATGTATATAGATTGGCTTAAATATATTATGTCCTTAAGAAATTCTACAGATTTTTTTATATATAAGCTACTAATGAAGATTAATATGAAAACTAGGAAAATTCTTATTAAAATCATATCAATTTTTTTTTTATTTTATTTATTATTACACCGCAGGACATAACATATTCGACCATATTCATATACACCCATAAATTTTAATAATTATGTGTGTATTTGCTCTATAAACAAGTAAAAGCAAAAGATTTTAGATTTTTTTCCTATTTTCCAAAGAATATCTTTAATAGCAAGGAAATATGTTTAAGAAGCTTTTACTTTCCTTTTTACTTTTTGTGTCCTCTTATTTGATTAAAGTTTTGTGATATGACAGAGGTTAAATACTTAAACATCTTTAGTAAATTTGATACTTTAAGGGTTATAGGATATATTTTTCTTTTGTTTTCTTATATTTTCTTTTATAGTTTTAAAATCGTATTTCACTACTTAAATTTTATATTTATCATAAGCTGGATAATTTTTTTTTTGTCTATGGTATTTATTTGATTTTACTTTGATGATAATGCTCTTTATTTGCTATAAAGTATTTTACAAAAGAAAAAAGCTCAAAGTAATTGAAGTAAGTGGTCAAGAAGAGAAACGAAATAGAAAAAATGTATAGAAAACAAAGTAAATCGTATTATGAGTCTATTGATGTGATTTAATTTTTGATAGAATAAATGATGACAAAGTCAATTGACCGTAATAAAAATCCAATTGTTTTTGTCGTTTTTAAGACAAATAAGTGTGAATCTTTATCTCACGAATCTTTTTTGAAAAATAGTCAAGTAAGACACTTAGGAATTTATTTGGAGTTGGAGAAAGAATGTTTTATAAGGGATTAACTTTGTGTTTTGAAGTCTGAAAAATTTAAAAGAAAAATTTTGTGAGGGTATTTAATAAGATTTGGTAATGGTTTTATAAGCTGCTGTGAAATAATTATATTGAAGGGATATTATATATTTAAAAGATTTGTTAACATTAAATGTCATTCTAAAATACAAAAATTCTTTTACAAATTTTTTTTTATTATTTGATAACTTAAATGATTATGTCCTTGTTTATTTTTAATTTCATATTATTTATAACATATGTTTATTTAAAATAACACATACACTACAACTGTTTTAATATTAATGTCACATAAATGTGCATATGTATTTGTGTGTAAATATTAAATTGTAAAATATTGATAAAATAATTAAAACAGGTGTAAATATTCACAGGATTTTAACAAAAATATTTATTTTTTTGTTTCTTTTTAATTAAACCAAATTAAAAAAAAAAAAAAAACGAAAAAATTAAATAAATAATATTATAAAACAAGTCAAGGACAATTAAGGTTATAATAAATGTATTAAAAAATATATAGTATTATTTATACAATTTTAAACTCAATATTAACCTAATTAAATAAACTAATAAAATTCTATATAATGCAAGTTTAATAATAACTTTATTATTGAAAACTTTAATATATAATTTAGTAAAAAAGTTAATATATTTTTTTTAACTTTTCAACAAAACAACCACAAAACAATAAACTTTATTCATAATAAAAATATATATTAAATTAGTATTTCTCATTTTTTGTTCTGTCATATAAATATAAATATCAGGAAATAAATAATATTAAAAAATGCCACAATACACAACTATAAAGAAACCAACAAAATTAATAAACTTAAATTTTGTACACGCACACTCATACTATGAAAGCAGTTAAGAGCAATAATTTAGCACAACAATACATATTTATGGACAAAAACTCACACCCAGGGTAAAACAGAAAACCTTGTGAACACCCAAGAAACCTTACAAAAAGTTTGATATTTAAAATGGTGTATGGAAAATAAAAAAAAAAAAAAAATGTAATTAGTTATTACTTTAATGTTTCTATTACTTTTTTCTATAAGTATTCTCAACACTGTCATACAAAATGCTTGTGTGTAACTTAAATTTTTTTTTAGACATATTTGATCTAATATTTAAGCTATATACGTATAAGCAGCAAAACAGTAAAATAAAAGAAATTTAGCAAATGAGACAAATTAAGGACAAATATTCTTCAGGGACTTAAGTCATTTTACCAAATTACATTTTATTACGTTTTAGTAATTTTACTTTAACTATTCATTATGACACCAACTCAGGGTATAAAATATCTAAATAACTATAATTTTTATATTTTATAAGGTCAAAGGGTATTTTCATATCAAAAGGGACATCAAATAACCAGTTTAGTGTCCCATTTTTGGTTTCCAAGTTTATATCGATTCTTGAAAGATCTGTACAAAATTTCGTTATCTTACATGCTTTTGTTTAAGAGATATCAACAGAAAAGTAATTTTCCAGTATTTTGCCCATAACCTTTTTGTTTATTAACCGATTTTGCTCATATTCAATACCAAACAAACCTCTAGAGGTTGTCCCTTTCGAGTCCTATCCTGCTTTCAACAGACAGACAGACAGACAGACGGACAGATGGACAGACGGACGGACATAGCTAATTTTAATCAGAATCTAACCAGAACCCAGAAAAAATATACTTTATGGGATCTTAAATGATTCCTTCGACATATTACACACGGAATGACAAAATCAATATACCCCCCATCGTTTTGATGCTGGGTATAAAAATATATATCAAGAATAATTCTCATTTTCCATGTGAAATTAATTGTAAAATTCTTTAAAGAGTTCTCGGGGCTATGCGCTGTAAGTTTGCGACTTGACTTATACTACATTTTTGTAGCATCATTTCTTGTTTATTATATATGAACGACTAATTTGTTCTACGTATTACCAAAAAATAATTTAACTAAAAACTCCTCAGGGAATCATATTTTCTTTGGTTGTAAATAGGTTAAAAATATGATGGAGAAAAGCCAAATTGTCCTGGTTATCAGAATGATTATACCTACAATATCTGCAACATTTTTTTTTCACTATATATATATATTTTTTTTTTTTAATTTGATTTTTTATTAAAAAAGTTATAATTATTTTTTGGTTTAGAAATTTTTATTTTTTTGCTCAGAAAATAAAATTTATTAACTATAATTATGTTTCCAATACTTTCCTAAATATTTTGCAGTGGGTATTTTCTGTAATAACTTTCATAGTTTTTGGGATTCAATTAAGCTTTTGATGGTTTTGCATTATTAATTGAGATTTTATTTATTTTTTTGCAATAATTTAAATGAATTTATCATAGGTTGGGATAGTTTCAGCATTTGTGATCACTTAAGAAATTCATTAAACAAATGAACTTAACGGAGATTAATAGAAGGACTTAAAGCCAAAATACAAAAGAAAGTTTACAGATATCGTTTACGGTTATGAGAAGAGAGCACCTTCAGGTACCAAAAAATCCAAATAAAAAAAAAAATAACAATAAAAAAATTCAAATTGGCCACACAAAGTCCATATAGTTCCAGACAGGAATTCTGCAAAAAATGTAGAAGCCAAGAATAGGGCACGGAAATTAAAATCAAATTTCATACAAAAATACTCATGTTGTATCCGGGTCAAAATTTTTATGTTGCTAATACTGAAGCACATGTTGAAGATAAGTTTCGGACCCAAAATCAGACATAATTTCCAAAAAATTACTCGTATGACAAGCTTTATGCAGTTGCGGTTACAGTGGGCTTTATAAACACCGAAATATGATTCTAAAAGAATAACATAGTTTTTATACCAAAAGATATCAATTCTCCAAATTGTCTAGAGCTAAGACCAGTAGAGTAATATTGGGCTCTTGTGAAAATAGAATTGAAGAGAACAAAAAAGGTGTCTCAAAATATGGAAGATTTTAAAAGGAGCTTGACAAACTGTTCCAAAAAAGTGACTGAAACAACTATCAATTTTTTAATAGGACGTCTACCACAAAAAGGACCACAAGTTATAAATATTTTTTTAATAGGTTGAATTTCAATTAATAAGATAATTGAATATGTGTCATTAATAACTGAAATAGGATTTTTGATTTTTTAATATAAAATTGAAATTCAATTTGTTAGAATACTTTGTTTTTGACTTATTTATTTAATTATTAAAATATTTGAAATCATTTTCAAATTTGGATTAATAATTAAATTGGAATTTCGAGAATATATTTTTCTGTGCATCAAAGACTATTGGTAGTCAATGGATTAAATTTAAAACGAAATGTAATTAATATCTTTTTTGCTAACCGAAATCTATAAAATCTACAAAACATTTTTCACAATATATATACGGATAGAAAAAACATGATCACTACAACTATTCAATGTTTATATAGCCGTTTTTCATTGATTTGATAGCAACGTTTATGATTCTGCATGATCGTTTAATGATTACCCACAATCAAAATTTTAATATGGTTGACTGAATTATAATATATATTTAATTACTTTTATATGAAATCATATTTATGATAAATCCAATCATTTAGTCAATTCTATTTAGTTAATTCTGCAACCATTAAACTAATATTTTTATTTGCTTTTAATGACTTTTGAATACACATTTTTGTGTATCAGTCCAGTAGTTTGTTAGTATATTAATTCTCATTTAGCTTAGATATGAACAAATATAAATTGACGTGGTTTGTTTTTATTCAATATGATGAATATACCACATATCGTGGTATAAATGAATATAAATATGAAAACATGGGATTATATATATGATAATATGAGATTATATATATGATGAAATTAGTTCATATATATGATAACATGGGATTATTTAAATGATAAATAAGAAAGGTTATAAAACTTACTAAAAGTTATCAATAAGGTTATAAACCTTACTAATAAATTACAAATTGGGATTATTATAATGATTACGTACAAATATACTTATTGTAACCTGGAATCAAATATTATAACAATGATAGTATGTTGCTCTTAGTTTATGATCTCTAGAACCATATTTTTTCTTTGCGTGAATATATATATATTTTTTTTTTGTTGATCTTAATTTTTAGCATAAAATTGACGCGGTGAATCATTTGAGTTATGGTGCTTAAATCGTTTGTTTATAGAAAAAACTTTTCATTAAAGCCCCAGAATCCTTTTAAAGAAAAATTATTTTTTAACAAAAAAAATTATGATATGAAATAAAATTTAATTACTAGGACCACTATTTAACATTATATCAATATTCATGTACAGATTAAAGACAATCCAATAAATTTTATTGTAGATCTTTCAAATTATTAATTATCAAACAAAGCTCTTTGTCCTGTTGTGTAATTTAAAACATTTAACCAAAATTATCCTTTTTTTTATTGCATATAAAATTTAACATAATTACACACATATGTTTATATGATTTTACAACATATCCATGGATATGTAGTATATGACGTATATAAGTACATATATATTTATTTAAAAAACAAATACTTTCATGTACAAGGATACAAATATGTATTAAATATTATATATGCTTAAGAAATGTTATTATTATTTTTACTTATATAAGATTTAAGGGTAAAAATCTTAAATATTTTATGTATAAAATTCATGGCCTCAAGACATGTCCTTATGCATCATAAGTTTTTACACAACATTTTGTCAACCGAATAAAAAAAATAATAAATAGAAAAACTGTTTAAAAAAGCAAACGAAAAGGTCACATTAAAATTTACATGACTCTTATACTTTAAGTCGTAGTCATAGTGAGAGGGTTTCCTTTTATGTATTTTATTTTAAGGAACACACTCACTCTCTTCAAAAGTAATTTTCTATTTTATTTAGTATAAAGATAAATTCTTATTTAAGATCTTAATTTATGAGTGCGTTAACTCGTTGTTACAACATTTACTTTTGCTCACATACATACACAATCTCGCCTGCACATATTGGCATACAAACTAGTCCTTATTGCTAACAAACACTCTGCTGTGAAAGTATATTCTGACAAAGTGTTTCAAATAAAATGAAAATTGAATGAGAAAAGTGCAAGCTATATAAATAAAAGAACGACATTTTCTTAACCAAACTAAAGTGGCTTAAACTTAACTGACTTAACCTTTTACGTAATAGTAACAAGTAACTAATAGTAACTTTTTTAACTCAATAAAAGATTTCATCAAAAGAAGTTTTCTATATATTTTTTCTTATAATACTTTATTTATAGGTTACCATGTTGTTGGTTGTACTTTTTCCAAATTAAATTTATTTTGTTGCATTTATATCAAAGAGAGCAGAAAAATCTAAGCTTTAGTTCTTGGAAAAACATTTTGAAAAAACAAGCAATTAATTAAATGAAGAGTCGAGGAGAACATTTAATTTTAAAAGATATTAAAAGTAATTTGTTTTTTTTTTCATTAGGACATCCATCGTGCTTCAAAATTCAATTTAAAAAGGAAAAATTTTAAAATATTTTGTTTTTATTATTTTTTCGTTTTTTATTTATTTTTGTTTCTTGACTTGGTTGCATCTACTTGTAAGCAATTTAGTAGTATTTTTAATATTTTACGAAAAAAGATTACTCTGAATAAGAAATAATATAAAAAGAATGTGAAAAAACGTAACTTTATGCGAACGAAAGCGTAGGAAATACAGAAACGCAAAATGATTCGAATTCGTTCGACTTGCTTTCGTTCGCTTAGATTTTCATTCGACATAGAGAAACAGGCTATAAATCATACCAAAAAAAGTATTTTTAATAAATTCGAATATTATTTATTAGAAACAATAATATCAATTTCTGAAAAAAAGATCAAATTGAAATAAAATTTAAATGTCTTTTATAAATAACACAGGATGACAAAATAATATTTTTTCTCTGTTCCAAAGTATTTCTTAGTCAATTCAAAGACATGTAATCTTGATGCCCTAAGCTTATAATTTTTTTTTTTTAACAGACTCTAATTTTTGAGATACAAATAAGTGAAATTAGGAGGCTAGGTGTAATAATGTACCGATTATAACCATTTTCAGTAGACTTTTGGCCAAATTTAATCTAATTGTCTTCAAAATTACGACTTGTTTTTTGTACGCAAGTTTTACATAGATAGACAAAAAGGCAGCTGTCCAACTAGGCAGCATGCATGGTGGACGGACATGGTTAAATCGATTCGGAAATTGATTCTGAGTCGATTGGTATACTTTAAGATGGCTGTTGAAATATAGGTACATATAAAAATCTGAATTTTAAAAAATTAAGATTTTTCCCAACATTTTTCATTAAAAAATAGTATAATTTAAAATTTTGACTTTTGTTTTTTTTTATACCCACCATCAAAAAGATGGGGATATATTGATTTTTTTCATTCCATGTGTAACATGTCGAAAAATCATTAAATAGAGTATATATTTTCTGAGCCCTGGTTAGATTCTGAGTCGATATAGCTATGTCCGTTCGTTTGTCTGTTGAAAGTAGGATTGGGCTCGAACGGAAAAACATAGGGGGACGAAATTTGCCTCAAATCGGTTAATAAACAGAAAAAATTATGGATTAAATATTAGAAATACAGGGTATCCGTTGTAGCTTCATTTCATATTTTTCTGCTGATATCGCATGTACGACAATGAAATTTTATACAGATAGTTCAAGGATCAATGTAAACTCGGAAACGAAAAATGGGCTAGGTCCGCCCACCTCCCCTATAACGTAAAATTTGGAAAAGTTGATTTGGAAGTTGGTACATTTCTTTTAATTAAAAAAAAAGTAAGAAAATATGTAAATTAATATGCATGAATATGAAAAGTATGACAAAATATGCATTTTCCATTTAATATGCCAAAATGCAGTAACAAATCGAATACATTAAAATGTATTGTTGAATTAGATAACTACTATGTACATAAAGTGGTTTTTAAATGTTTCTGAAAATAACATGCATTGCATGAAAATCCGTCTCCTATTAAAAACATATACAGTTTTATGAAATAGGGGAAAAAAAGAAAAGTTTTTGGTAAATTTTTTTTTAAACAAAAATTTTGAAAATTTTCTAGAAATATTATTTTTTTGAAATATTATTTTTTTTTTTTTTTATCTCGGAAACTATTCATCAATTAAAAATTTGATATTGGTATACCTTAGAGGTATAAATTAGAAATGCATTATTATATAAAAATATTAAAAAATAAAAAAATAAAAAAATATAAAATTATTTTTTAATTTTTGTAAAAATGAATATTTTTATATTTTTTTAGTGATGACAAGTCGTTTTGGAGATATGATTCAATATGTGGTGTAACCTCTTTAATTTTACAAATAGCGTTTTGTTGCGAAAACTAGAGTCAATTCAAGAAAATTTGTTCTGAATTTTAAAACCAAGGTACGGAAAAATTCGGATTTCGAACTGAATTTTAAGCTCTTCTTCGCTTTTATAAATATTATTTGTAAATTTAAAAATAAAATTCACTTTTTGGATTGCATTTCTTTTCTTTGCTTTTTTTTAATTTGAGTTAGGAAAATAATGTTAAAAAACTTTCTTTTTAAATTTGTATTTGTGGGGGAGATCGCTAATTTTGTACGCAAAAAAGTGGTTGAAAAAAAGAAAAAAAAAAAAGGTTCGTTGTGTGCATGTACATACATACATACATATGCATATAAAAAAACACACACACTCAATTAACTACATCCCAGTCGGAAATATAAGGGCTAAATATACATACTAAAATGCATTATTAGGATCTACAAGGCCTTCCACTCGTATTGCAACACTATTTCTTTTTTACACGGCGTGTCATTGGAGGCAAGGCCTTCCCTTCTCCCTTCCAAAAAGAAGCGGAAAGGCAAAGACTCTTAAGTAAATAAATATGCTCTCTTATATTTTCAATGGTATTAAAAAGGAGTATGAAATATATTCAAAAAAAGACATGCGGACTACCTTCTTTATCGACACTTGAAACAAGACTAAATGAGTTTTGAGTCTCGTAATTACAATTTTTTCTGTTTGTAATCAGAAAGTTAGTAGGTGAGTGACACCTTCTATTTCGCATCTAATGAAATGGAAACAAGAATTAGTACCGAATTTCATTTTAAAGAAAGTCGAGGCATTATTTAAGGAATTTTTACAGAAGGCAAAAAGGAATGTGTTTAAAATTTGTTCGGAGGCATTCAAATAGGCCTGTTGAGAGCAAGCACTAACAAATTTTCCTGCTGGGATACTACATAAACATTGTGTTGTTGTTGTTTCATTTTAAAAAATTCTGCAGTAACAAAACCAAAAAAAAAAAAAAATGCAGCTATCATAAACACACAAGCGTATGTACAAATGTTTTAAACGTCCACACATCTTTCATTCAAAATAAGTCAACACATTTTTTATACCGTTCCTGAATAATATTTTTATTTCCAAAAATAAAATTTTTGATCTTCGGACAAATTTAAAAATTAAATTCGTTCTAAAAATTAGTATTAAATTCGCTGATAAAAATTATGTTCCGAACGAATAAAAAAAAATTAGCATTCTTCCTACTAAACATCTGCATCAATTCATTTGTAACTCATTTTTAATTACTCTCTTTCTTTTCAATTGTTGACTGTTATTGTTTTTTAAACTTAAAATCAAATCTCTGTGTGTGCATACGTAAGAAAAAGACAAAAAAATCAAAACAAAAATAAACAAAATCAATTGTGCAGAGAGTCATAAAAACACTTTAACAACAAATCATTTTCAACTGAATTGAATTGAATTAAATCTAAAAATGCAATACTGTCATTTGTTTGTTTTTTTTTTACAAAATTTAATGTGAAGCAAATATTAAATTAAAAAAATTTAAATATTATAGGTACGTAATTAAAAGTAAATAAAAATATCACAAATAAAATAAATTTTATTTCATTTTAGATATAATTAAATATAATTAAAATAACCAATTATTACATTTTCTAAGCAAAAACATTGTAATCAAACGTAATTATTATCTGTTGTTTATTTAAAAATACATAATTGTTATGTTCCCTGCATTTTTTCATATTAGATGTAAGGGAATGACAGTAATTCACAGTTTTGTTTTGATGTTTTTTATTTAACATTATTGTTTTTCTAAAAATCTCTCATAAGCAGTAATTTCTCAAAGAGAACAGAACATGTTTTGTTTTTGCTTCATCGTTTCAATTCAACTCAATTCAAATAATTTTTTTTTTACAGAGTTTGTTTTGTTTTGTATTGTTTTGTTTTTTATTTTCGCAGTAATGTAAGAGCATACATTAAAAAACATTACTGTGAATTGAAAAGCAAATGATTTGATGCAGATGTTTACTTCCTACTCTGCTTAAAACTTATTAATACAGTGTATGCGAATTGACTGAAATATCCCATGTGGCAGACATTTAGTTATAAACTACACCCACCATAGGTGATTGGGGTATTATGTATTTGTGCAAATATTGTAACGCAGAAAAAAAATCTTCCAACCTCCACCGACTCAGAATCTGAGTCGATTTAACCATGTCCATCCGCGTGGTTCGTAAAGCTTGTGTGCAAAGTACAGAAGATTATTTGATGAAATTTGGTACATATGATTTTTTTTACAAGGAATTTGATTTGAATTTGGTCATGATCGGCCCATTATTTTATAAAAAAAATATTTAAATGAAATTTGACACAAATAAGTTTGATGTAAGTATAAATCCGTGTGCCAAATTTACATAAAAATCAACTTAATATTTCAACTAATATTTCACACAAATAAATTTTTTATAGGTATAAATGAAAGTGCAACATTTTTATTCATAATTTTTCATAGCTCCCATATAAGACCCAATCTCAGGAATCACACAAAAGTGCATAAATATATGTGAATGTTAGTATAGTATTCTGTATTAGCATATTTTATTTTACATTTAATACAAGTATCGGTCCACAATTGGCTCCTGTCCGAATTTTGGTACACATAGAAAATATATCTTCTTTTCTCATTTTATTTTGTCAATCTGTGTATTTTTATATTTTTTATAAGGAAAATAAAAATATAAGTAAATAGATTTGTTGGTTATATTTGACTGAATTTTTTCTTTGAAAAACTCACAAGCAAATGTATACAAATCTGATGTTTAAATCACTAAAGAATGTATTTTCTTAAAGAAAACTAATTTGTGTATTCATTATATTTAAATTTATGCAAAGATTTTAAAAATAATCGTTTCTGGTAAAATAATGGTGAAATATACAAAAGCTTACTTTTCAAGCGAAAACCTTAATAAACTTTATTTACAGCCTTAAGCGAAATATCCTTTAGATTGCACAGTGTAGTTATGTCATTTTTCTTTTAACTTAGCAAAGAATATAAAAAAAATCGCTTTCATTTTTGTTTTACTTTTAAATGAAACCACTTGGAAAGTACAAAAGAAAATTGTTTTATCAAAAAATTAAAAAGAAAGAGGCACATACAACAATGCTCAGTACATATATACATATATATGTATATACTCATTTGCAAAAAAAAGGTCATATAACAAAAATGAAATTGTTATTTAAAAAAAAATATCGACTTATTAAGTAAAAAGTATATTCAAAAATTAATTTTATTTTTATGTTGCTTAGTGTAAAAATTAAAATGAAAATAATAAAAGTAATTACAGAAAGAACAGAAGTCCATAAAATATTTAAATAATATTTAGTAATTGCAATTCTTTTTTTGAAGTTATGACTTTTTTGTTGGAAGTATAAACAAAAACCTACCCAGCAAACACAGCAATACGAGAAATGTTTCACGAAACGTATTGCCTGGATGAAAATAATTATTGCGGCAATAATCGAATTCGTATTGCGGAAGATACTTCCTTCGGGTGAAAAAGTGTCTCGATGGCAATACTCCTAAGCAATACGATAGCAATTCTTCTAGATGATAATCTGGCAATATCGCTAGATAATCACATGGAAGAAAATAGGAAGATATTGCTTAAATGATATTTGGAAGATAAAAAGAAGATTTTGCACAGAACCCACCCGGAATAAAAATAAAATTATGCATTTATATTATACAAAATATTATTATTTTGGTAATATTTGCATTAATTAGAAATAACTTAAAAAAGATAGTGATATTAAATCTGCTGGTTCTTATTTAGAGTTTCTTTGTATAACAGTGCTGACCTTAATACAATTGATTTTTCTTCATATACCTTTTAACAAAAAATTATATTTGTAAATTTTGCAAATGTAAAAAAACTATAATTTTATTTACCTTGAGGATTTTTTAAATATTTGTTGAAGCCAATAGAGAAACGAAATTCAATTAATATTAAAAATTATCTAAACAAAATTTAAAAAAATAAACAAATAAAAATTGACAATAAATAATTTTTTTTATTTTATATTGCGGAAATTTCTCGGAAGCAACAAAAGGAAGAAAATACAAAATGTAACTTGATTATTTTCTCTTAGATAATAAATTGGGGATATTGCCACTTTATCATCCAAGAAGATATCTTCCATTTGTTTGCAGGGTATGGTATAATGTATTTTTGAAATGTTGGTTATATTTAATTAAGAAAACACGAAATGTATGTAGTATATTGCTGTTTCTTTCATACACAATAAATACACTTATTTATGTATTTCAATTTATACACTTTGTATTATTATTATTATTTTTTTCTTATATTAAAATTTATATTATTTTCACTTGACCTCATTATGTACTTTTATAATAAAATGTTTACAAAAGACGTTGTTAACAATATATTCAAAAGTATTTTAAGCATTAGAAAAAAAAAAAAAAAAATAAAAAAAACAAGAAAATGACTTTTAATTTCCTATACAAAAAACCTTCGTTATAGAAATAAGACATTTGTTGACTGTAATGAAATGTTTTAGTTAAATCACAATACAAAAATACTAAATAAAGGAAATATTAAAAATATTTTATTTCACAATAGTTTTTATAATAATAAAAATATTTTCTTAAGTTAACATTCACAATTTTTGACACTCATATACATACAACATAATTTAATAATTTTTATTCTCTTGTCATATAATTAATATTTAATATTTCTTATTAATCATACGTCCCATATTTTGTCGAATAAAATTAAATGAAATACACATTTAATATAAAATATAAATATTATTTAAATATACCTTAAAGAATTTAATCATTAGCATTTAACTTTCAATCCAAGTGAAAATAAAGGTAAGTAGGTTGATTAGTGTAAAAACGTATATAAATGGCAAGATAAGTTTATGTACATAAATACATAAATAACCATAAATACACATATTTATGTATATATTTATAAATTATGTATGTATATTATACTTGTGTACATATGTATGTGTGTATTTTGTTAAGCTTTATGTAAATTGTTGTTTACTTGCAAACAAGTAAAAACAAACTTAAAAATCTCTTGACATTTGAACACACATTCATAAAATGAGCAACAGCAACAGTAACAACTTATTTAGCTTTTGTTAATGCTGCACTAATGCTGTTTTACTTTTACATACACACATACACACCTATTTGTCTTCGTCTTCGTTTTTTTCTTCTCGTAAGTAACTGACACAATGCACACATTAACTATATAAATTTTTAAAAATGCTCTCAAAGAAACAAAGAATTTTATACAAAATATGTATATACATTGAAATGTTTGCATGTAGATATGTGCACTGTTTTATCTCACTACACAAATAAAATCTTTTTTAGGGATAAATAAGTACTTTATCTTAATATGTGTTAGTTTTATACACTTTTTATTTGCAGATGATGTATGTGTGTGTGTCTGCCTTCATGCTTGTATACAAATAATAGTTCTTCGTAATAAAATTTTATTTTATCTAAACTTAGATTTACATCTAAGTTTAATACTTTTTAATACAGGTAGCTACTATGAATTGAAAATAAACTATTTTGTAAGCATCTTTGTATTATTTTAGTTTGAAGTTTATGATTTTGTTCTGTACACCTTGTTTTTTTTTTTTTTTTAATTTAATTTAAAGTTTAATACTTGCAAATCTTTTATAATCTTCAGTAATAACCAGGGCAATCAAAAGTACCTATAAAAAATCTAAATTTTTCTTGTACTTTAAATGAACCAAACTTTTGGTCTTAACTACATATTTAAACAGCATATTTTGTCATGATTTCAATAAAAATACATATTTTAAAGCATATTTTAGCAATAGGCATATTTTTTGCATATTTCATACTTAAGAGAAAAATTTTGTAATGAAATTATTTTACTGCCACATACGTTTTTAAAATCCGATTTCCTAACAATTTTCATCTCATAAAGTTCATATTTTGGTTGTTTTTGATTTTTTATAGATTAAGTCATTTTTTCTTCTTTTATCACGGACGAAATTTATTTTATTTTCGAGCAGTACATCCGCTACTTCCTTAGTTTTTTTTTTTTTTTTTTTTTTTTTTTTTTTTTATAAAAACCATACTATATCATAAATTCAAATTGTTTTTATTAAATTATAATTTTATAACTAAATTTTCAAATAATATTTCTATAGCATAAAAACACTGTGCGCATTGTATTGAAATAAAATAAAAGAATGGAAATAAAATTCAAAAACAGACAGACTAACAAACACAGATTCACATTTATATCGTTAGCATTTAACCCGATATTCCTGTAATTCTTACATAGACCAGAAAAAAACTTGGTAGCCTTTTTATTTAGAAAAAACAAAATGAAATATTAAAAGTGAAAAACCCGCAAAATTAAACTATGATTCCTAACTCCTGTGGGAACAGATATAATATTGATGTTCTATCGACAATAAGAACAATAAACTTCTTAAATATTTTAGTTACCAGTTTCTTACATCTTTAGCGTTCGAAGTTTCAAAAGCGCGAATGCTATATTCTGCTCGGTCGAATCTATGTACCCACCATCAACTTTTTAAAATTTTACATTATATGGGAGGTGGGTGGTAAAGTGGGCGGTCCACGATCATTTATATCGAACTTCGAACTATCTGTACAAAATTTCATTATCGTACATGCTTTTGTTTAAGAAATATCAGAAGTAAAGTACGAAATGAAGCTAAAACGTACACCCAGTGTTTTGCCTATAACTTTTTTGTTTGCTCATTTTCAATACCAAACAAACCTTATATAAGATAAATATTTGGGCCAAATTTAGTTCCCCTATGTTGCCCCGTTCGAGCCCTATACTGCTTTAGTAGTATATTTGTGTAGGTTCTGGGACAATTTAGCGTAGCTCCAAAAACATATGAGGGGGGGGCTGATTTTTTTTATCGTTAATGGAAAAAATGTATTTGGGTCGGTTCTGGGACAACTGAGCGTAGCTCCAACAACATTTGAGGGGGGGAGGGGGGTTGTTTTTTTTCAAGAATTTTTTTTGTCATTACTGAAAATTTTTTTTTAAGTTAGGGTTCGCAGATGGCAAATTTTTTTTATTGATCCATCAGAAGAAATATAAAGGGGGAGATCCCGTCCCCCTTTGTGTGTTTAATATATTGTAATAATATATGTATGTATGTATGTTTATTGTGTGCTTTTTTAATAAATGCTACAATATTTTTTTGTTTAAACGGTGAAATTGGAAACCACTGAATTTATTTGTGTATTTTTGTATTTTTTTTTTTTACTTTTGTATAATAATATGTATGTAATTATGTTAAAGTACATACAAACGAATTAATATGGAGACAATTTTTTTTTACACTTTTAATTGTGATGAAATTAAAAACTGATGACTTGGATAAATAGAGTTTGAGTATGTTTGGTTTATTCATATGGTTGTTTTTGTTTTTGTAAAGTGTAAAATTTAACTTGAGAATTGTTTTTGTTTTTTTTTTTTTTCATATGCATAAAATAACCTTGTAAAAGGTTTTTGACTTTAATTAAAAAATATGTTTGATTTTGTTGGGTAAGGTTATGTATAATTTGTTCTAATGTGATATTAGGAAATTATTGTGAAATTTATGTTAAGAGAATTGTGAAATTTATGTTAAGAGAATTATGAAATTTATGTTAAGAGAATTGTGAAATTTATGTTAAGAGAATTGTGAAATTTATGTTATGATTTCAAAATGAGAGTAAATTTGAATTTTATAAAAAAAAAAACACTCAATTTTTATAAAAACTTTTGGAGTAAAAACAAGTGAATCGGTTTTATACTTATTTGAAGATGAGGGAGTATTTTCTTAATTTTTGACTTTAATGAAAAAATATGTTTGATTTTATTGGATAAGGTTATGTATAATTTGTTCTTAATATTATATTAGATGAAAGTGTTATAGACATTTGGGTTTGAAAGAATTGTTTAATTAACTTTTGGTAAGCAAATGTTCAGTGAAATATTTTTATAAAGTTGAAAACCAACATCTTTACAAATATTTTAAAAATAAGTTCAAAAATCGAACGTTTGAATTCATGTTACATTTCATTGCCTAGTTTAAGGCGTTTATATGTATAAGAAATTTAGGAAAAATTATCAATTCTCATAATTTTTTAATGATTTCAACAAAACTTTTGAATCCATGTTACATCTCATTGCCTAGTTTAAGGCGTTTATATGTATAAGAAGTGTAGGGAAATTAATAATTCTCATAATTTTTTAATGTTTTCATCCAAACTTTTGAATTCATGTTACATTTCATTGCGTTTACATTTATAAGATATGTAAGAAAATTTTATAATTCTATTCTTTAGGAACATATCATAAATTGCATGATTTTTTTACATTTGGTGACAGATAGAAGTGGATTGAAGCTTCTTAATAAATACAACAATATTTTTGTGTAAATGGCCAAATGTATTTTATGAAATTATAAACCAATGTATTTATTTTTTATAATAATATGTAGCAATTATGTTAAAAGTATATAAAAACAATTTAACAGGGAGACAAATAGGAAGGCAATAGTTGTTTTTTGTTTTTAATGATAATTTTTGCATGGATATTTATTTTTAGTTCCATACAAAAAGATGTTCTATCGGGGGTAACTTTGTTTCTTATAAAAGTCAGGGATGGGAAATAGCAAAATTTGTATTTGCATCAATCAGAATAGATAGTTCTGTTAGATAATTACTAGGTAGATAAAGTGAGGAAAGTGTGTGTTTCATATATTGTAATAGGATGTTTGTTTATCTTGTTTCCAGGTAAGTGGTTAGGTGAGCAGTTCATGAGAATAAGTTACGTTAGTAGCCAAATTGCTGAATCTCGTTTCCACTAGTTGTGAGAATGTGTGTTGTGCCAGCGAAAAAATTTCAAATGAAATTTAATATTTTTGTTTATAGTTTTGTTGGAGTTGTAGATTATGTGAATCATCATGTAATTGTTCTTATGTTTTAATATTGTTAATTATGAAGCTGCAAATGAGGTTTTTTAAGGTATTTTAGTTTTTTTTGTGTTTTAATATGCATAAAATAACATTGTATAAGGTTTTTACTTTAATGAAAAATATTTTTGATTTTTGTATGGTCATGGATAATTTGTTCTTAATGTTATATTAGATGAAAATTATGTAGACATTTACGTTTAAAGGATTAATTCTTTAATTAACTTTTTTGAATGAAAATGTTCAGTGGGATATTTTTTATATTTTTACGAATTTGAAAACCCATGTATTTACAAATATTACAAAATTCGATAATCTTTAAAAAAAAATATACGTGTCGTATACATATATATATGATTGGTTGTATATTTGTATTTTATGTTTTAATATTAAGTAGGAAAATGTGTAAGGTTTTTGCCTTTAATGATGAATACATTGTCCGATTTTGTTAGATATGCTCATACATACATAGTTATTTAAAATTATTGAAGTCAATGCGTCAATATTCTAATATCAAAGTATTTTGATTTATTGGTGCTTAATAATTTAATAAATTTTGTGAAATTTATTTTATATATCATGAATTTTATGAAAGATAGATTTTTTAATAATATTCTTATTGTATATAAATAATTGAAGTTTTTGTTTGTATATGTGTAAATATCTATATTTTATTGTTGTTTTACTATTGTTAAGTAAGAAAATGAAATGAGATTTTTTTAACAATTTTGTATAAATAATGAAAAAATGTCTAGCAGCTATTTTTTTCATAATTTTTATCAAGAAATTGGACAAAATTAATTTACAGTATAAATGATTGTGGTTTGAAGGGGACTTTGTTTAAGGGGTTATAGTCTACGAATAATACGAAAATATCCCATTTAAAACTTTTTGTTTTGGGGAAAAGTAATATATATTTACATAGTAGCCTTATAATATCATGATTTTTTTTATTTTATTTAATATTTAATAACCTGAGACCATTTAGAATACCTTTTATCTATTTGTTTATTTAATAATCAATAAAACAATTCAATGAAATATGAAATTTTGACTTTAACTTCTTGCTATTTATATTAAAATTTATAGAAAAACATTTAAAGTCTCTAGATTACAAATATATAAATTTTCCCTACATCAAAATTAGACTTTTTACCAAAAAATATCCCATGTTTTCGCGCTTTCGAACCACATACTATAATTTTCCTTTTCGTGTTTATTTAAGCTTTTACTGGTAATAAGATATAATTTTTTTTTATACTTTTTCATAAATACAGAAATATATTTTTATATGGACAGTGGTACCATTTCCGGACTTTCAGTGGTAGATTTAACATATGAAAAGGTTAAAATTAATTGAAATTTACTAAAAATGCTAAATTCGTTTCAACACATTTTTACAGTATTTTATAATATAATAAAATTGCAATTTTTAAAGAATTCCATAGTAATTATAACGGTTTTAGTTGTAATTTTTCAAATATTATCACTATTTTTACTATAATTTCCAACATTAAAAATAATTCTGAAGAAATATTTTTCTATTATTATTTTTCTATTTACATCTACCGGCAACACTGTTAATGACAATGGGAATTTTTTTTATTTTGGCTTTAATAATAAAAAATTATTGTATGATTTGAAAAGGATTGAAGTATTTAATATTGTAATAATATAAATATTTGTCTTTTTTTCGTTAGTATGAATATTAAACTAAATTAAAAGTTTTTTTTTATTTTTAGAGTATAATGAGTATAATTTTAAAGAACCTATATATATGTTTATGTTTGTATACTTTTTTATGTATAATTCAAAACCAGAATTTGTTGACTATTTTTTGTTATCTATAGCTATATTTATATTGTTTTTTCTTATATTTGGAGTATTAAGAAGGAAAATAAAAAATAGAATTTTTTATTTTATTGGTAAATTATGATATATTATTTGATTAGGTATGGTTATAATTTATTAAAAAAAATATATTGAATTAAATTTTTTTGAATGTTATATAAGAAAATTTTTTTTATTTTAGAGAACAATGAAAATTATATTGCTAACTATAATTAAGTTAAAGTTTAAATCCTTGTATGATATATTTTAAATTAATGTTTGCAATAGTAAAAATTATATTAACAAAATATTTTTCGTGACACCTGTCAGATTGAGATTTATCATAATTTTATCAATTTTTTAGTAGCCTGTTGACGATTTTTGAAGGTTTCCTCTCAAAATTTTAAGATTTTTAATAAAATTTATCTAACAACTATATTTTGTAAACATATAACCTTGGTTGAAGACCTTTTAAAATGATGAACTCACAACTTATATTGATAATTAAAAAAAAAAGAAAAAATAGTATATACAACTAAAGTGGCTATATAACTTTAAATGATTTTTGTAATTTCTTTAAACAATTTGTATGGTATAAGATTTAAGATTTTGTATCTAATAAGGTTAAAAACATCTTATTCTTTAAATATTAGTTTCTACATTTTTAATGGTTTTATTAAAATCTATTTGTTTATTTTGTTCAATTTAATGATTTTAAATAATTCAAATATCCTAAATATTTGTGATTATATCTTTAAATATATATTCAAAGGCTATAAAAATCTATATAATCTGATTTCAATACGACTACAACGAATACAATGATAAAATAATAAAGGAATTAATTGATTTAAGAGCTAATATGTACTCGGTTAAGCCTGACAGATATGAAAAAGAAATTGAAAAAATAAAGGGAAAATTATAGATAATAAAAACTAAACTATCAATAAGTAACTACAAAAAATAATTATATTATAATTCTTTGTATATATTTAAATCAAATATTCCAGAAATTTATATGGAAATGGTAACCAAACATTGCTTATGCTTTCGATACAGAAGAATTTTTGTATCCTATATACTCGAAGAAAATTTTTACTTGTAACAAAATATGTATGTATTTACTTTTTATATATATTTAGGTGAATAGTGTCAAAAAAATATATGTATATTTTTTTGGTTTATGCTGTCTATGTGAGAAAATTTATGTTGTTTACATCATTCATATATATGTATGTATATGAAAACCTTGTAGAAGTTATTTGACCATATAATTTTTGTGAAAAAATTAAAAAAATAATAAAAAAATTATATTTTTTTACAAAACTTTTTTAAAAAATATAATTTTTTTATTATTTTTTTAATTTTTTTCACAAAAATTATATTTTTTTACAAAACTTTTTTAAAAAATATAATTTTTTTATTATTTTTTTAATTTAATAATAAAAAAATTATATTTTTTTAAAAAATTTTTTAAAAAAATATAATTTTTGTGAAAAAAATTAAAAAAATAATAAAAAAATTATATTTCTTAAAAAAGTTTTGTAAAAAAATATAATTTTTGTGAAAAAAATTAAAAAAATAACAAAAAAATTATATTTCTTAAAAAAGTTTTGTAAAAAAATATAATTTTTGTGAAAAAAATTAAAAAAATAATAAAAAAATTATATTTCTTAAAAAAGTTTTGTAAAAAAATATAATTTTTGTGAAAAAAATTAAAAAAATAACAAAAAAATTATATTTTTTTAAAAAATTTTTTAAAAAAATATAATTTTTTTATTATTAAATTAAAAAAATAATAAAAAAATTATATTTTTTAAAAAAGTTTTGTAAAAAAATATAATTTTTGTGAAAAAAATTAAAAAAATAATAAAAAAATTATATTTCTTAAAAAAGTTTTGTAAAAAAATATAATTTTTGTGAAAAAAATTAAAAAAATAACAAAAAAATTATATTTCTTAAAAAAGTTTTGTAAAAAAATATAATTTTTGTGAAAAAAATTAAAAAAATAATAAAAAAATTATATTTCTTAAAAAAGTTTTGTAAAAAAATATAATTTTTGTGAAAAAAATTAAAAAAATAACAAAAAAATTATATTTTTTTAAAAAATTTTTTAAAAAAATATAATTTTTTTATTATTAAATTAAAAAAATAATAAAAAAATTATATTTTTTAAAAAAGTTTTGTAAAAAAATATAATTTTTGTGAAAAAAATTAAAAAAATAATAAAAAAATTATATTTTTTAAAAAAGTTTTGTAAAAAAATATAATTTTTTTATTATTTTTTTAATTTTTTCACAAAAATTATATGGTCAAATAACTTCTACAAGGTTTTCATATACATACATATATATGAATGATGTAAACAACATAAATTTTCTCACATAGACAGCATAAACCAAAAAAATATACATATATTTTTTTGACACTATTCACCTAAATATATATAAAAAGTAAATACATACATATTTTGTTACAAGTAAAAATTTTCTTCGAGTATATAGGATACAAAAATTCTTCTGTATCGAAAGCATAAGCAATGTTTGGTTACCATTTCCATATAAATTTCTGGAATATTTGATTTAAATATATACAAAGAATTATAATATAATTATTTTTTGTAGTTACTTATTGATAGTTTAGTTTTTATTATCTATAATTTTCCCTTTATTTTTTCAATTTCTTTTTCATATCTGTCAGGCTTAACCGAGTACATATTAGCTCTTAAATCAATTAATTCCTTTATTATTTTATCATTGTATTCGTTGTAGTCGTATTGAAATCAGATTATATAGATTTTTATAGCCTTTGAATATATATTTAAAGATATAATCACAAATATTTAGGATATTTGAATTATTTAAAATCATTAAATTGAACAAAATAAACAAATAGATTTTAATAAAACCATTAAAAATGTAGAAACTAATATTTAAAGAATAAGATGTTTTTAACCTTATTAGATACAAAATCTTAAATCTTATACCATACAAATTGTTTAAAGAAATTACAAAAATCATTTAAAGTTATATAGCCACTTTAGTTGTATATACTATTTTTTCTTTTTTTTTTAATTATCAATATAAGTTGTGAGTTCATCATTTTAAAAGGTCTTCAACCAAGGTTATATGTTTACAAAATATAGTTGTTAGATAAATTTTATTAAAAATCTTAAAATTTTGAGAGGAAACCTTCAAAAATCGTCAACAGGCTACTAAAAAATTGATAAAATTATGATAAATCTCAATCTGACAGGTGTCACGAAAAATATTTTGTTAATATAATTTTTACTATTGCAAACATTAATTTAAAATATATCATACAAGGATTTAAACTTTAACTTAATTATAGTTAGCAATATAATTTTCATTGTTCTCTAAAATAAAAAAAATTTTCTTATATAACATTCAAAAAAATTTAATTCAATATATTTTTTTTAATAAATTATAACCATACCTAATCAAATAATATATCATAATTTACCAATAAAATAAAAAATTCTATTTTTTATTTTCCTTCTTAATACTCCAAATATAAGAAAAAACAATATAAATATAGCTATAGATAACAAAAAATAGTCAACAAATTCTGGTTTTGAATTATACATAAAAAAGTATACAAACATAAACATATATATAGGTTCTTTAAAATTATACTCATTATACTCTAAAAATAAAAAAAAACTTTTAATTTAGTTTAATATTCATACTAACGAAAAAAAGACAAATATTTATATTATTACAATATTAAATACTTCAATCCTTTTCAAATCATACAATAATTTTTTATTATTAAAGCCAAAATAAAAAAAATTCCCATTGTCATTAACAGTGTTGCCGGTAGATGTAAATAGAAAAATAATAATAGAAAAATATTTCTTCAGAATTATTTTTAATGTTGGAAATTATAGTAAAAATAGTGATAATATTTGAAAAATTACAACTAAAACCGTTATAATTACTATGGAATTCTTTAAAAATTGCAATTTTATTATATTATAAAATACTGTAAAAATGTGTTGAAACGAATTTAGCATTTTTAGTAAATTTCAATTAATTTTAACCTTTTCATATGTTAAATCTACCACTGAAAGTCCGGAAATGGTACCACTGTCCATATAAAAATATATTTCTGTATTTATGAAAAAGTATAAAAAAAAATTATATCTTATTACCAGTAAAAGCTTAAATAAACACGAAAAGGAAAATTATAGTATGTGGTTCGAAAGCGCGAAAACATGGGATATTTTTTGGTAAAAAGTCTAATTTTGATGTAGGGAAAATTTATATATTTGTAATCTAGAGACTTTAAATGTTTTTCTATAAATTTTAATATAAATAGCAAGAAGTCAAAATTTCATATTTCATTGAATTGTTTTATTGATTATTAAATAAACAAATAGATAAAAGGTATTCTAAATGGTCTCAGGTTATTAAATATTAAATAAAATAAAAAAAATCATGATATTATAAGGCTACTATGTAAATATATATTACTTTTCACCAAAACAAAAAGTTTTAAATGGGATATTTTCGTATTATTCGTAGACTATAACCCCTTAAACAAAGTCCCCTTCAAACCACAATCATTTATACTGTAAATTAATTTTGTCCAATTTCTTGATAAAAATTATGAAAAAAATAGCTGCTAGACATTTTTTCATTATTTATACAAAATTGTTAAAAAAATCTCATTTCATTTTCTTACTTAACAATAGTAAAACAACAATAAAATATAGATATTTACACATATACAAACAAAAACTTCAATTATTTATATACAATAAGAATATTATTAAAAAATCTACCTTTCATAAAATTCATGATATATAAAATAAATTTCACAAAATTTATTAAATTATTAAGCACCAATAAATCAAAATACTTTGATATTAGAATATTGACGCATTGACTTCAATAATTTTAAATAACTATGTATGTATGAGCATATCTAACAAAATCGGACAATGTATTCATCATTAAAGGCAAAAACCTTACACATTTTCCTACTTAATATTAAAACATAAAATACAAATATACAACCAATCATATATATATGTATACGACACGTATATTTTTTTTTAAAGATTATCGAATTTTGTAATATTTGTAAATACATGGGTTTTCAAATTCGTAAAAATATAAAAAATATCCCACTGAACATTTTCATTCAAAAAAGTTAATTAAAGAATTAATCCTTTAAACGTAAATGTCTACATAATTTTCATCTAATATAACATTAAGAACAAATTATCCATGACCATACAAAAATCAAAAATATTTTTCATTAAAGTAAAAACCTTATACAATGTTATTTTATGCATATTAAAACACAAAAAAAACTAAAATACCTTAAAAAACCTCATTTGCAGCTTCATAATTAACAATATTAAAACATAAGAACAATTACATGATGATTCACATAATCTACAACTCCAACAAAACTATAAACAAAAATATTAAATTTCATTTGAAATTTTTTCGCTGGCACAACACACATTCTCACAACTAGTGGAAACGAGATTCAGCAATTTGGCTACTAACGTAACTTATTCTCATGAACTGCTCACCTAACCACTTACCTGGAAACAAGATAAACAAACATCCTATTACAATATATGAAACACACACTTTCCTCACTTTATCTACCTAGTAATTATCTAACAGAACTATCTATTCTGATTGATGCAAATACAAATTTTGCTATTTCCCATCCCTGACTTTTATAAGAAACAAAGTTACCCCCGATAGAACATCTTTTTGTATGGAACTAAAAATAAATATCCATGCAAAAATTATCATTAAAAACATAAAACAACTATTGCCTTCCTATTTGTCTCCCTGTTAAATTGTTTTTATATACTTTTAACATAATTGCTACATATTATTATAAAAAATAAATACATTGGTTTATAATTTCATAAAATACATTTGGCCATTTACACAAAAATATTGTTGTATTTATTAAGAAGCTTCAAT
Organism: Protophormia terraenovae; assembly: GCA_951394005.1. NCBI lineage: Eukaryota > Metazoa > Arthropoda > Insecta > Diptera > Calliphoridae > Protophormia > Protophormia terraenovae. Next base: position 155,491,018 of record OX596073.1, read on the forward strand.
CCACTTCTATCTGTCACCAAATGTAAAAAAATCATGCAATTTATGATATGTTCCTAAAGAATAGAATTATAAAATTTTCTTACATATCTTATAAATGTAAACGCAATGAAATGTAACATGAATTCAAAAGTTTGGATGAAAACATTAAAAAATTATGAGAATTATTAATTTCCCTACACTTCTTATACATATAAACGCCTTAAACTAGGCAATGAGATGTAACATGGATTCAAAAGTTTTGTTGAAATCATTAAAAAATTATGAGAATTGATAATTTTTCCTAAATTTCTTATACATATAAACGCCTTAAACTAGGCAATGAAATGTAACATGAATTCAAACGTTCGATTTTTGAACTTATTTTTAAAATATTTGTAAAGATGTTGGTTTTCAACTTTATAAAAATATTTCACTGAACATTTGCTTACCAAAAGTTAATTAAACAATTCTTTCAAACCCAAATGTCTATAACACTTTCATCTAATATAATATTAAGAACAAATTATACATAACCTTATCCAATAAAATCAAACATATTTTTTCATTAAAGTCAAAAATTAAGAAAATACTCCCTCATCTTCAAATAAGTATAAAACCGATTCACTTGTTTTTACTCCAAAAGTTTTTATAAAAATTGAGTGTTTTTTTTTTTATAAAATTCAAATTTACTCTCATTTTGAAATCATAACATAAATTTCACAATTCTCTTAACATAAATTTCACAATTCTCTTAACATAAATTTCATAATTCTCTTAACATAAATTTCACAATTCTCTTAACATAAATTTCACAATAATTTCCTAATATCACATTAGAACAAATTATACATAACCTTACCCAACAAAATCAAACATATTTTTTAATTAAAGTCAAAAACCTTTTACAAGGTTATTTTATGCATATGAAAAAAAAAAAACAAAAACAATTCTCAAGTTAAATTTTACACTTTACAAAAACAAAAACAACCATATGAATAAACCAAACATACTCAAACTCTATTTATCCAAGTCATCAGTTTTTAATTTCATCACAATTAAAAGTGTAAAAAAAAATTGTCTCCATATTAATTCGTTTGTATGTACTTTAACATAATTACATACATATTATTATACAAAAGTAAAAAAAAAAAAATACAAAAATACACAAATAAATTCAGTGGTTTCCAATTTCACCGTTTAAACAAAAAAATATTGTAGCATTTATTAAAAAAGCACACAATAAACATACATACATACATATATTATTACAATATATTAAACACACAAAGGGGGACGGGATCTCCCCCTTTATATTTCTTCTGATGGATCAATAAAAAAAATTTGCCATCTGCGAACCCTAACTTAAAAAAAAATTTTCAGTAATGACAAAAAAAATTCTTGAAAAAAAACAAACCCCCCTCCCCCCCTCAAATGTTGTTGGAGCTACGCTCAGTTGTCCCAGAACCGACCCAAATACATTTTTTCCATTAACGATAAAAAAAATCAGCCCCCCCCTCATATGTTTTTGGAGCTACGCTAAATTGTCCCAGAACCTACACAAATATACTACTTGCTTTCAACAGACCGACATAGCTAGATCGACTCAGAATCTAACCAGGACCCATAAAATATATACTTTATGGGGTCTAAAATGATTCCTTCGTCATGCTATACACGGAATGACAAAACCAATATGATTGTGGGTATAAAAACAACCAAATCATTTCTATTATTATATTTAAGTAGAGTACTAGGGCTTGTGGACTCTCAACACAGAGCTACCCAGCAAAAACTTGGTAATGGCATGTAGTTACGAATGTGGTTACTTTTCAATGATAACAACATACTGTCTGCATTACATGAAAGTAGATTAGTAACAACTTACTTTTAACCTGATATATAATCAAATACTTGAGATCTGATTTTTGGAAATGTTATTTTTATTAATCGTATAAACACCAGAGTCTAGTCGAACACATGACGAAAGGCAGGCTTATTGTCAACAAAATCATTGGGGTACTTACTCCATGCATACATGATAATTCATTCATGAAAAATTATAACTGTAATTTGAATATTTTAAGTTGTTTATGTTTTAAATAAATAAATTGAAAAAAATATCTGCTTTTTGTTGTTCCATATTTCAGTACTTATTTGTTACCAATAATGTAACTAGTTACTATTCATTTTGCTAATAATGACTTCTGTAATACTTTGAAATTAATGAGTTATTGAGTATATTCAAAGTAATTAGTTCTTCCAATGGCACTTAAGTAATAACTTTCTGAAATTCTTACCTGTAATAATATAGAGTAAGCAGTTGCCTCTAATGACATCACCGTGTTAAAATAATGAGTTATTTATCTAATGTATAAGTTGTGAATATCCATAATATCAGCTTTTTAACTCATTACATGGCAAGCAAAGTTTTTGCTGGGTATATATCTTTAATTTCATATTTGAAAGTTAATTATTATTACAAAAAATTCAATGAGTAATATTGTAGTAACGAAAAGTATCACAAAGTATCCTCCTATGGATTCTCATTCACTTAGGACCATATATCTTTAATTTCAAGATTTTATGTTCAATATTATAGAAATTTCTAAAAGTACTATTAGAAGAACGAAAAAGTACCACAGAGACCCCTCTTATAGATTTTCATTCACTTAGGACCTTATATCATTAATTTAATTTTTCCACGTTCAACATTTTTGAAAATTCAAAAAGCACTATTAGAAGAACAAAATAGTACCGCAAATTCTCATTTCTGGATTGTCATTCATTTTAGGACCGTATATTTTTAATTTCATATTTGTAGGTTCAATATTTTAGAAATGGAAGAATGAAAAAGTACCACAAAGTTCCCTGTTATGGATTATCATTCACTTAAGATCATATATCTTTAATTGAATGTTCTAGGTTCAATATAATAGAAAATGCAAAAAATACCATTACAAAAACTAAAAAATACTTTTGTGAATTTTCATTCACTTAGGACTACATGTACTCATGTTTCTAGGTTTAATATAATAAAAAAAATGCGTTATCTAATTGGAACAAAATTAATTTTTCAATTTTTATCAACTTTTTGGTACTTTTTATTCCCCCTGGATGTAACAAAGATTATATTCTAATGAATTTCTAAATTGTACTGGAACGTAATGTTAAATTATTCATATGTATGTGTCAGTGCAAAGAAGAAAATATTTTGTGAAAAAAGTACCAACAATAGGTATGATTTTTTTCTTTCTAATTTTCGATAAGGTACTAATGTGATGGACATTTTATTTCTATGCTTTATGGATCAAAAAAAAGTAATTTATAGGCTTAGGACATCAATATGTGTCTTTGAATTGACTATGAAATCCCGTGGAACTGACAAAATTTTTTGTTTTGGCCCTCTTTGTAATTAAATAATATTTTATCTAAGATCTCGTTTTCTCTCTACAATTTTAGTTCCATTTTATTAAACCTGACTACTTAATTTTTCATTAACAACCCCACCGTGTAACATTCCATTGTAGTTACAACTATGTAGCACACAAGATAAAAAGATTTATTTAATTACAAAAAATACATACGTAAATAAGTAAAATAAGAAAATAAATAAATGTCAATTACTTACAATTTACATCAATTTAAATACGTTGAACCAGTAATCTGAAAGAGAAAGAAAATAAATGAATGAATAAGACAGTGAACTAAAGTAAGTAAATAAATACATAGAGTGTTAGTGGTAAGTAAACAAACAAATAAATGTGAATATTTATATTTACTTACATATGTATGTATATGAACATATAAAAATATGTACACAAACACTTAAAAGCACAAATAAATATATTAACTGGTACAAAATTATTTTATACAAATCACATTTTGAATCAAGTCATAATTAAGTCAAAACAGTCAGCACTTAAACTATTAGTAAAATATTCTCCCTAAAAACCCAAAAAGTAAAATTATTAAATTAGTTCTACTTACACTTATATATTCTATACATAATACATATTCTATACATACATATCTACACAAAAGCATTGTTAAACTAATTGCTATTGTTAAGAGAAAAGAAAATGTAATAAGTTAAATAAATTCAAACAGAGAAATGTTATTTTGATAAAGATTTTAAGTAAAAGAACAAAACAAAAACAAAAGTACAAATAAATGCAATTACTCACTCAAGTCTAAGAAAAAATTTTATTTATTTTATTGATTTTGTTATTAGTTTTTCTTTGGCGAAAATTAAGGTAAAATTATATTTAACTATGAAATTAATTCTTTAGATTAGGAAACTAATGACAAAAACCTAAGTTCGTTAATATGACAGCTATTGCTTAAAGTTAAAAAGAAAACCATATTTTCATAAGATTAGAGATATGTATATAAATACTTTATTATATAATTATTTATACAACTATATGTATAAGTATGTATATTTAATATCAGGGTTGAAAAGCTGAAATTATGAAATGGTATAATATATGAAATGAAATCCTATTAAATTGAGAGCGGAGTTGTTCAAAATTCATATGAAATTGCGAAGTGAATATCAAATCACTTAGTATTTGCATTTCAACAGATTGGTCAATAAAAATAGGTCAATAAATTCAAACAAATTATAATTTTGCTTCCATGATTTATAAAAAAATCATGGTAAAATTCAGTTGGAAAATAAATATAATATTAGATACTGGATTTTCCATGCCTGCTAAGTATATATTTAATGAAGAGAGATAGGGAAAACTAATAAGAGCACCAAATTTATTCATTTTAATAAACTCTGATTTTAACTTCAGTGTTACCATACAAATTTTTGTTAAATATGCCAAATTCTCAAAAATATTTTAATGTAAAATATTTGCTTTAATTAATATTTATCATTCATTCATTTTTTATAATATACTTTTATTAAAGTAATATTTATATAAAAATATTATTATGACCATCCGAATGTCCATCTAACAAACAGTTTTCAGTGATTTTAACTTCAGTGTTACCATACAAATTTTTGTTAAATATGCCAAATTCTCAAAAATATTTTAATGTAAAATATTTGCTTTAATTAATATTTATCATTCATTCATTTTTTATAATATACTTTTATTAAAGTAATATTTATATAAAAATATTATTATGACCATCCGAATGTCCATCTAACAAACAGTTTTCAGAGATTTTTATTATTATTATTATTTAATTTATTTATTTATTTATTATTATTTTTTTTTTTTTGTTCTACATAATTTTTTTTATTTTTGTATTTGTTTTTACTTCATAGGCCTAATAATAAGTATTAAAATCTTCTTAAAAAAACTAAAAACTATTTGTTATCAACTGGGAAATATAATTGGAAAATTATCTTCAGCAGAGCGATAAATCGCCTTTTGAGATTCGAGATGGAGATCGCGTTCTCAATGACAACGGATTGCTCGGATTTTTACCAGGCATAGCAATGTGAAAACTAGTGGGTCAATCTATTAAATATTTTGATTTGGTTAACTGTTACGTTTAATTTTTAAATTAAAGCAAGAATTATAAATACCTAAGTAAGAGATTTATTGTGTTTAATGTTATATTTTTGTTGGAATAGGTCCACATCTGTTTCTTTTAGTCATCTTTAAATGTTCTTTAAATATTTTTTTTTTTACTATGACCCAATACATTTAAAATCGACAAAGTTCTGAATATTTCAGTGGATTGGCCTCCTTTGGTACATATAAGAACTTTTTATTTCATACCACTCAATTGCTTCTATAAGAAAGATTATGCTAAATAAAATAGAATTCGTTGTGTCTTCTAATGATGTAAAGGAATCTTTTCTGCGTCTCATTTGTTAATAAGGAAGAGCATTTTTCCCCACCAACTAAAAGTTTATTAGATAATTTTAAGTTTCTTTTACACGATATTTACCTAAATACATTTTTTAACATCTGTCGTATGGAATTCATGACCTGAATGTTATAAAAAGTTTGACATTTCAATATGTAGGGGTCTCACAATTATTTATTTTCAGGTAGTGAGGCATTAACTATAATACAAGATGACAGCCAAAAAAATCATAAATAAGAATCTTAAACTGTAGAAGTCACCAGGCTTTGATTTAATAACACCATCTACACGCAGAGAAAAAACATGGTTACAGCATGATCACCACAACTATTCAATGATTATATAGCCGTTTTTCATTGATTTAAATATACTGTGTTCATGATAGCAACGTTTATGATTCTGTTTAATCATTTAATGATTACCCACAATCAAAATTTTAATATGGTTCACTGAATTATAATATGTATTTAAATATGTTTATATGAAATCATTTAGACAATTCTACAACAATTTAGTTAATTACATAACCATTCATTTCATTTTACAAATTTTGTTAATTCTACAACCATTAAGCCATTAACTTTTAATGCCTTTTAAATACACATTTTTGTGTATCAGTCCAGTAGTTATAATTCTCATTTAGTTTATATATGAACAAATATAAATTGACAAGTTTTGTTTTTATGAATGTACCACATATCGGGGTACAAAAGAATATAAATATGAAAATATGGAATCATATATATGATAAAATGGAATTATACTTATGATGGAATTAGTTCATATATATGATAAAATGGAATTATATATACGATGAAGTTATTTTATATATATGATAAAATGGAATTATATATATGATAACATGGAATTATTAAATGATAGAAACATGATGAAATTGAAAGCAAAAAGGTTTTAAAATTTACTGAAAGTTATTAATAAGGTTATGAACCTTAATAAAAAATTATAAATTGGAATCATAATAATTATTACGTATGTTACTCTGCAATCTTCTTGGATGTTGCCGCTTTTGAAAAGTTTGGCATGAGGGCCTTACACAGAAAAAAGTCACCAATTAACAAATATATATGAAAATAATTCATTCAATTACAAACTTGTTTAAATTTGCACCTCTCACCAAAATGATTATATCAATTACTAAAAACTATAAAAAATACAAAACAGAAAAAAATTCCCAATTAATAAATTAATTAAATCAATCAAGTAGATAATTGAATGAATTAAAAATGTGTATAGGAAAAAAATCATACCAAAATTTATTTTATTTTTTCTTGAACATATTTATTAAATTTTGATGAAAAATTAAACAACTGAGTTAATTGTAAAAAAGACGGTAATATTTTTTTCTGTGTATATATAAAATTAAATATCTGTTTATTTTAATACAAATACTCATAAATTAGTAGTGTATATTACGGGGGATTATACAATTTGAGATGTAGTTCCACAGGGCAGGGTCTTTGAACCATTGCTGTACCAATTTACACCTGTAAAGTCATCCTGTATAAGACTAACTTAAAACCAATTTGGACGTATGTTATTCAATTATGGGGAACGGCAAGTAATACTAGTATTGATCTTATACTGAGGGCACAATCGAAAATACTTAGGACCATGTCCGAGTGTAACGTGTCGAAGGAATCATTTAAGATCCTATAAAGTATATATTTTCTGGGTCCTGGTTCGATTCTGAGTCGATCTAGCTATGTCCGTCCGTCTGTCCGTCTGTTGAAAGTAGGATAGGGACAACGTAGGAAGACGAAATTTGGCTCAAATATTTATCTTATATAAGCAGTTTATAAATAATTTTGTACAATTTTTTTAATCTTAATTATTGCAATAATTGTAAAATTAAAATTAAGCCATAATTTTTATTGAAATTTAAATTCATTATTTTTATCGTATGTAAGAGTTGATGTGATTTTATATACAAATCTCGGTCAATTCTAATAATTTGTGAATAAAATCAAAATATATGCATTGATTTGATTAAAGTATGTCTTGAATTTGTATGATTTTTTGGCAAAACATTTTTTGGAAATTTTGTAGTAAAATAAAGTTTTTTTTTAGAAAATAGGCTTACTATCTCCATAAATGTTGGGCGTATTAAATACTTTTTTTTTCTTACAAAATCGGAAAAGTTGTTTTCTAGATTCCCGTGCCGCAGAATCAGTTTATACCTGTGTAATTCCTAAATCAAGTAGAAAAATTATTTAAAAATATATATGTACTAACTAGTGTTTATAAAAAACCGACTTTTCAAAAAACCGGTTTGACGGTTAACCGAAATTTGGGTAAAATTAAAAAACCGGTTAACCGACATTTTAATAATTGCTCTAATTTGAAGCTTAATAAAAATATTTTTGGTTAAAAAAATTAATTTTTCAACTTATTGGTTTAACCATACACCAAATAATAAACAGTGCACTGCAGTGTTCTTTATATATTGCGATTGATTTACATCGCAACTTTATAATACTTTTTCAGCCTTTAGACTAGTTTTAATATAATTTATAAAAACAACTTTTTTGGCATCTTTTAGCACAGCTTTTGAAGCTTTATAATGATCCACAATTATTCTATAAAGTATTTTTTTAATTTTTCTAGCTTAGAAATAAAATAAAATTATCGACATTTTACAAAAAGGAAGCTTTAGACCTAAGGTGAATATAAATCTTAATATAAAGTACATTATATTATAATTTATATTCACCGATTTTAAAGTTTTTCTCTCAAGGAAGAGTTTATATAATTTTTATAAAAAAAAAATTAATAAAAATATCTGCATAAAATTGGAAAAATAATTAAATTTTTTTCTGCTAAAAAGGGATTTGTTTTTAATTTTTAGAATATTATTAATCATTTAAAAGTACATTTTCTGCACTTATAGTAGTTTCAAAATATTTTCTTATATTTTAAATTAAAAAAAAAAACAGCTAAAGGACGAAATCTAGTGGTACTTTTAGCCAATTTTTGAAACCGGTTAACCGACACAAAAAAACCGGGTAAACCGGTTAACCGAAATTGAATATTTTAAATAAACCGGTTCGCAAATAACCGAAATTTGAAGAAAAAACCGGTTTTTTGGTTAACCGGTTTATAAACACTAGTACTAACATTAGCAATAACTTAATATGCTTTTTATGAAATATACTATAGAAAAATTTCCTATAGCTTCCTATAGCTCAACACAAGTTGTAAGTAATAAAGATAGCATGCGTCTGGAAAAACTTTCTTTCTTGGGAGGAAACGGAAACATGTATGTAATTAAGAGATAATATGTTTTACATGGCCAAGCATATAAATACGCTTTCATATATTCACAAACATATCTGTATGCATATGATAAGTAATCATATACACACATACATATGTATGAATATTAACTTATATATAAAGCCAGGGATAAAAGAAATTATATAAGTAATTATAATTGGAATATAGCACGCACACATGTTCAAACATATTATAAATGACCACAGGAAATCTTTAATAAGTACTAAATATTAAAAACAAACAAAAAAGTACTTTAATACTCCAGTACATAAATACAGAATTTATTTGACTTTTTTTTATTAACTGATTGTTTTTTATTTTTGTTTAACAGCAGTCAAATTGTTAAAACCCTTTTTTACCACAATTACTGAAAATATAATAAATAGTTAACTAATTTGGCAACAATTTTACTACTCATTACCATCATTGATTGAGATTAATTACCCAACAATGTTGTTTTTTTTTTCATATATTTTTCTTTTTTTTTTCTCTCGTCGACCCACTGGCATTTGCAGATTTTTGCTCAGTTGATCTGCATGTATAAACACGAGTATTTTTTGTTTGTGTGTAAATTTGTATGTATGTATGTATTATATCCTGCCGTGCTTTTGATGCTAATTGTATTCATTTATATAGCTTTTCAGTTCTTGTTCTTATAGCCTTCGGGGCTATAAGTAGAATGAAAACAAGAACATCAGAAACAGTTTTTGTAGTAAGAAAGGCATTATATACTTTTACAACACAGACATACATACTTTTGGAAAACATATCAACAACATTGCCATAATCATCATCTTGGTCTTCATCATAAAATATTATAGATTAAGTTAAAATGTCTTGCTACAATGAAATTGTGTTGTTTTATTATAACTTTTTTCTTCTTTTTTTTATTATTTTTTTCTTATTTTATATATTCTTTTGAGCTATTTATACATTTAATCGTAATTATTTGGCTTAAAAATGATTGTGTCCGTCTAACTGAATATTTGTCTGTTAACTAGTCTGCCTCATTTTATGTTTTTCTATGCTGTGTTGTTATCACCCACTGAAATTGAAGGTTGTTTGCTTTATTATTCTGTCCTGTGGAATGTTGCATATTGTTGTTGTTTTCGTATTGTAGTTGTACATCAGTTTGTTTAACATTATGTAGGCGTGTTTACATTAGACGTTTGACTATTGGTTTAATTTGCTTTCAGTGTCTTCTTTTAATAATTTTAATTGTTGACATTTTAATACACCATCATCCATAAGATTGAGTAAATAAATACGGAGTATAAAATACAACGACATCAATCAATTTATCAAAAATTAATTTACAAGCAATATTACTTAGCAACATTATGTTGGTTGGTTTGTTTGTTAAAGAAAAATCACTTTTTTTATTTATAAAGTAGCAAAGTAGGACTGCGCACGAAAAAAATCCGTACACATTTTAAGGCTTATAACTTGTATTTTAACTTGTTTATATATGTATTTATTTTTTCTCAGTAAATTTTGTGGAAATTTTTGTTATAATTGAACAAAATTTTTTCAAACACATAATTCAAATTTATTATAGAACATAAAAAGCAATTGTTAGAAATGCAGGTGAGATGGCAAATACGGGTTTTAGTCATAAAAAGTATAAAGAGTTCACGTTCACCGAAAAGAATCCTGAAAAAAAAGTTGTTTTACATACTGCACATTTTATGAAAAAGGGGGGTTTTGCGGAATTAAGTCGTCGATTTAACTATGTCCGTTTGTCCGTCCATGTAAACTTTGTAATCAAAATGCAGATAGCAATTCTAAACATAAATTAATGAAATTTGGCACACACAGGTTTATTATAGTCCGGTTTTTTTCTAAATTTTAAAAAGTGCAACCGCTTTTTTACCAACTATTCGAAAACCGGTTTCTCCAAAACGTCGAATAATCGATCACCCTATCTATACTATAATACTATGATATTTGAAAGACCGGTCAGCCAGGGAAATCGACACCAAAGTCCCATATCCATGACACCCAAGTAATGCTCTGTATTTAATGGGATCTATTATGCGCTGCTAAAACAGAGTGAAACGATCAAGAGATCACCTGTGCTCAACACAATTGATTAGTATGAAAAGTGCTTTGAACAAAAATGATTACTTTGAACAGAAATGTTCCAAAATATGTGATCAGACACAAGTCCATGACATTCCATCATTACTATGCTCGACTTCATGTTATACGACCATTTAAAAAGTGGTTGAGACATTTTTTATTAAAATACGAGGGGAAATAAAAAGACCTGGAAACATTTATTTCTCATTGAGATTTGTATTTTTAAAAAATTTAAAAATGTCTAGGAGTCTGCAGAAAAATTAAAAACACTAATTCTACGGCACGGAGTTTCTCATTCAATTCGGATAAACGGTATTGATAACTTGTCTGATTTTATTTAATGATTTTTTGAAAAATTTGTTTTAGCAATATTGTATAAAATATCATTCTTTTTCAGAAAATGGGCTTAATATCTTCATAACTGTTAACCGTATTAAAAAGTCATGTAAGATTGACTTAAAGACAACAATTTTAATTGGAATTTTTTTATATTCTTTAAATAAAATCAGCCATTTTCTAGATATGCTTCAATAATCGTGCAACATCCTTAATTTTAAAAATCACGATTTGTCGCGAGAACTAAAGTAAATTCCAAAAGGTAGATTAGAGGCTTGGTACTTATCAATACCGTGTATTCGAATTTATGGAGAAACCCCGCAATTTTTTTATTTTGTAATTCTGTTATATTGATTAATTTAATAATTTAAATATGAACATTAGTCATTATTTAATTAACAAATGGATATAAATAATATATTATTATGTATTTTAAGATCTCAATAATTTATTTTATAAGAAAAAATGAACTAAAAATTTTGCCAAATATACAATTTCCCTATTTCAGTTGAAATTTTTGCTATATTCCACTAGTTTCTCTGAATATTCTATCAAAAAAATTAAAAAGCATCACCTGTAGATCCACAAAGTAAAAACGAAGTTTCTAATAGGAACGTTAGCAAATTATTGAGATCAATTTTCTTCAAAAATATGAATTTGCAATATTAAGTACATACAGTCAAACTTTTCATAACTTCCTGGTCAGGAATTTGGCATAACAAATGGTACTTTTAACAGCGAAATGTATGCAAACGCGTGGTCTTGGAAAAGATTAATTTCTTTCATTATAAAGCACAACAAATATTAATTTTTCTGATCTGAATTGTTAGAATTGTTGTATTGCATCTCATCATTGCAACAGAAAAGAAGTAGCTGATGGCAAATAGTGCTGCTATATAACAGGAAAGACAATCCACTAAACTGTTCAAAGCTCAGTCCATTTGAAATGAATATGGTTATACTACCTATGGTTATACTTTTATTTAGGGTATTCCAGAAAATATTAAATATTTTATTAAAAAAGAATTAAAAATGTTTATTCCTTTTAAATTAAACGGCCTTTAACAGAAGCAAAATCAAAGAAGATTAATCCATTGGTTTATTTTTTTATACCACAAATTGTATGCACTCATTTTATTCGTGTGCAATCCTTAGTTGAAAATTTAAGTAAGATTGCACTTATTTACATGATGGTAAAACGTTGAGTAAAAATAGTAAATTTTAGTAATAATTTCTGATAGCTACTAGCATAGTTTGTCCAAAGACACATATGATAGGAATATAAGTTATATATCAAAATGGCATTAGTAGCTTTCATTTAAATGATAACTTGGAATTATTTTCCGATTAAATAAACGAATACATAATCATTATTTTAAATTTACCAAAGTTTTCATTGTCAATTTGTTTGAAACAGTATGGCCATTTTAGTGCAAGATTTAGTACCTTATTACAATATTTTTTAATTCAATACTTTTTGATTTTTTTAATGAATTTCTAAGTAAATTTGTCAGTTTTAAAATTTAGGACCTATTTTTACTTTATTTCAATATTGAAAATAATTCTGAAGAAAATTTTTTTGTATGTTGTCATTTGAACTATATTTTATAAGACGTGCAAAAAAAAATATGAATTTTTCGTTACAAAACAATTTTAAATTGTCATTTGCTGCTGTAGAATAATTTAGCATAATTTTTTTGACGATTTAACACTTTACCAATTACTTTTTCTTTGAAATTTCTACAATATTTTCCTGTATTTATATTTTCAAAATAATGATGTCCGTCCGTCCGTTTGTCGGTTTAAATAAACTTTCTTAAGGCTACCAATTACGATCATCAAGATGAATATCAATTTCAAATAACTAAATATCATGATACGAGCTGTAGACACGAAACTTTGTTAGCGGAAATTTTTTATAAAAACCATATTATATAATAAATTTAAACTAAGATTCTTTACTCACTTGGGAACATTTTTAATAATGGTGTTATGTCATCCATAAATAACAATTTCACTTTAATTTCAGGTTTCTAATCTTAGAATAACGAAAAATAAATTAAATAAATAAATTAAAATTACGAAAAAGTATATTAGAATAAAGAAAAAGGACCACAAAAACCATTTTAAGTTTTCTGATTCACTTAGGACCTTACATCTACATTCAAGAAGTACTATTAGAAAAACGAAAAGAGATACCACAAAGTCTCTTCTTGTGAATTCTCGTTCATTTAGGACTACATATATTTAATTTCGTGTTTCTAGATTCATAATTATATAAAATTTAAAAAGTATTATATAAAAAAAAAATAAGTACCACACAGACCGCTCCTGTGAATACTTTCTCACATAGGACCATGCATATTTAATTTCATGTTTCTACTTTAAATAATATTGGAAATTCAAAAAGTACGATTAGAAGAACAAAAAAGTATCACAAAGTCCACTCTTATGGATTCTCATTCACTTAGCACCACATGTTTTTAATTTCATGTTTCCAGGTTCACAATTATAGAAAATTAAAAAAGTACCATGGGAAGAACAAAAAAGTACCACAAAGTCCCTTCTTATGGATTTTCATTCATTTAGGACCACATATCCTTAATTTCATGTTTCTAAGTTCATAACTATAGAAAATTCAAAAAGTACCATTAGAAGAACAAAAAAGTACCACAAAAACCTCTCTTATGGATTCTTATTCATTTAAGACCACATATCTTTAATTTCATGTTTCTGGGTTAAATATTATAGAAAATTCAAAAAGTACCATTATAAGAGCAAAAAAAAAGTACCATAAAGTCCCCTCTAATGAATTCTCATCGTTAAGGACCAAATATCTTTAATTTTATGTTTCTATGTTAAATATTGTAGAAAATTCAAAAAGTACCATTAGTAGAACGAAAAAGTACCACAAAGTTCTCACTTACGGATTCTCATTCACTTAGCACTTCATGTCCTTAATTTTATATTTCTAGATTAAATATTATAGAAAATTCAAAAAGTACCATTAAAATAACAAAAAAGTACCACAACGTCCCCTCTTGTGGATTCTCATTAACTAAGGACCACATATCCCTAATTTCATGTTTCTATGTTCATAATTATAGAAAATTCAAAAAGTACCATAAGAAGAACGAAAAAGTACCAAAAAGTCCCCCTTGTGAATTCTTTCCAACATCGGACCATGCGTAATTTCATGTTTCTAGGTCAAATATTATAGAAAATGCAAAAAAGTACCAATAGAAGAAGAAAAAAGTACCACGATGTCCACCCTCTTGAATTCTTACCTACATCTCTTGTGAATTCTTATCTACATTTTCTTAATTTCATGTTTCTATGTTTAATGTAATTGAGAATTCACTATTAAGTTTGAATAAAATGTAATTTCCCGCCTTTACCCCTTTTTTTGGTACTTTTTTTCACCCATCGAAGTATCAAAAATTGCATTCCATTAAATTTCAAAATTGTAGTGGTATCCCATATTAAAATATTCATATGAAGATTTCAATAAATATAAAAAAATGTTTTATGAAAAAAGTACCAAAAATAGGTAAGATTTTTACCCCTTAAACGTTTGAATTTCAAAAAAGTAGCAAATTTTTATTTCTAATTTTTTGATAAGTTTTGAACACGATATAAATTTTATCTGTATGTTGATTGGTTTCAAAGATACATATGGTGTCAAAAAAGTACCAAAATACAGTTTTTACCCGTTTTCTCCCTAAAACGGCCGATTTTCAAAAAAGTACCAGACACCTGTCCAATTATTTTTTTAATGAATAACGATAATTATTCAACTTTTTTTGTATCGTTATTAGTTTGCGAGTTATAAGGTTACCGATTTTACCCGTTTTTACCCCTTTTTACCCCCTAAACATTCGAATTTCCAAAAATCCCGTCTTAGTGGATCTATATGATGGGAGACCTACCTACGTTCCAAATTTCGTCTCTCTAGCATCAGCCGTTTGGGCTGTGGGATGATGAATCAGTCAGTCAGTCAGTAACGTTACTCTTTTATATATATAGATTAAATTTCCAATATCATCAGACTATAGACATCTAATATACCAACATGTTTCTATATAAAATTAATATAGAAAACCCTAAATATTGTAATAAATGTGAAAAAGCCCTCACATGCTCTAACAATTTATATTAAAACACATGTAATATTTAAATAAATGGCCTAAGTATTTCTATGTATATTTTTTTTTAATAAATTGTCTTTTACGCATTCTGTTTTCTTAGTATGTATGAGTATATGTATATAAAAATACATACTAAGGAAAGGGGTTGTTGATATATATTTCCTTTTTATTTATGTTGTTAGACTAAGTAATACCGAACCAAACAACCAACCAACATTTTATTTATTTCAATTCATTTTAGGTTTTAGGACAAAGTCAAATAGACACAATGATTGATGTAAAAGTAGCATAAAAAAATGTATATTTTTTATTTTTTTTTTATTTTTAGTTCTCTTTATCATTTATCAATAAAATGCTATTTGAAACATTTCATTTTCCTTTTATTTTTTTGTGTTAAAGTGTGCGTGTATTGCTTTAGAAATATAGTTTGATATCTAAGCAGTATATAAGTTTTAAATGAATGAATAGAAGAATGAATGAGTGTGACATTAGAGAATTTATGATGTTTAAATTGTTGTATATTTTATTGATTCCTTTTCCTATCTAAAGTGTAAGACTGACAGAAGAAACTAATGTAAGTAAATATGCATGTAAATATTTATTAATAAATAAATTGTTATATTAAATATTTTAGTTCTTTAGTTTTAATTTTTCATCATTGATTTTATTTAAAGTGATACCTAAAAGGATTTAAATCAAATCGAAGGAAGAAATTATTTAAAAAAAAAAAAATTAAAAAAATGTTTTTTATATTCCGACATTTCTTAGTTAATTGTGAATAAAATTTGACATGGCCAGAGCTAAGGTTTCTTCGAGTTGATTTAGAGGAGCACAGTGACCCATATAAAGAGCTACAATTGAATATTATCCAAAGTTCAATAAATTATTTTTATGAGAACTAATGTGGGACTATATTGTATTTAAAGGAGATTATGTTGAGAAATTAATAAAAATGTAATGAACTTATTGATCCATAACTGTATTTTCCCTATGTATATTTTTTTTTAATATATTATATTTACGTATGTATGTGTTAGTTCAAGTACAATATTTGCACACTTTTAAGTTATCCATGTGCATGTACAGTGGTGGCCACGAATTTAAGACACGACATTTCACTTATATATTTCTGATAATTTTTACATCTTATCGAACAAATTTTAGATCCATGTTATTTTTTAAAGATCCTAGTAATGTTATGAAAAAAAATCAACAATAGTTTGTTACCTATATTTAGTTTCCAATTTTTATTTACATATTATACAGATTAATACAAGTTTAAGCCTGGTCATGAATTTAGGACATAGGCAAAATAAAAGTTAATTCACAAAAGTAAAGCTCAGCTTCATAAAACAATATTAGTATTTGGTGGGAAATCCTTTATTTTGAATCACAGCAGCGCATCTCCTGGGTAAACTTTCAACTAAGGCCATACAGCGCTCCTTTGGAATGGCATACCAAGCCTTTTGAATTTCTTCCCATAAATCAGTCAAATTTTTTGGCTTTACTGCTCGTACATGCTCCTCAACATCATTCCACAAGTTCTCAATTGGATTGAGATCCGGGGATTGAGCTGGCCATTTCAGAACTGTGATATTATTTTCCTCTAAGCAACTCTTCACTAGGCGTGAAGTGTGCTTAGGGTCATTATCATGCATAAATTTCCACATTAGAGGCATGTTGTCTTCAGCGAATGGTATCATGATGCTTGTCAGTATGTTTTTGTAAATATGCTGGTCCATTTTATTGATAATCTTCTGAATGGGACCTACACCATGCCAGGAAAATGCTGCCCACACCATGACATTTCCACCACCATGCTTAACCGTTTTAAGGGTGTACTTTGGGTGATGCTCCAGGTTTGGAGGACGCCATACGTACTGTTTTCCATCAGAACCAAAGCGACAAAACTTCGACTCGTCGCTCCAAAGTATATTTTTCCAAAATGTCATCGGCTTATTGAGATTTTCTCTTGAAAACGCTAGTCGGGATTTAATTTTTTTTTTTTGACACAAGTGGTTTACGTTGTGCAATACACCCACGTAAGTTCTTCTCATTCAGACGTCTTCTTATTGTCCTGGACGATATATTAATACCAAAATCCGATGAAATCTCATTTTTAATTTTACTTGAGCTCTTGAAAGGATCTTTAGCAGCTGATTTATAAATTAAGCTATCCTCCCTGGGTGTAGTTTTTCGGGCTCTAGGGTGCTGTTTGACATTTTTGGTAGTGCCATGTTGCTTGATGTGTTCCAGTGCATTGTAAATCTTGGATCTGGAACATTTTAGTAGCTTGGAAATTTCCATTACTGTTTTTCCATCAGTATTCATTTGTTGGATCAATTTTCGCTCGGCATCCGAACTCCAAGTACCTCTGGCCATTTCTAACTAAATATTTTGATGTATTCTAACATTAAATGGAATAAAACATTCATTACTTACCTTTTAGCTTCAAAAAACACCAAAAAATCACTTAAAAACCAAATATTTCTTATATGTTTTAAATTCGTGACCAGCTTCAAAAGCACGTTTTTACGAAAATATAATAAAAACAGCAACAAAATGTATACACAAACAAAACCAAATAACGGTAATTGATCTTAACATTACAGGGTACACTGAAAAATTAACAAAATCTAATTTTATATTGCAGGGTTGTAATAATTATCACAACTTAGTTCGTTACATGTCGTGTCTTAAATTCGTGGCCACCACTGTATAAACATTTGCAGATAACTTTCACAGATACTTGACCACGTTTGTTTACTTAGGTTGAAAAGTTCAAAAACACATACACATATACACATGCAATGTAGATTGTTGAAGTGATTTCAATATAAGTATTTCGAATTTAAAAATACTTTATATAGAGTAAAATCAATATAAAATGCATTTTGATTGTATAAACGAAATTCAATTTAAAAAGCTAAAAAGATAGAAAAATATTAAAACTGATAAAATTAAATAAAATTTTTCAACCAAAATTAAAATTTTTGTTGGAGCAGCTATATACAAGGTAAATAAATTTTGAAAATTAGTTCTCCAACCTAAAAAAAAGTACAGTCTTTATAATATTTTCTCCCCTTTAAAGCAATACACATAATAAATACGCATATTCCTATTAAAAACTAAATGTCAACCCCTAATTACTTAATAATTAAAAACAGGTGACGTAAATAAATCCCCAAATGCATAGAGGTAAATAAACATAACTTATAAAATATTTATATATTTTTTTATTAATTTTATTGGTTTATTTATAGCAGATAAAAGAAAAAATGCGTAGACGAAAATAGTTAATTATGTACATAATAAATAATTAAATAAGATTTTTTTCCAAGAAAATGAAGTTAATGTAATAAAATTAAAGTGAAATGAAAGGAATTCCTCTATAAAAAAATTAGTCAATGGGGACTAAGCCGAAGAATAAAAAGTAACATAAATTATTTATAATTTTCTCCTATTTTTTTTTTTTTTTCTAGTTCTTATTATATGTAAATAACATAGGTTTTATTAAGTTATTGTTTGTAAAAGCAAGTTAAATAAATGAGTTAACTAAGTATTAATTAAAAATAATTATGTAGAACAAATGAGTTAATTGGTCAAAAATTTATTATCAATTAGTTAATCTTTATGTATAAATTACAATTTTTTAACACTTAGTTGCAAAACGAAGTATTCACGCAGAGAAAAAAACATGGTTACAGCATGATCATCACAACTATTCAATGTTTATATAGCCGTTTCCCATTAATTTGAATAATACCATGTTCATGATAACAACTTTTATGATTCTGCTTGATCATTAAATAATTTCCCACTATCAAGATTTTAATATGGTTGACTGAATTGTAATATGCATTTAATTATTTTTATATGAAATCATATTTATGATAAACCCAATCATTTAGTCAATTTTATTTAATTAATTCTACAACCATTCAGTTAATTTTAAAAATTTGGTTAATTCTACAACCATTAAGCTAATATTTGTATTTACTTTTAATGCCTTTTGAATACACATTCAGTCCAGTAGTTTATTAGTATATTAATTCTCATTTAGTTTAGATATGAACAAATATAAATTGACAAGGTTTATTTTTATTCAGTATGATGAATGTACCACATATCGTGATACAAATGAATATAAATATGAAAACATGGGATTATATACATATATGATAACATGGAATTATATATATGATGAAATTTATATATATGATAACATGGAATTATTAAATGTTAAAAACATGATGAAATTGAAAGCAATACTTAAGAAAAGGTTATAAAACTTACTAAAAGATATTAATAAGGTTATGAACCTTACTAATAAATTATAAATTTAAATCATAATAATGATTACGTACAAATATACTTATTGTAACCTGGAATCATATATTACAATCATAGTATGTTGCTCTTAGTTTATGATCTCTAGAATCATATTTTTTCTTTGCTTGTTTAATAGGTAGATTTTTGTAAAAACTGTAATAAGACAAACTTTTTTCCGTACGCACCATATAAACTTCAGGTCCGATGCGGCACGGGTTAATTATATCCAATTTCACTAATATTTCACATAGTATGTTCTTGCAACCCAAATAACGAGTCTAGGGGGAGTTACGAACAAAATTTGAACTAAAGGTATTTCAATGAAGTCTTGACACTGTATAGAAAAAACTTTCTTTATATATCCAAAATCCTAGTCCGGGGAAAACTTGTTCAAAAATTTACTTTTCTCATTAGAATTATCACACCACCGTTGCACAGTGGGGCAGAATCAACAATTTTTGGAAATAAATTTGTAACTTGTAATCTACTGGTTGGATTTGCGTGAAATTTGCTATAGACGTAGCATAGGAGAATGTTAAGTTTGGAAGGGGGACCCAAAAGACCCCTCAGGAGCGGAGCTAAGGAAGCTTAAAGTAGTGTACCTTTGACATATAAAATGTTTAATCGCTTGAAATCAATATCTTTTATAGAACAGAAACTACGCTAATTTAAAATTTAATAAGTCACTGATTGTAGACTTTATTGTATCTAATGAGAAAGAGAGAAATACTTTAAGATTTTTGTAAAAGGAATTCCACAATTCCCAAAAAAAAAGAATGCCGAAAATCCCAAAAATTTTGTTGGGATTTTTTAAAATCTATATTTTTTCGAAATCCCCAAGATTTTGATTGAAAACTTTTAACGAAATAGACTAAAGTCAAAACTTTCATATAAAATGAGACGAATTCGGGAGGGTTTTCTATTTTAAAGTCATCTCTGTGAAGATAACTTTCAGAAAAGTATAAAATTATAAGAAAATAAAGAAAGAGTGTAAACAGTTTTTCGATCAAAAAATACAAAAAATCATAATTTTTGCAATTTTCAAATTCAAAATGGTTTATTTTTGAACTCGGTAAAGATATCGACTTAAAATTTAAATAGGATTTATATGAAAAAAATCTAGACCAAGAACTTGTAAAATTGAGGTACTTAAAATTTCAAAAGCAAATAACTAATAACTAAGCGTGTTTTTTTGACTTATCAAGGTCTACAAGAATATATAATATTTAACACCGAACGAAAACCAAAAATTTGGCAAGCGATTAAAAAATTTATATGTCAAAGGCCCCCTTATCTCCGCCCTTGAGGGGTCACGCAAATCCAACCAACCGATTAAAAGTAATAGATTTATTTTCAAAAATGTTCGATTCTGCCTCACTTTGCGTTGTAAAACGCATGGCTCAAAAAATATTTTTTTGTATGCTTAACCAACATATGGAGGTATATACCAATATTTATACTTTTTTTGTGAATCTTGGCTTTGACAATTGAGAATTTTCCAAAAGAAAAAAAAAGGAAAAATAAATAAATATCTAAGTAAAATAAAAAAATTTTTAAAAATTGATACAGTTTGTATAGGACTTGGGGAAAAACCAATGCCCAAAACACCTCTGATTTTGCTTTATTTACGTTAAGATTTTCTTTTTGGAAAATAACTTCAAAAATGTGAAATTTTAGTAATGTTTCAACTTCAGATTAATATAACTTTTTAACAGATAGATATATTTATATGATTCTAGCAACAATATTATTTAGAAATTTGTGAGAAATCTAGTAGTTAATTTCAACACATTTACTAGTTTAAAGGTACTAATTTTTGTCCATGTATAATAAAATTTTATAAATCTTAAAGTGTTCACAAATTTTTTGGTGCACAGTTCTTAAATGATAAAATTTCATAAATCACATTCATACTTAAATTAATGCTAAATATTCCATATTTAAGATTTATTACGTTGAAAAATTTTACGTTAAATGAACTTAAAATTAAAAACATAAAAATAACCTTATATTTTTTAATGTATGTATTTACATACATTGATATGAGTCATTAATTTTCAATTAAAATGTATACATTTATACAACACTTGTATATAACTACTATACGTACTACATACATATTACTTTTTTACATATAAAATATATACCTATAAAAAGAAGTATCAAATACATTATTTTCTGAGAAATATTTTTATATGAATGAGTGAGCATATTAATATGAAAAAGCCTTCGTTATTATTTAATCATACTTGTATTTATTAATTTATTACAAATTTTATGATAAAAATTGATGATACAGAGTATTTTATATTTTCTTTTAATACACTTTCATGTTTTACTTAAATATAATATTCATAATAGACAACAACAACAACAATGGCAACAAAGGAAAATTCTATAAATAATAATAATAATTGTAATAATAATTATGCGTTTTAATACACACACACATACTACAAATACTTTGGCTTAAATGAGGAGAAAACGAAAAAAAAAAATGAAATTGGGTTGGTCATTAAAATAATAAGCAATAAAATACTACTTTTTTTTTTTCTTCTTTGTATACTTATACAAAGTTATGCATATATTTGTATAAAACTTATACACATATACATACATAAACATGTATATTACATAAATAATTTATGTCTTAAATATAACTGAAAAGCATGTTAAAGAGTGACTGAGCAAAGTAGTTTAAGTATATATTAAGGAGTGATGTATATAACGACCACTTAATTATTATTTAAAATAAAAATAATAATATTTCTGATAAATTTAAGTAGATATGTATGTATATAATATATATGCAGTAATTAAATACATATGGGAAATTCTTCAAACTCGTTTACTTTTGTTCAAAAAAATTTCGAAAATTTTTAAATGGCACATCAACGATATTTAGTACCAATATTCCTTAGCTCTAGTGGAACACAGATCTGTTCGCGTGAATGACTTTTACCGAACGGCATCAATGTTATGGCTGTTTAAGATACAAATTTATAAAAAAATTGCCAAAATTCTATTTATTGTCCTAAATCAAAAATGATTGCATTTATGTATTCTACAATGCTGTATCTAAAATGCAAATTAAAAATATCGCGATAACTTAAATATGCGTGGATATATTAGCGATTTCATAATTATTAAACCTTCTTATAAAATTTGCAAAATTCAGTTTTTAGTGATGTAGTATTGTTCATATTCATCCATTTATTGCTTTTTTAAATAAGTCATAAGACAATGTCATTTATATAATTTTTTTTTTTTAATTGCACTTACTCAATCTCTAAAGTTGCATTAAATGAAAAATCGTACTTTTTTTTCGAACGCCATATTGATTTTGATATTGGGTATTAAAGCATCTACAGTTTGATATATATCATCGCCAATTTTGATTAGCGCCTTGGGTGTTCCTCGACTATTAATGATAAGCTAAAAACATCACGTTCTTAGCCCATGAAAACCGTTGATGAATATTTTTAGTGAAATTATATTTTCTGCGCAAGTAAAACTTTATACAGGAACTTATTTCAATTTATAATTGATTTATAACGCCAACATCCGCTATAACAAAATATACAAAATTGCTGAATTCTTTAAAATAGCTATACACGTTTAGCAAATTAATATTTTAAAACGCCACAATGATTCTTAAATGTCATTTGAAAACCTTCTTTGATAACGCTATACTCAAGTTTCACTGAAATAACGTTGCGAGTGTGCCTCTCGAAAAAGGCACCTTTTGGAGCCATTCACATTTTTCTCTCCAAGTTTGGATACCTTCTACAGCATTTCTCTTGAGGGCACATTTACGAGATATACAGTGTTGGCCATGAGGTTAGCACACATCATATCTACTGTTTTTAAAAGAAAATTATTAAGTCTCGTTACAATTATTTATTAAACTTTTTGCTTTTTAGTATTGTTTATGGTGTCGGCAATAAGTCCCGTTACTTTTTTTTGCATTCTATCGCAATTCTCTTTTAATTTTTAATTTAAGTGCAGTAATAGGCAAAATAAGCTGGTCACAATTTTAGCACAAGCAAGTATATTAAAATTTTTTATATGTTTTTTGTGAATATAAATAATTAATTGCTAAGTTTAGATATTATTTCATTAATGAAGATAAAAAATTAATTAAATAAACATTATTTAGACATGTCTAAAAAAAAAGTGGTTTACAGAGGAACAACGTAAGATTATTCAACAGATGTACTCAAGAGGAATAAGCATAAGTGAGATTGCTAATACTTTGGAATGTTCCAGAAAAATGGTTTATAATGCACTAAACCATATTCGGAAGTATGAAACATTTAAAAATGTTACACAGGCTCCTTGGTCAAGAAAAACGTCACGTAAAGAGGATTCTTAAATATATAAAACCTCTGTCGAAGATCCTTTTAAAAGCTCCACCGTAATCCAGAGGGAAATTTCAAGAAAATATATATCAACGTGTCCTGCAGAACAATAAGAAGAAGACTTAATGAAAAAAATTTAAGTGGATGCATTTCTCAGCATAAGCCACACGTTTCAAATAAGAACCTACGGGATCGGTTGTGCTTTACTCGTGAGCATTTGGAAAAGCCATTAGTTTTTTGGAAAAATGTCCTCTGGAGTGATGAATCCAAGTTTTGTAGATTCGGATCGGATGGTTAGAGGTTTGTATGGCGTCCTCCAAACATGCAACACAATCCAAAGTACACTTCTAAAACAATAAAACACGGTGGAGGAAATGTGATGGTGTGGGCAACTTTTTATGGGCATGGCGTTGGTCCTATATGCAAGATTGATACACGTATGGACCAATATATATACCGGAATATACTACTAAATATAATGATGCCTTATGCAGAGGACAACATGCCACTTAGGTAGAGTTTTATGCACGACAATGACCCAAAACACTCCTCACGCTTAGTGAGGAGTTGCTTTGAAGAGAACAATATTAACGTGTTAAAATGGCCAGCCCAATCTCCGGAACTCAATCCTATTGAGAACCTTTGGAATGATGTGGAGCAGCACGTAATGAGAGCAAAACCTAAAAATTTGGTCGATATATGGACATAAATAGAAAAAGCTTGGTATGCTATTTCAGTGGAGCGCTGTATGGGACTAGTGGAAAGTATGCTAAGGAGATTGGCAGCTGTAATAAAAAGTAATGATACTCAACTAAGTACTAAGTTTATAGTGAAATAAGTTTTTTGTTTTGTTACTTTTTTTAAATGTGAATAATTTTTTCAAGTGTTTTTTGACGATTATTCTATTCTGAACAGAAAAACAGCAAAGATATATATAGGAATTACAATGAGTATATTGTGACGTGATCTTAGCAAGATATTTTACACGTATATAAAAGAAATATTAAAAAAAAATAAAGAAATACAGGAAATATTTGCTTTTAAAGATAGGCAGTAGCAAGTGTGCTAACCTCATGGCCGCCACTGTATGTCAAATGCTGCATAATTTCAAGAGCTATTTGGTTCTATTTTGAATTTTGCGATACCCGAAACGGCTTAAAATCCCTAGTGAAAAAAGTGCAAAAATTTTAAAATTTTTAAAAATTTGGTTTCACGACATTTGCACAAAATAATTCGACACTGGTTAATGGCACGCTAATTAAATCTATGCTGGTCTTTTTGTACAAGTGTTTATAGCCTACATTAGAAGAATCCGCGATTACAGCAATCAAAAGAAAGAAAGAAAACTTGTTAGTTTCAAACACTTTTTTTTATATTTTTTTACTTTGAGTGCTTGCCGGCATTACATGGAACCGTTTCAGGTATTGAATTTTTGTTGTGTTACACCATCAAGTGTTATTAACATAATTGTATCAAAAAATATTTAAAAATATCAGCATTAAAAGAAATATTTTAGGTTTAATGTCGATTTCATAAACACAAACGTAAAATGAGAATTGCCCATATGCAGTAATTAAATACATTGATATGTATAAATAGGAAATTAATGAATATTTTATTATATACACGTGTAACTTATCAAATTTTTTTAAGCGTAGCAAAGATACATTTGAAATAAATAAAATTTATAAACTCCCACTTTTTAAAAGTTTTAAAACTGCCTCTAAAAACAATAATTTTTATTTGAAACCTAAATCATATTTAAATTAAAGAAATACTTACTACTGTTTAAAATTTTCACAATAGTTTTGAACAAAAAAATATAGTTTTTACCTAATTTTTTTGAAAAAGAAATAATTTATAAATTCAGGAAGTATAATTTATAGTTTTACAAGTTCTTTGTAAAAGAAATGACAGACTGTATCTCCTAAAATACTGCTCGGATCGAATTGAAATGTTTAGAGGAGTTGTAGAGGAGGACTTAAGCTTTCAGAAACGTCATCTTGTAGTCTCCCTTTGATGACACGAGATAAACACCGTGTAGTTTATCAAAACTACAAAAATTCGTAAATTTTACAAAACTAGTCCGATTTCAAAGATTTTTATATTTTAGTAAAGTGCTTGACAAAATAAATAAAAAAATCAGTTTAATCGCCTAAGTTGTCTCTTACAAGTTAAGAATTTTTCTACTTTTTGGTACGATTTTATTTCATTTTTCGGGATTATGTTGAAAAATTTGCTTGATTATCTCAAAACGTCTAATAACTTCTAAGTTATACATAGTAGATATTTAGTTTTAGTTTTATATTAAAGACATAAATCTATGTATACATATATGAATGACTGACTTACTTGGTGATTCATCATCGCACAGACCAAACGGTTAAAGCTGCTAAAATGATATATGGACTCTAGACTGGTCTCCTACGGAAAAGATCCACTAAGCAGGTTGTCCATTTGATACTTTTCAGCTGATATCTCTTAAACAAAAGCATGTACAACAACGAAATTTTGAACAAATAGTTTGAGGGTCGATATAAATTTGGAAACCAAAAATGGGCGTGGTCCGCCCACTTTACCGACCACCTTTAATATAAGGTGAAACTTCATCGAAATTGTGTTCAAATAGTTGAAGGACCAATGTAAACTCGGAAACAAAAAATGAGCCACCCACCTCCCATATAACGTAAAATTTGAAAAAGTTCATGGTGGATATATAGATTCGGCCGAGACGAATATAACATTCGCGCTTGCTTGAATTTCGGCTCTTTTAGGGGAAAAACGGGTAAAAACTGTAATTTGGTACTTTTTTGGCAACCTATCTTTTAATCCCTTAAGTATAGAAATAAAATGAACATCAAATTAGTAACTTATCGAAAATTGAGAAATAAAAGTTTGGTACTTTTTCGAAATTTGAATGTTTAAGGGGTAAAAATTGTACCTGTTTTTTAATCCTTTTTCATAAAATAGTTTTTTCTTTTTACTGACACATACATATGAATATTTTAACATTAGTGCAATTTAGAAATTCATTGGAATATAATCTTTGTTACATTCAGGGGGAATAAAAAGTAACAAAAAGGGGATAAAATGGGGAAGTTAAATTTTATTCAAATTAAATAATATATTTTTATTGTATTAAACCAAGAAACGTGAATTGAAGTATATGTAGTCCTAAGGGAACTTTGTGGTACTTTTTTGTTCTTCTAATGGTACTTTTTGAATTTTCTATAATATTGAATTGAAATTAAAGATAAATGGTCCTATGCGGGAAAGAATTCAAGAGGGGGACTTTGTGGTACTTTTTGTTATTGTAATATTACTCTTTAAATTTTTTTTTAATAATAATTATGTTTCAAACGTGAACTATACGTGAAATATATGGTTCTGTGTTTAGAATCCACAAGCCCTATTGGTCACACTCTTCTCTACTAAAAATATAATAATAGAAATAATTTGGTAGTTTTTGAACATTTGATCGTGTACTGGTAACTAAAATATTTAAAAAGTTTATTGTTATAAATGTTCGCATGGGAGATAGGAATCACAGTTGAATTTTACGGGTTCTTCTTTCTTTTGTTATTTCATTGTTTTTTTTTTCTAACAATGGTCTATGTAAGTTATTAGAAATATTATTCAAAAGTATATAATTATAAAATTATAACTTAAATACAATTTCAGTTTAAAATATTGCATTTTTTTTTAATCTACGTTAACGAAGTAGCGGATATACTGCTCGTATCGTTATAAAAGCAGATTTATAAAGTTTTTCTACATAAGAGGTTCAAAGGTCAAAGTTGGACATATACAAATCAAATCATTATATCTCAAAAAACGGTATTTTTAAAAATCTGAAAAAATATATAATTTTTGGCGTAACTCTTCTTCCTACACACGTAAAATTTCAAGTTGGAGAATCATTTATTTTTAATCCTAACTTATTCCGTTAATTTTTATTAAAAAAATCGTGCTATGTATTATTTGAACGTACACCTTAAATTTTCCTGTACTATTTTTAAAACATTGTGCATATGACAATAAACAATGTAGCAAATATACATAAACAAAATAATAAACTAATAGGATAACAATCCTTTATAATTTACAATGCAGATTTCCAACATAATGCAATTATCGGAAAATAATAACAAAATGGAAAATTTATAAATAAATATAAATTTAAATAGTAGCTTAATACCAGCAAACATTATTAAGAAATAAATTTTCAATAGACATTTTTTAAATACAACTGGAACTGGGGTATACATAGTTAAGAAATTGTCACAGAAGTTCTTGAAGCAAAATAGTGAAAAAAAATAAGGACTCAAATAAAATCTTTTAAATCAGGCCAAAGAAAAATTTCAGTTTCAATTCAAGAATATTTAAACAAACAAATTAAAATTTAAAATACGGATATAAAATTCCGTATTAACAAACAACTTTTAAATTTAAAATACATTTTAAAACAAAATTTTCATACAAATTTTGTCTGTAAAATATATTATTTAAAATTTATTTTTGAAAAAACTTTCCTCTAAAACCCTCGTCACATTTTATTTCATTAAAAAATATTTCCATAAAAATTGCAGCTACATGTATCTGCATATCTATAAATAACAACGTATGAATACAAATAATGCAGATACGTACATTGTTTTAAAATACAAAAATATAAAAACCAACAAAAGAATCCTTAAAACATATCATTTTGTAGACAAGTGGAAATTATATGGAAAATTGTGTATAATATTATTTTCGTTTTTATAGTTTAACAACCAACATGTTCGTAACAACATGCATAAGTAAGTATTTCCACAAATACTTAGTTGAACATTTTGCCTGCTTTTATGTTTTCATACTTGTACAGATATAAATTTATGCATTCAGCTTAAGATGCCAACCATTTCTTTTGATGGAACAATACAATCATCATTCTCTGAAGAGCATTTAATGACAACCAAAATGAAATGCGAAAAAGAATGAAAATGAAAGCGAAAAAAATAAAAGAAGAAAGCAAGGAAATAAAATTCCATTAAATTTTCATTACTACTGTTTTGTCTTTCAAGTCAAAATTTTTACATTTTAATGAAACTGTTAATGATTTTCTTTATTTTGTAAGGTAAACGAGATACAGTGGGGGCAACTACATTTTTCTTTTTTTATAAGGAGTGAGATCGAAAAATTCTTAACACACATTTTGCCTCATAACTTTTTTCGGAATCAATATTCAAAATTTTTATTGATCTAGTTATCATGGAAAAATACTTCAGTTATTATTTTTAATAACAACCATGTTAATTTGTTCTTATTTTCATCAAAATAAGTGACGAAAAAGATTTACGTCCTACAAGTTATTAAAAAATTTCAAAAAATCCAAATAGGTCTTACAAACAATTGGCCACAGAATTAAATGTCGTCCGTAAAACCGTTTCTAATGTTATTAAACAGTATCAGGAGAATTTAACTATTGATGTGAAACCTGGTTCGGTAAGAAAAAAGGACCACATGATATTGGGAAGGCCAGAAAATTGAAGGCATATTGAAAGAAACTCCAAACACATCTGGTAGAAAATCAGCTCAGTTTTCTCAGTGCTTTGACTATTTGGTGCGAAAATTTAAAGCTAATGCGAAAGTTGATAACATATAAAGTTCAAAAAATTCCAAACTGGAATTCTGCAAAAAAAATTACAAGCCAAAAATAGGACTCGGAATTTAAAACCAAATTTCATACAAAAATACTCAAGCTGTATAATTGACGAAGAAACGTAGGTGCTGGCAGAATCTTCGCAGCTTGTGTCTCAAAAATTTTTATTGCTAATGCTCGAAGCAATGTTGGAGATAAGTTTAAGACCCAAAAGCCGAAAAAAGTTCTTACAAAATTCATGGTATGACAAGCTTTTTGCAGTTGCGGCAAAACAGGAAAATCATTTGAAACATTCGGATACATAAATACCAAAATATGCATAAAGGAATATTTGCAAAAAAGACTTCTTCTTTTCTTAAGAAAGCACAATGTGTCCATATATTTTTAGACCCATTTGGTATCATGTCACTACGGTAAGAAATCTCTGGAGTGGTACCAAATCAATAACATAGTTTTAGTACCAAGAGAGGTTAATTTTCAAAATTGCCCATAGCTTAGTCCAGTGGAGAGATATTGAGCTCTTGTGAAAAGTGAATTCAAGAGCACAAAAAAGGTATCCCAAAAAAGTGACTGAAGCAACTATCAAATCTTCAAAGAAAGGGTTTTCAAAAATGGTCCACAATTTTAAATAAGTGGTTAGAACCATTAAAATTACATATATATCTGTAATCTGTGCTAAATTATCAAATAACTAAAAAAATAATGATAACTCTAAGATCAACCGTTTCCAAGTTATTGAATATTATGTATGTTAAGAATTTTTCGATCTCACTCCTTAAATCTGTATCTCCAGAACTACTGATGGGATCGAATTGAAATTTATGAGAAAGTTGTAGAAGAGGGTCTAAGTGTTCAGAAAAATCATTTTGTAGTCCCCCTGTAATAACAGGAAATAGACACATGGTGTCAAAATTGACCACCTCGTCTATGTAAAATTTTCAAAAAAAAAAAAAAAAACATTTTTATTTATTTAAGTTATCTCTTGAAGTTAAAAAGATATTTACGATTGAATTTTGATAATTAGATTTTTTCCTCAACGTTAAAAAGCTAACTTTTTCATTTTGTATTTAAATAGTATTTAAAAAAATTAATTCAATGTATTTTTTATGAGATCATATTTAAAAAAAATGACATTTTATTTTGTTACATAAGTCCTATACTAAAGGAGTATCCAATATGCAATTTTGCACGGATATGGAGAAGAGTTGTGTTAATATATAATTTTTTGAGATATAATTATTTGATTTGTATATATTTAAATTTGATCTTTGAACTTTTGATATAAAAAACTTTATAAATATCATTATAAAAGTAATACCTGTTTTGTTTTATATGAAACTAAAGACATACATATCTACCATGCACAGTTTAGCAATTTAGCAAGTACACCTTTGTAAATTTCGTTTTTAAAACCGTCATGTTTTTTGACCGGAAAGGGGCATGAGTGTAAAATTTCATGAATTAATATCTATGGTGAATTCAATAGACATCGGAGATGTCAAGTTCGATTGCTGGTTTCTCTAACATGAAATCACTCATGAGCATTATATTTTTACTATTATATCATATTAAAATTCCATTGTAATATATTTTGATTCCATTTTTTCATATTTTGATTGCATATAATCGTTTTATAATTCCATTTTGTCATGTTATAATTCCATTTTATCACATTTAATCTTATTTTACCATATATATAATCCCATTTTATAATATAAATAATTCCAATTTATCATACACGCAAAGAAAAAATATGGTTTTAGGGATCATAAACTAAGAGCAACATGCTATGATTGTAATATATGATTCCAGGTTACAATAAGTATATTTGTACGTAATCATTATTATGATTCCAATTTATAATTTATTAGTAAGGTTCATAACCTTAGTAACAACTTTTAGTAAGTTTTATAACCTTTTCTTAAGTATTGCTTTCAATTTCATCACGTTTTTATCATTTAATAATTTCATGTTATCATATATATAAAATAATTTCATCATAAATATGAACTAATATCATCACATATATAATCCCATGTTTTAATATTTATATTAATGTGTACCACGATATGTGGTACATTCATCATACTGAATAAAAACAAACCTTGTCAATTTATATTTGTTCATATCTAAACTAAATAAGAATTAATATACTAACAAACTACTGGACTGATACACAAAAATTTGTATTCAAAAGTCATTAAAAGCAAATAAAAATATTAGCTTAATGGTTGTAGAATTAACCAAAATTTGTAAAATTAAATGAATGGCTGTAGAATTAACTAAATAGAATTGACTAAATGATTGGATTTATCATAAATATGATTTCATATAAAAGTAATTAAATACATATTATAATTCAGTGAACCATACTAAAATTTTGATAGTGGATAATCATTAATTGATCAAGCAGAATCATAAACGTTGCTATCATGAACATGTTATTATTCAA
The DNA here is from genome assembly GCA_951394005.1 of Protophormia terraenovae. Classification (NCBI taxonomy): domain Eukaryota; kingdom Metazoa; phylum Arthropoda; class Insecta; order Diptera; family Calliphoridae; genus Protophormia; species Protophormia terraenovae. The sequence continues at coordinate 155,523,481 of OX596073.1, forward strand.
ATCAATTAAAAACGGTTATATAAACATTGAATAGTTGTAGTGATCATGCTGTAACCATGTTTTTTTTTTCCGCGGATACGAAATATAATTGCTTGAAAAATCTGTATAAATGCTCTGGTATCTGTCTGCCTTAAATGCGAGAAGCTAGATGGACATACATTATTGATACATATTGTGTTGCAAAAAAATGTTTGGATATTTTAGAGCCCAAACACAACCAAACGGATTTCAATGTTGTTTTCCGCTCTAAGAGAGAAATGCAAATTAAATGAAGACGGCGTCCAGCAGCGGATTTCATATATATTTTGTTTTTGTTTCTTTATATTTTTTGTGTTTGGCAACAACAAAACTACATATATAAAAAAAAATATTTATCTTCCTCTCTTAAATTCCATACATAAAAAATATAAGGCAAATCTATCTATCTCTTTCTTTCTTACATAAATTTAATGTAAACCTATGTGATTCATTTTGTAACAACGGCAACACTGACAGAGAAGAAGAGTGAGGAAATGAGAGCTTTTGAGAATCCGTTGTGAAATTAAAATTGATTTTAATTTCCAGCGGATTCCGCTGTGTTGTTTTAGTTGCCAAATCTTCATATAAAAAAAAAAATAATTCGCTAGGTTGTGTTTGGGCTCTTATCTATGATTAATCTTTAAAATTTGTATATTCTTCTTTTTATGAAAATTTATTAAAAATAATCATGAAAATAATAAGAGCAAAATGTCATATAATTTTTAAAATTATTCACAATAGTGATATGAAAATTAATTGAGCATACTTATTTAATTCAGTTATTGCCATCGAATTACGAGATAGTACTTAGAACCGACAAAATTCGCTTGGCAATAAATTCGGCTGCAGTAAAGAATCTGTTTTCTCTGGTATACAAAAATATTTATTAAAGATTTATGCAAAAAATAAATATGATTAAAGGTAAAAATTTAATACTTGTGTGAAATCAAATCATAGTCTAAAAGCAAATTTTCTATATTTGAGCAAAATATGAGCAGGCCAATCGTAAAGAAAAATTTCGAGTGAAATTTCTCACTTTTCCTCATTTCCTTTTTTGAAAAATAAATATCCTTTTATATCAACTACGTTAAGGGAAAAATTCTCAAGAAAGACTTTTGATTTGAAGATTTTTGTGAAATATATTCCTTGTGAATATTTATGATTAGACTGAACAGTTTTTAAAAACAAACAGTTTTACAAACCAAAATATGACTTAAGCAAATATAAATATTGGCTTAATGGTTGTAGAATTAACTAAATTGTTTGATTTTTATAAAATATGGTTTCATATAAAAATATTTAAATACACATTATAATTGCAGTCAACCATATTACAATTTTAATTGTGGGTTATCGTTAAATTATAAAACAGAAACAAAAACGTTGCTATCATGACCACGGTATTATTCAAATCAATGAAAAATAACTGTACAAACATTAAATAGTTGTAGTGATCATGCTGTAACCATGTTTTTTCTCTGCGTGTATGCACTAGGTAAATTTTTAAAACTTAAAATCTTTAAAATCGGACTTGTTTTGTAAAAGCTAAGATTTTTAGAAGTTTTGACAACCTTTTTTTAAAAAAAGCTTGGGTCCTCCTCTACAACTTTCTCGTACATTTCAATTCGATTCCACCAGTAGTTTTGGAGATACAGATTTACTACCAAAAAATTTGTGATTAATCCCACTGTGTGACAGTTTTCAATGATTCCTACATATGAATGCATGCATACATACACAAGTGCTTTAATATCATTAAAGTATATTTATATGAGATTATTTATTTGATTTATACGTTGAAATTACATTATTATATGTAATTTTTATTACATGTGTAATTATGTTTTATGCAAAAATTAAGTACATATTTTGTATCATTTATTTATTTTAGTCAAGTATTTGATATAAATTTTCTCTTATGTTAACAAATATTTTCTAATGTATTCATTAACATAAAAAGTTAATTTTATTTTTTACTTTTACTAAATATAAATAAAAAATCTTACAAATTCTTATTAAAAGGAAATAATTCTAATAATAAAATAAATGCGGTTGACTGGCAATAAAACAAATGTTTCTTAGAAAGAAAATTTATTTTTAAACCAACATTTATCACCCACATACTAGATTACACATGATTACACTGGTTAGTAAAAATATCCTAATTTAAGCAAAAATAGGTGTAATTTTATTTATTTTATTTTAACACGTGAAGAAAACCAAAAGATAAGGGCCAAAATTGCCTTTAAGTCATATTAACATTATTTTTTTATCTACTTAAATTTCGAAGTTATTTAGAAATTATTGCTATAAAATTAAATGTTTGCGCCTTGAAAGTTTTTTAAAAATAAGAAAAGAAAAACATAATAGTTTTTTTCTGACCGGTGTTATTGCTTGCATTAGTCTGATTATCATGTCGCCTAACCTTGCTCTATTTTATTATTATTTTTTTCTTCGTTTCTAGCCATAATTAGTTTCCAAATGATGATAATTTCTTTGACATCTCTTTTTATTACAGGAATCGCTCGCATTTGTTAAGAAAAAAAAAAAAAAAATTAAAATACAAAAATAGCCGTAATAATGAATAATTTTTTTATTATGATGCGTTAATGATTTTATGATAATTGCTCATTTTTTTTTTTTTTTTCAGTGTGCGTAGTATAATTTTATCTCGTTGTTGTTTTTAATTGTTTCGTTACATAAATGTTTTTGATAATAATTAAAAGTGGCGTTGTTTTTATTTTTTCATTTAAATTTTATTTTTTATTTATTTATTTTTTTTTTTTTTCATTTCCAATTACACTACTCGGCCATGTATACGTGTTGTGTATTTTAAATGTTATTTGTGGCTGTTTTCATGCTGTCGCTCATACGCACGGTTGAACAAATAATTTAAAACATTCAATTTAAATTAGTAAAACATTTATCTATTTATTTAAACAAAATTATTTTTAATATGAGGTTTGGTTATTGTATCTGCAAAGGATATATAGTTATTAGAAACACATATAATATGAAAATTTTAAATCTCTAATTGATGTAATTTTAAACATAAATAAAATTCCTTTATGTCTGCCATTAAAAATGATAGCCAAATGTATCAGTCAGATTATTATAGAAATACCTATAAAGTGCAACTACTTTCGAGCAGTTCGATAGGAAATGTAAAAGATTAGTAATAAATGACGAAGGGTAATATTATTCTCCCATGACCAGTGATGTCAGATGGAGCACAGTGGTTCCAAAATGCTTTTTTTTTTTTTTTTTTGAAATAATTCAGTAACTAAAGAACCGTCAGAGCTGAAGTGTTTTCGAGTTGATTTGGAGGAGTACAGGCCCCTAGTAGATCAGGGGGGAAGTGGGTGGCCCTCCAAATTTGCCCATCTCGGCTATGTCATTTTTTTTTTTAAATCGCCAAAAATTTATTTATAATATGACAGAGAAGAAATTTTATATATAGATAGTCCTTGTAAATCTCTACAAAAAATATTACATGAGTAGGCTAACTCTTTTAGTTTAAGAGATATTCGGGTCAAAATAAATTTTTACCTCATTTCTAGGATAGTCTTTTTTTTTTTTTTTTTTTTTTTTGTGTAACTTTTGAACCATTAAATATATTTCAATAAAATTACACAGAGTTATTTCTGAGGTGTTTTCCAACTCTAGCTGGTCTGTGGACAGGATGAGAATCTCCGAAAGTGGTCAACTTCTTTAATTATTTATTATAAAATATCCGAGATTATCCATTTAAGATGACCTATCCCCTGCAGCTACAAACTTGTGCTCCTCCGAAACAATTGGAAAATACCTCAGTAATAATTATGTGAAATTTCATTCAAATATATTTATCCATTCAAAACTTATACAAAATTATTTTTAAAAACACGTTGAAACTGCTGTGCACTTATGTATATAGAATGCTGCAGCACATATATTTATTATAGAAATTAAGAAAAATGTGCACATTTCGCTGAAGGGGGGCCAAGTTTCAGCTAGTTTTTAAACGATTGTGTAAAGTATTTATGCAAGTATTTGATGTCATTGGAAAGGTTATTACTTGAAAAATAATAATATATAAATAATATAGTATTCCAGCTAAACGTTTTCATTAAATTGATCAAAAAAATAAAAATTTTTGTATTTAGTGTTATTTTTCAAAAAAAAGTTAAGATTTGAACTTAAATAAAATCTACATTAATTAAGTAATCATTGTGAAATTAAAGTACAAAATAAAAAATTTTGTCCTTAAAAGAAGAGAACAAATATATTCCCAGTTTCTTATTCCGAAATACCAAAAATTCTAGTTCGGAGAAAACTTGCTTCAAAAATTGACTTTATTCATTGAAATGGTCACCCTGTCGTTGTAAGAGGCCTCCTTCAGAAAATACTTTTTATATATATACCTTACATACAGTACTAAAAAATTAAAATAATTTTAAGTCGATCCCAGCTTTGCGATTTGAGAACATAACAGAAAAAGAAAAACAAATTTTCCAAAATTAACGAAATTTGTATAGGGCTTGTGGGCAGACCTTTGTCCCAAATTCTTACGGGCCTACTTTACACGCATTTACATTAAGATTTCTTTTAAAAACATTAATAAAATGATAAAGCCCAGAACAAAAAACAAATTTTATCACTGAATAAATATTGCCACCTTTTTGGAAAAAAACCCAAAAAATGTAAAATATTTTTAAAGTTCCAACTTTAGATTAATATAAATTTTTAACGGATTCATATATTTATATGACTCTTGCAGCAATATTATTTAGAATTTTGTAAGGAATGTGGCGAATATTTTAGAAAAATTAAGGGCAATATTAAGCCCGCCAAGTTAAAAAAAAAAAAAAAAACTAAAAAAACGAGGCTAAAAATGAGGTAAACATTTATTTCGACCAGAATATCTTTTAAACTAAAAGAGATAACCTACACATGTAATCATATTTTTTGTAGACATTTACAAGGGCTATTCATATATAAATTTTTTTTCTGTCATGTCATAAATGAATTTTTGCCGATTTTTTTAAAAAAATTACATACACGAGATGGGCAACTTGGGAGGACCACCCACTTCCCCCCTGACCGGATAGGGTCCTGCACTCCTCCAAATCAAATCGAAAACACCTCAGCTCTGACCATGTGAGCTGAGATTGAGATACCTCTAACGGTTCTTTAGTTACTGAATTATTTCCAAAAAAAAAAAAAAAAAACGTTTTGGAACCACTGTGGGATGGTATTTATGATATGGAATTTATTACAACCCAGCAAAAAACGATGAAGTTCTTCAAAAAAAGAACATTTTCACAACTTCAAATGTGGAACAAAGTGCATATTTTAAACTTTTTTGGAAGTAATTATTAATAACTTCCAAAAAAGTGAAAATAAATGGATTTTTAGCGGGAAAAAAATGGTAATAACTTCTAACAAAATTAAAATTTATAAAACTTAATGCATTTTTATTATTATTTAATAGGGCAAAAACAGAATTTTTATTAAAACATTTTATAAACATAGTTTTAAGAGAAGTGTTTCAAAAGCAGTGAACAGGAAGTATAAAATAATAACATCCTACCAATGCCAATCATGGGTTAAAAAAAGAACTTCTGCAGCTTTTTTTCACCACTAAGTACTTCCTTCCAATGACACCTTACCTTTTCAGTTCTTTTTTTTGCTAAGAATATGCTAAGGAGCCTTCGATTAAGATTTTCTATAAATTTTTATTATTAAAATCCTAAAAATTTTTTAATTGAAACAAAATATATTATTATTATATTTTGTATTTTTTTTTTTTTTATAATAAAAATATTACCTATTATTTCCTTGAAATTTCCAACAAAATTTTAATATTGTAAAATTAATAATTTTATTTCAATTATTTTATTATTGCTTTAAAACATTAACAAATTCTCTTACTCTCTCTTACTCTCTCTCTCTCTCTCTCTCTCTCGTTTAATAAGCTGTAAACAAAAATTAATTGAACTAAATTCTACGAAAGTGTTTTTTAATGGCTGCATTAAATATTTTTACAACGAATAAAGAGAAACCTGTTAAGGAAACCTTTTAAATATCCTTGTTTAAGTTTTTGAAATATTCGTAAAACGGATGGATAATAAGGTAAGTAAAATTGCTGTGTGCTATACTAAACATAAATACTATAAATATAAATGTTTTAACATTTTGTAAATCCCTAATTAAGTTTGTAACTTTTTAACTTTTATTTGCTGTATATAAATTTTCATTTCATTCAAATACCTGTCTGTGTAGATTTAGTCTAAGAACCTTTGAATTTATGTATAACGCTAATAAAATTAAAATGAAAGTATTGCCAAAAGCTATAAACAATTCTATTGTTTATGTATTTAGGTTTAACAATTTTGCAACTGTTGTTTACTTGTTGGTGTAAAGGAAAGTTAAATTATTTTATTAACTTCCTTTAAACACACATCCGTTACCAAAATAATTTTTATGATTTAATTTTTTTTTTTTTTTTTTCGTTGATTTTTTAATTTTTATTTTATTTACCATTTTTATCGTTTTATATTTCACACAAATTGTAGGTGTTTTGTGTTTTTATATTTGAAAATAAATATTTATCTCGTTATGTTTGTATCTGTGTGGGTCTAAGGCTGCTTTACGTTTCATTTTACTTAATGATTTTACATATATTTTTTATATTGTTTGATCACCTTAGATTATTTACTTTTTTCGTTCTTTGTCTTTTATATCTTTTCTTTTGCCATTGTTAGGTTATCATATCATATCACAGCTCAAATATCTTGGGATTTTTTTTTTTTTTCTTTATTACTTTGGGTATAGAATTTATAATGTGTCTAGCTTGTATATAAAAGTTAGAAAACATCATCACCTAAATGATGCTTTTGGAATTTTTATGCAAAACAATTTTTATTTTGTTGAATTTTTTTTTTTTTCTATTTGTAAAGGCAAAAGGGGAACCTGAAGAGGTTAAAGAATAACATACCTTAATCAAATCAATCACATTCTAAGGATTTAAGGCATCTACTATAAACCAAAGTGTAAACATTCTTATGTTTCAAGTAGCAGTCACACAATGAAATACATGTTGAGGCATTGAAGGAATATGAGTAGCATTCTTGGCATTAGTTGTAGACAAATTGTTAGCATTTTGGATTAGTTGTAAAAATATCTTAAATCGATTTTGTTTGAAGATGTAATCCTTTTTACATTTCATATTTGACAAAAATATTAAATAAACATTATTTTAGCTTTGATGTCGAACAATAAGAGAAAGTGTGTATTTCAGTTATTTGTTAGATTGGTTAAAATACTTCAACTAATTACACTGGTCGACAAAGAAAAATCCTCCACCAAAGATGAATAGTTGAACTTGATGCATTTGGATGTGCTAAACACGAATGCTTTCAGTTTTTTTCTATCAGGTCTCGTGTCTAATATTTCGCCCATAATAAGGCCATTACTCTAGTATATTTCCTCATAACTCAAGAACAGTGTGTACGATTAACATATGTGATACACAAAAATGCGTACTAAAAATATCTTCAAATCACCCAAACTTAATTTTTTTATGTGCTCAATAGTTTCGGAGTTATTTTGAAATAAGTGTAAAAAAAAAACTTGTTCATGCTAAATTTTGGATTTTTTTGTTACGAGAATTTTATTTTATAAATGAAAACATCAAAAATGTTTCATGTTTGTCTTAAAGCTGGTAATGTTGCGAATAAAATAAGGCATGTATCTTCAAAATTGATGCACAAATCTTGATTTAATTCACAGTTCAGTAAAAATACTAGTGTTTATAAACCGGTTAACCGGTTAACCGAAAAACCGGGTTTTTCTTCAAATTTCGGTTATTTGCGAACCGGTTAATTTGAAATATTCAATTTCGGTTAACCGGTTTACCCGGTTTTTCTGTGTCGGTTAACCGGTTTCAAAAATTTGCTAAAAATATCACAAAATTTCGTCCTTTGTTGTTTTTTTCTGAATTTAAAATATAAGAAAATATTTTTAAACTATTAAAAATGTTTGCTGTTTGAGTTAACAAGTAGCCAGGTGATATATATTTACTTGTTTGAAGTTAAATATATTTTAAAACTGTATGTATAAATAACTCAGATAGATAATTAAGCATTCCATTTACAAAAACTTTAATTTCATGCGAATGAAATTTTCCAAAAGAAGAAAATACTTATGTAACATTACACCTACTAATGTATAGCTTAAGATAAAAATAAGATTTTATATAGGATAACAAGAATAAAGACTTCAAAAGTAGAACTAAATAAGTACAGAAAATGTACTTGATTAATAATCTTCTAAATGATTTATAATCATCTAAAAATTAAAAACAAATCTCTCTTTAGCAAAAAAAAAAAGTGCTATTTATTTTTCCAATTTTATGCAGATATATTTATTAAATTTTTTATAAAAATTATATAAACTTTTCCTTGAGAGAAAAACTTAAAATGCGGTGAATATAAATCATAATATAAAGTACATTATCCTAGGCCTAAAGCTTCCTTTTTGTAAAATTTCGATAATTTAATTTTAATTTTCAGCTAGAAAAATTAAAAATAAAACTGAAAAAATAAAGTTTTTTTTTCCGATCATTATTAAGCTTCAAAAGCTGTGCTAAAAGATGCCATAAAAGTGGTTTTTATAAATTATATTAAATCTAGCCTAAAGGCTAAAAAAAAGGATTATAAAATTTCGATGTAAATCAATCGAAATTAATAAAGAACACTGCAGTGCACTGTTTATTATTTGGTGCATGGTTAAACCAATAAATTGAAAAACACTTTTTTTAGCCAAAAATATTTTTATTAAGCTTCAAATTAGAGCAATTATTTAAATGTCGGTTAACCGGTTTAACCGGTTTTTTAGTAGACGGTTAACAGAAAAACCGGTTTTTTAATTTTACCCAATTTTCGGTTAACCGTCAAACCGGTTTTCTGAAAAGTCGGTTTTTTATAAACACTAAAAAATACCCATGTTACATACAATTGAGTAGAAATACAGTGGTGGGCAAAAAAATAAAAAAATAATTTTATTTTTTCTAACAAAAATAGGTGGGCTAGATGGATTTTGACGAGTTAAACAAAAATTTTCTCTCACTTTTTCTCTGACACGTACTGAATTTTTTTATTCAGCGGTCACACTATAAAATTCGAGAATGGTTTGTCATATTTAAACTATAACTCAAGAACCGTTCACACTATTTTGATAAATGATACACCAAAAGATGCATACGAATATTGTGTTCAAGAATTTTAGAGTTATGGATCACAATTTTTACCACTTTTCAAAAAAAAAAAAATTGTTTTAATTTTTTTGCTTCTAATTACCGAATAACTACGGAAATATTAACTGGACAAAAAATTATTTAAATTCAGCTCAAAGACAATTTAAGTCGCTATATATTGGAGTTTAATTTATCTTAATAGGACAAACCGTTCTCGAGTAATAAAAGTGTGACTGCCTAAAGGCGGGGTCATAGTAGTCATGCACATAAAAAAAAAAAAAAAAAAACGTGTTAGAAAAAAATAAAAGCTGATTCTATTTTTTTATTTAAAAAAAATTTTTTTTGTCCATTAATGTATTTCCACTTAACTGTAGGTATGCATGGGTATCCTAACTTAACTATGAATGCAATCAAGATTTGAGCATCGATTTTTATGATAAGTGGCTTTATTTACTAGTAGTTTTGCCAGCTTTGAGATAAAGATGATAAACTGTTTAAGACAAAAAAATTATTATTATTTTTTTTTTTTTGCCGACTAGTGTATTTCCACTTAACTGTAGGTATGCATGGGTATCCTAACTTAACTGTGAATACAATCAAGATTTGTGCATCAATTAGAAAAAGATGATAAACTGAAATATTTTTGATGTTTTCACGTTTAAAAAGAAATCTTGAATTTAGCATGAAACTTATTTGGAAATATCTCCAAAACTATTGAGCGGATAAAAATTTGTTAGTAGAACGACTTAAATTTTATTCCCCGTATTTGGTGTATTATTTATATAAATCGTGCATACCGTAATCGGCTTATTTAGGACGCAATATTATACACGCCCCTATACAAAAAAAAAAAAAAAACCCAACTTGATGGGAAAAAACTGAAAGCAGATTCGTGTTTAGCATGCGGAATTCCATCTAGGCCATATATTTTTTAGAAGGAGAACGAAAATAATTTTTTTGTCGACCAGTAATATTTAATTATAAATCAAACAACAAACTGTGAAGAACTATTTATACTAAGGGCAGCTCAAAGCTTCAAGTTACATTCTGACTTTTTAACAAGCCACAGTAAACCTCCAAGAATTCTATGATTTAAATTATTTAAATTTGTCAAAATATATTTTAGAAAGTATTGTTAGAACTAAAGAGCACGTAATTGCTCCCAAAACACTTCTGAGACAAACAGAATGAAATAACGTTATTTGGTTAAATATACACACAACCACTTTGCGAATAATGTTTATGATTTAAAATCAAAAATATAAAGTAAATGTAAAATTGGATTTTTTAAATTATATGTCAAACATAATATAATCTAAGTAATCTTTGAAAGAATGAAATTTTCATAACGCATAGATGCTAATACAAACACATAGAAAACTTAAACAAAATTGTAAAATAATACTACTGCAATAAAATGTTCTAACATTATTTGTATTTACCTGTTTTTTTTTTTTTTTTTCTCATTTTTAAAATGATATGATACACATTTTCATCTACCAATAATAGTCTCTGAACACATTAGTATAATTTATGTATGACTACATGACTATTGGTAAACACAGAATGAAACGTTTTAAAATACACAAATAAACAAATAAATAGCACAGAAAGAGAAATAAGATAACAAACTCTTTTAAATATTTTATTATTTTTGTGGCAACAAGGAAAAAGTACATAGCCCAAAAATCATGTTAAAATATATTAATAAGTATTTCAGGAAATACTGAAATTTGAAATATACATTTTCTTTGGTATTGTATGGAAATAAAAAGTTATAAACTGATCCCCTGGAAATTTATTTTCATGATATTTTTTTCAAAAATTAGTAAATTTTTTCAAATTGGAACCTTTTCTAGGAATACACAGTGGGGCAGAATTGAAAATTTTTATAGGCTACAATACCATAAGTGGTTGGGGTATTATTCGTTTGTGCTGATGTCTGTAACGCACAAAAAAAATTAATCGGACCCCCACTTAAAGTATACCATTCGACTCACTTTCTGAGTGGATTTAACGATGTCCGTCCGTCTGGCTGGCTGTCCATGTAAACCTTATGAACAAAGTACAAGTCGCAATTTTAAAGATATCTTGATGAAATTTGGCACGAATAGTTATTTTGGCTCAAGTCTATTGAAATTGGTTATGACCTTTAATATAGCAAATAATTTAATGAAATTTGGCACAGAGAAGTTTTATATTATTATAAATTTGTGTACCAAAAATCGGCTCATAATTGACCATAGCGCCCATATAAACTCACTTCTGGAAATAGCCTTTAAGTGAATAAAATCATATAGTTGTTAGTATCAACGCATTATTCTGTATTTGTATATTTTATTTTACACTTAGTAAAAGTTTTGGTCCACAATTGGCCAAAGGTCTAATAGAAGTCCCTTAAATTTTGGTACTCATACACCCTATGGTCGAACTTAACCGGCTATCACTGTTTTCTCGTTGGCAATAAATCTGTAACTTCTAAACAGCTGATTGGATTTGCATGAAATTTGGTATATTCTTAGCAAAGAGTGTGCAAGAATATACCTTTAAGCCTCCTTAGGCCGCACCTAAGGAGGCTTAAAGTTTGACATATAACATTTTTATCGTTTGCCAAATTTTTGTTTTTCGTCCGATTTCAAATATTTTTATATATTCTTGTAGGTCTTGATAAGACCTACATGCTTTTTATCTCTTTTATTTGCCTTTAAAATTTTAAGGACCTCAATTTTGCATATACTTTGTCAAGATTTTTTCTTATATGTATATCCGATTTTATTAGTTTTTTCTTTAGCTAATTAAAGAACAAAATTATCTATTGAATAAAGAAAATTTAAGATCGATATCTTTTCCGGGTCCAAAAATAAACCATTTTTCTAAATTAAAATTTTCTTAAACAAAATAAAATAAATTTATAATTTTCTGAAAGGTATCTTCACACAGATGACTGTAAAATAGAAAACAATCCCAATACTCCAAGCGTTGAAGGAACACACCCTCCCGAATTTGACCCATTTTATGTGAAGGTTTTGACATTAGTCTATATTTTCTAAAATCCCAAAACACGATCTGCAAACGGAATGCAGTTTAAGAATCTATAATATGTTGTTAAAAGTTTTCAATCATAACCGAAAATATGAAAGAACCCATTTTTGAGATTTCGGGACTTTTTTTTGGGAATTGTTGAATTCCTTTTACAAAACTTAAAGTGTTTTTCATTCAATACGATAGAGTCTACAGTCAACGTTAAGATATCTTTATTAATAATGATTTTATTACAGATAAAATATTTATAATTTTTCAAAAATCAATTTTGTACCCAAATTCTATTTTAATTGCAAAAATCTGAAAAAGTAAAAACTCGATTTTTTCATATAAACTACATTGCTTAGCTGACATAATTCTTCATTATGTATAAAAAGATTGAAATAAATATATTTAAAATAATCGAATCTACAACACTTTAAATTTTAATAAGTCAGAAAATGCCAAAAACATTGTACTACACAGAAAAAAAGTATTTCAAATTATTGTTTAATAAAATTATTAACTAACTTTATATTGAAATTTAAATATATTATTTATTAATATAATTAATTTGTTAATTGGTTTACAATTTTGCTTTCAAATAAATTGACAGCTGTTAATAAAATATAAAGAAAAATGAAAGATTTGTCTATAAAAATACAGCAACAATTTTCAGCTTATTTTATATATTAAAAAGCAGTAATAATAAAATCAATTATTCTAGTTATTAATATTATCATTTTGATGATTGGAGCAAAATCAATTAAAAATTAATTAATATAAACAATTTCGTAATTGAAGTCCATTTTTACTTTTTTCTGTGTATTGTGGATATGAAAAAGACATAATAAAATAAAATATTCGTATTCGAAATGGGACGAAAAACAAAAATTTGGCAAGCGATTAAAAAGATACCCAACTTTAAGTCGAAAAGCTGACAAAATTTCGTAAAGAATTCCTGGTTTGGAGAGATTTATGCATTTGCGGCAAAAGAAACAAGTCATTTGTTACAGGGGGCTCTAAATAAATTCCGAAAAATACATCAAAGTATGTTTCTAAAAAATCTTCTTCCTTTCATAAGATAGCAAAATGTGTTCACATATTTTAGCCCAATTTGGCATCATGTCACTACGTAAGAAAGCTCTGAAGTGGTACCAAAACAATAACATAGTTTTTTTTACCAAGAGAGGTCAATCCTCTAAATTGTCTGGAGCTGAGACCAGTGAAGAGATATTGGGCTTTTGCGAAAAATGAATCGAAGAGAACAAAAGAGGTGTCCCAAAATATCGAAGATTTTAAAAGGAAATGGGCAGACTGTTCCAAAAAAGTGACTTAAACAACTATCAAATCTCTAATGGAAGGGTTTCCAGAAAAGGTCTACGAGTTCATAAGTAGTGGTTAGAAGTGTAAAAGTTATATTTTTCTGTAATCTGTAGTATAATATCAATTTAATAAAAAAACAACCAAACTCTAAGATCACCCATTTCCAAATTATTGAATTTTACACATGCTAAGATTTTTTTCGATAGCACTCCTTACATTTAAAACCCGGAAAGACCTTATAAACTTTACTGAAGATAATAAATCCTTGAACTCTTTATAAAGGAACAATATTCCTATATAAGACATCGATATATATGGATTTTAATATTATATAGTTTTTTTTTTTTAAATCCCACTAATACAAACAATATGGGTACTAATGTTAAAAAGAATTTAATCATAACCAAAACCATATAAACACTACACGTTTTTTATTCCCAATAAACTTGTACCGATTAAAGTATAAATAAAAAACTCAGCTGTTTGTTTATTATTTCCAATCCAATTTACAAGAAGGTTTACTATATTGAGAAAAGCTAATTTTGCAAGAGTTACAAAAATATAAATTCAAGAACAATTTAAAATATTTTAAATTGTTTGTAATACCAATTTTGAAAATATATTTTTAAATATTTAAATTTTGTATAGTACAAAATAATAGTGCTATTTTTCTAAACTTATATTTAGACTAAATATTGTAGAATATCAGATTCTAATTTGATTTTGTTGTTTCTAGTTTTATGTTCTATTTTTTTTGCTTCTAAATAATCTCCCAATAGGAACATGAGATTGTTGTGAGACTCTTTTTTTTTTTTTTTTTTGTTTTTGTTACTTTAGTTTTATTTTCAGTTTTGTACGTTTTAGTTTTTTTTTTTCTATTTAGTTCATTATTGACTGCAATCAATTCTTCTTTATGATACAGAAGAGTAAAATAAATATTGTTGATTAAAGTACACAGATACAATTCGAGTACATACACATGCATATAAACAAAAATTTATACTCTTTGTGGTGCATTATACCCATTAACATCAAGGTTTGAATTTATAATAATAATAAATTTAAAAAGTCAAAAGAAATTGGAAATAATTTTAAAAATATCGCCGTTAGTATATAAAATATTTTTAAAATAAACTTTAATTATAAATATTTTATATTTTATTATTTTATGTTTGTTGGGTTACTACTTATTTATCGTACAGGGAATAAATAGCAAACATAACTCATTTACCTTAAAGTGTTGCAATATAATGTAAACTGAAAATGTTTATATTTTGTTAACATTTTTTTTTTTTCCTCTACTATAATATAAAAAACTGTTGATATGTTTGTGTATATACAAAGATTTAATTGCACGTTACTTATACGTCTAGTTCATTCCAACATTCAAGTCAGTGATGTTGGTCAGACTATTTTATTGCTTATTTGGCAGAGCGTAAAATGTAATTAAAAATTCATGATAATTGCAACATATGACATGTAATAATAAGTTTAATGTTTATTTCAAACAAACTGTTTTATTAAGAGGAGAAACATTTTTAAATACTGGACAAAAAAATATAACTTAATAAAATTGCACGAAAAAGTTGTTAATTGCGGCTTAATTAAATCACTAATAACTTTAATAAAAAAAAAGAACAATTAATCTTATGAAATCCAACAGATAATAAATAATTACCCTAGATTAAATAAAGGATAATTCTTTAAAAGTATACTTTAGTTGTAACAAGTTGATTTACACAACATTTATTTTTCCATTTAGTGATTTAAAAGGAAATTTTTGTGAAAAAATATGTTAAACTTTAAATTTCCTACAAATTTAAATTGAGCACTTTATTTTTTGTGCTCATACAGTTTATAAAGTTTTTCTCCCCAACAAATTTTGGAAAAAAAAGTGTAAACACACTGACATAGATACATAAACATTTACTATACATACAAATAAATTTGATATGACAAAATATAAAAACACACAAAATATTTTAGAAATTTAAATCACAAAAAAATTACAATACCAAATCGAGCAATAAGTATTTAAACAACATGTGTTGCTTATGGAAAATACAAGTCAAATCCTCAACATATGTGTTTATATTTAGTTTATTTTCTTTTCAAAAATATGTGTGTAAGTATGTCTTATATTCTAAAATCCCTTTATTTTGTTGATACAAGAGAACAGGGCTATAATGAATGAATTAGGGCCTGGTAAAAAAAAAATATTTGTATATAAAATATAAAATATTTACAACAATTTATTAAAATAATTTTTTATGGGCTCATATTCAATAATAATAATAATAAAATTTTATATACAAAATATTACTTTAGTATTACAGCTTTTTATATCCTAAAATTTAATTACTTATTAAGGTATGTTCAGTAGAGCGTCCCGTAGACAAAAATTTTGTAGGAAGACCACCTCAAACTTAATGTGGGAAAAATATTAAAAAAAAAAATTTAAAATTGATCTTCAGTTCCCTACCAGCGATTGAATCTCAAGGGTCTAGAACATTTCGCCCAAAAAATAGTGTTGAGTTTTGTCTTGAAATGGGTATCAAAAAATTCGTAATTTTTAGCCAATTATAAAAAAAATATTTTAAAAAATGTTCACAAAAATTTTGGTCCACAAACCGTCATTTTTGTACATCATACAGAAAAAAATTTTTGATATTTTTCTTAAAAAATGGATAAGAATATTATAATTTTGTTCCCTTTAAGTCTAAAATATTAAAAATTTGCATTGTAGTAAGTACTGTGAATAATATATAATTTGTCAAACTTTTCCAACAAATTTTTCATCAAAATGCCTTAAAAAGTAAAAATATTTAAAAAATTGTTCCCATGAGATTTTGTCTTCTAGCGAAACATTTAAAATATTTTTTCCATAACCAGCATAAAATTACGAATTTTTTGATACCCATTTTGACTAAAAAATCGAAACTTTTTTTTGACCAAAATGTATGGGACCCATGATTTTTCAATCGCTGGTAGGGAACTGAAGATCAATTTTAAAAATCTTATTAAGCAAATTTTTACGCAAATTTAGCATTTTTGGAGTTTTTATATACCCACCATCAAAAAGATTGATTTTGATTTTGCCATTCCGTGTGTAACATGTCGAAGGAATCATCTAATACCCCACAAAGTATATATTTTCTTGATCGTGGTTAGATTCTGAGTCGATCTAGCTATGTCCGTCCGTCTGTCTGTCTGTTGAAAGCAGGATAGGGCTCGAACGGGGCAATGTAGGTGGACGAAATTTGGCACAAATATTTAACTTATATAAGGCAAAATCGGTTAATAAATGAAAAAGTTATGGGCTAAAAACTAGAAACTCATGGTGTCCGTTTCATTCTTTTCTGCTGATATCTCTTAAACAAATACATGTACGACAACGAAAACAAAAAATGGGCGTGTTTCGCCCACTTTACCACCCACCTCCCATATAACGTAAAATTTTAAAAAGTTGATGGTGGGTATATAGATTCGCCAAGCCGAATATAACATTCGCGCTTGTTAAAACATAAAATTAATATTTAAATTAAAATTTAAACCAATGGTGACATTTTATTGAAAATTCAGTATAATATATATATACCTGTTCTAAAATCATATAATTAAAAAAATGCCCACTTTTTTACATGAAAATACCCAAAATTCCAAGCCGTGTAAAACGTGTTAAAAAAATTTACTTTTTTCATTGAAATGGTTAAATGGTTACCCTGTCGTTATTAGGGTCCTCCGTCAGAAAGTACATTTTGTGAGTATACCTTATATATAGAGCTATAAAATTTAAATAATTTTAAGTCGATCCCAGCTTTGCAATTTGAGAACATAACAAAAAAAAAATTTCCAAAATTGACAAAATTTTGATAGGGCTTATGGGCAGACCTTTGCCCCAAACTCCTCCGAATTTACTTTACATGCATTTACATTAAGATTTCTTTTGAAAACATTAAAAAAATGATAAAGCCCAAAACAAAAATCAAATTTTATCACTGAATAAATATTGCCACCTTTTTGGAAAAAAAACCCAAAAAATTTAAAATTTTTTTAAAGTTCCAACTTCAGATCAATATTAATTTTTATCGGCTTTATATATTTATATGATTCTTTCAGCAATATTATTTAGAATTTTGTGAAGAATCTGGTGAATATTAAAAAAAAATTAAGGACAATATTAAGCGCGACAAGTTAAAAAAAAAAAAAGACGAGGCTAAAAATGAGTTAAAATTTTATTTCCCGAATATCTCTTTAACTAAAAGAGATAACTTAACAAATGTAAGGGTATTTTTTTTGTAGAGATTTACAAGGACTACCCACTTCCCCCCTGACCTGCTTGGAACCTGTACTCCTCCAAATCAACTAGAAAATACCTCAGCTCTGACCATGCTTTATTGAGATACTTCTAACGGTTCAATAGTTACACTAAGGGAAAAAATTCGATTCAAAATCAACAACGATTGTGCTCACATTGGTAATTTACGGTAACAGCTTTTTAATACCTTTCGTTAACAAATTTAATAGAAAACATATGTAATTTAACAATTTGATACCGAAATGGTTTCAACTTGGTGCCAATTAGGTATCGATTTTCAATAAGAGTTGAACACGCAGTGTTTAATTTAAACACATACGGCGTAGATTCACTATTGACACAGAATGGTATTGTTTTCAACACGTATGTGATTGATATTTCTCTGGGTGTACTGAATTATTTACAAAAAAAAACCGTTTTGGAACCACTGAGCGATGTTTTCTCTTACAAAACATTTGTAAAATTAAACAGCGACAATTTTTTTTTTGGAGAACTAGTGGTTACGCAAATTTGGACAAATATTTGACAAATGTAAACATAGCTTTAGTGACCTAAAACGCAACAAGTTCCTAATGGTTTTATAATGACTTCAGTAATAGTTTAAAATCAGTGAGTTATTGAATAGCTTGGAAGTAATTAGTTCTTGTAATGACTTCTAAGTAATGACATGAGGTAAGTAGTTGCCTCTAGTGTCCAGAATGAAATTTTGCACGGATATGGACAAGAGTTGTGTTAACATTGTAAATTTTTTTAGGAATTTTAAAGATATCGTTTTTGGAGATATAAAGGTTTCATTTTAATAAGTAAATTTTTACCTGCGAACTTTATAACTAAATCAACTTGAATAACATTTTGACGGCAATATCTTCGTCTTAAAAATTATATTAAAACTAAAACTGTATTGTTGATATTTCATAAGTTATAATTAATAAGATTTTATTTTGGTCCATAACTTGGTGGCTAACAATTTTTTTATTAATATACTAAGCTGTGTAATATAAAAAAGATGAATTTTATAGAAGAAATTATCGAGTAATAACATATTTTATTAACTAATTTAATATTCGAGTATAACGGCTGGAAACTTTTGAAGGGTGGGTATAAATCTTCAAATTAAATCAGAGTCTAAACAATTAAAAACCTCGAAATAATTTTGAATTTAATTCTATTAATAAATTTTGGAACAACTTAAACATGGCAGAGTTATTAGAATACTTTCGACAAAACTGTAAGGCTATCTTATTTCGCCTTTCAGTTTTGTCGAGATAAGAGATTTGACAAAAAAAAAAAGTCCTTCAGAACTACTGCAAAGGTGTACCAAAGGTATACAAATACAAAGGATACAAAATTAATTTCTTTGTATTCTTCTGAAATAATAACATAAGATTTAAGTTAATTTAAAAAAAAAAAATTACATACGTTATATTTTTTCCTCCTAGAACTCAAAAAGATCTGTCCAGTAGCAAGCTTTGGATGTCAACTGCACATAAAATGAGTTTTATTTTCTGACGTGAAAATACAAATTCTTTTTAAGAGTATCATCTGACTTTTTATTTTTTAATTTTCAAAATAACTTTTATAAAAGAACTATTTAGATATCACTTATAACCGTTTTTACAATTTTACAATATTTTTGTTATTCGTTTAAGTTATGTTTCAGTGTATTTTACTACTGATAGTATTGTGTTGTTTTAAGAATTTTTATATTTCCAAAAAAAGTATAAAAAAGCCTTTAAAAACATGTACATGTCGTTACCTAAAATACAATGAGTTGTAAATCAATTTTAACAAGCGCGAATGTTATATTCGGCACGGCCGAATCTATATACCCTCCATCAACTTTTTCAAATTTTACGTTATATGGGAGGTGGGTGGTAAAGTGGGCGGCAAAGTGGGCGGACCACGCCTATTTTTTGTTTCCGAGTTTACATTGGTCCTTGAACTATTCGAACACAATTTTACCTTATATGGCAGGTGGGCGGTAAAGTGGGCGGACCACGCCGATTTTTGGTTTCCGAGTTTATATCGATCCCCGAACTATACATACAAAATTTCGTTATCGTACATGCTTTTTTTGAAGAAATATCAGCAGAAATGTATGAAACGGACACTTTGTGTTTCTAGTTTTTAGCCCATAACTTTTTTGTTTATTAACCGATTTTGCCCATTTTCAATCCCAAACAAGCCTTATATAGGACAAATATTTGTGCAAATTGTCCCCCCACGTTGTCCTGTTCGAGCCCTATCCTGCTTTCAACAGACGGACAGACGGACGAACATAGCTAGATCAACTCAGAATCTAACTAGGACCCAGAAAATATATACTTTATGGGGTCTTAAATAATTCCTTCGACATGTTACACACGGAATGACAAAATCAATACACCCCCATCTTTTTGATGGTGGGTATAAAAAAAACACTATCAAACAAAAGAAATATAATATTATACAATTTAATTTCTTTGTAAGTCTGCTTAAATAATATTTGTCATTTAATAATTTGCTTTTTAGTTAACGATATGTTTATCCATGTACATATTTAAAATGCTCTTAAGTTTGTAAAAAGCTTGTGTTTTTTAGGTTTGAGTGTGAAAAAATACGAAGCAAAGATCAAACACGCATATTGTATGTTAAATACGTGAGAAATGTTATTTTAAATTAAAACAAAAAAATAAAAAAAATGGGATGAACATTTTTATATTAAATATTCCAATAATATATAATTTAGTTTGTTATTTCTTATTATTCACAGCATTTTTAGCTGTATAATAAAATATTAAAACTTAAAACAAAAAAAAATTTTCCAATTATTCTTGAAAATTGGATTGTTTTTCACCACAATTGTTTTAAAAAATCGGAAGTCAATGAGCGAATAAATAATGTTAAAATAAAATGAGGGTATTTTTAGTGGGGCCAAACACAATCTTTTGGTAATAAATCTGTATCTCTTAAATTACTGCCCGTATCGAATTCAAATGTATAGAAGGAAGTTTGAGAGGAGCATCTAAGCTAATCTAAGCTATATATTGAAGCATATCTCGAAAACGATTTGTCAGATTTTGTTCAAAAAAATAACAAAAAATTTTAATTCATTCCTACATTACTTTTTAATTTGGTCAACAGTTATGAAGATATTAAGCCCATTTTTTTTGGAAAATAATTAAATTTTATACAAATTTTTAATAAAATTTTCTTTTCAAAAAATTATAAAAACTTGAAAGTGTCAAAAGAACAAAATCTAAACTTATGCATTGATTTTAATGAAGGATATCTTGTTTTATTTGCAGCAAATTTATCTTTAAGATTAAGGAATAAAAATTTGAATTTTTGACATTTTCGAATTTAAATGATTTTTTTTAACATTTTTTCTTAAAATCTTGTATAAAATTTAATTTTTTCTAAAAAGATGGGCTTAATATCTTCATAACTTTTGACCGTATTAAAAAGTAATGTAATAACGACTTAAAGATAATTTTAACTAGAATTTTTTGATATTTTTTTTTTTTTTTTTATTCATCAATATATGGTGCAACTTTCTTAATTTTACAAATCGTGATTTGTCGCGAGAACTGGAGCCAATTCCAAAAATGTGGATTAGAGGCTTAGTACTTATTAATACCGAGTACTCGAATTGACTGAGAAACCCCGTCCCGCAGGGTCAATGTTTCCCTGTGTTATCACTTGTGCGCAATTCTCCTTGTAGGGTTATCAAATAAAATTAAGCAAAAAACCATCACATGTAGGACAACGATTCTGCTTCTATCACTTGGCGCTTTTACCCCATGCGGTAGTTTCAAAGTTTTTGGTCATTTCACAAATTTATAATAAAAATTAACTTAATATGGAGATAGTTAGGATTAAAAGGGCATAAATGTAAGCCAATGTAACAAGGTCTTTATTACTGAAGAAAGTTTATTGATATCGTGTACCGTTATGAAAAGAAAGCATTAAAAAAGTGGTGATGTTCCCCTGTTAACCCTACGCCTTTTTAGTCATATTACTAGTCTACCAATTTTTGTTTGAAGAAGAATTCTTTACCAACCAATGTTATTTTATAACTAAAAAATAACACGCTACAAATTTAGCCATTGAAGCGTATGAGTAATATTATTTTTTATAAGTATACGCTAATAACACTGGTCGACAAAAAAAATGTTGTTCGTTTCCTTTAAAAAAAATATATATGTGAACTAGATGGAATTCCGTATGCTAAACTCGAATCTGCTTTCAGTTTTTTCCCATCAGGTCAAGATTTTTTTTATGGGCGTGTTTAATATTGCACCCTATATATATAAATAATACACCAAATTATGCGGAATAAAATTGGCTTTAAGTCATTCTACTATAAAATTTTTATCCGCTTAACAGTTTAGGAGATATTTCGAAATGGGTGTCGAAAAAAAAATTTTTTAATGCTAAATTCAAGATTTCTTTTTTTTTACTAAAACTCCTTTTTTTTATCATCTTTATCTCAAATCTGGTAGACTACGAGTAAATAAAGCCATGTATCATAAAAATAGATGCACAAATTTTTATTGCATTCAGTTAAGTTATACTATGCCTACAGTTAAGTGGAGATACACTAGTAGGCAAAAAAAAAATGTTTTTTCGTCTTAAATAGAAAATAGGTGGATAGATGGAATTTAATGCGCTAAATAAGAATCAGTTTTTACTTTTTTTCTATTACGTATTGATTGTTTTTTATGGGCATGACTACTATGACCCCGCCTTTAGGCAGTCACACTTGTTAACCTCGAGAATGGTTTGTCCTATTAATATAAATTAAACTCCAATTTATAGCGACTTAAATTGTCTTTAAGCTGAATTTACATAATTTTTTGTTCAGTTAGTATTTTCATAGTTATTCGGTAATTAATTTATTTATTTATTTATTTATTTATTTATTTATTATTTTTTTTTGAAAAATGGTGAACATTTTGATGTTCACCATTTGTTCACCATTTCTGAAATTCTTGAACGAATAAAAAATATTAATAATACATCTTGAAGACAATATGCGTATGCGTCTTTTGGTGTATCATTTATCAAAATCGAGTAAACGGTTCTTGAGTTATAGTCTAAATTTGACAAACCATTCTCGAATTTTATAGTACGACCGCTGAATAAGGTGATGATATTAGTCATCAGATCAGTACGTGATAGAAAAAAAGTGAATGCAGATTCTTGTTCAACTCGTCAAAATCCACCTAATCAATCTATTTTTGTTTCAAGAAAAAATATAAAAAAAAAATAGTTTTGTCCAACACTGTATTTCTACTTAATTGTATGTAACATGGGTATTTTTATGAATATTTATGCTACCCAGGAAACTAAAAAATTAAATTTAAATATAAAATTATTTATTTATTCTATATTCAACAAAAATTATTACTAAAATGAACTATTAAATGAACTTGAGCCTGAATAAAAAAATTCAAAAATTATTAGCTCATAAAAAAGTTTGAAATAAAATTCATCATTTACAAAAATTTATTTTATTTACTTTTTTTTTCATATTTAGAAGATATATTTTAAAGTTCTATGACAAAATGCTACAAGTGAAAAACTTTTTCAAAGTTAGCAACATCTAACCTTCCCTTTGCTCATATATGTAAGTATTTCTTGAGAGCGCTTCAATTCAGGCCCCGATTTGAGTCTTTTCGATTTACGTCGTTTTGCTATGCATTGCTGTTTGAGATTTCAATGCTTCGGATTGCGTCGCTATATACAGTATATTTTATAACTTACGTAACTGTTCAAATACAGAACACTTTATTTATTCTTTGATTTTTCTTACTAAATTTATCAGATTCTATTTGCGTTGCAATTTTCCGGTCCCCATTAAAGACTCAGAACGGGGCCTTAGTGTACATAATAACCTTGTTAATATTTAATTAAATTAAATTTTTAAGCCAATTGTTAAGTAGTCAATTAACTCTTTATTAACCAAAAATTTTAAGATGCTCAAAACAAATACTATTTTTTTAAACATTTTTGACTAATTAGTATATGAGTATCTTCACATATTTGTGAATAAAATCAATATAGTAAAATAACCAAAAAATTCATAAATACATTCAAAGATTAAAAATTTTCATTTATGCCATCTTCTAATTTTTATGATTTTTATACCCACCATCAAAAAGATGGGGGGTATATTGATTCTGTTATTCCGTGTGTAACATGTCGAAAAACTCATTTAAGACCCCATAAAGCATATACTTTCTGGGTCTTGGTTAGCTTCTGTGTCGATCTAGCTATGTCCGTCCGTCTGTCTGTCTTTTGAAAGCAGGAATGGGCTCGAACGAGACAACCTAGAGAGATGAAATTTGCTTCAAATATTTATCTTATCTTATATTGAAAATGGGCAAAATCGATTAATAAACAAAAAAGTAATGGGCTAAAAACTAGAAACAGAGGGTGTACGTTGTAGCTTCATTTCATACTTTTCTGCTGATATCTCTTAAACAAAAGCATGTACGACAACGAAATTTTATACGGATAGTTCGGGGGTCGATATAAATTTGAAAACCAAAACTTTACCACCCACCTGCCATATAAGGTGAAAATCAACGAAATATTGTACAAATAGTTCAAGGACCAATGTATACTCGGAAATAAAAAATGAGCGTGGTCTGTCCACTTTTCCGCCCACCTCCTATATAACGTAAAATTTAAGAAAATTTGATAGTGGGTATACAGATTCGACCGAGCCGAATATAACATTTGCGCTTGTTTGATTTTTTTTTTTTTTATAAATTTTAATTTTTGTACCAAATACACATTTTTTTTAACCCAAAATAGGCCTAATATCATTATCATATCATTTCATTAAACTAAATTAGACAAGTGGTTCTTAAGCTATGCATCAACATATCGAGCCCTAACCGCGATTGTTTACACATTGTTATGTAGATGAAAAACGTCACTTACGATAAAATTGCTTTCGCTATAAATCTGAAATGACACTTGATACGTGAATGAAATTTTGACAGATGATGTAAATGCTTCTAAGTTATAGATTTTTTTTTCAAAATACGAATTTCGAAAATGTAGTCTGGCGATCAGGGCTCGATATAGTGCAACCTTGTTAATTTTACAAATAGCAATTTATAGCGAAAACCACAGTTATGCAATTAAAATGTGGTTTATAGGCTTAGTACTTCCTAACAACATGTACCCAAATTGACTGAAATATCCCCAGCCGCAGAAAAAATTCTCCATTTCATTGTCTACCTGTGTAATTATATGAAATAAATATTAAATTATCATGTAAATCAAAAAGAATGAAAAGTAATTACATAAAGAAATAACTAACAATTAATATTGAGAATAAAGAACTAAAATTAAGGAGTGAGATCGAAAAATTCTTAACATACATAATATTCAATAACTTGGAAACGGTTGATCTTAGAGTTTTCATTATTTTTTAATCATTTGATAATTTAGCACAGATTACAGAAATATATAATTATAAAATTGTGGACCATTTTTGAAAACCCTTTCTTTGGAGATTTGATAGTTGCTTCAGTCACTTTTTTGTAACAGTGTGCACATCTTCTGTCAAAATCTTCAGTATTTTGGGACACCTTTTTTGTGCTCTTGAATTCACTTTTCACAAGAGCTCAATATCTCTCCACTGGTCTTAGCTGTGGACAATTTTGAAAATTAACCTCTCTTGGTACTAAAACTATGTTATTGATTTGGTACCACTCCAGAGCTTTCTTACCGTAGTGACATGATACCAAATGGGTCCAAAAATATGTGGACACGTTGTGCTTTCTTAAGAAAAGAAGAAATCTTTTTTGCAAATATTCCTTTATGCATATTTTGGTATTTATAGATCCGAATGTATAAAATGACTTTCCTGTTTTGCCGCAACTGCAAAAAGCTTGTCATACCATGAATTTTTGTAAGAAATTTTTGCTGCTTTTGGGTCTTAAACATATCTCCAACATTGCTTCGAGCATTAGCAATAACAATTTTTGAGACACAAGCTGCGAAGATTCTGCCAGCACCTACGTTTCTTCGTCAATTATACAGCTTGAGTATTTTTGTATGAAATTTGGTTTTAAATTCCGAGTCCTATTTTTGGCTTGTAATTTTTTTTTGCAGAATTCCAGTTTGGAATTTTTTGAACTTTACATGTTTTCAACTTTCCCATTAGCTTTAAATTCTCGCGCCAAATAGTCGAAGCACTGAGGAAACTGAGCTGATTTTCTACCAGATGTGTTTGGAGTTCCTTTCAATATGCCTTCAATTTTCTGGCCTTCCCAATATCATGTGGTCCTTTTTTCTTACCGAACTAGGTTTCACATCAATAGTCAAATTCTCCTGATACTGTTTAATAACATTAGAAACGGTTTTACGGACGACATTTAATTCTGTGGCCAATTAATTGTAAGACCTATTTGGATTTTTTGAAATTTTTTAATAACTTGTAGGACGTAAATCTTTTTCATCACTTATTTTGATGAAAATAAGGACAAATTAACATGGTTGTTATTAAAAATAATAACTGAAGTATTTTTCCATGATAACTAGATCAAAAAAAATTTTGAATATTGATTCCGAAAAAAGTTATGAGGCAAAATGTGTGTTAAGATTTTTTCGATCTCACTCCTTATATAAATAAAATATTTAAATAGCAACAATTTTTTTTTTTTTTTAATACTCTAAAACAGAAAAACAACTATTCTAAAAAATCCTTCCAAAAACAAAACAAGACTTTTTAAATCACATATTTTTAATGACCACTTTAAATAATAACTACCTACATAAATAGTAAAGTAATGTAAAATTAATTTAATTGCTCTTAAAGTAATTTTAATTTCTCTTGCTTTCCTTTGTTTTACCATAAATCATTTTCAGTTGAAAGGAATAATAACTCAAATTCAAATGTTTATATGTCAAGGCAACAAATCACAAGAATGCAAAATGAAATATATTTTCCTTTTTTTTTTTTTTTTTTTTTCTTTTGTCATTAACGTTTAAATTATATTAAGCTTTTTAGAAAAGTTAACTAAACTCATAATTAATACAAACAAATTATAAAAAGAGAAAATTAAGAAATAGCCTAAATAAAATATAAATTTTTATTACTTATCGTTATTTTATAGTTAATTAATTTTAGAAATAATATTAAATCTTTAATATTAAGTAAATTAAATCGAAAAAAGTTATATTTTCCTACAAATCTAAACATAAACAGATTTATTTGCTCAGTAAAACAAATACATACATAAATTATTTATTTGTCTACCAAATAATGTTGAAGAAAAAAATCACTTTTTGTAAAAGAATAAGCAATGAACAAATAAAATGTTAATTTATAAACAAACCATAAAACAGATTGAGTGGAAAATTATTTAGGCATAGATTTAAGTTAAATAAATATTTATTTAAATATCTACAAAACAAATATTAAATACATTTGCAATGTCCACTGATATCCAATTGGCTTGTGAATTAAACAGATGTGAACAATAAAAAAAAATATATAGAAAATTAAAAAAAAAAAACAAAAAAATTAAAGTCAATAAAATTTTGGAAAAAAAAGTGTGGAGAAAAAATTAAAATTAAAGTAAATATTTTCATGACCAACAAAAACAATAATTGATGTTATAATAAAAAAACCAGCCATAGTATTTTTATGTGTTTATGTATGTGTAAGAAACACAGTGGACCTGAAATTCGTATACATGGATATGAATAGCTATAAAATCGTCCCTTAGGTTTAGTAAACAAAATTCCATTTTTGGTAGAATTTGTAAGTGATAACAGATTTTCGTTATTTTTGATGTATCTGTCCTGATTTTGCTATAAAATAGAATTTTACATTGCCCATGTTTATAGCTAAAGTCAGGGCAACAAAAAATATCTAATACAAAACGTTAATTTTCGAATTCAACATCTCGGATATCAATGAAATTCGATCTGGATTTATTTTTATGGGCGTGTCTAATATTTCGCCCATAGTATATTGTATAGTATATTTCCTCATAACTCAAGAACGGTATGTACGATTGACATAAACGATACACCAAAAGATGCGTACTAAAAATATATTTAAATCTTCCAAACTTTATTTTTTTATGTGCTCAATAGTTTCGAAGTTATTTTGAAATAAGTGTCCAAATTTAGATTTTTTGTTACTTAAATTTCTTTCAATAAACGAAAACATCAAAAATGTTACAGTTTATCATCTTTATCTTAAAATTGGTAATACTGCGAATAATATAAGGTATGTATCTTCAAAATTGATTCATAAATCTTAATTTCATTCACAGTTAAGTAAAAATACCCATGTTACATACAATTGAGTAGAAATATAGTGGTGGCCAAAATTTATTTCTTGAATCAAAAATAGGTGGACTAGGTGGATTTTGACGAGTTAAACAAGAATCTGCATTCACTCTTTTCTATCATGTACTGATTTTTTTATGGGCATGACTAATATCATCGCCTTATTCAGCGGTCACGCTATAAAATTCGAGAATGATTTATCAAATTTAGACTATAACTCAAGAACCATTTACACGATTTTGATAAATGTTACACCAAAAGATGCAGATGAAAATTGTCTTCAAGGTGTGTCATTTCATTCGCTCAAGAATTTCAGAGTTATGGATCAAAATTTTCACCATTTAAAAAAAAAAAAACAAAAATAATTTTTACGCTACTTATTACCAAATAACTACGGAAATATTAACTGGACAAAAAATTATGTAAATTCAGCTCAAAGACAATTAGGTCGCTATATATTGGAGTTTAATTTATCTTAATTGGAGAAACCGTTCTCGAGTTATACAAGTTTGACTGCCTAAAAGCGTAGTCATGCCCATAAAAGAAAAATCAATACGTGACAGAAAAAAAGTAAAAGCTGATTCTTATTAAGCACATTAAATTCCATCTAATTCACCTATTTTTTTTGTTTTTTTTTTTTTTTTTGTATTTAGGACTAGTATTTTGCCGACTAGTGTATTTCCACTTAATTGTAGGTAACTTAACTGTGAATCCAATCAAGATTTGTGCATAAATTTTTATGATACGTAGCTTTATTTATTCGTAGTTTTAGAATAAAATTTTTTTAGTAAAAAAAAATACACTTATTTAGAAATATCTCCAAAACTATTGAGCGGATAAAAATTTGTTAGTAGAGCGACTTAAAGCCAATTTTATTCCACATATTTTGGTGTATTACTTATATAAATCGTTCCGAGTTATAGTGAAATATACTCGAGAAATCGGCTTATTTAGGACGTATATTAGACACGCCCATAAAAAAATTTCGACCTGATGGGAGAAAACTGAAAGCAGATTCGAGTTTAGCATAGGAATTCATATTGTTTTTTTTTTAATGAGCACGAAAAAAAATTTTTTGTTGGCCAGTGTAATTTCATCTTATATTCATCAAAAAAAGGTCATTAAATTATATTTTTTTTGTACTTATGGTGGTGTATTATGAACGAAAATAAAAATATATTTTGTTTAAACCCACGTTTTTCAAAAGTTTTTTCCTCCTAATTGAAGATATCCTTTCAAGATTATTCTAAAGAAAGTTACGTCTCAGGAAGTATTTTTATCATAGTACCTAAAGCTATGATTTGCATTATTTTTTTAATTTTTCTTTGAGGAGAAATAAATTAAAAATATGGGAGTCAACTACATTTATAAATTCCATACATTCAATGTAAATAATAAATTATAACATTATTTGTTCCTAAACATCTAAAATACCCTTTTATACGTATCTTCTAATGACGTCAACTTCATAGCACTATAATCTCATATCGTTTATGACTTTTTATAATTGTGTTTCTATTTATTCATTAAAATGGTATTTTGTTATTTATTTCAAAAAAGGACATGAATATCGCGAAATCAAAAGAAGAATTTCAAAAAAATCTGTAATATTTCAGAAAATAATTAAAGTTTTTTTTCTAAATATCATTACAAAGGCAATATCAGTGGTTTTAATATAAAACTAAATCTAAATATCTCCGATGTATAGTTTAGAACTATAGGCAATTAAATAAGTACTCAGAAAAAATTATTACCGTTTTTTTTTTTTCAATTAACTCAGTTGATTAATTTTGCATCAAAATTTAGTAAAAATATTCAAGTAAAAATAAAATAAAAATAAATTTTAGTATGATTTTATTTCCTATACACATTTTTAATTCATTCAATCATCTACTTGATTGATTTAATTAATTTATTAATTGGAAATATTTTTCTGTTTTTAATTTTTTTAAGTTTTTAGTAATTGATATAATCATTTTGGTGAGAGGTGCAAATTTAAACAAGTTTATAATTGAATGAATTATTTTCATATATATTTTTTAATTGGTTGACTTTTTTCTGTGTACACCTTTGTAAAGTTTTTCGATTTTTTTTCGTTTTTTAAACCGGTATATTTTTGGAGCAAAAAGGAACATGGGTCTAAATTTTTATGATTTGAGAAACACTTTCTATTGCTAATATCTGTAGTGAATTTCATAGACATCGGAGGTGTCAAATCCGATTGCTGTCCGTTTTGACATGGGATCAGTCTATAGTTATTTCTATTTTTTATTATTTTTTTTATAGGAGATTATTTTGTTTCAAAACCATTTATACTGCAATTTTAAGTAAGTCGCGGTTCACACTCAGCAATTTTTCTTGTCGCAATTCTGACTTCGTAGGCGAGAGAAGTCAAGAGGATGAAAAAGTTTAGTAGTTGTTTCTCCTGTCTCTACTATAAACTCAAAATTTCGGCAAGTAAAATTTCTGTGTGTGAACCCCGACTAAGTATTAAAATTTTTATAATATCAGAGGAAGACAAAAATTTAAAGGGTAGAAATTATTCAAAAATATTTATTTTTTAACTACTGCGCTTAAAGATAACATATTCATTCACCTTCCATATGTAATTTAAATCATTAGAATTCGTTAATGGTTTTTGGAGATATTGGTGTTTAAAGTTACATACCAGAGCACCAAGTCGATAAAATTCGGTCATAATTAATTCCAAGGCTGCTAAATAACATTTTTCTTTAAATAATAGATCTTTCTTAAATTGTTTCTAAAATAACAAAGCAGTCTCACGTTATCTAGACTTTAGAACATCAATTTTTTATTTCACTTTCGCATAATTTTGTTGTTCAGTGTTTGGGTTAAATCAATGATTTTATAAGGTGATAAAGTTGACGTCGAGAAATTTTGTACCAAGGCAAACGTCAACTTTTTGTTTGAATTGCAGATAATTTTTTATTTCTGTCAATTATAGGGAAAACGTATGTTATTATAAACCATGTAAAAAGTACCAACAACAATTAAAATGGCGTATTTTAACAAGCAATGTCAAGACAAAGTTGTCAGAGCTCGAGCGCTGACAATTTTGTTTAAACACTACAATAATACTGATAAATTCAGTTTACATTAGACAAATTTGTATGCTAATAACAATATGACGTTTATCTCGATAAAAATTTGTCAAATGTAGACTCCATGTAACAATTTATAAAATGGTCAATAAGGAGATAATTTTATCATGAATATGTAATAAAAAATAAAAAAAAACCCAAAAATTTCTTTTTTTTTTTTAAGTTCCTTTCAAAATTTGATAAAAGAATAATTGAAACAAAAGCCAATATTAAAACCAAAATATCGATTAAGCTGATTCAGTCAGCGAAAAATATTAGCCGAAATAAGCCGAAGGATTCGGTGGCGGCTATTGTCTGTAATAAGCAGAGAAGACAAAAATGTCTTTTTTTGCTTCTTTTTTGCCTTTTTATGCTTTTTTGTTGCGTTTTTGCTATTTTCTGCTACTTTTTCGATTTTTGCTTATTTTACATTTTTTAAAACAAAAGCAGCTTCTTTTGAAGAATTTTGGACAAAATGATCTGATTTTTAACATTTATTTGAACGATTTTTGTCTTTATTAAAGCTTTAATGTATAAAATTGTTTACTAGTTCGAGTAATAGTTCGAGTAATTGGAACCAGGTAACGCAACAGTTAGATATTGGCGAAAAGTATGAAGTGGAGTAACTTTTGCGTTTATTAACCAATTTTTTATAAAAATCAAATCAACGAATTTAATGCAGTATTTCAAATAACCTGGAGTAAATTTCTAAGATGGATTTATATTTAAATCCGCCCTATCAATAATCACTGATATTGGATGAAGTTTCTCTATATTAGACAATTTTTTTTATCAAAACAAACGTAAAAATTAACCTGAATTTTTAGAAGGTAGCAACAGTTGCGTTAAAACAACAATAAAGCGAATTGAGCTGTAACAACAAAAAATAATATTAAGCCGTTTAACTGAGGATGCCGTGTCTAGATTTAGACTGATTTTGACGTTTGTCTTGATAAAAATTTGTCTAGTATAGACAATACGTTAAGAAGCTCTCATTTTTTGCAGTTAATCCTTTCAAAAATTTGTTTTTTTTTTTTGCTGCTGCTTTTTGGCTTCAATTTGTTGCTTTTTTCTTAATATCTTTTTCCTATAAACACCATTTATAACGCATTTTTTTTTTTCTTCTCTGGTAATAAGTAGTCGCCGGCGGCGCAAAGCCGGCTTGGAGCCGATCTACTTGGACATCTGTTACGCACTTTTTTAATATTAATTTTTTTTTTTTTTTACTTTCCACAAAGTAATAGTGGAAGGCCAATGTACGCGTCACGCGTCAACGGGCGTCAGCATTATTACCAGCTTAAAAATCAATCAATTGTTTACAAAAAACTAACAAAGGAAAATATGAAAAAACGCGCGAGCGCGTGAGAAAACATAATCAGCTGATTGACGCTTGCGACGCATGACGCGTACATTGACCTTCCACTATAAAAATCGTAAATAAATGCGCGAGTTTAAAAAAAAAAAAAATTGATAAGATACTGAAATGCTTCCGTAGAGTATGTGTATACCGACTATTAATAAAATCCGAGAACCTAAGAAAAAATTTTGGGCGTTTTTTCTTGGAATGAATGATATGTCTTTTTTATATTTTCCTAAAAAATAATTTTTTTTCTTAGTTTTATTTCTATCTGAGCCAATTTAGATTATGTAATTTTACTCCAATTTTACACTTCTTTATAACAATAAATTTAAAAATACATATTACTTATGTACTGATTTTAAAACTTTATAAAGTTAAATGCATATCACATAAAAAAAAAAGTTTTATTTATTTATTTATTTTTTTTACTTACATTTCAAACAGGATATACAATTTCGTAGAACTAGCCACAGATTTGTAACAAGTGATGAATCTGCAAAAAATAAAACAAAACAGAAATTCAATTAAAATTTTTTGGAAACCAGAAGTAACACAAGTGACAGCAACAAAATCATAATAAATTTTATTTAATAAATGCTAAATAAATGAAATATTTAAAAAATGTTTGTAAACTTTATAATATTTTGGCAAATATTTTACAACAAGCAAATAATATTAGTGTTTTTAAATAAAATTGTTAAAAGCTAAACAAATGGTTTTTATGTTAATTTATTTTAAACTTTCATCCCTATCCACCCCTGCTAACTGAGAAAATAATGAAAGTACTTGGCAGCACACTTTTGAGCTCGTTACACCATTCTCATCATCATCATAATCTTCCTTCAACGTCAGAGGCAACAGCCACATCAGCTGTAGTCAACAGCAGTTTATGCAAAATTTATGTATATCAAAAAAAAAAAATACTTTTATATTGAAAAGTTTTCAAATGAAGATAAAAATAGCTCAAGTAAAATATTCAAATAATAAGAAAATATCAAGTGTAGCACCAAGAAAATAAAATACACAGACAAACAGTCTTTTATTCAAGTACGTGTGTATAAAAACGAGCCCGCCCGTCAAACCTGTGAAAAAAAAAATATATAATAAAAAAATAAGTGAACATTTTAAGAATTTCAAATAAATGTTCCAAATAAGATTTAGTGACGCACAAAATTTGCACTTTATTATATTTATAGCTTTAGTAATAAGTAAATATAAACATAAATAAGTTTTTCACTTTTCAGACTAGTTTTTTTCTTAAGAATTAAAAAAAAAATTACTAAATATAAGAAAAAGCTCATATTTGTATAGAAACTCCTTTAAAATTGAATATTAATATAACATTTCAAATCAAAGCAAATTAGTTGGGATAACCAAAACATATTTTAAATAAATAAAAAAACTATGATTTTTTTTTTTTATCATATTATTAAAATTTTATAATTTTCATATGAATTATGTTTCAAACTGTCTGCTAAATTCAATATTGCCATTCTGTTTTTAGTAGTAAACCTAAAAAGTAAACATTAAATAATTGAAACGTTTTCTTTTTTTTCATTTATAATTCAAAAAGAGCAACAGCGAACAAGATGAAAAATGATAAATATGCTTTAAAATATAATTTAGCATATACATAATACCCTAAACTAAAATTATGACTCACAAAATTAGAAATAAAAAATAAAAGATGAAAAAACAAACGCCTAATGTACATTTATTTAAATTTAAGTCAAAGATACCATAAATTATGGTGAACATCACTAAAATTTAACTAAACCACTGAGACATTTGATTGATGTTTAACAATTTTTTGGTTTTTACTTATTTTTAAAACATGAAGAAATACTTAAGATATTTTATTAAAATGTTAAACGGTTTATATAATGTAATATATTTTATATACATATGTATGTATATTAATTTAAATATACATAAGTATGTATATGTGTTTGATAACCACACGTTCATATTAATTTATATATGGTTTCTCATCTTCTCTAATGAAACCAGGGGCAAAATAAAGTTGAAATTATTAAATAATAATATGAAATTGCTTTAATCATTATAATCATGAGAAGAAAATAAAAAAAATTATGTGTTTCACTTTAATTTTCCTTTTGTTGTGTTTTTCGTTTTATCTTGTCTGCTTTGCAACAAGTTATTGAGCTGGAAATTTGTGTCAGAAGGTAAGAAAATTTATTTTTATAGACTTCTGTTTTATGATTGTAAACGTAAATACACTTTAATCTTTAAAAAAATTTTTTAATGAACAATCATTAAAATGTTTTCCAACTCAACGAAAATGTATATCTTTCATTCAAATTTTAATGGTAAGAGATTTTGACTTTTTAGAAAGAAACACGATACAAAAATTAAATAGTAATAAGGATTATGTAATCTATAGGAACGTTGAAATTCAATGTGCATGTTCATTGACTCAAATTGTACATTGTTTTAATGAACACGTTTGTTAAATAAAATAAATGGTTTCAATTACCAGTACGTTGAATTAAAGAATTTGTAACTTAATTTTAATAAACCTATGCATTGTTTCTATGAAACCATACGATGAAATTTGTTAATATTTCAATGAATTTTTACATTGACTCAAAGAACCTGTAACTTGATTTCAATGAATTTATAAATTGACCCAATGAACTATAACGTTGAAAATGCTCCATGTGATGTCTTTTATAAATTTGTTTTACTATATTTCCCGCTAGAAAACAATGATAAGTACGATGAATGAAGTTAAAAAACTATTTCGTTGAATCAATGTATTTATACATTGAGTAAAGTTTCTTCTTTCTTAAATCAAAGTATAAGTACATTGAATCAATTGTATTTAAAATCACTTCTTTGCGTATACTTTATTATATGTTTTGTTTATTATTGTTATTCTAAATCAATTTACAATTTCATTGAAAGATTGCAAAAGTTCTTAAAATTCAATGAAAATTTATTTTATTATTAAAAAAAAAAAAAAAATAAAAACATGTTTTTTAAATCAACTAAATAGTAATCAAAGAATCTTTGGAAAAAATATAACGAATTTTATTCAATGTACTTCATTTGTTTTTTTTTTTTTTAGTTTACAAAACAAATCTTGGTTTGTTATATCTAAACCAATTAAAAAATATATACTACAGATTCGAATTAAGCGTAAAAAAAAATTATGAAGCTGTAAAATTTCATTAAAATATATCTATTAGTAAAAATTACAGTGGACATTTCAATGAAATTTTACAGATGGCTAGATGATTTGGTGGTTAA